>OW052089.1:0-1250000 GCA_932526535.1 Caradrina clavipalpis
ACCTAACCTAACCTAACCTAACCTAACCTAACCTAACCTAACCTAACCTAACCTAACCTAACCTAACCTAACCTAACCTAACCTAACCTAACCTAACCTAACCTAACCTAACCTAACCTAACCTAACCTAACCTAACCTAACCTAACCTAACCTAACCTAACCTAACCTAACCTAACCTAACCTAACCTAACCTAACCTAACCTAACCTAACCTAACCTAACCTAACCTAACCTAACCTAACCTAACCTAACCTAACCTAACCTAACCTAACCTAACCTAACCTAACCTAACCTAACCTAACCTAACCTAACCTAACCTAACCTAACCTAACCTAACCTAACCTAACCTAACCTAACCTAACCTAACCTAACCTAACCTAACCTAACCTAACCTAACCTAACCTAACCTAACCTAACCTAACCTAACCTAACCTAACCTAACCTAACCTAACCTAACCTAACCTAACCTAACCTAACCTAACCTAACCTAACCTAACCTAACCTAACCTAACCTAACCTAACCTAACCTAACCTAACCTAACCTAACCTAACCTAACCTAACCTAACCTAACCTAACCTAACCTAACCTAACCTAACCTAACCTAACCTAACCTAACCTAACCTAACCTAACCTAACCTAACCTAACCTAACCTAACCTAACCTAACCTAACCTAACCTAACCTAACCTAACCTAACCTAACCTAACCTAACCTAACCTAACCTAACCTAACCTAACCTAACCTAACCTAACCTAACCTAACCTAACCTAACCTAACCTAACCTAACCTAACCTAACCTAACCTAACCTAACCTAACCTAACCTAACCTAACCTAACCTAACCTAACCTAACCTAACCTAACCTAACCTAACCTAACCTAACCTAACCTAACCTAACCTAACCTAACCTAACCTAACCTAACCTAACCTAACCTAACCTAACCTAACCTAACCTAACCTAACCTAACCTAACCTAACCTAACCTAACCTAACCTAACCTAACCTAACCTAACCTAACCTAACCTAACCTAACCTAACCTAACCTAACCTAACCTAACCTAACCTAACCTAACCTAACCTAACCTAACCTAACCTAACCTAACCTAACCTAACCTAACCTAACCTAACCTAACCTAACCTAACCTAACCTAACCTAACCTAACCTAACCTAACCTAACCTAACCTAACCTAACCTAACCTAACCTAACCTAACCTAACCTAACCTAACCTAACCTAACCTAACCTAACCTAACCTAACCTAACCTAACCTAACCTAACCTAACCTAACCTAACCTAACCTAACCTAACCTAACCTAACCTAACCTAACCTAACCTAACCTAACCTAACCTAACCTAACCTAACCTAACCTAACCTAACCTAACCTAACCTAACCTAACCTAACCTAACCTAACCTAACCTAACCTAACCTAACCTAACCTAACCTAACCTAACCTAACCTAACCTAACCTAACCTAACCTAACCTAACCTAACCTAACCTAACCTAACCTAACCTAACCTAACCTAACCTAACCTAACCTAACCTAACCTAACCTAACCTAACCTAACCTAACCTAACCTAACCTAACCTAACCTAACCTAACCTAACCTAACCTAACCTAACCTAACCTAACCTAACCTAACCTAACCTAACCTAACCTAACCTAACCTAACCTAACCTAACCTAACCTAACCTAACCTAACCTAACCTAACCTAACCTAACCTAACCTAACCTAACCTAACCTAACCTAACCTAACCTAACCTAACCTAACCTAACCTAACCTAACCTAACCTAACCTAACCTAACCTAACCTAACCTAACCTAACCTAACCTAACCTAACCTAACCTAACCTAACCTAACCTAACCTAACCTAACCTAACCTAACCTAACCTAACCTAACCTAACCTAACCTAACCTAACCTAACCTAACCTAACCTAACCTAACCTAACCTAACCTAACCTAACCTAACCTAACCTAACCTAACCTAACCTAACCTAACCTAACCTAACCTAACCTAACCTAACCTAACCTAACCTAACCTAACCTAACCTAACCTAACCTAACCTAACCTAACCTAACCTAACCTAACCTAACCTAACCTAACCTAACCTAACCTAACCTAACCTAACCTAACCTAACCTAACCTAACCTAACCTAACCTAACCTAACCTAACCTAACCTAACCTAACCTAACCTAACCTAACCTAACCTAACCTAACCTAACCTAACCTAACCTAACCTAACCTAACCTAACCTAACCTAACCTAACCTAACCTAACCTAACCTAACCTAACCTAACCTAACCTAACCTAACCTAACCTAACCTAACCTAACCTAACCTAACCTAACCTAACCTAACCTAACCTAACCTAACCTAACCTAACCTAACCTAACCTAACCTAACCTAACCTAACCTAACCTAACCTAACCTAACCTAACCTAACCTAACCTAACCTAACCTAACCTAACCTAACCTAACCTAACCTAACCTAACCTAACCTAACCTAACCTAACCTAACCTAACCTAACCTAACCTAACCTAACCTAACCTAACCTAACCTAACCTAACCTAACCTAACCTAACCTAACCTAACCTAACCTAACCTAACCTAACCTAACCTAACCTAACCTAACCTAACCTAACCTAACCTAACCTAACCTAACCTAACCTAACCTAACCTAACCTAACCTAACCTAACCTAACCTAACCTAACCTAACCTAACCTAACCTAACCTAACCTAACCTAACCTAACCTAACCTAACCTAACCTAACCTAACCTAACCTAACCTAACCTAACCTAACCTAACCTAACCTAACCTAACCTAACCTAACCTAACCTAACCTAACCTAACCTAACCTAACCTAACCTAACCTAACCTAACCTAACCTAACCTAACCTAACCTAACCTAACCTAACCTAACCTAACCTAACCTAACCTAACCTAACCTAACCTAACCTAACCTAACCTAACCTAACCTAACCTAACCTAACCTAACCTAACCTAACCTAACCTAACCTAACCTAACCTAACCTAACCTAACCTAACCTAACCTAACCTAACCTAACCTAACCTAACCTAACCTAACCTAACCTAACCTAACCTAACCTAACCTAACCTAACCTAACCTAACCTAACCTAACCTAACCTAACCTAACCTAACCTAACCTAACCTAACCTAACCTAACCTAACCTAACCTAACCTAACCTAACCTAACCTAACCTAACCTAACCTAACCTAACCTAACCTAACCTAACCTAACCTAACCTAACCTAACCTAACCTAACCTAACCTAACCTAACCTAACCTAACCTAACCTAACCTAACCTAACCTAACCTAACCTAACCTAACCTAACCTAACCTAACCTAACCTAACCTAACCTAACCTAACCTAACCTAACCTAACCTAACCTAACCTAACCTAACCTAACCTAACCTAACCTAACCTAACCTAACCTAACCTAACCTAACCTAACCTAACCTAACCTAACCTAACCTAACCTAACCTAACCTAACCTAACCTAACCTAACCTAACCTAACCTAACCTAACCTAACCTAACCTAACCTAACCTAACCTAACCTAACCTAACCTAACCTAACCTAACCTAACCTAACCTAACCTAACCTAACCTAACCTAACCTAACCTAACCTAACCTAACCTAACCTAACCTAACCTAACCTAACCTAACCTAACCTAACCTAACCTAACCTAACCTAACCTCACCTAACCTAACCTAACCTAACCTAACCTAACCTAACCTAACCTAACCTAACCTAACCTAACCTAACCTAACCTAACCTAACCTAACCTAACCTAACCTAACCTAACCTAACCTAACCTAACCTAACCTAACCTAACCTAACCTAACCTAACCTAACCTAACCTAACCTAACCTAACCTAACCTAACCTAACCTAACCTAACCTAACCTAACCTAACCTAACCTAACCTAACCTAACCTAACCTAACCTAACCTAACCTAACCTAACCTAACCTAACCTAACCTAACCTAACCTAACCTAACCTAACCTAACCTAACCTAACCTAACCTAACCTAACCTAACCTAACCTAACCTAACCTAACCTAACCTAACCTGACCTAACCTAACCTAACCTAACCTAACCTAACCTAACCTAACCTAACCTAACCTAACCTAACCTAACCTAACCTAACCTAACCTAACCTAACCTAACCTAACCTAACCTAACCTAACCTAACCTAACCTAACCTAACCTAACCTAACCTAACCTAACCTAACCTAACCTAACCTAACCTAACCTAACCTAACCTAACCTAACCTAACCTAACCTAACCTAACCTAACCTAACCTAACCTAACCTAACCTAACCTAACCTAACCTAACCTAACCTAACCTAACCTAACCTAACCTAACCTAACCTAACCTAACCTAACCTAACCTAACCTAACCTAACCTAACCTAACCTAACCTAACCTAACCTAACCTAACCTAACCTAACCTAACCTAACCTAACCTAACCTAACCTAACCTAACCTAACCTAACCTAACCTAACCTAACCTAACCTAACCTAACCTAACCTAACCTAACCTAACCTAACCTAACCTAACCTAACCTAACCTAACCTAACCTAACCTAACCTAACCTAACCTAACCTAACCTAACCTAACCTAACCTAACCTAACCTAACCTAACCTAACCTAACCTAACCTAACCTAACCTAACCTAACCTAACCTAACCTAACCTAACCTAACCTAACCTAACCTAACCTAACCTAACCTAACCTAACCTAACCTAACCTAACCTAACCTAACCTAACCTAACCTAACCTAACCTAACCTAACCTAACCTAACCTAACCTAACCTAACCTAACCTAACCTAACCTAACCTAACCTAACCTAACCTAACCTAACCTAACCTAACCTAACCTAACCTAACCTAACCTAACCTAACCTAACCTAACCTAACCTAACCTAACCTAACCCAGTTGCACGGCACCCCTCGCCGCGAGCAGATCACTTTTAAGCCGCTCCGCGCTCGAAAAATCGCTAA
Source organism: Caradrina clavipalpis (assembly GCA_932526535.1). NCBI lineage: Eukaryota > Metazoa > Arthropoda > Insecta > Lepidoptera > Noctuidae > Caradrina > Caradrina clavipalpis. The sequence goes on from OW052089.1 coordinate 5,042, forward strand.
AATTGCAAAAGTGCGAAGTTTAAGTTGCAAAATATCACAAAGTGTGTGTATAAGTGACAGCTATTCGATGAGTGCAGTTTCCTGGTGAAAATCCTGTTGGTTTTCTCGGAAAAAAACAGATAACCACGTTTTGTGAGGTTAACTTTCAAAAAACCACGTGTCGAAAACAAGAAAGTGCGTGCGGCTTCAAATTCATCGCGGTACCCCCATGTTTTTATTCTGCCGTTTCGCAGACAATACTTTGCCGCACATCTTGGCAAAGTTTTGGATTTTTCTCGCCACCCCCCTCCGAGCTACAGGCGAAAAACCAAAAACCACGTGCAACGTGTCTTCGCAACCACCGCATCCCGGATCACAGCTGCTATCACATCCTGGAGAGGACTACGTAAGCAACCTACAATAATTTTTTGCCTGCTGAAAAGTCGACTGGGAGCGAAGATATTAGTATTTTAAGATTTTAAAATTAATTTGTAAATTGTGACAGCCCTAGCTCGCAGGAGCGATCGATGACCCCTATTTCTTAGGTAATTTTTAGATAGATTAGTTCATAGACAATACTCGTGCCAAATTTTAAATTTTTCCTATGTATATATAAAAAGTTATTAGAGTTTTCCTGCATAATACCAGGAGTTTTCAGGACCTGAAAATTTTCAGCCCTGAAGCCATTTTTGTCGGCTGGGGGAAGTTAAGCCAGGCATTGCGGTCGAAACCGCATCTCGCTGGGACAAACGGTTGCGGAGTTACAGCCAATTTAATTTGGCTTTTGACAGCTGGGCGGCCATCTTGAAAAACTTTCAGTCACCATATCTCCGGATCCGGTGGTCCTAGAGAGTCGCGGTTTTCGCAGTGGAACTTGGGGTGACAACCTCTACCTGACCTACCCAGTTTCAGGCCGATCGGCGCTGAGAAGTTTCAGGCGCCTGAAAAATATTGCACACGTCGGAGCGTGACGAGTCGAGCCGAATAAGCCCAAACACGGTTGTTCTACGACTTCGGGAAGGCGAGTTATACTGGTTTGAAGATTGACTTGACAGTTTCCGTACTGTCAGATCATTTTTCGGGGCCGGATAACTCCCGAACCGGGGCTCGTGGAGCGCTCGGATTTTCTTTGCGGGCATTGGCCGGACCCTCCCTACCCGACAAGTGTGTTTTCAGGAGCTTTCAGGACCTGAAGGATTTTAGGCCTGAAACCCGCCCCGTTTGATGGTTCTCGGCGAGCCCATTCAGGAAAGCCCAAGCACGGTGATATTCGGACAAACGGTTTCGGAGGAAACTACTGGTAACGAAATTGCGGCCGCCATCTTGTTTTGGTAACCAACATTTTAAACCGTGTTTTCTCGGGAACCCTTTGGGCTGGGGTAGCCGTGTTTGGGTTCATTGAAGAGGGCTTGGAGAGACCTATCCAGTGGCAGGTAGATTTTGACTCTACGTAGAGACGAAATTTTTTATTAACTGTATATTAATTTTTTTAAACGTAATTGGGTTCCTGGGAGCTCCCTGACACCAGATCTAGGTCTGGAACCTAGAATATAATAAAACCGACAGAGCCAGGCTCTTATAAGCTTTGCAGTGACGGTGCTTCTATACAGTACAATATTTAATTCTATTCCTGTGAACCTAATACGTGTCGTGACCACATCCTCGCAGAGGAAGTTTATACATTTGACTATCCCGGAAAACCCCTCTGTCTCTCCAAAACTTCCATCCGGTTTTAGGACGTACCATACTTCCGGAATCGATAGAGTCACCCTCGGGAAAACACTTTTAAAACTTACCTGGGCACTTACCTTACGCGTGGACCTGGTGATAGGCGCCTGGTGGTCTCCCGGCCGCGCACCTGAAACTAAAGAATAGAAATAGATTAAAACAGATAAGATTCCCCAGAATCTTAATATCTACAGTTTTGTTTTGTCACTGTTGTATGTGTATCTGTTATCTTTTGTTTTTACTTTTATTATTAATTTATTATTTTACTTATACACCCAAGACTGGGGTACTCTTTACAATACCCCACTGACGTTGAGCCAAAACAACACTCTCTAAACCAGGAGGATGATAGGCTTTAGGACTCCAGTTAAAAAGGCAACGTCGCAGGAGCCGCCGAACAGAAGCCCACAGGAGGCTGGATCTTCCACGCAACACAGCGTACGTAGGAGTGTGGGTGAATGGGAGGCGGGCCGGAATGAACCGCAGAAATCAAGCTCGCCGATAAAAACCGGAACGGAGCCGAAGCCGATAACCAAATCGCTCACAACAAAAGGAACCTCAATGGTCGTACAGATCGACAGTCCACCTGTCCCGCTTACCAGCTTATGGAGCCCCATGACCGCTGAGGCTAAGAAGTGCCTCATAATCGTCAAACAAAAACTGGCACTCTCCAAGAACATAAAGAGAGAAATAAAGGAGGACATCAAGATCCAGGTGGACAGGCTTTTTGCCTTGGTCAAGGAAGCCGAGGCAGACAAAGCGAAAAAGTATTCGGGGAGAGCAGCAAAAACTACAGCGGCAAAGAGTTCCGAGACTGCCCCCCCTACGCCCCCCTGTCCAGCACGGGAGGGTGTGGAGGAAGGAGTCACAGAGACGGAAACGGAATCTCTCAGGATGGTGCTGGAAGAGCACAGCAAGAAGCTTGCCGAAAGCAATGAGCTGATGGCCCGACTGAAAGAGGCACTGCATACCAGCCAAGAAAACATGGAGAAAATCACATACGCTAGCGCAGCGGCAAGTTAGTCGGAAAACCTAAATCCACCGCCAAGACAAGCTGCTCTCCACTCCATTGCCGTAACCACCGAAGACGAGAGCACAACCGGAGAAGAAGTCCTAACAAAGATAAGGGAGGCAGTGAATGCAAAGGACGGCTGGATCACAGTGGACAGAGTCCGGAAGACGAAAAACCGGAAGGTTATAATGAGCTTCGGAACAAAAGAGGACAGAGACAAGGTCAAAGACAGGCTCAAGGAAAATGGAACCGACCTCACCGTGGAGGAAGTAAAGAATAGGGACCCGTTGTTGGTTCTTAGGGACGTCCTATCGGTCAACACTGACGAGGACGTCGTAAGGGCCTTCCGAAACCAAAACCCTGGAGTTTTTAACGGCCTTGACGGTGAGGCGGACAGGTTAGAAGTAAAATATAGGAAGAGAGCCAGAAATCCGCACACTGGACATATAGTGCTCAGTGCCTCGCCCAGTGTTTGGAGGCGTGTAATGGAGAGAGGACACGTTTACATCGACCTGCAAAGAGTCAGGGCCGAAGATCAGAGCCCACTCCTCCAGTGTTCGCTTTGCCTGGGTTACGGGCACAGCAGACGCCTATGCACTGAATCCCTGGAGAAGTGCAGCCACTGTGGTGGACCGCACTTAAAAAGGGATTGCTCGGAATGGCTGGCAGGCTCATCGCCTTCATGCTGTAACTGCACCCACGCCAAGCTGGACAGGACCGACCACAACGCATTTAGCACGGACTGCGCTGTCAGAAAGAAATGGGACACAATAGCGAGAACGGCCATAGCCTATTGCTAAGGTGGTCCCAAGGAACACTCCTGTCCAACAATCAGCAAGACCATACCGTGTGGCCCAAGCAAACCTACAGCGAAAGGAACTGGCTACCACCGAACTCTTCTTAGAGGCCAGTGAACGTAAGATCGCATGGGCGCTGATTCAGGAGCCGTACGTGGGGGCGAGGCTAAGTATGAAGAACTACCGGGGTGCGAGAATCTACCAGTGCGAGGACGATGGAAGTGGGAGGGTGAAGGCGGCAATAGCCGTCTTTGATGATGACCTGGACGTCATCCCCCACCCGAAACTCACCACAAATAACATCGTAGTGGTGGGAATCCGGACCAAAGCCTGGGAAATCGCAGTAGTCTCATATTATGTCGAGCCAGACCAACCAATAGGGCCATACCTGAACCAGATCGCTCAGATCAAAATGGAAGCGGCCAACGGTGGATTGCTGATCGGTGGTGACGCAAACGCAAAGAGTGCCTGGTGGGGCAGCACGATCGAAGACCCCAGGGGGGAGGAAATGTCCGGGACCCTGGAAGAGTTGGAGCTTCAGGTACTGAATATTGGCGATATGCCTACATTTGATACAATCAGAGGTGGTAGAGCGTACAAAAGCCATGTGGACGTCACGGCATGTTCGCTCAACCTGTTTGACCTGGTAGACGGCTGGCGGGTCGACACGGGAGCAACGTCCTCGGACCACAACACGATATTTTTCAATTTAAACGCAAAACGGGAAAAAGGAATGAACATTATTAGAACGACAAGAAAGTTTAACACAAAAAAAGCAAATTGGGATAATTTTAGGACAAAATTTAACGAATTAAAGGAAGTTAATAATTTAAACTTAGATAGTATAAACAAAATTAGTAGTAAACAAAAATTAGAACAAATAGTAATCTTATACAGAGACTTGATACTAGAAGCATGTGAACACTCTATACCTAAAATTAATACAAAAATTAAACCTACCTTTCCGTGGTGGTCCCAGGAGCTCGCAGCGATGAGAAAGGACGTGACGAGGAAGAAAAACCGCATCCGCAACGCCGCGCCGGTCCGGAGAGCGATGGTCGTCGACGAGTACCTGAAAGCGAAACAAGAATATGAGATCCAAGCAAAGAAAGCCCAGGTCACCAGTTGGAAGGAGTTTTGTCAGAAACAAGACCGTGAAGGAGTATGGGAAGGTATCTACAGGATCATCGGCAGGACTACCAGCAGACAGGAAGACTTGACCCTATCTAGCGATGGAGCATACCTAAACCCAAAAGAATCGGCAGCCCTACTTGCAGATACATTCTATCCAAAGGACACAGAAGAAGAGGACAACGCAGACCACAGACGAATTAGAGAAGCAGCCAGACGCGTAAACGAATGGGTCCATGATGAATATCATGACCCACCTTTTACGTCCCTGGAGCTGAAGACCGCAGTGGCTGGTTTCAATCCTAAAAAGGCACCAGGAGGGGATGGACTAACATCAGATATCTGCAGTCGAGCTATCTGCCAGGACCCGGACGCATTCCTTGCCCTGTATAACAAATGCCTAGAACTGGCACATTTCCCGGACATCTGGAAGGAGGCTACAGTGGTGGTTCTCCGAAAACCGGGCAAGGACAACTACCAGAGTCCCAAGTCATATAGACCGATAGGTCTACTGCCGGTCTTAGGAAAGGTCCTGGAGAGGATGATAGTAGCACGGATAAAATGGCAGCTAGTGCCGCGGCTTAGTACTCGCCAGTTTGGCTTTATGCCCCAGAGGAGCACCGAGGACGCCCTCTATACGCTAATCAAACACGTACAGAACAAGTTGAGGCTGAAGAAGCTAATTGTCCTGGTGTCGTTGGATATAGAGGGGGCCTTCGACAGTGCCTGGTGGCCGGCTATTAGGGTCAGACTGGCTGAGGAACAGTGCCCGGTGAACACCAGGAGGCTACTAGACAGTTATCTCGACAGTAGGAAAGTAAGGGTTCGTTATGCCGGGGAGGAATGCTCAAAAGAGACGAACAAAGGCTGTGTCCAAGGGTCAATCGGTGGTCCCATCTTGTGGAACCTCCTCCTCGACCCACTGTTGCAGGAGTTGGAACGGCGTGGAAATTTTGTCCAGGCGTTCGCGGACGACATCGTTCTCGTCGTGGATGGCGATACGGCAGTAGAAGTCTCCAGGATCACCAATGCAGCCCTCGCCCATGTCCAGAACTGGGGAGTCAGGAACAAGCTAAAGTTCGCACCGCACAAAACTTGCGCGATGCTTGTAACAAACAAGCTCAAGTACGACACCCCAGTTCTGAATATGGCCGGGGTCGACATTGGTATGGTGAAGAGCATGAAGTTGCTGGGACTCACCATCGATGAGAAGCTCACCTTCAACGAGCACACGGCGAACGTCTGCAGGAAGGCGGCAAATATCTACAAACAGTTGTCCCGCGCTGCTAAAGTGAGTTGGGGATTAAATAGGGATGTCATCCATGTAATATATACAGCAACAATAGAGCCGATCATCACGTACGCGGCTGGCGCCTGGGCACCCGCCACCGCTAAGCTGGGTATACGGAAGAAGCTAGGCTCTGTCCAACGAGGTTTTGTCCAGAAGCTCTGTAAATCCTACCGTACTGTCTCTCTCAATTCAGCGCTGGTACTCTCCGGGATACTTCCTCTAGATCTCCGCATACAAGAGGCAGCCGCTATGTATGAGGCGAGAAGAGGGTCATCACGGTTTGTGCCTGGGGATAGAGAGATTGAGAGTATGGTACGGTTTGCAGAAGCCCCTCATCCAGCAAAGCAAATGTCCCTGGAGTTCATGTGCCTCGCTGATCAACAGCAGGTAGACAATAACAACGTGCAGACAGTGCGAATATTCACTGACGGCAGCAAGATTGAGGGGAAGGTCGGAGCCGCATTATCTTTATGGGATAATGTTGGCGAAGTCCAGAACCTCAAACTCAGCCTCGCCGCATACTGCACAGTCTACCAGGCGGAACTTCTGGCCATTTGCAAGGCAACGGACGTCATCCTCAAACGCAATGAGACGGGCTATGGTGTGTACAGTGACTCAATGTCAGCATTGCAGACGCTGACAAACCATGGCTCGCTCCATCCCCTGGCAGTTCGTGCGCGAGCCAATCTGGCTAAAGCCTTGGAACAAAACAAAGCTGTGTCTCTGTTCTGGATCAAGGCCCACGCGGGCCTGCCAGGGAATGAGCGTGCGGACGAGCTGGCGAAGGAGGCAGCATTGTCGTCGCGGAGGAAGCCGGACTATGACCAGTGTCCGATCTCATTCATCAGGAGTCAGATCCGCATGGGATCGCTCGACGAATGGAATCGGAGATATGTGTCTGGCGAGACGGCCTCCGTCACGAAGATGTTCCTTCCAGACGCCATTGCGGCATTCCGTATTGTAAAACAGGTGCGGCCAACAGGCGTCCTCACACAGGTATTAACGGGGCACGGTGGGTTCTCTGAATATTTGAACCGCTTCAAATGTAAGGAGAGCCCATCGTGCGCTTGTGATCCTAGCGAGACGGAAAGTGTCCAGCACATCCTTATAGATTGCCCGATTTTTAGTAGGGAACGCTACAAAGTGGAGTGTGAACTGGACATCAAACTGACAAGGGACAGTGTGAGGGAAGTTATGATTGGCAAAAGTCGAAAGATATTCTTGACGTACTGCGAGAATGTGGCCACAAGCGTAATAAATAGAAATAAAAGTAAATAAAAACTATGTTTCCTCTATATTTTGTGTATAGATAAGAAGCATAGAAAAATTGTATAGAAATAATTTAGAAATAGTAAGCAGTAGCATAGGAAAATAGAAATATAGAATAAGACTGTAGATGTAAGCTCCCCGTATCGTTAATTAGTAGTATAAGTTAAGTATGAGAAATTGTAAAAAGAAAATAGAAAATATTGTAGTACTTTATTTCCCCATTCTCCAATTACAAATAAATAAAGAAAACAAGTAGCTAGCATAAAAATGTGGAAGTCCCATCCACTAGAATGTCTGGAGAAGGATGCGAGAAAGACCCAGTATGTAGCATAAAAGTACGAGAGGCACAAAAGTGAGAACTGGTATGGCAGAGAATAGAATTTATAGGCGCCATAAACATGGCGGTTTTGGCACAGAAAAAAAAAAAAAAAAAAAAAAAAAAAAAAAAAAAAAAAAAAAAAAAAAAAAAAAAAAAAAAAAATAACCTAACCTAACCTAACCTAACCTAACCTAACCTAACCTAACCTAACCTAACCTAACCTAACCTAACCTAACCTAACCTAACCTAACCTAACCTAACCTAACCTAACCAGAGTTCCTACCGCCGGGTCGCGAGCTGGAGTGCAACGTGCACTACTCCAAAAACCCTCACCCGGCGTTACTCACAATAACAGACTACGTGCGCCTAGAAAACTTGACTCCCGAAACCCAGGTATCCTACCACATAACCGGACCCCAAATATACACCGACGGCAGTAAGATAGAGGGGAAAGTAGGAGCTGCCTTAACCTGGTGGGAAAACGGGAAGGAGTCACAGTTCAGTACCTTTGGCCTGGAGCCTCACAACACTGTCTTCCAATCGGAAATGTACGCTCTCTTCAGAGCGGTCAGGATGGCAAGAGAATCCAAGGCGGCCTCTGTGAGCATCTTAAGTGACTCCAGATCGTCACTTGACCTGCTCAGGAGTCCGTCTGTCACTCACCACCTGGCCCTGCAAGTCAAGAGATGCGTCCGCGAGATCCGAGAGGAGGGCAGAGAGGTGAGGTTCTTCTGGCTAAGGGCCCACGTGGGAACTTCAGGGAATGAGAGAGCGGACGAGCTTGCCAAGGAGGCAGCTCTAAACACAGACACAGCAGACTACAACAAAGTCCCCGTATCGTATGTAAGAAGGAAGATACGGGAGGGGACCATAAAGAAGTGGCAAGCGCGATACGAATCCTCGAGTACAGGAGCGGTCACAAAAGTGTTCTTCCCAGACGTCCTAGCGGCGAAAAGGACACTCAGAGACGCAGTCCTGACACCGGTCCACGTGCAAGTCCTAACGGGACACGGAGGATTCTCAGCGTATCTTCACCGTTTTCACCTCAAAGACAGTCCCTCATGTGTCTGCGACCCTAGCTGTGATGAAACAGTCTGGCATCTGCTCTTTGAATGCCCAAGATTTTGCCACGACAGAATGGAGCTGGAACAAAACATCGAAATCCAGCTAAGCCAGTCTACACTCCACATCATCATGGGGAGACCGGCCACAAGGAAACCATTCTTGGCATTCGCGAGCAAAGTCGCCTCAGTCGCAGCTAGGGCAAACAAAACCCCGTCCAACCAAAACAGACTACCATCTGTACCCACAACACAAACAAATAACACGCAACCAATAATCACAACAACATCCAGCACACCAACAGTAACACAAAGCACGGCACCAACAATCACAACAACAACCAACACACCAACAGTAACACCAAGCATAACACCAACTACTACATCAATAACAAGCACACTTACAGAAACATTAACACAAAGCACAACACCAACAACTACAACAACAACTAGTACACTGGCACTACCAGTAATATCAAGCACAACAACAACCACAACAACAACCAGCACACCAACAGTATCAACACACACGGGAAACCAACAAACACCAGCGGCAGCAGCAGCAGAAGCCAGCCTACAGTCGACTCCTACCACCATGCCAATCACGCAGTTTCTGGCATGCGCAGGATGCGGAACACCAGGCATCAGACTGCGAGGAGTCGCTCTGTTCATGAACAGAGACACAGAAAAACTGGGCATAAGCTTCTGCGTAGGCTCGAGCCGAGCTGGAGCCCGTATATTCATTTCACCAGGCCTCGCCGCCCTGATCAACGGGAGCACCACCAAAGCGAGCATGAAAGGCAGTAAGTACGCAGCACTGCCTCAAGTGGAGATAGCCAATCACCGATGCCGGTTAGTGCGATTCAAAGGGAAGACGATCGCACTACTCGAGTGGGGAGAGGATACTCCATTTGCTCAAGCGAGCTCACTGCTCCAAAAGATCAGGGAAACAGGAGAACACACGGCGATCGCAGCCCGCACCATCAGTGTAGACGCAATGGCGATGGGATGGGAAAGAGGAGACGTCGCAGACCGTTTCGGCTGTTTGAAAGCCTCAGAGCAACACGAGGTGATTGTCTACGAGGACAGAGGGGAATCTCTGAGCTTCCTCAAAGCCCCTCGAGACCCAACAGCCGGGGCGACGAGCCCCACAACGAACCCCACCACCCTGAGCGGATCAGAAAGGGCCCAACTAAAGGCAGCCGCCGAAAAAGCTGCAAAGGAGCAGGCCAAAACAACCAGCCCCGAGGAGCGAGCCCGGTCGAAGAGTCGCCTAAAAGCGATCGGCACTTTCCTCGGCGCACTGCTCCCAAGCACAAGCCGCGAGTCACCATCCGCGAAGCAGGAGGCAGCAGTCCTAAAGTTCTTCAAAAAAAAACCGGACGAACCAAAGAAACCAGTTCCTACACCAACAAGAGCTGACAAAGGGCACGTAAGCCCGCCGATCCTCGCAGTGAATTCGGGAGTCACGGACCACGTGAAGAGCGCCTTCCTCGAGTACATAGCAATCGTGAGAGCGACCAAGGAGGTCAATCTCATGACATGCAGGAAAATCATGCAGACCTTCCAACGCCAAACTGAAGGCCTGCTGAAAGTACTGCTCGAGGAAGCAGAGGCAGCCGTGTACGACAACGTCACATCCCAAGTGATCGCTGGGGAAATGACGGGGCCGTACATGGCAGCATACAGCGCAACGAGCGGTTTCGTGACCCTGGACGAGGAGGAAACGGAGCGCACAGGAACTGTAAAATTCAAAACCCCAAAGGATGACCCGATAGTGGTTACCGCCAAATGTACCAAAATCATGCTGGACGACAAGATCCTTGAAATGGCCCAGTCCATTTCCGGGACTACTGATTCCCCAGCATCGCAGGAAAGTTGGGCGGTACCCAGTATCAGGTGGGTAAACGGAGTCCCCGGTTGCGGCAAGACAACCTGGGTGGTGAAACAGTTCGACGAGGAGAGAGATGTCGTAGCCACCACGACGACCGAAGCTGCCAAGGATCTCAGAGAGAAGCTAGCGCACCGCTTAGGAGATCGTACGAAAACAAAGGTGCGCACTATGGCCTCAATTTTAGCCAACGGGTTCAAGCCACAAGATAAGTGCTACCGCCTCACGGTAGACGAGGCTCTCATGAACCACTTTGGGGCCATAGTCATGGCAGCAAAGTTGTCTGGTGCGAGCGAGGTTGTCCTCATCGGAGACGTGAATCAGCTACCATTTTTGGACAGAGAGAACCTATTTAAACTTAGGTATACCCGTCCAAACCTGGTGGCTGGCATCACCCAGGAACTGCTTTGCACACATCGCAACCCGATGGATGTGGCATACGCACTGAGCGAGATATACTCCGGTATATACTCCTCCAAGTCGTCGCTGTCGCGGGTACACTCCCTGAGGGTGGAAGGTTACACAGGTGCGCAAATACCGAGAATCGCCCAGAATACCTTATTCCTGGTTCACACGCAGGAAGAGAAATCTTCTCTCGTCAGCCAGGGATATGGTTCCGGCGAAGGGTCGCGCACTTTAACCATCCACGAGGCCCAGGGATTAACCTACGACAGCGTTATCATAATTAACACCAAGTCTAGGAGGCTCCAGATCCACGACAGCATCTCCCACGCGGTTGTGGCGGTGTCGAGACATACAGTTAGTTGCGTCTACTACACCGATGACGCCGATGACGCCACAGGCCGCTTTGCGAAGAAGGCGATGGATGCGCCGACTAAAACGGTCGTCGACTACAACCTTAAGACGGCCATGCAGCATCGAGACGCCCCCGTCGTGGAAGCCCTGCTTAGACTAGCGAAATCCCTGGTCGGTAGCAGGAATGTAGCCCAAACCTAGAGTCCCCCCCCCATAGACTCCCTACCCATCCCATCCCCACACAAACCTCTGCCCCTTGTAAATAATGTGTAAGTGAACAACGAAATAATGTAATTGAAACTGTTGTAATAATGTAATTCTGTCAAAATTGTAAGTTGTCAAAAAAAAAAAAAAAAAAAAAAAAAAAAAAACCATGGCAGTTGAGGGCATGTCATGCTCTCCTTAATGTCTCGCTGACGGTGGCGCGTGTGTTGGATCGTTTGGTTCCCTTCAATATGGTTGAGCCAGATGGTGCTGATGCACGCGTCATACTCGTGAACGGGTGCCGTCAGTTGGGATTGGTCATCCCTTAACCGCCATGGCCTACATGTAAACATAAGTGTAATGTAGTAATAAACAAGTAATATAAAAAAAATTGTGTATGGAAGAAAAAAAAAAAAAAAAAAAAAAAAAAAAAAAAAAAAAAAAAAAAAACAAAAAAAAAAAAAAAAAAAAAAAAAAAAAAAAAAAAAAAAAAAAAAAAAAAAAAAAAAAAAAAAAAAAAAAAACCTAACCTAACCTAACCTAACCTAACCTAACCTAACCTAACCTAACCTAACCTAACCTAACCTAACCTTTTTTTTTTTTTTTTTTTTTTGACCCTGTGAAAATGCTCATGCATACGCCCGGGCTCGGGGGAGCCCGGGACGTTATGTGAGACTCCTGGGAAGATGTCCCAGACCTACTCACTAAAAACACAGGGTGGGCCGTCGTCGCCATAAGTGGGGCGCCTCAGGGTCACTGTGAAGTATTCTACTGAGGCAACCTAACCTAACCTAACCTAACCTAACCTAACCTAACCTAACCTAACCTAACCTAACCTAACCTAACCTAACCTAACCTAACCTAACCTAACCTAACCTAACCTAACCTAACCTAACCTAACCTAACCTAACCTAACCTAACCTAACCTAACCAAGTTGCACGGCACCCCTCGCCGCGAGCAGATCACTTTTAAGCCGCTCCGCGCTCGAAAAATCGCTAAAATTGCAAAAGTGCGAAGTTTAAGTTGCAAAATATCACAAAGTGTGTGTATAAGTGACAGCTATTCGATGAGTGCAGTTTCCTGGTGAAAATCCTGTTGGTTTTCTCGGAAAAAAACAGATAACCACGTTTTGTGAGGTTAACTTTCAAAAAACCACGTGTCGAAAACAAAAAAGTGCGTGCGGCTTCAAATTCATCGCGGTACCCCCATGTTTTTATTCTGCCGTTTCGCAGACAATACTTTGCCGCACATCTTGGCAAAGTTTTGGATTTTTCCCGCCACCCCCCTCCGAGCTACAGGCGAAAAACCAAAAACCACGTGCAACGTGTCTTCGCAACCACCGCATCCCGGATCACAGCTGCTATCACATCCTGGAGAGGACTACGTAAGCAACCTACAATAATTTTTTGCCTGCTGAAAAGTCGACTGGGAGCGAAGATATTAGTATTTTAAGATTTTAATATTAATTTGTAAATTGTGACAGCCCTAGCTCGCAGGAGCGATCGATGACCCCTATTTCTTAGGTAATTTTTAGATAGATTAGTTCATAGACAATACTCGTGCCAAATTTTAAATTTTTCCTATGTATATATAAAAAGTTATTAGAGTTTTCCTGCATAATACCAGGAGTTTTCAGGACCTGAAAATTTTCAGCCCTGAAGCCATTTTTGTCGGCTGGGGGAAGTTAAGCCAGGCATCACGGTCGAAACCGCATCTCGCTGGGACAAACGGTTGCGGAGTTACAGCCAATTTAATTTGGCTTTTGACAGCTGGGCGGCCATCTTGAAAAACTTTCAGTCACCATATCTCCGGATCCGGTGGTCCTAGAGAGTCGCGGTTTTCGCAGTGGAACTTGGGGTGACAACCTCTACCTGACCTACCCAGTTTCAGGCCGATCGGCGCTGAGAAGTTTCAGGCGCCTGAAAAATATTGCACACGTCGGAGCGTGACGAGTCGAGCCGAATAAGCCCAAACACGGTTGTTCTACGACTTCGGGAAGGCGAGTTATACTGGTTTGAAGATTGACTTGACAGTTTCCGTACTGTCAGATCATTTTTCGGGGCCGGATAACTCCCGAACCGGGGCTCGTGGAGCGCTCGGATTTTCTTTGCGGGCATTGGCCGGACCCTCCCTACCCGACAAGTGTGTTTTCAGGGGCTCTCAGGACCTGAAAGATTTTAGGCCTGAAACCCGCCCCGTTTGATGGTTCTCGGCGAGCCCATTCAGGAAAGCCCAAGCACGGTGATATTCGGACAAACGGTTTCGGAGGAAACTACTGGTAACAAAATTGCGGCCGCCATCTTGTTTTGGTAACCAACATTTTAAACCGTGTTTTCTCGGGAACCCTTTGGGCTGGGGTAGCCGTGTTTGGGTTCATTGAAGAGGGCTTGGAGAGACCTATCCAGTGGCAGGTAGAGTTTGACTCTACGTAGAGACGAAATTTTTTATTAACTGTATATTAAATTTTTAAACGTAATTGGGTTCCTGGGAGCTCCCTGACACCAGATCTAGGTCTGGAACCTAGAATATAATAAAACCGACAGAGCCAGGCTCTTATAAGCTTTGCAGTGACGGTACTTCTATACAGTACAATATTTAATTCTATTCCTGTGAACCTAATACGTGTCGTGACCACATCCTCGCAGAGGAAGTTTATACATTTGACTATCCCGGAAAACCCCTCTGTCTCTCCAAAACTTCCATCCGGTTTTAGGACGTACCATACTTCCGGAGTCGATAGAGTCACCCTCGGGAAAACACTTTTAAAACTTACCTGGGCACTTACCTTACGCGTGGACCTGGTGATAGGCGCCTGGTGGTCTCCCGGCCGCGCACCTGAAACTAAAGAATAGAAATAGATTAAAACAGATAAGATTCCCCAGAATCTTAATATCTACAGTTTTGTTTTGTCACTGTTGTATGTGTATCTGTTATCTTTTGTTTTTACTTTTATTATTAATTTATTATTTTACTTATACACCCAAGACTGGGGTACTCTTTACAATACCCCACTGACGTTGAGCCAAAACAACACTCTCTAAACCAGGAGGATGATAGGCTTTAGGACTCCAGTTAAAAAGGCAACGTCGCAGGAGCCGCCGAACAGAAGCCCACAGGAGGCTGGATCTTCCACGCAACACAGCGTACGTAGGAGTGTGGGTGAATGGGAGGCGGGCCGGAATGAACCGCGGAAATCAAGCTCGCCGATAAAAACCGGAACGGAGCCGAAGCCGATAACCAAATCGCTCACAACAAAAGGAACCTCAATGGTCGTACAGATCGACAGTCCACCTGTCCCGCTTACCAGCTTATGGAGCCCCATGACCGCTGAGGCTAAGAAGTGCCTCATAATCGTCAAACAAAAACTGGCACTCTCCAAGAACATAAAGAGAGAAATAAAGGAGGACATCAAGATCCAGGTGGACAGGCTTTTTGCCTTGGTCAAGGAAGCCGAGGCAGACAAAGCGAAAAAGTATTCGGGGAGAGCAGCAAAAACTACAGCGGCAAAGAGTTCCGAGACTGCCCCCCCTACGCCCCCCTGTCCAGCACGGGAGGGTGTGGAGGAAGGAGTCACAGAGACGGAAACAGAATCTCTCAGGATGGTGCTGGAAGAGCACAGCAAGAAGCTTGCCGAAAGCAATGAGCTGATGGCCCGACTGAAAGAGGCACTGCGTACCAGCCAAGAAAACATGGAGAAAATCACATACGCTAGCGCAGCGGCAAGTCAGTCGGAAAACCCAAATCCACCGCCAAGACAAGCTGCTCTCCACTCCATTGCCGTAACCACCGAAGACGAGAGCACAACCGGAGAAGAAGTCCTAACAAAGATAAGGGAGGCAGTGAATGCAAAGGACGGCTGGATCACAGTGGACAGAGTCCGGAAGACGAAAAACCGGAAGGTTATAATGAGCTTCGGAACAAAAGAGGACAGAGACAAGGTCAAAGACAGGCTCAAGGAAAATGGAACCGACCTCACCGTGGAGGAAGTAAAGAATAGGGACCCGTTGTTGGTTCTTAGGGACGTCCTATCGGTCAACACTGACGAGGACGTCGTAAGGGCCTTCCGAAACCAAAACCCTGGAGTTTTTAACGGCCTTGACGGTGAGGCGGACAGGTTAGAAGTAAAATATAGGAAGAGAGCCAGAAATCCGCACACTGGACATATAGTGCTCAGTGCCTCGCCCAGTGTTTGGAGGCGTGTAATGGAGAGAGGACACGTTTACATCGACCTGCAAAGAGTCAGGGCCGAAGATCAGAGCCCACTCCTCCAGTGTTCGCTTTGCCTGGGTTACGGGCACAGCAGACGCCTATGCACTGAATCCCTGGAGAAGTGCAGCCACTGTGGTGGACCGCACTTAAAAAGGGATTGCTCGGAATGGCTGGCAGGCTCATCGCCTTCATGCTGTAACTGCACCCACGCCAAGCTGGACAGGACCGACCACAACGCATTTAGCACGGACTGCGCTGTCAGAAAGAAATGGGACACAATAGCGAGAACGGCCATAGCCTATTGCTAAGGTGGTCCCAAGGAACACTCCTGTCCAACAATCAGCAAGACCATACCGTGTGGCCCAAGCAAACCTACAGCGAAAGGAACTGGCTACCACCGAACTCTTCTTAGAGGCCAGTGAACGTAAGATCGCATGGGCGCTGATTCAGGAGCCGTACGTGGGGGCGAGGCTAAGTATGAAGAACTACCGGGGTGCGAGAATCTACCAGTGCGAGGACGATGGAAGTGGGAGGGTGAAGGCGGCAATAGCCGTCTTTGATGATGACCTGGACGTCATCCCCCACCCGAAACTCACCACAAATAACATCGTAGTGGTGGGAATCCGGACCAAAGCCTGGGAAATCGCAGTAGTCTCATATTATTTCGAGCCAGACCAACCAATAGGGCCATACCTGAACCAGATCGCTCAGATCAAAATGGAAGCGGCCAACGGTGGATTGCTGATCGGTGGTGACGCAAACGCAAAGAGTGCCTGGTGGGGCAGCACTATCGAAGACCCCAGGGGGGAGGAAATGTCCGGGACCCTGGAAGAGTTGGAGCTTCAGGTACTGAATATTGGCGATATGCCTACATTTGATACAATCAGAGGTGGTAGAGCGTACAAAAGCCATGTGGACGTCACGGCATGTTCGCTCAACCTGTTTGACCTGGTAGACGGCTGGCGGGTCGACACGGGAGCAACGTCCTCGGACCACAACACGATATTTTTCAATTTAAACGCAAAACGGGAAAAAGGAATGAACATTATTAGAACGACAAGAAAGTTTAACACAAAAAAAGCAAATTGGGATAATTTTAGGACAAAATTTAACGAATTAAAGGAAGTTAATAATTTAAACTTAGATAGTATAAACAAAATTAGTAGTAAACAAAAATTAGAACAAATAGTAATCTTATACAGAGACTTGATACTAGAAGCATGTGAACACTCTATACCTAAAATTAATACAAAAAGTAAAATTACCTTTCCGTGGTGGTCCGAGGAGCTCGCAGCGATGAGAAAGGACGTGACGAGGAAGAAAAACCGCATCCGCAACGCCGCGCCGGTCCGGAGAGCGATGGTCGTCGACGAGTACCTGAAAGCGAAACAAGAATATGAGATCCAAGCAAAGAAAGCCCAAGTCACCAGTTGGAAGGAGTTTTGCCAGAAACAAGACCGTGAAGGAGTATGGGAAGGTATTTACAGGATCATCGGCAGGACTACCAGGAGACAGGAAGACTTGACCCTATCTATCGATGGAGCATACCTAAACCCAAAAGAATCGGCAGCCCTACTTGCAGATACATTCTATCCAAAGGACACAGAAGAAGAGGACAACGCAGACCACAGACGAATTAGAGAAGCAGCCAGAAGCGTAAACGAATGGGCCCATGATGAATATCATGACCCACCTTTTACGTCCCTGGAGCTGAAGACCGCAGTGGCTGGTTTCAATCCTAAAAAGGCACCAGGAGGGGATGGACTAACATCAGATATCTGCAGTCGAGCTATCTGCCAGGACCCGGACGCATTCCTTGCCCTGTATAACAAATGCCTAGAACTGGCACATTTCCCGGACATCTGGAAGGAGGCTACAGTGGTGGTTCTCCGAAAACCGGGCAAGGACAACTACCAGAGTCCCAAGTCATATAGACCGATAGGTCTACTGCCGGTCTTAGGAAAGGTCCTGGAGAGGATGATAGTAGCACGGATAAAATGGCAGCTAGTGCCGCGGCTTAGTACTCGCCAGTTTGGCTTTATGCCCCAGAGGAGCACCGAGGACGCCCTCTATACGCTAATCAAACACGTACAGAACAAGTTGAGGCTGAAGAAGCTAATTGTCCTGGTGTCGTTGGATATAGAGGGGGCCTTCGACAGTGCCTGGTGGCCGGCTATTAGGGTCAGACTGGCTGAGGAACAGTGCCCGGTGAACACCAGGAGGCTACTAGACAGTTATCTCGACAGTAGGAAAGTAAGGGTTCGTTATGCCGGGGAGGAATGCTCAAAAGAGACGAACAAAGGCTGTGTCCAAGGGTCAATCGGTGGTCCCATCTTGTGGAACCTCCTCCTCGACCCACTGCTGCAGGAGTTGGAACGGCGTGGAAATTTTGTCCAGGCGTTCGCGGACGACATCGTTCTCGTCGTGGATGGCGATACGGCAGTAGAAGTCTCCAGGATCACCAATGCAGCCCTCGCCCATGTCCAGAACTGGGGAGTCAGGAACAAGCTAAAGTTCGCACCGCACAAAACTTGCGCGATGCTTGTAACAAACAAGCTCAAGTACGACACCCCAGTTCTGAATATGGCCGGGGTTGACATTGGTATGGTGAAGAGCATGAAGTTGCTGGGACTCACCATCGATGAGAAGCTCACCTTCAACGAGCACACGGCGAACGTCTGCAGGAAGGCGGCAAATATCTACAAACAGTTGTCCCGCGCTGCTAAAGTGAGTTGGGGATTAAATAGGGATGTCATCCATGTAATATATACAGCAACAATAGAGCCGATCATCACGTACGCGGCTGGCGCCTGGGCACCCGCCACCGCTAAGCTAGGTATACGGAAGAAGCTAGGCTCTGTCCAACGAGGTTTTGTCCAGAAGCTCTGTAAATCCTACCGTACTGTCTCTCTCAATTCAGCGCTGGTACTCTCCGGGATACTTCCTCTAGATCTCCGCATACAAGAGGCAGCCGCTATGTATGAGGCGAGAAGAGGGTCATCACGGTTTGTGCCTGGGGATAGAGAGATTGAGAGTATGGTACGGTTTGCAGAAGCCCCTCATCCAGCAAAGCAAATGTCCCTGGAGTTCACGTGCCTCGCTGATCAACAGCAGGTAGACAATAACAACGTGCAGACAGTGCGAATATTCACTGACGGCAGCAAGATTGAGGGGAAGGTCGGAGCCGCATTATCTTTATGGGATAATGTTGGCGAAGTCCAGAACCTCAAACTCAGCCTCGCCGCGTACTGCACAGTCTACCAGGCGGAACTTCTGGCCATTTGCAAGGCAACGGACGTCATCCTCAAACGCAATGAGACGGGCTATGGTGTGTACAGTGACTCAATGTCAGCATTGCAGACGCTGACAAACCATGGCTCGCTCCATCCCCTGGCAGTTCGTGCGCGAGCCAATCTGGCTAAAGCCTTGGAACAAAACAAAGCTGTGTCTCTGTTCTGGATCAAGGCCCACGCGGGCCTGCCAGGGAATGAGCGTGCGGACGAGCTGGCGAAGGAGGCAGCATTGTCGTCGCGGAGGAAGCCGGACTATGACCAGTGTCCGATCTCATTCATCAGGAGTCAGATCCGCATGGGATCGCTCGACGAATGGAATCGGAGATATGTGTCTGGCGAGACGGCCTCCGTTACGAAGATGTTCCTACCAGACGCCATTGCGGCATTCCGTATTGTAAAACAGGTGCGGCCAACAGGCGTCCTCACACAGGTATTAACGGGGCACGGTGGGTTCTCTGAATATTTGAACCGCTTCAAATGTAAGGAGAGCCCATCGTGCGCTTGTGATCCTAGCGAGACGGAAAGTGTCCAGCATATCCTTATAGATTGCCCGATTTTTAGTAGGGAACGCTACAAAGTGGAGTGTGAACTGGACATCAAACTGACAAGCGACAGTGTAAAGGAAGTGATGATAGGCAAAAGTCGGAAAATATTCTTGACTTACTGTGAGAATGTGGCCACAACCGTAATAAATAGAAATAAAAGCTAATAAAACTATGTTTCCTCTATATTTTGTGTATAGATAAGAAGCATAGAAAAATAGTATAGAAATAGTTTAGTCATAGTAAGCACTAGCATAGGAAAATAGAAATATAGAATAAGACTGTAGATGTAAGCTCCCCGTATTGTTAAATTAGAAGTATAAGTTAAGTATGAGACATTGTAAAAAGAAAATAGAAAATATTGTAGTAATTTATTTCCCCATTCTCCATTTACAAATAAATACAAAGAGAAAAAGTAGCTAGCATAAAAATGTGGGAGTCCCACCCACTAGAATGTCTGGCGAAGGATGCGAGAAAGACCCAGTATGTAGCATGGAAGTACGAGAGGCACAAAAGCGAGAACTGGTATGGCAGTGAATAGAATTTATAGGCGCCATAAACATGGCGGTTCTGGCACAAAAAAAAAAAAAAAAAAAAAAAAAAAAAAAAAAAAAAAAAAAAAAAAAAAAACCTAACCTAACCTAACCTAACCTAACCTAACCTAACCTAACCTAACCTAACCTAACCTAACCTAACCTAACCTGAGCTAACCTAACCTGAGCGTTGAAACTTTGACGTAATTTTTACACCCTTATAAGGTACCGTATATACAAGTGCAATACACCGTTAGACGCGGCTCCGTGAGCCCTGTACACTCCCGTAAATATTTCTGGAAAATCTCAAAAGGGAAAATTTTTATTAAAGAAAAACACTTTTCCAAATTTTTACAAACTTTAAAATTTAATAACTTTGTCATTTTTAGTCACACAATAAATCTAGGGACGCCGCTGGACGCGCCTGAAGTTGCTCCACCCGAGTCCTGAAAAACAAAAAGGGATACAATTGTTAGTTTTTTAAATATAATAGTTTTTTGGTAGTTTTTTCGAAATTTTTGCGTTTTTAAGCCCTTCCCTGGCGAATAACTCCCGTTCCTGTTGTGCGAACGGGTTCAAATCTTCACAGTAGACGGGACCCCGCGCAGGCAACGCGTGTGCACCCTCAAAACAGAGCCGCCCATACAAAAATTGACCACCCGACAGTAAAAAACTGTCCAAATCACAAAAATTTTGCCCGTTTAGTTACCGTTTATCCCGTTTTTCGCCAATTGTCCAAGGATCGTTCCACGTCACTGGCTCCAGCGCATCGGTCGAACTCCCAGGAGTGAAACCGCAGCGATATCCGCAAAAATCCCGTGGGAATTGGTGTAGAAACAAGCAATTTTAGTAAAATCACCGTACATATACGCATATATCTATATATAGGTAGGTTGCAAAAGTTTACCTTAGTGAGCACTTGAAAATACTTTGTTGAAACTTTGACGTAATTTTTACACCCTTATAAGGTACCGTATATACAAGTGCAATACACCGTTAGACGCGGCTCCGCGAGCCCTGTACACTCCCGTAAATATTTCTGGAAAATCTCAAAAGGGAAAATTTTTATTAAAGAAAAACACTTTTCCAAATTTTTACAAACTTTAAAATTTAATAACTTTGTCATTTTTAGTCATACAATAAATCTAGGGACGCCGCTGGACGCGCCTGAAGTTGCTCCACCCGAGTCCTGAAAAACAAAAAGGGATACAATTGTTAGTTTTTTAAATATAATAGTTTTTTGGTAGTTTTTTCGAAATTTTTGCGTTTTTAAGCCCTTCCCTGGCGAATAACTCCCGTTCCTGTTGTGCGAACGGGTTCAAATCTTCACAGTAGACGGGACCCCGCGCAGGCAACGCGTGTGCACCCTCAAAACAGAGCCGCCCATACAAAAATTGACCACCCGACAGTAAAAAACTGTCCAAATCACAAAAATTCGTGACGCCCATGCCCACCCTTAATTAATTTTTTATACGGACCGAAAAATTTTTACTGTCTAAATCGACGACGGGGGCCACGACTATCCGATATATACATATATCGCTGTACTTTTTGTTGACACTTTGGTTTCTATAGCCAAATTTGACTACCCCAGGGCATTATAAAGACAGGGTCGTGCACTCAAAGTGCATTTTGACTCACACGCCCTTATACAGCGTGTGATTAACATCCTTTGAATATATTATACACACTTTACAGCTTTTAAACTTTATTTTTATTATATACCATTTATATAGTGAAAATTTTTATATTATAAACCACTTTTATATTGACAATTTTATTTTATTGCGCCGTTTTTTAATTTATTGCTCACTAATACTCCCTAATAATGTATCTTGCTCGTACCCCCGCCAAAAAGGCCCCCACCAGCCCCGTTGTCTCTCCAACGGACGAAGCAAAAGCCCCCTCCCCCACGGCTTCCTCAAACGTGAGGCGTAGCGTCGGAGAGTGGGAGAATGCTAAAGCAACGGCTAGCCAGCCCCCTTCATCATCAGCCGCTCGGTCGCCCAGGAAGGCGGCCCCGGTCGCGGCGGCCCTCTCGCAGCCTACTAAGAGGACTGCGCAACCCATGGACTGCAAAGTCGCGCTGCGCAGAACATCCGTCGAGACGGCGGGAGGATCGCCGGGAACGGGACCAAAACAGCCCCAAAAACCCACAGACCGGGTCACCGAGGCGCGGAACTGCCTGCTCCGCGCAAAGTCGCACCTAGGCGACTCACGAAACCTTCGGGCTGACCTCAAAGCCGGGATCACCCAGGCCGTGGAGCGGTTGTATCAACTGGTTAAGGAAGAGGCGGCGGCCGCCGCTTCGACAAAAGGGGTAGTGGTCGAAGTGGCCGCCAGTAAGGCGACTCCGCCCCCGGAAACCTCTCCAGCTGTTGACTCGCTGCTCGCTTCACTAGCGGAGCATAGCGCGCTGGTGAAGGAGAGCGGCGAGGAGATGAGGAGACTCCGAGCGGCGATGGAGGGACAGCGGGAGCACGTGGAAAAGCCAGCAACATATGCGAGCGCGACGGCGGGTAGGCAGTATGTACCGCCGCCACCACTGCACTCGCTCATAGTTAGTTCCGACGACGGCAACGATACCAGCAGTGCCGTCGTCGACAAAATTAGAATCGCGGTGGACGCGAAAGAAACGGGCATCCGGGTCGACAAGGTCCGGAAAACCGGGGACCAGAAGGTCGTCGTAGGCTGCCGAACCCGGAGTGAGCTAGAGGCTGTCAAGAACAGACTGGGGGGCTCAGCGGCAGGGCTTAAGGTAGAGGAGGCCGTTAATAGGGATCCCCTGGTGATGCTAGCGGACGTGTTATCTTACAACACGGACGACGACGTCGCCAGGGCGATCCTGAAACAAAATCAGCACCTCCTGGGCGAGCTTAAGAAAGACGAGGTGAGGGTCGCCGTAAAGTACCGGAAGCGAGCACGAAACCCTCTCGAGTGCCATGTGGTCTTGCAGGTCTCCCCCCCGGTGTGGCAGATCCTAACCAGGGCAGGCCGTGCACACATAGACCTGCAAAGGGTGAGGGTCTATGACCAGACTCCCCTTGTGCAGTGCACGAAATGCCTTGGTTTCGGCCACGGCCGGAAACACTGCACCGGGGCGGAGGACCTCTGCTCGCACTGCGGCGACTCTCATCTGAGAGCGGAATGCCCATCGCACCTAGCCGGTGAGCCCCCCAAATGCTGCAATTGCAAGAAAGCCGGACACGACAACCTGGCTCACAATGGGTTTAGCCGGGATTGCCCGTTACGCAGGCGGTGGGACGCAATAGCGCGGTCCACCGTCGCGTACTGCTAAAGGCGCCACCGCGATTAACGCGTCCACAGTAGTTCCCACCTGGGCCAAAACTCTGTACAGGGCAATTGTACAGCCGCCAGACGTCCGCGATACCCCGACTTTCGTTTATAAAGCCGCGCGCCCGATGTTTGTCCTCAACCTGGCGGAAACCTGGGACATAGGTCGGAGAACAACGGCCTCGGGCCGCACCGCCACTACCTTCAACGTGAAGCTGCAGGAAGGTGAGCGAACACACACACAACGGACGACGAGGCTCTCAAAAAAGGCTAACTGGAACCAGTCTCATGAGAAACTGGCCCAGTTAATGAAGATTAACACAGCAGCCCGTCGGACGCTACACCAATCAGGAACACTCAACTACTCCAAAACACTATAAACACATACACAAACAACATACACATAACATGCACTGAACACACTCCACTCACCAAAACACACACATCGCTCACCTTACGTTGCGTTGTGGTCCGGGGAGTTAGCTGCCCCGAAGACCGAGTCTGCCGCCAGGAGTGAATGACGGCGTCGCGCAGCCCCTCCCAAAAAAGGCCGGGGTGATTACAGGTCCTGTATAAGAAAGGAGAATCACTTTGGGGAGACCGTGGGGAACACGAGGTGCATTAGGGCTCTAGTTTCATCTTATATTTATTATTTACTCATTACAAATACACAACAAATTTTTGACCGAAAGAAGGGCTCAGGGCAGCGCAATATATTGGCAATTGCTAAGGGTTTGCGCCACCCCTGAGATGGAACGCGTTGGCAAAAATACACAATATATAATAATAGCAAACTACACACATATATATTCCAAAATAGCCAATAATGTATAAACATTATTTATTAATTATTTATATATGTTTGAAAGGAAGGCACGCAGATGGGCTCAAGGTAGCGCAAAAATATTAAGTAACATCAAGAGTTGCGCGACCCTTGAGCAAGAAAAGCAACGGCACACGTCTAAATGATACACAATTATTATAACAACAATAGTATATATAAAATGGCACATTATTGATAAAAAGTACTATATATATTAAACACAGAACAAAACACACATATACATTTAGTTATAATTGTAGCGGGTGTGATGAAAACGTAAAGTCGATATAACAAAGAATTTATTTTCCTTTACAATGTTGGGTACACTAAATATATTTATGTAGGTAGGACGGTAATTAAAACAACACGGTACGTTCCTGGCCAGTTCGTGACGTGAGGTGCGTCACGAAACAGGAAGGATGCGTCACCGCGGGGCGCGAGAGGGGAGGGGCGTCTAGACCAGGCGAGCTCTTCCAATGCGTGGAAACAGCGGTGCGCTGGCGCAGACTGAACTCTTGACACCGCGTCGGCCCCTTATATACGCGAGGCGGCTAACGGTGTGTGCGTGTGTGACGTTCCGACATAGCAGTGTTGTGTGGCGCGCGGCTGTAGGCGTTCGGTGGTGCTACAGTCTCCCCCTCTGGATGCGACGTCGCCCCGACGAGTAGCCAGTCAGGATCGATGTTCCGCCAACGAAGCTGGGCGGGACGCGTATCGCCGTGGTCGTCCTCGTCCACGAGAGGGCGGAATGGCGCCCTCAGGCCTAGGTTTAGGCGGACGCCCGCGTTTCTTCAGTGGGCGCACCGGTGGAGGTAGTGGACTTGCCGCGTGGCCTTGGAACGGTGTCAAGGCGGATGTGTGATAAACTCCAAGAGGTTTATCTGGAGCAGTGGGGTCTGAAATCAGATAAGATGAAGCACCATGACGTGCTAGGATTAGATAGGGACCATCCCTACGAGGACAGAATTTAGCACTTATTCCTCGAGCAGCATTACTGATTGGATGGGTAGTTGCTAATACCAGGTCACCGGGAGTGTAACCGGGATCTTCTCTACGTCCTTGGTCTGCCATCTTTTTCCTGCGTTCTTCTAGATTCTCCCTGACATCTCTAGCCTTGTTCAGCGTGTTGGCAAGAAGTAATAACTTCGGCGTAATTTCAGGCACAAAGTTCTCAGACAGTAAAATCTGACGAAAGTCGTGAGTATTGTCATCCGGAGTACGCAGTTCTCGTGCGAATGTTAAATACGCTGGCGTTTGTCCTGTAGTGAGGCAAGTTGCGGTATTCATCGCAAACCGTATGCTAGGTAACTTATCACTCCAACTCCCATGTTCATCTCCTACTAAAATGGCCA
Organism: Caradrina clavipalpis; assembly: GCA_932526535.1. Taxonomy (NCBI): domain Eukaryota; kingdom Metazoa; phylum Arthropoda; class Insecta; order Lepidoptera; family Noctuidae; genus Caradrina; species Caradrina clavipalpis. The sequence continues at coordinate 30,527 of OW052089.1, forward strand.
GTTGGGTCTTCAAGTCCCTGTTTTTTCTTTCCACCGGGTTTGCTGCTGGGTGGTACACTGGTGTAAATGTGTGCTTAATTCGCAGACAATAGGTTAATTGTTGCATCACAGCACTTACAAATTGGGGTCCATTGTCGCTTATCAGGCGTCTGGGCACACCGTATCGAAGAAATATTTCGTTCATCAACACTGTCGCACAATTTTCGGCGCTGGCAGTGTCCAAAGCAAATAATTCTATCCAACCAGTAGCAATATCTTCAACAACAAACAAACAAACAAACTCAATAACAAAACCTAATAATAAATAATAAAGCAAAACACAAACAAACAAATTCAAAAACAAAATTTAATAACAAATAACAAGGCAAAACACAAACAAAAACAAACTCAAAAATAAAATTTTAAAAATAAATAATAAGATACAAATAAAATACGAAGCAAACTAAAAACAATGCGTAAGCAAAACAAATTACATACAAACAAAAAAAAGGCAGTAAAACCAAGCGAACGAACACACCAAATTCTTGGAGAAAGTACAAACAAAACAAATGCAACGAACAACAAAGGAACAACAAACACCCAAAATTAAAAACTATACACAATTACGATAAGAAACAAAGACTTGATTAACAACGCCCCTGCTCAAGGTAGGGAGTGAAGTACTGAACAAAAAAAAAAAAAAAAAAAAAAAAAAACCTAACCTGAGCTAACCTAACCTGAGCTAACCTAACCTGAGCTAACCTAACCTGAGCTAACCTAACCTGAGCTAACCTAACCTGAGCGAACCTAACCTGAGCGAACGTTGGTAACAAATATAAAAAAAAAAAACAATCGAAATTAAAATAGGAATTTTGTGGGATTGTCGGGTATATATCAGAAAAGCACAATATGGTATTGGTTTACAATGGTTTTACTTTAGTTACAGAGCTTAAAGGAACCAGCTGTCCGGATGCGTGCATGTAAGCCTGCTCGAGCCTTTACACACAATACAAAAATATTACTCTCAGGTAGAACCGACAGGTTTAGTTGACATGCAACCCGTCGTCCTGCCGTCTAACACCGCTTTATCAATATTCTGATAGCACTGCGTCACTCTTTCCCACTTAGGATTTTCTAAGATTTTCCGTCAAGTGCAATTCCTTTGTAGATTGTTTGAAAATGCTTAACGCATGCCACGCCACCGAGGGAGTCGACGTAGTTATGTGGGGCTTGCACTCACTAAAAACTCCCACTACTTTATGTTTGCCTACCTAGCCTACTTCTACTCCCGCTTCCTTGCACGCCTTCGGGCTTTCTCTCCTTTCAGCGATGTCCGGGCGCACTCTTAGACAAACCTTAATTCCTGGGACCGTGTAGCGTCCTCGGCACAATCCCTCATCTATCACCCGCTGGCCCCTCTTATGGTGGTATCAAGTCGGCAGACATATAAGTTTTAATGTTAAGTGAATTGTTTCAGCTTGCCTTATAAATGAGGGGTAAAATGTTGTCAATTTCAGCTTAGCCTGTCGAGTAAATTTGGAGCCCATCGGCTGTGACATACAGACTGGCAGACACACGAGTGTTCCAATAAGAGTCCCGTTTCTCACTCGGATGTACGGTAGAGTAAAAAGGAACAATAATTCATTATTGACTCTATTAGTTCGTCGCTTCTGCTACCGGCAAACATTGTTTCGTCTTTGGGTGAGTAAAAGAAAACAATGAAGACATAGTTTTTTTATTTAGGTACCTACCCTAAAAATTTCAAAAATACAGCAATCATCCGCTATTAATCACAATTCAAACCCTAGATACTATCGTAAAAAAAATGTATATTGACAGGCACCGTCTTCGACCATATCTGCGCGCCAGCCGCGACGCCCGCAGGCGAGTGCTCGATAGCCGCGGTGGCAGCAGCGGCCAGGCGGAGAAGATTCGTCTACGAAAATTATTGTCGATCTAGTGACACAGCGCGTCAGCTAGAGCGGCCCCGGTGGCCCCGGGCCAGGGCGCGTGCGGTACCGCGCGGCGGGCGCGCGCGGCGTGGCGAGGCCCGCCAGCAGCGCCAGCGGCTCGGGCGGTGAGGGCGGCGCGGACGCGGGGCCCGGCTGCGCGCCCGCCGCCGCCGCCGCCAGCGCGTCGCCGCGCTCCAGCGACCACTGACGTCGCAGTGGACGTCTGCCGTTTCCGAGGCACCTGCGTTGTATGACCCACATATTGTACTTATTACTATACTAAAGTCGGTAATGCCTGCAGAATGGTGGAAGCACCTGTAGCGTGAGTATTGCGCGCTGTGGTCGCCGACGGGCAGCGCGAGAGTGGTCCGCGACTCGCGAGTGTCTCGAGTGTCGCGCGTGTCGCGGGAGTCCCCGGAGTCAGCGGAGCGGCGCGTGAGCCGGGGCGGACTGCTGTCGGCTGACACCGCGCCCGACCGCTGCCACGCTAGCAACGAATATCACAGTGAAGCACAGCTGTTCGGTTTCTGCTTACAGGGCGGTGCGGGAGTAGCGGGCGATGGCGCACCTTGCTTGTCCGGGGTGCTGGTGGGGTCGGAGCGCTGTCGCTCCACGTGTGGCGGCCGCGCCGGGGGCGGCGAGCAGCTGGGGGCTGGAGACGATTCGCTCTCATTTTCTCCATCCACTTCAAATAACACTTCCTCAGATCTGGCAAAATTAATAAAGTGCGGTCACACAGTACGGTTACAGGTATGTACTACCATAAATACTACATTTACAAAAAAAATAAGAGTGAGTCGATCTCGCGCACTTTTTGTTTTGATTGCAATCACTTTAATGGTGCTTAAAAATTGTAACCGTTCAAGGGGCTGCAGATATAATAATAATATCAACATTATACATCTTCCTGTTACTAAGAAAAAAAAGACAGCTCTGAATAAATACTAGATCAAATGACTTAGAACTTAATGAGCTGGCCAGACGGTCTCAATTGAAGTGAAAGTGTAATAATTTAGAGTGTGTCGTTACTTTAATGGAGGCGGCGTGGGCAGCGGCTTGTCGAAGCCGTCCTTCCCGAGCAGCCAGTAGGTGTGCATGGCACCCTTGCCCTTGATCTGCGTGAGGCCGCGAGAGCGCAGCCGGTAGCCGCCCGCCGCCGTCAGCCGCTCCGCCGTCGTGGCCGACACCTGGATGCGCCACGCCGCACCTGCACATACGCACACACCCCACACCCACTCGTCACTCGGCTCGTATAATGTTACTGGCGAAATTGCCAGTTCAAACGGAAATTCAACGTTCCCACAGTGGAAGGTCTACAGTCAAGTGGAGGTGATAAACAATGGCTCACCGGTGGACTCCATGCGCGAGGCAGTGTTGACGGTGTCGCCGAAGAGGCAGTAGCGCGGCATGGTGAGGCCGACTACGGCCGCGCACACGGGCCCGGTGTGCAGGCCGATGCGCAGGTGCAGCGGCGTGTCGGGCAGGTGGCGCAGGCGGAAGCGCCCCGCCAGGTGCAGCAGGTGCAGCGCCATGGTAGCCACAGCCTCCGCGTGCTCGCGCGTGCGCACCGGCAGCCCGCCCACCACCATGTACGCGTCGCCGATCGTCTCCACCTGCGCGACACGCCATATAGCAGAGCTGCACTGGAACCTGACCGGTACCTGACGCTGGCACCTCGCGCACCTTGTAAACGCGGTACTGCTCGATGGCGGCGTCGAAGGTGGTGTAGAGGTCGTTGAGCAGGTCCACCACCTGCACGGGCGTGGAGCGCGCCGCCAGCGCCGTGAAGCCCACGATGTCGCTGAAGTAGATGGACACCTCCGAGAACTCCTCCGGCTCCACGCGTGACCCCAGCATCAGCCGCTCGGCCACGGACCTGCCACACACACGCACGTCACCGCACTGCATTAGCACGCCTGAGCCAATACTTCATGTACTAACTTCATTATAAGTAACGATGATGTCGAGAACATACCTGGGGAGCATCCTGTTCAAAAGTTGTTCAGTTTTTTTTTTCTCCATGTCGAGCTGCTCCGTCCGTTCCTTTATTAATTCTTCAAGATTATTGCTATATTTTTCCAGCATTTCAAACATTGAGTCAACTATGTTAATCTTTCTGCAAAGAAAAAGCAATACATGTGAACATCTCGTGCTCCAGAGCTATAGTTCTGGTAACAATTGGAGGTTTTCGGAATGTTACCTGCCGCGGTGCAGGTGCCGGAAGATGTCGTGCAGGCGGTGGAAGTCGGGGCGCAGGTCGGGCGCCTCGCTCCAGCACTGGCGCATCACGCTGACGGCGTCGGGCGGCGCCGCGCCCATGGACACGGAGGGGCGGATGAGCGGCGGCGGCCGGGACACCTTCTCCACGATCTCTGCAACGAGAGCCGTGTGAGTGGGGCGCGCTCCCCCGCCGGGGCGCGCCCTGGTGCCCGCGGCACTTACCGTCCGGCGTGAGCGCGAGCATGCAGTAGGGCTCGCCGCGCACTATCACCTCCTGCATGATGATGGCGAACGAGAACACGTCGCCGGGCTGGGTGCCACGCACGTCGCCGCTACACTCGCGCAGAAGCTCCGGAGCCGTCCAAAGTAGATCTGATACAAAACCATTTATTTATTATTATCTCTAATAATAATAGAGTTTTTCTTCATCGCACAGTGCGAACTCAAGCAACATTGAAGTGTACGGCAGAGCATACTTGCGCCGCGCGTCGCATGTTGTATATGGGTTCGGTAAGTGCACCTAGGTCGGAGGTGCCATGGTGTAAAGCAGCCGGCACGTTTATGTGCTTTGATTTCAATGCTACCACTACTATTACTGAGAAAAATGTAGAAAAAAAATAGATAGGTAACGCCTCTCTCTAGATGTAAATACCGCTATGATTCGAAAAAGGATTTATTAAAAATATTTTATTCATTCATTCTAACCAGTGGGACAGTGACCAGTCCGGGACTCCGGGACGAGCGCTACGCGTTCGTGTGGATAGTGCAGCAAGATTTCTTCCCCTTTGGGGGGAACCCAGCTCTCACACTAATTTTAACATAATCAGGAAAGAGGAAAATTGTATCAGCCTAGGGATTATTAAAATCGCGCAACCGCAATGTAACGCACACAAAACATTGTGATTATGGGTGTATGGAAAGGCGGAAACAAGCCACAGGCCGAAGCCAGTTGTACACAAAACGTAGCACACAAAGCACCCCGATACGCCGCGCCGCACCCGACGCCGCGTTGTTCGGATGTCCATCTGTGCAGGATAATCAACGATGTATGTGAGAACAGAAACCTCTGGCGGTTCTGATCGGCTGCGGCAAGGCCTGCGCGCGGAAGAGTGCGGGCAGGCCGTAGTCAGTGACGCGCAGCACCCAGCGCGAGTCCACCACGCAGTTGCGCGACGACAGGCGGCCGTGCACGCGCAGCGGTGACGTGTGCAGATAGCGCATGCCCTTCACCAGGTCCGTGAGCAGCGACAGGCGGAAAGTCCAGTCCAGCTTGATGTCGTCCGCCATCAGCACGTCCTCCAGCGAGCCGCGCCAGCAGTGGTCGAACACCAGCGCCGGCCGCAGCTCGCACAGGCATCCTGCCACAGACACGCACGCGTCTTAGTCACTCAAAACCACTTCACTTTTACTAAACAATTGACGTAGATCGTGTATAGTTACCTATAAAAGGATTTAAGTTTTCGTGGCGCAGGTTCTGCATAACCAGTAACACGTCAGTCGCTTTGCGCTTAAGTTCGAGTCCCGCGGTCGCCGGCAAGTGCTTGACTTGCACCACGTCCCCCTGAGACACATGTGACATTATGGCCGGTATCAGTTAGTGCACGACGAGCGAGTCCAGCCGAGACGAGCCTTGTGCCTATAGTACCTTGTATCGGATGCGGCGGTCCACAGCGACACGGTTGACGCTGCAGGTGGAGGAGGGCGCGGAGGGGGCGCGAGGCGGCACGCACGGCGGCTGCTTCAGCAAGTCGGGGCGCTCAAGCTCGGGTCCGCCGAACTCGTGCAGTTGCTGCAGCCAACACGAGAGCATGGTCTCCATGCCCTCGCCGACGCGGCGCCGCTCGTCTACCGGGAAGGTGAAGTCGAGCAGCGCGAGTACGGCGTCGCGGCGCCGGCGGCGGCGGCGGCGGCGCGTGGCGGCCCAGCGCAGCAGCAGCGCCGAGCTGGTGGCCAGCGCCAGCGCGCCGCACGCCGCCACGGCCCACAGCGCGGCCGCGCCGCCCGCCTCGCCCGCCCGCGCGCGCCCCAGCGGCGCCCCCGCGCGCCAGCTGTCCAGCGCCGCCGTCACGTTCACCAGCTGCACGGAGGTCTCTCGCTCGTCGGACAGATCGAGAGACCTGGAGGAGGTCGTCGCGAGCACAGCCGCATGCCTCCAAGTGTAAGGTGTGCTATTTGAGCGTTCATATAAATGAAAATCTATTTGGATAATTTCCATTCGGGTGCGTTCAGCTTTCGATTCTATCTCGACAGCTTCTAATATTTGGTCGTATATAGCTATATTATCTGTGTAGGAGTGCCCCAAAAGCTGCCCCCCATCAGTAAGAAGAAGCAGGCGTTGAAAAAAGGCAATTTCAATTTGAGGCAAAAATGTGTTGATTTGATCCGGACTGAAGTCCCAGCCAACCATACCGACTGGTTCGCGACTGGCCTGACTGACAGTGTCGTCGTCAGAATTGGCCGATTTCTTTGTTTTAGAAACATATTCATAACCTAGAATATGATCTTTGTATTGCTTGTGAATCTCAACCTTTGGTTTTATCCGGACGGACTCTACTTTTGTAGTTTTTTTTTTAGGATGCACTTCTTGTCTCTCTGACAGATTTGGACTTCCATCCCCAGCTGACAGCTGGTCGGAAGTTAATCGTCTTTTGTTTCGCCCATTTGGCGACTTGCTTACAACTAAACTGATATTGCTTAATTGGAAATCATCGTTCGTATTATTTGCCAGCGAGCGCGACGAGGTCAACGTATCGCGGAGCGCAGGGAGGCACTCCTCCACGTGCAGCAGCAGCGCCGGAGGCCCCGCGCCGCCCACCCCGCGCGCCACGCCCGCCGACACCGCGGTGTGGGCACCGCGAGAGGCACACAGGATCACAACTGAAACGGAATATTCAATTGGAGGACCATTTGATTGCCGTCATCACTGCCTACCAGGCAACGACTTAACGACTCACCGTCTGGTCGGTAGGCGAACTCGTCAGGAGAGAGGGGCCCGCGCCGCACCGCCAGGCCCGCGGCCGCGAGCGCGCGCGTCACGTCCCGCAGCGCGGCGGCGCACTCGGAGCGCGCGGCGGCGGGCGGCAGCAGCGCGCGGCGCCAGCCCAGGCGCGCCCCCAGCCGCGCCACCGCCGCGCCGCGCGCCTCCGGGGCCGCGCAGTCGGCGGGGCGCGGCCGCCGCAGCGCGCGCGCCGCCCCCGCCAGCGCGCCGCACACCGCCGCGCCGGGGCAGCCCGCGCTCAGCACCGAGCCGCCGCCGCTCAGCGCCGCGAGGGCCCGCAGCGTCACCGACACTCTCCATTCGGCTCCACAGGTTTCTGCGACACCGACACAGTGTGAATGCATGGTACAGTAACGAGCTACAACTATGGAAATTTAAAACCGTCGCACCTCCTCACCTTCGTAGTTCAGAAGCCGCACGCTGTACCGATCGAAGAGGAAGCGCGCCGGTTCATAGGTGAACAAGCGTGTTTCGTCGAAGGCGGCCCGAAGCGGCGCTGGGCAGGCGGCTCGCAGCACGAGCAGGAGCGCGGGGCGCGCGTGCGGTGCGGTGGGCGCTGGGGGCGCGGGTGTCGGCAGGGGCGCGGTGGGCGCGGGGGGCGCGGCGAGGACGGCGGTGAGGGCGGCCAGCAGCGGCAACAGCGCGCGCATGGCCCCTCACGAGCCGCCCGCCATGCGGCGCCGCCGCGCGCTCGGCTGCCTCGCTCGGCTGGCTGCACCGGATCAAACGACGCCCGCCGGCCTGCTATGTTTATAACAAGGATCGATAACACCTTCGCTTTGCTACATCACCATTAATATAATGACACGTATAACAACCTACCTACTTAAACACATCGTTAGGATTTGTTCCATATGCAGAATAGCTAGAACCCCATAACGATAAGAGTTGCAATTTGTTCAAATATTTAATTGCAACAAGGAATATGGTTGTTTCTTGTTATGAATGAGTCGTAACTCTACTAAATAGAAATGTAAGGAGTACAGTAATGTTAACAGATAAATAGTATAGTAAACTCACATTAGGCTAATAAAATGAAGTCCACAACTCGTTGTAAATAGGAAACACAGCAAACCTACCACGTGGCCTACCATATCGCGGCTTGTATATTATTGTGGTGTGTTCGTAATGAGCATCTTGTATGAATGCAATGCATGACAGCTAATACAGTCGGGTGTGACTGCTTACGCCACTAGAAAAAGGAGAATAAAATAAAGCTGCAACAAACGGAAATCCCCTGTCAATACAATGATTGAGATAATTTCAAGTTTGGTGTGTAAGATATTTGTGAAGTGTGTTTTATTATTATTACACTTGTTGCGTAACACCAAGACCGTTGCTCCGCGGCCCCGGTGCTTGGTGGAGCTGTCGACGATACCATCGCCAGCTCGGTGGCGATCGCGCTACACAAGTAGGTGAGTTCGTAGCAACGCTACGAGCTGCTACGAGCCGGTCGTAGCCGCTCGCAGCCTAGAGTGCGTGTGTTACTGGTACATGCTAGGCAAACCTTTTCACCCAAGAGACACGTATTGTTTATGTATAGTATTTTGTATAATTGTATTGTTATATTATATTTGCTAAGCCTTATAAGCCTTGATGCTGATTTAAATAAATATAATAAAACAACACCTCAAATGCAGTCCTGCATGAGTATGAAAATAACTGAACACTAGTATTGGTAGTAACAAGGCACTACCAATACTAGCGTGCAGGTGTCGAGCTGATGGCGCGACGTGTGTGGCAGTGGTGCACGGCACACGGCCGCGGCTCCGGACGCGCTCCGTGTGCCGTGCGCCCGACGGGGCACAGCCGCCAGGGTTCCGGCTGGAGAGGGAGCCTGCACAACATCGCTTTTTTCCGTCACAAAAGGGTTTTAACTTTGGAGCAGTTGTCACCTCAGAACAAGTTTTCGCATCGTTTTCTACGTAAGTAACGCCTACACATTCCAAATGAGATAATCCTTGCGTACCTCTACGATACTGTGTAAGGAACATCTAGGATGCGATAACAGACAGTTTCTTGAACTTCCATTCGTAAGAGGTCAAAGGGGTGATAAAGTTAAGTATTTTTTTTACGTATTCTTTCATTTGGAACATTAGAATTAAAAGTACTTACTACAAAACAAATACTTTTCTTCGAAAAACAAAACATGTTTTTGTATTGTACAGTAACATCAGTTACACTTATGTAACTGTAGCACTACTGTAGTAGATAGTACTTATGGTTTATACTCAGATTTGATTTCATATACTATCAATTTATTCAGTTATTTTCATATTTAACTTTTTGAACTCCAGCCTCTAGCTTCGGAGCACGTCTACACCAGAGTTATTCATTGGCATGCTTCTTACCGACACCATGAGGAGTACTTGAAAGTAATGTAACAAAATAGAGCAAGTAGATACTTTGGAAATAGTTTGTAAAGTACGCCCGGGAGCGACAACATACGTGCGAGTGGAGGTATTCCGAAAACTTACGGCACAAACAATCCAGCAACGTAACACGCACGTTTTATTTATTTCCACACATTCCCTTTAGCGCACTTTACTACAATAGTATGAGAGGGAAGTCACGTGTCTCGTGTGTATCCGATCGCATCCAATACATTGCTGAGCCAGTGTGCGGGATCGCTCGCCGTCACAGCGCACTGCGAGCTGTGCGCGTACTGCACGCGGGCGGCGGCGGCGGCGTCCGGCGCGGAGTGGCGGCGCCGGGCCGCGCCGCGCATGCGCCGGCCGGCTTCGCGCCAGACGGGCCGGCTCCCGGGCCCGGGCGCGTCGCCGCTGCCGCGCACTGCCCCACTGGCGTAACGATTGAGCGCGCGCCGCCGCCGGCTCGGCTGCCGGGCTCGGCCGCCTAGCCACCATTACTTCTCAGCATCAGCATCGACCCCGGAACCTCACGTGTCGTCTCACCGTGTCCACCGACTATGTCAAGAGAATATTTTTAAAGGGGTTCGCCATGTAGGGTGATTTGTACCGCCACCGACAGCGTGCTCTACATAAGCAGAAATTGTAACTCTAAATATATTACTTTTATAACATGCAGCAAGTGCTTACACACATACCCACATTTTTTTTACTGTTTGTTGTTGAAGATTCTTTTTTTTAATTTGGCTAAAGTATAGGTTTGTAGTAAATTTGCCCGCAAATATGTTTCAAAGCGATCATGATTCATCATGATGATGATGTTTTTTCATGGTTTTATTTTCTTGAGACTTAGAATGACAAATGATGTGATTGATGTCATAAGCATATCGTATGCCGGAGAGTTTCCACTTTGTACAGGTAGTGGAGTGCGTAACGCGTGTGGAGAATGTGTCTCCGAGATGTTTGGCGAGTCGCGCTTTAAGTAGGCGCTGACCTAGTTCCGCGGCCGCGCGCCGCACGCCGTGGGTCACGCGCGCCGCACGCCGCGTGTCACGCGCGCCGCACGCCGCGTCCTACGCGCGCTTCTCCACGCTTCACTCCAACAGTAACGCCCGTGTTCTCTAACACTAAGGAATGCCTTCATACTATTGCATTGTGGAATTCTCAGCTCTCGGCAGTAGGCCGAACATTTACAATCCAACCGTGTGCTTTTATGTAAGATTAACTTGTAGTTATGTGATGGCCCAGCGGTTAACACTCTTGCCTCTCATGGATGAGGTTGTAGGTTCGATACCGGGCGTGAGGTTTCTAATGTGATGTCGTAATTAAAAAAAAAATTAAAAAATTATATTTCATGATCTCAATTTTACAAACACGTTAGTGATTGGAGCCTCCTTGTAAGCAAAAAATGCCTGTATTAGGAGGCTCCGCTCTTTCACATCTAGTAGAAACAAATAAATATAAAATATTAAAGAAATCAAGAATACAAAATAAATGCGTTTGTTTGTATGTGTGTGTGTGTGTGTGTATGTTAGGGTGTGTGTATGTGTGTGTGTATGTTTGTGTTGAGAGTAGCGAAAGAGTCAATTTATGTGTTGCAAGTTTGCAACAGAGCCTCAGTATCTTCATAAAGAAGTGGTTTAATCCAATTTATTAGAGTTTTTTTACATGAATGTTTTTGTTTAGTGTATATGTAAATCTCTTTGTTTATTCTGTTGTATAGTTGAGCAGAACGTGTGTTGCATTGCATAGCAGCAAATTTCGTTTTAGTATGTGGGACTTGAGCAATAATGTCATTTCGTCTTTTTGAGATGATATTTATATCGTAAGGAAGTGTCCTATGTTTTTTTAGGACTGTATATGTAATGTACAGCTTTCGAACAGAAAGCAGACCACTAATCTGGTAAAGACTGTCCGTTGGGTATCTTCTCTTTTTAAAGTACATAATTTTGATTAGTGCTCGTTGCGCTCTTTCAACGTCTATAAATCTTGATTTAGAAGCACCGCCCCAAATGGGGATGCAGTAAAGTAAAACTGATTGCACAAGTGCCACATAGACTTCATTTAGGAGATTTCTATTAGGACCCACTTTTTTATTTATGTTTGTAGGGAGGACATGTCGTAAAGTTTTAAATATCCAACCCAGCTTCCCAACTCTTCCCCTTACGTGCTCAAGATGAGCGTACCATGATAACCTTTGGTCGATCATGACGCCTAGATACTTCGTCTTTGAAACTTTAGTAATTGCAGGACAACTACAGTTATTTTTTGAAATTTTATCACATGTGTGTATTTAGATGCTATACACTTCGTACGGTTGTGTGCGATTCGAGATGTTAAAACAAATGTAGTTAGTTTTAACTGTGTTTAGTGTGAGAAGATTGTCATTGAGCCAGTTAGTAATTTGGACCATGCCCAATTCTGCCTTGAGTTTGACATCGGACCAGCTATTCCCAGAAAAGACAACAGCTGTGTCATCAGCGTAAGAGAAAATTTTTGCGCTATTGACGTTTAGGTTGCAGAGATCGTTAATGTATATTAAAAATAAAGTGGGGCCCAGCACGCTCCCCTGGGGCACGCCGAATGATACGTCCGCATCATCACTAATATGTGAACCTATTTTAACCCTCTGCTTTCTATTAGACAGATAATTTTTGAAAAAATTGAGAGGGTTTCCTCTTATCCCAGCTCTTTCCAGTTTGGTCACAAGGGTTGGAACAGAGACGGTGTCAAAAGCCTTTTTTAGGTCCAGAAATACCGTCAGGCATTTCTTCCCTGCATCGAGATGCTCAGTAACTAATGAGCTGAGGGCAGCAACTGCGTCTTCAGTGGATAATCCCTGTCTAAAACCAAATTGTGTTGATGATATTATTTTAAATTTATTTAGGTAATTAATGAGTCTCGTATTAGTTAGTTTCTCTATAATCTTAGACAGGGCTGGTAGGACCGAAATGGGTCTGTAGTTATTGACATCATCTTCCCTCCCTCCCTTGTGTACCGGTGTAATAATGGATTTTTTCAATGAGTCTGGGAAAATGCCATTTTTAAAACAAAGGTTAGCCAGGTGGGCAATGATGGGAACCACCTCTCTGCAAACGTATTTTAGGAAACTAGTAGATATGCAGTCTCACCCTGGGGCACTGGAGGACTTCAAGCTCATCAAAATACTTTCTACTTCCATTGGGTCCGTGTCCAATAACGCAAAGGAATTAGTTTGCGTAGGGGTCCTGTTAGGTCGATCAGAGGGTATTATATTAGTCCTGGGTTGAATTTGCTCAGCTAATTCTTTTCCAATTTTTACGAAGTAATCGTTAACGAAGTTAACTGAGTCTGTTGGAGACGGCTTGATACTTAACAGAGCTGCACTTTGGTTGTTTACTTTATTTGAATAGGTGATTGATTTTATGTTTTTCCAGAGTAACTTAGAATTTTTGACTGATTTAGTAAGTAATTCTCTTTCATATTTTCTTTTTATTTTTTTGATGAGATTATTACAATAATTTCTGTACCGACAATACGTAATTTTTAAAATTGCATTATACGGATCTGCCCGAGAGGTTTTTTGCATTTTTAACCGACTTCAAAAAAGGAGGAGGTTCTCAATTCGTCTGAATGTATAATATTTTTTTTTTATGTATGTTCACCGATATTTTCGTCAATTATAGACGGATTTCAAATTTTTTTTTTTTGTTGGATAGAGTTCTCTTCTGAGGTGGTCCCATTTTCACCAGTCCAGGATCTGATGATGGATTCCGGAGACAGACAACGGAACTCTTCAAAAAATTACAGCAAATCAACCGCGTTTGCTGCTATCGCATAAATATGCATCGTTTACGCAATTACACAACATAACATCGCGCCTGTACACTCGAAAGAGTTACATAATACAGAAATATTTGAAAATTTCTCATCTAAGTAAACGAAATCGCGTATTCTGCTTTCTTATGACTTTTTATTTTTAACGGGTTAATTTACATGACATGACAGTTCCTTCATGGATTTGGATAAAGAAAATTGAAAAGATTGAAAACTAAAAAGCAAGAAATAAAAAACTTTTTTACAAAAAAAGACAACCGCCTTCAAAAACTAAAAAGAGAAAAATAATTTTAGCTTTGGAAGTCGGCGGCAATACAAAACAACAAACAGAACCAAAGCCGCCGACTTCCAAAGCTAAAATTATTTTTCTCTTTTTAGTTTTTGAAGGCGGTTGTCTTTTTTTGTAAAAAAGTTTTTTATATTGCGGTTTTTTATACACCGTAGTATTCCTGGGGTGATCCAGGGTTTGAATATACGTCTACTGTTAGGAATGCTTGTTATTGTAGTATTACAATTAATAGTATCAGTAAGTTTTTGTATGAGTAAGTCTGTTATTAGGTTTGGATCATCACAAAACAACAACTCAGCAAGATCGTAAATAATTTCATTTTTTCCGCTTACATTGCAAACGCAGGCTGAACCCTGCGAGATTTACCAAAATATCTAATGTACTACGTATTGTACCTACACATTGAAAAGGCCTACATAAAACTCCACGATGGTATTTATGTCTATCTCTTATGGATATCCCACAATATCATTTTTTTGTCATTTACTTTTTACGATAAATAATGGCTAATTTTCGAAGCGATTTTAACCAATACAGCATGAATCCTTAACCAATTAAATACCTTAAATACATTGTTGATTTAATATAGATCTACATGGCCTTTTACAGCATATGATTTAAATGAATATTTTCGAAGATATTACAGATTTAAAAATTGCGGGACGTAGCGTTTGCGGCGGAGCGGGCCGCTATGTATTTGTATACGTTTACAGTTTTTCTGACAGAAAGAATCCCTTATGCTTAATCCCTTCTCAAACAGAATCCCTTATGCTTAATTATCATTTATCTAAAGCTGCAACTAACTTAGGCGTGATAAAGCATTTCCTTCCTCTTTTTTAGTAGCTTCAGAACTTACCAATTGTGAGGTGGATGCCAAGAGTTCCTTAAGGCTTCCATCAGAGCAGGTAAGTTGATCGTGATGTCCTTGCATTTGAATAGAATTTTGCGTAGTAGTAACAGATGACGTTAAACCTCCGAAACTCATTTGCTCATAATCATAATTATCATTTCTTCTCTTCATTTCATTTACTTTGTCTTTAGCTGTCTTCTTTTTGGGCTAACGTTTTGCCTACACCCGCTAAACACCTGGGACGCCCTGCTTCTCTTTGTTTTTGTAAAAACATTTAGATTCTTTAATTTTCATCCGTTCCAAAGAATCAGCGTGTGATATATGAAATAAATTATCCAAATTGTTTTTAAAGTCCTCCTCACAGCGCTTGTAAATATTTTGTGTTTTTTTTTTCATCTCCCTCCTGGTATGTTGATGATCCACAAGTTTTTTTACACAGTTAGGTATAGCTCTGGTAGGGATTCTAGCTATTTCCCAAAATATAAAACACTCCCGAATAACTAGATTAGCGTTTTCACTAACAGTCAATTTAACTTAGCGAATGTTAAAAAAAATACTGAAAGAACTTGACGATTTGACGGTAATTTTGCGCCTGTCATTTGATAATTTACGTCACCAACTAAGAAAATACATTTTTTATTGCTTCTTAATTCCTCTGCCATATTTTAAATGTAAAACAATACGTGTTAATCGCGGGAATAATTGAGAACAAATAACAAATGCCGTGAATACGCACCGCTTCCGCCGCGCAATATGTATGAACATGATTCGATGCAACTCGGCACGGGTTATCGTACTCCAAATAAAGTTAAAAATTATTTCCGAGTGTTTTAGAGACAAATGAACAAAAATAAGAGACACCCTAGTGTATATTTTGGTTGGTGAAATAATCAAGTTTTTGATCTAGTCGCGGGGGCCGCCGGAGCCCCGCAGCGCCGGAGCCGTGACAGAATGCATGGTTTTTGTAAAATTGGGCAAGGTAAATCCCTGTCACCTCTAGTTTAGTCTTCTGTTTGATCCCTTACATTGTATCTTAAACCTAAACAAGTAAAGGATTTTGATGAAAAAAAAACAATTTTTTCTCGGGCTTATGATAATGTAGAATAATGATTTTGTCATCTGCCGGTTCTTGATCAAAAACCTGATTTCATCATGAACCGCTACGACGTATATGTATACCCCTTTCGTAACACGCTGAATAATTCTAAAATCGCCAATCCGCCTTCTGCAAGCGTGCTGACTCATGTCTTCTCTGTACGAGAAGACGCTTTTACCTTGAAGTGGAACAATAATAGGCTGGTGTTTATATAGTCATATTTTATTTATTTTATGCGTATACAGCGTCAGCAATCTTGTTGTATTTATGTGTCAAAGGGTTTCTTATTTGAATGGAAAGCAGTCTGGGCAATGGACATGAGAAAAGCCATGTCGTGGACACTTCTTGCCAAGAAGCGGTGTTCATAAGATGCTGACTCAACAAGCGAGTTGCGCGAAGCGTTGTGGTAGCGGAGCGAAGCCCGGCGCACTGCCGCGCACCAGACACGCCGATGTCGTGGCGCCCAGTAGTCGTCCTGGTTCTTAATACGTGATTGCTTTATGGAATGTTATTTTACTTGTTACTTGTACATAGTTTTGATTTCCTGGTAATCATTTCCGATGATCTATTGAATCGATAGATTGAATACAGAACGGCGGTTACGAGTCGGTCGCGCGCGAACAGCTCGTGGTGGCGGCTCAGAGCTGGTCGCGCGCGAGCTGCTCGATGTGCGGCCGGTCGAGGCGCATGGCGGCGCGGCCCTCGCTGAGGCGCAGGTCGCGCGCGCCCAGCCGCGCGTAGAAGCCGAGCGCGGGCGCGTTGTCCTGCAGCACGTGCCAGTCCACGCGGTGCACGCCCTCCTCCACCGCCATCTGAAACACGCGACCATCATTCTAAACACGTCTCGCTCGCTGACTGACTGTATGACACGCATGGTATGGTACGCACCCGGCAGAGCGCGCGCAGCAGCAGCAGGCCGACGCCGCGGCGCCGTGCCTCGGGCCGCACGTACAGGTCCTCCACGTAGAAGGCGCGGCGCGTCCACGACGAGTAGGCGCGGTTGCACAGCGCGTGCCCCACCACGGCGCCGCCGCACTCCGCCACCAGCACGAAGAACCACGCCGGGCTCGACTCGAACCCGTCCTCGATCAGGTCTGCAACACATTGTCACCGCCTTACACGTACACACGCCAGCTGAGGGGCAGCTTTACCAAATATAGGTAGGTACATATTTTAACAGACTTTATTGTTAGAGCATCGTATGAGAAAGGTTGATCAGATTCCAATAAATATATAATTTGCTATTGTTGTAATTTAGCGCGACTGTTAATTATAACAGATAGGTTGGCTTCTACACGAGATCAACTGTGTTGGAACTTACTTAAAACAGGTGGTCCATCGCCGTCACTTTGCCAGTTAACGGCAATGAGGAGGAATTGTTTGAAGGCATGCAGTTTTAGTTTCTCTTTTTTTATTATTAAAGTTTTTTTTTGCCAGTGGACCAGTGGTGGTACCAGTGGACTATAGTAACACTAAGGACTTAGTCTTAATTCAATTTGTATTTTTTTTGTTTGACTGCATTATCGTGTATCGTTTGCAAATGCTGTCATTTGTAAACGAACCGAATACGATTGTGTTAGGGTTTATTTTTCGTGTGAGGGTCTTCCGTTCAGGTTACTAAGAATAAGCTGACTTCACTGTTGACGCTGTTCTTTCAACTTCCTCTGGCCCACGGTGAAGGCAATAATTTCCCTTTAGTATTTGACTGCAGCTTCGCTCGCGTGGAGTGGTAAAAAGATATAATGAGGTAGCACACAGTGCGGGCTCCCCGCTCACCTCGCACGGAGAGCTGCGGGCCGCGCGGCACGCCCTCGTACTCGGCCAGCTCCTGCAACACATCACCCCGCGGTTAGCCGCTGCCCTGCCACTGCCCTCCAGGGCACTCAGTATTGAACGCGAATTCAAATGTACAACAAATAGAGACATTTATTCTAAGTGAGAAAAAAACTAACAAAAACTAAAACCCGACTACAAAAAACTCACGTTCTAAAAAGTATGAAACAAGAAAACATTCTCATCTGAAAGCCGTGGTCGTATGCCACTTTGCCCTAAACTTTAATGCTAAAGATTAATGTTCTATTACTACACACATACTGTTTTACCGAAATAGCCATTTATACATATACGTAATATTACTGTACTGTAGAATATATCTGGAATAATCTATTAGGTCTCTCAAACAAAATATTGGTTAGTTAGCTTGCTACACATAGGTTTATGATGCGCTCTCAAGGGTGCCATGTACAATTTCCTATCTAAATATACAGGGTGGAAATTTATTATGCTACCTGGAGGGAAAGTACTCTAAATACTTGAGTTAGCAAATTTTACTGAAAGGAAACATTCCTTTATTTTTAAAAAGAAACAAAACTGCATTTAAACAATTTTGAAAATATTCTTGCCACACCCGGGAATCGAACCGACTAAAATTGGAAAAAATTGCATCCTGTACTTTTATGGCACTAATCCATAGGGTCAATTATAAGGATCAAATCCCTGCTAACGTGGTAAATTAAAATAAAATAAAAACATGCAATTTTATTGTAAATTTATTTTATTTGGACGAAACAAACGAGTAAAGTAGTTGCTGGAAATGAGCTTCATTTCTTGGATGCATGAATTTATTCCTTTAAAAAAAGCATTTTAAGTAACTTTTGGTAGCGTAGTAAAATTTTCAATATTCACCACAACACCCTTCTAAAAGTTATTCAAAATGAATTCCTTCAAATAATGAATGTGTGCATCGAAGAAAGTGAAGATCATTTCCAGCATGCAATGCAGTTACTGTAAGTACTCGTTTTTTTCGTCCGAATAAAATAAGTTTAGATTGAAATTTCATGGTTTTTGTTAAATTTAGTTTACCAGGTTTGTAGAGATTTGATCCTTGTGATTGACCCTATCGATAAGTGCCGTAAAAGTACAGGATGCTATTTTATCCGATGTTAGTCTGTTCGATTCCCGGGTGTGGCAAGCGTATTTTCAAAATTATTTAAATGCAGTTTTGTTTCTTTTTAAAAATAAAGGAATGTTTCCTTTCAGTAAAATTTGCTAACTCAAGTATTTAGAGTACTTTCCCTCCAGGTAGCATAATAAATTTCCACCCTGTATATAATTCAAAGGTGACTGACTGACTGACTGAGATAGTGATCTATCAACGCACAGCCCAAACCACTGGACGGATCGGGCTGAAATTTGGCATGCAGGTAGATGTTATGACATAGGCATCCGCTAAGAAAGGATTTTCATCAATTCTACCCCCAAGGGGATAAAATAGGGGATGAAAGTTTGTACGAAACTTTGTCAATTTTAAACCGATCGAGCTGAAACTTTGCATGCTTAAAGCTACTATGACGTAGGCATCCCCTAAGAAAGGATTTTGATAAATGCCACCCCTAAGGGTATAAAATAGGGGATGAAAGTTTGTATAAATCTTCTTAGATTTTCGACTGATTGAACTGAAATTAAAGATTAGAGCTACTATGATGCAGACGTCCGCTTAAATAGGATTTTGATAAATTCAACCCCTAAGGGGATAAAATAGGGGATGAAAGTTTGTATAAATCTTCTTAGATTTTCGACTGATTGAACTGAAATGAATGATTAGAGCTACTACGATGAAGACGTCCGCTTAAATAGGATTTTGATAAATTCAACCCCTAAGGGGATAAAATAGGGGATGAAAGTTTGTATAAATCTTCTTAGATTTTCGACTGATTGAACTGAAATGAATGATTAGAGCAACTATGATGAAGACGTCCGCTTAAATAGAATTTTGATAAATTCAACCCCTAACGGGATAAAATAGGGGATGAAAGTTTGTATAAATCTTCTTCGATTTTCGACTGATTGAACTGAAATGAATGATTAGAGCAACTATGATGAAGACGTCCGCTTAAATAGAATTTTGATAAATTCAACCCCTAACGGGATAAAATAGGGGATGAAAGTTTGTATGAAACTTTGTCAATTTTAAACCGATCGAGCTGAAACTTTGCATGCATAAAGCTACTATGACGTAGGCATCCCCTAAGAAAGGATTTTGATAAATTCCACCCCTAAGGGTATAAAATAGGGGATGAAAGTTTGTACCATTATTTAAGTCCGGAGATAGCAAAGACACCAACAATTATAGACCTGTGTCGATTTTGCCGGTTTTCAGCAAGGTGTTCGAAAAAGTGATGCTCAATCAAATGCTAAATCATTTCAACTGCAACAACATCTTGCACGATCAACAGTATGGTTTCACCAGAGGGCGTTGTACTACTGACGCTGGTGTCACTCTAATTAAGCACATCTTTAATGCATGGGAGGACTCACAGGATGCCATTGGCATTTTTTGCGACCTCTCAAAAGCATTTGATTGCGTAAATCACGAGACGCTCCTCCTGAAGCTAGAACATTATGGCCTCGGTCAACTGGCGCTTAGCTTGCTGAAATCGTATTTGAATGATAGACTGCAGCAAGTTCAAATAAACGGTGTAAATTCATCAGGCTTAAAGGTAAAGATGGGTGTTCCGCAGGGTTCAATATTAGGTCCGTTTCTCTTTTTAGTATACATAAATGATTTACCTCATTTACTGGAAAACCAACCTAAAATAGTGTTATTTGCTGATGATACTTCTTTGATTTTTAATGTAAATAGACGGGCACAGCATCTTGACGACGTAAATAACGCTATGCTTAAGATTCATAATTGGTTTACGATTAATAACTTAGTGTTAAATGAGAAGAAAACGAAATGCATAAGATTTGCTTTACCGAACGTTAAAAGTAGTGCATGTAACGTTATATTGAATAAGGACGTACTGGAATTCGTCGACAAGACAGTTTTCCTGGGGGTTACGCTTGACTCAAAGCTTCAGTGGGGTCCTCACTTAACATCTCTTGCAGGGCGGTTAAGTTCAGCCGCTTACGCTGTCAGAAAAATCCGTCAATTAACAGACGTGGATACCGCGAGACTAGTCTATTTTAGCTACTTTCATAGCATCATGTCTTACGGCATATTGCTTTGGGGGCGGGCTGCAGACATAGATTCTATTTTTATTTTGCAAAAGAGGGCTGTCAGAGCTATCTATAATCTTTGTAGACGCGAATCTCTAAGGGAATTGTTTAAAAAAATCAATATCATGACGGTACCTTGTCAATATATATACGAAAACATTATGTATGTTCGGAAAAATCTTC
Organism: Caradrina clavipalpis; assembly: GCA_932526535.1. Taxonomy (NCBI): domain Eukaryota; kingdom Metazoa; phylum Arthropoda; class Insecta; order Lepidoptera; family Noctuidae; genus Caradrina; species Caradrina clavipalpis. The sequence goes on from OW052089.1 coordinate 51,280, forward strand.
ATCTTTTTAAAAAAGTAGGTGATAGACATAATTATAATACTAGAAATAGGAACAAATTAGATCAACCAAGTTTCAGATTGTCGAAAGTACACACTTCTTTTATGGGGTACTGTGTAAAATGTTATAATAAAATACCACTCGATATTCTCGAACTAAATGAGAGAAAGTTTAAAACATGCATAAAACGCACACTATGTAGTCAAGCATATTATAAATTAGAAGACTATATAAATGATAAAAATGCTTGGCTTAATGCTGGTCCTGCTCCACAGCCACTCGAGCTTACAAATTAATATGCTTATTTTTCGAAAGGGAATGATGTTTTTAGCACCTTTTTTTTTGACTTTAATAACGTCTACCGTTATTATAATTATTATTTATTTTTCCCTACATAGTACAGTTGATTTATTGCATAGGTTCACTGAAAACCTTAGATTTGTATAATTGAACATAATTTATTTCAATTTTGTAAATGTGAGTACCATGGAGGCATATTATATTGGTCAAGTTACTAAATACGTGTTGGACACTGAGCATGGCGGTGGAGAGCGTTGACATGCTCGCTTTAATGTCTCGCTGATGGTGGCGCGTGCATTGGATCGTTCGGTTCCCTTCAAGATGGTTGAGCTAAATGGTGCTGATGCACGCGTCATGCTCGTGAACGGGTGCTGTCAGTTGGGATTGGTCACCTCTTAACTGCCATGGCTTTCATCTTTATTATAATTTTGTAACTTTTTATACATTCACCTTCATTGTTTTCACATATAGAAGCAATAAGAATATTGTAACCAAGATTTTGTAAAAACCAAATTGAAAGAAAAGAGTGTCCATGGAGTTTCTTGCTCGTTCTTCTCCATAGAGACCTACGTATTGGAACGAGCAACTAGCTTCAATTCTAAACTGTAACTTCTTGACATTCAAAAGTGCCTGTAAATGGTCTAATTGAAATAAATGCTTTGATTTGATTTGATTTGATTTGATTTGATTTGATTGTATAAATCTTCTTAGATTTTCGACTGATTGAACTGAAATTAAAGATTGGAGCTACTATGATGAAGACGTCCGCTTAAATAGGATTTTGATAAATTGAACCCCCATGGGGTTAAAATAAGGGATGATGGAGGATGTAAACATATTAGTTTGAACCTATCAGCACCTAATGGAACAAAATACCTAATTAATAATAATACTTCTTAACGCGAGCGAAGCCGCGGGCAAAAGCTAGTTACAATATATACCTATTATATATTTGAAATTAATTTGATATGCAACAATAAACAATTTGACTAAATGAAAAGAAAACCAAATGTATTAGATTTTCTTTACTAAATGTTAGAAGTAATGTATGTGACCCTATATTCATCATCATCATCATCATCTCAGCCATAGGACGTCCACTGCTGAACATAGGCCTCCCCTTTAGATGTCCACATAAACCGAATGACCCTATATTGAATGGCGAAAAACTGGCTTTTGTTAATCAAACTATTTTCTTAGAAATCACGCTAGACGAGAAATTACAATGGGTACCACATATAACATCTCTTGCAGGGCGGCTAAGCTCAGCAGCTTTTGCTGTTAGGAAGATTAAACAGTTAACTGATGTCGAAACTGCGCGTTTGGTCTATTTTAGCTACTTCCATAGCATTATGTCGTATGGCATTTTACTGTGGGGTCGGACTGCTGACATTGAATCCATTTAAATTTTACAAAAGAGAGCTGTCAGAGCCATTTATAATCTCCGTCGCGGCGAATCTCTTAGGGAACTATTTAAAAAGATCAATATTATGACAGTGCCCTGTCAATTCATCTATGAAAATATTATGTATGTAAGAAAAAATCTACATCTTTTTGATAAAATAAGAGATAGACACAATTTTATAAATAAATCATAAATCATAAATCATTTAATCGTTTGTTAAACATAGGTAACATAAAACGGTCTTAAGCTATAATACATGGTGCGCTATGTTTTGTCAACAATGACATACAAACAAATTCAATCAAATTAAATTATTAAACAGATTAATTAAAATTGTCATTAGAATGTCATTATACAGATGTCAATATCATTATACAAATTAATTAAAATTGTCATTCATAAACTGGTCCAATGTGTAGTAGCATTTATTAAGTAGTAAGTTCTTTAAAGTTTTTCTGAATTTTTGTACTGGCATACATTTGATTTTGTCAGGTATTTTATTAAAAACTTGGGGAGCAGAACCAAAGAAACTTTTCTTCATCAGTGCAGTTTTACATTTGACATGGCATAATGTGTGCGTATATTGAGAACGTATGGGTAATTTCTTGACTGCGGCAAGTTTTTTAAATAGGTGGGGATTATTTTTCACAAACAAGGAGGTTTCCAGAATGTATACACAAGGAAAGGTTAAAATATTGAATTTTTTAAAATATGGAATACAACTGTCAGTTCTGTGCAATCCAAATATCGACCTTATGCATCTTTTTTGCATTTTAAAAACAAGTTCTCGATTTGTTGACTGTCCCCAAAAAACAACACCATACCGTAGAACCGAGGATACCAATCCATGATACGCCGTTAAGAGAGTTTCATTGTTTACTTTATTTGACAGTTGAAATAGAAGGTACGCTGCTCTGTTCAATCGTTTGCAAACTTCATCCAGGTGTGGTTTCCAGGTCAGTTTGCTGTCTATAGAAATACCTAAGAATTTTGCGATGCTGACCTCTTCTATTCTAAGATGATCATAGCTGACATTAACTGGAGTGTTTACAAGTCGTTGCTGAAAATGCATAACTTTAGTTTTATTTAAATTTATTACAAGATTATTGTCATTTAGCCAGTTAATTATTTTGGAGAGAGTGTCATTAATATCTAATTCGTAATTATTTGGATTATTGCATTTTATAACAACCGTACTATCATCAGCGAAAAGTACCATTTTATGCCCTGTTACTTTCGGTAGGTCATTTATATAGATCAGGAACAGCAGAGGCCCTAAAACGCTGCCCTGGGGCACTCCATATTTAATCATCCTTGGTGCCGAGGTGTATGTGGTTTGTAGCTTCGTTACTGGACAGATTCTTGTGATCTCTGTGCATTGTAATCTATCACTAAGATAAGATTCTATGAGTTTATAAATATTCCCTCTAATACCATAGTGATATAGTTTTTGTAGTAAAATTTTGTGATCCACGAAATCGAATGCTTTTGTCATGTCTGTATAGACAGCGCATACTCTGTTTTTCTTGTCGACAGATGTTAGGACATTTGATAGTAGGTCAAATAGTGCCATGTTTACGTTAATATTTTTCCTAAATCCTTTTTGTTCATGACAAAATAATTTAAATTTTTCAAAATAGGAATATAGGCAATTATATGTTACTTTCTCGAGGATTTTTGAAAATATAGGAATTTTAGCAATTGGCCTATAATTTTTTAAATCAGCTCTGTCGTCTTTTTTAAATAGGGGCTTAATAATCACTTTTTTTAAACGCGTTGGAAATATACCATCGGAAATACAGAGATTTATTATATGTGAAAGTAATGGCGCTATTATCTCCTTAACTTCTTTAATAACCTTAGTTGATATGTTATCAAATCCAACAGTATTCGTATTTTTGAGACAACTTATTATTTTTATTATATCATCGCTTGTTACTGGTAACATGAATAAAGATTGAGGCGAGATAGAGAGATCCTTTAAATGTTGCACATTATTCGATGTATTATTATTTGCACGAATATTATTTTCGATAACTTCAATAAAATATTTATTAAATTCATTGGCAATGTCAAGTGGGTGAGAAAATGTCAAATTATTATTTTTAATACATAAAACTGGTTCTTGTGGTAAATTATATTTCGATTTATTTATTACTTGCCATGCTGCTTTTGATTTATTTTGCGAAGTACTTATGTAATAATTATTTTGAGCCTTTTGTGTCAGTTTTATAATTCGCTTGTAAAGTTTTGAATATTTTTTAAAAGTAACTTTGTTTTTCAAATTAGGCTTCAGCCTATAGTCCCAGAGTAGTTGTCTCTGCTTTTTACTACAAATTTTTATACCACGGGATAACCATTTCGTTTTCTTACTAGTATTAATTTTAACAATTTTGACTGGAAAACATAAATGGTGGAAAAGTAAAAATTCATCTATAAAATTGTTATATGCTTCATTTGCATCTTTTGCTTTATAAACTTGCGAAAAAGATAGACACTTTAAGTAATCTTTGAATTTAGCTAAGTTACTTGCCGATAAATCAAGTTTTTTAGTTTTCCAAAATTTTAGGGTGCATTTTTTATTAATAGGTATTTTTAACAATTGTGCGGTATGGTCCGAGAGGACTAAATCCATTATGTCCGCCTTGCATCCACGTATAAATGAATGTGCAAAATTGTCGATGCATGATTTGCTACTTAGTCTAGTTGGTTCAAAGAGAGACAGTTTAAGATTGTATTGTCGAAGAAAGTATTCAAATTCATACGTAGTTTTATTTCTTTTCAGGATATCAATGTTAAAGTCGCCCGTTAAAATTATGTTTTTGTTCGTATATGAACAGACTTTACGTAATACGTCATCTAGTTTTTCATAGAAAGTGTTATAGTTATGTTTAGGTATTCTGTACACACATATTATTATGGTATTATGAGACACTAGCTCAATGCCGCAGCATTCGATAACACCTGACACTGAATGTTTTGAGATGTCAGTTAATTCCTTATAGTGAAATTCTGCGCGAACAAAAATACACACTCCTCCTCGTTTAGCAGTTCTCGAAAAAAAGGCAGCGAGGCAATAATTAGGTATATGCATAAAATTTTCATACCCAGTTTCGACAAAGTGTTCTGTAATGCAGATAATATCTATATTAATTCGATTATTAATATTATTTAATACCAGAAATAAGGACAAAATAGCACAAACATTTTTTAGATTATCAAAAGTGCACACATCTTTCATGGGGTACTTTGTTAAATGTTACAATAAAATACCTTGCGATAATATATTAAAACTAAATGAATCAAAATTTAAAAAAATGATTAAGAGTACACTTTGTAAACAAACAAATTAGAGGATTATATTCAAGATAAAAATGCTTGGAAACATGCTGGTCTTGCTCCACTGGACAATTAAGTCTTGACAAAATCAACTGGTTGCTAATTAAATTATATAAGTAATTTGTTTTGACTATTATTACTATTTCATTTTTTTTCAATATTGCTACATTTGGTGATTACTATGGCTCACACACTGATTCGTTGCCTTTCAAATATTACAAGTGATCATCTTCGATCACAATATCGGTGTTAATATTACAATTGGTTTAGCTTTCATTTCTTAATTCGTGGCACTTAGTACGTATTGTAGTACTTTGAGTGACTTTTATTGTTAACAGATCGTTTTGACATTAGCATATTTTTTTATGGAATGCATGTAATTGTACAACATAATAATACGTTTTATGGAGTTTCTTGCCCGTTCTTCTCCATACGAAACTACCTTTTGGAATGGGCAACTAGATTCATTAGTTTTAATTATTTTGACGTTCAAAAGTGCCTTTTAGTGGTCTAATTGAAATAAATGATTTGACTTTGACTTTCACAACACGACCATATTCAAAAGTTTTTTTTTTATGTCTTCATGTGCCCTAGGGGGCGCCACATACATTTTATTGCAACATAACGTAGCCTATAACCAGCAGACAATAAAGACGCTTCCAATGACACCTCATTTGTCAATTTGCGATAGATGGTTTAGAAGTTATGAGGGAACACATGAACATCCATACATACATACATACCGGTCAACCTCATAACCCTCCTTTTTGCTTTTTGCTTTGCCGTAGTCTGGTAAAAATACGATAGTTTCAGCAATAAGCAATCGGAAAGGTTTGCTCCAGTTCATAAAACCGATTAGTCCCGCTATGCTCGACTCGTAAAATACCTTAAAAAGTTTCACTATGCACGAACTTCTTCGGTTCTACACTTCTACGCAAACAATGAAAGGTGCAGTTGGGAAGAAAAGTGTTTAAGAATTTAAGTTAACAATTTTATAACATAAGTCGAGATCATAGTGGGACTAACCGCATAAAACTAACATTAATTTCAATGTGTTTACTTTTTTATCTGTTTTATATTACAAATAATCACATAACAGTAGTTGTCATATCATTACGTCAGTACCTGAATCACGGGTCTGTGGGCGGTGACTCGGTGAGCAATGGGCAGCTCACCGTCCGTATGGGTCTGTGGGCGGTGAGCAATGGATAGCTCACCGTCCGTACGTTAACTAAATAACGACAGACCGTGTCGACGGCGCGTTCGTATTCCACGCGCGCCTCAAAGAGATGTCAGCAAACTTGGAAGGGGCCACTGAGGGCCGATGCCTGCCGGAGCTGCAGGTTGTTCGAAAGAGATACCGCGCCCCCGGAACGCAAAGGGCACATGAAGGAACATAGACGGGTTTAAGTCAGTAAAAGTCTGACACTCCCTCAAACCCCGCCCAGGGCGGGGGACGTTATTTGATGGCATACCGTCTTAAAAAAAAAAAAAAGTACTAACCTAAATCAAGAAGTGTCGACAATTTATAAATTCACTTTGGTGTATGAAGTAGGATTACACTCCTAATATTTTTAACCACAGTTTTTACCCGACTTCAAAAAAAAAGTAGGTTCTCAGTTCGACCTGTATGTTTGTATGTATGTGTGTATGTTCGTATGTATGTATGTATGCATGTATGTCCGCAATCATCCCGCGTTGTTCTCACTGAGCGCGGCATGTTGTTTACTGCCCAGCTGATGAGGTGCACATACGTCATATTGCGCAACAAGGTGTCTAGTCACGTGGAAACTCACAAAGATAACATTATATGACACTTAGGTATGGATTGAATTAAATTTTAGTCAATTTTACTAGTTTGACCTTACGATGAAATTGAGACATCCAAAAAAAGGGTTTATCACCCTATTACAATTTATTAAATATGAATATTAATAGGTAAGTACCTATTGCGTTTACATAGCAGATGCATAGTAGTAATTTTGAGTGACGCGACGTTGCATTTTATACTGATGGCAACACTACGTCGACATGGAGTGCTAAGGTGTGCACACAGGTGTGCGTAGGAGTTCTGACAGGCGGTATGTTATAACAGGTAGGCCCAGCGCGGCGAGGCACGTGCTTCTCGTGCCGGAGCGCGCGGCGCTGGTCGGCGCTCACCTGGATCATGTCGAACACGTGGTGCATGTCGTGGCGCGTGGCGGGCCGCACCGTGACCCGCTCGCCGCCGTCCGCCGGCGCCGTCTCGGACGCCATGCTCGCTCCGCTCGGCACACTCACACTGCCACACGTGCCACACGCCGCGCCGCTGGCCTGTCAGTGCGCACGACCGCCGGGGGCTGCCAACACCAATTTCCAATCTACCCGCTTTACTGTACCTACCTACATATTTCAAACTTTACCAAGATTACCATTTCTTCATTTTTAGTTTCGGGGTTTAATGTACCTCCTATATAATATTGTACTGTTCATGATCCTCTACGACCTTTTGCAAATTATGTTGGAGAGGGCTTCCAGTCTAACCGGATGCAGCTAAATATGCGATCCTGCCTTTAACTAAGTCAAAAGTCAAAGCATTTATTTCAATTAGACCATTTACAGGCACTTTTGAATTGTCAAGAAGTTCGAGTAAGTTAAAGCTAGTTGCTTGTTCCAAAAAGTAGATCTCTATGGAGAAGAACGAGCAAGAAACTCCATGAACACACTTTTCAAAATGGTTTTTACAAAAACCATGGTTACAAAATTCTTGTTGCTTCTATAAGTGTAAACACTGGACGTGACTAAAAAAACAAAAGAAATAATACCTAAGAATAAAGAAGTCAACCATGGTAGTTAAGAGATGACCAATTCCAACTGACAGCGCCCGTTCTCGAACATGACGCATGGCTCAGCACCACTTTGCTCAACTATCATAAAGGGAACCAAATGATCCAACCCACCATCAGCGAGACATTTAAGTGAGCATGACAAAGCTCCCAACCACAATGCTTACCGCGTCCAGTGCATACGAATTTAATAAGAAAAATAAAAATAAATGGCTCCATAGTACTCACATTTACAAAATTGAAATAAATGATGTTACATTATATAAAATTAAGGTTTTAGTGAACCTAAACGACAGATCATTCGTGGAATATATAAAAAAAATGCAATAAAAATAACGGTACTTACACGTTATGGAAAAAAAAAGTGGTAAGAAACATCCCCATAAAATAATATATATTAATTTGTGAACCCGAGTCTTTGTGGAGCAGGACCAGCATTAAGCCAAGCATTCTTATCATTAATATAATCTTCTAACTTATAATATGCTTGACTACATAGTGTGCCTTTGATGCAAGTTTTAAATATTCTCTCATTTAGTTCGAGAATATCGAGCGGTGTTTTATTATAACATTTTATGCACAGTTTTTACACAGTACCCCATAAAAGAAGTCTTTCGACAATGTGAAACTTGGTTGATCTAATTTGTTTCTATTTCATTACAAACCATTCCACCAACATTCCAAACATTATATCTATCACCAACTTTTTAAAAGATGAAGATTTTTTCGCACATGCATAATGTTTTCATATATAAGTACGTTGTTATTACCTAAACTATATTTTTTTCTGGTAGGTGCTTATTTTTAATAATTATCTTGTATACCATTTTGTTTGTAAAACTTTTGAAACTAGCAATACTGGGGAAAACTATGAACGACACATATGTGTAAATTTAATGATTGAATCAGAGATGGCGCCACTGCGACAATGAATTCAACATACTTTGAATTATCACGACATAAACACCTATGCATTAATGTGTGAAATAAAGCTAGAAGTTGTTTAGGCGCTTTTAAATTGATTAATAGCCAGCTAAACTGGCTCTTGCGAATTCTAGGACTCGAATCAAGTTTGTAGGGAAATCAGCTGGGTGTGGCATCTATGTGCTAAGTCCTGTACTAACTTGAATTGTCAACGGCCAAAGTGCTGCAACCGTTCACTAGATGGCGCCATGTGTCTCTGGCTCTATTAATACACTGGTATATTGTTTCCATCACTAAAGGTACTAATACACATGCTTTAAACTAGCATGCTACTAGCATGCTCAAACCAATCACAGCACGGGAAGCTGACGTGACTTTAATTTTCGCGTGCACTGATTGGTTTGAGCATGCTCGTAGCATGCTAGTTTAAAGCATGTGTATCAGTAACTTAAATACTATAATCCAGATGTTGTTTTCGTCTATGCCATAGTGAATGCGCGTACTTAAATGTTTTTGGTTTTAGTAGTAGCCTGTATCTGACGTACGTACGTACATCCCCAGAGCCTGGACTAACGAGAACTAGGGCAGGACAAACGTGCAGACCTGTCCACCATTAGGACTAGCTTTTAGATTACTTTCTCAAAAAGCACACGAGTAGGTAGGCACTGTGACACTATCCACTGGGACGTGTTTACCATAAACCATCTGTAAAGTAAGCTGTTTGCTGTTGTGTGTGTTGTGTGTTGTTGTGTGTTGTGTTGTGTGTGTGTTGTTTGTGAGGTGATAAGCGACATTCCCCTCGGTGAACTCCGGGGTGGTTTATAGCCTGACAGACCCTTTCCCCCTGCGATGCAGGGGATATCCATGAGGATTTGCCAACACGGTCAAAAACAAATGGATTATCTCGAAACCAGAAACTAAAGGCTTTCGTTCAGGAGTGGAAGTAGAGGGTTGCTTGGCAGACTTCCCGCTTGACTACGTACGATATTCTTAAATCTGCCTCTGGAAGGTAGGAAGGCAATCAAGGCCAATTGCATGACAACCAGTTTGGGTTTCGACCTGGGCTGGCTGTGCTGGGCTGCTGGCTGGCTGGCTGTATTTTGGGCTTTAAGCACGCTGTGGAGTACTACACAGACGCCGTAGCACCGCGGTTTACGCTTGTTTCCTCGACCCGTCGAGTGCTTTTGATCTGGTTTCCTATGACACTCTTAGGAAAAAACTTAGTGATGCGAAGCTACCACCTGAAGTTATAAATGTTTTTAAATTTTGGCACGGGAATCAGGTCAATTGTGTTCTATGGGACGGGGCATACTCTAGTCCATATGGTCTTGAGTCAGGTGTGAGGCAGGGGGGTCTGAGTTCTACTATAACTACTATTCAACCTGTACAGGGACCAGCTGATTGTGGAACTGAGTAGCACCAGAGTCGGATGTTATATTGATGGCATATGTGTCAACAACATTAGTTATGCAGAGGACATGGTGCTGCTCTGTGGCCTCAGGAAGCTGGTGAGTGTGTGTGAGAGATACGCCAGTGGCCATGGCCTGTCGTACAATGTACGAAAGAGTGTCGTTATGGTGTTTGGGGCTAGTGGGAAAGGTCCAGAAACGGTACCTCCAATAAGAATGCATGGTGTGCCGTTATCGAGAGTGCACTCGTCCAAGTACCTTGGGCATATCTTGACCACCACCCTTAAGGACGATAACGACATTGAGAGATAGCGGAGGGCGCTGTCGGTCAGAGCGAATATAATTGCTCGCAGGTTTAAGCGTGCGTCTAAAGAGGTTAAAAATACACTTTTTAGAACCTACTGCTACTCGTTTTACACCTGTGGCCTGTGGGTACATTTTACGCAAAGATCGTACAGTGCCCTTCGCTTTCAGTACAATAATGCTTTTAGGGTGTTGATGGGGCTGCCTCGCTTCTTTAGCGCATCAGGGATGTTTGCGGAAATGCTCGTTGATTGCTTTTATGCGTTAATGCGTAAATGATGTGCGTCTTTGGTGCGTGTTTTCAGTGTGTGTTTTCAGTTTTCATCTGTCGACTTCCAGCAGTAATGTAAACAGTGAAGGGTTATTTACATAAGCAGGTGTAGATTATGAGAAAAAGCGCAAATGCTGGAAAATGGTTTTTGTTCATCACAACTTTACGCTGAGAGATTTTAACTATGTATCATATTATAATAATAAGTGCGTTTTAAGGAGGCGTTTTAGAAGGGTTTTTCTGACCCTTTGGGTATTTCCGTACCCAAAGGCATGGTATATTTCTGTTGCCGCTATTACAACAAATACTAAAATACAGAATAAAATAAATATTTAAGGGGGCTGCCATACAAAAAACTATTTTTCTTTCAAATTCAAATTCAAATCAATTTATTTGCATAATACAGGTATCAAAAGATGTTACAGACAGGTACAGTAGCTTCGCCGCATTATAACCTAATAAGGTGTGCAAATTTTGAGAAATATAATATGCGAAACTAAAACAACAATTATTTTGCAGAGTTAGAAAGATTTAAAAGATGTAGGTATGTCAAAGATACAAAATAAATAAAATAAATGTCAGGTGTACTAGATATGTTTTTTTTTTTTTTTTTTTTTAAGATGGTAAAATCATCAAATGACCCCCCCCGTCCTGGGCGGGGCGGGAGGGAGTGTCAGACTTTTACTGACTAAAAACCATCTATGTTCCTTCATGTGCCCTTTGCGTTCCGGGGGCGCGGAATCTCTTTCGAACAACCCGCAGCCCCGGCAGGCCTTGGCCCTTAGTGGCCCCTTCCTTGTGCTGACACCTCTTTGCGCGGAACATGAACGCGCCGTCGACACGGTCTGTCGTTAAATAACGTACGGACGGTGAGCTACCCATTGCTCACCGTCCACAGACCGTGCCTACGGTGTCCGCCTGCGGGAGGCGCAATGGTGCCATTATTGGCAATCCATTGCGCCGGCGGACGCGGCGTCAGCGGCGGCGGCGGGTGCGGCCACGGCAACGGTGGCGGCGGCAGCGGCGGCGGCGGCGGCGGCGGCGCGGGGCCCTCCCCCGGACCTGGCGGGTACGGCGCAGGCCTTGCCCCCAGCCCGGTGATCAGCCGGCCTGTTAGCCCCCGCACATGCATCGCAGTGCGGCGGGGCATCACAAGCCGCGGCCTTGTGACCGGGCTGACCGCAGCGGAAACACAGGGCGCTGCGGTCCACCTCCGAGGCGCACCGACATGCCACGTGCTTCCCCACGTGGCAACGGTAGCACCTCAGGGGCCTGGGCTCGAGCAGGCGAACCCGCGCCGACACCCAGTACTAGATATGTTACGGCTAATACCCGAAGTGCGGTTACACCTAGATTTAGCCGGTTAGAACTAGGTGTAGCCACTTACTCTTGGTTAAACCTAGTACGAGCCGATTGTTTTCGGGTAAAACTAGGTCTAGCCTTCATCATGCCGGCTACAACTAGGTCCAGCCATTCCCTGTTGGATAAAACTAGGTCTATCCGATATCATTCCGGCTAGAACTAGGTCCAGACAATCCCTGTTGGATAAAACTTAGATGCGTGTCCCGCCAAGCCTTCCGCCCCGCGTCACACTCATGACTCACAGCATCTGCAGCAGCGGCGCGGGGTGGAGGGCATAGCGAGTCACGCGCCTCTGCAGGTTGTGAGCGCCAGGTGCTGCTGATCTACTGCAGGTCTACTAGCGAGTGTGACTCACAGCGTCTGCAGCAGCAGCGCGTGTCTTAGTTTCATCTAACAGGGATTGGCTGTACATAGTTGTAGCTGGCATGCTATCGGCAGAGCTTTTTTAGATATTAAAAAATCATCCAATAAAAAGAAACGTAGAGAGTTTTTTTATTCTTTTAAATCACATTGTAATAATTAACACAAATTATTAGGAGTACAATTTTTAATATAATTTATTTATTTATTTATTTATTTATTTTATTTTAGGAAAGCTTACAGACTAATAACCTTATAATAACAATAACATATAACTAAGTTGCTAATAACAAGCCTCCACAGATAATTACAACATAAAGATGACTTACAGTATAAGGTATGTTATTCCTCAATATTGTTAATTTACATTAATCCAGAACAAAAAACGGCTGTGCCAAGAGTTTCCTTACTGTGCTCGCATTAGTGCAGAAAAGATCAATGCCATCTTCACAAGAAATTTCGTTAAAGCAACGACTGGCCCTCAGAAAATAAGAATTACGCCTATAATTAGTCTTCGCATAAGGTACATGTAGAAGTGGTCGCTGTCGTAGTCCCATCTGATTAGTGCGCATTGATAATTTAGATACAAGTTCGGGACAGTCAATTGATCCATTTGCGATATTAAACAAGTAGCATATATCATTAATATAACGTCTACGTTCGAGCGGTAGAAAATGGTACCTTCTACATCTATGAGTGTAATCAATAGATACTTGCTTCGCCTTATAATCAAGGTATTTTAGAAATTTTCTTTGAATGCCCTCGATACGAGACTTATATATCTCGTATTGAGGGTTCCATACTTGTGATGCATACTCAAGGTGGCTGCGTACGAACGAACAATAAAGTACTTTTATCGGCTTTAGTGATCGGAAGCATGATGATGTTCTCATAATGAAACCTAGTGCTTTGGACGCCTTATTCACTATGTTATCAATATGCTGATCGAATAGCAGTTTGCAGTCCTGTATAACACCAAGGTCCCTAATACTATCGACTTTGCCTATATTGATATCGTTAAGCCTGTAAGTGGAATCAATTATAGACTTCTGGCGTGTAAAGACCATGTGAAAACATTTTGAAACATTTAATTCAAGTTTGTTACGGCTACAGTATTCCTCGAATCTATTTAGATCAGCTTGCAATAGGTGCGTATCAGATATATTTCGAATAGTTTTATGCACCTTCATATCATCAGCATAAAGTAAAATAAAAGAAGTCTTAAAACAATGTTTTACGTCAGCAATAAACAGAGTAAACAAAAGAGATCCTAAAATTGAACCCTGAGGAACTCCAGAGGGGACAAAAAAATAATAGGAACAATCAGGAACATTTTTTTTAACAACAAACAATAAGTAGTTGCATATTATAACTTAAAGAATGTTATTATAATTATAAACCACACTTTTATAAAGTAACATAAACTATTTATTAGAACAACTTAAACTTGAGTGACATTTTGAGTTGCACAATCAGGAACATTTTTTTTAACAACAGACAATAAGTATTTGCGTATTATAATTTAAAGAATGTTATTATAATTATAAATCACACTTTTATAATTTTTTGCATCTAGTTTGTTTGCATTTGTTTGCATCTAGTTTTATCCAACTGGGAATGGCTGGACCTAGTTGTAGCCGGCATGATGAAGGCTAGACCTAGTTTTACCCGAAAACAATCGGCTCGTACTAGGTTTAACCAAGAGTAAGTGGCTACACCTAGTTCTAACCGGCTAAAACTAGGTGTAACCGCACTTCGGGTATTAGCCGTAACAGATACATTGTCATAATTAAGAATTAAAATTTAAAAAATCTAAATTAAATCATTGGGCAAATTAAATTATTGGGGCACGTCACACCATTATTATTAATCTAATTATACAATAAATTACTAGGATTCATGTAAAAATGACTGAGCTATTATAATATTACAATATTTTATCATAATCATAATCATTTTTATTCTTTTGGTTCCTTTTTGCCCGATGTTGATATCGGCAACAAGTAGAAGCTTGAAATATTCACAGAATATATTTTTATATATTTACTTGAAAAATAAATAATTAAATTAAAATAAAACAAATATTTAAGGGCCTCCCATACAACAAACGTGATTTTTTTGCCGTTTCGTATAGAAAATGGTAGGTACGGAACCCTTCGTGCGCCAATCCGACTCGCACTTGGCCGGTTTTATATTTTCTTGATTTGGTATTCGAGTGTTGCCTATAGTATTCGACCAAGTCACAGATTTATAAAAATATAAATAGACTAAATACTGAATAGTAGGCAAATATTCGTAACATCTCTACTTTTCCTTAATTGTTTTGTTTGTCATGGTCATTAGTCTATCTTAAAAAACGGCAGGTACTATAAGCGTCTTCCCTGGTGTGCTCTAATGGTAGTAAGGAACGGATCTCTTAGAGGACGAGTGTGACTCGCACTTGGCCGATGATTGCCTTTCAGTTAACTCCACACATTCCTTCATTTTCACAACTCTGAAAGCGGTATTTAGGCTTTCGTTTGACTAACTTTCCAAATAGTGTGGGCATTCGATTTTTGGTGTAAGAACAATCTAAACAGCTCCTTACCTGACAGGTGTGTTTTATCATTCAACACTCGATGGCGGTAAGAGCGCTAAAATCTGAGTAATTTTTGTCGATCATAACACGAGATGCTTTTAGGGCTCCCATAGTTGTTCAGTAACGTATCTCATTGTGTCGAGATAATGATGTGGTCGATTGTATAAGTATGGGGAGATGAGCCGCGAGCGTGGCACTAGGCGCTGGCTCTGCAGCAGCGCGACGGCCGCCGGGGTCAGGCGAGTCGCGACGTCTTCGTTGCGTAAGCGCGCGGGGGCGCGGGGGCGCGGCGGGGCGGCGGGGGCGCGGGCTCGGGGCGCGCGGCCGCCGGACTCGCGCGCTATCGGCAGCCGCGCGCACGCGCACCGTCACCTCGCACTGGAGCTCGATCAGCTCGCGCCCGCGCCCCGCCGCGCTCGGTGATGCTGTGCCACGCGCGCCTCCCGCGCGCTCTCTGACTGCTGACACGGACCCTGCTGCTGCACTATGGCCACCACTAAGAACGAGTACCACTTTGGTGAGTGCCTCGCCGCTACTCATTTGTTTTAGTGACGTCCGCGCCGCCTGTTGCGGCTGCCGCCTCCTCCGTAGTGTGACTTTGCCAATCGAAAGGTAACAATTGCAAACATTTATTACCAACTCGTGACATTATACTCGCTCAAAATATTTTCAATATTCGTATTATTTACCAAATTAGTAACGTCCGTGCACATAACATACAATGGGCTCGCGCCTCTTTCTCGTGGGGGTAGGCGACAAGTACATTCCGCCCTGCACTACGTGATCCTACACAAGTAATTCCTACCTTCAGGTTATACCCTATATTATTATAATATGAAACACGTCTAGTAGCTCGGCTCCGTGGGTAGTTAAAAGTGAGTGTCGGCGTCCAGAGAAGCCGTGCAGGCTTTAGGTAACAATACAGTGACTGTATATTTATAGAGAGCTCATTAGAATGCCAATCAATTTGTAGACCTTACGCGAACAGATAATGATTGAGTGTGTGCGCCCTGGCAACAGTTCGCCACACCATTCCGTGGAAACATTTGCCGTGATGCGGCCCCCAGCGTGGTACATCCACGGTGAAGCCTGCAGCGGGCGTTCACAAAATAAGCAAGTCTGTATAGATTGTTAAGATCGAAATAGATTATATAAGTATATATGTTGCAGTCAAAACCCTTAACCAGTCAAAAGTACTTTTGACTGAACAGGTTGGTCAAAAGTGGTTTTGACTGAAAATTATTGGTTATTAGTACTTTTGACTGCAAATTTGCGGTTAAAAGTACTTTTGACTGACGCTCTTCATCAAAAGTACTTTTAACTGCAAAAAGCGTCAGTCATCATAATTTAAAATGCAATAATTTTATATGCCATAATTTTATAAGAAATAATGCTTCAGTTGCCACAATCGTGAAATTACATAAAATCATTTTCACAAATTTCACTGGTAGTCATCTATCAAGTGTCATAATAATTTGAATCCATAAATTTATTTGCGATATTTCTTATTTTCCATTTATTCACCATAATATTAATTTGTCTAAATATATTATGATTATAATACGGTTCAAGGTTAGTGATATAATTATATTACTTGATTATATTTCGTGAAATAATTTTCCTACTTTCTTGTCCTAGAGGTAGAGCCAGAGATTGCCCTAGTGGTTTAAAAGGCATAGTCGACCTATAAGACCTGACGACCACGACGACCTACAAGGGTTTACAAAAAAAATAGCCAAGAAGTGGATGGCGGGGTCTGTTCGTTCGCTCTCTAGACCCCGCCATCCCCTTCTAACCTAACCTGTCCGAGTCGGGGTGCCCCAAGTCCCGAGGTCGCTTCGCTCGCTCTTGCATCCTATAATTTACTTTTATAAGGAATAGATATTATTTATTGCAGATTAGTGACAGATTTCTAAGAGTTTTGACTGATTCCACCATTCAAAACCACTTTTGACGGAATCATTTAGTCAAAAGTACTTTTAACTGTTATTTTAGTCAAAAGTATTATTGGTCAAAAGTACTTTTGACTGATTTTGCTAGTCAATAGTACTTTTGACTGGTTAAGAGTTTTGACTGCAACATATATATGAAATAGAAAGTATAATGTTAAGCAACGATGCAAGAGACGACTCGAGGGAACACACGGAGGGTTCAGCGCTGCACGCTGTGAAGAGCGGCTCCTGTGTGCGCCACGCGTGGCGGCTGGGCGTACACACACACAGTCACAGCTGTTCCTAGCGCTGAGTTTGTACTGGACCACACTCACGGAACCTTCTGGTGACGGATATTTTGGACTTACGTTTTTTTACGAAAACAACGTTTAAATGTTGTAGTTAAACGTGAAATACCGGCCGGCCCCCACCTGTGCCTCACGCCGCCGCGCGCTACCGCAAGCGTTCAGGAAAAGTGTTTTCCGGTGATTATAAACATAAATATTACTTTTTCTCGATGTACATAAAGGCTTTGATGTCTTTACGCAGCCTTTTTGTGTAAACGGCTGCCTCGTTAGCCTAGTGGCTCTAAGCGCGACTGCTACGCTCTACGTCTTGAGTTCAATTCCCAGTTCGAGCAAAATATTATTGGGTTATTCTATGAAATTCTTGGTAGCAGCTCGGAGTTAGGATTTGTGCCCGGTTAATGGCAATAGGCTTGCCCCCGATTACATGGGACCTAAACATACCGGCGAACTGTGGGTGTACATTGGTAGGTACATATCTGCCTAATCCTTCGGGGAATACAGGCGTGATAGTATGTATGTATGTTTTTGTGTAAAATAAAAACAAATGATAGTTTCTGAAATTAGACTTGCATCGAAAACTAACTTTTGCGATATCTTTTTGGAAAACTGTACCTAGTCACTGCACTTTCTTGTCTCTCTCCATTGCGGTTTCCGAGTGTGTGATGCCCAGTGCTGATGTCCACAGAGACTCGTCCTTACAGCGCACACTCCTCGCCGCCAGAGGGCCCCGAACATCATTCATGTAAAACCTATTAAACACCTACATCATGTTTTTTAGACAAACTACTAAAATATTACCCATTTTTACATATTGCCAACCTACCTAAACTTGGTCCCCTCTAACTTCATCCTTAAGTACGGTATGACTTGTATTTTAAATTGTTACCAACATCACGCCTGTATTCCCCGAAGGGTTAGGCAGAGGTGTACCAGAGAGAGAGAGGAGAGGAGGGGGAGGTGTGTGTGTGTATTTTATATTGTTAATAGTAGATTATTCGTGAATAGCTAGTTGTTATAGGTACTCGTTGGAAAAACATTTCCGATACAAAACAAACGTGTTCAAAATATAAATATATGTCCTACTTCAGTTTTTTAACTTGAGAGCGGTGAACACGGTGTGTGAATGTGATATTACAAGCACAAGTGTCGTGTCGGATAATATTTATTATAGAAAGTGGAGTTATTTTCGGCCTCGTGTTTATTTTTCTAAAGTTTGGAACTCTTTCATACTAAGGTAGGTACTGTGGAGGTTGTACACCGCGACAACTTGACTGAAATAGTTTTATTCCAAATACTCAGTAGAATTCCGGAGTTTTGAAGTTGGTGGTGTGACACCCACGTGTCTCGAAAAGCACATAAAGCTGTTGGTCCCGGATGTGATTCGTAGATCTTTGGTCGTCGTTTCGAATAGACAGAAACCGGGAATTCTCACAACCAGTCTTACCAAGAGGTATCGTGTTGCGCAGTGACTGGGTTGTGGAGGTCAGATACGCGCTCCATGTAAAACACTGGTATTCAGGTGCATCCGATTAGACTGCAAGCCGATCCCAACATAGTTTGGAAAAGGCTAAGCAGATGAGCAGAACACACAGCCACAGATGACGCAGAATTCGATTTCCCTTCCCGTCCCTCTTTCCTTTCGACTTTCCTTTTTAGAAATCCAATGCAAGCAATGTTACAATTAGGTTTTTTTTTATATCCAGGGCAGTCACTTGGCCACCCTCGAGCCATGCACACATTAGGCACTTAAAGTTAAGTAAGTCTAGTATCACCCGGTCTCTCGGTCACACCCAGGAGGTGACCACACTACTTACTTATGTAGCTACGTGAAAAAAAACCTTTTTTATTAATGTGGTAGTTTTTGTTAAGGATACTGAAGATGTATGTTGATCTTAATGGAAAACCAAAAGAAGAGGCAATACAAAAGATAATTAAGATTTAAGTATTCCAAGTAGCAAAGCAATCCTGAAGGTTTCACGGGATTTCATTTAGTGTGAGCTGGCCCCGGACTCCGAGCGCGGAGCTCCGTGTGGTGAACATGACGCCTAGCGCTACTCACAGCTCGCAAGTGACGTCCTGTGCACATGAACACATCCCTAGCACATGATTGTCGATTCTTGCTCAATACCACTAGGCAGTACAGAGGTGCCAGAGCTGGGTCTACCCTTTATAGCATTTGCCGTGTGACAAATATATGAAATTAAATATATAATAAATTATTATTATTATTCCAATACGGCAGCTTTGGTTCTGCTTGTTGTTTTGTATCGCCTACGACTTACAAAGTTATTTTTCTCTTTTTAGCTTTTGAAGGCGGTTGTCTTTTTTGTAAAAAAGATTTTTTTATTTCTCGCTTTATAGTATCAACTTCCTGTCATCCAAATCCATGAAGGAACTGTCATGTTATCTTAAGCAAGACACCACTAAAAAATCATAAGAAAGCAGGATATACGATTTCATTTACTTGGATGAGAAATTTTCAAATACTACTGTATACATCTGTTTAACCCTTTCGAATGTACAGGCGTGATGTTATGTTGTGTGATTGTGTAAACAATGCGTATTTATGCGATAGCAGCAATCGCGGTTGATTTGCTGTCTTTTTTTGAAGAGTTTCGTTGTCTGTCTCCGGGATCCATCAGACCATCATCACGATATGAGTTGTTATAGAGCTATTGCGCTAGTACCTATTTTATCCAAAGTTTTTGAAAAAGTAATCCATGAAAAGTTTTATAATTACTTCGAAGCAAATAACTTATTTGCCAGTGAACAAATAGGTTTCAGAAAGGGTAGGAGGATAAACATGGCAATATTTTCATTTTTACAAAGTATTATGGTAGAGATTGATAAACAAAACTATGCGTGCGCCCTATATATGGATCTAACAAAAGCCTTCGATTGTGTTGACCACGATAATACTATTAAATAAGCTATATGCCTATGGAGTAAGAGGAAATGCTCACGATCTCATAAAAAGTTACCTTAGCAATCGAAGACAGTTAACACGCATCACAAATTTAAATTATTCAACTAAAATAATGACTCACGAATCAAATTACAAAACTAATGAATTTGGAGTACCACAGGGGAGTGTATTGGGGCCATTATTATTTATTATTTATATAAATGACCTACCCAGAGTATCGTTCAATAAAACTATTTTATTCGCTGACGATAGTACAGTTATATTTACCGGAAGAGACAAAAGACAAATAGAAATAGAGATAAATAATACTTTAGACAAAATCATTGAATGGCTAACTATAAATAATTTAAAAATAAATTTAACAAAACGAAATTAATGACTTTCCGAAATAGAGTAGACAAGTTATAAGAAATGGATATTCAATACACAGACACAAAAATTTAACAAGTAAATGTAACAAGGTTCTTGGGAATAAACATTGATTCTCAGTTAAATTGGAAGTCACATGTGGAAATATTGTGTAAAAGGCTTATGCAATATTCATTTGCGATCTACATGTTATCGAAAACTGTTAACATGTCAGCAGTTTTAATAGCATATCATGGTTTTGTTACCCCTCTTTTAATGTATGGCGTCATGTTCTGGGGCAACTCTGTAGATGAAGAAATGGTGTTTAGAGCGCAAAAGAGATGTGTTAGAGCGATTTTTAGAATGAAACAGACTGAAAGTTGTAGACCAATATTCCCAAAAATTAAAGTGTTAACTTTACCGTGTATTTATATATTAGACATGATCATGTTTGTCAGGAACAACAAAAATTTTTTTGTTAAACTTAAAAGTAAGAGGCACCCATTTCAAATAAGCTTCATTAGAAATAGAACTGGACTCTTGAACAATAGTGTATTCTGCATGATTCCTAGAGTGTAAAATAATTTACCCAGTTCCTTACTCGAAATTTTCAACAATAATGATTTTGTAAAAAAAGAATGTAATTCTCCAGGCCGATTCCGGCCACGGCGGCTAACCTTGATGCAGACTGGCCACGTACGCAGGAGATATTATAGTGCACAAGTGTGTGCGTAAACACAGGTGCACTCCCTCTTCCCTAACTCTCATAGCCCGATGGGACGGCAATCCGACACGACCGGAGAGAGATAAGGCGCAGGACCAACGGCTTTACGTGCTTTTCCAAACTCCGGGCTGCTACTGAGAAATTCCTAATGGAAAAACCCAATAACACGTTTTGCCCGACCTGGGAATCGAACCCGGGACCCCTTGCTCAGCAGTCGCCCTTGCAACCACGAGACCAACGGGGCGGATTTTAAACATAAGCTAAAGAAAATACTTTAAGAAAAAGCGTATTACTCGGTGAAAGAGTTTCCGATGATAAATGTATCTTTAATAAAAAGCAGTAAAATCTAGATGAGCATGTATTTATATCTCATTATTTTTAACCGACTTCAAAAAAAAGGAGGTTATCAATTCGACCCATATGTATGTAATATTGCCAGAACTGTCTAGTTTTCGTATATGTTAGTCTATATCAGTGTCTGAACAAATATGCCAAATTTCAACAGTGTAGGTATGTATGTATGTATGTTTTTATGTTTGTGTTCGCATATCTCCGTAACTACAAGTCCGATTAAAGTAATTATTTTTTTGTTGTACTAGGTATTGTTAAACTTAGGGAATACTGCAAGTCTCATCAAAATCGGTTCAGAAGTTTTTGAGATAATGACTTATTATTATATTATGCTTGTTCGCGGATAACTTCGTTGTTTATGAACCGATTTTGATGATTTTTTTTTTTTTGTTAGAAAGGGTATACTTCCCAAATGGTTCCATTTAAATTTCATATAGATTTGATGATGGATTCCGGAGAGAGACAACGGAACTCTTCAAAAAAATACAGCAAATTAACCGCGATTGCTGCTATCGCATAAATATGCATTGTTTACGCAATCACACAACGTATCATCACGCCTGTACACTCAAAAGGGTTACACAGATGTACATATGTACAGTAGTATTTGAAAATTTCTCATCCAAGTAAACAAAATCGCATATTCTGCTTTCTTATGACTTTTTAGTGATGTCTCGTTAATTTACATATCATGACAGTTTCTTCATGGATTTGGATGACAGGAAGTTGATACTAAAAAGCGAGAAATAAAAAACTTTTTTACAAAAAAGACAACCAGGCGGTTGTTTTTTTTTTGTTTAAAAGTTTTTTTTCTTCCTGCGGTTTCACCAGCATTTTGTTACGTCGGTCGTTGATTACTGCTCCAATCCCGTTGGTTATAGCGTGATATTATATAGCCTATACTATTAATCGTGAATCTGGCTATCATTTCTAATGGCATGGTTAACGTATATTGATTTTTAATAACTGTAATATTATGTAAATTTGACATTCCCTGACATTTTTTATTCTAATTCATTGACTGATACTGCGTTTAATTAATAATTTGTAATTTATTATTATGATTTTAAATTTGCATGGCGTGAGCCTAAGTATGGCGATACATATTTCTAACTGTAATACCTGTATACCCATCCATATTTTGCAAATAAAGGGTTTTGATTTGATCAGATTTATATGAAATTTAAATGGGACCATTTGGGAAGTATACCCTTTCCAACAAAAAAATCTTCAAATCGGTTGGCAAGCAACGAAGTTATGCGCGAAAAACAAAAAAAATACGACCATCCGAATTGAGAACCTCCTCCTTTTTTTGAAGTCGATTAAAAACTAGTAGCCCACCGACCGCGACGTCGGGAGCAGGGTCCAATCCACCGGTGGTTAGGGCTCCTGAGAAAGGAATATCCTAACAATACGTGTCTAGGAGTACCGCTTTCTGAATCAAGCCCTTGATCCAACCGCCCAACGAGAGTCTCCTTAGGTGTTGGTCAAGGCTGTTGGCTATTATGCCCTTGGTCGTCACGACTATCGGCACAATGATTGCCGTATTCACATCCCACATGTCGACAACCTCGCGAGCCAGATCAAGATACTTAATTTGTTTATCTTTCTCAGCTTTCACGAGGTTCTCGTCATGCGAGACCATAATATCAACGATGATTGCGCTCTAATCGATCTACCACTACTATGTCAGGCTTATTGGCAACAATAATTCTGTCAGTGATGATAGGTCGATTCCTATACAACGTGGTATTGCCATTTTTAAGAACTGGGTCGGGCCATATCTATAGTATGTTCTCGTTCGCTAAAGAGAGCGGGTAGAGGCCCTTGTCCACTGAGACCACATCTCGGTGCATCCCACGTCGTCTTCAAGGAAAAATTCCCTGAGACTGCATATCTCGCAGTTGTGGAGAGTCTTAGAATTTAAAAAGCCAGGACCTCCACACTTCCGCGGTATATACAGTCTCATTACGCATGACCGTGGGCGATGCATCCGATTTGCGGTTAATAATGAATGTACCCTCCTATCCAGTGCATCAAGTTCTATCTAAGTCCATTTGAGTATGCCGAAATAGTACATCAAAACATTCATAATTATGCTCTCGGGAACTGAACTAATAATTGGTACATTATGAATTCATCAATAGAGGACAGATAGCTCCAAAGTAATCAAGTAGCAAGCGGCTATGCTTGTATATTGTTTGTAGGCATATTTTACACACAACGTTATCACGAAATCTCAATTCTTTGTTTAGATCTAGCCTAGGTTCATGACGTACGCACTAAGTTGAACGCGCGAGCGGCTCCGTGCCGCACACGCGCGCATGAGTCGGAGGCGCGCGCGCCGATAGCCGCCGTGCGGCGCGGGCGCAGGGTCGCACTCGCCGTACGCCCTGGCGGACTTCCTACCTTTCGGTTCTCGGCGTCTCTTATCGCTGAACGGTCGCACACCATTTTTATTCGGCGTGCACCAGTTACAGTTGAGGAAGCCCTCGCTCGTTCGCTCGGTGAGCGCACAGGGATCCAGGCGAGGCGCCTCGCGAGACACGCGGGAGTCGGAGCAGTTTATCTTGCAGCGATTAGATAAAGCTGCGCGCCCTGCGGCGGGGCGGCGGCAGTAGGCTCGCACGCGGCCCGCGCGCTGCCCGCCGGCGCAGGCGCTTCCTTGTTATTGTTAGCGAGTGTTGACCGCGCCGCCGCCGCTGACCCGCTTTCTGCCACCGCACCTGCACGTCGCGCTCCCGCCTCACGGTGCGTTACACCTACATTTTTATGAATCGCATTGGAAAACGCTCCAGACTAAGTTGCATTTCGGTACATCGGTATGTCCTGTTGTTCAATCAGATTCCTTAGGGTAGTAAAGCACCTACTAAGTTACAACGTAGAGGTCGCGAGGCGCCTGCCCATTTGTCATGACTCAAGTAAAGAAGTGCTGAAGAGCGCGGTGCAGTCACTCGGGACGAGCTGCGCGCCCGCGTGCGGAGCTTCCGGTACTAGCTGATAACGCGGCGTACACGCACATTTTGTCAACCGTGTCATACTCATAACATTGAAAACAGTAGTGTGCGCTCGGTCACGTGACGCTGACGGGGCTTACTGCCAGTAAGCTCAGACCACTACAAGTGACTAAGTAAGTAAAACAGAAGTTATAATACGTATGAAGACGTGATGGTGAAATCTAATATAGACAAGCTTAGAAGTAGATAGTAGTTTGTTACAAATGGCTGCATGTGCTCTGTGGCGCGACGCTACTGCTACTAAAAGTATTATCTGAATACATGAAGAAGCGGAAACGTTTTCTGATTGAGTTTTGTACCTGCCGTGTGTACATAGAGCTGCCCAGCAGACGGCACGCCCGCCCAGCGAGCGTACTCGCGCAGCTTTCGGAAGCCTAGTGTCTGAACACCTCATTCCGGCATCAGTTGCCAGCCGCAGCGTGCAGCTGGCAGGTGCGCAGGTTGCCACTAAATCAACGTCTGCCTACAACTGCATCAGACTCCTGCTTGGAAATGATCTTTCTGATTGTAAAGTCTTCTTAATTTAAACATGTTGTTCGTCGTTGAGGCTTGTCTTTGTATTGTTTGTGTGTCGTGTCATGGTGGCGAGACCATGTGAAGGAATAATAATATCGACTATATTACACTAACTACATAAAACAAGTATCTTCGTTAAACTTTAGGAACAAGCGCTGCATATTTCTCATTTTTTTTTTAATTCAGATTTTATGGGTACCTAAATACGCCACCCCCTTATGTTATAATTATATTTTTTTTTATATTTGAAAGCAGCGTCTTACCCACTCCTGTCGCCCAACAACACAAATGTAATGATCCCTCGTTCGTGACAATCCATCAAGCCGAGCCGGCTACTGACCATGCTAAACAAATAGAATAACACACACTCGAAACCATAACGCTCCTTGTCAGTCGGGTAGATGTTGGTACATAAATAATAACATATAGTACGTAAGCATTTAAGCATTAAGCTTGAGTAACTAAGATTTAATCTGAACATTTGGTGCCATATAATAACAATACAATGGTGCGATTATAAGAGGTCGACGAGGTGTCGTGAGTTCACTCGGAGCGGTCGTGGCTGCTCGCCTCTCCTCACTGCGCGAGTGCTCGGTGCTCAGACCTCGCACGAGTGTAACTGGTGGTTCCGCTTCCTCCCGAGCATCCCACCGTTTCTCAAAGCGACGTCTTTGAGGTTCTCTAACTACCTATGTGTACCAGATCGTGTATCCATGCTCGTCGTTACTATGATAAGTTGCTGTTTCCATAGGCCCAGCAGTTCCGTTTGTAGTAAATAGCGCTAACCGTGCGCTCGACAATACTCGACATAGTCACAGTCAGTAGCCCCTCGGGGTGTGGGTAAGCTGAGCCCCTTGCATAGTAATGACATGCTCTGTTAGTATATTTTGTCAGTACGGGCTCTGTGGTCTCTGCGCTGAGGAGTGTCGAGCTGTTTCATCTGAGCCAAGAGAGCGGCTCGAGTGCACGACGGAAAAGAAACAAAAACATTTGGGAGATCATCTACAACACGACTACATAATGAGCAATATAATCGTTGGTGAGATGACGTAAACCGCTGATGTGTTTATCGAGCAAAATTTTAAAACTTATAATAATAATCTGTACAAAATTTATCGGTGTGATGATATCAGTTTGTGAGTTGTGTCTGTCAATGTAAATATCGTTGTGTAGGGGGCCGGAGCGGGCGCGCGGGGCGCGGGCTGCGATAAGCGGCGCCCTCGGCGACCCCGGAGCTCCCCGGGCGCAGCCCGCGCCCGCGCCCGCGCCTCTCGTAGGCACAGGCGGCGGCGGGTGGCGGACAAGGTGTCGTAAGGGCGTACGACACGCGCACGGGTGCGTACGGACGTGCTGATCGCCGGAGGGTGCTCCGCACACGTTTGTAAACCGCGGACGTACGTGCCTTTCATCTCGATTACTGATCGATATGTGGGATTGCGACACGCTGCCGCTGCGGTCGTGTATGAACGAGCATCAGTACAATGTGTATTTATACTCGTTTTCATCCAAATTTGTTCTGACTTAAAGAAACACCACAAAGGTGTACCTATATTAGTAGGAGACGTACACCCACATTTCACCAACTGCGATGGTTAGGTTCCATGTCATGTGTTCCATGTAGCTGGGGCAAAGAGTTTAAGAGAATGATCAAGTCAGGTCTGCACTTACCCGCAGCGCTGTTTTTAACAGACTTCAAAGAGGAGGTTTTTAATCGACTTCAAAAAAAGAAGGTTTTTAACCGACTTCAAAAAAAGGAGGTTTTAACCGACTTCAAAAACTCTCAACGATTTCTTAACTCGACCGTATTTTTTTTTATGTTTGTTCACGGATAACTTTCGGATAATTTCCAATGAGGTCCAATTTAAATTTCATAAAGATCTGATGACGTATATCGGAGACAGACAACGGAACTCTTCAAAACATTACAGCTAATCATCCGCGATTGCTGCTGTCGCTTAATTATGCATTGTTTACGGATTCACACAACATAACATCACGCGGCACGCCTGTACACTCGAAAGGGTAACACAGATATATTCAGTAGTATTCGAAAATATGTCATCCAAGTAAACGAAATGGCATAAGTATTCTGCCGTCTTATGACTTTTTAATGTTGTCACGTTAATTTATGTAGTATGACAGTTCCTTCATGAATTTGGAGGACAGGATGTTGATACTAAAAAGCAAAAAATAAAAAACTTTTTAACAAAAAAAAATAACCGCCTTCAAAAACTAAAAAGTGAAACCCAAATAACTTTAGCTTTGGAAGTCGGAGGCAATACAGAACAACAAACAAAACCAACGCCGCTGACTTCCAAAGCTTAAGTTATTTTTCACTTTTTAGTGTTTTAAGGCGGTAATTTTTTTTATTTTTTTTTTTGTTAAAAAGTTTTTTATCAAAAAATATTCAGAATCGTTGTCTTGATTTGCACGCTGCCGTTTTGTGATGTCAAAGATTTGACTGCCATTTTGCTGCCAACCAGCCAGGACTTAGCAGACTGACTGACAGCGCATGCGTGACGACATGAGCACACAGTTGTCAGTAACTAGTGACGTCAACGATGTGCGCTATCAGTGCCTGCTAAGCAAATAAAAAACTTTCCTCCGAGCGAGCGCGACTCTCCACTCTGTACCTACTTACCTAATAGCTGCGACATTTTCGACACGCTTTAATACGTGTGTAATGAATAGCCATCCAGTTCCTAACGCAACAAATAATTTCATTCGCTTGTATTTTATCTAGAAAATAATACTTTTACATATTTATCCCGAGCAACGCCTGGGCTCCATATCTACGTGCCGCCTACAGCCAGCACCACCACAGCACCCAGGCGGCTGCAGTGGACGTTGTAAACCTTAGAATAGAAGGGTTCGAGTTCTACAGCTATGTCTACATGAGCAGGTCAATGAAGCGGTTGTGGTTACTGCAGAGGCAGCTCGTGAGGCATGGCTCACCGAGGGTGACAAGTTTCAGAAGACACAGAGACGACAGGAAGACTTTATACTTGACCGTGAGATAACAAGCACAGTGCATGTGAGCGAGGGAGTGGGCGGCGCGCCTGGTGCGGCGGCATGACACGACGTCGTGGACACTGGAGTGTGTGGCGGCTCGCGGCTGTGCGTGGATCATAAAATTATTTTTACAGTCTGTATGTTAGCAGCGGGTGAGAGGCGCGGACACGGGGCGCGGGGCGGGGGCTGCGCTGATAACGCTGAACCGCCGACCTCCGGCCTCTGCGCTTAAAAAGTATTAATATCACCATTTATTTAAACGTCCACCCCACTCCCTCCCGCTCCCCCCGCACTGGGCGAGCACAAACATGCTAACGATGTCATTCTAGTTAATACTAGTATGTACCCATACGTGCGGACAGTTGCCTACTGCCCAGACACGTACCCAGGAGGGGCGCCGTCACCCGTCACCCGGCGCTCACGGAGTGACGGACTGCCGCCTGCCGAGTTATCCTGGCTGGGCTTCGCATGTCTACCTACAATGAAAAGTGAAGATGTTAACTATCAATGGGTAACATGCAGGTTCGCCCTCTGCGGGTAGCCACACTACGCCAAGCGCTACGTTTAAGTAATGGCAAAAAATAATATAAATGGTTTAATGGTTGGTGTGTTCCGATCCTGTCGGTGTAAGCGCGCGCCTGATTCAGTCAATAGTTTCATTTTCCGCATTGAGTTAGAACAAGAAGAGATGCCTGTCGTCCCCACATCTCCTCAGGCGGGAGTGTTCGTCTGCTGGTTCACTACTTAGCTACATCAACACCACATCTGACGTTCTTTGTCAATTTTGTAAAACCGAATAAGAATAAGAATAAGAATAAGAATAAGAATAAGAATAAGAATAATTTTATTTTGCAAATATGGGTACAATAGTTGTTATAAATCAAAATCAGTTCAGCCATATTTTACCATTCGGCATGCAAATATTTACATTAATATTAACGTTATTATTAAATTATATACCTTAATATAATATACATTTTACACTTTATCCAAATTATACATCCAAATTATCCAAATTATACATAAAATAAAAAGTCATAATAACATACATTCATTAGTCAAGTTGAAACATTGAAATTATTATAGGTACATGTCAAATTATAAATAGAATATAAGTCGTACAACAGTCGTCATGGTAGAGAAAAAACAAAATATTTTAACTAACACAAATTTTTGTCGTTAAAAAACTCGTTTATAGAGTAGTACGCTTTACTTAAGAGGAATTCCTTTAATTTATGTTTAAAAACATTGATCGCCGAAATACATTTAACGTCGTTTGGTAATTTGTTATAAATTTTTACTCCCATTCCAAATATACTAGATTTAAATTTAACTGTTCTACATCTAATTCCCGATAGCTCATTTTTGTGCCTTGCACTTCTAAGTGTTTCATATTTACTTATATCACTTTTTATCATTACTGCCGCTTCGTAAATATATAATGAAGGCAGAGTTAAAATTTTTAAACTCTTGAACACTTCCCGGCATGAGTCAGTCTGTTTAAGCCCGGTTATGCTTCTCACACATTTCTTTTGGGCTTTAAGAACATATTCTCTGTTGGAGGAGTTTCCCCAGAACAGAAGGCCATACTTTAGTGTGGAGCCCACATATGCATGATATGCGTTTAATAATGCACTCTCGTTCACAACTTTCCTGAGCATGTACAGGGCGTATGAATGTTGGTTCAATTTTTTACAGACCTGGTCAACATGGTGTTTCCAATTCAGTCCACGGTCAATATGTATACCCAAAAATTTTGTGACATTGACTTCTTTTACTATTTCACCTTTGTAATTTATTTGCATTTTTTTCGTTTTTGTGTTTATATTTGTAAATGTCATGTAATTTGTTTTGTCAAGATTTATTTTAAGATTATTTAGAGTCAACCAATTAATAATAGTTTCTAATGATTTATTAATATTTGTCTCATATTCATTTTTATCTATGTTACTAAAAATGGCCGTGCTATCATCCGCAAATAATACCATTTGCTGGTTTATAACTTTTGGGAGGTCATTTATATAAATTATAAACAAAAGAGGCCCTAGGATGCTTCCTTGGGGCACACCATACTGAACAATTTTTGGATCAGATGAATAAGTCTGTTCAAGCCTTGTAATCTTTGTGATTTGTGTTATTCGTGTCATTTGGTATCTATTTGTGAGGTATGATCTTATAAGGTTTAAAGCATTTCCTCTTACTCCATATTTTTCAAGCTTAGTCACCGAAGCCACCGGACTCGCGTTTGAGACTGTAAAGAATCTAAGATACTTTGCCTACTTGCCTTTATTTGTTTCCGCCTGATATAGAATAATAAATCGTCAGTCTGCTGCAACCTTTGTAAGGAGTTTCGGTCAGATAAGTAGGTAGGTACTGCTGTCACAGACAGGTGCTCAGAAACCAATAATTAGGCAATGGGGTGGTAATTGGCGAAATGTTTCTGTATTGGTACTATACACAGCCGGAATTATATTTATGTTATGAGGATTTTTAGGGTTCCGTAGTCAACAAGGCGTCCTTATTGTTTCGCCACGGCTTAGCTCAGAGACTCTTATAGTGTGTTTTTTAATCTCGTAGACTAAATTGACAGTTTCATACGTCAAATATAAAAATAATGTGCTTTCGGCCCATGAACATAAAGCACACTATTTTCAAGTTTGACGTAAGAAGCTGTCAAATCAGTCTACGAGATTAAAAAACAGACTTTAGTACTAGGAAGCTGTAATTCTCACGCCGACCCACAACACACTGCGTGAAAGCTGTTTTTCGATTCATGGATTTTACGAAATATTTAGTGTGTGTGTGTCCCTTCTTGCTAAATGGTTGTTTTTAGATTTGTGAAAAAATGAATGGCAGTAGAGTACACAGAGTGGAATTTTATAATGCTACCTGGAGGGAAAGTACTCTAAATACTTAAGTTAGGATTTTTTTCTCAAAGGAAACATTCCTTTATTTTTAAAAAGAAACAAAACTGCATTTAAATAATTTTGAAAATACGCTTGCCACACCTGGGAATCGAACCGACTAAAATCCGGAAAAATAGCATCCTGTACTTTTATGGCACTAATCGATAGGATCAATTATAAGGATCAAATCTCTGCGAGGTGGCAGCACTGAGCGGTGCGCGGGAGAGATAGTTGACAGCGGCGGGGGTGCATTCCGGCGGGGTTAGTCACGGGGCGGTGCATCCTGCACACTCACTTGCCTGCTATGTCTCCGTCAGCGTGTCGAGCTTCGGCTACAACTACCACTTGTCATTCAATGTTTTGTCATTCCTTTTTAACATTGCATACGCAAAAGGAAAAGTATAATTTCGCCATGTTCATCCGTTTGTCACTCGCATAGTCGAAAGTCTCCAACTATCCAAAGTGTCTGACGACTATGGACAGTTGCGTTTTTTGTTCAGATTTCGTATATTACCGTGTTTTTAGAAAGTCCCATTCCAAAGTAGTTATTTTTTATTGTATGTGTGAGTCGGTTGTCATAAAAAATATAAGTACAAAGGTATTCTAGAATATTACTTATACATAAAGCGATGTACCAGATTTGATCGATCAAGTTCTGCGTAGGGTTTTCCCTTTAATTTTACATTTTGCTCGTTTACGATACTACACTAGAGGTGATCCCACCATCGCGCCCCGTAATGTATCAGACGTGGACACAAATTTTGGCCGTCTGGGCCAAAAGGTGATGGCTAAATGGCTGCCCCCAGGCCAGATACATTCTGGAATGTATATGAATCTTACATAACCTCATAATATTTAAAAAATCATTCATGAATTATGTAGTGTTTAATATTTTCCTAGCACTTTCGTGGACTATTAAACATAATAAAGTATCTAACAAAAAAAAGAAAAACTTTTTCATCACAAACATTCGCTTATAAATATACAACCTCATTTTCGTTTTTAGTTTTATTATTTTTCGAAAATGTCAGTTGAAGAAAATTATATACTGTCAAACACACCTTTTTTCCTTTTTAGGCAATATTATTTTACCATTATATTATTCCCAAAAAGTATCTGAAACTTTTTTTACATGAAATACTAATATTTAGCCATTCAGCATTACATTGTGCTAGGTACCATATTTATACATGGTACCTGGCACATGGGGCAGTGGTCTATACTTCCATTTAGCCATCTCCTTTGTGTGTGTTCGTCGTGGGTTTATTAGCGTTTGTGGTACACACGTTTGGAGTTTCTTGCACGTTGTTCTCCATAGAGACCTACGTTTTGGAACGAGCATCTAGCTTCAACTGTAATTTCTTGACAATTGACAAAAGTTACAGGCACTTTTGTCAATTGTCAAGAAGTTGAAGGTCTAATTGAAGGAATAAGGAATGGTCTAATTGAATTAAATGCTTTGACTTTTGACACCATGGAGCCGCGTGTGGGATGGGGTGAGGCAGAGCGCGTCGCGGAGCGTACCTACGTCCCATGTGTAGAGCCACTTCTATCATTTATTTATTTATTTAATACTTTATGCACACAAAATGTACAGCGGCGGACTTAATGCCAATGGCATTCTCTACCAGTCAACCTTAGGGTGATGCAGAGACAAATTGTTATTGTAGAGACAATTATTAACAATATTACTCGC
Organism: Caradrina clavipalpis; assembly: GCA_932526535.1. Taxonomy (NCBI): domain Eukaryota; kingdom Metazoa; phylum Arthropoda; class Insecta; order Lepidoptera; family Noctuidae; genus Caradrina; species Caradrina clavipalpis. The sequence continues at coordinate 84,088 of OW052089.1, forward strand.
ATTGTTTACTAATACAGTTACCGTTTATAGCGATCCAGTTGTCTACAGAGTGGGGTACCATTGTGGGTTGTCATTGGGACCACTATATGGCCAACTCGTAGCTGCAGACAGTTTGGAAACAACCAATGAATAATTAGTTAATAGTCATAATGTTATTTGTCTCCTGATGACCTAATTAACGTCGAAATGTAAAAACAAATATGTAACGGGACCTCTGTTGAGAACTAGTTTACGACAACAATTAGCAATAAGTACCTAATGACGCCAGCGAGTAAACAACATCACGCTAATGACAAGCGAGTGGCGGCAGACAGCAATCCGAGCGCCCGTGTGCCTGGTGCTGGGGTGCTCGGGTGCTCGCGTGCTGGTCGGTCAGCGCGCTGGGAACTCGTCAGAGCAGCGCAATACCACCGAGCAGATCCTCACAATAATACCTGCCTGCCGAGCCTGCTCCGCGACACTATGCTAGTGTTGTGTCACATGCCTCCCTGCCCGCCCCCGTACAGAAGGTGCAAGGTGTTTGTAAAATAGGTTCCACCTGTTTTGTGATTTCTTAACAAGAATAAGAATAACCACTAAAAACTGCCCCATTGACCACGTGGTCGCAAGCGCGACTGACGAGTGTGAGGTCCTGGTTTTGATTTTCAGGTCGGGCAAACAAGAATAATCGGGTTTTGCCATTAAAAATTTATTAGTAGCAGCCCGGAGTTTGGACGTTGCTGGTGTGACGCTCCCGTGTCTCGGAAAACCGTTGGTCGAGGATGTCATCCATACTTTTGATAGTCGTTACGGATAGGTAGTCCGAAGTCGGAAAGTGACATCCAGTCTTACGTAGAGGTATCGTGATGCCCAGTAAGGGCTGGGCTTTAGACGTTAGATAGGCATTCGCTCCATGTAAAACACTGGTATACGTATATAACGTGTAATAACGAAATAAAAACTTTTTTTTTGGTATTCACCTGCATCCGGGTGGACTGGAAGCCGATCCCAACATAGTTTAGAAAAGGCTATCTAGTTAATTAATAAGAATAAGAATACAATTTTCATAGTTACAAAAAAATACCCTTATTGGGCCAAGACACGTACACGTACCTATTTTACATGTACCTAACTTATTTTGTTTCAATACATTTATTTGCACATACATTTGATATAAAATAAATAATAATATAGTAAAATCGTTTATTTATAAAGAGGGGCACAATTACAATGAATTTTCTTAAAAACTATATTAGAGCACAGCTTCTTATTTGCCTGAGCTATTTTGACCCTGTGTTTCAGGCTACAAGATGCATAAATAAGTACAAGAAAAAAGTAAAGTACTAAAATTAAGTGTAAATAATATAAAACAAAAATAAAACAGCATGCTAACAATTTACTTGTTTACTTAATCTTCTGTCTGTGCATATGAAATGGGTTGTAAGAAATTAATTATGGTACATACTTAGTTTTCTATTTATTCCATTGTACAATAACCTCTTTTTTTTAGTCGGTTAAAAATGGGCCTAAAAATGAAAAGAATCTTTCCACAAAAACATGTTTGAAGGTTTTATTGGAATTGCATACAATATCATTCTGTGTCTTGTTAGTAATGTCAGCATTGTACGTAAGCATTGTGTGCTGTTATAGCACTAAGTGCATAATTAACTACCTCGTTGGCCTAGTGGTCCTAAGTGCGACTAGAGGTCTTGGGTTCGATTCCCAGGTCGAGCTAAAAGAGTTATTGGGTTTTTCTATGAAATTCTCAGTAGCAGCTCGGAGTTTGGATTTGTGCCCGGTTAATGGCAATGGGCTCGCCCCTATTACGTGGGACTTAGAAACATACCAGTGAACTGTGGGTGTACATTGTTACACCTCTGCCTAACCCTTCGGGGAATACAGGCGTGATGGTGTGTATGTATGCATAATGAATAAATACCTACATTTAAATGAAGGACATCCCCAAACTAGGTGCATGCCTGTATCTTGAGGATATTGGCACTGCTCTGGGGTAACGGACCCCCTACGGCATAGTAGAGGACGCGGAACATTCCCTTGCAACTGTAAGTGCGACACGCTAATCCGTGATTTCGACTTAAGCCCTGTTCCTTCTTGAGTTCTTCATTAAGGTTTTGTGGAAAAGACACTACTACTTAGCCAATCGGCGCGATGTCAACAATGAACAAATTAAAAGTTTGCACTGTTCATCATCGACGCAAAGTTGTGTGCCGTGTCGTGTCTGTGTGTGGTTGTACAGCGTGCAGCACCAATGTTCCTGATACGTGGGGGTGGTGATGACGTGTCCAATGTTAAACTGTAAAGTTGCGCAATCCATTCCATATGTTGACAAGTACCTACACCAGTGAACTATGTCATGGTAGTAGCAGTACACTCAGTACACGTACATTTATGTTCTGCTCATTTATTACGTTGGTTATTGTTGCATTGAGTTATACCTACTTTCAAAACGTTTTAATAGGTACGTAGGTACTGCATTGTTCGTTACGTAAACACGACAGGTAGAGAGCACGTCGTCTGCCTCGCCTTGTGCTGCAGTCCCTCAGGGTAGCTGTCCACTGTCCACATGTGAAGAGGTGCGGCTACTCTTTTAGAGTGGAGGTGCGACACCAACTAAAATAAGTTAATTGGTTTTGTTTTATTTCGACCTTATGATAATTCCTGTAGAAACCTATAATCAAATAGGATTATTGACTAGACGGTTAAGTACCTACGAATTTTTGCCAAGTTATATTTTCCAAAAGGATTAAAGGATTAACCATTTAGCTTGCAGCAAAACAGGCTCGGTATATGGGTATTAGCTAGAGAGGCGTTCCCACGGCCTTCCGCGAACCTCATTAGCGATACTCGGAGCCGGCTCCTGGCGCGGCGCTGACCCGCACATGGGCTCGTGGCACGGCTCCACGCATCACTTAGCGGTGTGTCACTCGCGACGGATCTGCCCACAGACAACGTACCTATCGGCTGGCTGGAGCAGGGAACAGGGTGTCTGAGTACCGTTCCACCGACGTGTTTAATTTTCTTGAAAAATGAACGACCTATGTTATGTACCCGGTTCGTGGCTACCTAATGAAAGAATAATTTCATAATTACCTACTTGAAAAAACAAAAGGTACCTACACCGCTGCCTAACCCTTCGGGGAATGCAGGCGTGGTGTTATACATATATTTCTGTATATAATTACATAATATTGTAACTAAAGTAGGTGCCTAATGGTGCCTGGAGTATCTGTTAGCTTGACTAATAGTAAAAGAAAATGATAATATCGTTTACGATGATGACACACAGTTACGAAGTATCACAAGCCTGCCTACCTATGGTACACGCTGGGGAAGCATCGCTGAGCACTAAGCAGGTAAGTAGGTAGGCACCTACATAATAAATAAAACAATTGAAGTAAGAGGGTTTAGGCGCTATGCACGCATTGATTGATATAGCCGCGCGACATCTCTGCTTACCGCATACGCAACTGGGCGATGCTGATTTTTGCAAGAGGAGTAGGTATTCTGGTTCTGTTCTGTTTTTTGATAGTTGCAACTAAAATAACAAGCATTTATTAAATATTGGCCAGGTATCGTAATTATATATTTGATTACTTCTTTTTTTCTATGACAAGCTCCTAAAATTTGACGTGGATGCAAATCAACAGCTTGTACCTATTACAAAATATTAATTTTATAAAGTTTTAAAATTTTTGAGACAGTACGTTAATAAAAATGAACGAAGAAAGAAAAAATTATCAATTGTCACAGAAATACGTGCGAATAACTACCAGGCAGGTAGATAGGTACGTAACTACTGGGGTCAAGCAGATAGGTTCTACAAAAGTACACTGATAGGATACGGAGGATACCTACTACTCGAATGGAGGTGGTTACTGAAGCGCAGTCCATCATAATGAACGAGGTATGGATGTGGCCAGCAACACGTGTCGCAGCGGGACGACACGCCGAGTGGCCGCGCTACAGGCGATGCTGTAAATCAGTTGACGTCGGTGGCTCTTTACGACTTGTTTATTTATGTTGACGCGGCGCGCGACGGGGCGCCCGCCACCCCGCCACCCCGGGCCCGGACAGCTCTGTCATAACACTTTTTTTACAAGTTTCATGTGTTAAGCAGATACTTGGAATGGTGAAAAAGTGGCACCCGAGCGATTTACAGCACTTTTACCGCTAATACGATAAAATTTATAGATTCCCGGGAGACGATAACATTTGTCGTGATTTGTAGGCGCGCAGCCGCACATGTGTCGGTGGACATCTTTATGAATGTGTCGCGGAGCACTTGCACTCGCACGCATCTAATCCGCTCATAAAAACTACTAGTGGCTAGTAAACCGATACGCTTGTTTACGAGTCGGCCGGCAGATTAGGAAGCTGCGAGGCTTGCCCTGGAGCGAGGCGAGCGCGTGTGGCAGAGCGCGAGGCGAGCGCCGGTGTGCGCCCGCGCCGGTAGCGTAGGTCGGGAGATGTTGTGCAGATAAGACGCGGAGGCGGCGGCGCGCACGTGCTGATAGCGGCTTATCTCCGGCCTGATAGCGCCCCACGCCGCACTCAAACAGCTGATCGCGTACACAACGCGCGCCCTCGCCTACCTGGGACCGGCTCCTACGAGCTCTGCACTGGCCAGCGCGTCCTCGCCACTCACTTGGACCTCTTCACCGTTATCCACCCCGGCTACTAGTCGGCTTTGCTGAACAAACAACCGCTGCAATCTGACACGATTACTCACGTAGGTACCCACTTAAAGAACCTGTAGGTACATGAAATACGAGCTCGCATGAACAGGAAGGCTTTACGTTTAATAACAATTGATTGCCCAGTTAGGGACACCATGCAAGTTTGTTGTTATTATTTATTCCTTATCAATAACACGGCGCGAATACCTATTTAGTTTGTTCATCAATGAACATCGTTCTGAGAGCCGATTGAGGGCTACGATTAGGGTTGCCACCTGTACTATATTATATAGTATCGTACTATATTGCGGTCAATTGTACTATATATTATAGAAATATAATATAGTACGAAAAATACTATATTTACATTGCTAACTCCACTGCTGCACTTTTTTTTGTATAAACATCGTCTAAATTGGAACGTACCCGTAGTGACGCATTGTGAATTTTAGAACGAAACGCACTCACGAAGCCTAGTTACGGCTAAACTGGTGTGCAATAAAGTGATATAGGATTGTAATTTGTATATAATGTTTAAACATGATAAATGAATGAGTTTGTACTATTTTTTTTCCAAAATTTCCCAAATGTACTATATTTTGGCAAGGTTTTGAGAAAAATACTATATTTCTTCAAAAAAAAGGTGGCAACCCTAGCTACGATACCCAAGCATGATTCGATCGGATTTCAAAGATATAGCAGGGACCCCCTCAATTGGAGAAGACACTCCCAATCCCAAAAATAGTTCTTAGAAAATAAAGGGGCGGGCTCACGGCGGGGGCGCGTGGCGGGGATGATGCGCGCGCGCAGCCCGTCAGCCGGCCGCTGCCGACGCCAGTTAGCGCAGAGCTAGCGACGCGAACACACGTCACGGCGCGCTCCCGACCGCTCGGAACAGTGAATGTGAGAACCATAACAGCATGCTGCACGAAACATGGCCCAACGCGTGGCATAAGACGGAGTCGTTCGAGCTGGACGCGCTGTTTGCAGAGGTGAACAACAACTGTTTGAAAGGTGAGAGTAAATCAGTGCAGTGGGCAGTGACACGGTCGCGTTACGAGTGGAGTAAACACGACGTTGTGATCTACCCTTCACGTCCAGGGAGCTGTGGCACTGTGTTACTTAACATTTCTTGAGTACAATCTTAGTCCTATCATACTCGATTGTAATTATTGTTTTATACTCAGAGACAGTTGCGTTGTGATAGATAATTAAGTATTAGCAAGGAACTACTTATTTCAGGTTTTACGGGTTTTGACTAATAGTACTGAAATTATGCATGAATGAAAGTAATCCGTCAAAGTGTACATGATGATAGCAACGCGCCAGGTACGCACTGTTCACCGCGCCGCCGTGCGTGACCATTACGTATACTACCTGTGATTACACTTTGTTTTTGTTGTACATTAATGTTACCTACCGATGTTGATGCTATTCACTTACCAATTCATAAAGTATAAAATTACTTGAACTGGTTTCAACTTAAGTTTCAGTAAGTAGGTACTTCAGTAGGCACCTATGGCAGATGTTACTGCTAAATAACATCTTGCATAGGTAGGCAAGATGTTATTTAGCACAAATACAATTATAGCTCGTAGGTACACCACAAATAGTTCAATATGACAAGCAGTGCAGGCTTCAGTTGTTCCGCGTGGTGCCGGCCACTGCTCGGCACCAGTATGCTAATGATTGCTATGTAGTAGTGGGTAGGTACCCGTCGCGGGGCGGCCGAGCGGCGCTCGGTGGCGCACACGCCGCTTTCTATCTATTTGGATGATCACAAATAAAGCGGTGGTGTCAGCGAGCGCCAATCGGATCGCAGCGCGGCGCGCGTGTGTGACAGAAGCGAGTAACGGTGTGTGCGTTTGCGCAGAGGGCGAGGCGGAGTGCGGCGCGGAGGGCAGCGGCGGCGACGCGGAGAGCCCGCCCCGCCTGCCGCCGTTCGGCTACGCCCACCCCGCGCTGTCGCCGTCCCACTCGCGCAGCTACCAGGAGCTGCGACCGGCGGCGGCACACGCGCGCGACATGCAGGCCTACGCGCACCTCGAGGAGGTGTTCAAGCCGGGCACGCCGGGCGCCGGCTCCACGGACGGCGTGTACCTGCGGCGCAGCAGCCCCGACCTCAGCCCCTCGCCGGAGCGCCGCGACGACTTCCGCCACTACGAGCCGTACGCGCCCGCGCCGCCGCCCTACTCGCACGACCACCACCATCACGTCGACGGGTGAGTACAAACACACATTCTTTAACAAATACCACTCATGTCTTCTACATATTTCTATAGCAACAAAGGAGTAGTTAGTATTAGACAAGCGCCATTGGACTATTAGATATAGTTGGTTATTACCGTTGTTGTAGTCTTGAGTGCAGAGCGGGGTGCGCGGGCGCAGGCCGGTGACGCCGAAACCGCAGCTAATGGCTGTATACATTAGTTGATGTAGCTACGTCAGACATCACCAAGCTTACATTCTATTTTTGTTCTATTTCAATTCTTACTAAGTGCAACCATCACCCGTACAGCCTATAATAATTATAATCTAGCACATTGTTCTCAATACGACATTTTGAAGTATGGAGGCAATATCGAATGCTTTGTGCGTTCTCTTGGATGGTCCTATCGGGTGGTCGTCATGTTCCTCGTCAGCTACAATGGTTGTCATAGTGGCAGAAGCGTCGTTACCTTCGTATTGGTGAACCTCTCCAAGGACAACGCTTCATATAAACCGGACTCTATCTAAGTATAGTTACTAAAATTGAGAATGCTTAATTGTTTTTAACCACGACCTAGTTATACATATTATATAGCATATAGCCTACATACTTAATCTGAACTACCTTCCCTACATTGTTTAATATTTTGGGAAACCCTGTTGCGTATACATGTGCACTTAACATCCAATAACATCGTTAATATTTGGTCATTCTTCTTTAATTTTGACAATGTGTCCGGAAATCTGAATCTGATCCGAATCTGAACCTGAATTTAACTTCAGTGCATTTATTTTAACTTGATTGGTAATAAATTGGCATTTACTTGCTTAGACATTGTTGACGAACCTACGTTCATTCAATTTGGCTTCTTAAAATACTACATTCTTCTGCCCGCTATCTAAATGCATCCTGCATTTAGTGACCACTGAACCTTGCTATTTTGTCCGAGGTACCTTTCATATTGTGTTTTTCGCAACCGCGGCTGCTCCTGATGATGTTGGTCGTCTCCATGTATACCACAAGTCCGAGCTTGGTGTTTTCTTGGGTAGATTACTTGCGCATTAGGCTCAGCTCACCAGTGTAGGTAGAACGACACGTGACATTCGCGAATGTGAGATCTGTTAATCTCTGACGACTAATCGCTTGTTTTATTATTGTAAAAAATACTCGTATCATAATTACACAAATAACACCCTTTTAATATCCTTTATGTTCCTAGCTAGGTAATAGTTATGTAATGGTTTGAACACTATTCTTTATTAAACGTATCATAATGATTTAGTAATCATACTATCCGTACTCAATATTTAATATACAGGGTTACTGGTTAAGTCGACCTAGATCCTTTAAGAGGTGGTTGTTCCCATCATTTCTGACTGATTTGACTATGACTCATTGTAACCCAAACTGAACCCGTTTCAAGATATTTGACTTTGACATTTTTTTGAGTAATTGCCAATTTTTTGTCTATTGGTCCATTTTTTCGGGGGTCTTACCTCTAATTTATTATTTTTTCAGATTTTTGTGTAGTAGATAAGTTGTTTTATTATTCTCAACAGTAAAATTGTAGCTAAGTGAACCAACTGAGCAGTATTAGACGATTGAAAGTTATAAATTGAATAAATTCGTAGAAAAATATATATTTCTATCCGTATTATTTAAAAAAATGTCTATGACAGCTATGCTGCAGATGTGCTTAAGAACATCTACGTGCAACCAACAACAAGCAACAACAACAAGCAACAAGCTATCCAACAAGGTATAACAAGCTTAGGGTAATATCAGATTTCTTAGAAAAAACATTGATGAAAGGGTCCGAGGTAGTAGTAAAAAGTAACGATACATAAGCTTCAAATGTATCATTTGGGCCAAAAAAAAACTAAATAAAACAATTCAAATACCTAGGTACAAAATGACGTTTGTAGGTATTTTTAAACCCCGACTCAATAAGAGTCTGTGCGTCTGTCTCTAAAACGGGTGATCCGATTTGAATGCGGTTTGGGTTCATAAGATTCGTCTTAAATAGTTATTTTCTTTACTCCTAATGACCAGGAATTGATGCTGGAACAGATTAGGGTCCGCGAGTAACAAAAAAAAAAAGACTTTCTGTGTTCTGTGCTTAACTAATATTGATTTGAGTATGCTATATCTTGCTATGTCATGCCTGCTATTTGTATGATGGTAATTCGGATTGGTTTGAATAGTTAGGTTAGGGTTAGGTTAGGTTTCGTCTGAGCATTAAATAGTCGTTTTTACGTTTTACCCCTGTTTTTTTTTGTTATAACCTAACTTTTTTTATTCCTGGCCTGCCTCGCCTATTGGCCTGTCTCCATCTTGGGGAAGACAGAAGAGGGTGTCAGACTTATATTGGCTAAAACCCCACGGTGTTCCTCAAACTACAATTGCTAACCTAACCTAGGTTAGGGTTAGGTTAGGTTATATCTAGGATAGCTATCTGTTCAAACTAATCCGAACAACCAAACATCACATAGCAAGACATGACACACTCTAATCCATATTAGGCAAACACGCAAGACAAAAAGAATTCCGTAAAATTTTCGTTTTTTTTTTAATTACTCGCGGACCCTAATCTGTTCCAGCATCAATTCCTGGTCATTAGGAGTAAAGAAAATAACTATTTAAGACGAATCTAATGAACCCAAACCGCATTCAAATCGGATCACCCGTTTTAGAGCTACGGTGCCACAGACAGACGCACAGATTCTTATTGAGTCGGGGTTTAAAAATACTGACAAACGTCATTTTAAACACATCTGCAGCATAGCTGTCATACACATTTTTTTAAATAATACAGATAGAAATACATATTTTTCTACGAATTTATTCAATTAATAACTTTCAATCGTCTAATACTGCTCAGTTGGTTCACTTAGCTACAATTTTACTGTTGAGAATAATAAAGCAACTTATCTACTACACAAAAATCTGAAACAATAATAAATTAGAGGTAAGACCCCCGAAAAAAATGGACCAATAGACAAAAAATTGGCAATTTCTCAAAAAAATGTCAAAGTCAAATATCTTGAAACGGGTTCAGTTTGGGTTACGGTGTGTCATAGTCAAATCAGTCAGAAATGATGGGAACAACCATCTCTTAAAGGATCTAGGTCGACTTAACCAGTAACCCTGTATAATTATTATAAATGCGTAAGTAACTATGTCTGTCTTTTACGCTTTCACGACTGAACCACTGTACAAAATTACATTTGAACCCCAAGAACGGACCGAGGCTTTCTTTTTATACGAGCTAAAAGCTAGTAATTTGAGGAGAGCAAAGAATTTCTGTTCTGTGTAGGCAACTGGATCAAACTTTATATGACCTAGTTAGGTGTGGGTGTGGCGGCAAGCTGCTGCTCATTGTTCTTCCTCGAAATGCTCTGCTCTGTACCGCGCTCGTGCTACTGCACTACTACTGCCGAGCAGTACTGAGAGCTCGGGCGGTCGTTAGCCTTCAATCACTCGAATAGAAGTCGTGTCATTGTGTTGGTTCTGCTGGCCCCTTTGGCCCAGTGTAGTCACGAGCCCGTCCACCTTCCACAGATAGGTTGCTCTACATTTTGCATGACGCGAGCTACCTTAATGGTTTTTCTTTAATTCACCAAGAGGCGGTGCGCCCTTTATTTTGAAATATTGATGTTTGTGCTAGGCGTGAAGTAACTATTTTACAAATGAAGCAGGTATAGGTAATACTTTACAAAGCTTGTCAGCGCCTTGCCTTCGTACCTAACCTACCATCAACGACTGGAATTGATAACGGCAATCAGTAACGTAAATTACGGAAAACAATTCATTCATGATTTGTACTGTGTTTTTGTAGGCAACGATCCTTCCAAGCACGTAAACGGTTAGTTTCCTTGTGTTACAAGCGGCGGTCGCTTCAGCAGCTGTGGTATGGTTGCCATTCACGATGCAGTCAATAGGTACACGTAGTGGATGAGTGTCCGCTCGGCACGTCTGCGGCACGTGCGTTCGCTCGAGCCAGCATTCCGACGTGCTGGCCGGCCGCCGCGAGCACGTGCCAATCAGCCATCGTGCCGTTCAGTGATAGCTATCCAAGGAGGTCTTTTACAAGGGTCCGCACGCGGGGCCTGTGTAATAACTAAGGCAGCCTGGAGAACGCTCACGGTGTTACATAGGTTTTGTTCAGAGCGTTATTTATTGTAACCGTTTTTCAGCTCGTAATTTGCGTTTCTCTGTTCTCGGTATCAATCAAACTGTGGCTGATTCAAAAATAATACATTTGTAGATATTTGTTTGCCCTTTATTGGGTAAAATGACATATCTCTGAAAACTCAAAAGGCATTCATAATCTGAGGCAGTAACAAAAGTGAAAGAGTTCAGGTTCCTAGTGTAGCGTTAGCGTTCATTAGTGTTCATCCAGAATCTCCTGTAAACATCGCGAGGCGCGCGGTACAGCTGAACATGGCCGCTCCGGTGAGCACGCGTGCTACCTGCGCGCTGGCGTGATGGCGTGCCATAGTTTGTAATTCAAATTGGGCGGGTTGTGTAGTAGGTGCCTCCGATGTGTCGCACCGGTTCTTGTACAATATTTAAATGAATAATATGATAATGTGGGTGCGCGCAGTTCGTGCGGCTGGCGGCACGTCGCGCCGCGATAAGGGCGCGGAGCTGCGGTCGCCGCTAACTGTTGTTCATTTATTTATAACTGTTTCATTTGCTACAATTACGACGCGATGCCTCCGCGTCTAGTTGTTACTCCACCTATTGTGACTTGTGCACTCAGTACGTGCTACACTAACGTAATGTTCCAAATCAAAACTTTGAAAACCTCGATCGGAACAATTCAATTATTTTACTTACTTGCAATTAAATGATTTGAGCAACTGTGAGCTTTAGTAAAGTTATGTGATTGCGAGCTTAATAAAGGTTCCCGACTAAGGCGCTTGACGTCGTCACAGTAGCACGGCCGGGAGACGCGCACGCGTCGCGCCGGTACATGGATCATTTCAGTCGGGTTTCAGCCATCATCGTCTTACAACAGCGGCTTATGAGTAGGTACGGTCAGCAACGAAAGTTGATTAACCATGTTACTTTTGCATACCTATCATTTAAAAAGACACGAAAATACACAATTTACTCCTATTCAGAATTTTAAGCAAAGTCAAAGTCAAGTCTTAGCATTTATTTCAATTAGACCATTTACAGGCACTTTTGAATTGTCAAGCAATACCTAAGAGTTCATTTTGTACCTTTGTTGCTGACTGTACAATGTATGTAATCTAAATACCTACTCGAAGTCGGCGGCTTTGGTTCTGTTTGTTGTTTTGTATTACCTCCGACTTCCAAAGCTAAAGTAATTTTTCACTTTTTAGTTTTTGAAGGCTTTTTTTAAAAAAGTTTTTTTTAATTTTCGCTTTTTAGTACTAACTTCCTGTGATCCAAATCCATGAAAGAACTGTTATACTACGTAAATTAAGAATACACCACAAAAAAGTGACCACAGGCAGAATATGCGATCTCGTTTACTTGAATGTTTTTTTTTCCAGTACTAGGTACTGAATACATCTGTGTAACCCTTTCGAGTACAGGCGTGATATTATGTTGTGTGATTGCGTAAACAATACATATTTAAACGATAGCAGCAATCGCGGTTGATTTGCTGTAATTTTTTAAGAGTTCCGTTGTGTGTCTCCGGAATCCATCATCAGATCTATATGAAATTCAAATGGGACTATTTTGGAGTGGTTTACTCCGAAATGGTCAAACAAAAAATCAATTTTGCAAATTTGTCTATATACGATGGACTTACGCCCGAACATACCTACATAAAAAAATATATTATTATTATTCGGATGTATTTATGTATATACTTATATAAATATCCGAATTGATAACCTCCTCCTTTTTGAAGTGGCTTAAAAAGAAATAGAATAAATTGAGCGGTTGTCGCATGTTATAAAATGTTAGTTGACTACCGTAAAGAGTAGATAATATAATTGACCAACAATGCTTTTAACTACTGCATTGTCCACCTTATGCGCTACGACCGCGGTGCGTAGCGGTAACGTAGCGGCTCAGCTACGTGCGCTTGGCGTAGCGGCTGTGCTACGGAAACATAGCGTGGTGGTTGCGTTCTGCCTACGTTGCGTAGCACGCGCCTGCGCTACGCTCAAGTTGCGTAGCGGATGCGCTACGGCAGCGTTGAGTAACGTTCGTGCTATTAGCATTGCCGGAACCCGGTTTCAGTCGGCTCGTGCCCGGGTCGTGCTAGGGTGCTGCAATCCTAATTTGTAATTGAATTATATATTTTTAGTGCTTACCTACATACGTAAGTATGTTTTTTTTTTAAAAGGAACCTTTAGCTGGTTCGCTAGAATATGGCGGGTTCGGTATAGGCAGACTATACATGTATGAGGAGAGCGCGGGGCGGGCCCGCGGCGTGCCTGCAGGATGTGCCCGTCCGGCGTGACGTCACCGCTCGCAGCGAGCCGACTGCTCCACACTCCTAGATCTGCACTAAGTACGTGCACATCTCATCGTTCATGATATTTATTTTTAATAGTAATTCGATGCTACCTTTTATACGTACAGTACGATAATTATACGTATGTCACTCGACAAAGTACTTAAAGAAAAAAAGAAAGAAAAAATTTACTTGCTGATAATATACGTCTATGTATACATAGGGTGGAATATTTGTAATAATTGTTTTTGTATTTGTGTAATATATGCCGTAAAGTACGGTATAAAAATAATAAATTTTAATTAATAATGTACCTAATTACAACCATTACAATTCTTATGAACAGATCTACTCAGTATTCAGTAGATAATCTGTCTAATTCAAACAAAGAATGTTTACAAAGAAGCATCCCTCCTTTTGACACAGTCGAGTAAAAAGAGAATCGCCTTCTAAAACCACAAAATGGAAAATAATTACAGTTCCGGAAGTCGGTGACAACAACAGACACAACTAAACACAACACTTTTTTGTACCTACTTCTTATCAACCAAATATATTAAGAAACGCTCATAAATTATGCTCGGTTCCTATATGCAAAACGGATAGTTTATTTTACCAGTGGTAATTCCTTCGAATGTTTGACTTCTTGCCAGCTAAACCTGAAAAATAAATTTCAATAACAGCTAAAATACGAAAGCATTTATTTGTTACTATGGTTAATAAATACCGGTCGGTAAGTTTTAGCAACCGGGCATTAACCAGCAAACGTGTTCATGTTCCGCACGAACCCTGTGCTAGATAATGTACATGTATGTAGGTACTGCTCGCCGATGAACACTGTCATTATGTGTTGGAAGTCCGTGATTAGTTGCCAGCGAAAGGTACCAACCAGCAACCATTATAGGGGTGCTGGTCAGAAAACCTCCAAGCGTGCCGTCGGTTGCTTGTCCCTCCGGACACGTCTTGAGGGAACGGCAGCTGGCTGGCCGGTGCACCCTGGGCGCGGGTAGTGATCTTCCCTGAGGAATGGGAAGAGATTCCTATTCTTTGGGGAATGTCACTGCTCGTGGCCAATATTCTGACGGGCGGGGTCCGAGGACGGACCAAGGGCGTTTCTCCGCGTGTCCCTCTGATCAGCAGAGGGCACAGCGGAGGAGTGAGGACGGGCTCGGCGTGCACTCACCCTGCCACCGAGCAGACAGAGAGGAGGGTGGTCCTTCTCTGTCACCGTCGTACATCGTAACCCCATATCGGAGTGTCGTGGTCATGTCTCGCGGCTTCGATTGGCACCGAGGGTCTTGGCTTAACCGCCCGGACCGCGAGGTAGAAACCCTCTATAAAAAGTCACCCCGAATCCCAAGCGGCGGCGCACCGTGACGGGATGTATGGCTGACGGGCGTCCCTATGGGACATCAGTCGCTAGTGCGAACCACTTGTTTTTTGGTTGGATGGTTGGAACTATATTTACTCGTGGGATTCAAAATGGAAACTATTAACTCAAACTTAAACAAAGACGCAGAAGGAGGGAAAGGAGATGCCGAGTCGGAGTCCGACTCGGCTTGCAGCATGGTGAGTGTGAGCCCGTTGGGCTCCCGCCATGTCGTGGTCGATCTGGGCAAATTTTATAGGAAGCGGCCCAGACCGGAGGACGAACGGGCGTCCTCCGACGGCGAGCAGCTGGCCTCGGCTCGCAAGATCCCCACCAGCAAACGCGGTGGGGTCCAAGAGCGAGGCCCTGGGAGGGTGACTGCCCGGAGGAGCAGTGTTGCTGGGCGACCGGCAACACCTGCGGTGGTAGGGCAGCACCCGACCCGCGTCGAGTCCTCTGACGAGGCAGGTGCATCTGGCGGCTCCGAGGAGGAGCGTAAGTCCAGATTCCTGGAGGCAGTAAATGCGGCGGTCGCGAGCGTGGCGCGCAAAAAGATGAGGGGGTCGAAGTCTCGGGCCATGCACGAGGCTTCGGCCACTATTGCGGCGGCCGCGGAGGCAAGATTTGCGGGCGAGGTCCCACAGCTCCGGGCGGAGGTGGCCCGCCTGTCGGCCGAAATGGAGCTCCTCATGGAGCAAAACCGAAGGCTCCAGGCCGACCTAGCGGAGTTCCGCGGGTCCGGTTCCCGCCAGGCGCCCAAGATGGGAGGCCAGCGCGGCCAGCCCCAACCCCAGCCCCAGCCCCAGCCCCAGCCCCAGCCCCAACCCCAGCCCAAGCCCGTGCCTGTGGAGAACCAGGTTCTGGCCCTGGTTCAGAGGGAGCTGGCGGCTTTTAACTCGAGATTTTCCGTGCTGGAGGGAATCGTTCTGCGCCCCCCTCTGGCGGCGAGCGGGACGGCCACGAGCGGCAAGCGGGCATCGTATGCGGCCGCCGCCTCTGTACCGAGGCCGGGCAGCCAGCCCCCCAGCAGGGCTGTGCTGGCCCCTGCGAAGCCGGCTCCGGTGGTACCGGCGCCAAATACGGTGCCCCCGAGGAGGGGCAAGGCGGCGTCCCAGCCGCCCCCGCCCCCCCCGCCCTCTAATCCCAGTCCTCCGGCAGAAGCCGAATGGCAAGTCGCCGGAGCGAAGGAGAAGGGGCGGAAGGCGGCCAGAGCGGCCAGGGCGGCCACCAGGAGGACGGAGGAGCGGCGGCGACGGAGACAGCGAGCTGCTGCGGCTAAGCTCCGCGCCCCGAGGTCCGCGGCTGTAGTAATTACACTACAGCCGGAGGCGGAGAAGCGGGGCGTCACCTACGGCGAGGTGCTCTCCAGGGCCAAGGCGGCAGTGAACCTCGGCGAGCTGGGGATCACCGGGGGGCTCCGGCTCCGAGTGACGGCTACGGGGGCCAGAATGTTGGAGGTCCCCGGTGCCACCAGCGGCCCGTCTGCAGACGCTCTAGCCGAAAGGCTGAGAGCGTCCCTAGACGCGGACGAGGCCCGAGTCTCCAGGCCCATCAAATGCGCAGATCTGCGCATCCTTGGCCTGGATGACTCCGTCGCCGCAGAGGAGGTGGTGGCCGCCGTCGCCAGGACGGGTGGATGCCCTGCCGAGCAGGTTAGGGCGGGCACCATCCGTCCGGAGCGCTCAGGCATGCGGGCTGTCACAGTCAGCTGCCCCGTGGCGGCGGCCAAGACCATTGCAGGGGGCCGTAGATTGTTGGTGGGCTGGGTGTCGGCGCAGGTCAGACTGCTGGAGCCCAGGCCCATGAGGTGCTTCCGCTGCCACGTGGGAAATCACGTGGCATGCCGATGCGCCTCGGAGGTCGACCGCAGCGCCTTGTGTTTCCGCTGCGGTCAGCCCGGGCATAAGGCCGCGGCTTGTGATGCCCCGCCGCACTGCGACGCATGTGCGGGGGCTAGCAAGCCCGCGGATCACCGGGCTGGGGGCAAGGCCTGCGCTGTGCCCGCCAAGGCCGGGGGAAGGCCCCGCGCCGCCGTCGCCGCCACCGCTGCCACCGCCGCCGCCGCCGCCGCCGCCGCCGCCGCCGCCGCCGCCGCCGCTCCCGCGGCCGCCATGGAGTCTGCGCCCGCCGTCGCTGCAACGGCTACTCAGGGGGGTGCAATGGACTGCCAATAACGGCACCATTGCGCCTCCTACAGGCGAATATCAACCACTGCGCCGCCGCTCAGGATCTGTTGCTCCAGAGCATGGCGCAGTGGTCGATACACATCGCCGTGGTCGCTGAGCCGTACTTTGTCCCGCCCAGAGAAACCTGGGTGGAGGACCTTAGCGGCTCAGTGACCATAATTGCGTCGGCCGCCGCCGGCACCCCGTCCCTTGAGGGGGTCAAGAAAGGACAGGGGTGCGTAGCAGCCCGGTTCGGGGGGATCGTTGTAGTTGGTTGCTACTTCTCCCCGAACCGAACTCTCGCCGAGTTCCACAACTCCCTCGTGGAGTTGAGTGTCGTCGTCGGAAGCCATTCCCTCCCCGTGCTAGTGCTCGGGGACTTCAATGCCAAGAACGTGGCTTGGGGTTCTCGCTGCACGGATGTGCGGGGGAGGATGCTGGAGGACTGGACCCTGGAGAAGGGTCTAGTCATCCTGAATCGGGGTTCTGTACCCACGTGCGTGCGGATGCGGGGCGAATCGGTGGTGGACATCTCGTTCGCCAGCCCCGCTCTGTCGCCGCGGGTTCTTGACTGGCGCGTTGTGGAGGGGGTGGAGACCTATTCCGATCACCGGTACATCCGGTTTGACGTCTCCGCCCCGGACTCCAGCGCGCCGGTCGTGCAGGCCCCGAGTGGTCCGCGTTGGGCGCTGAAGCAGTTGGACCGGGAGCTCCTCCTGGAAGCCTCGATCGTGCAGGCCTGGGTGTCATCACCGGACAGGCCTGCCGACATAGACAGTGAGGTGGAGTGGTTCCAGGGGGCCATGTCCGAGATTTGTGACGTGGCAATGCCCCGAGTCCCGCAAGGCGGCGCCCGCCGGCAGGTGTACTGGTGGTCGCAAGAGATTTCGGCGCTGCGGGAGGCATGCGTCGCTGCGCGACACCCGTACGCCCATCATCGCAGGCTCCGCATTCGGCCACCGAATGCGGCGGCCATTGAGGCGGAGCTGTACGAGGGGTACAGAGAGGCGAAGACCGCCCTCAACGAGGCCATTTCGCGGGCCAAATCTCAGGCCCGCGAGGAGTTGCTGGGGACTCTGAACGCGGATCCGTGGGGGCGCCCTTACAAGACGGTGCGGAACAAGATCCGCACCTGGGCCCCCCCGCTGACGCAGAGTCTCCGGCCGGAGCTCGTTGAGGACGTGGTGAGCGCTCTGTTCCCCTCGCGGGGAGAACATCCTCCCCCGCCCATGGCTCCGCCGCCTGCGATGCCGGAAGCGGACCACACCGACGACGACACACCAGAGGTGACTGGGGTAGACCTGAGGGTGGCGGTACGTAAGCTGAAAGGCAAAAATACCGCCCCGGGACCCGACGGCTTGCCTGGGAAAGCCTGGGTCCTGGCCTCAGAGGCTCTAGGGCCCCGATTGGAGGGGCTCCTAAGCGCATGTTTGGAGAGGGGCCGGTTCCCACTTCGTTGGAAGACGGGGAAGCTGGTCCTCATTCAGAAGCCTGGGCGCCCTGCGGACTCACCGTCCGCATACCGGCCCATCGTGCTGCTCGACGAGGTGGGCAAGCTCTTTGAAAGAGTGATTGCGGGCCGCCTCGTCGGGCACCTGTCTGGGATGGGGCCGGACCTTGCGGACTGCCAGTTCGGCTTCCGCAGGGGGCGCTCTACGGTGGATGCCATCATGCGCGTCAGAGCTCTCTCGGCGGGGGATGCTGTATCCCGGGGCAGGGTTGTGCTGGCGGTGTCGCTGGACATCGCCAATGCGTTTAACTCCCTGCCCTGGTCCTGCATTAGGGAGGCACTCCGGTACCACCGGGTGCCGAACTACCTCCGTCGGGTGGTCGGGGCCTATCTGTGTGATAGAGCCGTGATCTACCCTGGTCGAAATGGTGAATGGAACCGGCGAGAGATGTCGTGCGGTGTTCCGCAGGGATCGGTGCTGGGGCCGCTCCTGTGGAACATCGGCTACGACTGGGTGCTACGTGCTGACCTCCCCGAGGGCGCCAGCGTAGTTTGCTACGCAGACGACACGTTGGTCCTGGCGCAGGGGTGGTCGCACGAGGCGGCGGCCGACCTTATGACACGCGGGGTTGCGATAGTCGTCGAGAGGATCCGGCAATTGGGTCTCGAGGTGGCCTTGCACAAGTCCGAAGTCCTGTGCTTTCATGGGCTTCGGAACGCGCCACCTTCGGGATCCCAAATAACGGTAGGAGGGGTTTCCGTCGGCGTCGGGTCGACGATGAAGTACCTGGGACTTGTCCTCGACAGCCGATGGAACTTCGTGGAACATTTCCGACGTTTGGCTCCCAAGTTGGCACGGGCGTCGGCCGCTCTTAAGCGGCTCTTGCCCAATTTGAGGGGGCCAAACGCCTCCTGCCGGAGGCTCTACGCCGGGGTCGTGCGTTCGATGGCCCTTTACGGGGCCCCGGTGTGGGCGCGGGGCTTGAAGCGGCTTGCCGCCCACTACCTGAACGCGTCCCAGCGGGTGATCGCCATAAGGGTCATCCGCGGATACCGCACGATCTCCGGCGAGGCAGCGAGCCTCCTTGCCGGATTGCCGCCATGGGATCTGGAGGCGCTGGTCCTCGCGCGCCTACACGAGTGGCGCGCGGAGGCACTGGGCCGGGGCGAAACTCCGCTGCCGCGGCAAATTGCCGCCCTGCGGACGGAACTCCGGCTCGATCTCATGGCGACATGGAGAGAACGACTGTCGCAACCTCGTGCAGGGCTCGCCTCGATTGAGGCGGTAAGACCCCTCTTTGAGGAGTGGCTAGAGCGGCGCCACGGCGCCCTCACCTTCCGCCTGACGCAGGTCCTCACCGGACACGGAAGTTTCGGGAGGTTCCTGCACCTCATCGGGCGGGAGGAAACGCCCGGATGTCACCATTGTGAGGATCGCCCCGAGGACACGGTGGAGCATACTCTGGCGGTGTGCCCTGCTTGGGCTGAGCACCGCCGAGTCCTCGAGGCGGCCATCGGCGGCGGCGCCCTCTCGCGTCCGGCACTGGTTCAGGCCATGGTCCGGAGCGAGGGGGAATGGGAAGCAGTCGCCTCCTTCTGCGAAGCTGTAATGCTAGAGAAGGAGGCGGCGGGACGGGAGAGAGAAAGGAGGGTCCCCCGTCCCAGCGGCCGCCGCGGTAGACGATCCGGGCGTCGGGAGCCACGAGACGACTCCCGGCCACCGTAGACGCGGGTCTGTGGACGGTGAGCAATGGGTAGCTCGCCGTCCGTACGTTCACTAGCGACAGACCGTGTCGACGGCGCGTTCGTGTTCCACGCGCGCCTCAAAGAGATGTCAGCAAATTGGATGGGGCCACTGAGGGCCGATGCCTGCCGGGGCTGCGGGTTGTTCGAAAGAGATACCGCGCCCCCGGAACGCAAAGGGCACATGAAGGAACATAGACGGGTTTTAGTCAGTAAAAGTCTGACACTCCCTCCCGCCCCGCCCAGGGCGGGGGAAGTTATTTGATGATTTCCCGTCTATAAAAAAAAAAAAAAAAAAAAGCAACCATTATATTTGATGTTCAGTACAATGTAAAATCACAATATGTGCTGTTCGTCGTTGTGGAGCTCCATTGTTGATTTCCAAAGCAGTACTTCAGATTTTTACGGAGTTAATAAAGGACCAAAGAATTTCGCATATTGGAATTTTGGTGTGGGTAGGTAGGAATATTAAAAAAACGTTTTTTGCTCGATATTGATAACACAAACATTCACAGAATATTTAGTTAAATATTCACTTTAAAAATAAATAATTAAAATAAAACAAATGTTTAAGGGGGGCTCCCATACAAAAGACATGATTTTTTTCCATTTTTATAGATAACTAGCTTCTGCCCGCGACTTCGTCCGCGTCACAGTTGATGTGTTATCCTACGGGTACCGTACATTTTCCCGGGATAAAAAGTAGCCTATGTGTTATTCCAGACTATAATCTATCTTTGTGCCAAATTTCATCCAGATCCATTCAGCCGTTTAAGCGTGAAAGAGTAACAAACATCCATACATCCATACATCCATACTTACAAATTCGCCTTTATAATTACAAACTTTCGCCTTTATAATAGTAGTAGGATGGTACGGAACCCTTCGTGCGCGAGTCCGACTAGTACTTGGCAGGTTTTTTTCATTGATCATTATGTGTGATAGAATATCCATCCATTTCGATATTTACGGACAAGTAGGAATTTCTTGATAATACATTATCTTACTTAGGTAGGTGCTCCCTTAGATTAAGTAGGTAATTATGTACGGTCAGCAACAAAAGTCGATTAACAATGTAACTTTTACATATCATTAAAATAGACACAAAATAAAAAACAATATATTTGTTTTTTTTTTTAATTTTAAGGTATTGACCTAAAAGGGCATTTTATCTTGATTTTAGATCCATTTCGTATTTTCTTTGATATTGTGCTTATAAGGATTTAAAAATGTGACAAGCTGTATCACTGCCCGCTGAAGCATTGAGTCATTCAGCGGTGTTATTTCTGATCAGAAGTGAACGAGAATCCGCCACGATTATTGGGAACCCCTATGAATGTATCTATGCCTCGCTTGTCTAACTTTTTTAATTTATTTTAAGAGACTTTGTGGTCACTATCTATATCTCCACGACATTTCTGCTTGGAGTATTAAAATTGAGTAATTGTACACTTGGTCGGCCGGAAGCAGTAGGTCAGCTCGTGAAGTTGCTGTCCCCCTCGTACCCTCGCGTGCTCGCACAGCTCCGCTCGGCTCGCGCTATGCTCGCGCTCGGCTCGCGCGCTGACGGTGCTGAGTGCTCTTCTGGCTCCGAGGCCGGACTGTCATTGTTTGCTCGGAAATGGATACATGTGTGTTGCGAACATTAGAGATTTTGTTGTAACGTTGAGATGAAGGTTGAAGAATGAGTTTTATATTACCTATTTTATTTACTTTTTTGGTTTGTTATATTTGGTTTTCTTAATATCGATATGTTTTATTTTGTACCGTGCAATTACTTGGAACTGTGTCTGTAAAGTCATGTTTCTTGTTTATGAATAAGATTGCACTTTGTGCAGTCTATCGTCACACTAATGCGCGTCAATAAACACACAGACAGTCGTGCTGTCTGTCATAAACATCGTTAGAAGTATTGTTTGAATGCCTCGTAGGCCTAATGGTCCTAAGCGCAACTGCTATGCTAGAGGTCTTGGATTCGATTCCCAGGTCGAGCAAAAAGTGTTATTGGGTTTTTCTATGAAATTCTCAGTAGCAGCTCGCAGTTTGGATTTGTGCCCGGTTAATGACAATAGGCTCGCCCCCTATTACATGGGACCTTAAAACATACCGGCGAACTGTGGGTGTACATTAGTACACCTCTGCCTAACCCTTAGGGGAATACAGGCGTGATGGTATGTATGTGGTATGTAGAAGTATTGTTTGGTAGGCTTGTGAGCACTCGGGCTGCATGCAATGTGTCGGATGTTAAATGTAAATACTTGACCGACGCAACTCCTCTGGACACAACTACACTCCGTGTGTTTGACTTTATAAACTCAAAATGACTCAAGTGGTTAATTTAGAGAATACCTACTTGTATATGAATGTGAATAGGTAGTTAGTTAAGTGTAGGAGCGGCACGCAGGGCAGAGCGTTTGAATGTTAGAGAGAGCTGATCGTGTGTTCGTTGTGTGGTTTCTGCGAATGAGTAACGCTATCGTGCACTTCCTGCGGAGCGCGCGCGCTGCCATTGTGCGCCGCGACACTTAACCTAGTGAGAGCGAGGCCCGCGCCCCCGCGCCCCCGCGCCCCCGCACCTCTCGCTTCGTCAACTATATATTAGAGTGTTTGTCGATCCGCACACTCGGATTAATTTATGGCAACCTCTCTAAAACCAAAAGCAAGCAAACCCTCCAAACGCAGTCAATTGGTTGTGCAAATACGTGCTGCGGCCTCTCGCTGTGGGGTATTTGCGCTCCATGGCGTTTTTTGTGCGCGCTCGGGACCGTCGCCGCGCTCGGCCGGAAGAGCGCGCCCCTCTGTGTACAATGCGTTAATAGCGATATTAGCTGTTGCGGCTGATCCGATACGTGGACACCGCGCGTCTTTGGCTTCACTTGAGTACGTTTGTGGGCGAGCGGCGCCTGGAGGCGCGCCAGGTCGCAGGGTGTCGGGTGAGCGCGTGGGCGCCGCGTGAGAACTGCTCCGAGGGCTCCGCGCGCGCTGGTGTGCGTGCTGTGCCACTGTGTCGCTACCCACACTCACACACGCGCAGCGCGCACTAGGTACACGGCGCGCCAGTTTTATTATTGACTTGTTCTGTTTGAAAATAATTAATATCGTTAGGTATGTTTGCGTTTTCCTCTAATATTCGAGTTTGTTTATTGTTACCAATTAGTATAAGGAAAATCCCACTATAAGCGGTCAGCGACAACCGTCTGACTATTAGTATATTTATTATTCAATGATGTGAATTTTTAAATACGGCTGGCCTCGGAAATCGTCCCTAACTCAGTGGCAATCTCTTAGATCTGCTGCAGGGCATGTACTTGTGTTGCAACACAAGTACATGACCAACTCGCCGACGTATTTCGCAAGGCCCTACTTGCTAGTAGTTGTGAGACAGTATTATTGTATCGGCTAACAAGAGGAAAACCGATAGAGTCGATTCTCGCCTTAAAAAGAAATAATACTTGCAGGTACCTATATGATTACCTATTTCTCGAGTTCTTTCCTAACATTGCGTAATGCAACAAGTCGATGTGGGACATGGGATGGCGGCACGGTGCGCCGGCGCTCGCCGCGTTATTTGTCTGAGCGACACTTTTTGTGCGCGTCCCCTTCTAATGCGCCATTTTACACGTTTTAAGAGTCTTCGGATCGTTTCCAAATTTGTACACATTATTTTTTGTGAGTGTCGAGTGACGGTTTAAGTGTCTCGAATGAGTTATTTGTATAGGCCCTTAACGTTCCGGCGCGGGATTAGGCCGACGATGACAAATAACGAGCGCCTCGTTCGCGATCTGCGCCCGCGCCAGGTCCCGGGCACGCGTGCCGGCGTGCGCGCCACGCGGCGTGCCGCACGTGCGCCCGCACGCTGCGCGCCCGGCCTGTCGGAACGGGATGCGGGCTACAACACTCACTTTTTGACCATAATACCGTAGAGTCGTCGCAGTAAAGACGCACATACCTAATACCTTCAATACCTATATGCGTAATTAGAAGGCTTCCCCCAGCTGTAGGTACTATAGGTGCCGGGGCTGCGGGTTGTTCGAAAGAGATACCGCGCCCCCTTAACGCAAAGGGCACATGAAAGGAACATAGACGGGTTTTAGTCAGTAAAAGTCTGACACACCCTCCCGCCCCGCCCAGGGCGGGGGAAGTTATTTGATGATGTCCCATCTTTAAAAAAAAAAACGCTGTACTATAGGTGCACTACGGGGGTTGAGATTTTAGCAGTGTATGTATCTACATTTATTTTCTGAACGTGATGTTTATTTACCTACTTAATTTGGGGATTACCAACAAGTGATGCAATAAAAAAATCTACAAAATATAAGCTTGTACAAGTGACATAATTCTATACTGTAACACTCAATTATAGGTGACGACAGCTTATACGCTATCGAGTAAACACGCTACATAACTCATCTGCTTAGCTTTCCCAAATCAAGGGGAACTTTCGAAAACGGTAGTGGCTACTAGTGCGTTTGTTGATTATTCATTAAGTATTTAATAAAGGTCTGCAGTTGATCTGATGATGGAGCCGAGACACAGTTGAGGGAACTAGTCACCGAATTACAGCAGTCACCCTGTGCAGGGTTTAGGGTTGATTAATTTTATGAGAACTTTACACCTGAATGGGGTGTGACTGTTATTAGTGGTGTGATGGTGAAGAAGTAGGACAGTTCTGTTAAGGGAACTCCTCAGCGGTTTACAGTAGCTACCTTGTTTTTGGACTTAAATTACCTAATTTATATTGATGAGAAATTTTAAGTTGTGTTTTGTTAATTTACGCAGTAGGTATTACCGTTCTTTCATGGATTTCAAAATATAACTTTATTTACTACAAGAAAAGAAACATATTTCATTTTGAGGATTACATTGTGAGAAGGTGCAACGTGTTCTGAATGTTCACCATGAAATGTGTATCTTCCTTTTCGTGTAGTAAATAAAGTTTGTTATGACGCGACGCTGCGCGCGCATTTTAATAGTCGCTCTATTAAAATGCGCGCGTCTCGGTGTGAACTGACCCTACAGTAATGTAATGTACAAGGCCGATTCGTCGCAGTCGGGCTTTAGTTTAGCTTTGTGTGACCTTTAGGTATCACTACTGCTATACGAAGCAGTTCGTTCGTGAGGCTACCGGCACAGCGGCGGGCAGCGCGCGGCCGCCCGGCCGGTCCGCAGGGACACACGGTGTCGGCTATGTGCATGTTAGTTATAACTTATAGTAAGAGCGGCGGTGCTCGGCAGTAGCAGGCGGCGCGCTGCGTCACGGCGGCGAACGTGCCCGTGCGGGCTGCTCCACTTCCGCGTTCTCGTGTTACCGGCGCGGGACGCCGTGTACGGCCCGCCGCTGTTTATCTCGGCGGCATGTGTGTCACGGGTCCAGCGCTCGGCCTCGGACTGCTATGCTGCATACTTGGAACTTATCTTCCGATGCAGTTCGCGAACGATCCACAGTCCGGCTTCGCCTGAAAGTGCTGGCGTGGAGCAGAACGCTGTGCCCCCCGAGTGTAATGAATGCAAGCGGGTCGAGGGCGGCGCGGCGCGGCCGCTTGTGCACGATAACGCATAGGTACCTACTTCCGAGACGTTCCGAGCCATTAGCCTCACTGCGCTCTACTTAACAACTACACGCAAGTGAACTCGGTATTCTTAAACGATGCTAAAATGTTTAGTACCCGCGCCGCGCAGTGTGCCGGCGCGACACACTCGGTCGTCACTTCGTCACGTAGAGCGATGTGCGCTCGTTCCGTCGGTACCCTTGAGTAATATCGAGTCGAGCATGTTGTCACAAATTGGTTGCTTCAATTAAGAAAGCATTGCACAATCAATAAATTAATTTATCATGTAATGATTATGAAATGAATTTATTTGTACCTAAAGATGCAATTGCTGTTGAATGAATAACCTATAAGTAGGTAATTCTTTTGACTTGAAAACTTTTCTGATAAACTACAAGTTGAATGAGGTCCGACGGGATCTGTCCGTGCCGGCCAGGCGGCTAAGCACAGTACACACCCTAGCTGCCCTTGGAGAGTAACGCTAATCCCTGATCCTAAGTTTGAAGAAAACGTTCTGGCAGGTGATTGTAACAATTGGTCAAGTGCGAGTCTGACGCACGCTATGTAAAACAACAGGTTTCTGGTATGGACACCGGCTTTAGCTTTTAACTTATATAATTTATTTTTTATTTTATTTTACTTTAGCATAAAACGGTCAATTACATTACCTATCTTAAAACATAAAATAAATATACATATTAAACTACATTCACACGCTCATATTATAATACATACATATACCTACCTATTACTTATATATTTCTAACTTATAACTACAAATTATACCTTATCAGATTTTTTTAAATGACCGCAATTAATTTAATTTTTAAATTTCCTATAATTCCGACATTTTCACAATTTGACCCTTAAATCGGTAATAACAATACCCCCCCCCCCCCTTTCTTATTAGTATTAAGATCAAGTTCTTAATTTCAGTTTGTAGACTCAAATTTTGTTATGGTGTACTCTAAACCAAAAATATGTTGTTTTGTACGAAATAATTATAGCAAAACGTGCAGATCTACCAGTTATTTTAAGACCTTGCACAAATTATTTGATTTACCTATACATAGGTACTACATATTTCACAATAAATAAGTAGTGTCTTCTATTCTATTTTTAATTTTATTGTTAGAAATGGTATTATTTTCTTTTTACTAAAAGTGCTATATTATAATACACACTCTGTGAAAATTTAAAGTATCAACTATAATATAACTTGTACTGATAAGTTAACTGCGAAGATTTTATCACCATCCATGGTTGACTTTGAAGTGCCGTGTTTGACCGAAGCGGTGAACGCCTGGAAAATGACTTGCCCGGGAACAGATCGACCCGTGAACCCATCTTCCCAGAGACAATGGGACGAGCCGCTCTGCAGGTTGGTACGGAATAATTTAATTAATACGTCCATAAATTCTGCTGAGCGTGCCCGCCTGCTGGCTGTGGGTGAGTGGGAGTCGGGTCTCTGGCTTCAGGCACTACCGTCGCCCAACATAGGCACTATGTTGAGTGACTCTACTTTCCGGCTCGCTACATGCCTGCGCCTGGGTGCACCTTGTGGGGCTCCGCACCGCTGTCAGTACGGTGAAGCTGTCGACTGCCTCGGACACCATGGCCTGTCATGCAAAAAGAGCGCTGGCCGCATGGCACGGCACGCCAGCATTAATGACATCATCCGTCGTGCTCTTGTCTCCGCCGGAGTGCCAGCTGTTTTGGAGCCAATTGGCCTGGCACGCGACGATGGGAAGAGACCAGATGGGATGACTATAATGCCCTGGAAGTTGGGTAGACCTCTGGTGTGGGATGCAACATGCGTCGACACCCTTGCGCCATCCCATCTTCCTTGCACGACGTGTTGTGCTGGGGCGGCTGCGTCTAGTGCGGAAAATCTCAAACGGCGCAAATATATTAACCTTCATGAAAGTTATATGTTTGAGCCGTTTGGGGTTGAAACACTAGGGCCATGGGGACCGAGCGCTCATCTAGTTTATCGCGACATCGCGAAGCGACTGGTCGACTCTTCACGTGACCAGAGGGCTGGCCTATTCTTTGGCCAAAGAATCAGCATTGCCATACAACGTGGCAATGCTGCCAGCCTTCTGGGCACATGCCCCATTGACAGCGATGCGGATGAGTTTTTTGACGCCCTTTGACCTTACTTTTTTATTTTTTTTTTAACTGTACATAGTTTGTAATTTAATTATTATTTAGTTTTTTTTTCCATTCTAATTAAATGTAAGATCTGTAGTGATATATTAGATTGTATTTCTATTCTAATACATTATAAACTTGGCACTATAATATTACTGTTCGAAAGATAGGTACAGCCCTGTGGTAGACCGCGTGCTCGTAGGAGTAGGGTTCCGTTTAGCAACATGAAATCGTAAAATAGGTAAGAATAGTGGAATGAGCAAAAACTGTTGAGTGTTTAAATGAGCGTGGTACGCGTGAGCACAACTATTAGTGGAGCCGTGAAGTAGCTACGATTATGTTCCAGGCGTACCTGTACCAGCGTCTACGTACAATGATTGTTTATTTTAATACGAGTTTCTGTTAGCAGTGGAGGCGGCGGAGGAGGCGGCGGCGCGGTGTACTCGCGCTGCGCGTACGCAGCCGGCTCACCGTACTTCGGCAACGGCGCCGAGATCAGCACGCAGCCGCAGATCTGGACCTCAAGCGCAGGTACGAGCACCGCTATATAGCCAATCAGTTCATGGTAAACTATTTAGTAGACTTAATACAAGACTATGGCCATGGGCTGCAGCAAGAATCTCGTTACCACCGGGGTTCCAGAGCTCAATGGCTTGGCAGGCGACGACGGGAACAGACTAAACGAGCCAGCCTTACTCCATAGTTTACACCTTGGAAGTTGGGAAGGGCTTCAACATAGTGTGAGCCGTCTCCTTAGCACGACTGTGCTGGACGACTGCTTAGGTGCCGAAAGAGCTGTTGACGCCGACAGACAACTTCAATCGCTATTCAATGTAGTGTCACGTATTGAACTACCTTGTACTGCAGGCGTCCGACTGCGGATCCTATCATTCACAACGGCCCGGTCTGTAGGCAGCTACTAATCTGGTTTGTTATGTTTCCAAGGTGGTTCCCCGAACTACGGCAGCGGCGGCGTGGTCCTGGGCGAGGAGTACGCGGAGGGGGGCGCGGAAGCGGGCGGCGGGGGCGCGGGCGGCGGCTCGCTGCCAGCCTTCAGCGCCCGCTTCGGCGGAGCCTTCGCGTGCGCCACGTCGCGCCCCAACACCGTGTACGGGTCAGGCGCGCTCGCCGCGCCGCCCTACTCGCACCAGGTCAGCCCCGCCACTGAGCCCGGCGCGGTGCTCTCGTCTGCCGGCTTCTACAATGTGCGCTGTCTGTTTCCAGGAGGTGTGGAACTTGGAGAGTAACCGTCGCCCACAAATGTCTGCGGCCGCCAGTCTCTCTGCCAGTAAGTACAAGCCAAAGTAGCCTGAAAATATACGTACCTATTCTGTTATATTGTATAAATAATGATAATAACTTGTGGCATGTTGTGTTTCGTATTCGTATGTTGCGCTATGAAGTTAGGCTGTGACTCGAGTTAGGTTTTGAGTCCGACATAAAATAGAAGACAATTATAGTGGCGAATATAACAACATGATGATTAATTAAAACAAAACAATAATTGAAGGTAGTGTTCAAGTCCACTCGGTATGATTCACTAGTGGGCAGCAGCTGTCGGGCGCGGCGACATAGTGCCCGCAGTAGGTGCATACCTACACAATGTGAGTAGGTACTAGTCGTGCGTGTTGTACCTACGTACACCTTAACGTTGCGCACTTTGAAAATAAACTTTGTTAGAACGATGAGTGAGCCACCTGGCCATAAATAAATGTAGGTAAGTATGAGGCTAATTAAACAAGGTAGGTATTTTGTACGAGCATAACATAGTGAGTGTAGATCACGTAGCGACGAAGCTGTGGTAGGTACCCAACAGTGACGGCATTCCGGCGTGGATGTCAGCGCGTTGTATAGGTACGATGATAAAAATAATTATGATTTGGATGGTCCCGATCCCGATAGCAGATAGCAACAGTGCGGGGCGCGCGGGGGCGGCGGCGCGGGCGCGGGGAGAGCTTTTTGTGGCAGGTCACGGCGCGATAGCCCGCGCGACGCTCGCCGCGCTCGCTTGAGCGGCGCGAGCTCATCTCTGCCACTCCCGCCATGTTTTTATAAAGTAACCGACAGATAAGGCACTATTTCCAAAAGACGCAGTCGATAAGCGCACAGTTCCGGCATTATTTATGAGCGCTCGTGTGAACTGCGCGCCGTGTTCTAAGGAGCCCTGTTAAACCTTCATCAGTCTTCACTTCTTCACGACGCTACAATTTTACGTTTATTTTAGTTTAGTGACTCGTAAAATAAATTAATATCTTTTCTTTGAATAGTCATCCGCGTGGAAGCGTTTTGAAATAAGATAAGTTGTAAGCCGCAACACTCCCTGTTACTACTATTGCAGTAGACAATTATCAACATTTCTACTAGGCACACTAAAATTATTATTTTTCATTATATGGGTAGTTTTGTACGTTTATGGTAAGTATACATAGGTAGAACATGAAGACTCGAAACAGAAGTAGTGACCACCGCCAAGTGAGCACCGTAGTGCACCGTCTGTAGTGGGCACCGCGTGCACAGCCAGTCCCACTGTACCAGTGTTCCTACGTAGTACATGTCAATATGTAACATTTGAAGAGTAACATTAAATGTCGTTACTATTTTTAGAAAAATAAATAACCTGTTTTCCGTTACTTGGATGTCTGAAACTTAAATATCACGTGTCAAAGACCAAAACAATGTAAGTTCGCCGTGCGCTGTACGAGTGTGTGGCGGTGTGGTGGTGCGGTTAGGGCATCCAATCTCGGTATTCCGAGATCTCGTTATTCCGAGATCCCGCATCATTTTCCAGTCCCGCGCAATGCGAGATTACGTGCGCGGGATCCCGCGGGATTTGCGGGACTGACAAGCAGCAAAGAAACACCCTCATACGCGCGCTGCCGCGCGACGACAAACAACGACAAATGCATTCCGCCCACTAGTGTAGAAGCCGAAAGGGCTTTTTCAGCTGCCGGATATTTAGCTTCACATATTCGCAGCAGCCTGGCAGATGATACGTTAGATACATTATGTACCTTACGAAAACATTATCAAAAAAATGATTAATTTCATTATAAACTTACTTCTTTCTTTCAATATTTAAAGTAATATAAGATAATAATATGTTGATTTGTTGAATAAAACTTGAGTTGATGATTAAAACTAATAAAGCTATGTTGATTTATACAATTGAGATCAGACAAAAGTCGTAAGTTATATTGTAGTAGCGGTAAAGTTATTAAATTCAGTGATGTCTTACATTATAAACGTACTTTTGTCAATATTTAAACATTTAATTTGGTTGAATACTCGTATAATAAAAAAGCTATGTTGATTTTTATTTCTTTTGTATCTTTATATCCTTAGACTACATTTACTAATATACAATTTAATGTACCACATACACACTTGCGGGATCCCGCAAATACCGAGATCCTGCGGGATTGAAAAATATCAATCCCGCAGATACCGAGATCACAAAAATGATGCGAGATTGGATGCCCTAGGTGCGGTGGTGTGGTGGTGGTGCCACACACGGTCGCTTAGTTAATTAGCATCAATCGCGGTTTTCCTCGTCGGCGGCTTCGCGGGCTGTGAATCGCCGCAACAATAACGTGTCCATTGATATTGTTTACTGTCGTGGAGCCGAGTCCCGGTGGAGGCGAGCGCGACAAACGACACAAGCCGCGGCGCGCCGACTGTTTGCGTAGGTCGCCCCAAAAAAAACATGTCTTGTTTTAAAATGAAGTCGTTCCCTTTTAAGCGCATTAAAATCGCATTCCGTAAATGGTATCGGATAAGGCACGTGCCACGCAAACAGCGCGCGCGTCCGTCCGGCGCAGGCGCAGGCCTATCGCTCTATACAAAGGTCCAAAAAAACAGTCGAGTGAGTCGTTAAAGCCGTGTCTCTGCATATATTTGCTCACTGACACTCGGCCACTAATGTGGACGTTATCACGTGCCGCCAGATGGCGCCTTATCGCCGCAGGACGAGCGACTTCTAATTTACCACCATTACCACCATTAGGGCATAGCTGGCCAGTGACGTCAGAGGGAGCTGAGCTGCCGCACCGAACAGTGGCTATCCTACGAGATGAGTGAGTGCGCACTCGCTGCACACTACTCCCGCGCTGTGGTGCAGGGCCAGAGCTGAGCGAAGCCTCGGTTACTAAATGTTATCTCATACATTATTTAGTGTAGTAATAACTGTTCCCCGCGCACATTGAAACACAAAACAATAACTGTGCAGCGGGTGTACCTACGTAGCTATGTGTGAGCAGCCCTGCGCATGCGCACATGGCCCCGCTCTCGTTACAAACGCCAATAACGGCCGGCTAATGACATCCATGTTTTATGCTTATTATGAGTAATCGGAAACGCCACCATTCATTTCAGTTGAATCTCTGTCAAGTGTTCTGCGGCGTGTAACTGAATCCGTGCACTAGTGTGTGCGGCCGCGGGCACCATGCTGACTGATATCACGCACATGTGCTCGCGTGCCTCGTAGGACTACAGATCACCACATGGAGTGAATAGCACTGGCGTACACAGTTAATGACAACGTGTTCGCCTTGTGACCTGAGTGTGTAGCCGCGAGATGTGCGGCTCTCAGGAGCGCGCATGTCGCGGATGTGTAACGGTCACGGATTACACTGGAGCCGCTCGCGCGCACTCCCTCGCGAGCTCGCCGCCTGCTGCGGGTGCCGCTAGCGACCCGGTGTCGGCACACCCACTCCCGCACGATGTCAACTCAACTGACGCCGTTGCTACAAAGCTGACAAGTCGCCTTCGTCTTGCTTCCTGTTCTACAAAGGGACCAACGAGCTATTGATTCCATTACCTATTATTAAATTGAACATCAATTGTTTTATCCAGTACTGACTATGTGGTGCAAAAACAACGAAGTTTTGGCTATTAGGTACTTTCTTTCTCAGGCAGTCTATACCTGTCCTTTTCTCACGCTGTCTGATTTAAGTCAGGGGGACAGCCTTACGTCTTTTCTCTAAGTAAAGCCACGTAAGGCTCAATAATAAGACTATTTGATTAGCTTCGATGATTATTCTATGCTTAGCTTTGATTAGCTTCGATTCAACTTGGATGACAATTTGGTTAGGTTTAAATAAGCTCATTGCTCTGTACGACGACTGCCGGGTGTCGGTGGACACCCGGCCGAGTTGCTGCGTCACCAGTAGTAGCCACTTCGCTAATAGTCACCACTCACCATTGAAACTCGAGAGACCTACTTAGGAAGTTATAGAAAGCATGCGTAAGGAGCTTAAGTCGCAGTGGGTAGAGTGCACACATTGCTTCGGGAACAATGGTGGGTCGGATGACCGCGGCCGGGTCGACGCTCGCGCCCGTTACCACGTGAACTGTACCAGTAGTCGCGCGCTGACGTCACGCGCGGCCGCGACGCGCGCTGCGTCAGCTCGCCGCCGCACGTGCGCATCTCCGTCAATGAATCACTGCCGGACCCTGCGCCCTCACTGTCAAGGTCGCACACCACCATATTTAGCTTCTTTGTTGTATTGTGATCTCTTCACTTATGCTCGCTTGCACAAAATCCGCTGACAAGTTTTCTGCAAATGATTGAATAATAATAAATTGTGTACGTTGATATAATCTGACTATTCGCCACAATATGCCAAGGTTTATTTTTATGTTGAGCTGTACTCAAACACCCACACCGGTATTGTAATGTAGTTCATGTGCCGACTCTATTCCGGTGTCAAGTCTAACACCGGATACATTTATTTGCGCGTTTGGTCAAGTTAGTTTGTCCAGGCGTCGTGTGTACTGTGAGCAGTTGAGTTGGACGCTCGGCAGACGCAGGTGTGAGCTACTTGTAACTAGCGTGTGTTGCGCAGTCGACATGGCGGAGTTTTTCACGGAGGGGCGCGAGTGCGTGAACTGCGGCGCCATCCACACGCCGCTGTGGCGCCGCGACGGCACCGGCCACTACCTGTGCAACGCGTGCGGCCTCTACAACAAGATGAACGGCATGAACCGGCCGCTGAAGCAGCCGCGGCGGCTGGTACGTCAGCGCCTCGCCGCGCCCCACGCGCCCCCGCACGACGTACGCAACTCGCTCACTAACCCCGCGTCCCGCGCCCCCGGCCCCGCGCCCCTCGCCCTCGAGATCCGCGCCCGCCGAGCGTCCTCCTACTGCTCGCTTGCGCTCTTAGCGCTCAGTCGTTTGTTCTGGTTGCAGTGGCCGCAGAGGGGGCCCCGCCGGGCGCGGATTTCTACAAGGGTTTCCTGTTTAACGGCATGGCGGCGTCGCACGCGCACGCGCTGCCTGCGCCCGCGCCGCTCGCGCACTCCGCGCACCAGCCCTCCACCCCCTCTGACTACAAACAGAAGAAAGGGGTACGTGCCCCGCCCCACGCCCCACACCCCTCACCCCACACCCTCACCTAACGCCCGCCCACTAACATCCATCGCTTCTCTAACTAACATCACTGAAATAAATAATGTTAGTAGTATGATTCATGCATGCCAAGTGTCGATCAGTCCGCCAGCTAACCGAGCAGTGCGTGTAACAGTGTGTGATGGTGGCACAGATGGGCACGAAGCGGCCGGGCATGTCGTGCACCAACTGCCAGACCACCACGACGTCGCTGTGGCGGCGCAACTCGCTGGGCGAGACCGTGTGCAACGCGTGCGGCCTCTACTACAAGCTGCACAACATCAACCGACCGCTCGCCATGAAGAAGGACTCCATACAGGTGCGTCCTCGCCGCTGCTCAGCAACTCCTTCACACACGCCAACTATTCAACAAATCGTTAAGGCAACAACTTATTAGCATTCCTAAACTGTTACAGTTTAAAATCAAAGTTCAGTGACGTAGTACCGACACCTAAACTGCACTACATTGTAAGCAGAGCAAGTCCAAACTTGGCTAGTGTTTCCATTAGCTGGTAATGGCGGCGCTAACGAGCGCTGACCACTAAGCGCTTCATTACGAGTCTCTGGAGCTAATAGCCGGGTGACCACATTACTGTATTGATTGACATGTTTACTAGTTGTTAGGTTATTAGTAAACTGGTTATCACTAATTACTCTTTAGTTTTACGAACTAACTACCGTTTCAGCGTAATTTTGTTTATGCATCTAGATATCGAATCCCGGCATGGCTAACATTTTGAGAACAGCTACATAGATAGAGGAATATGTAGTTAACAACCCTTTTTTTAGATACTAGGTATAAAATGGTTCCCTATCCATTAGCATAAAATTTTAAGACCTAATATAACTTTGCATAATGTTGTTTGGCATAATTATTTTTTCGCATAATATAATTACAATTTATATATATATTATAACAGCTCATGCATAATTTTTTTAAGCATTATGTCTGTAACCATAATAATGATTAGGCATACTATTTTAAAGCATAAACTTATTAAGCATAAAGTTCTAAAGCATAACTTTTTTAAGCATAAACTTCTAAAGCATAACTTTTTTAAGCATAATATCCTAAAGCATAAAAGTTAAGCATAAATAACGCATAAATTAGCATGCTTGCTTGCAAGCAAGCATGCAGCATGCAAGCAAGCATGCAGCATGCAAGCAAGCATGCAGCATGCAAGCAAGCATGCAGCATGCAAGCAAGCATGCAGCATGCAAGCAAGCATGCAGCATGCAAGCAAGCAAGCAGCATGCAGCAGGCAGGGATTCTGTGACGGCTCCGGCGCTGCGGCCCTCTGGCGGCCCCACGCGTGCTACGCGATTTTAAATAACACTCTAGGGGTAGGACAAACAAGACTACGTGAAGTCGGTTTTGCAGCAATTCGGTTCTGTGACTGACTTTTGTTGCACAGCATATTAATTTTTTAACCAACAACATTAGGCCTACTAACGTTATGCTAAAAGTCTTTAGGCCTACTAACGTTATGCTAATAGTCATTAGGCCTACTAACGTTATGCGAATAGTCATTAGGCCTACTAACGTTATGCGAATCAAATTTATGCCAAAACAAATTAGTCTTTAACATGATTATGCCAACATAAAATGTATGCCTAAAAAAATTATGCCAAAGTATTAGGTATTATGCCAAAACAAATTGTGCCAAAATCGTTATGCCGAAGTATATTAGGACAAAAAACATTACCTATGCGAAAAGAAGGGATCCCGTATAAAATGTGTCTTATTCACTTACATTTGAGTTCACCGACTGAGTTTTTAACAATGTCCTGTAAAACATAATAATAATGCTCAGTAGTAGTAGAGCTCTTGGTGAAGAAGCTCGTCCGGAGTAGTACTAACACTATACCTATTTCAGTCCTTAGGCAGCGGTGACCGCTTTACATCAGGCGGGCCGTTAGCTTGTTTGCCACCTTCAGTGGTATAAAGAACAAAATAACTAAGACATTTCAACTTTGTCTCTGGGATGGCAACGCATTTGCAACGCCTATTTTATTGCAGAGGCCTATGGGTAGCGGTGACCACTTAATATCAGTTGGGCCGTCCACATGTTTGCCATCCAACGAAAACACACTAATACACTCAGCGGCACGGAATGTAGCCCAAGCGCGTTATGTAGCTTATTATCAAAATTAAACTCAAAACAGCGTTTTTTTTGTTATAAATCTTAAATGTTTATTCGTATCCTTAATGCGAATGATAATTAAACAAAAAAAGAGAGTTAACATTTAAAATTTATCAAAATTACTAAAAACGACATTAAGGTCAAGTTTAAAAACAATGTTTATGAATGAAATTTACAAAATAACGCTATGGTACTTAAAATTAATAGCGGTTGTTTGCACCTCTGGCTCTGATGACCGCCTGCATGTGATCAGACATGCTGTGGATTATGTTTTTAATGTCCACGTGGGGTATCACTTCTCAGGCGGCCAAGTGAACGGGTTTCATCTGACTGATAGTCTCTGGAGGGTTGGAATTGGATCGGATGTGTCTTTAAAGCAGGTCCTAGCCATGTTCTCTCGGATTCATGCCTGCGCTTCGTGCCGGCCACTCTAATTTTGTAATTCTCGCCATCGATAGTTAATAATCCACGCAACGAGCTGTGTGAGGTCGGACATTATCTTGCATTAAGATGAAATCTTACCATCGATGAATCCCACGAATGGTTTAACATGTTCTTGGAAGATCTCTTCAGTGTATTGCACTGCCGTTAGACGACCTGCAACTGCCGCCAACTCTGTGCGTGCGTCTGAACAGATTCCTCCGCAAATCATAACTAATCCACCATGAAAACTGACGATTTCCCTGGTAGTGATTGGCAGAAACCTCTCTCTATGCCTTCTCTATCCACATTCGCGGCCATTTGGACTTCTTAAGGCCACTTTGCATTCATCAGTCCACAGAACTTTACTGCATTGATCGTGAGTCCAATTAGCGTGTTCGCGACCGAACCAAAGTCGACCTACGCGATGGTGCCTGGGCAGCTCTGAACCTCGAATTGGTCTTCAAGCACTCAGATCCCGTTCCTCCATTCTTCTTCTTATTGTTCGCTCACTTACGTTGATCCCACTTGCCGTTTGTGGCCGCTGCCGTATTTAAACCGCAGTAAGAAACCGATTTCTCAAAATTACGAGAGCCATAAATCGGTCATCTCGCGCTGATTTCCACCTAATACCACCACTTTCTGGTCTCCTTGTGTAAAGGCCAGTCTGGTCGTACCTTGTTAAGGCGTACCTGAGAGTTGGACACCTACATTTAAAGTTTCGGCAATCTCTCGCTGCGTTTGCCCCTTACTCAGAAGCAACACAGCCTGAGCAACTTCAGCTGTAGTTAGAGGCATTGTGATCCAATTCTGGATGCATAAATGACTACAGTTAAATTAAAAAATAAAACAATAAAGATTAAATGCACGACCATTTGAATATCGAGTTTTAACTCGCCCATGTTTAGTGCGTTCCGGTAACGAACTAACGTTAAGGGTCACAGAAATTAAACAACTTAACTTTTTTTTGTTCTCACTCTCTTAAATTTACAGAAACAAATGTCCTAACAAACTGTCATTCGAAATTCTCATATGCGATATCAAAATCGCCTATTATCGGTTTCTTTATGTTTGGGCCACATTCCGTGCCGCTGAGTGTATTATAAAGGCGAAAGTTTGTGTGTTTGCCTCTTCTTCACACTCAAACGGCTGGATGGATCTGGATAAAATTTGGCACAGCGATAGGTTGCAGTGTGGAATAAAATATAGGATACTTTTTATCCCGAAAAAAATTATGGTTTCCGTGGGATGAATAAAATTTGACGTGGAGAAAGTCGCGGGCAGAAGCTAGTAAAAAATAAATGTTTTACAGAAACTTGTTAAAAATAAACATTCATTATTGTCAGACAATTTTTGTGGAGCATAACTGAAGTTATGGCACACGGAAAGTGTCTGGCAGTAACAAGTGATGCGTGCTTCATGCGTGCTCATGTAGGTGTCATAACATTGCGAGTGTGTGTCACCAGAGAACCGGTCGGATTCCGTGACAGACACTAGCTGAGCATAAATGTTGCTTTAGTTTTCCGTTCTATAACCACATATTGTGAATATGTTCCAGACGAGAAAGAGGAAACCTAAGAATAGTATAAAAGCGGAGCGAAGTATCAAGGCAGCCGTCCAGCGCACCGTGACGTCGGGCGTCAAGATCGAGAGCCTGCGTGAGTACTCGCACCCTGTCGCTAGCACCGCGTCCTCACCCGGTGGACAGTCAGTAAGAGTGGTTCCCGTGTCCGCAGTGGAGGGCGGCGCGGGCGCGACGGGCGGCGCGCGCTCGCCGCTGGCGCTCAACTACTACGTGCAGCACGCGCTCAAGGTGGAGGAGCCGCCCCCGGCGCACGCGGCGCACGCGCAGCCCGCCGCGCACCTCGCGCACGCGCAGCACGCGCACGCCACGCACGCGCAGCACGCGCACGCCACGCACGCGCAGCACGCGCACGCGCAGCACGCGCTCTACGACGACGAGTACCGGCGCGCCGCCGACGAGCGGCTCGAGCGCCCCACCGTCGTGTCCATGGGCAGCTGAGCCGCGCCCTCGTCGCGAGTCGGGCCCCAGGTCATAACGTTATAGAATCTCAGTTGTTTAGATACGTTAATTAAGACATAGATAGTAAGCGCGGGCGACGAGTCGCTGCTAGTTGACCAAATAGCGTACGTACAGGGGTGGCTGCACCGCACGCAGCGCTGTCTGTGTTGTCGTCTCGTGCGGTGCACCGATGTGCCCTGTGTACTGAAGTGTGCTTTCAATCGTGTGTTCCCACTGTTACCAAATAATAATTATGTATAATAAGCGATGAGACTGTATCTGAATCATTCCTAAAGCGTTGCATTCCTAGGTAGATAGCTTAATAGAATATTTATGGTGAGCTATGTTGCTGTAAAGAGGCTGTTTTCAATGTTTCACAGCAAAATTTTATTTAATGTTGAACGATAAAATTTATATTTTTATAAAATAATTTTGTTTTGTACAAGTGCGTACTGACTTTGTAGTATATTTGACAAAGTTGTCAGGCTCGGCCG
Source organism: Caradrina clavipalpis (assembly GCA_932526535.1). NCBI lineage: Eukaryota > Metazoa > Arthropoda > Insecta > Lepidoptera > Noctuidae > Caradrina > Caradrina clavipalpis. The sequence goes on from OW052089.1 coordinate 123,314, forward strand.
TGCCCCGCACCCGGCGCCGGCCGGCGGCACGGGCCCGGTGTCAGACCGGCGCCGCCTGGCGTCGCGCCACGTGCTGGCATCGACACACTGCCGCACCCGTTTTAAACCTTATATCAATTAGTTTAGCTGTAATAATCCTGTGACCTAAGTGACTCGCGGGACGCGGTGACAAGATGCTTGCCGCGGTATGATTGTATAGAAATATGTAAAGTAATATAAATTCTAGACCATTGAAATAAGCATAAAAAGAACTTCATCAGAAATAATATCCTTTGCCATGGCGCGACGTCAGTCAGCGCCGGCCCTTAGTAACGTTAGGAATATTACCTTAGAGATATTATCGTTGACTCCATGACTTCAACAAGCATTCCACGAATGTATAGAGTGATGTGAGCGAGCAGCGCGCTGCTGCACGCGCTCGCTAGTGAGTCGCGCCGCAGCGGGCTCGACACGAGGAGAACAGCGCGGTGTCCGGCGCCTGCACGGCGTTTTGTAAGCTCTATACACTCATAGATCTGAGGTACCTCTCTAATGCATAAATCTGAATTATATTATACTAGTGTTTATAAAAATCAGTTAGTTATATGTAATTATGTTTTTTTTTTTATAAAATGTCGACTATTGTTGCATGTTATTGAAAGTAATATATAATAATAATGTTTATTGAGAATAACATAGTGTGGTGTCCGTCGGTGTAAGTACGTGTTGCTCGGAAGTAGATCTGAAGCGTGTCGCCAAATATGTTACTATTGTAATACATAAATGTAGGTATATAATATGTGATGTTATAAATATGTTATGTGTTATACGTGCGCGTACGTAGCGTGTACGTGCGCGTCGACCGAGGCGTTAGCGTAGTGAGCATGTATTTGTGTAAATATTACATAAGCGATCAGAAGTACACCTTATTAAAGGTCAATTAAAACAAAAGTTCTTTTGTTTCATTTACTCATTTATTCAATCTTATTTATTTTATATTTAGTCAGAACGAAGGATAATACGCCCTTATAACAATAGATAGTAGGCAGGTACTGTGGACACTACGTTGTGAGTAAGTGAAGTAACGTGCAGGTACCGTACCTCGACGTTACTTCACTTACTCGGACGCGCAACTATATCATATACCTAAAGACACGGGGTGCTTTATAACCTGTATTCATTCATTTTTAACCCCCGACGCAAAAAGAGGGGTGTTATAAGTTTGACGTGTCTGTCTGTGTGTGTGTGTGTCTGTCTGTCTGTGGCATCGTAGCTCCCGAACGGATGAAGCGATTTCAATTTAGTTTTTTTTTGTATTAAATGTCACTGACTCGAGGGTGGCCAAACAAGTGCCTTCAAAATAAAAAAAGAAACTGTTTCTATTCCATTACATTCGAATTAAAAAATCGAATTCGAATGAGTGTTTGTAATAAAACTAATTCAACCAGGTTGCTGCGGTGAATAAACTTCACAGTACTTACTGACAAATTTTATAAATTACAGACCATTAAATATTTGTCTATTCATATAATACTGGTTCATTGAAAGCCTCAGCAACACGACATTCATTAATATTATATCGCTGGCCGGTACATCATACAGATGACGTGTGACATCTAAAACAAAATAACAACGCCAATAAAAGTAGGTACCTATTACTCGACTGGAGTTTCTGTGTTTCGGCTCCAGAAAGATGTAAAAGTAACCGTGTATAATAATATGATTAAGTAAGTACCTACTTGTTTTATATCCGCGGTAGGTAACGTCATTAAGATATTTTTAAGTCTTCAAGCTTGAGTTAGTTTTTGTAAATAAACCTTATGCTCATTAAGACATGGTTATTTTTTATTTATTTTATGTTTAACGGTATGTTTCATTTACAACTGCGTCTTAAAAGCCTTATTGCTTTTACTTAAGTTTAACTTTTGTTTGATTCCGATGTTAAACGTTGAGGCGAATGGTGTAATGTTTTTTGGAAAAAAAAATCCTCTTTTAGAAATAGCTGAAATCGATTCAGTAACTGATTTGAGCAAACTACTTTCAGGTCTTGCGTTTATTTTGTTACAGCTTGTATTTTTTGTGAATGTGCCCTGATTACCTAGTACTCGAAGACGCCTAAACGGATTTTGTTTTTTTTTTGTTTGAAAGGGCGGTCCCTTCCCAGGCGGTCCCATGGACGTAAGGTCAGGGTCTGATGATGGAACCCTGGAGACATCGCGGTAAATCTTCATTAACACCCGGCGCAAAAAGCCGCTCTTTTTGCGCCGGGGGTTATAAGTTTGACGTGTCTGTCTGTCTGTGGCATCATAGCTCCCGAACGGATGAAGCAATTTCAATTTCGTTTTTTTTGTGTGTTAAAGGTGACTTATGTGCGAGTGTTTTTAGACATGTTTGATGAAAATCGGTTGAGCCGTTTGAAAGTTACGGGGGCGAAAATGGGGAAGAAAAACTAAACATGATTTGTCATGTGGGTTATTAAATTATTAGGAACCTATGCATTTATAACTTAACAAAATCGACATTATAATAATTATGTACCCATAAAAAGTATAAAAAAAAATTAAATTAAAAATTTTAAAAACCCCCGACACAAAATTCTAAGTTCCCTTTAAAAAGTAAAAAAATAAAATACCTACGTCGCATTGGGGGACCGATGTTGCATTTTAGGGATTTTGTGACGGGGGTTTTTTAAATTTTTAATTTAATTTTTTATGTTAATTATTATATAATTTTTATAGCGACTCGTGTTTATCTACGTAGATGTGTTATCTTCATGAATTTGGATGAAAGAAAGAAAATAATAAAAAAGCGAAAATTATAAAACGTTTTACAAAAAAGACAACTGTCTCCGAAAACTACTAAATAATAAAAATTAAAAAAAAAACCAACCACATTCAAAACCTAAAATAATTAATTAGAAGTCGGTGGCAATACAAAACAACAAACAGAACCAAAGCCGCCGACTTCCAAAGCTAAAGTTTTATTTTGATTTTTTTAGTTTTTGAAGGCGGTTGTCTTTTTGGTAAAAAAGTTTTTTCATGACACCATTAAAAAGTTATAAGGAAGCAGATTCGTTTAGGTACTCGGATGAAAAAATTTCGAAAACTACTGAACACATCTGTGTTACCCTTTCAAGTGTACAGCCGTGATGTTGTGTGATTGCGTAAACAATGCATATTTAAACGATATCGGCAACCGCGGTTGATTTGTTGTAATTGTATTGAAGAGTTCCATTGCATCAACGTTGCTTCGGAATGCATCATCAGATCTATATGAAAATAGAAACATTTCGGAATAACGCTATCAAACAAAAAAGCCAATTTTGAAAATCCGTCTAAAACGACGAGCTATGCCCGAACATACATAAAAAAATATACATATAAACTTCCGAAATGATAACCCTTTTTGAAGTCGCTTAAAAAAAACACAAATCTGCGTCATCATCACGCGGCAATTTTTCACTTTGTAGTTTTACAATAAATAAAATAAAATAAATATCTTGGGACAACTCACACACGGCTATCTGATCCCAAGCTAAGCAGAGCTTGTGTTATGAAGAAGACGGTTGGCTTTTTTTTAGTTTTTTGTAACGTTATAGTTATGACCTGTAACGGCTGTACCCTGCTGAACATAATGAGGTTTTCAACGATACCTCATTCGTTAGTACCTATACCTTCGACGTAGTAAATAGTGAGGGAGATAGATATGCGCACATACATACATACATAGTATACAGTGTGGATTTTTGAGACGGGACAGTAAATGTGCTGCTATACTGCTGTTTAATAATGTTTACAAACGTTAGTAAAAATTTCTGAACAAAAAAACTTTTTTACAAAAAATAACCGCCTTCAAAAACTAAAAAGAGAAAAATAACTTTAGCTTTGGAAGTCGGCGGCATTGGTTCTGTTTGTTGTTTTGTATTGCCACCGACTTCCAAAGCTAAAGTTATTTTTCTCTTTTTAGTTTTTGAAGGCGGTTATTTTTGTAAAAAAGTTTTTTATTTCTCGCTTTTTAGTATCAACTTCCTGTTATCCAAATCCATGAAAAAAGTTTCATATTATGTAAATTAACGAGACACCACTAAAAAGTCATAAGAAAGCAGAATATGCGATTTCGTTAACTTGGATGAGAAATTTTCAAATACAACAGTTTACATCTGTGTAACCCTTTTGAGTGTTCGGCCGTGATGTTATGTTGTGTGATTGCGTAAACAATGCATATTTATGCGATAGCAGCAATCGCTGTTGATTTACTGTAATTTTTTGAAGAGTTCCGTTGTCTGTCTCCGGATTCCATCATCAGATCTATATGATATTTAAATGGGGCCATTTGGGAAGTATACCCACCCCAACAAAAAAAGAATCATCAAAATCGGTTCACAAATGACGAAGTTATCCGCGAACAAATATAATATAATAAAAAATCGGTTAAAATTCCCTATCTCAAAAACTACTGAACCGATTTCGATGAAACTTGCAGTATTCCCTAAGTAAGAATTACTCAAATCGGACTTGTAGTTACGGTGATATGCGCGAACAAACATAAAAACATACATACATACACTTTTGAAATTTGGCACACTTGTTCAGACGCTGATATAGACTAACATATACGAAAACTAGGCAGTTCTGGAAATATTACATACATACGGGTCGAATTGATAACCTCCTTTTTTTGAAGTCGGTAAAAATTGAAAAAATTGCTTGCTTTTCCATCGGTGTAGGAGCACTTAAAACATTTAACAATTCCTAACAGAATGTAACAATTTCTACCACTTGTTAGTAAATGTATTAGTGTTGGAAAATGTTTGTAAACATTTTTAAACAGCAGTGTGGCAGCACCTTAAGGGGCGGTACCTTGACTGCTATAGTTACAGGGAAGCGTTCTTAGGAGCCCATCCCTAACTTTTTGACATATTATTCTGAACTGCCTTCACAGATTTTGGACAAAAATACAGTCGGCTATAAAAATGCTAAAATTAAAAATTTATCTTTGGATCATTTAGGATATGAGTACTAGAAAAAACAGAAATCGTCAAAACCTTTTTCCATACATTTTGTAAGGAAAAAGGATCTCAGTACAAAAACGAGTAAACTTAGCTGAGCAATTAATTTTGTAGTTCACCTAAATGTTACTGTTGTTATTAACGTGTGTTTAAAAATACATGTCAAAATACTTTCATTTTATTTTTTTATTCATGTTTTAGTTCTAATGTTGTAATAAATTATCGATACCACTATGATTATCCACTTATGTAGGCACTTTTGCTTCTAGGTACAGTATACCACGAGGCCGGCTTAACACAAACTGTGAAGTATACCTTATCTAGTCCCCTTTGCTTGCATAACGTGCCCGCGTAACTTACCGTCGTTTCTGTACCTACTTAAACTTTAGTTGGCTGCAAAGAGTGTTTTCATCACAGTTAGAAATAGGATATGTATTTTCCAAACCAATTCAAATATTATAGTGCACAAGTGTGTGCGCAACTGCCTCATTAGCCTAGCGGTCTTAAGCGCGACTGCCACGCTAGAGGTTTTGGGATTTGTCTATGGAATTCTTAGTAGCAGCTCGGATTTAGGATTTGTGCCCGGTTAATGGCATCAGGCTCGCCCCCTGTTAAACGGGACCTGAAATATACCGGCGAACTGTTGGTGTACATTGGTACACCTGTGCTGCCTAACCCTTCGGTGTATACAAGCGTGATTTTATGTATGTATGATTGTATGTATGTGTGCACAAACAGGTGCACTCCCTCTTCCCTAACTGTCATAGTTCGATGGGACAATAGGACGGCAATCCGTCAACCGGGAAGAGATCAGGCCCAGGACCAACGGTTTTGGCTTAACGTGCTTTCCGAGACACGGGGGAATCACGCCACCGTCCAAAACTCCGGACTATTACTGAGAAATTCCTATTGGAAAAACTCAATAACACTTTTTGCCCGGTTCTAAAACCCAGGGCCCCACGTTCAACAGTCGTGCTTGCCACCATGAGACCAACGTAGTATTTCTAGTACTCATACTTTAAATGTCAGCGGTCTCTTAGTATTTTGATCCCTTCATAAATTAGGATCGATCGGCATAAAAAATATTACTGATGTTTTAACATTTTTTAGCTGACTAAATACTTCCAAAATCTTTAAATGCAGTTTAGGATATCTCAAAAAGTTAGGCATGGTCTCCTAGGAACGTTATCTTGTAACTATAACTGTCTAGGTACCTGCCCTTACTGTCCCGTCTGAGAAGTCCACCCTGTAGATATACCCTCATACCTTGAGGGGCGTCATTATTTAACAAAACGCTACTTATTCGTGCAGATGACAGCGGTCGAGTGAGCACAGCGCGCGACGTCCACCCAGCGTGGCTGTACTAGCAGGTACAGTCGCGAACGTATCTCCTATGGTAATAGCCACATACATTCATAGTCAGTGTTTCACTTAGGATCAAGAGCTGGTTTTCTTTAGAAAGAAGAATTCGAATACCTTCATAACTTTGTCAAGTCAGCATTCACTGAGTGAGTAGCCGCCCGAACGCATTTACATTAACTACAATTTGTATGAAACGGAACTAACGCCACCTAGTGACAGTATTGGGGAACATCATAATATAGGTACCACACAAATCGTGTCTAGCTAACAATAAAATCAGTATTTTTAGTTTTCTGCAATTTTTACATTTTAGGTAGGTAACAAAAAACTTCGAAGCGACAGTACTTCCACTATCACAATCATCAACATAACTCTACAAGTTCTATTTCATGAAAACATTACGTTTGCGCCCAATTGTAATTTATAGAGTTATAATGTCGATCTATAATCGTATCATTAGGTATTGATTGTAATTCTGTAAATACATATTCGGATTCCCGACTTTCACGTCTGATTTTCTTTATTCCCATACAACCAGATACTCAGCTGCAAATTGTCAAAACCGAAAGGCATGCTGAATTTCGTGAGCAAGCTGAGCGCATTCCCCGACGCGGCGCCACGCGCTGGAGTAGCGCTCCTCATGCCGCGTCCTCCGCGGCGTGTACTCGTGCGACTCAGTAGGTACGCTGTTCGCCTACCTCGGCCAGCGAGCGGAGTACGTGACATTATAAACGCACACATATATACCTTAGTGTAGTACACATACCTACCTATCTGTTTTCCGTTTATGAAGCGCAGGGAGTCGACTGCCACGAGTGGTTCAGGGAGGGGGAGGGGGGCTGTGATACACTGAAACAATATGGCGTCTTATCAGCAAGCATCGCGTCACGTGCATCCCCTCCCCGCGCGACCCGCGCCTTCCCCCACAGCCCCGGTCTTTATTAGCTTTTCACGGAAAATATTCGACGAAAAAAACAACTGATAAGATCGCGATGAGGTCGAGCGGCGCCCATCAATAATCCGTCGATGTATCGCCTATCAGATCCGGAGCGAGGATTACAGCGCACATACGTAGCCGCGCGGCGCCGCTCGCGCCGCTCCACTACTCCACCGCACTGCACTCGCGCGGGACTCGCGGCATCCCCTGCAGGCGTCGTGGCTGCGCGGGCGCCGGCTCCACTATAAAGAGACGGCGGCAGATACGCGCTCTCGTAATCAAATCTGTAGGCCTTCTATCTGATAATTAGTCGGTATCGGGGATGGTATCGCGGTATCTCAGCTCCAGATACGGCGCTCCCTGCAGGGCTGCGGGCGCGCGGTGGGTTCGGGGGGGGGGGGGGGGGGGGGCAGGGTACGGCGACGTTCCCTACAAATATTTGCCCGCGCTTGTCGCTTGTTTGCCGACGTTATCACGTCACACGAACACACCCAGCACAGCGCGTCCCCTCGCTTGCACAACCTCGCCTCGCTCTGCCGCCGCTACACTCTCGCTCGCGGCATTTTGTCCATGTATTATGACGCGCATGGTGCTCACCTACTCGTCGCATATTCAGGACTAGCTGCAGCACACACTTACGTGCTAGATCCGCAGCTGGCCGCGCGTCCGGCTGTCCGGGCCGGACGCGTGCACCGCGGCCTGCCGCATGCACGCATGCCGTACTGTGTAGTGACAACAGCTGTTCAGCTAGATACAGTATCTGTTAGATACGATTATCAAAACTTTAAGATAACCGGTCTCACATTAGCGCCTAGTTAAGATAAACGAGATAACAATTTGCATATCTAAAGGAAAGCGCGATACTAAGTGGTGTATCAATGGGGTCGATGCACTGAACACACACACGCACAGATACCTTATATCACACTTTCCATGGCTGTATTTGTAGCTAGACTAGGTCCGCGAGGACGCGGGCGACCCGCGAGGGGCTCCGAGGGTACGGGACCAGCCACGTCGACCTTCGGCCGGTCGACACACTCGATAAATACGACACACGTTAAAGTTACAAATGTACGAGTAGGTAGGTAGCCAATTATGAGAGAGCACTATGAAATGTTCGAGTATGAGAGGAGAAAGACATCGTTGGTCCGGTAAGAGAGGCGGGCGCGGCCGGGCGTGTTGCAACTGCCCCACATACCCACGCGCCAGTTGCGCAACGCGACGTAATCCCTCGCGCACACGCACACTCGCTCAACACACGTCAACATGTCATTGTTGGTCGACGGTGTTTTGCTCATTTTGTAACTGCACTCGTAGCTGTGGCTCAGTTTACTAGTCCGAATTAAGCCAGTAAACTATTAACATGTTCATATCATGCTTGCAACTATAGCAATGCCTCCACGTACTCCGGTCGCGAGTAGGATGACGAGCTTGATGACGGCGGTAACACCCACCTGGGCGACTCCAGCCGTTTAACATTGACGTTGATGATGCCTACAAACGCAGATCATGATTTAACTATCACACTTATAGATAAAAGCAGCAAAGATTTGAACAAGCAGCCTCTATCCCTGCTCAACCCTGTTTCTAATTATACAAAAAAACAGAAAAACCGCGCAACATCGCCTCCACATTGTCCATGAGTTATAGTGTCGCTAATGAATACTTAGCGCAATACACTCCCATACTAGCGAGAGGGCTATTGTTGGGAATGTAGAGCGATGCTCCACATTGCTGGACAGCAGAGTGCCGTGTGAGAATATCTGTCGCTATCAGCTGCAGATACTGACAGGTTTGACAGGTGAGATAAGAAGTGACGTTATTTTTTATTTCAATGGATGACAAACAAGTCTACGTCGTTACTGATGCAAAATGACCACCGCCATCGATGTCGGATGTGAATGGCAATGCGTGAAGCTTCACAAATGCCGTCCCAGAGATATAGCTGGCAATGTGTGGGCTCACGTGGCCGCCGTTGCGACCAGGCAGTCATGATACCGCGCTGATGGCGGTGGCTGGCGGCTGTTACTTGACAACCGCGTCCGTGAACATCCCATTCATATTGACACCTGGAAAGCAATTTAGGTAAGCCTCCAGTCCAGGTGTCATACACAGATCTTTTTTAGTCGTTCTGGGTAGTCAAAGTGCGAAAGTCTGGGCTCCTGTGTTACCTAGAGGTACCGGGTTAGCCAGTAACTAGATTGAGCTTTATGGAGCCCAGGTGGTACCCGCTCGCTCCATGTGAAGTGATATTCAAGTGTATCCGGTTAGACTGGAAGCCGAGCCCAACAACAAGCTATCCACGTGATGACGACTCAAGAGTGCACTGTTTCTCTTGTTTAACCGTCAAACATCTACCCTAGTAGAGTAGGTTCAAAATCAAGTGGATATCATGGTACGTTTTCTGCCTCCGGCTTAAGCTGCACGTACACCTACCTACATGTCTCTTGTGATATTTAGACAACCACAAAAACAGAGCTTGCCTGTTTTATTAATTTTTGAATGTTTTTATTTGTATACCAATATTTTTACGTAATTTACTATAATATGTATTCAAAATGAATGAATAAGATAAGATTATAATAAAATAACCAAACATAGCGCAAGTTATGGAGTAGTAACTGGCTTGCTATCATTGGCAGTTATCCGCAAATCCAATGCTTCAATGATTGTAGCAGTGCGCCGCTCCACAGACAGGTGCTTGTGTTGTCAAGATAACGGCATCGACAGCATGTGACAGCGCCTCATCTCCGAGCGGCGCGTGAGATCAGCTCACGTTGAGAGCACGCACCGCCCGGCCTCGCTCTCACTACTCCAGCACAAAGGATAATAGCACGATTCGGAGAAGCTGACATTGCTGAGCACGACAGGGTCGGCAGATGATGTGCGCTCCGATCAATTAAAATAATATATATATCGGTGTTTATGTTTGCATGCCTAACCGCAGAATATGCATTTACTAGATATAGATATACTATCTACATGATCAACATGTTAAACCACTGATATTATTCCATTTATTTATTTTCTAAACATATAAATTACATTTTTTTATATTAATATAAAAAATAAAAACATTTAAAAATATAAAAAATTGTCAGGGGTCCTGACAAAGGAATCTCCTAACAATACGCGCCGTGTCTAGGAGTACCGCTTTCTGAATCAAGCCCTTGATCCAGCCGCCCAACGAGAGCCTCCTGAGGTGTTGGTCGAGGCTCTTTGCTATTATGCCATTGGTCTTTACGACTATCGGCACCATGATTGCCATATTCACATCCCACATGTCGACAACCTCGCGAGCCAGATCAAGATACTTAATTTGTTTACCTTTCTCAGCTTTCACGAGGTTCTCGTAATGCGGGACAGTAATATCAACGATCACTGCGCGACGCTCTAATCGATCTACCACCACTATGTCAGGCTTATTGGCAACAATAGTCCTCTCAGTGATAGATGTTAGATCGATCCCAATACAACGTGATATGACCATTTTCAAGAACTGGGTCGGGCACATATCTATAGTATGATACTTCCGATTTCACAAGATTGTATTTCAGAGCAAGTTGCTGGTGGATAATCCTGGCTACAAAGTTGTGTCTAAGCAAGTAGTGTTCGTTAGCCATACGAGAACACCCAGATATAATGTGACGGATTGATTCCCCGGGACGGTGGCATGCCCGACATATGTCAACCGTACCGTCCTTCACAATATATCTCCGGTAATTGTCCGTCATCATAACTTCGTCCATAATAGCACAGACAAAACCTTCGGTTTCCCCAAAGAGGTCACCAAAGCGCAGCCAGGATACGGACGCCTTGAAGTCTACATCCGGCCCATGTAGGGCCCGGTAGGAGCGCCCGTGAAGCTCCTTGCTCTTCCATACCTCCCTGCGATCATTAGTATCTAATACTAGAAACCACTCATTATTATTAACATTCAGCAATAAAGATTTTGAATAGTTATTTTTTTATTTGATTTGGTTCCAAATATACCTAATACTTAGGTATATATAATATTTTATATTAAAACCGAAGTGTCCTCCGCAATGAAATAAACATAGTCGCAATAAATGTAACATCGAGAATATCATTGAGTCAATAACGACAGTCGACTTAACTTGAACGATTCCAGTTAGTTTAGTACCACGGTTAGTTGAATAATAACAAGTGCGTGTACTATTTAGCAAATAACTGCGATCTGCCAGTAGAGGCTGAATCATTGAGCGTCGAGTGTGACATACTAGCAGCACACACACACGTACAGGCCGTTATCAGAGCCGTCAAGTGCGCTGATAAGACAACGCCGAGCGTGCACCGGCACGTCGGATGTCCAGCCGCGGCCGCTCGCCGCAACACCCAGCAGACCTTCACTTGCAACACTCGTGTGGAGTGGGAGTCGACGGATACCTGGCTGAATACTAGGTCCCGCGGGGTGCCGCGCTAGTCCAGCTCAAGACGCGAGATGCAGCGCAGACAGTGCTGCAGTGCCCAACATCAGAGTCCACGCGGCACCGCGAGCCGCAGCTCGCCTGCAACTTGCGCTGCTGCCTCACTCGCATGTACTGCATGCGCAGCAGTTCCTAAGTTACCTCAAGTTGTCAGCCCTGACATTAATAACAATATGTATTTCGCAGATCATGAATTTAGGGCTAATTACTCATAATACTTATGATTCACGTGAAATTAATCATCATGTGTCAGTGGCAATGTTACATGCGTTCTGTTAGCAGTAGAGAGGACGCGCCCTGGGCTGACCACACACTTCCCGGCCGCGGTGGCGAGTTTCCCGAAGTTGCACAACTGATAGTTAGCATATAGTGCGCGTCCCGCCGCTCCGCCGCGGTGACTCACGCGCTAACCATGAAGCCTATATTAGGCGCGTGCGTCAGCCGCGCGACGTCATGCCATCACTTACATTGTCTTGTTTGCTTACATTACCAAAATATTGTCAACCACACAAAACTTACGGACTACATCATTTATATATCTACATACAAAACAATACGAGTGCTAATACCTACCTACCTGCTAATGAGTATACAGGGTGTAACCAGACCCATCACACAGCTAACAACTACGCAGACTGTCCTTTCAACTAAGTTGAACATGAAAAGGAGCTTAATATGGAAAATTATATTTCCAAATTTGAAGTGAAGTATTAGTATTTAGCACGCTTAATATAGTACTAGCGGATCCAAGCAATGTTATAGAGGTCGACGGGGCATTTAAAGTTTACTTTTAATGTTTAAAAATGGTTCTACAAACATACGTAAAAAACATTGGTACTTGATCTTCTACAATCCACAAGAGTAGTAATCAAAGACGTGACTGAACTTGGGTGAAGCCGCGGGGTATTGCTAGTACCTAATATTAACGTAACAACGTAATGATACACACGGATTTTGCTGACCCTTACGGTCGTAGCGGGCGACTACGGTGTCCGTAGGCGTACTACGCGCTACTACGAGCTACGCCGGATTGCTACGCACAGGCTCCAAATTAAATACGTTGAATAATTTCTGAGCAGCTAAATTAGCAACTATGATTACGAGGGGAGATCAAAAAGTAATGAGAATCGGTTACTTCAGGTCCGCATAAAAACGCAAAAAAAGTTTTTTTTGCTTGCTTATGTACTCGCTACTTCAGCCTAAAAAAATCATATACATATATCACGATTTCCGGGAGTTATATTCATTTGAATACGAACTGTCGAAGAGATAACACCAACTTGGAGAAAAACGAAATTAGAGAAGTCATCAAGTACCTCTGTTTGAAAAAAAATTCTACTATAGACATACACAGTGACTTAGTGGAAAAATTGGGGGACTCTGCTCTTCCATATTCTACAGTTGCACGCTGGACCAAGGAATTTAAACTGGGCAGAGCATCCACTGAAGATGAATATCGCGAAGGACGCCCATCCACGTCCCTCACTGAAGACAACGTGAAAAAAGTCGAAGATGTTGTGTTGCCAGATCGAAGAGTGACCATCAGGCATGTAGCTGAGGTCACAGGGATCTCATATGGCAGCATTCAAAAAATCATTGCGAACGAGTTGCATATGAAAAAGGTCTCCGCGCGTTGGGTACCCAGGATGTTAACCGACGAGCAAAAGCAGCGGTTCACCAAGCCGCAGTTGCGATGGCTGCCATTCAAGAAACGGGATTCGAACTGCTCGAACACCCTCCCTATTCGCTAGATCTGGCTCCTAGTGACTTCTCTCTCTTTCCTCGGCTCAAGGAACACCTCCGTGGCAAGAAATTTGAAGACGATAGCGAAGTGATGGTCACTTTTGAGGCGTTTTGGGAGGGTCAAGAAAAATATTTTTTTCAAAGGGAATCCTGGGTTTAGAAAAAAGATGGAATAAATGTATTGATTTGTAAGGAGACTATGTAGAAGAATACATTATTATTTTAACTTTAATTACCGCGTTTTATCTTCATTCTCATTACTTTTTGATCCGCCCTCGTATTATTATTATTTTTCTGAAGGGTTTACTAGCGTGTTTCGTTACAAACATGATGTCTGCTGGGTACTAGTCAGACATACAGGTGTAGGTACACCATCATTATTTGAGCTAACTTGAATAGCCAAATTCACCGAGCGCTCATGTAGTTTTTCAAGGTATCGCCAAGTGACTGGTCGATTCTTCACGTGACCAGACCAGACCAGGCTGGCCTTCTCTTGGGCCAAAGAATCAGCAATACAACGCATACAACGTGGCAATGCTGCCAGCCTTCTGGGCACTTGTCCTATTGAAGGCGATGCGGGTGAGATTTTTGATGCCCTAGAACCTTCATTTTTAGGGTTCCGTGCCCAAAAGAAAAAACGGGACCCTATTACTAAGACTTCGCTGTCCGTCTGTCTATCTGCCCAACCGTCCGTCCGTCTGTCACCAGGCTGTATCTCATGAACCGTGATAGCTGAAATGTTCACAGATTATGTATTTCTGTTGCCGCTATAACAACACTTACTAAAAACCAAATTCATTTCGTTTACGGTTGAGGTAAGAGTTGAAACAAATCCATGCAATATTTTGATAAGAAGTTTTATTTGGTAACATGCGAGTAATAAATAAATAGGTATGTCCGACTGTCGACATACACGAGCATCATTACCGACAATCCGTATTGTATAGTGTTAGAGCAGCAGTGCGCGGGGTCGCGGTAACGGGAGCGCCTGGTGCGCCTGATGCTGGCACTGCAGGCGAGCCCACCCGTGACGCCTGGTAGCGTGTTGAGGCTTTATTATTTGTTTATTTTACTTTAACATATAATGCAGCGATGTTTCGAGTATCGGAATCGCCTGCGAATGCCACTACAGTCATGCGGCGGATTATTATGAGCCAACAATTCTCACAGCTACAGTTCACTGTCGACATGTAGAACGTGCGCGTGCGCCGCCGCGGTGGCCACAGCTCAGCGCCTGCCCCTCGCGACCTGCCTGCCCTCTACAGGCATTCTTCAAGAAGGAGAAAACTATGCTCTTGCTGAGTGTCATAGGCCAACAGCAATTTTTAAAACTACAAAGCATTTAGTTGAAATGTAGTGAGACTGCTAACGTTACCAGAAAAATGTGCCGTACACTGGGCGGGCTATGTGCGGGGGACGCGCCGCGCTCTCCCGTGATTAGCACTATCGCAGGTAATTAGACCGATGATCGATGTCTCAAGTAAGCCTCTAATTGATAAGATAACGCGACGCATTACACTTATCGACTTTTTATTGTTAAGATACGTATCGTAAATACAATAATGATTGTTTAAAGCGCACCTTCATACCTACCTTATACTGACATAAATTCGGGGATAAGTGAGGATTATTGCGCGACAGGGCGGCGCGCGCATGCGCAGCTCGCGCGAAGGTTACTCCGCGCGACCTCTCCACGAGTACCTACGCTTCAGAACATCATCACTAGTCACATTTTTGAACAAAACCTCCAACAATTCAATAAGTATTAAGCAACAGCAATACGTCGCCGTATGCAGTAGCTTGCTCTGGTTGAAGCTGACGTAAAGCTATCGATGAATAGATAAATCACTGTTGCCACCGACATGTTTGCCTTATATTTGACCTAAATCTACATTTGGAACGATTAGGCGGGGCGATGTGCTTCACATCATTACAAGACTGCACGCAGTCAACGTATTTGCTTCAATAACAAACGAACCCAACCGCCTCGTTGTTCACTCGCCCGCTGCCTCAGCGTGTGCCGCCAGCCGGCGACTACAACTGTTGCAAGGAGCCGTATTGTTAGTACACGATTAGATACCTGCCCAGTACCTGCTACCTATTGTTTCTAAAACTATCTCAATCGGATGTCATCGAACAACTAACATAAGTGTTTAAAACATGAATAGCATGTACTCGGATATCTGTTTTGATTAGTTAAGTTATCAACATGATAGTCAGATAGTGCAGTTGGTGTCAGAGCCAGGTTCGTGGGCAGCAGCATCGCCGGGAGCGCGCGGAGCGGTCCTCGCGCCGCTGCGGACGCCTGAAACATGGAAATGTTTTCCCCTTGCGTGTGGCGAGGCGTCGCGCGGCTCCACCAATGAGCGCGCTGCGCGGCACGCACACGGCGGCGCGCGCACGCACACAGGCGCGCCGCCGCCCACTCGGCAGCTCTCTCACCTGGCGCAGCAGACGAGCGCCGCGCGCGCCGGCACACACTCCGCGACCCGCGCCTCGCCGCACTGTGACCACCTCGCGCCACCACACGGACAGTACGGCACTCGGCGCGTGTGACAAACTTCCTGAATACTGAAACCGTCGGCGTCGGTGACGAGTGCCAAGTGACCACTGCGGGAGTGGGAGGAGCTGGAGAGGAACACAGGTACGGATGCTAGCACTGCGGCTTTGATTTCTTAAGAAAATCCCGCACGTTATAGAAACACCGAGATCGTTAAATTTTCCCTCGTAAACCTTAAACCAAATCGTGCAGCTCGAAGGCAACATCTCGAGCGTCGGGAGCCGGATATATCCTATTTCAATCTTCAGTTGTTGTCTCGCTGTTGTTGTTGCAGACGTGCTACTGTTCGACATCCTACCGCCACCACCACCACATCAGACCTCACCGTTAAGGCCTGTTTGTTGGGTGGTCTAGGTTGGAATTGAATTGAAACAATGTGTAGAGATTAGTTTTAGTGATATTGTGTGCTATTCAAACAGAGATTGCATTTAAAATGAACAAACAGTTCACTGAAAGACGCACTGTTATGCAATTACAGTATTTATGTAATTTAAGTATTTTTCTTTTTTAAGTGCCACTGCACACCTGTGCACAGACAGAAGGTGCGTATAATAATATTATAAAGTGCATTTTATAGTGAAGTAGGTATGCAACGGAAACCGGTTCCGTTTAGGCTTAAATACTGAAACCTCCGTAATCTGTGACATCAATCTGACAAACAGCGATCGCTTGAAATCATTGAGCTAGGGTTGTGGTGTGGTGGCATGCCGGTGTCGTATGCTACTTGCTTGCTTAATGTGTTCTGTGAACAAAAGAGTTAAACGATTACGAAAATCAACATACATTATTGCCAGTCATTGTCCGGGGGCTGTAACTGCAGACAGACACTTTGAAGGTCTAGCTAGAGTGTATAGCCTACGTTTAATAAATAATGGATTAGAACGATCTCATGCTCAGCTTGTGTCCTCTATCTGAAGGAAGGACACCTGCATGCGCTGCAGTAAAGCTCTTGTTACTCAATTGTGCGTTCACGATATTTAGCAGCATTGATGTATTTAGGGAGAGTGTCATTAGTCGCGCGCGTGTTGTATGCACCGCGGCTGCGACTCTAGTACCTGCTGCGGGCACCAGTTCCACTCACCACTTGACAGATAGTTGTTAACTTTTAGTTTCACACAACATATTATTAATCTTTCGCGTAGTAACTACCTACGAGAGAGGTCGGGATGGCACCTGTTTTTCACAGCGACGAGCGTGAGAAGTGACGAGGTGGTGGCGACGCGACCCGCCGCCGCATAATGTGGCAAGTTATAACACATACCATCACACGCCAGTAACCATAAACCAAACCCACCAACCAAACCCACCCGGAATATTTTATTTTATCAAAGTGAAAACGGCATAAAAGTCAATTGTGTAGTTTTGAAAAATTAAGTGATCTAATATCTACAGAAAATCGTGGAAAGCGAGCCAGTAACAATCCTCTCCTAAGAATCAATTAACTTTAAAATAGACAGCACTATTAACTTCAGTTCAAATACCAAACGTAGCTATATTTTTCGAGGTTTCAAACATAACTTTACTTCGGTTTTATTAATATACACCAATTATATAATTACAGACTTAATAAATAAATAAGATACCAACTATAATAAAATGACAAACTAAACTATTCATCTTCATATTCATTCATTTGAAAATATTACAAAGAGCTTAAAGATGAAGTATAGTTATGTACCCTGTTAGGGTACAACAATATAAACTCTAGAGAATAAACGATTCTTATTCATTTCCATGTAATAAACACAGGTTCTAAATCACTATTAGAATACAAACTACCTGGGTCATGATGCGTTTCTGTAGAGACATGCATGTTATTCATTATAGTTATCTAAATTGTATTGTACGCCCTATAAGGGTAGGGCATAGCTGGTCCTAAAATGTTTAATTAACACCATCTGTATTATGTACAACAACCTATGGTCCACAATAAAGAATATTTGATTTGATTTGATTTGTTCTAAATTAACTTTTTCATACATTACTATTATTTTTTATATATCTATAGGTTCTCGGTTTATTAATTATATCTTATATTAATTTTTGATATTATTCGGCTAAATTAACTGACATCAAAATAATTCCTTCACCAGGCCAGGTCCAGGACCAGGTCCTTTTTGTTTTTCTATTTTCACTGGAAATGTGCACAAAAGACTGGCAGCATTGCCACGTTGGATGGCAATGCTTAGCCTCTAGCTGGGGTAGAACCCAGCCCTCGGGTCACGTCATGTTATTTATGAAGTCTGTAAATATTGTACATACGAGTATTGAATATTACAAGAAAAAATATAATTATATTTAATTGCTAGCGTGTGAAGATGAACCCTCAGCCATCCGGCTTTATACTGGTATGATGATGACGAGCACGACGGGTTGCCATTGTCAATAATAACGGCAGAAAAACACGTTTTTTGTATGGGAGCCCCCCCCTTAAATATTTTATTTAAGTAATTTTAATTTAATAATTTATTTTTAAAATGAATATATAACTTTGTATTCTGTGAATATTTCAAGCGTCTACCTTTTGTCGTTATCAATATCGAGCAAAAACTAGCAAAAAAATCACCTTTGTTGCATGGGAGCCAAAATATTTATTTTATTCAATTTGTTGTTATTGCGGTAACAGAAATACATCATCTGTGATTTTTTGAAATTTCAACTTTCTCACCATCACGGTTCATGAGATACAGCCTGGTGACAGTCGGACGGACGGACGGACAGACAGACGGACTGCGAAGTCTTAGTAATAGGGTCTCGTTTTACCCTTTTGAGTACGGAACCCTAAAAATGATGAAGAAAATGAGATGATGTGATAAATGTTTGCCGAGTTACTTGCAAGCACATTGCTTCAGACTATTGTAATCTAGATGAGCTCCCCGTCCCTGTTGTCGTGGTCGCTAGCGCCGAGCGCGCGCGTGAGCTGCTGGGTGTAATCCACCGGTCGGCCAGAAAGTGGTTCTGTTTCCATTGGAAATTACACAGCAGTAGCAGCCTGGAGTTTGGAAGTAGGTAGTTGACACCACTGACTCACTGTTCGTGGATACTATTGTTTATGACTACTTCGTTAGAAAATCTTTCACGCCAGCTAGATCCTCTCTGCTACAACCACATAGTGAAGTGAGACACAGTGATCAAGCACAGTGCGCGGTGTAAACGCATGTTGTTGAAACATTAGTAATATAATCAATATCAGTAACAGAGCTGAGCGAGCTCATGATATAAGAAATAGTTCAAATGCTGTTTGTGTGAGTGCATATAATCAAACTTAGGTAAACAAAATATCCCGAACATAAAGTAACAATACTAAACGTTACTATTGGTATATCGATGCTGTGCCGGCCACCGCCACACGCACGCTGAACACCAGTACCGTCAAATACACCAGTTTGTCAAAAGGGAGTAAGTATAGTGCAGGCAAGTGAAAGGCTACTCATCCGCGCTCCACGCGACCCGCCCTGGACCTGCTATGGAGGCTCAGTCTGTTGAACCCGTTAGGCTACTCGCAGCCTCGCGCATTCCGAATTGTTGAAGGTGTCGCGCATAC
Source organism: Caradrina clavipalpis (assembly GCA_932526535.1). Taxonomy (NCBI): domain Eukaryota; kingdom Metazoa; phylum Arthropoda; class Insecta; order Lepidoptera; family Noctuidae; genus Caradrina; species Caradrina clavipalpis. The sequence goes on from OW052089.1 coordinate 142,895, forward strand.
CTTTAACTCATATATACGTATATACAGTTACTAGCTAAGTTATGTATATGATAGGCATGGAACATTTCATAAATAGCAGGTGAAATTTCATATGACAAAAAAAATCATTAATCACACCCGCTATTTGCCTTCACTTATACTGCGATTTTTCACAGTCAATGAAATCACGAATCAGTATGACTTCATTTATTCATTCGAGCGAAGTTCGTGAGCGGCGCGCTGCTGTCTGCCAAAGCGACCGAGCGAGTAAGAAAGAAGGAATGATTTGTTCATGTGCGTGTTAGATGAGGACGAGAGATGTGATGACGGACGACACTGGGCATTTTAAATATGAACTAATTTAAACTTAAAGGTGTAAGGTTTAGATTTCCTTGTCATAATTCATTGTGATTTCATTAGATAGCAGATCGTCACGTGTTCGTGCCTCGTGGCGCTCGTTGTTTTTGTTTGTTTACGTTTAGTCGCCCGGTCAGGCGGTAATTGATTGTTGCATACATAATCACGTACTGTGCTGTGCTCTGAAACTGTTTGTTTATTGTTGTGGGACATTGTAAATATTGTAGTTAAGTGTAATTATATAAATAGAAGAAACGAGTTATTAGTGTATATAAATAAGTACGTTAGGTACGTAGTTAGGTGATTAGTTTGTAAAATAACAAAATATAAAAAAAAACAATATTACATAACAAAGATTGTACTGTACATAACTTAACATAAAAAAGATGCTAAAAGTTAAAAAAAAAAAATTGTAAAAAGATACCAAACAATGAAGATGATTAATTGTAAATAAGAACAATGAACTTTTAAATACGCCAATGTAAAAATATGTTTACATTGTCAGTCCCAAACCTGTCCAAGTATGAGGGAAAGTTCATTGTTCAGCATACAGCACAGCACGTATGTAGCGCAAAAATCAAACAGATATTATGTCACGTTTCATATAGGTAGCTTATTAGCAATCGTTCATCATAATTCATACTTCATTAAAAGTAGCACATTATATGAAAGATCTACATTATAACACTGCGAATAAAAATCATTGCCTGTGAAATTTCACATGTGAAATCATATGATTAAAAATGATCATTTCATATAATGAAAATGAATTAAAAATAGCAATCATTTCCATGCCTAGTATATGATATGTATGTAGGTATCTATTGTTAATGTCACTTAACTCATAGGTACGTAGATCAAAAGATATTCAAAAAGGTAGGTTATTAAAAAATAGCCTATAGATGTGCTTATATACAAATGATTACAAGCTATGCTGCGTATCGAACACGGCAGGCACAAGGGTCGCGAGGTGCTACACCCGGGCACTACAGCGCACAGTTGTGCGAGCGCGTCGCTATCGCGGGTCCGCCGGCAAACATGGCGCCGTCTCCAAACGTGGCCCGACCCCTCACACGCTCGTCACAGCGCGCAGAAGGACCGCTATTAAACAAACAGCAGATCAAGGAGCATTAAAGCAGTACAATCTTTCATCTGAGTATCAGGGCCGTGAGCGCATGCGAGAGCGAGCGTTCCTCGGTGTGGCATCAATATCTATTCATAAGTAATCCACAAGAAAGTGGCGCTGGTGTCGCTCCCGAATGTGAATGGGCGGTCGTCACCAACTATAGAGCTCACTGGCAACTGGGCGAGGACCGCCTCGAGTGAGTTCCACTTCTATCACTATCCATTGATGAAATCATTTAGAGGTAAATGGTTGTAATGTTGCGTAGTTTGATGACGGGAAGCGACTTTGTTGACTTTGGCGTGGTGGTGGTATTTTAGGTAGGTAAAAAGCAAAGAAACTTATTTAAAAGCTTTATCTTTAATTGTAAAGGCAGTGACAATAGATGTACCTAAAACCAAAACAACTATAGATCCTTCAACAGATGAGCTATCTCAACAAACGGCGCCCGTTCACGAACATGACACATGCATTGGCAAAATTACTTAGATCAACCGTTTGGAGGGAACCGAATGATCCAACACTTGCACCACCATCAGCGACATATGACCGAACATGTCTCGCAGATCTAAGCGGCTGTACAGTAGGTACAAACTGGGCATCCACTCGACATGATGTAGGTGCTGTGCAGTTAAATATGAATACTATTTCCTACTTAATATATTGAGTGGTCCTTCTGCTTGGAGTGTTATCAGTAGTGTCGGTTGAATTTGGAACTTTTACATGACACGTATGTGTTGTGGGCACAAGCAGAGTACACCGAGCTGCGCGTTAGGGGCGCGCGTGTTTACCGCCGCCGCCGTGAGCCTCGATATAATTAATGTTCTTATCATAAATATACTTCCTAAGCGCGTCGAATACGGAGAGGTACGCGCACCAAAACTTATTTATGTAGCTTTTGAGGGAAATGGAGTTTATATACGAGATGGGTATGGGAAGCCACAGCGGTTTTCAATAACAATTATTCGTGATTGGTTATTTTGTTTTCCAAGTCTGTCAAATTAGTAATAGCGAGTAGGTAGGCTGGTCACACAGTAGCGAGAAATTCCACTTTGTGTTAGGGAACCGACTCGTGCTGCGACATTTACAACGAGTAACAAAAAGGGTCGCCATTTCTGTGACACTGCCTACCCGTTGCTTTCCCTACATCCGCTGTTAGGTTTTTGTGTCCAGAAGGTTCTTGACAGAAGGGTTAATAATTACTGAGGAGCAGAACGATAGATAAGTTATAAAATATATACTAGATGAGTAGGCAACAAGTTCCGTTTGCATTAGAACATGTCGGTCGTCGGCGCCGGCGCACGCGCTTGTTCCCTATTAGTCGTGTACTTCCGCCGCCGCTCTTCCGCTCCTAAAACGATGCCTTTTCGTTTACTTAGACGTCTGCCCTCAAATAGCAAACACTTTATTTTAAACACAATAGTTTCTTAGAGACACCTTTCTCCCTTTTAGGCATCTGTATCCTCTTCACAAAACGACATTTACCTAAAGGCGAACATTGGTCACAGGTGAAGTATGGAGAACGTGTCACAGATAGAGCAGCAAGATGTGCGCCCCCCCGCGGAGGCGCTGGAGTTGGTGAAGAGCGAGACCCGCCCCGAGCAGGAGCAGGCGGAGCAGGGGGCCGCGGGTGGCGCAGGGCTGGAGGCGCACGAGCCGCAGCAACAAGGCGGCGCGGGGCCGCTGCGCGACGCGTCGCCGCCCGCGCACTCGCAGTCCGTCATCACGTCCCGCCGCGCCGTGCGGACCATCACCGCCGCCGGCCACATCACCACGGACGAGTCCGGTGAGCTCGCGGACGACAGCGTGAAGGACGAGCCGCCCGAGCCGCCGACGCTGGACGAGGCGCAGCTGCAGGTGCAGCACTACGCCGCTAAGCTGGAGGAGGCGGAGGCGCGCGAGCAGCAGCACTACGACGACGAGCGCATGCGCCTGGCCGAGGCCGAGACGTCGCGCTACCTCGCCTTCAAGCCCGATAGCTACCGCGCGCTGCCCTCGCCTGGCGACAAGCGCGCGCCCCCGCAGTACGCGCGCCCGCCGCCGCGTGCCGCCTACCCGCGTGGCCTCGCACTGCGCTACGGCGCGCCGCATCACGTCATCGTAGCGCAGGAGGGCGAGGGGGAGGAGGGCGCGCACGACGCGTTCTTGCACAAGGATAAGGAGCAGATGCAGGCGTACGCAGGAGGTGAGGCAGCGCCCGCTGACGGCCGGCAGTACGCCGCAGTGCTGGGCGAGCAGGCCGCGTCCTCCCTGGAGATGATCCAGACCACCGCGCTCAACAACCAGCAGGCGGTGGGCGTGGCCTACCAGCAGGTGAAGTACGAGACGCGAGGGGAGGGGGAGCCGCGCCCGACCACATACGCAAGCCTGCAGCCGGTGACGTCAGTGCACGGCGGATACGCGTACGCAGGACAGAGCCCGCAGTACGCAGGTGGAGGGTATGGCGCATATGCCAGCGGCAGCAAGGAGCTCCTGACCCTGTACGGCGGCGGGGGAGGCGCAGCCGGCGCGGGGGGCGCGCGTGGCGATGAGTCGCCCCCCGGACAGCTGCTGTACCGTAGCGACCCGACGCTGTCGTCCTCTTCCCTGGCGCGCGGCACCCACGTGGTATACGGCTCCGTGGTGCCGCAGTCGCAGGCGGTATACGAGACGCCACCCAGTCCTAACTCACAACAGGTCAGTTACCACTGGTCTAATACATATATTTGTAAATGTGAACTTGATGGAAGAGATGTATAACGTGTATTGTTTCGAGCAGGTGACGCTATATACTCACGGGAACACGGTGCAGTACAAGGTGGGCGGCGAGCACTACCTGGGGCAGGGTGGCGGCGTGGAGTACGTGCCCGTGTCCGGCTACGAGGGTGGCCTACTGGTGGAAGGCTACCCGGCGCCGGCACAGGCCTGGCCCGCGCACAACCTGCTGTCCATCGACGAAGGCTTCGACCCCAGTGAGTGACGCAAGCTAACCTGCAGCGCTACTGTGTAGTATGTGAGGCTGTGAGGCAAGCTAACGTAGTGTTCCCTCAGGCATGGCGGGTATGGGCGAGGTGAAGGAGTGCGTGAACTGCGCCGCCGCCACCACGCCGCTATGGCGGCGCGACGGCACCGGCCACTACCTGTGCAACGCGTGCGGCCTCTACACACGCATCAACGGCGTCAACCGACCGCCGCTAAAAGGACAAAAAGCCAAGCCGCAGCAGGCACTGGTAAGCTTTACGTTGATGAATACGTCTCCTCGCCTCCTGTTCACTTATTGGTTATTGTGGATGCAACAAATGTTTCCTGTGCAGCCGACGAACGGCAACCGGCGCGTGGGGGTCACGTGCGCCAACTGCCGCACCTCCAACACCACGCTGTGGCGGCGAAACAACAACGGCGAGCCCGTGTGCAACGCGTGCGGCCTCTACTACAAGCTGCACAACGTGAGTACACCGGGCCTGATGGTAGCAGGTCAGACAGTAGCGTATCGCGCGATTGTGCATCGATTACAGCGGTTATGCTGATTAGACACCGCGTAGGTATCTAATCGCCACTGCAGTCAGTTATCAGGGAACTCCTCGGCAAATATTGGGTCTGTATAAAAAATCAAAACACAGGGTCTCATCTAATCTCGTGAGATAAAACGCGGGGCTACCGACTGATAGAGAATTATCATCGCGCGACCACGAATATTCATAATGAGATAAATAATCTTTTATCAATTATCTCCTCGTGAGTAGATACGCTTGTTTAAAGGATGATAGGCCCGGCTCGGCGACAGATTACGAGGAGTTCCCCCGTCTGAGTGTGATGACGTGTGTGCGCAGGTGAACCGGCCGCTCAGCATGAAGAAGGACGGCATTCAGACGCGTAAGCGCAAGCCCAAGAGTATGGGAGGCGGGCACGGCGGCGTGGCGAGACCCGGCGGCGGACCGCTGGCGGGTGAGTACGCCCCCGCGTGGCCGCGCGGCCTGCTGTGACGTCACGACTAACCGTGTGGTGTCCGCAGTGGACGCACACTCGCACAAGGTGCTGCCCCCGCTGTACGCGGCGGTGGAGGGCGCGGGGGGAGCGGGGCCGGGGGGAGCGGCGGGGGGCGCCCCGCTGCTGCTGCTGCCCGCCGCGCGACACTCGGCCGAGATGTGAGTACCCGCGACGAGCCTTCAGAGCAGATACCCTCACTGCATAATTATGTGCACCACTTCCAGTCTGCTTACACGCAGCGGCACGGGAGCGCATTCCCTCGCTGCTCCCGTTACGTCGCATCTCCTTCTCCGCACGCTCCTCTCGCTGCGTCCCAGGTTTGCGTCGAGGCTCGCTCGCACAGCCCCTTGGTTGCACGCTCTGCTCTCAGCTTCACCTTCAGTAAATCTGTCTTCTCGTTGTATCTAAACTATCTCTGCATTACTGCACTTTGGCTTCGCTCTCTCTGCAACCTGTTACTATACTTTCTATTAAATCTGTAACAAACAGCTAAATAAAAGGACGGAATTGTAATATCAGCGGACAGTTTGTACCTGTTAATTATTTTTTTTGTAATACTAATAATGACATGTGAGCCATGTCAGCTACTGTCGCATCACGAGAACAGTCAGTGGCGCCCGGCCGCAGTGTTCAGCAGGAACTGGTAAATACTGTTAGTGACAGTTTGTTAACATTTGCAGAGTTTATATTTTTGGGAAGACATCTGGTATTTGCGTTTGTGTAACGTTATCTCAAGGTTACGTGCGACACTTCCACTGACTGATACTAAACCGTCTTATACATATAAGCTAGTTACTGTGACTCGTGGGTACTGGAGTAGTGACGTGCTGAGGCGGTTCCCAGGGTCTGATAGTCACAGTGCAGGATCAAGCACAGACGAAATGACTACAGGTATGCTCTAATTCGATGATTAACCAGCTTGAGGCGCTGGACGTGTACAGTATAACTTTTTGATGAGATTCTTCGGTTCCCCATCACATTAGTTAGTCGTAAAAAATCGAGCGAATCGCAAAACAAATAGCGTGTATTCCTTCCTCTGCTATAGCACCTGTCTGGTCATGATGCTGCGTGTGTTCCCGAGTCGTGACGCGCGTGTTGTGTTGCAGGGTACCAGCGCTAGAGCGCGGCGCGGCGCACTACCGCCCGCCGTAACGCGTCGAGCGCCCGCATCGCCTCGCCCGCTCGCCCGCCGCCGCACTCTGATCACTTCACTTACAATCACAGCCTAGCTCAACTACAGTGCAATAGAACGACCTACAGCAAGCTTGAAACACTGAGCGTGTTGTAGTTTAGTTCGGTTGCGTCGGTTATGATCTCGATACGCACCCGTAGTCACACCACCACGCGAGGTGCTGTTCAACACATCGCCAGTACTTAAGGTTCAGAGTCGCGAACCTGTCTCAATGGCTGTGCACATGAGTGTAGCTAGTGCGTAGTGTTTGCAAGTCCAGTGAGGGTGGCACATTGCATTGTGTACATACGTGTCAGCGAGGACTTTCAGTGGAGTGTAGATAAGGCAGCGCGTGTATCATATAGTTGTATGGGTAGCTAGTAATACTTAGATGTAACCGACGACGAATTTACTATAATAATATATTATTGTGGATGTGTGCATGTCTGTGTGTCTGCATGTGCCCGGGTACGTGTGTGTTTGTGTGGCAGTTTATTTAGCTAATTAGGTTTACATATTTATATTTTGATAATACTGTTTAAACTGTTATAATATAAGAGTTTACTGAATGAGCGACAAAATAAAAGCTATTATTGCCTATGACTACGTTATTATTACCTTCTGCAATGTCAGCTCACTACCTCATGTGCGCGAGATATTCCGATTTAATCAAAGTGTTATAAAACATTTCTTTAGGGTTCCGTAGTCAAATGGCAAACAACGGAACTCTTATGGATTCTTCATGTCTGTCTGTTTGACCGTCCGTATGTCACAGCCGCTTTTTTCCAAAACTATAAGAGCTATGCTGTTGAAACATGGTAAGTAGATGTATTCTGTGAACCGCATTATGATTTTCATACAAAAATAGAAAAAATACAATAAATTTTGGGTGTTCCCCATACTCAGAACTGAAACTCAAAAAAAAAAAAAACTTCAAACCCACACGTGTGGGGTGTCTATGGATAGGTCTTCAACAATAATATTGAGGTTTCAATCATTAAATCAAAAATGATATTGAGGTATCATTTTTTTCTAAACTGAAGAGTTTGCGCGGGAGACACTTTCAAAGTGGTTTAATGTGTGTCAACCCCCTGTAACTTCTATATTAAGAGAATGATAAATAAATATAAAATATATGATGTACATTACCATGTAAACTTCTACCGAGAATTGTTTTGAACGAGATCTAGTGAGTAGATTTTAATACGTCGTTATAGATATTGGTACGGAACCCTTCGTGTGCCGGCCGGTTTTTATGCTTCTTTTCTTTAACTTGCTATCGGAATAATATAAACTAAACATAAATTGTTGGTACGGGGTGTACCAAGACACATCGCATCGCGTTAACTCCGCATACTGCCCATCACACTAAGTAACAAGCTAACATTATTGCTGAGCAACACCTTTTTCTTGCATGAAAAGTGGGTGTCGATGGTAGCGCGCAAAGTACCTACCCTACACTAAACACAAGGGAATATTTCAAGTATAGTGACAACAATAAACCTGGTTTCTATGAAAAAAATACTTAACCACTCAAGTGTTATACGTTGTGCTTCAATACCACCAGACTAGAACCTCACATAGGTATGGTTGTTGCGGAATGTTAGACAGAGTTACCGCGGTCCTGGAACGCAAAGGGCATTACGAGAAACACGGATGGGTTTTAGTCAGTAAAAGTCTGACACTCCCTTTAGCTCGCAATGATAAGAGGAACACGTAACTGTCGGCTTGGTATCCCCGCGAGGCGCGACACTGAGCGCGCGTGTGAGGCGTTCCCACGTGTGTGTTCACATTGTAGGTTCTTGCCAAAAAACTATTCTACCATTCATCGCTTTTTTTTTAAATTTCCTGTTGAAGTTTGTTACGTAGGAAAGCAAATGTTTACCGCCTGGTGAGGGCTCTACGTCACAGGATGGAAACACATCAGCGACTGACAAGGTTTTTATAAATGACTTTGTGTTTGTCTTTCTATAATACGTACATATTTGAAGGTATAGGTTATTTGGGTTGGTACGGTCGGGAAGCGTGGAGAGGCCGTGGTTGCTGGCTGGCTGTGTGACTCGTCGCTCAGGAGACTGAGGAAGTGATGATGACGTATGTAGTAGTTGCACGAAGGCTGCGCCGACTATCACGTCGGGGTCACCAGTTTGAAGGTATGAGCAACAGGGTGTAAAGTTTCTCATCCTCCGTTGAAAAGGTAGGATCCTCCGACCAGACGGGTGTTGTGTCTTCTGGGCTACTGCCCGACGGTTGGTGTCGGGATTTCACGCAGGGCTGCCAGCAAATAAATCGCGGCTATACCTATTAGTATCTGCAATTATACAAAATTTGATCGCATTATACAAAAAAAAATTCTATAAATCGATTTTTCTTCATAATTTCCTAAAAAGAACATATTTACCTGTACTTTAATAAATTATTCTTTTTATTTATTACTTTTATAATCTCTCACTGAATAGTCTTGTAATCTCAAGCAAAGCAAAGCTCAAATGATAACTTATTGACAACTATGAAATAAAAAACTTAAACAAACTGCCGAACTAAACCTGAACCAACCCACTCAAGCAGTCACAATCGGGAACTATGGCCACACGAGTTCACAAGACACTCCCCTGTATCATAGTTGTCACGTTGGGAATACTTTATCTGCATCTATGTTCATCATACAGATGAGAGATCAATTTTGAAAAAAGCAAGAAGTGAACTCACGTTCCATTTCATGCCGTATGTTTTTGTATCGTATTATACGGAATGATCATGGCTACAATACACCGTCCGATTATACAGATTTTGTATCCAATTATACAATCTGGCAGCCCTTTTTTTTTTTTTTTATAGACGGGAAATCATCAAATAACTTCCCCCGCCCTGGGCGGGGCGGGAGGGAGTGTCAGACTTTTACTGACTAAAACCCGTCTATGTTCCTTCATGTGCCCTTTGCGTTCCGGGGGCGCGGTATCTCTTTCGAACAACCCGCAGCCCCGGCAGAATCTGGCAGCCCTGGGGATTTGATATGTATGCTAATGTCGCGGAGAACTTTTATAGCGCGATCTAGGTAACGTCAGTTTTGCCGTAGTAGTTTGCGTGCTGAGCGATAGATGTCACTACCCATACAAACATTACATACTAGATAATATGCAATAATATAAAGAGCATACTAAAGGCAATTACTACTTAGCTTTTACTCTTTAGGGAGCTCATAACTCCTACATTACATTGTCAGTATATGTGTCCTCGACGACTTGCTGGAATACTGTATAGAACAGTTCCGTTCTCCATGACTGTCCCCTAATCTTCTAGATAATATAGATACTCAAGGAACAAAAGTGAAAGAAACAAACTTTAATGTTAAACTAAACTTGTACATACGCGCAGCGCCATCTATCATGTACCTCTAGAACACACACTGTTAGCGCGACATATTCCTCACTTGGTATGTTCATACATACTACTGTCACTAGAACTGTACTCTGCTGGTTATATTTTAGTAAATAGTTATTATTTTAGGTATCAATTAACCCCGTAATGTAATTGGTTTACATTATAATTTCATCGAATATCAGATATTGGATGATGTTATAGTGTAGACAAATTACATTACGGGGTTAATAGTTAACACTAGAGTGTTGTGTCACAAGACAGGGCGCGCTACCGCCGCGCGGCGCGGCTCGACAACTCCGCAGCAGTTCCACTCGGCGGCGCCAGGTGGCGCTGCGCTCGGCGCCAGGCGTTGTCGCTACACGGGTGTACTGGTAGATGGCGCTACAAGTCTGGGTGACCGGCTCGTAGGTTGGCCGATACACATTAAAATATATTGAAAAAAAAACAAACTTGAGTGTAGTTTTCAGTTTTCGTTAGTGCTGATGACGAAAATTAACAGATTATAGTTGGCTGAAATTTACTACATCAGGTTAGGAAGCAATAGCCTGGTGTCAATAACTAGTGATTTTTAAACAATTGTAGGTACTTATATTTTGTTAATTAAATAAATCATTAATTTATTTATTTTCACCCCCGTGCCTTGAAAAGCACGTAAAGCCATTGGCCTCGGCTGTCATTCGTAGATCTTTGACAGTCGTTACGAATAGTCAAAAGTCTGGCAACCAGTCTAACCAAAATCGTATCGTTTTGCCTAGTAACTGAGTTGTGGAGGTTAAACACTGATATTCAGCTGCATCCGGTTAGACTGGACCGGCCCCAACGTAGTTGGGAAAAGGCTAAGCAGATAATTATTAATTTATTTATTTTTAATGTGACTTATTAGTCACAATTAGAATATAATAAGTATCTTGCCATCTAAAAAAGAACACAGTTGAATATTTTCCTGAACGAGGTTGCACCTGTGCTTCACGTCAAAAACTGCTCAATTCACACTATTCAATTAACCATTTCAAAAAATCTCCACCCTGTCTAGTTATGCAATACTGAATTATAGCTTCACCTAGGGTTAGATATCCTCTGCGGGTTGTTCGAAAGAGATACCGCGCCCCCGGAACGCAAAGGGCACATGAAGGAACATAAATGGGTTTTAGTCAGTAAAAGTCTGACACTCCCTCCCGTCCCGCCCAGGGCGGGGGAAGTTATTTGATGATTTCCCATCTATAAAAAAAAGGGTCAGATATCCTGGTATGATTAATTTAAACTCTACAAATTGTTGTTTAACAAAAAAACATATTATTATATTACGAGTCATTTATGTGCTCTTTTAACCAGACTATAATCTTGTTGTTTAAAGAAGAGTGTGTCGTCGAGTCTGCCATGCGTGTTGACTGAACGATGCTCGTATTGATGTGCATATTCATATATGGTGCTTGTTGGCATTCATTGTTAGTAAATTATGTTGGAGCACCACATGTACAGTTTTCACAGCTAATTCTGTGATTTCGCACAATTCACTGCTGGTTTTTTAAGGTACGTAAATATTAACGCCGCCGTGTCATCGGCGTACGATATAACTTTGCCGGGTTCTATATTTAGGTTACACGATAACATCCGTTAGTATAAACCAGGATCGGCGTAGGGTCCAGGATACTTCCCAGAGGAACACCGGAATGGTCTTCGAGTGCTTCAACCTTCACGATGCGTCGCCGCCTACGACTTCATCCACTACCTCCAGAGACACGTAGGGCCGATCGCACTCAGTTGGTTCAGAAATCATTTCCTAAGTGCCCAACATTATATCGATTCAATGAATGTTAAGATCGTTATGTGAAAATCGTTAGACGTGTATGTGAGTGGCCAAGAGCACTCGATAGTGTCATGTCGATTAAAATGTGTGCATCGCGGTCGCTTGCTATAACAAATTGGATTGGTTTGGTTGTTTTGTATAGAAACAAAACTGCAACTAAATTTCTTGTTTATAAATAAATGTTGGATTAGGTGGAGGAGGCTGGGATAGTGGCGTCCACCGCGTGGAGCTCTGGGAGCTCGGGGCGTAACACGAACGATAGGCTATACGTAACTAGACGCCTCGGCACAAATGTAATTGATCCTTTTAGGTAAGAAAGTAAACTAGTTTCTAAAAGTAGTTTCAGTTAATCAATGTCCCTCTTTTTATCCTAGTCACTGAAACTTCGTTTTTTTTTAAGCAGAGCGTGCAGGCACACCGAGCAACAAGTTTTATTCGAAAACAACAACTAATTTGCACGTTGCACATAGTTACAACTTGCGCTTGCCTAATAAAACCGAACTACTTTCTTAAACAATAATAATCTGGAATTATAATAGTAAGTACACCCAGTACACCAGTGACCGGGGGCGGTGCGCGTCGCTCACACGTTGTGTGACACACTGGTGCGGCCGAGTCTCCGACGCACCGGGCTTGATGAACAATCACTTTAACTTTTATTATGTACATGTTTCATTTTGTAATAGTCACCATAGTACCTACTCTTACCATAATAATGTTACTCTTTCATAGTACATTATTACATGAAACATAACATTTACTCGAAGCATTTATTTCAAATAAACTATTTACAAGCACTTTACAATTATCAAGTCAGAAAGTTGAAGCTACGTGCTCGTTCCATACCGTAGTAGGTTCCGTTTAGGTAGAGAGGAGATTACGTGCATAACGTGCGCGTGCTGCTCGACGGGGTGAGTAGAGGTGTATGTATGTGTGGAACATCGCGTCGCGCTGTTCATGTTGTAGTTGCCCGACACGTGGCCTTGGATGAACGTGAAAACTTCTTAAAAAAATTATAACTCCTTCACTTGTACACGCAATAGCCTTATACGAAATTTTATAGTATAGTAATAATCAGCAGAAACCATTTCTAGCCAAAAATGGACCTTTATAAACTCAAGTCTCTATGTCTATAAAAGGCGATTTTCAGCCCACCGTGCGTCACGTTACTCATGTTATAGTTGCCAGTAACATGGACTTGGATGAATGTAACGTCACATTCAATATAACCCATACCGTCACATGACACACGGGGGTCGCTAGAGCGGGGGGGCGAGTCAGGGTGGGTTTGACGATGTGCTTGTGTGCGAGACGGTGACAATACTTGCGTTGATGTCTTTCCTATGAAACATCGATCTGATCGTTATGATCTAGTGTAATGGCTGGTCTTACGTCATATATTTGCAGGATATTGTAAAATACCAGCATGCATGGTGGCCAGACTATGATTGTGGGGAATTTCTTGAGCCAGGCTCTTTAAAGTGCCCTTTGAATCGTCTGGCGGAAGTTACAAAACAAGCTTCATAACTTTTATGTTGATGTTTGTTTTTGATTGTTTTATCTGTTCTCATTTTAGCCATGATAAAATGACGGCCCAATGCGCCGGAGCGAGAGGGAATGGGAAGCAGTCACCTCCTTCTGCGAAGCTGTAATGCTATAGAAGGAGGTGCCGGGACGGGAGAGGCAGAGAAGAGCCCCTCGTCCCTAGACGCTCCGGGCGTCAGGAGTGACGAGACGACTCCCGGCCATCGTAGACGCGGGTCTGTGAACGGTGAGCAATGGGTAGCTCACCGTCCGTACGTTAACTTAACGACAGGGTGGGGGAAGTCATATGAAGATATGTTCAGTGTTCAGTTTTCGGCTTTTCATGTAAAATTAATTCTATAATTATTTTTATTTTCCTTACCTTTTTTGATGATATATGATCTCATAAAAACTTTAAATAATTTCTAAAATATAAATATTGAAAGTAATTTTTTTAAATTAGTGACTTTAAAAACTATAAATGTTACGATTTTATAATAAGAAGTGTTATTTTTTTTTTTTTTTTTTTTTTAATTTGTATTTTTCAAAGTTTAATTTTACCTTAAATGTTGCTGTGCCCTAACAGGGTCCATAACTGTTCTTTTAGCTTTAAGCCTTATGTAACACCTTTATACACATTATGGTATGCAAATAAATAAATATGAAATAAGCACTAGCTATAATGTATACACCTATTTAGACATACTTGCAATACAAATAAATAGATTTGTAGTGTCTGTTTGTAATTTCAAATTAACAGCTTTTCAAGAAACAGAACTTCTTTAGATATTTTTGAAAATACGCTTGAAACACCCGGGAACCCAACCGACTAAAATCCGACAAAGTAGCATCCAGAGCAGTAGGTTGTTCAGTAGCAGTAAGAAATACTTTGATGGCACCAATCAATAGGGTCAATCATAAGGAACAAATCTCTGTGCAAACATGCTAAATTACATCCCACATCGTAAATCCCGCACCAAACACTTTACTCCAGTTAGATAATTTACTCGTTTTCTTCGTTCCAATAAAATAAGTTTAGATTTCATGGTTTTTGTTTAATTTAATTTACCATAGGTATTTGCAGAGAGATTTGATCCTTATAATTGACCCTATCGATTAGTGCCATAAAAGTAGGTACAGGATGCTATTTTTTCATGCGTATTTTCGAAAATGTTTTATGCAGTCTTGTCAATAGGCTCGCCCCCTATTACATGGGACCTAAACATACCGGCGAACTGTGGGAGTACATTGGTACACCTCTGCTTAACCCTTCGGGGAATACAGGCGTGATGGTATGTGTGTTTCTTTTTAATAATAAAGGAATGTTTCCTTTGAGTAAAATTTGCTGCCTTCAGTTTTTAGAGCACCTTCCCTCCAGGTACGCTGTGAAAATTTCACCTACTTAGTATAAAGTACCGGCGGTAATATACCGGCGAACTGTGGGTGTACATTGGTACACCTCTGCCTAACTCTTCGGGGAATACAAGCGTGATGGTTTATAAAGTATGCACGTCTGTCTGTCTGTTTGTTCCGGCTAATCTCTGAAACGGCTGGACCGATTTTCAAGGGACTATCACTCGCAGACATTAGGTGAATGTTATAAGAAGTAACTTAGGCTATGTGCTTGTATGACCAGATGTATGAATGTGGACGAGACGAAAGGAATATGTAAGGGTCGTAGCATGTGGCGTTCTGTGTTTCAGCCTACCCCTATGGAAAAACCGTTTGTAACTTAGGCTACTATTATTTTAGAAGTTTTATTATTGTGTTATTTATTTAAATAAAAAAGAGGATTACGCGAAAACAAAATTAAAACTAATGAAATAGTGAATAACGATTTACACAAAGCTTTTTGCAAAATAAGGATGTCCCTTTATTAAGAGCATTGTTATGTTTTATAACCACAACGCGGACGAAGTTGCGGGCAACAGCTATACTAACTAAGCTTCGATACATGTATAGTGTAGGACACTATACACAAAGCTCTTGTGCAAAAAGCACAGGTCACGTGAGCTGACAATTGTACTAATTAGCGAGCGGTGGCCGCGCCGCCGTAATAAAGTGCAGCCGCTATCAGCTCACCTAGTTGTCAATAAGTTACGTGTGCGGGGCGCGGGGCGGGGGCGAGGGGCGCCGGGCGGGGGGCGCACGCACCGGGACGCAATCAGCGGACGAAATTCATTAGCAGTCGCGACGGACGGACGGACGGACAGCAGCCGCGCAACCACAATTGATATATTACACTTATACACGTATCGGTTAAATTGTCCGATCGATAAGTGGGCGTGAGACGCGACCGGCAGCGCCTCGCTTGCGCCCCAGCGCCGGCGATGCAATCTCAACCTTATCTCTTGCCGTAACAAACCAACATTCTGGAGCCGAGAATTCAGTTTGGTCCTTTCGCGCGGAGTTCTCCCAGCGATATCGAAATTGTAAAAGGTGATAATGCCAACAATGCCAACTGAGATAATGGACTCTATTCATTAGTGCATAGAGCTCCATTATGGTAAGAGTGTGCGTGTGAGTTGTGAGGTTGGCGGTGCGCAGGCGCGACGCGAGGGGCTAATGTGTAACCGTTGTCGCTCGCTCGCCGCACTAATGCGGCCGGCGCCGGCGCCCGGCTCACACAAAAATCTACAACATTCCTGCGTTTAGGTCGCGAGCCTTTATTCCTTTTTTATCGGATCATGAAATAATAGAATAGGCACAAAGCAGCCGCCACGCGCCCCCCCCCCCCCGCCCCGCCCGCGCGCCCTCGCGCCCCCGCTCGCCGCTCTTATCAGTACACTACAACTTATGATGCAGCTAGCTATATTATACTGGTACTTGTTAGTTTTATTTATTTAAATGCGTTGGACTTGGATTAATTCTGTTTTGTTTACACAGTATTATGTTAATGTTGAGTACGGAGCCGCGGCTGGACCGACATACTGCACTGTTTGCACAAACATTGTACATCAGCTCACTCCCGCACGAGTCTGACGTATTGCAGCTTTGACAATTTCAGTAATTTGAATCCTCCGCCCTTCACGGGCTCAATGGAACGAACCTCTCACGAGGCCACACGTTATTGCTACTGCTGTCTACAGCGAACTCGTTTAGCTATTAATTACATTACTTTATAACTGATATAAAAATGAGCTTTGTTAAACAAGTACACTTGTTTAACATTAAATATTGAATTATAGAATTGAATAATTTTGACATTTGCATGCCAATCTGTGGTCAAAGAAATCCATAATAGCCGACTTCAAAAACATAGGGAGGTTCAGTTCCACCAGTATGTTATTTGTTTCAACGCTTGTTGAATTGGATGATTTTATTTGAAAAGGTAACTTTGCTTTCTGTGCCCATATCGTGAGGATCTGCCCCTCGGAGATAGACCTTGGAACGTCTTAGTGACGAATAGAACGAAAATTGTGAATTGATTTTTGCAGTGAACGACACCGGCCTGTTGTTGTGCCACCGCTGAGCACAGGCGTCAGGCATCATGTAGGCAGAGCTCGTGCAGAAGGCATCACCTTGGTCACCACGCTTGCTCAACACGGATTAGCGATGTCAGACTTAGCTACAGATATTTTTATTTATGTATTGCCACCGACTGCCGAAACTAAGTTATTTTTAAGTTTGCAGGTGTTGAGGGCGGTGGTTAGTTCGGAGTGAGGTACAGTGTAGCGCATGCGCTTGGAATACAAATGAAAAGAAGTACACTTTGATATCTGAATAGGAAATTCTAAACGCTGACCTGTATGCCGTAGGTACGCGCCTCCACAGCCGCACAGCACCCGGTGCCGGCACAGATCCCCGCGCGCGGTGAGCCTCACTCAGCTGACTGTCACATCAAATTAGTCTGAACTCGGTTTAATCATTATTTGTTAATTTATAACGCATAACCTAATTACAGCAAATCAAGGTTATGTAAATCCCATCAAAAATATAAATGTTGAAATGAGAGTCAAGTTCAATATTATGATAAAGTTATGCCTTGGTTATTGACTTTAACGACAAAAGAAGTGAGATCTAAATGGGTACCAAGTTCAATGGGCAGTCCTGAAATGTATTTTTATCAACATACAATAATTATCAATCCTTATTATAACTTAAATATTGAAGCCTAAGGTCTGACTTGACTAGTTCTCATATGCGAATTATTATTAAGTACCTACTAAAACAGCGATGGAAGAACCCTATGTTCAATGGCTAGTTTCTACCAGCAAGCCAAATTTTACACATACAATCACTCCTGTATTCCCCGAAGGGTTTGGCAAAGGTTTACCAATGTACACCCATAGTTCGCCAGTATGTTTTGGTCCCATGTAATAGGTGGCGAGCCTATTGACATGAACCGGGCACAAATTCAAACTCCGAGCTGCTACTGAGAATTTCATAGAAAAACCCAATAACACTTGTTGCTCGACCTGGGAATCGAACCCAAGACCTCTAGCGTAGCAGTCACGCTTAGAACCACTAGGCCAACGAGGCCGTTTTAAGCTAAATTTTAGGGAGAATAAAATAAAAACTTACAGCTTTAGAACTTGCGAAGGGTATAGTAGTAGTAAGTAGGGCAGGTACGTCGGTCTGGTTGCCCTAGGTTCGATACCCAGCTGGTGAGACGTGAGTACGCATGTCATACGTCCGCCCAACCCTGCAGGGAGCGCGCGATGTGATGTATAGTTATTAAGCCCTACCTATAATCGTTTCAGTAACAACTGTATCCATCATGATATTAATCTTGATAGTTATTTAATTTACAGTAAGTGTTGTTTCGCTTCGAGCTAACGTGTTACCGAGTAGTTATACCATACTGAAAGGTTACCTCACTTAGTTACAGCTAGCCGGCGCGGTGGTGCCCACTAACTGTAGCTGGTACGTATAGCAACTGACTTGTATGACTGTATCTACTGATTGGTGTGTCATATGAAGAGACTCGGAAGCTATCGGAGATCAAGGTGAGTTGGAAGTGAGCTTTACATAGTAGCGGCAGAGCACTGGTGCCCGGTCACTGAGCCAAACTGTCGGTTGTTTGTTTAGCGCCGTGTGAAATGAAATAGAAAGTAAATAATAAGTTCTTAGCGTGAGATATTGTGTTCAGGTGTGCAAAAAACAGGAGTACTCTAGAAACGTAAAAGTGTTTCTCCATCAAAGTAACACTATACGTAGGGCGTAGGACGTTTCTTGGCGAAGTACTGCTACTTACATGCAACATGCATTTTAACTACGCCTAAGTTATTTCTAAACAAACTTCTACTTCTTGCGTGTGTCTATTACGCTCTACCCTAGATACCGGCCCGGATCTTGAGCGCTGACTTCCATTTGCGCAGAAGTGAAATAGTGTTATTCTAAATATTATTAACAATTTACGTATCTTACTAATCTATAAGTTCATGAGTGTATCGTATCAACACATCGCTGGAGTGGCTGTGCTTCCTCTTTGTCTCCTTTGTTATACGAAATTGAAGTGAACTAGGAGCGGCCTCATCCCCGCTGAACACGTCGCCGCTTGTGTCCACAAACTGAAGAACTTCTATAATTATATTCGATACTAATATTAGGTACTTGCTCCATGGCACTATGCACGCCATTCGGCAGTCTGTAGGTATCGCCACAGAACAATAATAGCTAATCGTTAACTGAACACACCGTCACCAACTTACGTCAACCATTGAACGCATATTGTACGAAGCTGTTCATGTAAACAACGGGGTCGGGGTGTCCTGTGATCAGCAATTATAACACGTCGAAATCTCTATGAAAACTGCTTCAATGTGTCGTGTGGTGTGTGAGGGTGTGTCGTGGTGTGTAATGCAGAGCTACGCACACCGAATACTGAAATGTAAGTATGGGACCATGTGAGACTGCCATGCGTTGTTCCCGGGTACAATCGCGGAGTATATCTCTGTTAATGTGAAGACGACCGCCAGCATGCTGGCCGGGCTACCAGACACAACACACGTGCGCTGCGTCGCGCCGCTAATGCCCACCCCAGAATGGTCTTGTGTTCTGCCGGGGCTGCGGATCTGCCGGGGCTGCGGGTTGTTCGAAAGAGATACCGCGCCCCCGGAACGCAAAGGGCACATGAAAGGAACATAGACGGGTTTTAGTCAGTAAAAGTCTGACACTCCCTCCCGCCCCGCCCAGGGCGGGGGAAGTTATTTGATGATTTCCCGTCTATAAAAAAAAAAAAAAAAAATGGTCTGTGCCTACCCCAGGCTGTAGGGCTCACCTTCCGCCTGACCGCATTGCATCGCATCGGCCATGGCATCTTAGGGGCCAGGCCCCCGCTGAAAACTAACTCTAGATACGCCAGTGCTCGGTACGTTAAACATGTTCAGAAATAGTAAAAAAATATAGTTTAAAAACTTTGTGAGATTAACTCTGATCAGTTTTCGATTAGCGATTTTACAAAAAAAATCTATCGCAAATCGCAAACTGATCCGTCTGTGTAGCTACTACACCTAATGCCAATCAATATGAAGCTACTGTGTATCATCATTATACAATCATAAAAAATAACAAAAAGCAGTCATACTCATATTTTGTACTCCACTAGGTATTTTTTTAGTTTGGTATGTAATTAAACTAAACAGAAATTACATATTATACTAGACTTGGAACTTGGAAGAGCCTGGACGCCACGATTTAGCGCTTAATGAATGTACAATATTTTTGACATACATTTTTGATAAACAATATAAATGCGTAAAATATAAAACCATTCCATTTTAAGAGATGACCAATCTCAACTGCCATCGCCAGTTCTCGAACGTGACGCATGGATCAGCACTGTTGAGCTGCAACTACTTCCTTGAAGAAACCGAATGATCCAACACACGCGCCACCATCAGCGAGACAATTGAATGAGTGAGACAACGCCCTCAATGCCTCCGCCATGCTCATTAATGTTGTACACAAATAACTTGACTAATATCTCCGTGGTAACTAATACTAATATAATATTGTGCCCTGGCTATACTTACGTACGATGACGTCACGGCGGAGTCTGCTGCGTCCCACGCGGATTACTCGCACAGTTATTTACGAGGTATTCGTGCAGTAACCGGAATAGTCCCAATTGTTTCAGCATTGTGTGCCACTAATCACTTGTTATCTCTATGGATTACTTCTTTACTATTGAAGTACATCGTTTCCAGCAGTTCGTGTTCGTACTCAGGATCGTTATTGATGTTAGTAGTGTACGGATGTGTTGGCATTCATCGTGTTCAGACGGTGAGCTACGCAACGCTATGCAGCGCTACGTAACGCTACGACGCGCTACGACACCTACGCTGCGGTGACACAATGGGATTTGCTTAATAGTAACATTGTGTTTTATTTTACTTTTAGAAGGTCTTATAATAAGTTGTTTATATTTAAGATGAAACATGGGCGGAGAGATTTTTGAATATTAGGTATTAGTGGAAACGCGTGCGACCGCTAGGCGCGAGAGAAGGACTACTACAGCTATGCTATTCTGAAATAGGTAAATCACTTCGAAAGTCACCTCGCAAGTCTTCTCGATAGTCACCCTTGCTTCGCAGAATATCAAATCTTATTAGAAAACGTCAAAATACTTACTCGATATAATACTTCTCAATTACGTCATCACGCCGCGGCCCTAGTGTATCGAACTCACCCATTTTAAGAATAAGAAACTAAAATCTCACCGCGGATTCAGAAGTGATTTCGCAAATGAACTTTTTAGAATAGCACTACAGGACCGACTGAATAAACTAAGTAAAAAGTCATAATTCGAGGTTCGGCTCTCGCTTATTTCCTTCTCCAATATTGAACCAATATCAAAGATGGCTGACGAAACACCACTTCACCTTTTGGGGGAATACGGAGCGCTGAGCCTCAAGCGCAACAATCATCTGGGAAACACATTTTAAGGCCGGATTAATTAATTGAGATTGCCCCAAGATAACCCTGGAGTTCATTACAGCTGCTGGGTTTGGTGACGATCTCAAACCATAAAAACGCGATCACAATAGATCAAAACGATGGTCGCAGTGACACTAAATCTGCACTAAACCAATTAAAAAAATCAAAACAATTTTTTTTCAGAAACTAAATAAGAAGGATATAATCTGTGTGGTGTGTCCCTATAAAAAAAAAATATATACCATCACGCCTGTATTCCCCGAAGGGTTAGGCAGAGGTGTACCAATGTACACCCACAGTTCGCCGGTATATTTAGGTCCCATGTAATAGGGGGCGAGCCTATTGCCATTAATCGGGCACAAATCCAAACTCCGAGCTGCTACTGAGAATTTCATAGAAAAACCCAATAACATTTTTTGCTCGATCTGGGAATCGAACCCGGGACCCCTTGCACAGCAGTCGCACTTGCGACCACGAGACCAACGGGGCGTGTAGGGGTGTGTCCCTATGTTTTCCTTTTTTCATGAATACCTTTTATCTGTGCACACTAAGCCTCTGTTGATAGCGGTATAGATAGGCAATTGTAGGCATTTCCAATGAGCTCTAGTGCTTATCAAAATAATGTCTCATTGAAAGGGAAAACATAGGGACATATAAATAAGTGGTATTTGTTTTATTGACAAAAATCATTGCTTTAAACTACCTAGAGTAATAAAACAGAAAGAAAACAGGCGAGAGCGTTTCTATGGAGAAAAGGTAAACTGCATTTTCTCTTAACCAGCAGCCAGGTAAACACAACATATCATTATCAAAGCTACAATTACTGCAAATTATAGTTACCTACTTAAAAAAAAGTATACAGACATTTTTTTTTTTTTTAAGTTATAATTTTATTTTGTTCTACATTCTCAATTGGTCACCACGAGTTACGGTCTCGATTCCTACAAAAATAGTTCCTAGAAAAGTAGTCATACCCTGGAAAAAATATATTGTGCGTAAATGTTTAAAAATGGCATTAAAAAGTTTCTCACCATTCTGTGATGAGTAAGGAGCCGCTGCTCTCATTATCTACTGTTTTCGGGAAAAGACAAGCACTTGAGTTCAAGGAAGCCGATAACAGCGGCCGACCTCTGCCGCGCGCACAATGGTGCAGTAATGAGTGTCGCATTGTGCGCGCTGAGCTAGCGTTGTGCCGCCGGGCGTGGGAGCGCGCCCGGATTTATTACATATTAATCTGTACATCTATTATCTACTAAAAAATTAATTATCATCAAGCCAAAAATTAATAACAAACTTGAAGTGTAAGGATCATGCGTGTTTTTCTATGGAGGCTGGGTGTTAAACCAACAGAAACAGTTGTAATGTATACCTAGTGTTCCATGTCTAAATAACGTTTTCATGTATTTCACCTTTTTTAAAGATGGGGTGGGGTAGTCATGAACCGAACATGAAGCTTAGAATGTGATGAAATTCGCTACAGATTTTCAGTCACTCAAAGAAACACACAAGAAGGACAGCTGGATATATGAAACCTAGATATACTCAATACTCACTTGTTTATTGCGTTCCATAATGTACATAATGGTCTTAACAATATAAAAGTACAGAATCATTATGGACCCTGTCGGGCACAGCAAAAACACATGAGTAATATTAATATCACAAATATCTAATCTTATATCTAATAATCTAATTTCTCATCATATTTTTTATGTAGGTACTATTATTTATTTATTTATACAAGCACTACTGCTACTGCTTTTTTTACTATGCAAGCACTTATACTGTAATATAAATATGTGTACCTAATATATCATGAAATAAATTTATTTGTTTCTAATATTATATCTATATCTGTAGGTATTATCATTATTTATTTATTTATTTTATGTGGGTGTATCTTCTTTATTTATTTACATTGATGTTTAGTATTATGTGTATCTAACATATTTTATATTTGTATGATATTATTTTGTTTGTATTTTTTAGTTTAATTGGTTTTAGTTTACTTTATCATGGAAAAATCGTTACCTAATTGTATAGTAGGTAACATTTTATTACTAGGAAGCGTTTTAACTTATTTAAAAATATGTTTGTTTTATTCAGTTCTTATATGTGTTTCGGTATAATTAATTATATATTTTTACCGACATTGCTAAGGGACTAGACGAATGCATTTTCAGAGGGGATGTAGGTAGGTTTAATCTATTTTAATCTCTTAAGATATACTTTGTTTGTATGTGTTTACGAGTGGTATAGTATTGGGGGTATTTCCGGACAAATTTGCAAATTTCGAATATGTATAGGCAGGTAAGGGTTAAAATTTTATGTTTTTGGAAATGTGGCTTGGCTTGTGGAAACCTAACGTGCCTATCCCGACCAAACATAACATAACCAATACAAGTCATTTGTTTCTTTACAAACATGGGTAGTTAAGTTACTTGGATGTTCTTTTATAACAAGGTGCTCCAAATTTTGCCGTCTAATGGGTACGCCGTAATATTAGGCATACCATTGTGAATTTATAATAATAGGTATCGTGTGGGCAGTAAGGTATAAACGACCCCACATACCCTAGTGTCAGAGTTTCTAAACCGCCTCAAGGTCCTCTGACATGGTTACCGATATCAGTGATGTTCAAGATAAACTTAGAAAGTAGGTACATGTAAATTTGAAAAAATCACATTGGTACATGCCCGTGGCTGGTTGCGACCCACAACCACGTGCATGAAAGGCGGGCGCCTTAACCACTAGGCCATCACGACTTATAATAATGGACATATCATTGGTAATTCAATAAAAATAAAAATGTCAAACAGTCAACCCTAATCTAACTAATCTTTAATGTTCTGAATCTTCATAGCGTGAATACGAAACATAACATAGAGCTCAATGTCTGTTTGTTTCAGCTGTTGGGAATCAAACCCGGCGACCTCAAACAAACGGCTGGACCGATTGCGACGGGACGTTCACAGGCATTTAGCTAATGTTATAAGGAGTAACGCAGGCTACTCTATTTTAGAAAAATAATTAGGGATCCGCGCAAAAGAAATTAAAACCCCGTAGATAACTAATATTTACGCAGATAACAAGTCGCGGGCATAAGCTAGTTGTAATATAATTTCATAGAGCTCGTACACAGCTTCTTCAACATTCAAGTTCTGTTTTATAATGTTCCGATGGTTCATCCAGATCTAAATAGGTAATTCCTGTTTTTTCTTCAGCACAATTAACCTGGGCGCTATAGCCACTGGTGACGAGCCGCGGCAGAGTGCGTGCGAGTGTGGCACGCGCGGTGCACGGCACCCGTGTTCTGGTAGGCTGCTATTACACTAAGAGTGGGTCAGCCTGGTTTGTGTCAGATCCATCGCTGATTGAGAACCTCCAGTCGGTCAGATCAAAGCGTTACTAGCGGAATACCAATCATCAGTACAATAGCCAGCAGTCAAATGGACAAATGAGGAGCTCATTCACTTCTACGAAGTCCCACTTGTAAACAGCAACTGCTGTGATGCTACCATCGCAGCAGTTGCTGTATGTAGGTAACAGTTTATTGAACCATACATAGTTAACAGTCAGTTAAGAAGGCAGTATATTCCTGTTGAGCGCAGTACATGGCATACGATATTTAAATAGGTGCCGCGAGTGAGGTGGCTGCTCCGCGCACTGCACCACTACACGCCGCTCTCCAAATAACATCCGCTAATCAACTGGCGTTGGACTAAGCGATTAATTAGTACCGGCCGGACCATAGCAGGCGGTCAGTCGGGCGGCAGGGCGCGGGGTGGAGGGGGGGGGCGAACACTCGCACGATTGATTGCGACGCCGCGAGTATAAACAAAAACGCAGCACTAATTCCATTAGGGCCCGAAAACTAACCCCTCTATAAATCTCCGCGCGGCTCCCATTACTCGCGATAGCGGCCGCCCACCGCGCCCCCCTCCCGCCCTCGCCCCGCCCCGCACTCCCGCGCCCTCGCCCGCACGTCATATGAC
This sequence comes from Caradrina clavipalpis, assembly GCA_932526535.1. Taxonomy (NCBI): domain Eukaryota; kingdom Metazoa; phylum Arthropoda; class Insecta; order Lepidoptera; family Noctuidae; genus Caradrina; species Caradrina clavipalpis. The sequence goes on from OW052089.1 coordinate 168,079, forward strand.
GCGTCACGTGCGGCTACATCACGAGCGCTGCAATTTATGGAAAAGCGCATTTCCACGGTCGTGGGGAGTGCCCCGCCCCCGCCGGGCCCGGCCGGGGCGGAGGCTCGCGCCGCCTCCCGCGCCAGTGGGCGCGCGCTCGCCGACAGGACTACACGCGTCGACGTGCTCGTGCTATCTATCGCTCGCGCAGTGACATCAGTGTGCATCATCAGCTCGTGTCAGTGACAGTGATACGTTGCAGCAGCACATCACACACCGACAGCGCAGTCCGGAGCCACCGGCCTGCAGCCCGATACAAGTGAGTGCTGAATCCTTCATGTTGCCCTGGGTCGTTGATCGATGCTCAGTCCCGGCTTCCTATCGCCGTCAGCTTCAGCTAGCACAGCGGACAGTTAGGAGCTGCAGCTCATTTACAGCTGTATCCCAAGTCCTGACGAATATATTTCCGTGTTGTTGCTGTTGATTTTATTAGCGTTATGTTTGAGAAATGAGATGACTAGGTTATGAAGGTAACCCCTTCTACAGAGTACTTGTATCGTTCACTGTGTCCTAGGCACAGAGCATGTCGTGCTCACTAGCTGCCCAGTTAGAGCACACGAACACTGCCAGCCGACGGGCACGCGTTTTGGACGTGTAACTATCCTTGAGCACAACCTTGCCTTCCATCTAAATTCTAATACTAAGGAGCGTGTCCTTGACTCTTGCGCAGCGCAAACGTCTACAGATATAAACTGTTATTTTGGAAAGCAGTTTTATTTTGAAATGAACTTGCGCACCGCAAGTATTAACTTTAATTAAGGAGCTTTAATGTATGCCAGAAACAATGTTAGCGCGCTCCGGTTCACTTGAAACTCGGTTTTAGTAATATAAGCAAAAAAAAAAATAAACAAAATAACACTTAACTTTGTAAAACGGAGTAGGCACTTAAGTTGTTAGGTGATGATGCTTACTGTTTACAAGCAACTCAGAAATTGATAAAATAATCTTAAAGGCAAATAATCTCTAAGATCTTAAAAATCAACCCTGTAGGGTAAAACTGTTTGTAAAAATGTTGTTATTACATCTATTTATAAACATGACACTTGGCACAAATAGTCATTGTGTAGAAACAAACCGTAATCAAACACTTGTTCAAACGGTCCCTTGAAGGGGTTGCGTGTGTCGTATGTGGCAGAACGAACGATACGGGCAAAGTGCTACACACAAAAAAAAACCAACATTTCTTTGGAGCCAGTCATATAGGTGACTTCCTATCCTACTAGTCATGCTATCCTGCTAGTCCTACTTCTTACTTACTGCTTCCTGCTAATATTATAAATACACAACGATAGTTTGTGAGGATTGATGAATGGAGGTTTGTTACTTTTCACACGTAAAACGGCTGAACGGATCTGGATGTTTGGCATTGTGTTAGATTGTGGTATGGAATAACATATAGGATACTTTTTATCCCGAAAAATGTACGGTTCCCGTGGGATAATATATAAAATTTTAGAAGCTAGATAAACAATGTCTTGTAACTTAGTAATGTTCAGTTGGGTACAAACGTGGCGTATTCTCAGCTACAGTTAGCACAAGTCCAGCTGTTGGAAGTGAGTGCGGCAACAAGCCTCGTTCACATCATGATCAGTGTGAACAGTAACGCTGGCATGACAACTCGACGTAAACATTAAGTACGTACTAGCTACTACTAGCACAATAAATCAACTAATTAATTGCAGCTCCGCGATCACGTAAAAACGGATCCGCTCGGCTGCTCGCTAATAGCTGACAGCTCGACTCACACGCCGCACACACGCGCCGGCCGCTGCACTATGAACATACACGTTTACACATTTCCCAAAACATTGGTATTCTTACTATTCATATTTTGTTTTAGTAGATAGTTTTCCAGTTTATCAATTTTCATTATTTAATTTTATTTATACCTGCCGTCGGCTTGTTTGCCATCGAATGACATAAAAAAAAACCCTAAACTATTTTTTTTTTGAAAAATTTACTATCCATCACGCCTGTATTCCCCGAAGGGTTACACAGAGGTGTACCAATGAACACCCACAGTTCGCCAGTATATTTAGGTCCCATGTAATAAATAAATAAATAAAATTTCATAGAAAAGTCCAATAACACTTTCTGCTCTACCTGGGAATCGAACCCAGGACCTCTAGGGTAGCAGTCGCGCTCCGGACCACTAGGCCAACGAGGCAGTATATTTACTATCGTTATGAGAATACCTAAAACAAATTTTGCCTGGACCACCACCACCACCATAAATACCATAAATCTCGGTCAGTGACATAAAACTTTGACATCAAATAACTAAATGTTATCTAAACAAGTACCTACCTACAGAAATTGCCGTTGTTGTTTTATAACAAAATAATGTAATTATAGTAGGGGAAGGTTGCGATCATTGGACCGCTTCTTTCATTGGACCACTTAAATATTTCGTAAAATCGCAACTCCAGAGACGCGTAGGTACGTTACAAAGCATGTCTTGGGTGGTAAGAGTGGCCCCCCGCAACCTCAGTACCCCCGCTGCAGCCGCCAATGAGTGACGTATGTAAATGTGATCGCGGCGCTCCGGATATAAAAAATACGACTACGAAAAGTTGATGTAAGTATCATAATACTATGATTTGATTAATAGTACATATTTTAATGTTTAGAATATTTACTTGTATTTACGTTGGAAATAATTATTCTTGACTGAAAATAGTGGTTGTTTTTTTATAACCCTATTTTTACGTTAGGACCCTGTTGCTATCATCGGACCACTAACGTGGCCCTATCATTGGACTGGTCCAATGATAGGAACTTTCTGTTTATGATTTAAATGTAATGTTTTTACAAAAACTAGTTGATTTTGATAGTCCCGTGTCAATAATAATAATTACGTTTATTTATGTGATAATAATTACACGTGTATGTTAACGTGATAAATTGTTTCAGAATGGCTACAAAACGAAAATATTATGCGTGGAATGAAGTAAGCATGTAACAACAATGACCAATTAAAAAAAACTAATTTGCTGCTCAACCCAGTATAAGCTCTTTTACGTTAAGGATAGGTATTTTTAATTATTCTTTTTGATGAAGGATTTCATTTTTTTTTTATTGAGTTTTGTTAATCGCCTTGAATGGACCACTGCCAAAAATTTTCTAAGTCCATTGATAGCAACTCAGTGGTCCAATCAAAGCGACCATGGTCCAAAGAAGGCAACGACCAAAGAAATGTTTAACGTCAATTTTCTCACAAACTGTCAGTTTAAATTAGCTGTGAGTGATATATTATATTAATAAATTTGATTGGAGACAAAACCAAAAAGCAATTTTATTTTATCGCAAAAACTAAAAAAGATATGTCGTACGGAAGTTAAGTGGTCCAATCATAGCAACCTTCCCCTAGCATTGTGTAAACAAATATTTATTTATTTAAACTTTATGCAACAAAAAGTACAAAGGCGGACTTAATGCCTCAGGCATTCTCTACCAGCCATCTATAGGTGGTGAAGAGATAACATGCCAGGTGCAAATTATTGTACCAGAGTGAAAGAGCAAAATTTGATACTTAGAAGAAAAGGACTACTACTACTATAATTATCTATAATTAACAAATATTTGCGCACCATGTTGTTATGTAATGGTAGAATATAAATAGGCCATTTTAATTCTAAGATTATAACATCACTTTATTCAAATTTACTTTAGTTCACTTTTATTTGTGAGTTCCACAACTTTTATGAAATAGTTCGGTATTTTCGTTAAATACATTTTCCCTTTTCATAAAGCGATTTCAAAAGTATATGTCTATTCTTAAAAGTAAATGTGTAAAGTTAATCAAATAGCTTCAGTAATTACCTATTTGCCTACAACTTTGTATTTCCTACTGTGAAACCTATATCCAATACATATGACCTTATGGATTATTTCCTATGAATAACTATGTTTACAATAGCATTTGTATTTGATATTGAAGTAACTGTAACCGACGAGTAGCGCTGTACTAGGGTAGGAGTGAGCGCGTCCGCGGCGCCGGCGCAGGCTATTGCGCGGCGCCGACGCACCGCATTCCTCGCAGTCTCTCCGCTTATCTGATACGGTAGTGTTCGCAGACGCGACTACGGCCGCTTGTGAAACTTTCAGTAGCTGAGAACATTGTCTCGCGGACGCACATTACACTATAACTTAACTTGTACTGCTGACACCGCGCAGGGTATCGTTAGTAGACAACGTTACAGTACTACAACATACCACACAAGTGTTTGGTGAAGTCTCGTATTGAATGTCGCTGATATTGCAGTTCTAGCTCGAGTCACACCACCGTTTGAATGTAGTGGTTGTACAAGTTAGTTAGTTGGCTTTCGCCGACTGTCCTCCGTCAATCCCTACTAGTTAGTACACAAGCAGGTAATCAGTCGCTGTTATCAGCGAGTGGCAGCGCGTGACGTCACCTCCAGCCAGGCGCGCGGCGCTACCTGCAACCCTTCTGACCTACTTACAGACGGCAATAAACACGTAGAGTCGCGGTGACGTGTCTCGGCGCCACCGGCGAACTCTTCAGGTACTCGTGCACAAAAAAAAACGCACAGCATTGGGACTCTCGGACACTAGAGTAATTTACGAGGTCCGCATAGTTCCGGCGAGCCTGCGCCGCGCGACTCCGGACGAACGCTGCTGATCACTGATAACGTTAATAGCGCCTTAGTTTCCCACCGCGGATCCCATACGTCACCGTAATGGCAGCACCGTCGCTGACGCCTGACTGATGACTGGTGAGTCACGGATGGGTCCATTGCGTCGCTTTGCAATCAAAGCCCTCCTCGACGTATTGCTGAATGTTAGAAAGCACAGACAACGAAGGAAGTGGTGACTTATCGTATCATAATAGTCATCAGCGTTTCTTTTTGGTGTAACAAGAGACTATCTTTTGCAATCTTTTGTACACAAACAAAGGCACTACTTAGTGTGTACTTGTATAAATCCACCTCCGCAGAGCACTCAGTGAATTCCAGACCTTTGTCACACTTAGATACGTATTCTAACGTTTAGCGCATACTTTACACATTTACCGGTGATACACATATATGTAGATATGTGCGACTCCTGTTCGCCCACTCGCAGCGACCACAGTACTGTAGTATCCACACAAGAATAATTTCAATTTCAAACATTTCTTTGTAAATAAATAAATATCGGCAAAACCAATCACGAAGAAATCATTAAAAGCAGCCACATATTTTGTAACGCAGCGAACCATCAAGATTCCATGTAATTCCTGACTGGAGTTTATGATCCAAGATCTTAAAGATGCTGGAACTGCTTGCTAGCTACAATGTGGGGCCCTTTTTCGGGGAGCAGGTTTAAAAGGAACCCTACCAATTCCGGTTCAGGTGTGACGTTTGTTTTTATATATATACACGATAATGTAACAATTTTACAAAGCGGAATCCCTTATTGTCAAACAGTGTCTACTATGGGCTATAACTTCATCCAGCTGCTCCTAAGGTCGAAACTTTAAAGCTTCTGGCTGCAGTGAGAATATGCCTGGCCAAAAATGTTTAACAGAAGATTTAAGTAAAGCCTCCTGAAAAACATAGATAATGTATAGCATTGCATGCACCTGTAATGGTACCCCGTATGGATTGTCCCGTCGGTCTCGTGGTCGCAAACGCGACTGCTGTGCGAGGGGTCCTGGGTTCAATGCCCAGTTCAGGCTCAAAATTCCTAATGAAAAAACCCAATAACACTTTTTAAGTGTTACTAGATTTTTTCATTAGGAGTTTTCTCTAGAAGCCTGGAGTTTGGAAGTTGGTGATGTTGGTGTGACACCCCGTGCTTCGGAAAGCACATTTATTTCCAGTCGTGTCGGATTGCCGCCCCATCGGGCTATGAGAGTTAGGGAAGAGGGAGTGCACCTGTGTTTGCGCACACACTTGTGCACTAAAATAAACACTATAATATTACAAACAATCCTACTACTATTATAAAGGCGAAAGTTTGTATGTATGGATGTATGGATGTATGGATGTTTGTTACTCTTTCACGCTTAAACGGCTGAATGGATCTGGATGAAATTTGGCACAAAGATAGATTATAGTCTGGAATAACACATAGGCTACTTTTTATCCCGGGAAAATGTACGGTACCCGTAGGATAACACATCAACTGTGACGCGGACGAAGTCGCGGGCAGAAGCTAGTATACTATAATATTTCCTGCGTACTTGGCTAGTCTGCTTTAGATTAGCTGCAGTGGCCGGAATCGGTCTGGAGAGCTACTACAATGGTACATACAAACAAGTCCTAGCACACTGCTATTATGAACGCGTCCTAGATCGTCACAGAGTAAGGTACCGGCGGCACTAGCACTCCTCTCCGCAGACGAGCGGCGGACGGTGTCCATTACGTGCATTATCGTAACACCCGCCGGGCACCATGATACGTGTTTGTTTGTGTGTTGGTATGCGGGGGGCGCGGGCCGGGGGGCGGGGGGCGCCACTCCGTCATTGATACATCAGCGCGCACCATTAGCCGGCTTTTTTGCCGTCCCTCGTCATCGGATTAAGCTCTCGTCACCAAACAAAAAACTGTGGAACGACCGGGAACATTTCGCACTTAGTCGCTCACCCTTCTACTGCGACCCATCCGTCTTGATAAATGACTCGATGTTGACAAATGACTAGAAAATTAAATATCGGCTAATTTGTCGCCACCATTGTGCTAGCGGCTTTATATACTCCAGCCAATAAACTCATCGTCAATGATAACTCGAATGCTATTACTTACAGCGAAGTAGATAGATATATGAATAAATGCGAGGAGCTTGTTATGTGTGAGATGAGAGGCTCGTGAAGTCGTACCATCACTCTTCTTTTATGTTTTATGCAGTAAACAAAAATGTTTACTACACATAATCAACAATAGTATCAACTTAATAAAAGAGCCTAATGAATTGATTCACAGCTAGTTCCGCTGAGAATTAAATTAAGAAATGTATACATAGTAGAGCACTCATCTAAAACGTTCCATTAATATCGAATTGATACGAATGCTGACGGTACGCCTCAGATAACCGTCGGACAATAGAAATTGCCCGGCGCACCAAGTCACCGGCATTCATTGTTTAATCCACTTATCGTCGCGTTATCGGCGACCGAGTGGAGCTAATACTGGACGCAAGTATCGCATCGGCTCGGTCGCACTCTACGAAAAAAAGCGTGGCGCCTCGGCATTAGGAGCCAGGTTATTTATAGGGGGATTAATAGGGTCGTGTTGCGTCTCTGTCACGCTCGTGGTACAGGGGTAAGATGGTCTTTGTCGCACAGACAATTAGCGGGGCCCCGCCTGTCAGATAGCTCAATAAGTGCGCCGAGGACAATGCATGACGATGCGGACCCCCGGGGGGCGGGGGCGGGGGCGCGCGCCACGTTTGCGCAACGTCGCCGCTTGGCTCGTGCTATGTCATTTATATTATGTCCCCAACAAACCTTTTTTTCTTTCGTCTGGTGCGAACCGTTTGCGTCTCGCGAAGGTGCACAACTACGCTGGGTAACATTCCCCCGCACCGCATCACCAACACGCAGTGAGCCGCGCACGCACCCTCTCGAACATGCGCATGTTTGCGGACAGAGTGTTTTTGTGGACATAATCCGAGACTAATTTCATATACATTTTGTTAATTGTTTTTGTTGCACCTGTGCCATTGCACAGTAGCAACTAGCAAATATATATTATCAAAAAAAACCTTTTAACCTCACTGTGTTATAGATATTAAAGCACATAGTGTACAATTACCATACAAGTAAATATTTTTTTTCCCCAAGGAAATCACGAGTCAATACGCGTGCCGGCTGCTACACGCGTATTGACTGGTGCACGAGAGTACCATCGAAGTAAATAAAAGCTATCGTCGTACGCGAACTTCAGAACATCCGACACCGCAAGTGACTACCGACAGACCTACAGACGTGACAGTAGTGGAGGGCGCAGCACCGGCCGCATGCACCTACTCCATGTTACTTAACATTTAACACAAATAATTGCTAATTATTCAGCACGTAGTTTCCCACGCGCCGCTGTGTCCAGGAAGCACGGGTGATACTGCGAAGTGCGCTCAGCCGCCTGCAGCAGGTACGCACCTAGTGTCGAGCTGATACAGATAATCCTTTCCCAGAAACCATGCAGTTCACTGAACTACGTACTCTCGTCGTAATCCGTACTTCGAGGAGCCACTTCTAGAAATGATGTTTGGAAACAATTAGTAGTACACGTAGGTGCGTATTGTGTGAGCGTGGGAGCTCGTGTAGAGTGGCACAAGTCTATTCATTAACCTTAAGTTAAAAATTGATTTATTATATCTACGGTGATCAAACATAATAATATACTATACTATCTTTCCAGCCCTTTCAATGTTATTTATATATTGTATTGTTAAAAAACGCCGCTGTATCAAGACTTAGTAGGCAATACATGTTGACTAAAACTTCAAATTAAAGTTTTTGCGAATCTCTGGCAAAGTATAAGTAATGTTTCTAAGATTGACTATAATTTTACCAAAGTTTGTTTCATTATTTATATGTGTACAAATGTTGTTATTAAATATCTTATTATCAAAGTCTCCTGGAAGAGAAGGAGTACAACTACGTAATACTTTCGTTAAATAAATTATAAGTGTAAATAGGTACATTCAAAGGCTCAGGAACACATTTTTAGCTGCTCCTACATTCACTAGAAAATAATTATGATAGCTCGACGTCGCTCGTCACCGTGCAAAAGGTGCGCGTGCGCGTTGATGTCTTCTCAAGGGGCGGACCGCATTGCCTCAGTTTGGGCGAGTTGTATCATATATGTCCTCCTCTAATATACTTTTCTGCTCATTCATTCTGTGTAACATAGAATAAATATATTAAAAACACGGAACAATATATATATTATGAATGTTACGCATTATGCCCGAGTCAGCTGATGTCGTCATGACAATAAGAAACACCTAAACTTTTGCACATAAGTACCGACTGACACGTAAATTGATACCTAAATTGTAGTAACTTCAGAGTCCAGTTCAGTTTGTTTATTCTATATTTAGACTGTTTTGTATGCCTATTGAAAAATGGATAATGGCAGTGCTTGTAAGGTATTCTTACCGCCAGATTATTATCACAGCCGTATTGAGTCAGCTATATTTATACTCATATCGAAGAATTAAAACCGTGTCCCGAGCATCGCCGCGGGTTCAGTTAGTCGCGGAATTCGTTTAACATAGTAGCCAAGTTTCTCATGAGGAGAAAATCTTACTCGGCGTCGGTAGGTATCATAAATTATCAGATAACTTACTGATAGCTTGACACATGTATTTAAAAGATAGCAAATTCCACAGATACGATGTAGAAGATTATTCTTATTTGATGATAATAATCTCCGTATCTCGTGTGATTATTAACATCTGATAATAATTCCGTGACGCGTCGCGCAGGTGTTGCGTAACGACGTGATGAATGTGTGGACGTGGTTAGTCCACGGGCCGCCGCCGTCAATATATCGTTAGCTTAGGGCACCTTACTACATACGAGTACTATGCCTACCCCAGGCTCTAGAAAGTAATGAGTGATAAGAGTATTCACTCGTAGATAACATTGAAACGTGTCATGTACCCACGAATCAACTACTTACACATACATAAGCAGGTCAATATCTCCGAGATCGGACCGTCAGCGTTGGGCACGAACTCTGTCATATTTCTATCATTACATTGTTATAAGTGTTGTGCGTTTAGCAACTAAGCTCAGCGATGCCTAGTAGTGCACTGCGGCGCGCGGCGTGAGGCGGCCGGTTCATTGGCACACACTTGACGTCACTTAACGTTACGCTCTTGTACATACAAACACTTTATTCACATATTATTTAACTTGCAAAGCATAACCGTAAATAATACAATAAATAAGCAATAACCTTCATCAAAGCTCTTTAGTTTAATTACATGATATCGACATAAATCATATTTACAGAAGCACAAACAACAGCAATAATATAATTATCTGAAGCTGCCGTTAACTTGTCATGAGCTTTATTTTAATTACTTATTATGATAAGTTTTGCTGACGCTCGTGTCTATCGGTTAGAACAATTCTGGATCTACAAATGCAAGTGAATGATGTGAATTTTGCCGAATGTCAGCAGAGTGACGTCACTGGGAGCCGAGCGCAACGTGCGAACATTACTTAGAACAAACTCGTTTATCTCATTAATGTTGGTCGGTGATTTGTTTTGGGAAGAGATTCATAATGTGGTGTCATCGGAGCTGGGCACGTCATTAGACACGGACACGTGTGCCTGCTGTGACGGTCGTGCACAGCGGCGGAGAGGACACAGCTAGTGGAGCTGTGTGCAGCGCAGTGGCTTGACGCAGGGGGTGGAGGGGGTGTGATGAGGAGGGCTCCACACACAATCATCCGCCAAAGTCAGTAAGGGTGGATGCATGTTTGTTTCTTTTCACTTCTAAACGGTTGAAAGGAATTACCTGAAATTTTGCGCACGTATAGATATTGATCCAGCTCAACACAGTATTATTCTTATCCCGTTTTTCCGTTCTCGTAAGATAATTTAGGACTTTAACTTAATTTAGAAGTTTACGCAGACAAATCACATGCAGAAGCTAGTCAAACATCAATCTATACTATATTAGAAAGTAGTAGTTTGTTATTAATTTGTTTGTAATCTCCGGAAGTACTGATACGATTACAAACAATATTTTACTGATAACAAAGCTACACTTCTGCAGAGTGCAATAGTATTTTTTTTTATGTTTGGTATTTGTTCCTTTCATCGGAACGAAGTCGCGGGCAAAACCTAATTAGTTACATCCTTGACCACGATCGAAGCAAGTTCTCTATCGTTACTCAACTGAAAGTAGTGTCACAATACGGAGTATGTTGATACATGCGTTATCACATTATGTCACTGGTGCTGTATAACAACAGCGCGGCAGAGCCACTCGGCGGTGACACCGGCCCAGCAGTGCGATTCTCTCAGCCTCACTTCGTAATATGAAAGCTGAATCCGCAGTGAGATTACAAAATGGTATTCTGGTAAACACGATCACGCCTGTGACGTCACCACAGCGAGCGAATACTCAACCAAGTTCAAGTGGGTTCGTTATCGAAGTGAGCGCAGTCATTTAAGTGAGACTCGTTTTCGAGTTTGCATTTTAGAGAATCGCACTACAACACAGGATGCTACCGGCGATGTTCTCGTGGGAAACATATGATATGTCAAATGTAAATCGCCGTTTAGAATGCAGTTTCTAAAATCAATATTCTTAAACTATTTAATATTCATCCAATGAATGCTAATTCTGTCGCTTAATTTGTTGTTTATTGGTAAAACACCTGGAGCTTGTGTAACGAATGTCAATATCGATACTAATGTTATTATAAATGTGAAAGTTGATCTGTTTGGATGCTCGTCATGATCTTGTTCGGGATACGGGAACAATGGCGGGGAGTCAGTCACACACAGAACACATATAACTTCACATTCTATGAACTAGCAGACACGTCATCCTCAACATTCACAGTTAAAACCCGGATCTCGGATCTTAAAAAAACACTTTGATAGAAAAATAATAAACAAAAATTTGAACGAAGAGTGTTTACTCTTCGTCGTGTGTTTAATAATAAGAACATTTTTGTCATTTAGTATCAGAGTGTGAGGCACGCTGGCTGACAGTGCGACGCTCCACCGCGCCGGGGTAACAATAGAACCTCCGCCATCGAGCACATATCGTAAACATATGATACACATCTTATCAGTGGGATCTGAGTGATGTCGCGACAAGTGTCGGCTAATATGTGACAAGTGTCGGTCAGTGTTGGAGCTTGCTCCTTATGAGTTGTCACTTTACTGGCTAGTGTCGCGTGCTCCGTGCACGGTGGGGGGCGGGGGGGGGGGCGAGTGGTACCACGAGGTCAGGTCGCTGGTATGTCTCGCGAGCTTCCCGTGTCGGACAGGTCGCGTCTCGTAACGACTCCATCTGCTGACCACACTTACAGTGTCGCGGCCTGTAGGAGGGTACCACTTATGACAGTAACTACGAACATGATGCTCTGCTCTCATATGTATATTTTATTTTATTTTTATTGAAAGGAACAGCATACAGTTACATATACGTAATAACAGCTTAAAACTAATTTAACAATCAATGTAAACAATAATGTAACCCATAACACTGTTAAATAGTTTAATGAGGAAATAAGAGTGTAATCGCTAGGAGTTACAGTAGTACCTACATGCAGTATTAGTTTTGTAGGCAATGCTCATCTATAGTTGGAATTTAGACAAAACAGATTTAGACAAATAAAGATTACATAATACAAAAAGTATATTGATCTTAGTAAGTTTTAATAATTTTCAGAACGAGTACACACATTGGTTTTATTAAATAAAGAGGAGCGGATGAGGCTTTTGAATTTACTCATTGGGCAATTGAAGATGTCAATATTATTCCACCAAAATTACTAAAAAGATTTGGTGCCTAAACGTATTTAGGACGTCATTGCATCCCTGTCACATTGTTAAAAGGTGACGGAGACAGAATGATAAGATAAACACATATAACGCTAAATATGTTTAGTGATTTGCGGTGAAAGTGGGCCTAAGAGCTAGGTACGAGGTAGGAGGGCTGACCGACGTCGCAGTCGCCACGACGGTCAGCCCTCCTAGTCGCCACGACACAGTCAAACATTTTATTTCTATGAGTTCTGAATTCCTATTACTTTCATCATCATCATATTAGCCCCAGGACGTCCTCTGCTGGACATAGGCCTCCCCCATAGATTTCCAATAGGACCGGTTGGAAGCGGCTTGCATCCAGCGTCTTCCTGCGGTCTTAATAAGGTCGTTCTAGTACTTTATTTCTAAACAATCATACCGCTACACGGTTTATTTTTTAGTTTTTGTGAAAGAAGTGTTGGTCAACTATATACATTTTTTTAGTGTCATATACGTTATGCGCTCTCTCAACGTTTGAATAATTGAGGACGTAGCGCACCGCCTCTACGTAGCGTGTCGCGTGTATATGTTGAGTGAACTTGTCGATGTTCTTGTAAACAAATAAGCAACTGTCAAGTGTATGTATTGGCGATACAGTTACAAGATACTGCTTCTAAACATATGTTAGTATGTGTTACCTGTCTGGGTATCCTTAAACATTTAATTAGCATTAAGAATAGTTGCAATTTGCAGCTTGGTATCACGTTGTATTGTAATAAAACAATAAAAACGATAATAACGAATGTGTATTTACACAATTATGATCATTATAATCGTCAATATATGTAACTACGACGTCACGTCTCCATTAAATAGACACATTTACGTGATTGTTATTGCTTAGTATTCGTTCGCCGTGGTGACGTCACCACGGCGAACGAATATACACCAATGACAAGTTGGTTCGTTATCGAAGTGGGACTCGTTTTCGAGCTTGCATTTTAGAGAATCGCACAGCTGAGCTGCAAGTTGCAAAAAAAATAATGTCCACTAGCACAACGCTTTCGCCGTTTCACCGAGATGTCTGTCTGTCCGCTAGTGTGTGTGAGCGTTGAAAAGCTTAACCTTAGAAAGATCCGTATCGCTAATTAAACCCAGAGATATCATCGATTTACATTTATTTAGAGCTCTATTGCCTACATTAGCCGCCATTTGGCAAACTTTAAACTTGAATCTGAATGGAACACATGACGGTCGACGTCGAGTATAATGTATGCATACGTGAGACAATTAGTCTCCTTGTCTGCCGAGTGAGCGACACAACGACCGCGATCTAATCGCGTCCATCTAATCTTATCTACGAGATAATGATTACACTATTAATGTGACAGCCGTCATGCGAGCACTCGGCCGCCAGTTATCATCGCTTATGCATGCGGTCGCGAATGTGACCTTCTACCTCTATTTAGCGCTTATGTCCAATTAAATAGCGTATCGACATCAGAGCAGAAACAGTTCACGTGTAGCCTACTGTCCACAAGCTTCACAATATAATATAAACCGGACTCAAGTTGGAATACAAGTCACCCATTACAGTTCTCTAAGTTTTGGGATTACTAAGCTACAGGTCCTCGGTGCAATTCGCAGGTTGGGCTAACTGTTATTGAGTTTTCTCAATTGGAATTTCTCCGTGGCAACCCGTAGTAAGGAAGTGACCGGTGTGCCATCCCCGCGGCTCGGTAGGCACGTAAAGCTGTTGGTGGTGCGCGTGATTACTATCATGTCGGGTTGCCATGCTATCCAACTATGAGTGTAAGGGATCAGGGAAAACCTGTAAGTGCATGTATGTTTGCGCACAAACTTGTGCACTATGTTATCTCCTGTAGTCGTCTAGCCTCCGGTCGTCATAATAGACAGTCGTTAGGGGAGAATAACTATTATTTATAACAATGTTAATAAGTATTATTTATAACAATGTTGTCGGAAGATAACGCAGTAGGTTCGGTGTTTGATGAAATCCGTGAAGCTGGTGAACACGTGGAGGGTGGTGAGCTCCGAGCAGCTCGGTGTCCGCGCAGGGCGCCGCCAGTATGTGGGGAATGTTAAGTGCAGTGAGCTGGCGCCGCGCTCACGGGGGAGCGGAGCGGTACAGTTAACTGATATCAGAAGTATTTCTCTTGTACAATTCTGCCTCCACGTGTTTATGTACAAAATGATAACTGAGTGTAACATTTTGGATTCAGTTAAGTAATACGTATTCGGCCTAGACTGTACACACTGTCTGTATACACATTATAGCGCCGTTAAACTTATATTTTTTTGTGTTAAATATCACATAGGTAATTTAATTCAGGCATTGTTTGCTTAAAAGGAGGCTTCCAACACGTCTAATGTTATAAAATGCTAATATTGTGACAATAAACTATTTTGTATTTTTTGTATGTTTTTGTAATTCCATGTCATAGTCTAGTTGCTTACAAAACAAACATTGTGTAGATTTAATAGTACTCCGTCATCCCGTAGAAAGCCTCTACGCGCCTACGAAAGTGCTACGACTGTCTACGAGCTGCGTAGCCTAGCCGTAGCTCAACATGGATTCCTATTAATGGTCCCTTGCTAAATAATCCCGAGTATATTGGACAGTGTTTAATACACAACAGTCATATTTGTACAACTTTTTTTTATAATAGCAGCCACGATTTATCATCAAGAAGTCAAAGTCAAAGTCAAAGCATTTATTTCAATTAGACCATTTACAGGCACTTTTGAATTGTCAAGAAGTTACAGCAAGTTGAAGCTAGTTGCTCGTTCCAAAACGTAGATCTCTATGGAGAAGAACGAGCAAGAAACTCCATGGACACTCTTTTCAAAATGGTTTTTTGAAGTTTAATTAATATAAGTTGATATTGCAAATGTATGGGAGTTTAATTATAAAATTGACCTCCAATGTGTTAGACTTGTTTTTAAATTGGAAAAATAGTTTTGATAATAAGAGCCGGTCCACAAAAAGGCTGCAAGAAAGACAATGGACACTGTAGTACAAACTGGCATATTTATATGTTGTGTGCTCCTATTGTGCAACCAAAAATGTCAACAATTGATAAATCATTAGGATCATTTCAATATATTTCGGAATTAGATTACAACACCGTGCGCGCTAATAATAAACTCCGGCCCGCTGTTGGCTTATGATGTATTCCGCTCATTACTGGATGATCAGCGGGACGTGACCCCGCGGCAGGTAGCGGTGCTGACACCAGAAGACACCAGCTACGTCGAGCACCAACAAGCACGTCATAATATCACTAATTGAATGTAAATGTAATCCTCCAGACCGATTCCGGCTACGGCGGCTAATCATAGTGCAGATTTAGCCACGTACGCAGCAGATATAAACTCCCTCTTCGCTAACTCTCATAGCTCATTTCTCAGTAGCAGCCCGGAGTTTGGAAGTTGGTGGTGTGACACCCCCGTGTCTCGAAAAGAACGTTAAGCCGTTGGATCTGCGCCTGATCTCTCTGCGGTCGTGTCGGATTGCCGCCCCATCGGGCTATCAGTAATTAATATCATAACAATAATTTGGAATAGGTATATAGATTGATATATATGGTAGTTTGATAGTGATCAGCCCAACTGGATAATATCATTACTTTTTAAAACTTGTTTAAGTCAGAAGGATGGCGAGCTTTAAGTGCCATCAGTTCAGGGTTTAGCAGTGAAGGTTTCCCACACAAGCGACCGCTCGACAGCGTCACACGTAGCGCGCACCTCGCCGCCTCGCCGGTGCTCGCCGGTCCGCGCCGTGTGAGAGTGTGAGAGCCGCCACATTTGTAGTACAAGTACATTAGCGCTATCTGCGTGTCCCATCGGCGCACCATCCCGGCTCCTAATTTAAGAGCAATATCAATTTCGTGTGTCGCCGGCGAGAGGGGGGGGGGGGGCGCGGGCGCCGGCGCTATGTGACACACGACGCGGGACACACCGGGAGCCGGCGGGACATTCCACACGCATGACATCGAACTGGACTACGTGACGGATGATGCAGTGTGTCCACAGCTTACAGGTCTACTCGGTGCATCAACTGTTACATGTAGACATACCTCACCTACCTAGGTATATGGAATTAAGATACGTTATCATATGATTACTCATCATGAATGCGTACGTGTTTTTAAATCAAAACAAATAACTCGAGATATACTATAGTGTTGTTTTATGGAGTACTTAGTTTCTCAACGTAAATGCCAGTAGCAGTACGTGATATCAGAATGTACAGCTAGCTAGGAATCGCATGGTCGTGGTGTACGTGTGCCCGCGCGGTGTGTCGCTCGCCTGCCGGCGCGGTGCCTGTGAAGCGCCGCCTCAAAAGCCTTTCCGTGTTCCGCGCCCGCCTCCCCTCGCCCCGCGCCCCCGCGCCCCCGCTCCCGCTCTCCCGTGCCTGCACTTCCGCCGCGGCCGCAATTAAAGCCGTCGATAAATTTCCAAACTTAATCAAATGACTGCGGTCGCGACTAACGCGCAGACGAGACTCGAATCAGCCAAATGTTGTTCTCCACCGAACGTCGCTGACCGCAGCCGACAGTCACCGTTAAAGTTTTTCCATGGAATCATACGAGTACAACATAATATTATCACTTGCAAGCCTTTTATAAATGAAATACGTTGAGAATCAATCTCCTTCTGGAGACAAGTGCCGTGAACGCCGTACAGTAATATAATAAATGATTATAGTGATATCACATTTGTCTCACAGATAACTACCCTAATTAATAAGTCTGGGTACTAAATGAACTACTTATAAAGTACTGACTGTTATAAGGATAACAAATAAAATAAACAAAAATTGAATGTGAGTTTTCCTCATCAAATATTAAATTCTATGAAAGGCATAGTGAGTAGCACCGCCAGTACCGCGAGTACCTACCGAGATAAGTGGTGATTCAAACGACGGGAATACTTACATTGAAGCTTGTATCAATGTAAACAATTAGCGGGAAATATATTCAGTTTACCTTAAACTTGGTTTTAAACCAAAAATGTTGGTTTTGAAATTATGTTCTTCCCAGAGGAACTTACGCACATGGACACAGATTGTCTCGACGACAGCGACGCGACGCGTGCTGATTACTGATATCGGTCTAAAGACAACTTTCATTCTGACTGTAGGTGTGGCAAGTTCAACTTAACACTAACTCCTTTAAATATTACCTAGTTTTACTGAAAAAGCTAAGGATTTATTAATTTATTTTATTTATTTATGAGTCATGGAAGACTTACAGCTAAACAAAACAGAATAAAAAAATAGTAGGTGAAACTGACAGCCCACCATCAAGTATTTACTTGTAAAAAACAGACTGGCTGAGATGGTGTGAACAACACATGCACTGCCCAAAGAAAAAAATAAATAAAAGCAGAACAACATCAAAAACTTCAACTAGAAACACCATAATCTAATATTTGCAACTAGCGACCCGCCCCGGCTTTGCACGGGTGCAATGCTGATACTAAATACACTACAGAAAAACTGTGAACGTTGTATACCAATACATAGCGGCCCGCTCCGCTGCAAACGCTACGTCCCGCAATTTTTAAATCTGTAATATCTTCGAAAATATTCATTTTAATCATATTATGCTGTAAAAGGCCATATAGATCTATATTAAATCAACAATGTATTTACCTAAGGTATTTAATTGGATAAGGATTATTATTAATTGGTTAATTAGCCATTATTTATGGTAAAAAGTAAATGACAAAAAAATGATATTGTGGGATATCCATAAGAGATAGACATATACCATCGCGGAGTTTTATGTAGACCTTTTCAATGTGCAAGTACAATACTTAGTACATTAGATATTTTGATAAATCTCGTAGGGTTCAGCCTGCGTTTGCAATGTAAGCGGAAAAAATGAAATTATTTACGACATCATATTAGAAACCTCAAAAATAACAGTATTTCTCCACTATTAATGGATGTTATTATATATATGAACCTTCCTCTTGAATCACTCTATCTATTAAAAAAACCGCATCAAAATCAGTTGCGGAGTTTTAAAGATTTATGCGTACAAAGGGAATAGGAACAGAGAAAGCGACTTTGTATGATGATGATGAGAATATTATGTTACAATGTAATTGATGGATACCTAATTATTGTCACATAGACACTAGATGATCAGAACACCTCCACGTCCATCCAGTGAGCACAGTACGACAGCGTAGGCACAGATAGTGCGCGGCGCACAAAGGCGGTGGTCGCGCGCTATATCTCGCGATAGCTCGGCTGGCCGCGCCGCGACCGCAGTGACGGACTGCGTCATATCTTGTGTGCTTGTCCTCATACCTAACTAATACCTAACTAATGTAATGTGGGACATTTGAGTCCACTACAAGGAACGTCTATCGGATCGCTAAATTACTCGTGATTGTTTTCCAAGGATTGCTAACATAACGTCATGTACTTTACAATTTCATTAATTCACCTTTTTGCCTGCCGGCTCCTTAAGAGTACAAACGTGTATGTAAATGTTGTACATGTTTAAAGTAAATGTTGCGAGTTTGAGTTTTACTTAGGAAACAAAACGCTTAGTTAATTGGAACATGCAGTTTCTACTTTCATATGTGTGGGTACCTATTATGAACTAAAGACAGGCCTATTTATTGAGGGCACTAAAAAGGGTCCTTTTTTATTGCACATCAAAATAAATTACACACAAATGTAATGTCTCCATCATTAAAACTGCTATAGCACCACTTATGCAGCAAATGAACAAATTGTCTATGAAAAATTGTCACAAAAATAAAAACAATACAGGACACTCAAAAGTTTGGATTATTAAGAATCAAAAATTCCACAAGGACAGTAATGATATCATACAAAATTAGGCATTTTATATGATATCATTACTGTCCTTGTAAATAAACTAAGTAAATTAATAATCTTCAACCGGTTTTATATGACGCATTTCTTAAATAGCTTAATACTATGAATGTTTATTTCAACAAATCACATACGACAAATATATCAATCGTGTAACAAAAATTACTTCGCAACTAATATTATTACAAACTTCTCGGAGCACTTAAATTACTTTTTTTAGCTATACATTTATTAAATCATTATGATGTTTTACACTCTGTCATTCCAAGTGTCTAGCTTACTGTTCGGAAGATACAGTCTAGTAACAGGCTGATGGACGGACAGACAGACAGACCGCGGAGCTCAGTATAGAGTCCCGTTTGACACCTTTAGGCTAGGGAGCCCTTAAAACAATGTACCATCAAACTTGGGCACCCCACTCGAAAGGGTTAGGTTACATTTGACTAACTACATACCTTCTATCTATCAATCAATCAATCAATGTTTATTGTGGATCATAGGCATGTATAGTACAGTTCTTAAATATTTGTAAATTTTGATCAGCTATGTCCCGCCCGTAGGGCATACAATAATTACATTTAGACAAACTACGAATTCATGAATGAACATTATTACAAATTGTATGATTTTTTTTAATTTAACACAATTATTAAACAATAATGAAAACCTTCATTTACATTCAATGTAAATGAAGGTGGTGGATACTTTAGCTGAGACGGGTTTAGTCGCTGGGCATCGGCCTGTTCACGTCCCTCATAGCGAGTAATGCTAAAACATTGTACGGTTGAAGCAGCAGAAATTACTACATGCGCGTAATATGCAATCACCAATCATAATTAAATTAAAATTAACTTCATTGCCGTAGCGTAATACGTGCGCGGGTTCTCCGCCTCTCCAATAAAATAACTCCATTGTAATTTATTCTGTAATGAATACGACTAAGTAGTCTTCAGAGATAGCGCCGTCTGCTAAAACATAATTATGTATGTATATGTGTACATTTGGATAAAAATAGAGACAAAATTAAAGCCAATAAGTAGAGAGTAATTAAAATCAATAAGTAGGACGATTATATCATATGAGTGTGGGGTGATCGTTAAGCGAACCCTGCGGCCGCCGGTCGCGGTGTCACGTCGGCTACTAATTGCTGCGCCTGCGTCGTCGCTCTCACACAGTTTTTTCTGACCGACACACGGCGGGAATGCTTTTATTCCTGCGACGCGCGACCTGTTAATGTGTTAATCCACTCAGATCGCCTTGTTTTTCTGTTATTAATAGCCAACAAACAGACGTCGTCCGTCCCGCTCGGAGGCACCGGCGCCGCCTGCGACAGACACGAGCGACCCACACTCACACAAGCACATCTCATAATTTTGAATTATTAATAAGCAAAACAAGTGTGGTTCGGGAGGCTCCGTGTGATCAGCGTAACGTAGCGCGGCGCGTTCGGAGGCTTATCGCCGCATCTCGAGTAGTTGTGACTGTGTGACTCATTAGTAAGGGATGGGTGCGCAGTGGGGCGCCTCGCCGCGACACGCACTGCACTGACGCAACTGCTAAACTAAACCTTTGTAACAAAAGCATTCCAAATGAGGAGCTGATGAGCGATAACAAAGCTTTTAGCGAACAGCCGGTCCGCGCAGCAGACGGACGTGAACGACCGCGGTCGCAAATACATTTACTTCAATCACAATCACTTTCTATTTATGAAAGGTTCTTATTATATAGACAGTGGCTACCTACTGGCTAATAGCTTTGTTTGACCTCGTTATCTCACTTAAAGTTCAAAAAGTGTCCGATGTGTAAAGTGCCGTTGCAGTTGTCAGGAATAGTGAGCGCAGACGGTATAGCGCGGTATAGCGCGGTATAGGTAGACAGTGTGGGTGCGCAGCGCGGCCGCGAGTGTCGCTCGCAAATCTGTCGGAGTGGTGTCGCCGAGTGTCCGCGCCGCTTTCTCACAGAGAGCCCGCGCCCTAATTAATTACCTCTACATCGAGAGCCACAAAAAAACGAAACTTGTCGCGGCTTAAGAGCGGCGGCGCCAGAGAGAGGTCCCGGCGCGGGGGCGCGGGGGCGCGGGGCGCGGGGGCGCGGGTCAGGCGCCACTCGCCGCGCGCATGGGAAACTGTCCCCGGCGCTCTATGCGACAGTGCCATCGCCTCACATTTGGATATCGGTCCTCTCCTCAGCAGCCACTCTTATCACAATATGAATAATAAAATACGAGTTATAGAGCGCCGCACCGCCGCCACTCCTCGCTAGTGAAGCTTCTAATGAACTTCACTATAAGTATCACATTAAGTTCCGGAGCTGAGATAGCTCCCCTAGCTCCGCTCCGCTCCGGATGCGCGGGATAAGAATTTTATAACATGTGCTCTCATTTTACAGCCTACCATTAATGGCCCCAAATAACACTGGTTAACATTTAAGTGAACAAGTGAGCACCTACAGGGGTACGCTATAAACTGGTTGTAGTTCTCGTCGGAAGGGAAGCTAGCACTTAGTACGTGAGCTGACGCGAGTAGCAGCTCGGGTCTGGTCAGTTGTCGTTTTAAGTGTTATGGCGTAGGGCTAGTGGCCATCCCCCGGTGCATTCATGTAACTAGTCAAGTAGTGCTGCGAAGCGAGCGAGTCCCGCGGCCGGCTGAAGTTCATGTAATGCAGGCTTCACTAATGACGCGGGGGGGAGGGGGAGGGCAGTCACACGTGATAATGCAAATATGTGAGCGACACATGTCTCGCTTGTAGGACAGCGCGTCGCGCTAGTGCGGCGCACTGTCCGCCCGCGCCGCCGGCACACAACACACTGCTGTCTTGTCTGACCACCATACTGTCTAAGTGCTACAGATACATCGTTTTGCAATATTGTTTATATCTCATTATTGATGCATTGTCATAACGTCACCATAACCCATGTATATATTTAGTTTACCAACACAACTAGGACTAGGACTTCACCGGTGTGCAAGGTCAGTCAACCTAGCCCGGTTGCAAGTTCTAACTTGGCAAAGTTTAAATCTCAATAAATTATGTACAAAAAAAATGAAATTAACTACTACATCGTGCCACTTGATTACCTATAGGTACTAACTAACTACTTATTGGAAAATTAATATCTGACTATTTAAACCTATTAGATAATAAATTAAAATACTTAATTCAATTCAAACTTGCTAATTATTCAATATGGAAGAAGGTAACAAACGGTATTTGTAACAAGTTGAAGATCGTTGTACATATATTCCTCCAACTATGATTAGGAGCTGCTATGTAACTTGGTGGCTTGTTAGATGTCAACTCAATAGGTGACACCGAATACCGCGAAGGTCACTTGTACCGAATTTTTGCTTTTGTTGGGAAAGGTATCCCAGCAAAAACATACAAGTGAAAATAGTTATTCAGTATTAAAAATAATTATCTGAACGTCATCATCCTCCCGCTCTTTTTTGAAATTAAGGGCCCTCATATATTTACGTTTATGTAATCTCATGAGTTATTCCCCCGTGAGTCTCCCCCGCTCGCCCCGCCGCACTCTCGCACTGCTCACGACGGACGCCGCGCTGCTCTGCGCCACTTGTCTGTACCAGGTCCGCTAATGTCTTTCACACACTTGACATTCAAAAGTGCCTGTAAATGGTCTAATTGAAATAAATGATTTGAATTTGAATTTGAATTTGAATTTGAATTTAACACTTCTATACTCATTTCTAAATGTATCCAATCAATGCACCAAAGACAATGACAAAGTAGCAACTCTCCTATTCACAACAATGCTTCAAATCTCTTCCTTGCGTTTGCTGACACATGACACAAGCGAGTGCTGAGTACTTGTGCCTACCATGTAGTCGCTGTGCTCGTGAGCTCGTACTGGTGCCGTGGGAGAGCCCTTCAGTCCGCATGCTCTGTCAGAGGACGAGGGCAAAGATTCATTTGTATCATTTTGGTTTGGTTCTACAAATGCCGTCGGCAAACTCTCGATAGACTTCTACTACAGTTAGTGTTCGCCGGGAGCAGCGAGTGACCGCCATGTTGACGCGACACCGCGACGTGTCACCGGTAGGAGTGTCCGCTCGCGCTTGCCACCGCTCGTTAATATGCGCATAATCATGTCGGGCGCTGCCTCGCGTAACAATGTCTTTGTTTTTATACACTTACTCGAAGGACAAGTTCGTTAAACTACGAAGCTGATAACAGCCATGTTCTACATTTAGTATCGTTTACTTAAAGCAGCGGTCGGCAACCCGCGGCCCGCGGGCCGCATGCGGCCCGCGGCACTCCTACTTGTGGCCCGCGGCAGTTTTGAAAATTAAACTGTAATTCTTACATTTTACCTAAATTAATGATTTTAGGCGCGTAAGCTAGCGTATAAGAAAATAGTCACTCAAATACAGCCTAAAACGTTACACTGAAATGTGTATAAGTACGGTTATATAAGAACTTTGAAGTTCGCTTTTAAGTTTTATATAATTTTTTCACATTTCTTTTTCATTTATTGTTACTTTATCGTTGACGATAGTATCGTTGAGGTAGTGCTACGTACCCATTAATAAAATTTACATTTAAAAAAGTATGTGCATCACATATAATACCCATATCGGGTGTAAGGGACATTTATCCTTAAACTAAAACCATGAATACTCTATTTTGGACTGAGTATCAGACAACTGCCTCGTTAGCCTAGTGGTCCTAAGCACGACTGCTACGCTAGAGGTCCTGGGTTCGATTCCCAGGTCAAGCAAACAGTGTTATTGGGTTTTTCTATGAAATTCTCAGTAGCAGCTCGGAGTTTGGATTTGTGCCCGGGTAAAGGCAATAGGCTCGCCCCCTATTACATGGGACCTAAATATACCGGTGAACTGTGGGTGTACATTGGTACACCTCTGCCTAACCCTTCGGGGAATACAGGCGTGATTACTCACTTCGCATAAACTTCTTTAGACGAACGTTTTTAAGGCATAATATTTTTATAGCATAATTATTTTTTGGCAGAATGTTTTTATGTCCGAATTTAAAATGGCATACTTTTAAGATGGCAGAATTTTATTTGGCATAATTACCTTTGGCATATTTATAATTTCGTATAATTTCGTTTAGTATAACTTTTATAAAGAGCGAGCGAAGCGATCTCGGGACTTGGGGCACCCCGACTCGGACAGGTTAGGTTAGAAGGGGATGGCGGAGTCTAGAGAGCGAGCGAAGCGAGCGAACAGACCCCGCCATCCACTTCGTGGTTATTTTTTTTGTAAACTCTTGAGCCCCGCGTGGCGGGCGGCTCCCCGATTATGCTTTTTGAGCCTCGAGGGCTCTGGATCTATCTCTAGGGACTTTGATACGAAATGTATGCCAAAAGACGATTCTGCCTGTGAATTTTCTGCGATATGATGGTTCTGCTTTTTAATTATTATGGAAATGAAATTTATGCGAAATGAGTATTCTGCCATACAAAATTATGAGTTATAAATGTATGCCAAGTAAGTGATGCCAAATGACTTTCTGCGAAAAGAGGTTTATGCTATCAGTTGTTATGCAAAATAAAATTATGACTCAAAAAGTTCTGCTATAAAAGGTGTACCCTTTTCAGCTAAAAAATCCGCTCTTATTCCTTCTGTATCGTCCTCAGCGGCTGCAAAAAAAATATTTTGCCCTTGTTGTTGACCTATCAAAAAATATGGTTATTGCCATTAGAGACGACTAAAAAAGCAATAGGCCAATTAGGCCTATTGCTTTTTTAGCTAGAATTAAGCAATAGGAAAATTTCAAATTTTCCTGCAAGAAATTAAATATCGATAAAAAAATTATGGGACCACTTCAGATGCATGACCTACCAAACAAATAAATATCGTCAAATTCTAATCATAATTGGCGGAAATATCGCAGAACAAACATTAAAAAAAAAACATACAGATGAATTGAGAACCTCCTCCCTTTTAAAGTCGGTTAAAAATTATGTGAAAGCGCGGCCCGCCACTACCTCATTTTGCCACCATGTGGCCCTTGCCTGCCAAAAGGTTGCCGACCGCTGACTTAAAGTATAGAATATACTTATAAAGCCTGCCTCGCATCCGGTCCACATCGGTTGCAAATCAAAACCTGCTACAGACAACGTATCTTCGTCTCACGTGACAGTAGGTGGACATAGGTACTAGTACGCATGAGAAGCTATTCGAAATATTGAAATAGAGCGCGGCTCGGCCATGCTGCGCCGTGGTGTCGTGATTAGATCGTCGCGTGGTGTCCAATCACAGGCGTGCTGGACGTCGGTTGCGTAACGTGGGGGGTGCCGGCGGCGGCCGCCATTGGGCACACTCGCTGACCACGGCACCGAGTGTTGCGAACCGGTCCTCTCACGCGAGCTCCTCCGCGACACTACTCGAGTGTCCACACCACTCAGCGTCACACGCAGACAGACATAACACTCACTTGGGCTGGCGCACGTTGCGTCGAGACACGCTGTTGCTATTATGATTCTGATCTATAGTCAAGACTTACAAAATGTAATTAAGTTCAGAGAAGAAACTTTGTAAATCCATGCTCGATGTACTGTAATGTTATTGTCAGTCTGATCGCTATCTGGCAAGTTATCATAATTCTCAGCATGATATAAGTAAGTATAATCGCGAACATGAATCAATAATGTGTTACTTTTGTTTACGAGTATATCGAGGAGCCGGTGGACGGTGGTGGTCACCCCGCGGCCCATAAATATCTCGATGTGGCGGGTCACGCGCGGCCACCGCGCCCCCGCCCCCGCCCCCCGGCGCGGCGGGGGCGGGGCGCTGGGCGGGGCGGAGGCTCTACGCTGTTTCCCGGAGGGCGGCGCGCGGGTCCCGCCTCACGAACACGTTTTTCCTTTTGCTCGTTTGGGATGCTTTTAGTAGTTGTACGTTTTATTTTGGCCCCGTAATGATTGTAAGCTTGAATGTAGTCGCGCGCACAACAACGTCGTAACCTGTGTGCAGCGTGTTTATGTTAATATTTAATTGTTCAATACTTTTAACGTTGCGCTCTAACACAACACCTGACTGTTTGAAACTTTTAGTGTTACATGCCGCATATGCTATCACAAACATGCCGACTTAGTAGTAGCTAGGTGTAGCACCACCTGTACTACTTACAATATACCTACATTGTCGAATTTATTGCCTACAATTAACAATTAATTAGTAGTACCGACCTATGTACTAAACATGAGTACGCGCTTTATTAAGTAGTTGGCTTTTTAGTGTAACTCACTCAAAAATCAACTTCCTATTAAATTCGAAACGAGGGCGTGTACCGGCAACCCGCGCGCCGACACACTGGGCACTGTGTCCGTGACACGCTGCCACACGAGTGTGCACCCCGTGCTGGCCCTGTTATCACCGTATGAGCACTCCACCGCTCGCCGGGAACGCTCGTTAATTAATATGAGCCTTTATCCGACTATAAATCAAGCCGTCACGAATAAATCGTATAATTATATAAATAATTAGCTTAAATAATAGGTGCGTTGGGAGCGCGAGTGTTGGACGCGGCGGTGTGACGCCGAGAGCCGCCGCGTGTGAACACGCCGCGCGCGGTCACTCCGCCGTGTAACCCCCGCCGCCCGCGTAGGGGAACAATTAGCTTTATATGTTAATAAAGAACATAAACGGTAGCGAGACACCTTGATCATAGCTGCAAGCCGACTGACGCTCATACCATTTTACTGCTTTCCAAATTACTCCACACTTTGATATAAACGAGTGACCCTACGGACTCACTTGTTCGGAATTCGTTATTTATTTAAAAACAAAAGAAACCTAGGAAATAGGTGAACTAAATCAATTAATGCAGTTATTACAGCGATAAGTAATATTTGGGGTAGGTAATACCTAATATAGGTAGTAGTCATAAACGCGACTGCTACGCTAGAGGTCTTGGGTTCGATTCCCAGGTCGAGCAAAAAGTGTTATTGGGTTTTTCTATGAAATTCTCAGTAGCAGCTCGGAGTTTGGATTTGTGCCCGGTTAATGGCAATAAGCTCGCCCCTTTTACATGGGACCTAAAAACATACCGGCGAACTGTGGGTACAGTTATGATATACAGGCGTGATTGTATATATGTTGTATGTAGTACGTGTAGTGTTCTCACTGACAGTAGGGACCAGTGGGGAATTACACTGTCACAACTTGTTACGACTACGATCGAAGTTTTTATCAGGTAAATACGAATTCTCTAATGCTCGTTTCCTATTTACAAAACGGATAGTATATATCATATATCTTATCTGTCGTAATTGTTTTGAATGCTTAACTGGTCATTTTTATTCTGAGCCAGTTCCAGCCTAAGACAGTAATACTGCTGTGCTTTGAATAAGTACCTACTAAGGAAAGGTGTCTGTATGAATAAGACGTAGCCGCAGTCCGGAATGTGCGGTCAACCATAAAGCTCTTAGTGGCTAAGTGGATTCCAACTCACGGGGAAAAGCTTTTATTGGGGAGAAGTAGTTTGTTGTCTCTGTGAGGCACTCCGGCGCTATCATTAGGCTCTCACCCATTAAAACAAAGTCGCGATAAAATCAATAACGACATCGGTCGTCAATTTAATGAAGTCGTTAGTGAATGTGGAGCGATGTCACTCCGCCTGCAGGCAGCGGCGCCGTCGCCGGGCCCGCATCGCTCCGCTCCGCTATATTTCAGCGTGTTATCTAATCTCGGGCTGAGGGATGCTCCCCCCCTCCCCCCCCCCCGCGCCAGACAGATGTAGCTAATGACGGCACCGCTGCGCACGCGCCGCCGCACTTTTTGCCACCAACTATTAATGGGTGTATCACGAGGCTCCGATGTGCAGATAAGCGGGTGTCAATAGATAATGGTGTCCTAATTATTTGGTGTCCCGGTTCCTACAGTGTGATCCGGCGGCGACGCGCCGAGCTCACGCCGCCGCGCCGCCTAGTGGACCATCGCCCTTCTATCG
Source organism: Caradrina clavipalpis (assembly GCA_932526535.1). Taxonomy (NCBI): domain Eukaryota; kingdom Metazoa; phylum Arthropoda; class Insecta; order Lepidoptera; family Noctuidae; genus Caradrina; species Caradrina clavipalpis. The sequence goes on from OW052089.1 coordinate 196,387, forward strand.
ACTACTAACGAGTTCACATTTTTGAAAGTACCTGTATGTACAAACCTATTGTAAACATGGAATTGTATAAGTGACCGAATGTCGAACATTTGTCAATTTTTTTGAAGCCCTGTGTACGAACCTAACGCAATACAGTCCGCGTAGCACGTAGCGGTCATACGCGTAGCACGTAGGACTGCTACGAGTCCTATGCCTTTCCTTAAAGTACTCACTAGTCCAGATCCTGCTAGGTAGGTAGTGACAGTAGTACGTAGGTCAAATGTAGGTAGGTATGTGTTATTTACTTCTGAGATATGTAACGAAGTAACATTCCTAATGTACACCTCGTTCTAGTAGCAAGGTGCTCAGTTTGTAGAGTAGTCATATTAAAACAAAACACCTACAACTCTACAGTTGTACAAATAACAGTTAATTACATAATGCAATAAACAAAATTACATTATGCATACAGTTTATAAACTTCGTGCAAAGAAAATACAGTCTAGTGTCAGAATACAGAACTTAGGTTCTGTTTGTGGCAGTTTGTTGCCGCCGGCTTCTGAAATTAAAGTTATGTTTCACATGGTAGATTTTGATGGCGGTATTTTTTGTGAAAACGTTTTTATCTTAGTATCTACAGACTGTAGATAAGAACCATAATAGTATCCTAATAGACCGGGCCTAGGAGCGAGCGCTGCCACTGACATTACAATTCTGTGCTCTCCTTAGGTAGACACACTAATACAATACCTACCTCTCCATCTCCGGCTAAATGTAGGCATTAATAATGGGATTGTATCCAAACTCTAAACCTCAGACACTTGCCCGCCCTCATGGTAACAGCCTAATATTAAAAACAAAAAACTGAATTTTATTGTAATACTACAAATTACTGTAATTTTCAGCAAAAATAAATATTTTATGACTAAACACAAAAATAATAAAAAAGCAACACAATAAAACATGATAAATACTTAATTCATTCACAAAATATTTAGGCATAAAACCAATCAAGACTCTTTGCTGGCCTGGTAATAATAAAAAAGCGAAAAGGTATTAATGTGTAATATACTGCTTCGTGGTACTAGTACTGGTTCAAGGAGGCGCAGGAAAAGAACAAATGGAAGGAATTGGGGGAGGCCTTTGCCCAGCAGTGGGACAGTACGGGCTAAATAAAAAGAAATAAAAAATACTGCATCGTGAACTAAACTATAATAGCTGTGCAATAACAGTTACTTTACGAGCTTGTGTATTGAAAAATATTACACACCAGAAATAGTAACATTATTACTGTTAACATTACTATTAACTACAAAATAAAACGTGATTCCTGAATGTCCGCGGAGTGGAGCTTCTCTCGCCATCACCTTCTGTATCTAACTGTCATTTAGTTTTGTTATAAATCCATCGGCTATTTGCGACGAAACAGCTTGGTTTGAGAGTTTACTTGACGGATAGTGACATGACGTGTAGCGGCATTTGTTGCGGCGCCGGCAGCGCGGCCGCTCACACCACGCTGCACTATTTCGCACATGGTATGCTCGATGCGTTTTTTTGTGGTTCATGTAAAAAGCATGAGCAGGGCTCGAGTGCGTGCAGGTGCGGCCACTCGCGGCCACTTGAGCGCACATGGCGGTGGGAACCCGCGCCCCGACCCGCCGCACTCTCAGGCGCTCTCCGTGATATATGGTGATGGCACACTTTTTGTACACTTGTCCTTCTCCTCAGACACAGTTATATGCGCATGTGTTGGCAACTCCACATATTTATGTCATCATTTATATTGATCTATTTTTATAATTGGTTGGATTATTGCAAAGACAGTTCTTGTTGTACAACATTTTGACCAGGTAGGTACAGGTACGACTTGTGGATCACGTTTACGTACTAGCCACGCGTATAACCAAGCAAGGTTGATTGACACGTAGGTAATCAAATGCTCATTAAATTCAAATATTTTCGCTTAACCTTCAGTATGAATTTAGTAAGTTTTATGGCTTTTATCTGATCTTATGTAGATATCGAAACTTGATAGTAACATTATCTATGTTAATGATGACATTACAAGTTCTATGAATATCTGTTAGCTCAATACTCAAGGTTGCGCCGGCGCAGGGCCGCGTCTGTTCCGCTGCCGAGCTACTCCATACAGATCAAAACAATAACGCATTACTCTATACATTACTTAGCGATACATCAAACGCAAATAGAGCAATGCATTCACAGTTACACAAATAAACAAACCAGATGTAACATGTAGTGCGGGGAGTGCGGGCCGGCTAATAGCCACGTAATGAACATTGATTGATCATCGAGTGGTATCGTGCGTGGCGGCGGCGTGGCGGGTGCGTGGCGGGTGCGTGGCGGCGGCGGGCGGCGCGGCGCACGCTGGCGCCAGACGACTCAAGTGGTTCTATAAGCGTGCTGCAGGCGGCGGTTGGCCTAGGTCGGACATCAAGCAGATCACTAACTGATCTCGGCGCGATGCTGCGCTCTACGTGCTCCCCGACGCTCCCGTATCATTTGGGATGCAAATACCGCGGTATCTTCTTAACATCTGGCCGCTCGCCTCTGGCTCATTGACAAATTATAACATTGCATTACACCATGAAAACCTTTACCGTTTGTTTGTGCTGTACCGGGCGGCTTGCCAATCTCCCATGATATCTACTTCAACAGTAATATTACCTACGCAGAGAGAGATCAAGATGTTACACATATCTTTGACTTCTATATTTCTAGTATATGGACTGAAGTTTAGATAATTCGGAGCTTGCTCGAGACGGTATTATATAGGAACATTACTACAATATCAACGCGACAAAAAGAGGTCTGGTTCAGTGGTGAATACTCGAGACGTTACGAGCTCCATTCATTTGAAAGCTGACACAATGAAGTGGTAAACAGTGCAAGAAATATATTTAAAAAATAATGTATTTATGTTGACTCTTCAAATTCGTCTGTGTAGTCTAGGTGAACTTTTGTATCGTTTGTAAATGCACGGTAGTCCAAAAGCGATTGGTATCACCGTCCACTATAATCCCGCGGCGTGCCACGTGAGTAGGTACTGCTACACAGTGTTGCAGGAGCCAGTGTGTCGGCTCGGCGTGATGCAGCACACCTCCGAAACACTTCAGTTATCATGACGTGTATCGCGCGACCTTTGCCTCCACTCCTAATGTGCAGAGCGCCGGGCTCCTGCACTAGTCTATACATAGATGCAGAAGCTCCTATACATAGCACTGTATAGCTGTAGCTATGTGCACACGTAGCAGGAGCTCACTACGAACATATTACGTCGTCGAGTAGTTTGAGCTCAATATTACATTTCTGCTTCTCTCAAGCCAGCGTATGATGTTCAGTTGGTTAGAATCTATAAAGTCTAAACGATACCTGATTTTATTTTAGTATTGGGTAAATCTCTTATTTTATTCTTAAAAAAAAACCGTTGCCTGCCTACATTATAACTATCTCCTGTATCGTAGGTACGTTTACAAACATATAATTCATATACACAAACAAGGAACAACTATATGTAGGCCATACATACCAATATTTCTTCCGAGCGGGAATCGAACCCGCGACACGCAGCGCAGCAGCCAATCGCTAAGTATAAGCTATATTGAAGTATATTGTAACAGTGAGACAGAGTGGGACACTCGAGTTGTTTGTCTTCTCCTGCAAGTCTTTTTAATGTTGTCGCTTGTCCCAGAGATCAAGAGTGTCATCGTTATTAAATCTGTGTCAGCGCGGGAGGATAACGGCACAACTGACCACTTCTATAATTATCTTTATTAATAAAATATCGAGTTGACTCACATAAACAATCTAAGTCGACGTAAGTAGCTACATACCTACAAGACTTACTTGCGTAGGTTCTTATATTTTCGAGCGAAATATAAGAAAGGGAGAAAGAACTGATTGCATGTGATTGATCCGAAGAGTAAAACGTAAAACTAGTGTGGCCCATTCGTTATCTCTTTTTTCAACTCTACTTTTCTCACTAATTGTAGCTACTATCCGACCTAAGTAATGATTGCTAAACTGAATTAGTAGACTTGTGTGGTGACAGTCGGCTAGACAACGGGACACTTACTACAGCACCAGTAACTCCGCGCGAGCCGGGCGCGGCCCGCCCCGCGCTGCGCCGGCGCCGCCCTCCGGCCGGGCAGCCGGACCGCGGGGAAATGCAATATAAATTCGATGCATAATTTTTCAGAGTCGGCTATAAATCGACGCGAATATAGCGCGCGGTCGTCCGTCCGGACGGACGCTAATGTATCGCGTAAATCAGCCGCCGAGCCGACCAACCACGCTCTACGCAGCGGTCAGACCAATGTCAACCTTACTGCCATGGAACAAGGTGAAATATCAGCCTGCATCCAGTAAAATAATTAGTTTAGTGAAGAACATTCGTAGCAACGTTCAAGGGCAATGGCTCTAGCGGAGGTTGTTCGTATCTATGACGAACATCGGAGGGCGCTGTACAGGCATAATGAATACAGGAGCGACCAGATAACGATCCGCCGAACGTTACACATTTTATTAGCTTGTTACGGGTACAAGGATATCTGCTATGCGCCAAATATGTCATCATAATCTTATATTGAACATCTACCAACATATTATCGTTTACAAACTACCCGCTCATACGACAGCTCCTGGGTCTGTTGAGCCCATGCGGCTGATTGTTAGTCATTATTAAAAGTTCGCGCTCGGACCTCCGTCTGTAATTATCGCGTCGGTTACTTATCTCGTCACATAAGAAAAGGTTTTCGAGGATATACTATGAGCGCAGGACACTACCCGCGGTGACACGCTGCTGCAGCGGGTAGGCTCCTACAATTGGCATACCTACTTAATTGTCGACGTGTATTGAGGACTCATTAATTAAACGTTTAATATTTATCTGATTAAAGTAAGTTTCTCAACGAAAGTGTCATAATACGATATAACGGATCTTTTTTTAAAATTCCAACATATTACAAGTTACAACGTATGCGTTAGTAGATGTACGGAATTTGACTAGGTAGCTATTATTATTGACGTTCCCGTGCACTACATTATAATTAATGATGGTGTGGACAACTTTGAAAGAGTGGTGATTTAAGACTGAGGTGTTGTTTAACCCCACATTCCGGCAGCACGCCGGGCATGTGCCGCGCGGCGCCGGGCGCGTGCCGTGATTTACACCTCACCACCGGCATGTCCTACACATGTGATACACGTTCGTCTTCAGAGCATGCACACATACGCAACACTTTTACACGGAATTCCTCAGATCGCGTTCCCTTACTTCCCTGTTCAAATTCGACGAGTGTCGAAATCGAAATGTAGAGAACTTTAACTGTATTTAAGTATCGGTATAGTGTGTTAGTTTATGGCACATGTGGCCACTAAGCGCGTGGCGTGGGCGTCGCGCTGCGGGCGCCGCGGCTGCCGCGTCGCGTACGCACAGTTTATGTGTGCCTCGAGGAGCTGCCCGCTACAAGGCAGGTACAACTTCATGGCCCGATTGAGCCATAAATATAGTTTAACACCCGCGACTCCCAATACTTGGCGAACCCCTTTACAAGTTTAACACGTATACGCTATTCCACTTAAATATGATCGAAATACAGAACCAGGCCGCACTAGGCGCCCTCGCTGGCAGTACATGTTTTTTACAAACTCCATGTAGATAAGTACGAGAGCGCTGCTCGCTGCAGAGTGTTGGCATGCACTCGAACACGTAATCTGACGCAAATAGTAATACTTAGCAGCACTGAGTTACAGGCGGAGTGGTCCTGTGTATGGTGAGCCTAATTGCCGACGACCGCTATAAATTGCGCACGAGTGGATCCCGCCGCTCGCCGCCTGCCGCCCGCCGCCGCCCGCCGCGCATAAATCTGCGCCGGCGCAGCTAATGCAACCCGAGCCGACGTGTGGAACGCCGCACCGAATATCACACGCGCGTTAATTACCCGCAATTTGTCATAATGAACATGAATGGGGAAATATGAGACGAGCTTGACACTGCGTAGGAAATATAGCTCTCACAAGATCTCAGTATGTACAACACGTGGTCATTCATCATGCCACTTATAAGGTTCCATTAACAGCATGCAACTGGCTCGTACGAGCACGTCGTTACGGTGGCGAGCACACTGGACCTCCAACAAGCGTTACACAGATACATAAAATTCAATAACTAATTAGTGGTGCTTATGAAGTAAAGTGTAGCGATCTACTAAACCGTCTTTTGAGTGCAGCAGAGGAGTGGATGCGTCTGTGACGTCACAGCACAGTGCACACTACAGTACTCCGCCGTGCACATGCCACGCACAACATAATATACGAGCTTTATTTATTTACAGAAGCTCGTGGGTCAACACAGGTCGAAGTAGGTTCACAGCATACTTAATATTGTTCTAGCGGATACAAAATATTTGTAAAACCAGTGACCTAGGTAGACTATAGTGTGTATCTCTTACGGAATGATGTCATCTAAGGATATCATTATAAAACTATGTAATGTTACTCAGCTCTTGCTCTTCAGAGTAATTCCAGTCTGACCTTAACATCGGATCTGCGGCTATTAATGATCTATTAGTGGATCATGTTTAGGGAGCCGGGGATCGGAAACACTCGCTCTTTAGTATGAAAATATGAAACCATGTCAGTTAGTAAAACATATAGAATGGCATCATACATGATTACACATGGCGTCTGTACGGCAGTCAACAAGTGCAGCACAATCCGATAGTGCTTGTTACGAGGCCCGCAGCGCATAAACTGGTAAAATATGATCCATCCGGGATGCGCTCGCCACCACCGCACCACAACTAAATGTAAGTACACAAAAAGACACAGAAGAACAACTCCGATCGTCGTACGTTCATCCGCACGTAAGTGGGTGTATAATTATGTTTAAGATATTCACTTTTTCGAAGACCAGTGCTACAAAAATGGCACTGTCAATGTCAAACAAAATGTTATCATTATAGTTGACTGACTAGTTGTCTTGTGAGCATACACAAAATTACGATACATACTGAACGTTAGCAAAGAAAAGTTACTATTAATAGTACCTACTGCCATTCTGTACACAGAAACATGAGCATATAAATGCTGTCGCAAAATTAATGTGGGTGACCTTCTGTGTTAACATGTTGTACGTCGCAATAAAGTGCGCGACAGACGGCGCGCGCGTCTCGCCCTTTACATGCAAAACGCATCACAACCCCGTCCTTATGATTTTAGCGAACACGCTAAAAATGGCCGTATGTAGCGCACTTTATGTTATTGACGATACCCGCTGCGAGCGCGTAGGACGCCGCCTGGTAGTACGAACACTTGCAATCGTACTGGAACACTCACAGCACCAACCATCACCTACTCCATGTAATAAGTGTTCAAGAACAACACGCGTTAGGTACTACTCGCTTGTTACTACTCTACAGTCACAAGGCTCTTTGCTTATCTATGTTGAATTATTTGGTTAGTTCGGTGTATTTTATTTAAAAACTTATTGCTATGACTAATTAAATGAGGATATTGGATTGAACCTATATTCATTATCTGAAACCTGCAATTTGATGACAAAAATACATAGAAAAGTGTCCTTGTTACGTTTAGATAAACTAAAAAATATAATAAATAACCGGAATTACTAAATAAAATAGATATACGATATTTAGCAACGCGTGAGCTGACGTTACGTGTCCCTCGTATTCCGAAGCGATAGCACGCGCCACGTATTTCATGTGTTCGCGTTAATTTGTATGCAATCGTTAATTAAAAACCATTGTCATTACTGACACAGTTTTGTCGCAACGATAGTGTTTCAATTCAACGATATTAGGTAACGAAGTCACTGTAGTAACACCGCACTACTACCGCGCCGTAATGTTTGCTGTTACACTCACAGTGCATTGTAATAAGATGTATAATTGTGTGATTCGTGTGTTTATGACAGATGTTGGTCGGTGTGAGTAATTACCTACGTGTGGTATCAGTGGTTGCGCGGCGCAGTTGCACGGCGCGATAGGGGCGGCAACGTATCGCGCAACTGTATCGTCTCGTGCAATACACCCGATAACGTGACTCTTGCAATAAAGCGAAGCGTGACAAACACTTCACCTGCTCACTGGCACAATACTCGCTAACACACCCTTCACCTATCTCTACAAGACTAATAATCATAAAATACATCCCATTGCGTGATGCAGTGAAAAATACAAGAGTGGAATTCGAAACGAACATCTGATTGTAATAACAAACAACAAACATACATTTTAATTTTAGGTCTCCTATGTTGCTGCGCCCTAACAGGGTCCATAGTTGTGCTTTAGCTTTAAGCTTTTTGTAGCATCTTTTATACAAATTATGGTATGCAAATAGGGTTCCCAATTCTATCACTATCATATCTTTCTTCCCATACACTGACCTCTATAAATATACGCGTATATAATCTATAATATACGCGTATATAATCAAGTAGTCAGTGCCGCCACAAATCAAATAAAAAAGAAAATAACCAAAAGTGGAGGAAAGATGGCACCGCCATCTCTTGATGATATTTAAAACTAACCTATTTGAAAACTGCTCATTGTGAAGGAAACGCCTCTCCTCTGTTGCGCGTTAGGGATGTGAGATTTATGGAACTGTGGTTTTTACTTAAATTGTAGAAATTCCTGACAGCATTCCGGACATGTCCGGAAAATTCCTGACATATGGCAACCCTATATGCAAATAAATGAATATGAATAATGTATGATGGGGTACACCTTTTATAGCAGAACTTTTTAAGGCATAATTTTATTTTGCATAACAACTGATAGCATAAACCTCTTTTCACAGAAAGTCATTTGGCATCACTTACTTGGCATACATTTATGACGCATCATTTTGTATGGCAGAATCCTCATTTCGCATAAATTTAATTTCCCAGGCAGAATCGTCTTTTGGCATACATTTCGTATCAAAGTCCCTAGAGATAGATCCAGAGCCCTCGAGGCTCAAAAAGCATAATCGGGGAGCCCCGCTACGCGGGGCTCAAGGGTTTAAAAAAAAATAACCACGAAGTGGATGGCGGGGTCTGTTCGCTCGCTTCGCTCGCTCTCTAGACTCCGCCATCCCCTTCTAACCTAAGCTGACCGAGTCGTGGTGCCCCAAGTCCCGAGCTCGCTTTGCTCGCTCTTTATAAAAGTTATACTAAACGAAATTATAAGTATGCCAAAGGTATTTATGCCAAATAAAATTCTGCGATGTTAAAAGTATGCCATTTTAAATTCTGCCAAAAAAGCGTTCTGCCAAAAAATAATTATGCTATAAAAATATTATGCCTTAAAAACGTTCGTCTAAAGAAGTTTATGCGAAGAGAGTTATGCCAAATAGGTTTATGAGTATCAAGTTTCTGCCAAATAGAACGCACCCTGTATGATGATATGACTGTATATTGATCCATTTCTCTATACTAGAAAGGTTTAGGTAGTTAACTAAAGGTAAAAAAATCGTAGAAAAGGTTATTTATAGTTGACACTTCCTTGTTTAAAAATACGTTACAACAAAATCAATTCTAATTTCGATTTATGCGATACTTTTCTCTTTTATTAATGTATGTTAAACTTTATCATTTATTCGTAAACTACTCTTCATAGATGTCATTGTTTGGACACCACTTTTTTGTTAGTTTTATAAAATAGTATAATATTTTGTAATCTGTCTATTGTAAAGAGCCTAAAAAGACAGGTTCCCAAAACCTTTTAGAAGATACGATGAATTAGATAACGTCGCTAAATTGAAGAGTACGCCCGTGATGTAGTATGGCAACTAAAATTGCAGGTATTACGTTTAGTCGATTAACCAGGCGCCTTTGAAAATTGCGAGGGTCATGTAATAAAACAAGAACAGAAAATGTTTAAATTAGATAAAATGATTGATAATACCACTGCACGTTTTATTATTAACGTGGCAGATAGTTCCTCAAATTCTGATATAGACTAGAGCCTATTATTATACGACTTTAAATAATACGATTTTAAAATTTGAAGTGAAAGGTTTAGCATCCATGAGTCACGTGGTTTGTTTTGTTTACATTTAGTTAACTACCTAAACCTTTCTAGTATAGTTGTTATTTATTTACCTACTACTGTATCTTCTATCTCACTCACATCGCGGTGGTGCGGCTGGTACGAAGTGCATTTGCACATCTAGCTGGGTGTATTAAGAAACATAACACTTTGCGCAATCCATGTAGTTGATTTTCGCTACAAACCATTATACATTACAAGACTACCGAAGCTCAGTACCACGCAGTCAGATGCAGATCACCCAGAATCTGGATTCCACAATGTTTTCTTAATCTAAAAAATAATATAAAAAATCATAACAAATTAAGATAAAGCATAATTTGTCATACCAAAGGATATTAATTATTTTATTAGAAGTCAATAAGTACATTATCATTACATTATCAATAATTTTCCCTTTGAGATTGTGAAGTAAGGGACAGGTGTCTATTATTGTCGAGGCAAACAATTTCACGAAGGGTCAATATGACTGTGACAATGTGACGTATGCGGCGAGCTGTTTAACTGTTCAGAACAGGCTAATATGTAAGAGACAAAACTAAAAAAAAGAAGTTCGAAAACTAAAACCCGACTACAAACAATTCACGTTCTAAAAAGTATAAAACAAGAAAACATTCTCATCTGAAAGCCGTGGTTGTATGCCACTTTGCCCTAAACTTTAGACATACTGTTTTATTGGAATAGGTGGCATACGACCACGGCTTTCAGGTGAGAATGTTTTCTTGTTTTATACTTTTTAGAACGTGAATTTTTTGTAGGCGGGTGTTAGTTTTCGAACTTCTTTTTTTTTTAAATTATTTTGGGGCTTAAATTTAGACATTTATATACGTAATATTACTGGAACTGCAACATATACACAATATACGGAATAATCTATTAAGTCTCCCAAACAAAATATTGGTTAATTAGCTTGCTGCACATAGGTTTATGATGCGCTCTAAAAGGTGCCATGTACAATTTACTAATACAATATATATTATGTATTTGAAATGTGCTAATTAAGCCCTTTATAATTTGATATGCAACAAGACCATATTTATAAAAAAAAAATATTTCGCAACTTCATGAGCCCTAGAGGGCGCTACATACAATTTATTGCAACGTACCGTAGCCAACCAGCCGTAACCAGCGGACGATCAAGACGCTTCAATGACACCTCATTTGTCAATTTACGAAAGATAGTTTAGAAGTTATGAGGGAACAGATGAACATCCATACATACATACATACATACATACCGGTCAATCTCATAACCCTCCTTTTTGCTTCGCCGTAGTCGGGTAAAAAAAAACAATTATGGAGTAACTCATGTGGCATAGGATCTTTTTTTCGAGATATATAAAATAAACCAATCGATAGAGCATTCAATGGTAAGTCACACGTGATATATTTTGGGCAACCTATCCCTTACGTTATTTCATATTTCCACCATAGATTAACTATAGTCGATGACCTGGCGTTTATCTTACGAGTATTGAGCAGCCAACATTACTCGAAGCTCACAGCAAGTGCCACATAGGTCTGCGTCAATTCGCTCCCGACATGATACGTTGACGTCAAACTCCTGTTGTTTCAATACCTATTCATTAGTTAATTGTTTTCTTCGCGGTTTAACACTTAACCATGCGAGATAATAAGTTAATTGAGCGTTTACCTCAACGGTATTCTCAGCGCGCGCGTACTTGTGGCAGAGCATGTGTCGCGCTAGATCAAGCCCGCCTGTGCTGTGTGGCGACCCATCCCGCGAGTCATAGGAATTTAAACCAAGAGTTTTAAAGCTGCTCATCTGCTAGACTTTTTTTTTACGATTTAATCCGATTTTTCGTATGTAATTACTTTCCTACTCGCAATCTGCGTTACATGAAACGTTTCTAATTATATTCCTTCGTATGGTTTTCCTTAAAGCAGAACCAATAACATGTTTCATAAACATTTAATAGCTTTAACTACCGCTAACATCCAAGAGGATATTGTGATAAGAAACATAACTCATGAGCGAACTTTACAAGTATTCTATTATTTGATGGTATTACTACATTTACAACCACAGATTAAACTAGCAAGTGGGCCACCCCCGCCCATACACATCTGTAATACCTACAGGTCTTCATCGGACGAACTCTTTCACAAAGAGCTAAAGTACTTTCTTTTATTTTATTCGAGATGGATACCTAAGGTCTTGACTCTAGTCTCGGCCAGAGGTGACATAGACGAAGTCTACGATGGAGTGAGCTAAGATGTGTAGATTTCATACAACTAGCTATATGAAGTGTGTTGTGCAGGTGTGCGTGTGATGCGCGGCGGCTGAGCGGCTTCGAGCGCGATGTTCGGCGGCGGCGGCGGCGCGGGCTACAGCGGCGGCGGCGGCGACTGCGCCGACGGGTACGGGCTGGGCTACGTGGCGGGCGGCGGCCGCCTGCAGCAGTACGCCGCGCACTTCGCGCCGCACCAGAACGTGTGGCACCACCACCACCCCACGCACCACGACTCCTACGGTAAGTGCACACTTATTTTTTAGGAACAAGTACCGGTAGGGCATATAAATGTGTATTTGTTCCGTGTGGGAATCCAACGAGCGACACCCAATGCAGCAGCCAATCACTCAGCCACTGCTCCAACCGTGCCGTCGAAGCGTCGCGATCGTGGAACAGCGAACAGTATAATTCTCAAAAGATATCACATTTCTAACTTCTATCCGGACCTTGCAATACTTAAATAAATGAATTCATTTAAAATGAAGTCATAGTATCTAATGAATGTCCAGACGTACTCAAGTAAGATGGCCACGGCGACCCAGGATAGATAGCTCTAAGAAGCTGCAGATGATGATTAGATGTACCTTGTGGGTTTTCTTTCTAAACACGGGGTTAATTAACAACAACAAAACAAAACAATTAGTAGTAGAGACAAATAGAGCGATGTGTCGATAAGGTCGCGCGCTATAAATAACAAGTAAACTATGATGAGTCACTCGTCGGTGTATCGACAGATAACAGAGGAATTCGCACGACGCGCTCCAATCACCGCCTTTGTCTCGTCGCTGATACGCCTCACGCAGCGACGGACACTCCGCGCTATGAGGCTACGGCTAATTTTATACTCATGTCATCCATATTACTAGGTATATAAATCATTTCGTATGATGAATGCACGCCAATAAATACTAATGAATACATGGTTTTTTGTAACAACAAACTATCAATGAATGTTCCTATTACATATGTTATGTACCTAGGTATAATACGAAGCTAGAACAAGGAAAATGACAAAATGTTGCTAATTATGAAGAGGCGAATCAACATTCTATTAAACGCTGAGCTAACCTACCACAACAAAGTAAGACCGAACCGATCACTTGAATGAAATCGGCGCACTTTATGAATGGAAGAAAATTTAATGTGCAAAAAGAGTAAACAATTGCTCGTAACAATGACTTCCTCGCTCAGGTGACATAGCTAAATAACCAACCAAGTTCTATTTCATGTAAAACGTTATAGGAAAAAAACTGAATAACTACTACCAAGAATTATCCCTATCACTAAGTTAACAATAACTGAATTCTATTATTAAAGTTAATAACTCCCTAACTAGCGCGCGATTGACGCGGGAGGATAATGTTGTGACTGTTGTGAGGGAACTGAGATGGGGTTTACCCGACTACAGAAGTAGTGGAGAGACTGTGTGGCACGTAGCCACACGCCGCCGCCCGGCCCCGGGACAGTACTGCGCTGAGGTACACCTCACTCCGAACTGGCTCACTACAGCAGGTACCTCCACTACTGTCTACTGACAATGGAACGCTCCACTTTGCAATGACGAATATATTATTATGTAGTTATCTGACCAGATTCTATACTCATTAATTTCTTATTAATTATAAAGAAAAGTTAGAAGGAACGGTTTGGTCAAACATCCGATAAGAATAACTTAACGAACGAATAAACTAAATATGAACTGAGATAACATGTTAATTACAAAGTATTTGATAACGGTGCATTGTCAGATAGTTTTGTTATCACTCATATTATTTAACATTACTGTGGGTTGGCTTATCGAGATATGTTATCGAGGATTCGTGGCACCAGTCAGTGTTGTGTGTACTTGATACTACATGACCATACGCGATACTACTCGTACCTATGTTTCGACATTTTGAACTTTAATCAATGTCCCAATCATGAACGTGATTGTCATAATAAAAAATCTGTCAGGTTTAGCAGTAAACATGAGGTCGCTGAGCACATTCCCGTGATGACGCGCCCGCGCCGGGGCACGGGGAGGCAGGCGCGTGCGTCCGTCGCTATCAGTATTTACGCGAAGGCTGTAACCGCAGATGATTCAGTATCGTGAGCCAATTCCCAGTCGATATGATTTTTCCCTTAAGCAGGATAAATTACTTGTTTTTGTTTAATCGTGAGAAGAGTGCTGTGAGTGAGGAGCGACAGCGATCTGTACAAATTTATTTACATCATCATCATCTGCTTAGCCTTTTCCCAACTGCGTTGGGGTCGGCTTCCAGTCTAACCGGATTCAGCTGAATACCAGTGTTTTACATGGAGCGACTGCCTATCAGACCTCCACAGCCCAATGACTGGGCAACAGTCTACTTCTTGGTTAGACTGGTTGTCAGACTTCTTGGCTTCTGACTATCCGTCACGACTGTCACAGCATACTATAAAAGATTGAAATTTGACTTCCTACCGGATTCTTGGTAGCATGAGTTAATTTGCAAAACACTTGCGCTTCGTTGAACTAGGAAGATTATATTTTCGTGGCTTTACTTGTACTTACCTGTACCTACCCGAGGTTTTACTTATACCCTGTGCCCCATAACTCAGTTGTTTGCTACTATCGACTGAGGATAAATAGGTAGTCGATGCGTAGGTACTATGAACCTACGTTTATTGTGAAAATTCAAGCTGAAAGTTTTTGAATTGCACTGCCGCCGTAACAGCAGAAGGCTGTCGTGAATCAGCGGCGATAAGCGCTCGCGCTCGGGGCAGCGCGCGCGCAGCCACGGTCAGTCCTAGCGTGACCTCTGACCGCGCGGGTCGCACACCTACCTCGCGACACACTATACTCTCATAACTAATTAATCAAGTGCTATCTTCGAGTAACGTCACGGATCTGATCGACTGACAATGGACGCGATGCAACTGCCAGCGAATTGGTTCCAAAACATGGCGCTGCTTGCAGGTCCGTGATATCAAATCGTATCTGTACTGATCTTTAAGAAATGTAACTTGTATTAACGGCGGATGGACAGTGCTATACGTATACTTGTCAATATTGACTTGGGCGGTTGCGATGAACGAACTGCAGCTACAAAATACAAGAGGAGTACCAACACAAATCCACGTGACTTTTTGGAATGTTTTGTTGACATGGTTTTTGTTTGAGGTTCGAACAATTTCCAATAATCAACAGAACGTGGAACAGTCTCATCTAAATCGCCCCTGACATGTTGATCACCACTGCCTTTCAGTTCTCTTTTCTCTGTTATCTTTAAAATATGTGGTATTCTTAAAGCCACAATTTGAACTGTCCCTCCTGAATAGTGTGTGTTGTTCCTGTTGCCTTGTACTCTGAGAGTTGTTTGTTGTCATGTTGTGTAACTGTTGTGTGGTGCGCAGCAGGCGGCGGCGGGGTGAGCGGCGTGGGCGGGGTGGCGGGGGGGCTGTACTCGCAGAACATGGTCATGGGCTCCTGGTGCGCCCCCTACGACGCGCTGCAGAGGCCCACCGCTTACGGTAACCTTCATTTTATTACTGCTATCTAATAGTTCGGCTTCTTTTACATAATAGAGAATATCTCGACCATAGATCGTGTCCTTACAACACACATGGCGAAGATGCGCCAGCCCACTCATGGGTTGGCGCTCATCGTATAAACTGACGACTAAATTTGTGGAAAAAGACGTCCCAATAGAGAAGTCAACCTGTAACATTGAAGCACGCCTGTCGCTTAATCAGCATTATGAATAACATCGCTTTGGATGCGTATATGTAGAGACCACTTTATCCACAGGTTTAGTCTCATATCTTCATTTCATATGATTATTATTATTTCAATGACAGCGCCAGTTTTACAAAACCTGTGCAATTTCTACTTAAATTGTTTTTTAAATCCCTATAAGCCACCAGCCAGCCTAATCATAATATAAGTGTGTCTTTTATTTTAGCTAAACATTTGATCACCATTTGATTTTGTTTGACTTGCCCCTTCGCTAGTAGGTACTCATCGCCTGTATGCTATGCTAGACACTCATAATTCTTACAGAACCTTGCTACGATTTAGAGTAACTACATATCATCATATCGTGTGCATGTAATACCTATCTCACGCACCGCCTAGTATCACTCTCACAATAAAGACTTGTGATTACTTCATTATCTATGCTTCATTATGTTTTTAATAGTTGGCAGGTATGCCTTAACTGGCTTGTCACTTGTATTGAGTGCAGTATCGGAAATTACAATTAGGTTTATTAATTGTATATCTAAGTGTATTTTAGATTGAACGTGAGCCTTCCATCCTTAGGATTAGGTACATAGAGCATTGAGGAAATTGTAACGTCTGATTGACTGAGGATACATCGCTCTAGCTTGCAGCGCGCACGACGACTTACGGTGTATCTCGCTCTCTCTCTCTTTTCTCTTTGTAAGGCTTATAAATATTTAATCAGTAGGTTTTTAAACTACAAGAAAAGCTTATGTATTCAAATTGCAAAGTTATATCTAGTTAATACAAATCGTCAGAAGCCTCAACACAACCGCCTAGGTAACATAGTTAAGGTGTCACACGATGATTACAAAGAGTATATTTAATAAAAGCGATCAGCATTGTTCATCGCAGAAGACAATAACATAGTGGTTGACGTCAGAGCAGCCGATAGCGAGCTGACTCACGATCTCGCGGAAAGGACAAGTTTCTATATAACTGAAACTGTTCCAAAGTCATCCTGTGTCGTGTGTTCGCCTTCAGTCAGGCTCGCTCTTAGTGGTAATCACATACATGCCCGTGCCTGAAACTGCAGCTGATACTTCTGTCACTGATCACCTATTAGTATTTACTTACCTATATATGTACATTTATATCGTTTTGTATAAGTGAGTTGACGGTTGTAACTGCTACCCCCTGCAGAATTCTGTAGCTTTGCGCAAGTGCACTGACACAATGCTATGTATCCGCAATCTAAGTAGGTACATAGGTGTTATAAGTCAATCATGATTATCTGCAACCTTAGCTTAGCTCTTAAGGGGAGGCCTATGTCCAGCTGTGGACGTCAATCAGCTCATATGAGCATGATAGCTTTAAAAATAGGTTATTTAAATTAGTAAAACTGTCTGTATTGGGTTTTTTGGGTTTTTCTATGGAATTCTCAGTAGCAGCTCGGAGTTAGGAATTGTGCCAGGTTAATGGCAACAGGCTCGCCCCTATTACATCGGACTTACGCATGCGGGCGAACTGTGGGTGTACATTAGTACACCCCTGCCTAACCCTTCGGGAAATACAGGCGTGATGGTATGTTGGGCGTGTAATATAGTTCTGTGACTGACTTTAATACAGTAGTTTACTTAGGTAAGTACCTACCTAGGTAACACAATGCTGTGCATATGACAGTTATAACAGTAAGTACCTATTTTGTTTTTACCGGGGTGTCACGAGCGGCACAGTCGCTGAGAAGCCATCTACAGCGACTGCTCCCCCGGGGTTGATGTTTAATATACAAACAAAGTCAAGTGCAATAGCTTGTTTATTAAAAAAAAACTCCTCTAAGAGGGATATAGGTAGGTAGTTGTAAAAAAATTGTATCCAAGCGTTTAGTATAATCATTATAATAATAAATCAATAATTGTGTCACATCATTTAAAATACAAGCTGTTGATTTGCATCCCCGTCAAATTTTAGGAGCTTGTCATAGAAAAAAAGAAGTACCTACTTAATCAAGTATAATTACGATACCTGGCCAATTTTTTATAAATGCTTGTTTTTTTAGTTGCAACTATCAAAAAACAGTATTCCAGAATACTTATTTTGCAAAAATCAGCATCGCCCAGTGGTGTACGCGATAGGCAGAGTTGTCGCGCGGCTATATCAATGCGCGCATAGCGCCTAAACCCTCTGGCGAGATGGCTAGTTCGAATTGGAAAATCACGTCATAAAATATAAATAAAAAATATATATATATATTTAATTATTGATTCGTGTTAAGAATCACGAGCATAGTTAACTCCTTGAATTTGACGAGAATGCAAATCAACAGCTTGTATGTGAAAGACCTTCTGTTGTTGAAAACCCACCGTAACTAGACGTACCCGGACACAGCAGGTAACAACAGCTCAGTTATGCTGCTGCAAATCACTACATCAAGCGCTCTACTATAGTTCAGAACATTAGGAACTTAGGTGCAGTAGGTAGATAGATAATTTGTTATCCTCATATTTTATCGCAATTACCCCAAACAATGGATATTATTTATTGTTCGATAGTCCCATTTTTATTTTCCCTCCTGTTTACATATTTGGTAATGTATTGTAGAGTAGGTAGGTCTGCTAGGAACCTACTACAACATAAGTAGGTAGGCACCTACTGCTGCCTATCTGCCTCGCGTAATGCGCAACACACGGCATCACCAGAGCTACTTATGTAAAGGTAGGCAGTAGGTAGGGCTGCCATCTCTATAACGTGCCCCCAGGACCGGAAGCGTAAGTTCCCCGGATTTTGGAGCTTTCACCCCGGACATTTCAATACTTTTTTCAATCACTTACATCTTGATTAAAATATATTTTACTCCGTACTTGATAGAAGAAAACTTTAATTTTAAGCCTCTTTTGTTGCATGAAATAGTATGTTTAATCATTCTTGTGACAACAAGTGAGCAGCGCGCGCAGTGAAATACCTAACCCATAGCTTTTACATAAATTATGGGAACGGGATCTGAAAACCCGGACTACAATTTAAACCCCGCCCGGACGCACCCCGGACGTCTTCCAAACTAGGACAAATCCGGGGAAACCCGGACCGGTTTTCATGCAAAAGAAGTAGCTTAGACAGACTAAGTAGGTACCCATAGGTAGGTAGGCAGGTGTCATCTCTTCTTTATATATTTCTGGGACAGTAAAATACTACGGTGTACTTTTCAGTCTTTAAGTATTATAATCAACAAACATTTAAGTTAAATTTGAATCGTATCCATCCATCAAATCGTCGCTACTTTTCCACCAATTACTAGCGGTGCGTTCAATTAGTGTAGCTCAGTAAGCGTATGTATCGGGGTTAGCGCACAGATGTGAAGCAGGCCTTATCACCGGATAGTGATAACGCCAATATTCGCGGCTGTGCGGAGCCGCCTAATAACTGTAGGTACTCGGCGACGCACAACGCGCGCTGGTGCCGAGACACGAGCAATAGGAAAGATGCATGGTAGTAACATTCACGTTTTGTTTCCTGTCACATTAAACAGTTTTTAGTGAAATAGGTACCTACCTACCCACCTTTATTTGCAAACTTTTATAACGACTAAATAATAGCCAAATGTTGCCGCTACATTTTCAACGCAAGATTAGGCGTACCTACCTAAGATTAGGTTACAGTTCGAGCAACCCATTCTAATACATTACTATAATGTGACAGCTAGTTAGTGTGCACGGCAGCGCGCCGCGTATGGCGCGCAGGCGGCTCCGTATCGCTCACTATCGCTATTGTTATTGTTCCGCCTTCTCGGAAGCCGCGCTGCTCAACATTGTTGTCAACACAGCGCAGTTAAGGTCGTGCGCCACTGTGTGATCCTGGCTATGGGAACAGATAGCGTTTGATAACACGGCTATCATTGTGTTGTCCTTTGCTTACAGAACCTACCTATGTATACGTTTTATAATATTTTACAGCTTTCATTAATCATTCGCAGCTCATACCATCACTTCATTGTTCCATTAACTCTGCTTTTGTCGAGTCCGAAGCTTTATTTAGTAGGTATGAGCCCCCCTATAAGGCACCTGTCCTGTGAGCAGGCGCTAGCTATGCCCCACTGACATGAGCGTGCGAACAGATGGCGTGCTGGAGATGTACGAGGAGGGGCGCGAGTGCGTCAACTGCGGCGCCAACAACACGCCGCTGTGGCGCCGCGACGCCACGGGCCACTACCTGTGCAACGCGTGCGGCCTCTACCACAAGATCAACGGCGTCAACCGCCCGCTCGTGAAGCCGAGCAAGCGGCTGGTGAGTGTCCCCCGACCGTGTTAGTAACGCGCTCTGTTTGCGAACAGGTGCCGACGCAGACCTACTCACCCGCTTCTATAAGGAGGGCACCGTGCAGAGATGGATGAGTGTGGAGGGCATGGCCAGGGGCATGAAGAAGGTGAGTCGGTGGCGTGTAGACTAGTGCATGCATCCTACCGCCCCGCGTCGCCCCGCGCGACGTCGCACGCACGCGGTTCCTGTAGATATCCTTACTTTTCGGGCTTTGGCGAGTGTTAGGAAACTACACGCTACCGCTCCCTACTTCGAGTGCGCCGCTTTGTAGCACTCCGCTTGCACCGTTACAAGTCATACCTCCCCAATAACATCACCTCCCGAATCGATCACCGTAACCTTCCATTATTGACGATGGAATTAGATAAACGTATCGCGCCGAGATAACTAATCGATCGGTAATTACACGTCGGCGAGCATGGCGGCGGTGCGCGGGCGCAGCCGGTGTTACACGGTGACGTCACGCGGTAACGAGACGTCGCGGCAATCAGTTGGTCGTACTCACCAGTAGATAGGTCGCCGATAGCGGGCCCAGGGAGCCGCGCCTTGCAGCTAATAACGCCGCGCATATTGGACTTTATCGATCGGCAACAAGAGTGTCGACTAGTTATCTCGGCGCGTCGCACACATGCGCGCACAGATAGGGACAGGTATCGTCCAATGAGAAGCGGCCCCGCCTGCGCGCGCGCCGCTCGCTCTCTTCGGACAATGCAACTCGTAGCAGTTGTAGCGCATGCGCGTAATTCTATGTGATGTACAAGATGGCGATGGCGAGCCGCAGTGTCGCACTGCATACAGTAAGGTATATGTAGCAGTATAAAGGTGTACTGGAGGGACACTGCGCTCGCCGGGCGCGTGTGCTGTTCTGTCGGACGTAACCGCGGTGGTGGGTTCTGTAACGTAGTGCATGTGGGGGCTTGGCTCTTGTTCGTTCTGTTTCCTTGGTTGTGGTGCTCTCCTTTTTTTTTTATTTAGTTGTCAAGCACGCTTTTTCCACCTACTTCTTCACTTGTGTACCAGTTTATTTGTAGCTTGTTAAATACAATACACCGTTAACAACACATCAATAATGATCTACAAACATCAGGGGAGCAATTACTAGCAGCACGCCGCAATACAGCAATAGCAATACAATAGCAATACAAGCAATACAATTCTTCTTTTTTTTTTTTTTTTTCGCAATTACTTTTAGGAACGATCCCCATTGATTGTTGTTGAGATGAGAATGCGTCTAAATTTTGTCCGTATTTAATCAGTAGGATTGGCCTTTAGAATTAGAGTCATAGGCACCTACCTACTACCTACACGGCTACTTATTTTATTAGAAATTCAACAAAAACACTACAAATTTAATAGGTAACTACTTATTGTTGTTATCAGTAGTGAGTAGAGGTACCTTATTTAGGTTCCCTTCATACATTCAGACTATCTAAACTAATGAGAGTCATAAATTAGTTAAACGTCGACAGTGTTGGGAAACTAAACTAACAAGGTTTTTGTTTCAGTAGCATCACCTTGTTATGTGCCTCTACCTACTAATTATAGCTGATACGTGTGACTAAAGTGCTCGGCACTAATGCTCACAGACTCGATCCAGCCACAATCTTACAATTTTGCTAAGAGCCTGTGTTCTCTTGGAGTAGATATGAGTAGCTAGGTACCTATTAGAACAATACCTTTATGTTATTTAAATTGTGAGTAGAAACCTCAAAACGAAATCTAGTCTAATTATAAGCTAGGTTATTAATTATGAAATGATCTGTATTGTACGTCAATATTATGAATACCTAGCTTTAGAAAACTTTAGTAAAGTCAATATCATAGGCTTCGGTAAAAAAATAGTCCCGAATGCCTCTACATATATTACCTAACTTAGTTCATTTAGGGAACGGTAGTCTCCTAGATACGAGGCTTGCGACGTTTGTAGGTCTTTAATATTTTGGGTTATGGTGATTGTCCGACTGTACCTATCACTTCCTTACTCGTGTGCTTCCCACACTGATGTGGGTAGCACTTGTAGCATCACATGACACCTTGCCCCACAGTCCGCGGCGCGGCGCCACGGGCAGTGCTGCACCAACTGCGGCTCGCGCAACACTACGCTGTGGCGGCGCAACAACGACGGCGAGCCCGTGTGCAACGCGTGCGGCCTCTACTACAAGCTGCACGGCATCAACCGGTACGTCACCAACACACACTGCCGCCACAACACCACTTCCTCATTCATCCACTCCAGAAGCAGATGGAGACCTGTCCCAAGCATCGCCATCAGCCATAGCCCTCAGCGACTAAGCCGGATCTTTTCGACAACCACTGACTCCCAATTCAACTTGGCTCATAGAAAAATCACCTATATAGTTTGAAACTATCATCAACCACTTACTGAAAATAGTCTACTTTAAATTCTTATTCAATTCATCAGGCCTCTAGCAATGAGGAAGGACGGCATCCAGACGAGGAAACGTAAGCCAAAGAAATCTGGCAATGGAGCCAAGCCGCCAAACGATGCCAACAAGAAAGACGAGCACAGCTCTCCTGGAATGGATGGTACGCATCACATACAAATGGTCCTCCTTTTGTAATACCTAACTACTGACTATTCTTCATTTCAACTCCTTGCACTTTAAATCACCAAAAGGATACGGCGGTCACGCCTCGCCTCGTAACACTTTTTTTTTTTTTTTTTTTAAAGATGGTAAAATCATCAAATGACCCCTCCCGTCCTGGGCGGGGCGGGAGGGAGTGTCAGACTTTTACTGACTAAAAACCATCTATGTTCCTTCATGTGCCCTTTGCGTTCCGGGGGCGCGGTATCTCTTTCGAACAACCCGCAGGCCTCGTAACACTTGCCCGTTATTTAATGAAACAATTATTTGATGCTACGACAGACAGCAAGCAGAGTCTTCCAGAGGTGCCACTGCCGTTGACGCAGTCAATGTCTAGTCACGGCGGTTCTAAGAGCCGCGAGCACGTGACGCCGGACACGTCGCCGCACGGGCACGCGCACGCGCTCGGGCACGCGCAGGCGCAAAGCCACGCGCACGCGCAGGCGGGCCACCACGCGCACGCGCAGTACCCACTGGGCCTGCCCGCCGCGCCCTTCCTCTCCAACCCCTCGCTGTTCAACATCAAGAGCGAGCCCAGCAACGCGGCCGGCTACGACTCGTACCCGGCGCACTCCGGGCCGCACTACCACTCCCAGCAGCACTACCTGCACGCGCTGCAGGTTAGTAGCGACCACTAATACCAACCTTTTTACCATTATCCGAAAATCTGCATCATGTTTATCTCTCTAGTCACTTGAATACATAGGTGTATTTCTTGTAGCAAATTCGTAGCATGCTACGCAGTAGTCATTACATAATTAATAAGTGCCTGATTATTGGATTTATTTATTATGTGTATTGACTGCTTCTGCCTCTCCCTCGTTAGCCTAGCGGTCATAAGCGTGACTACTACGCTAGAGGTCTTGAGTTCGATTCCCAGGTCGAGCAAAAAGTGTTATTGGGTTTTTCTATGTAATTCTCAGTAGCAGCTCGGAGTTTGGATTTGTGCCCGGTTAATGGCAATAGGCTCGCCTATTACATGTGAGTGGGTGTGCACCTCTGCCTAACCCTTCGGGGAATACAGGCATAATGGTATATGTATGTATGTTATGTATTGAAACTCTTCGAAGGGAGGATTTTTGTAATTTGAAAATCGAAGACTTGTTCCTATGAAGATTCTTTGTTAAATTGAAACCTACTTCTCCTATTTACCCTCATCACAATTTTCACGAAATGCTCGCTATGAACGATCGCTTTGTTTTCAGTACGGTCTGGGCAACGGCGAGGAGGAGGAGGGCAGCGGGTTCCTGCACCAGCGCAACGTAACGGCGCACGCCAAGCTCATGGCATCCACGTAGCACGCGAGCACGTGACGTCACCACACACGGGACAGTGCGGGTGCTCAGTGAACACACGAGGACTAAAGTTACGAACACAAAACATTCGAATGTGACGACAACGAACACTCGAGTGCGGGCTCCTCGATGTCGATACGACTCGCCTTGAGTCACAGGAGCGTGGGAGTCTACGATTTGCGACAATTATCTATTAGAGTGACACAACGCGAGCAAGCCAGCTCAGAGTCTAAGTATTCGTTTATCGATACTACATTTCGATTTTCGACTTCCATTAGTTAACTGATACTTAATCGTCAAAAATTTAAAATGTGTCGATTGTAATTTTGTGTTCCGATCAATTGAATGTAAATAACTAGGTACCTAGTAAGTTGTAACATTTTAGGAATTGATAGTGTTGTATATAATAATTATTATATGACGAAGATGGAGATAGGTAGCGATGCATCGTAGGCTGTACCTAGTCGCTCTGAGGGCACCTTGCCATAATGACTGACACAATGGTAACGCAAGTATTAACTAAGTAGGTTTAAATATGTTAACGTTCCATGAAAATTATAATCTCAAAAAAACTAGTCTAATGATTCCCTATTAGAAATGTTTTTAAGAGTTGAGGATGGAATAATAATTATCGAACGATCGAAATATTATGATCGAATAATTATGATAATATAAGATGGCTTCCAGACCGGTGCACCGTCCAGTCAGCGCGGGACTACATCTATCCATTTCTGCGAGTTTGAAGTGTTTCTCGCTGCACCACGCTCGTCTGAGTGGTTGTATAAATAAAAAGCCACGCCCTATGTAGGTAATATGTAATTCTTCAATCAGTATTCACATTATACCACCTGAACATTTACAGCACGCATCGTGCGTCTCATTATCGCAGTAGTCGGTAGAAAACATTTGAGAACCGCGTGATGATATAATTTAACTGGTGTTCTGTAGCAGGAACAAACAAATAGGAAGTTTTTTACTAAGTATATATTTATGGATACCTATTGTGATAAATATTTAAATGATTTTCTTCTGTTTTTACAACAACACTAAATGTACTGACTAGCCCTAGTACGCTAAGTCAGCCTTGAAAATTCAACTAATTAAACTTTATTTTTCCATTACATTTAGATATTGTGTAGTGTTAGTAAAAATCGGCATAGGAACTACAGTGCTATTATAAATATCTCCTTTGTTGAACTTAGGGTGTTCTAGCTGCGAGGGATTGACAGTTCACCTCAAGTTAAATGATTAAATTCATAAAAAAATTACGAAATACCATTGCTGTTAACTGTTACTTTGTTAACTTCTTACATGTATTTTTTTTTTTTTATTGTGAAAATGTATTAGTTTTACTTATACACATAATTGTGACGCTCTGTATATTGATGACTTCATGATGCATGTTCAATTTGGTGCCCAACAGCACACTACCTGATGTAGAATTAATGAGTGTGAACAGTGAGCATGCAAGGCAACCTGATACAATCATGTGAGTAAATAAATTAAATTAGTTTGAATAAATGGCATTTACTACACTTGTATATATACTACTTAGTTAGAAATGAAATAATCAAATTTACTATTAAAGCTGTTTATTTTGTATGGTCCAGCACAAATTGTATCACAGTATGTATGGCATACAGAAATGCTTCAGGCTTATTATCAAAAAACATAATAAAAAAGACGGGTTGCACTCTGGGAGTGCCGGCAGAAGTGAAAACTTGAATATTAACGTTGTGCATTTTTGATATTTTGGAATGGTTAGGGAATAATTTTGCACGAATTGCTTTAATTATCAGTATAAAAGTACTATCATTTATGTGGTATAATACAATATTTATTTATTGCACTATACATGTTATACACATATATATAGTGTACGATAAATTCGTAAGATTTTCGTTCAGGTCACGTGTCCTGACGCGAATTTAAAATATTTTACCCATTACAAAGAAAGTGTACAACGCCGCTAAAGAAGTTTTCACTTCAAAAATTGGAAAATTGGTTATGAATAAAAAACATAGAAACTTCTAGTATTTTTTGATAACAAGCTTCAAGTTTCTAAATAAATATGAACTAGAAATATTATGTACAAAAGTGAAGTCTGTTTAGGCTGTTGTATAGTATAATGTTATATGTATTATGAAATATATAAGTGAGCACACAGCTCCGTGTTTCTGTCACCACCCTGTTAGTCTGCAGCCTCCGATGAGAGCTTCTTCAGTGCATCACCGCCGAGCCTGTAGTAGCACCACTGTTCTTTGCTGGTCAGGTTGACCGCACCGTTGTTCTCATAGAAAGCACGTGCAGGGTTCCAGTCTAGTACATGAAAGTCAAGGCGGCTACAATCATTAGAAGTAGCTTCCTAAAAATATAATACAATCACATTATTTCTTGTCAATTGGTTGTAAGTAGCTAGATAAGAATGACAAATGAAATTTACCAGAGCAACAGCTTTGAACAGTTTCTTGCCCACTCCCTTGCTTCTCTGACTGGTGCGTACATAAAGATCTTCCAGCATCATGGAGCTCCCCTCCCACGTAGAGTATGTAGGGAAGTACAGCGCATACCCCACCACGGGCTGGGAGCCAAGACGGTTCACCTCGGCCACCTTACAGCGGAATAAAGGAGGCTCCTTCTCAAAGCCGTCGCGTTGAAGATCTGAAATGTCATAGCTGTGTGTACCATAGTCGGTTTGGTCGCAGCTAGCAGCCATTGACTCAGCTAACCTTAGCTTGTATCTGATCAGCACTACCTACATTGTATGGCATACCTTCAACAGACATTTTAGGGCCTTTAGGCATTTTCTCGAAATCAGCAAGCTCCTGATGAACAATGCATTATTAAACACAAAATAATACATATAAACAAAATAACAGGTAACTAAAAAATCTGTAACACCTGAATCATTTCAGACACTGCCAACATGTCTTCTCTCTTTGCGGTACGGATTTTTATTTCATCATCACCGTATTTTTGAGCCATTTTTAATAGCTAACTAGTAAATAATTATATTCAAATTAATTCAATTGCCGATAATTTGTTAAATCACAGCCATCAATTGACTCCTTCCTAAACTATATAGTGTTTGATGGGAGAACCTGGGATCTTGCCTGGAACCTAACCTAACTTGATATTGATCGTTGATCCTGAATTCCTGTCCTGAGTGACTGACACTTGACAGCAGACAGATCACATGAAATCACATCACAGAAAACCTAAATTTTAATAAAAAAATTGCAAATTCTTCTACTGATCATGTCGAAAAGTGACATTTAAGAGAACTCCTAATGTCAAAAAGTGACATGTAAGAGGACTCCTAATGTCAAAAAGTGACACGGGGAAGAGATACGACTCGTATCTCTTCCCCGTGTCACTTTTTGGACACCGACTTTTTAGTTTTTATTCCACTCGTATCATACGAGTGGAATAAAAACTAAAAAGTCGGTGTCCATAACTCATGCAAATCCGATTGTTTTTAATGTTACGCGTTTTGGAAGTCACGATTTTGTTGTACTTTGTACCTAGTTACGAAAAGAGGACTTACTGGACACAGCTGCAGGGATTGCTTGCTTGCCTACTTAGCGTTTTGGTATGGTCGTGGTCGTGGTGCATGTGAATTGGCGCCATAGTAAATGTCTATTTCTGAATTTCTGATAAACTATGCTCTATTTTAGTTAGACACCTATTTATTATACGTGAAATATTTTTAGAATCAGGAGTACATTTGTGCGAAAGACACATGCATTATATTATTAAGATCTTTATCGTGTAGTACATATCGGTATAGTTAAAAAAAAAAGAATTAGCTTCGTGATATTTTTCCATCCTTAAAAAAAAGTACTTTGCCGGTTTTTTGGTTTAGTACATACAAAATTTACAAAAGTTATCGGGGTCGACTTATTGAGATCAAGTTGTAGCAGTTCGGAGTTGAATTGCTGGGGTCGAGTTGTCTAGCAATAAGTTGTACCTATTGTCCGCGTGGTCGTAATTAACTCTGTTGATATGAATCATCATCATCACCATTTCAGCTGAACGACGTTCACTGCTGGACATAGGCCTCCCCTAAAGATAACCGGTGCTGGAACTACCCGCATTCTGTATCGATTAAAAGAAAATCGTGGCAATTGCCGGAATCGCCTCGCTCGGTCCAGCAATATTGGTTCCCTCAATTTCAAATCAAGAAAAAATTTATTTTTTCTCCCTTTCTTCGCTTATTAGTAGGAACTCCAACAGAAAAAAAACCGATGAAAGTCCAGCCTTTATATACTATGTTCCAGGTAAAAAGGTAATAATTGATCTCGGCTAATGACGTCATGAAGTTCGGTGATACACTAGCAAAATGGAGGTTTTGGTTTCCTTTTGCAAATTACATATAGACGTATAACTGGTATAACCTCGTATAACGTTATTTAGTTGCGTAAAATCCATATAATGAAAGCCGTTAATTAATTAACTGTATATTCATTAAATATAAAACAAATAAAATAAATCAGGTGATCATACAATGCCTTGCAATGGCATTGCTAAAATAAAGTTATTCACGGATGAGTTTAGTATAAAAATATTATTCCAATAACACTATATTACATTTTAACCTAACCTAAACAGTAGGTTTTTATAATATTTTTTACAGTATCTGTCAAAGTAAATATATTTATCTAATCTAATTTCCTTATTATAGCTTCTCTATACTTACTATATTTACATTCAGATACAATAATATGTATTTTATTGCAAAACAGGAGTCCTGAACTGGAAGAATTAGGTTTTTAATTTGAAGTTGTATAATAAGCATAATATTAGTGGAGATTCTATCAGTCAGCACAAAACCAAATGTTTGAAAAATGAACCCTCTATAAGACGGCACTCTCGAGCTCTCGGAACTGACATGGAGTCGTACTATATTGTTTTTAATATTTACAAGATTGTTATAAGTATCTTATTTAGTATTTGTCTATTTTATGACAAGCTGTCCTGTGTACTGAGGCATATTGATCATCCACTTGATACATGGGATGATGCATGGCATTTTACAATAAGGCTAATTCAATGTATTCAGGCTAATCAGACATCGAGTTTTATTGAACACAATAATGTGGTGTCAGGATTATTAAACAACAATCGGCCTTTCAAGTATAGACGTAATTTTCATTTTTCAACTTTTTATTTTTCACATTTCGGTTTCTTGTCAATATTGACCCCATTTATCACATTGTACCGTACGCGGGTAACAAAATGAGAGCTTTTAACCTATAGCAGGTAAGTTCGTTCGTTGTCAAATAAGTATGTGCTGGATAACAGAATAGTTGTTGCAACTTATTCTTCTTTCAAAAACGGATGTTACAAGCAGGTAAATAGTTGTGCAATCGTTGCCAGAAATTTGGCAAAAAAGCAACTGACAGTCACAGTATTGTGCAGATAAACAACACCGCGGCAGTCTTGCAAGCTTTCATAGACATGCGTCCTTCTCGTGCTGCGTGTAGTGCTGCGTGTGTGGTGTAGCAAGTGTGTGGTGTAGCGAGTGTGTGGTGTAGCAAGAGTGTGGTGTAGCGAGTGTGTGGTGTAGCGAGTGTGTGGTGTGGCGAGTGTGTGGTGTAACGAGTGTGTCGCGTCAGTGCGGGTACTCGTGCCGCAGGAACTCGGCCGCGTACGAGCTGCCCCACGCGCTCTGCGCTATCGATGTTGTGGATGCTGCAATAAAAGGAGAACCATTTATTATAGTACTGCTCGAAATATATGAAGTCATTTAAAATTACTGCAAGTTTTTGTACAGAAAATCATAAAATGTCATGTAACAATAGTCTCGTTCACTGTTCACTGGTAATACTTACATAATTGCGCGATTAGTTTCTGAGGAGTGATGGGTGTGGTTCTCGAATCGGAACTTCTGTCATCTTTCGTGTCGGCATCTGAACAAATAGCGAGATCATGTAACATGAGCACGTGCGGGTAGTGTGTGAGACAGGTGTAGTGCGTGTGCGTACCGGTGGCGGTGGCTTGGTCGCGACGCTGCGCCTGCGCCTTGAGCAGCTTGCTCATAGTGTTGCGCGGCGTGGGCGGCGGCCGCTCCAGCGTGCGCCCGTGCACCACCGACATGTGCCGCTCCAGCATGTAGCTGCGGGGACGATTACTGTACTCAACTGTTTTTTGATCTTGAACTGAGGTACTCCTTACACTTATGTTTTTGATGACATATCATCATTTTTAAAAAGTTTTGGTTTTATTTAGATTAAGTACAGAATTCGGTACAGCGCCATCTATTGGTGAACTTGTGATGTGTGACGTTCGTTATGTTATTATCGTTATTACTTGATTGATTTAATCCTGACAATAATGTAATTTTTGATTTTTTCTGGTAATCTGATGGAATTAATGTAACTATACAACTTATTGTACATTGTTTCTTAAAAGAGTATGTATGGAGTTTCTCGCCCGTTCTTCTCCATACGAAACTACCTTTTAGAATGGGCAACTAGATTCAATATTAATGACTTTTTCATGTAATGATGTTCAAAAGTGCTTTTTAATGGCCTAATTGAAATAAATGATTTGACTTTGGCTTTCCTTATGTATTATATTCTTATCGATGTACCTTCACATTTAAGCTTTTAATGAGTGAGCCAGTATCCTATCTTTCCAAATAATGCAAGGGTTTTGAGAATTTTTTGTTTCCTATTGCCATATTTAAAATAGAAGAACACAGTAAAGCAATACAAGAGTAGCAAAGCGCTAATAAACAAGTGGTTCGCTCACCGTCGCTCGAAGCGCTCGGGACAGAAGGTGCAGCGGAACAAACGCCGGCGCGGCACTTCCCGCACGGCCGGCGCGTCGCCCGCCTCGTGCGACTTGCTGTGCGCCACCAGGTTGTACCTGTGCGGGGGGGACGTTACTGACGGTAGCAGTGGCAGGCGCCACACGTACGAGTGGCAGGGAGCGCGCGGGAGGCGCCACACGTACGAGTGGCAGGGAGCGCGCGGGAGGCGCCACACGTACGAGTGGCAGGGAGCGCGCGGGAGGCGCCACACGTAGGAGTGGCAGGGAGCGCGCGGGTGGCGCCACACGTAGGAGTGGCGGGGAGCGCGCGGGAGGCGCCACACGTAGGAGTGGCAGGGAGCGCGCGGGAGGCGCCACACGTACGAGTGGCAGGGAGCGCGCGGGAGGCGCCACACGTAGGAGTGGCAGGGAGCGCGCGGGAGGCGCCACACGTACGAGTGGCAGGGAGCGCGCGGGAGGCGCCACACGTAGGAGTGGCGGGGAGCGCGCGGGAGGCGCCACACGTACGAGTGGCAGGGAGCGCGCGGGCGGCGCCACACGTAGGAGTGGCAGGGAGCGCGCGGGTGGCGCCACACGTAGGAGTGGCGGGGAGCGCGCGGGAGGCGCCACACGTAGGAGTGGCAGGGAGCGCGCGGGAGGCGCCACACGTACGAGTGGCAGGGAGCGCGCGGGAGGCGCCACACGTAGGAGTGGCAGGGAGCGCGCGGGAGGCGCCACACGTACGAGTGGCAGGGAGCGCGCGGGAGGCGCCACACGTAGGAGTGGCGGGGAGCGCGCGGGAGGCGCCACACGTACGAGTGGCAGGGAGCGCGCGGGAGGCGCCACACGTAGGAGTGGCAGGGAGCGAGCGGGTGGCGCCACACGTAGGAGTGGCAGGGAGCGCGCGGGAGGCGCCACACGTAGGAGTGGCAGGGAGCGCGCGGGTGGCGCCACACGTAGGAGTGGCGGGGAGCGCGCGGGAGGCGCCACACGTAGGAGTGGCAGGGAGCGCGCGGGTGGCGCCACACGTAGGAGTGGCAGGGAGCGCGCGGGAGGCGCCACACGTAGGAGTGGCAGGGAGCGCGCGGGAGGCGCCACACGTAGGAGTGGCAGGGAGCGCGCGGGTGGCGCCACACGTAGGAGTGGCAGGGAGCGCGCGGGAGGCGCCACACGTAGGAGTGGCAGGGAGCGCGCGGGTGGCGCCACACGTAGGAGTGGCAGGGAGAGTGCGTGTGGCAGGGAGAGTGCGTGTGGCAGGGAGAGTGCGTGTGGCAGGGAGAGTGCGTGTGGCAGGGAGAGTGCGTGTGGCAGACAGCGCTCGAGTGGCGCGACACGTACCGCTCGGAGAAGCGCTTCCCGCAGACAGCACACTCGTGCCGCTTCTCGCCCGAGTGCACGCGCTTGTGTCGCTTGAGGTGGGAGCGCGTCATGAGCGCCAGCCCGCACACGTCGCACGCGTGCGGCTTCACGCCCGAGTGCGACAGCTTGTGCATCTTGAACGACGACGTGTGGATGAACGACTTGCCGCACAGGTCGCACTGCAACAACACACACTATTCACACGACTACCCATATTCCCCGAATACACCCATATTCGGCGATATAGTTTTGTGGCACAGTATGTGTAGCTGACAATTTGGATTTGGCAATCTGCTTCTTACTTTTGAATAATAACACGCTTAGGACGATATTTTCTAACTACTTTTATAATACCGTAATCGCAACGTACAGATGAAGACAAAGAAGATGCGCAAACTGCGATATATATATACAAAAAAAGAGTATTTATAAGATTATTGAGAACACATACTACTAAGCACCTAGTATTGATGAACACTTACCTGATAGTTCAACTTGCCCGTATGTATATTGTTATGCCTCTGAAGCGCGTTCTTAGACGGAAATAACTTATTGCACTCTTCACACTTCCAGTCGCTTATACCTGAAATTATGAACACACCAGTTGACAGAGAAGTTTGTAGATGTTTGGATCAGTAACAAACAACGTCCGCCGTTACCTTTGTGCAGCGCGATGTGTATGTCGCAGGCGCGCTTGTGCTTGTAGTGCGCGCCGCACACTTCGCAGATGTAGGGCGGCTTGGAGCCGTCGTGCTTCTGCTTGTGCTGCTCCAGCCGCGCTGCAAGCCAACCCACAGCTATACATATCGCCTGCCTACCCTCATGTGTACTAAGGGAAACGGTTGCATTGACAATTGACTATCAATTTAAATTCCCACGAAATTCAAATTGCACCTGACATTTTGACAGAGCCCTAAAATCTATTTTTAGTTACTAGCAATTTTATAATAATAGGCTTCCACATCAGAATAGTAAAATCTGTCTGTCTCAGATACTTATTTCCGCTACGACTAACCTATCAACTTAAAGTAGAAGTTGAATAATGTTTCTGTTTATATTGTGTAAGAAGAATGGAAAATATATTGCTATTTTTACCCGACTACGGCGAAGCAAAAAGGAGGGTTATGAGGTTGACCGGTATGTATGTATGTATGTATGTATGTATGTATGTATGTATGTATGTATGTATGTATGTATGTATGTATGTATGGATGTTCATCTGTTCCCTCATAACTTCTAAACCGTCTAACGTAAATTGACAAATGAGGTGTCATTAGAAGCGTCTTGATCGTCCGCTGGTTATAGGCTACATTATGTTGCAATAAATTGTATGTGGCGCCCTCTGGGGCTCAAGAAGATGTGAAAAAAAAATTTTTTTCTTCCAAATATGGTCGTGTTGCATATCAAACTAAAGGGCTTAATTAGCACATTTCAAATATATATATATATATATATATTATATAAGTAAATTGTACATAGCACCCTTTAGAACGCATCATAAACCTATCTAACTAACCAATATTTCGTTTGGGAGACTTAATAGATTATTATTTCATATATTGTGTATATATGTTGCAGTTCCAATAATATTACGCATATAAATGTCTAAATTTAAACCCCAAAATATTTTAAATAAAAAAGAAGTTTAAAAAACTAAAACCCGACTACAAAAAATTCACGTTCTAAAAAGTATGAAACAAGAAAACATTCTCATCTGAAAGCCGTGGTCGTATGCCACCTAATTCAGGTAAAACTGTATGTATGTAGTTATAGAACATGAATCTTTAGCACTAAAGTTTAGGGTAAAGTGGCATACGACCACGGCTTTCAGATGAGAATGTTTTCTTGTTTCATACTTTTTAGAACGTGAATTTTTTGTAGTCGGGTTTTAGTTTTTTAAACTTCTTTTTTTTATTGCAACAGGAGATTGCAATGGGTATTGATATTTGTGTAGTTGGGTTACTAGATCAGATGTGGCATCACATAAAAGGGCTTCATTTGCATATTGTAAAACTAAGTGAATTTCTTTTTTGACACTATATCCCGGAAGGTTACAAAACGAAAATCTATATATGAAAGAAAGTCGTGTTTGTTACAACACTTATAACTCGAGAACGGCTGGACCGATTGCCATGGTTTTTAATAATAATAATAATAATAAAAATATTTATTTCAAGTTAGACTCTAGACTCATAACTCATTTTTTGATTTGTTGGATTTGTTTCCGTCCCGAATAGCAGAATACATCTTAAAAACAATGAAACGAAAATTAGGGTAGGGTAGGGGTAGGGTAGGGTAGGGGTAGGATACCACGCGAACGAAGTCGTGGCGGGTCAGCTAGTAATTAAATAAATAAAGTAAATGGATTAGCTTGTATAAATGTTTCATAACAATATAACACCCCTCTTTTTAAGTCGGGGTGTAAAAATTATGTCTTTAACAAATAGCAAAGTTATGTAGAAATCAGCAAAACTAAAATTTAGTTACATGATAACCATAGAAACTAGAAAAATATTTTTCCTTCAAAGGTTCCTCTGGTGGCTTTTTTAACCCACATAAACCTGAATCTCTTTGTTTTTTTGAAGAAACTGACTAAAAACTTATTTTACTAAAATCATAATAATGAAGTAGTTTTTTTATTTCTCGAAAACCATGTTTGGGTCGGTCAATCGGTCTAAGTGGATTAAATGAACCAATCCACAATTTTAGATTTTAAGTTTTATCCAGACAAAGTTACCACTCACGTAAAGAAGTATATTTAGCATCGCACTGGTCACACTGATGCACCACTTTGGTCTTTTTCTTCCTGGGCAGTGACGGTATCATCTTACTCTTCAATGGCCTGCCTAGTTTTTTCTTGACAGGTTGCATGTCATTGCTAAGGTCGTCAACACCCAAACTGTCATCGTCTTCATCATAATTATCTAACTCAATTTTAAGGCAATTACTGAAACCATTGTTGTATATGGGACTTTGTGATCTGAAAATAAATGAATAGCAGGAAATTAATAAATAAAAATTAGATTATTATGTGTTCTCAGCTGAATAATTCAAACTTGATTAATAAAAATCAATGTTGCATAGAAATGTAGGATCAGCTGCTCTGTTGCTCATCTAGCAACACTGGTGACGCAGTGACTCTCTAATCTTGTCTTTTTCACATTACAGCACCTAAACACTTGGCCACACATCTTCAACTCAATAAAAATCATGAAAAGAGGAAATAAATTAAAATGGACATGACTAAGGACACCTTGCGACCTCTCAAAAGCGTTCGATTGTGTGGACCATGAGACACTATTATTGAAACTGGAGCACTATGGGGTTAAAAACACATCTCTTGATTTAATGAGATCATACCTGGAAAATAGACAGTTAAAGTTCAGGTAAACG
Source organism: Caradrina clavipalpis (assembly GCA_932526535.1). Classification (NCBI taxonomy): domain Eukaryota; kingdom Metazoa; phylum Arthropoda; class Insecta; order Lepidoptera; family Noctuidae; genus Caradrina; species Caradrina clavipalpis. The sequence goes on from OW052089.1 coordinate 232,102, forward strand.
GCGTAAACTCATTGGGGTCTGAAATGACAATGGGCGTTCCTCAAGGTTCGATTTTGGGTCCATTCCTATTTTTAGTTTATATAAATGATTTGCCACAATTACTGCAAAATCAACCTAAGATGGTGTTATTTGCAGATGATACGTCATTAATGTTTAAAATAGACAGACGTTCTAATTATCTTGACGACGTAAATAACTCAATTCTTCGAGTTCAAAATTGGTTCACGGTAAACAATTTGGTACTAAATGAAAAGAAAACCAAATGTATTCGATTTTCTTTACCAAATGTTAGAAGTAGTGTATGTGAACTAATATTGAATGGCGAAAAACTGGCTTTTGTTAATCGGAACGATTTTCTTAGGAATCACGCTAGACTAGAAATTACAATGGGGACCACATATAACATCTCTTGCAGGGTGGCTAAGCTCAGCAGCTTTTGCTGTTAGGAAAATTAGACAGTTAAAAGATGTCGAAACTGCGCGTTTGGTCTATTTTAGCTACTGTCATAGTATTATGTCGTATGGCATTTTACTGTGGGGTCGGGCTGCTGACATTGAATCCATTTTTATTTTACAAAAGAGAGCTGTCAGAGCCTTTTATAATCTCCGTCGCGGCGAATCTCTTAGGGAACTATTCAAAAAGATTTTTATTATGACAGTGCCATGTCAATTCATTTATGAAAATATTATGTATGTAAAAAAAAATCTACATCTTTTTGATAAAATAAGTGATAGACACAATTTTAATACCAGAAATAAGTACAAAATAGCACAACCATTTTTTAGATTGTCGAAAGTGCACACATCTTTCATGGGGTACTGTGTTAAATGTTACAATAAAATACCTTGCGATATATGTATTAATACTTAATGAAACAAAATTTAAAAAATATATTAAGAGTACACTTTGTGAACAAGCATAAATTACAAGTTAGAGGATTATATTCAAGATAATAATGCTTGGAAACATGCTGGTCTTGCTCCACTGGACAATTTAGACTTGACAAAATCAACTGGTTGCTAATTTAATTATATGAGTAAATTGTTTTGATTATTATTGCTATTTCTTATTTCTGTAAGACAATAATGCTATATTTGGTGATTACTATGGCTCACACAGTGATTCGTTGTCATTTGAAATGTTAGAAATGATCATCTACAATCACAATATTGGTATTATTACAATTGGTTTAGCTTTCATTTCTTAATTCGTAGCACTTAGTATGTATTGTAGTATTTTAAGTGACTTTTATTGTTAATAGATTGTTTTGATATTAGCATATTTTTTATGAAATGGATGGAACTGTACAATATAATGTTATACTTTTTTTTTTAAAAGAGTATGTATGGAGTTTCTTGCCCGTTCTTCTCCATACGAAACTACCTTTTCGAATGGGCAACTAGATTCAATAGTTTTAATTAATTGACGTCTAAAAGTGCCTTTTAATGGTCTAATTGGAATAAATGATTTGACTTTGACTTTGACATGGTATCCAGAGCTGAAAAAAAAGTAGCTTACCCTTCAGCCGAGTTCTCAATCTTGACCTCTGGCAGCATGGTGGAATCGTCAATGGTGTGCATGGCCAGCTTGTGAGCGGTCAGCCCTATATCACCCCCAGATGTGCCTTTAGCTCCACATTCCTCACACTTCCAGCTAAAAGTTTATTTAGAGACATAAGTAATTAAATTATAACAACTTAAGGATCTTCTATACTCGGCATACAACTAATTCACTTTTCTTGTGTCTGCACGGCCATTTAGTAATTCAAAACAACACAATCAACGGTTTTATGTAGTTTTTAACATGACTAATGAAATATTCCCAAAAGGTTTATGTGTATAAAACAACAGCATGCTGCTAATATGTAGTTTATAGATCTACATGTTTTGACATCTCTCCACATCAGTATTGCATCAACACCGAATGCAATGTATGGGGCACTAGTTTAATGACATATAAATATTTTTTATTTATACCAACACAGGTGGTTAGAGTTCAATAAGTGTAGAATATAATGTGTTTGAGCAGTATGTAACCACAATACCAACTAATGTCCAAAATATCAAGTTTTCATTTGTTTCAAAATATTTCACCAACTATTGATAAGACAAGTGGGCAAGTAAATAATTTGGCAGATAACTTCATGCAACTATTGTTCAAAGGTTTTCATGATAAAACCCAACAGATACCTGCAATGTTACCATGGCAAATACCTGATGCATATTCCTAATGCTTCACAAGTCGTTAGCATTGCAATAGTTGTATACAATATAACATTATCAAGTTACCTGTCATTGTTAGCTTTACTTCTCACTTTGCGTTTGTTTGTGGATATTTTTTTCTTTTTCTTTTCAACTTTGTATCTCTTTCGTTTACTCTGAGTGGCCAGTGGTTCATCATCCGAGTCATCATCATTCACATTATCGCACACATAGTCATCATCATCATCAGCATCAAACTCTGCCTTCACGTCGGACAACCTGATCGGCTGGACCATATGAGAGTCAAACAGAGGGTTCTTGCTAAGGATGGCTTCGAAAGTCTCCTTCAACTTGACGTATTCTATCTCAGCCTGTTCTAACACGTTGATGAGGTCGTAGCAGCTTTTGCACATGTACTTAGAGGAGGTGTGGCCGGCCAGGTCCATCTGCGTGAACTTGTGCAGGAAAGTGCTGAGCTTGGCGCCGGACGCGCGCGTCGTCGTGCAGTAGATGTCCACGGACTCCGGGCTGCGCGTCGTGCAAGCCACGCACTCCTGCTGCTCGTGCTTCACCCGCACTTCCACCTCGCTCTTGATGCTCTCCATGTCTTCCTTCTTCTCGATCTGCTCCACTTTATTATCGGAGTTCATTGTACTCGTTTCGGCCATTTCTATAACACGTCCAAATTCGACCCCCGTCGATTATAAACTATCTATACATAAAGTTAAACTAAAGAACAACAGTAACATGAAAGAATGATCAATTTATTTGGCATTACTTGATATTATCAAGCCAATTAATATTTTTTACAAAAGAAAAACAAAATGCATACGAGGCGAATGACATTTTCTCAAGCAAAGCTGTGTTTATTTTCCCGTTTACAATTTTGACAAGTTGACGTTGACTTTGACAGAAGTATTGCAATAACGTAAGTATGTTATTCCTTTCTACGCAGTTAAACGCAAAATCTTATTACAAAAAATATTCAAAATTTTAAAGCGTACATAGACCCTTTTTTAATAGTCTTACATGAATTACTTCAATTTTGATTAAAATCACGGGTTAAAGTGTACCTATAGATAGTACAATGCAAAAATGGCGGCTCGGAAGTTAGCTGCGAGTGCAGGTTCGCGCAGGTTTATTCAAGTTAATAATAATTTAAAAGCTCCATTTAATGATTTCTAGATTTATATTTATGCTACCTATAGAAATAATTAAATGGAGCCTTGTAAAGTTTGAACCGTAACAATGCCTACTGTACTATTGGTTTTTCGTTCTTTAATTTATACGATTTTTATGCCCCAAGTTAGATCAAAGCCAATAAATAAACCAATATGACTTAGTGAAAATTAAACTTTGCGACTATAACAATATAGTAAAACCAAAACCAGCGTCATACCTGTAATTATTAATAAATAATTTTAATAATTTCATTAAGCGTTTGTAAACGTCTTTTATTTTAGGTACTGATGACATTGATACTGCTGGGTCCCTCAATCACTTCTGTGAGGTCACTATTAACCATAAATATATGTGAACGGTATTAGACGTGTGTCATTGACGGTTTTATGGTTAACGTAATTTAACTGTTAATCATCAATGGTCAACAGGTTGAAAAAACTGTTAAATTATTAACAGGTTTTTAAATTTCAATCGTTAACGTATTGCGTCAATATTAATTAATGTTATGCCATTCCATGAGTTAACGTAACGTTTTGTTGTAAACAGTTTATTGAAGAATATTAGGACTATTAAATTAAAATTTATTGGTAGAAGTAAAGACGTGTTGACGTTTCAGTTTTTTCGGAAATGAATAAAGTAATGTGTAAAGACATGTTGACGTAAATTAACAGCTAATATTTTCAACCTGTTATTTCATTGATGAATAACAGTTAACTCGTTGACGAATGAAAAGTCGTTAAAAAAAACAGTTTGTTGATTCAACGCCCACCTCTAAACGGTATGCTCATGCTCATGGACTCAAATACAATGTTCTGAAATACTCGTTTTTAAGGCTGGGACTAAAACCTAGCTTGTTCCTCCGATTACACAAAATGGAACCATCTTAAAACAAGTGTCCAAAAAGTACTTGGATCACTGGGTCAATGAAAATCTTATTGATGATATGGATTTGGACAGGAAGCGCAGGGCACTGTCGGTAAGGGGTAATATGCTTTCACGCAGGTTTTCGCGGTGATCACGTGACGTTAAAGTCACGCTTTTGAAAAGTATTGTTACTACACGTAAATACAGGTGCAGCCTGTTGAACATGTACACTAAAATCGCCTGTTGCTCTGCGTGACCAGTATAACAACGCGTTCAGGGGTTTGATGGGGCTCCCATGGCGGTGCAGTGTGTCCGATATTAGCCGACCATAGGACGGATGCCTCCAGGCGGAGCTTTGCAAAACAACAACCTCGGGTTAAGGGGAGCACCAACACGCTTCTAAACGTGGTGTCGGATAGAGTGGATAGCCAAATCCTGAAGCATTGGTCACTTATGCAAGTGCAAAATAATAATAATGATTTGAAATTCTACAAACATAGCTAAGGTATCTGCCTACTAACATAATATGGAATTGTACTTATCACAGTGTGCTTGGTCTGAAATAAATATTTACAATTTCAATTAATAATACTCACTGCAAAGGAGTTGAACTCTCTACGTTTGTCTGTGTTATGTGTGTATGTGTCTGTATTTCCGAACGCATTTAACCCTAATTTCTTTAAAGTTGGGGTGAACAGGCTTCTGCTGGGTAAGCTCACTCCGTCATCGACTTTGTCTCTGTCACCACTGACCTAGACTAGAGTCAAAAGCTTACCCATCTCGAATTCTTATTCGAGATGGGTAAGCTTTTGACTCTAGTCTCTAGTCTCTCTAGTGTCGAACGCATATAATGAGAATAGATAAAAGTTTGACTATCCTTCATAAACTTTTAACTACAGCTCATCATTAGCTTACAGCTTACTCCTAACTATGTTTATATTGGAGTCGGGTTCAGTATTTTTAACCGACTTCAAAAAAGGAGGAGGTTCTCAATTCGTCTGTATGTATAATTTTTTTTTTTTTTTTTTTTATACAGTCTGTCCTACCTTCATAGCCACAACCTAGTTACAAATTATACAAATGAAGCAAATCATGTTATTCGACTTTCGAGCTTTTGGCTATCTCTAACAACTGTCAAACACTACAGGTCAACGGGGCCAACGGCTTTCGAACGTTCCAGCATGGGTCTCGGTACGAAATAGGCAGTCACCTTTAAACCTAGCAGTTATCTACAGACCGACTTCGGCATCCTCGGCAAAGATTGTTTGTACAGACCTATATGAATACGTAAAAAACGTTGAAAAGGGCTTTAGTCGACATTCGCTTAATTAGCAGCAGAACAGGCACAGTGTTGTGTGTGCACATATGTAGACATAGCAGGACCGTGAGGGCACCCGGCCGTGGCGGGTCCCCACCCCCACGACGACGTCCGCCCTCGCGGGCCGCCGCCGACCGCGGGCCCGCCAGTCTACTGACAAGCGTACCGGCGTCGTCCCGCGCACTCACGCCAACGACCTGCGAACTCACGCGTAACGCAACCTCTTGCGTCTCGATGTGTACGTACAATTTAAGTTGAAGAAATAAATTCTGTGTAAGTAGTGAATATTTGCTTCAGGCAGTGAATAGATCTCTTAATTAGTGAAATAAAAAAAAAGTGACTTATTCGAATTTGGAAAAACTTGGAAAAAAAATCGGAATTTGGAAAACTTTTCAGTTTTCAAGGAGTAGGTAGGTGAATATACAATTTATTATCTTAATAAGTATACACTAAGTACAATATGAAAATATAAAGTACTAGGGACTAGGTAGTATCTAATAGTAATTAAAGAGTGAGCAGGTTTTTACTTATTTGACTGGTACAGTAACTGCCCCGTTGGTCTCGTAACTGCCCCGTTGGTCTCGTAACTGCCCCGTTGGTCTCGTGGTCGCAAGTGCGACTGCTGTGCAAGGGGTCCCGGGTTCGATTCCCAGGTCGAGCAAAAAGTGTTATTGGGTTTTTCTATGAAATTCTCAGTAGCACCTCGGAGTTTGGATTTGTGCCCGGTTAATGGCAATAGGCTCGCCCCCTATTACATGGGACCTAAATATACCGGCGAACTGTGGGTGTACATTGGTACACCTCTGCCTAACCCTTCGGGGAATACAGGCGTGATGGTATATTTGTGCCTTTGTGAGCGCTGACTGGACTGGGGTTCAGTTTTATCTTATAGTATCTATATAGGCTGTATATTACCGGCGTGACAGCAGAATGGTGCATTGCAAACAAGAGCTATTGTGTGAAGCTGCAACACGGCGACCCGTAGCGGAACTAGTAGTGTATCTGTGTGTGGATTCAATTTAATAAGGAGATAAAAGTGTTACTTACAGTGTTAGTATCCACCCCTGGAGTCCGTTACGGCGGCCACGGGAGAGCCACGGTCGAGTGGCGGCGAGGGGAGCGCGGACGCAGCGCATCCATAGTTCCGCAATACCAGTACATACGCAGTGTGCTCGCACCTTGCGTCATTATTTAAATATTCACCGAACTATCAAATATTGCTGGTTTTGCTTTTACGGCTAGCCCGTCCCACAACTACACTACACACGCACTACACTGTTTCCAGCTTTAGTTACTCCTGGAAGCCAGAATCAACAGCCCGACGACTACAGGGGAAGCGGTACATTAACTATCTTGAATCCTATAAATTTATCAGTATAGTGGAGGAGCAGGAAATACAAATTCCACTTCATTATGTATTTTTCTGTTTGGCTAGTCGGTACCTACAATATGCTACGGTGTGACTACGAGCGACGGATACTATTTACTTATTAAATCCGCTAGTTATGTAGGTACAGTCAGCAACAAAACTAGACTAAAATGTCAGATTTGTAAATCCTTATTATTGAGCATAATATCAAAGGAAATGTATCTAAAAGTAACATAAAATGAACTTAGGTATTGCCTAAAATTCTGAATAGCAGTATGTCAATTTAAATGATATGTAAAAGTAACATTGTTAATTGACTTTTGTTGCTGACCGTACTACCAGTCCAGCCCCAACAAACTTGTTTTATCGGAACACTGGTCCATGTTACTATTTTTTGCGGCTATGAGAGTTGAAGAAGATGTAATGTCTACCTCATCATCATCATATCAGCCGCAGGACGTCCACTGCTGGATATAGGCCTTCCCCATAGCTTTCCAATTTGACCGGTTACCTAAGTAGTTAGTAATGTTGATAATAGTGTTAGTACACGAAGCTTGAATGGAACTTTTATCGCGTATCAAACACTGTATTGCTGACTGTCGCTGGTTTGACTGTAGTGAGTGGTATTGGTAGTAAAAAGCTGCGGCACCGTGACGCCTGCGCTGGCGCCGAGCAACGGGCAGACCCAGTTACAGCACGCGCGCGCAGCTACCTACATGCGCATCTCTAAACTGTATACCTACGTCATGATCAGTTCAGTTAAAGTAGGTAGGGGTAGCCCGCCACAGTATTCCCATCCACTGCAACTCCGGAAAGTCAGAATCAAGAGTGGAAACAGGAGAAATGATTCATCTGTCTTGGTCCCTTGGACCCCGCAACGAAATTAATCATAAAAGATTAACCAAGGAGTAAGAAAAAAATGTTGGGGTAGGTACAGTCATAAATTTCAACATGCATTCATCATGATGTTTCGATTGTTCGTGACTAATACAAAAGCTTGAGTGACTACCCTTGGACTGCCACCACTAGGCTCGTAATAGCTCGGTAGTGGTCTACTTATCTGGCTTCCCATTGTGCCAAAAGCTGAGAACTCTGGATCAGTGACGGACCACAGAGTAGTAGTAGTAATACTGCTGTGCCGTCTGGTGTTACATAGTTATAGCTAGACTCGCCCGTAGGCTGTGGCGGTTGCGCACCGATGCCGCGAGCTGCACAGCGGCAGCTCACGCGGAAACACTGTTACGTCTGACATGCCCATGCTAATGTCATACACCACGTCGTCAATTGAAACTAATTATAAATAAAAAAATAAATATACCATCACGCCTGTATTCCCCGAAGGGTTAGGCAGAGGTGCACCAATTTAGGTACACCCACAGTTCGCCGGTATATTTAGGTCCCATGTAATAGGGGGCGAGCCTATTGCCATTAACCGGGCACAAATCCAAACTCCGGGCTGCTACTGAGAAATTCCTAATGAAAAAACCCAATAACACTTTTTGCCCGACCTGGGAATCGAACCCGGGACCCCTTGCTAAAACTAAACTAATTCTCTCTAAAATTACTATTTTACTATACTCTAGGATTTGTACTAAAGACTAGCCATTTATCTAGAAACCTTTTTTATTTTCGGATTTTTTCAAAACAAGTTCAGCCATTGTGATATTGCCAAAAATACCTATGCGTCTTGTTGTTGCACTTAAAGTAGTGTGGCCACTACTTTAAGTTTTTCCGATCTTGCCGCTCTTCAGGTTTGGCAATACAGTCGTAGTAATGGCACTGATCCCTTCCTCCACTTCGCACTCTACTAATTTGAAACGTGTACCTTTATAATTATTTTTTGTGAATGTAACCTACTTATTTGGTATTTACTTGTAACATTTAGCTCTAAATTATGTGAGACTGTAAACAAGCATTGCACTCCTGTGCAGTGCCTGTTTGCTCTTTGCTCAAGGTATTCGCTTGATGAAGTTGTAAGTCCGTGACGCCCCTCGGCACTCGGCCGCCGATCGGCTGTGCACTCATGTGTGCCAACAGGTTTTGTTATCCTTCGTTGGTGCTCGACTTTCCGCGTAATATGATCCCGGAACCCTTGACATACATCACTTGGTAATCATAATAAAATTGTCCCACACAATGCTTAGAGGAAGTCCTGATTGAAATCACCTGTTATTATACGAGTAACAGAGGTTTTGGAGGACCATCATTTAAGAGTGCAGTCATAGCTTCAGTTTGGCTTGGCTGGCTGGACTTAGGACTTTAGGGCTGTGATGAATAATCGTTTCTTTGATCATGCACCTGAGTGTATCGTCAGCAACCCCCCTTGTCTAAAAGGGAACGTGTACACAATGAAGTAGATCCATTGTTTCATATCAGCCATCTGAAGGTTTATAAGGGTACTGTCTTCTATGTTGTAGCAATATAGAGCTACACGACTTGTGAGACATAATTCCGAAGTGGCAGTGGTGAATATTGCTACGCTAAGGTACTTACTCTGCATGAGGCCCAGTGGCACAGTTCGAGCAGATCCCGTAACGATAGCATAACAGACAATGACCCCGTGCTCCCAGTTCCCATGACTGCGCATGCGTCGACGACAGATTGAATAATGTCTTATTATGACTCTCCGATAATACGTTGTTACCGTGTCACAGCAGCTCTCCAACATCGCTCTGGAGACAATTCGATATAACATCGCCATTTAGATGTTAACGAGCATCACGAATTGACATTTAACATCGATGTGAAACAATAACTTTTCTTTTGATCTTTGTTCTTTTCACGAATGTATCCAATCCAAATAAGTTTCTACTTGCCACAATGTCAATGAGACAGATACCAAATCGTACCAATCTGTCGTGGTTCAGACCAAGTTCTAATCAATCGTGGTCAAATCAAAATTTTGTTCCACTGGCTTTCACCTAATTCATTGCAATTAGGTACAGTTATAAGACTGGATTGTAATCAATGAGAGTCAGTTTAGTATATGAACTCTATTTTTTTTTTGTATTATCATGTTAATTAGTATAGTTGTTGAGCTGTGGTCGAAAGGAATGCCACACTTGATTCAAATACTTAATACGTAACCGTATGTAAGAGTGATCCCAAACAATGCGCACATGTAAATGTGGCAACGGTTGAAGAAAGCGAAATGAGCCAGCGATGGCTGCACTGATGCTGATGTTTTTTCCGCTTTCTAAATTCAGCCCCGAGAGGTTTGGTTTGCGAACTGTAACCATAAATATTTTATTATAAGTAGGTAGTGGGAGCCAAGGTGCTGTAAGGGCTCCATTGTACAACTTGTGAAAACACTAACGAAGTGCGATGACAGATGTAGAGGACATGATGTTTGAAAGTGGCGTCAGTGGCAGTCAAGTAAAAAGCAATCGTTTATCTTGGTATGGTCATGGTGATCAGGAGGGATGAAACTCTGCGATTCAACAAGTTTCTATAGAAAGGCTGCGTACTGTCACGTTTATAATCTTTTGTCTGTTGGGCATTGTCAACAGGTGGATTTGTATCAGGGCTTAGTCAGTCATTTATTCTGCATCTTTCTTTTTATGTATTTAATATAACCGACGCATTTTAAATAACTAGAGAAACTCTGAACTCTCGAATTTCTGTCATGAATGTCTGCCGCAAACATGTTTTCACATACGAATTTTGTTAGTTTGTAAGTTGTAGTGTGCTGTTGTCGAAGAACAGTCAAAAGCGTGTGCTTTTGACATCAAGTTTGTTGAAAGTCAAATTGGTACTTTGGATATCCAAAGTACTGATTTGACTACCAACACAGAGCCAAAGCGCCTATTTTAAACGGTAAGGGTATTTTCATAGTTCATGTGTTACTAGACTGCTACGTCACTAGTGAGTAGTGAAGGACGTGCCGTTGACCGATACCTGTTTGCTTGCAGTGGCCGTGGTGCGAGGAGCGGGTGGCGCGCGCCGCGGGCATGCGGCCGAAGCGGTAGCGGCAGCATGCGCGCGCTCCAGATGTGCCTCGCGCTGCTCGTGCTGGCGCCCGACATCCATGCACAAGGTACTACACTACACTCAAAATATATATATTATTGTCCCTTATATTGTTATTATTGTCCCACTGCAGGACAAAAGCGTTTTTATACAGAAAAAGCACGAGCATTGATCACCAGATTCTCTCAACGCGGATTGACGATTTAAGACTCATATTACGTATGTCGAGATTTCCTCACGATGTTTACCTTCACCGTTGTGATGGCTATGATAATCTCTATTCCACTATGTACCGAAACATGTATAGGTACAGTCGGTTGTCAGCATTATCTGACCCACCCTAAACACAATCGAAATTGGACCTTCTGCCTATGATAATAAGGTTTAATTTCAATTTATATGAGGTTATCAGTCAAGTGCTCGAGAACTGAGAAGGAATAAATACAATAAAAATACACACACGCAAATTTGATCTTTATCACGTTAGCATTGGGTTAAATCTTATAACAACTTGTTATAATATAATAAGTGTAATAGCTTATTTTAATGAGTTCGGTCAAGTAACTCTGGTCTCGTGGTCTGTGTGTAAGACTGAGAGTGACAAGTTGCGAGATCAAATCCCGCGACGAAGATATTGTTTTGCTTTCAATTTAGAATTTATTCTAAAAGTATTTCTTGTATTATTGTAAAGAACTATAGACGGATAATCTTCAAATATAAAGTTTCTAAAATGGTAATATTTTGGCATAACTTGTATTAAGTGGGTAGTTGAAAAATAAAAATATTTGTATTCATTGTAAAACTGGTATTCAAATGCTACTAACTAAGGGTATGCAGTGACAACGCGCAAAAATATTTTTCCTTGCCTTACTAAATTGCAAAAACAACTTCTCTTTACAATTTATTTTTGTCTATTTTATATCCTAGATTAATTAGTAGCGGAGTGATGGCGCACCGTTCCTTGTTACGTTCATCTTTGTTCGATTTAAATTATTTTTTTTTCATCAGTGAAGATCACAACATTTTCTTCTCAATTAAAATTTAAATATTCCTGGGCAAAACGGACCCCTCTTCACCAGGTGTCAAAGCTATTTTCTGTGCCGGTTTATAATTCCTTATTCCAGCAGCGTGTAAATGCCTTCTCACTGTTTCCACTGAAATATGGTGTTTTATTGCGGTTACACTAATGGGCAATCGCATTCGGGACTATACTTGATGTTTTTTGCCCCTGGACGAATCCGCTGAATATTTACTTTGTCTCCATAACGTCTTAGCTACAGTCGTATTTCCCTAAAACAAAAAAAAAAAACATTTTTGGAACCGTTTATGTAACTTGTAAGAAGTGAATGCAATAGTAAAATAGCCAACTACGCGTTCATTAATCACAATCAATTAAATAAAATAGGTATAAAAAAAACACTTACTGCTATATTAAGACGACGACCAATCTCTCTAATTCCAACATTCTGCTCATGTAAAAATATGATTTTATGTTTGGTATAGTCATTAAGCTGCGACATGATGCTTTTTTACACCAAATTGCTTAAAAATACTTAACGAGTTATGCGAAACGATTTACAAATGTGTGTGCACAGTCAATGCTAATAGGCGTAGTGTAACTTTTGTCACTTAAGTACAGTACGGCCGACGTATCTTGGCGAGTCTGAAGTTAGCCGATTAGCTGCGCAGTAGACAATTGTGTTCGTAAAAGATCCATTGCGCAGCCAAACGGCGAACTTCAGACTCGCCAAGATACGTCGGCCGTACTGTAGACGAATTTATTATCTACCTCACGAAGCAAATATATGTGAACTTAAACTTTTTTAATTTACCCACCTGTTTACAAGATAAGTTATTAGGCGTAAATCATATTGGCCGTTCTTTAATAATACAAACAATTTTGTAGAAATGAAATCAAATTAAAAAAGAAACTGATAACAGGTGGACTGTGTTTTCGAACCCACATGTTGTTCCTCGCCAATCCAACATCAAACCGCCAAGCCACAAGAACTTGTTAAGACTCCACGAAATTCAAGATTGGGTTCTAATTATGTAAGGTGACTTATAAGGTTTTTAACTTTAATGTCAACGAGATAATGATTAAAATAGCTTAACAAAATGATAATTATAATGCCGGTGGCTCCGACAACGTTGGGTGGGTTTATGCGTGTCTGTATTCATCGATAAATTGAAATTAAACCTTATTATCATAGGCAGAGGGTCCAATTTTGGTTGTGTTTAGGGTGGGTCAGATAATGTTGACAACAGACTGTACGTTATTGGATGGCAAACTAGCTGACATTAAGTGGTCACCGCCGCCTATGGACATCTGCAATACCTATAAGAGGTATCGCAGATAACTGCAATGTCATCCTAGAGACAATGTTGCATTTCCTCATGTGTCTGTAATTACATCGGCATTAGCATCTTTCAAATACTAAACGAAACATGGCAACGCTGTTTGGCAGCGGAAACAGAGCTATGGAGGTGGTATTATACTTTCCCGTAAGAACGACTTAGCAAAAAACTATACTATGTCTTTATAAGTCCTTACCTACTAATATTTTGACTGAAACAGAGATACTTAAAGGTACTTCATACCAATTCCATCGACTCCATGTTCTACAATCATAAAATCATAACAAATAATTATTCCGATGAGTTTACTAAATTGAATAGCAAAACGGTATCATGGTTAGCTGCGTGAAATTGTTTTCTTGTACTCCGGTGCTACCTGCTACCTAAGCACCGAATCTAAGCTTCCTATTTGCAAGGGATTGATTGCTAATGTACCTAGACCGTCATAAGTACGCAAATTCTATTCCTCCGCAGTTGCACTGGCTGCTACTGAGTTATAATAGGTATTCCTAATGGAAAAACCCAATAACATTTGCCCGACTGGGGGATCGAACCCAAGACCTCTTACTCAGCAGACTAGCCTACCGAGTTGGTAGCTATATTCTTAGAAAATCGTGCAGAATAAGATCTTTATGCTATTGTTTCTCATTATTTGGCACATCATGAACGACATAAGAACTGTACTGTGACTATTGTTTGAGAAGCAATCTAAGTATAGTGTTACGTACCTACTGTGCCTACATCTCAAAATCATATTCCAACCGAGCTAATAGTAATTTATTTGTTCAAATGTTCAAACAATGGCACATTGATAGCCATATCAACAGTATCGGCGCGTGCGACCAATAAACCCGTTGTTTCACAAGCGCAGCCTAACATTGTTGAATGGACGGCGGCGGGCGTGGGGCGCTGGCGTGGCGGTCGCACATTACGCTTCTATAGTAGATAATATGTTCAGCCGGTTGCGTGTTGCTGCTGCAATATTATTGGCGTCGGTTTCATGATAATATTTTTTTCTAATTGGGCGGTGAGTGACTTTAGCACCCACTATCCCGCCAAAAACATAGTTTTCTATAAACATCGTATAGTTTTTAGGGTTCAAGTCTCTACTCACCTTCCTATGATTTTTCTCCAATTGTGTTGTCAACCCAAACGTGGAGCAGGCTGGTCTTGGCTAAGCTGATGTGTGAAGAGATTGTTGTTTTCTTTTAAGAATGTACTGGCCAGTGTTATTCTGTATGTTGTTTCGCAACATTGCACGGTACGTTCGCACCGCGTCCATTCTTCGGCGCACGCTCACCGCCCGCCAAATTATCCTTAGGAAACTCGAGCCGCTTGATACTTCGCTGAATACTTTCGCAATCACAATTAGGTGTCTGGTTACAACGGAACACGAGTTTCTTCTTTAAGAAGTTCTTCGATGACGGTTAAAATTGCCGTGGTATTTGAATATGATTTGGCACCCTAGAGTACCTGTGACTTACAATTACAAAAATTAGACCTGCATCACTTTGCAACCTTGTCGTATTTTGTATTCATCCCCTTTTTAATTTTTTATAGCATTTGAAAAATGTGTGCCAAAATACGGTGCTTGTTATAATGAATGCATTTTTATTATACCTACGCTAAAATTGTAATAACGATAGCGTGGTAAAGTTATTTTTCTAATTTTATACTGAATGAAGTATAATTATGTAAGTACATATTCCCTCCCTCTACTTATTTTTTTAATTTTGGAACAGTTCTATCAAATCTAAGTTTTAGTTTAACCGAGTATTCATTACTTAAATGTGTCAAACAAAGGAAATCGCGCTGTACAAACGAGGCCCGATCAAACAAGTGAAGGGTAGTAGTTGTTCATTCGGCGGGGGTGGTTCCATGGCGCAGATTTATGGGTGGTTCGCTGACCGAGCCCCCCGACCGTCCACTACGACTGTAGCCATTCTTGACACATTTTCACGAAGTACTTTCCAACAATTTCCTTGACAGTTCATTTTATTCTGGTATTCTGGTTATGTTCCTACCTTCTTTCTTTAGCTTGATAGTTAGTTGTGGTTAGTTCTTTTCTACAATTAATTTAATCACCATCATCTGACTGAACACGATTGTTAAGGATGGATCTTTTAGCTTGTTATTATTGTCCATACCCTCACTGACTGGACCTGGTTGCATCAATACTGTTTGTTATGTATGCCTTGTACTGACAGTGCTGTCGATTATCTGCTAGCAAATTAATGATGTATTGTAATGGTATCTTCCGATACGCGGTGTAAAGTCGCGTGGCCCGCCCAGCGCCCGGCGAGCTCAGGCCGCGCGGCGACGGGGGACGGGTCGCCGACCGCTGCTGGCCCACTACCACTTGGTTAATTAATATGTACTGCTCTGACTTAAAACTATTTTTGTTTGCGGAAGAATCTAATCAAATGTGTTTTTTTTTAGGATTTTCTATAAACGACAATTAATTATTTTCTTATTTCTTCATTCTGAGTTATATGGCCTCCGTTTTACCCATATCACCTTCCACACAATCTGTCCATCGTTTCTTTTCCTACTCGATCCATCTATCTACATTGAAACACTAACCCGTCCTCGCGATACTTCCTCATCTCATCACATGACCACACCGGCACCGTGACAACCGTTAATTACGTTTACCTTCTCGGTTACCGATATAAGCACATGTCTTACATAAATGTTAGGTACTTTCAGACTTCTTACAAACACATTTTCCAGTCTTTCCATGACATAGATGCCTAGCTACCACCTACTGTTACATCGCTAATAACATTGTCATAATTTCAGGTGCAAGCCCTATGTCTCTCTACTATCAGCTGCCTAATGTAGCAAACGCACGCACGCAGAACTATTAAATACATTTACGTGACATACATGTTGTATCTAACTGGCCACTAGTAACGCCAAGAGTATAATTGAGCTTGTCGGGGAGAAAAGCGTAAACCTTGAACACGACACATTGTACACGAAAGTGATCCAGTTGAGATAGTGTAGAGCTGTGGAGCAATCAGCGGTGATTTATCGAAACAATTAGCAACTGTTATTACCAACAACAAGCGTGACAGTTACAGAAACTGCTAAATTACAGGCACTAGGTAACACCGACAACTGCGTCCCGCTGTGAACCAACACCATGCTAACGCCGGATTTGCGAACACCTCGATTACGTAAATTAAAGGGTTTAAACATTACTCCCCCGTTGAAGTTTGCCAACGCTTCTTCGACTTATTCTCATAGACCATAATATTGCAGCATTTCTAATGAGATAGGACTCATTCGATATTGTCGTTAAGGTATCGTAAAACAGTAACGCTTCGGTCTGCTGATCCGCTTGCAACACACGAAAGGACTTCATTATGTCTGTCTTTAGCCAAAATATTATCATACAGTGATTCACTTTTGTCCAGAGCCAAGCATTGTTGTAGGTTATTCGGTACAATATTATTGTACACATCGGTATCTCTTGAGATGTGAACATGTACTTGGTATATTATAAACATGTGGAGCTGTCTTAAGCTGCAACATTGCAACAGCGGCTAGTAGGCGATCGTCCGATCCGTCTCGGTGGTCCATTGTTCATAGTCCGGGTCGCGACTTCCTCCTGCTTCGTACTGAGTGCCACTGAGGTGACAACACAACCACCGGCCACGGGAAATATCGCAACTTACTTTATGCGCGGAATTTCGTGGAACACAAATGGTAAATGAGTCTTTTGTTCTGTGGCTATTTACTGACTAGGTACTCGATGAATATAGACTGCTCTCGAATTTGTTTACATAACTGTAGGAAATAAAATTAAAACTTAACGAGATACAAACTTAACGACACGGTTGGCGCAGTGGCCGAGCTATCGACTGCTGCGCTGCGTATCGCGGGTTTGACTCCCGTACGGAACAAATATTTGTATGACCTGCAGAACAACTATCCGGGGCTAGCTAAACAGCTAGACAAACATATAAACTCACATACACAAACGTGTATGTGAGTTTATATGTTTGATAAAGCACCCACGATGCAGGAGATATCCTAGTGTAGAGCAACGTTTTTGTTTAAATAAAAGGAAAGTAGACAATTGTACCACAATAAACTGTACTTACCTGAATCCTGATCGAAGTCGACGTGTAAGGAAGCATGCAAGGTGCACTGCTCGTACTTCATAATAGGGCTCTATTAAAGTTCACGGAAAGTTCGTGCGAACACGATTCGACGTTCAACACTTAAAAATTAATTATCATGCAGTTAAGATTTACATCGTGTAATAATATTCTCAAGCCGCACGCAAGAAACGTAGTATGAAATATGGATATTAAGGTAAAAATTGGAACAAACGTGTCGTGGTCTACATAATATAGATATCTACTTATGTTTTAGAAACTTACGTTCATTTGTGTGGCGTGATGCAGCAAGTACTCGGCTCATGCTTTTTAAATAGTAAGATAAGTACTGAAAAGCTAAAACTTATTTTCCGTGTCATGTTTCTTGGCACAGGGATGACCATTCTTCATGTTGATAACGTTGTGGACTATTTACATTGTAAAAGGATTTTTGCATAAGAAGCACCTAATGTAATGTAACATTGTCATATGTAGCGTGCAGCTATTGTACTGCATACACACGTACAGTTTGAAGCAGTTGCACTAACAGAAGTTAAAGTTAATAAACTTCTCGCTACCTATGTGACAGTATGCTGTCATAGATTGCTCATGTCTAATATTTTTTTGGAAAAACCTAGCAAAGCTTTACACTGTAATTTTGAAGCTTTGTTCAATTTTGATCGGTATTTGTGTTCCATGTCAATTTTCTATAGATTTATTTATTTTTGGAAAATACTTTCTATCTTTATACCTCTATATGAACATTATAAATAACAAGTTGTTTACACGAACAAGCCGACTCGTCTTCGTTTTTTGCAATGTAAGTAGTTTTGAGTGAAAATTTTCATGACTCACTCTATCGTAAATGTTATATCATGCAACTACATACTACTTAATTTGTCTTTACTTAGTTATAATGTTTGCTCTTATAGTTACTAGTTCTTGTAGGTACTATACATGTACATATAACATATTATGAACTTGAAATAACATTGGTGAAGCAAAGTACCTACATAATAGTGGTGTACTCGTACTGTTGTTGCTTGTCGGAAACGCATTGTTCTTG
This sequence comes from Caradrina clavipalpis, assembly GCA_932526535.1. Taxonomy (NCBI): domain Eukaryota; kingdom Metazoa; phylum Arthropoda; class Insecta; order Lepidoptera; family Noctuidae; genus Caradrina; species Caradrina clavipalpis. Next base: position 250,538 of record OW052089.1, read on the forward strand.
TAATCCGCTGCTAACAAAACGGACTCTTCCTTTTGTTTCTAAAGTCTTTAAATTAATGATCACACATGATGAAGGTGCTCGAGGGTATGCGAGTAAAGTACTTACACACATAATATCCATCAATCGGTGGAGGAAATCCTTGTTTAACAACGTAAAGTTGTTATTTTGTGAAACGTAGGAACGTAGGCATCTACCTACGCGAGTTTTACCTAATAATGATGTTTCAGTAACCGTAATCATAATGAAACAGAGAAGAGAGAGAGTGAGTAGGTAGCTATGTACTTGTACATCTTCCAATGACATGCCTAACACTGTCAGTCGAAACTCTAATTGATTTTGCTCAATTTGCAATGAATAAATGTCGAATTTAAATTAATTTGTCAGTCTGTTCTGAATTTATGCAATTATTTTACAATTGTTATTACCGTTACGCAATAACCGCGACTCGCCGACGCAACTTTCTGCTTCGCAAAGAAGATCTAGTGTAAATGTGATGGCCATTTGCAATTAATTGTCATTTCATGACTTATAATATAGAGCGGAGAATCTTTTGTAATAAGTTCTGTTGTGGGCAGTTAGCTATCGCGGTTATGAGTTCTCACAGATTACAAATAGACAGCGTTGAAAATTGATTGTAAGTAACTGTAACACGTGAAATTAAAAAGTAAATCATGCCACGGATAAGCAACGAAAGACATTACCATTGGATAGGCATGTAAGCTTAGCCAATCAACACGGCGATAGCACCACTCCAAAGTTGCATCAAAGTCTCACCAATTAGCTCTTATTAAAGTTAAAAAAAAAACGTTCTTGAAACATTTAAAAATAGAGAAAAGTACCCGTAGTTACTTACCTAGGTATCACATAAAAAATACTAATGCTGGAGAAAACTTTAAAATTTTTAAAGAGATACATTTTCAACAAATCTTGGGAAACTTCCTTCTAATAGTAAGTGTTAAGTACTTTGATACATTCATTAATTCGTCAGTATAGATTATAGTGTGAGTAGTGGTCAGCAGGCTGGCATGGCACAATGGCGCGGAGACACGCGGGCGGGGTGGCGCGCCGCCATGCGCACTTCCGCCCCGCAGCCGCACCGACACTTGCCTCGCACAGACACTATCTACCAAGATATAACGACATTTTTTAACAATCCTTTTGCATAATAAAATGCGACCAATAGGTACCTAGGTAGATTGGCCTGACTGACCCGTACGGCTTACCTAATAATGTTTTTTTTTTTTAATAACGTGTTGCAATGAATCAGAGGAAACGGTACTAGCCTTTCTTTTAGCATCATCTCAAATTAGTTGCAGATTTCGAAAGTAAATGAGAATGTGTGCGAAATATCCACTCACGTAAGTGCGAGTAAGTACGATATTGCTATAATAATGGCAATAACAAGTCAATACATGAAGTGATCTGACAATGCAGACGGCGTGAGTACCTTTAATTGAGAAGAAAGTAAAGATAAATCGTTAAAGTGTCCATTATCTGGTAATAAGGCGCGTAATGCAGTAATGACGGCGGTCGGAGATGACGAATCAGATCGGAAACTATCGCCAGCTCGTAATTCGACAGATAGTCATCTCGATGAGATCGCGTCCGCCTTTCCCCAGCACGTAACCGTCGTTTGTACAATAAATTGTCCTTGAAATTATTGGAAACTAATAACCACAAGTACCATAAGTTTTGTAAGAGAAAAGATGCCTTTCGCTCTGTTTATCCTGGAAATGAAATTGGTTATTTATTACATTGATATCTATCTCTGATTGCTTCCGCAATAAATTGTATACATAATAAGTAAATCTGCAAGGAGTTCTACAGTTTCACTTCAGAAACAATTAAACAAATTGTTTGATAGGTAGGCAGTAAGTACAGTACAAGCATGCTCGCGTGTCATGTATTCAGATTGCACAGCCAACGGCCGCCACACGAGTAATTACTGCAAGTGCAATATTAATATTTGATATCCCTTTCTATAATAAAGAAAGGGGAGCCAAAGTACATTAGAAACGATAAACTATACGTAATGCTGTGAATGCTAAAGTCGTGTTAAAGTGAAATAGGTACATACCACGCTTTATTTATTTACTTTTCTGCTACACTTTAGGATTTGCTTGGTTGGGACATTCAAGCCGAAACTAAGCTTCGAAAAACTAATGACAGTTGTTGTGTATGTCATCCATCATTCGTACATCAGTAGGTAATGTGATCCGTAACGTGCTGTTTTATCAGAATGGTAGTGAGCTGGTCATCGGTCTACCTTCATCCCAATTTATTTAGGGTCTGCACAAGTGCATTTCTGCATGTCTACGATTAATTAATACCTCCTGTCAATGTTTGTCGGTCTATCCAGTAGACCACTGCAATGAAACCGAGAGCATCACCCGCGGGTCTCACCGAAGGCCCGCGTGTCCGCCCCACATCGGTGACTACAACCCGCGCCATGTTGCTCGAGCCCGCCGGAAGCGGCTAGGGGGATTTATAGCGCGACCGCCTTCCGGTGCCCCACTTGTCTCTGGCTCTGCGCACCTGCCATGAAAACGTTTCATTAACTTTACTAACTTTATCACAGATTGTTTTGTTTCACTATTTTGTTTGGACAGCGCGCTAGCAGCGTGGGAATTTACGGTAATCGGTCGTCGCAGAGTACCTCAACAATATTTACAATATTTCGGTACTATTTGGTGTATGCTGGTAATGTAAAAGGTCAAATTGTAGTCGGGGACAAGTCAACGAACATTCACGTAGATTACCTGTTGGTAGGTGTTTGAAGAAAGCAATGTTTCTGAACTATGACGGAGCATTTTGACATGTTGTCGGTGGTGCAGGGCTATCGTGGCGCGTGGGCGAGGGCGAGGCGAGCGCTGCGCCCGCGCCGCCCGCCACAGTCGCCGCCATAGCGCTGTCCATCAAGTCCCGCGGTGAGTGAGCACAGAGCAGCAGTGCGCACTCCACCACTATGTAGCCAGTAGCAGTAGTATTGTACTCACTAGTATTTTGTGCATGTCTTGTAGTATTGTTGGAGCAGTATTTTGTAAGCACTAAGCTGCGGATGGTTTTATATTTTTGCACTCATCATCATCATCAAACGGCCGAAAGACTGCTTGGCCCCTACCAACCGTCGCCATAACGCATCTAACAAATATCCTGGAGACCCGCGCGTGCGGCTGATTCCTGTGTAAGCCAAAGTCATCGGTCTTCCGTTCACCGTGTGCACTGGTTCACATCGTGTATTTTCTTCTAGTTTTCTCGCCAATTTAACTATAACACTCGTACCTACTACTTTTTTATTATTATTTATTTTTATTTTACTTACTTGCGGTACCAAAGCATCACTGTTTCACCCCTTACCGGGGTCTCCAGACGACGTTCAGATCTTGCTAAGCGTGTGTCGTGTCTTGACGATACGTATTATAATGAAGTCGTATACACGAACAGCCTCACAAGTCACACGGAGACTAATAGAGCTAAGCGGAACAAACGTCTAGATGTTGAATGAGCAACAGTACGCGACCACCCCCCACAGGGCGTTGACCCTTGTGGCACAGAATAGCGTGACTGTACTAGAAGAAAAAAACAAACAAAATAATAATTTTCCTTCGCCGTGTATGTTACTCACCATTTTTCGCTGAAACTATTACTGTTTATGGCGAAGATTGAGGTTGTTTATGTTGCTGGTAGCGTTGCGGTCGCACCTTGCAGTCTTGCACTATGCTCCTACATGTTACTCATACGTCGTATTTACTCACAACAAAACTAAGTAGCACAGTGCATCACCCTTTTTATTTGCTAACGTAATCTTAAAATTAATTAACAATTTAAAATCGCTTGTTAGTCCGGCTGGCTTTCGAGTCACTTTCACTAGTCGGCCATTATTGCGACTAAAATAAACACCACCACCAGTATTATATTATTGTGAGATGTGGTGTATGAGCATGCTGGGTGCGTGCGGTCGCAGGCTGCGTTCGTGATAGGGCGCACAGGAAATAGCTGTGATGATGATAATGACGAGCGAAATTGGAGTCTCCGAACGGAAGAAGTTTCCTAACGAAATTATAATAAGTACTTCAAAACAGATCATAATTTTCGTTTTGAAGAAAGTTATCTGAGACTTAGATCCAAATTCTGCAAACCCTGACAAAGCATACCCGCGCTATAAGCCAGCTGAGTGTTAAGATGAAACGTTGCAAACAAGTAAGAGCTGAGGATGCCTAGTGTATCTGGTGGTGACCCGCAGTGGGCGCGCATCGTCTTGCTGCACGTGACTCACGTCGCACATACATACGCCACAGGCCACAAAGTCACGCTCCGCCGCGCGGCGCCTCTATTATAAATCCCACTTTTTGTGGCATCCGCGCTTTTTCGTCTACAGCTGCCTAATGAACTTGTTGAATGCTATACTTACATGACACATATGAAAGGAAGTTACGAAACCAACCTGAAATATCCTTTGCGAGCGTTTGGAAGTATTTAATGAACGTATATCAATCATATGCTTCGCTGCACACTCAATTCAATAATTGGTCTATTGGCCAATACGTACTGGCTCTTTAGGGGCACGCAGTGGATGAATGGTCTTCATTCGTCACTCCAGTAACATAACGTCTCGTACGTTCGAAAGACAAATGCCAAAAAACTATTTAAAAGAGGTCGAACGCAGAATAACAATATTTAAATATCCAAATTGGGAACGACGATTCCAAAGGAACAACTTATTTGCATAACTAATAGGGAATCTATTTATTCAAGACAGTATCAGTAATATATGTATAAAAGTGGGTAAAACGTTCCATTACAAGTAGGAAATGACCTCCCACCCCCGCCCCGTGTCCTGGATAGATAAGTGGACGAGGTAACGCCGCGACCTGAAAACTCTGAAAACATCACAATAATCGATGTAGGTATTGACTTTATTGACAAAGACCTTATACTTTACTAACCCACATTTGGGCCATTATCAGATATGAACAAATGGTTTTTCCATTATTGGTTAACTTCGATATGTCAGGAAAGGAAAATGATTAGTCACACACGGCTTATTGAGATCATTATCATTAGGTACTGGTACTCCATAGTAGAAATGTTGGAGCACCTCAAATAAAAACATACCTACTAGAAGGCTTTTAGAATTTGTAAGCTTTTCATGCTTGGGAACTTAATTTGCAAAAAAATCTGATTGTCGCGATTTGTTGCTCGAGTTCCGTCACTAAGACAAGTTCAGACCATATTAATGAATCACTGATATTGTATATGTAACCAACACAATAATTACTTTCTGTTTGTGCAGCACACTCAGAGAGGCTCGGAGGTAAACCAGTATGTACACCTAGCTACGTCCATTCAGACCTCATGACGTGTGCGTATGGATTGAGGTGTCAGGGCTAACATCCAAACCTCAGTAGAAGGCCCCATCCTGGAATATGTCGTATCGTACAAAAAAATTCAGTCGTACAAAACCAATTTATATTGCGCACGTCACGTTACACACAAATATACCGTTACTAAACCAACCAAATGTAGAAAAATATTCATCAACTATTTTTTAAATTCTAAGGTGGCTCCTTAGTTCAGTACTTAGAATTGAGGAGTTCTTGAAATAGCTAAAAAATAATGTACCTTGTGAAGGCTTTGCGGGCCCGAAGCCTATACAATCAGCTAGCTTTCTTCAAAATGGTGGTCGGTAGTATTCGCGTTTGAATATCAGACATAACTTCTCAATCCATAGGCACACCTTATGACGAGGTGTCCGTATGATCACAACCTCGCTTGTGTTGCAGCCATCCAAGACAGTCGCTGCTACCTTATGAACGGCGGCGCTGTCGAGAGCTTCTTCATCAGCGAGGATACGCCCGTCGGCAGTGTCATCGGTAAGTAGCTTCCTAATATGGTACCTACTAACCACCTCGACATCTGAACCGAGACGCCAACAATCACATGAGTAAGTAAATAGTTGCGATGTTTACTTGATGTCGTGCCTTTCTTTAAAGCGAACTGATTATTTGTAGCTTCAGACTAGATTGCTTTATAAGTGTTAGCGGAAGCAATAAAATATTGTTACGTAAGACAATGAATTGCTATATAATTTATCAAAATTTGATAAACTGTTTAGCAATTATAACTACACTATCCATTGGAGCAATGCCTCATTAATATAAATTAATTAATATAATTAGCCGAAACAACAGTGAACTTTAGAGTGTTTTGTAACCATACAGGTACTCTAAGTGTAAATGGCGACCCTGCAGAGGAGCAGGGCGACATAACCCTGCGGCTGCAGGAGAAGGGTGCAGCCGTGGGCATCGCCCCCGGCACGAAGAACTTGACCCTCCTGCGTGCGCTGGACCGCGAGGAGAAGCGGGGACCTTCCAACGTGTACGTCAACGTGCGTTGCGACAGGAGGCGGACCACTGACCCGGTTAGTTAGCAAATTGCTCTGTTATAGAAACCTAGTTTGTAACTGACTATGGTATGATTTCGTGGAAGGCATTGTGGTTTTTGTAACAATGACGAACCATTATTTAACATATTTGCTACTTCAAAGCGTCTAAAGTGGTATGTTTTTTATTTATTGTGGTGTTGTTACGTTGCAGAGCTTCATAATCCCTGTGTCGGTGCGCGTGTGGGACGTGAACGACAACGCGCCGGCGTGGCAGGGCGCGCCGTACCGCGTGCGCCTGTCCGAGCTGACGGCGGTGGGCACGCGCGTGGCGGTGGGGGCGCGCGCCACCGACGCCGACCAGCCCGGCCCGCACGCCACCATACACTACTCCGTGCTGCCCGGGCCCAACCATGTGAGACCACCTGCATTTCAAGAACACTAAACATATCATCACTTCTTGAATCACACATGATGTGATGAAGTCTTAAAACTTACAAAAATCTTCTTAAACATAAGTTCATATCATCCGTAGTAAAGTCACCATCATCTGCTTAGCCCTTTCCCAACTATGTTGGGATCGGCTTCCAGTCTAACCGGATTCAGCTAAATACCAGTGTTTTACATGGAGCGACCGCCTATCTGACCTCCACAACCCAGTTACTGGGCAACACGACACCTCTTGGTTAGACTGGTTGTCAGCCTTTTTCGGTTTCTGACTATCCGTAACGACTGTCAAAGATCAACGAATGACAGCCGGGACCAACGGCTTCACCGAAGCACGGGGGTGTCACACCACCAATTTCCAAACTCCGGGCTGCTACTGAAAAATTCCTTATGAAAAATCCCAATAACACTTTTTGTCCGACCTGGGAATCCAACCCGGGCCCCTCGGTCGGCAGTCGCGCTTGCGACCACGAGACCAACGGGGCAGTCCGTCAGTATCATCTGTAATAAAGTATATAACTGAAAAACGTTTTAAATTCAAGTTAACTAAGACTCAAGATCTGTAACTGCCTCTATTTCCGACCGTCTCAGGAGTACTTAGGGTTCCCGAACGAGTTGGACAGCGTGTTGGTGGTGCAGAAGCCGCTGGATTACGAGACCCTGACCAACTTCACGGTGACGCTGCGCGCGCAGGACGCGGGCACGCCGCCGCTGCACAACGACACCGTGCTGCAAGTGCAGGTGCTCGACGCGGACGACCAGAACCCCAGGTTCACACACGACCATTACACTGCCGTACTCACTGATGATGCTAAAGAGGTTGGTATTAAGGACTCAACATTATAACAGAAAATTGAGTCGTCATTTCTAGTACCACTTGTCTTGAACTCTTAAAAGATAGATAAATATGTTACAAATATTAAACTAAACACTTGCTTTTGACTAATTCGTTGATGATCGTAGAAATTGTCGTTGGTATGATTATTGATGAAGCGCTTAGGAAACTTACTGAAATGGCTTTGGGGATTACATAATATTTAGATTTTCATCTCTTTTCAACTCCATGCTGGTTAAACGCTTCATGTATTCCAGGGTACGCTACTGGCTACATCGCCGGGTCCGATCTCCGCGGCGGACCAGGACGTGGGCATCAACGCGCCGCTGACGTACTCCACCACCGGCGACAACGGACGCCTGCTCGTCATCGACAAGGACACCGGACAGGTGGCCGCCACTAAGCAGCTCATCGACGAGCTCAGCCAACCTGTCACTATTGTTATAAAGGTACGCCGTGCATAAGTAGCTCTATCACCTACGTATAGATTGCGATAACGAGAAAAATAATATAGTATCTGTTATGCGCAGGCGACTCAAGTGGACAACTCGGACCGGTACGCGCTGGCCACGCTGAGCGTGAGCCGGGGCGGGGGCGCGCGTGGCGGGGGCGGGGCGGGCGCCGGGGGCGGGGCGGGCGGCGGGGGCGGGGTGCGGTTCCGGCGCCGCCACTACGGCGCCGCGGTCAGCGAGGCCGCCGCGCCCGGCACCACGCTGCTCACGCTGCACACCACGCCGCCGCCCGTGCACCTGCAGCACGTACGTACACACTCGACACACCACAGGCACGCACGTGACCACGAGTGGCCCCAAATGATCACACTACGTGATGCAACCATTCCTTTTGTTCCCAAAAAGAAAAAAATGAAGTACTTTCTAGTTAAACTTCTTCATTGTTTGGTTTTCAGAACAACCTGCAGTTCTACGTTTCGGATCGCTCATTCCTGGAAAAGTTTGCGATCAACAGTGCGGGCGAGGTAGTGCTGCGCCGGCCATTAGACTACGAGACCACCGACCAGTACCACTACCAGGTCATGGTCACCGACGGGGTCTCGGTAAGACACCTCTACTGTGGCTAGGCGAGGTCACAGTAATGGCTATATGGCAAATAATAAAAAAGACCATATCATAATGAACTCCCTTTGATTGTAGAACGACACAGCATCAATAAACATCACGGTGCTGAACGTGAACGAGTGGGAGCCGCGGTTCCGCTACCCGCAGTACGAGTTCCGCGTGGAGGACGACCCGCGTGACGACGCCGAGCTGCTGCCCGTCGGCCGGCTCGACGTGTTCGACGGCGACAAGCGCGACACCGTCACGCTCACGCTGCGCGGCACAGGCGCCGAGTGAGTGCATTACTATATGGCACGTGACGGTGCTGCCACACGCAGGTTCAGTCGGTAATGGTCGCGGTCGTGTTGCAGCATGCTGTACATCAACTCGACGGGCGACGTGTTCCTGCGCGGGGGCGCGCTGCAGTCGCTGAACTCGTCCGTGCTGCACGTGGTGGCCACCGCCATCGACTCCGGCGCGCCGCCCCGACAGGTGCGCATTATTCGCCACATCACGCTAACGCTGTCATTAGTCCAAGCCTAGGTTTACCGCTTTCTACAAGTATACAAAGCATTATCGATATCATAATTTTCCTAGATATTTATGGCCAAAACTTTCGATCTAATTGAACACTGCGTAATCTTATGTAAACATAGGTGTTGAGTTAGAGGTCTTGTTTAGTAGTGAACGTTGAAGTTGCACGAGAAACTATTGCAGCTTGCAACTAAGGTACCTGCTGGCCATCAGAAGTGCCTTGAGGAAGTATCCTCGCATTCGAGTTCCAAGTGTAACAAAACAGCTATGCGTACTTTTCAAGGTAACGTGTCAGTGGTATTACCGTGCAGAAATAAGTATTAGGTACATCAAAGTATATACCAGTTTAACCTAGTCAGTAAATAGATGAAATTTAATTAAAAAGTAGATATCCTATGTGTAGTTATCGTTGCAAATAATCACCCTCATTTATTTTAATTTTCTTTTTTTTAAAAGCTTTATCTTGTTTGTCGGCAGACTTCGGTGCCAGTTACGGTACACCTGAGCGAGCGTCTCCTGCAGAAGGCGGACGTCGGGGGCGCAGGGGGCGCGGCGGGCGCGGGGGGCGCGGGGGGCGGGGTGCTGGCGCTGTTCGCGGCCGCGCTGGCGGCGCTCGCGCTGCTCGTGTGTGCGCTGCTCGCGTACATATACAGAGTGTGAGCACGCACTATATTGTGTCATCGTGAATAGAATGAACATAAAGAAAACACTTCACTTTATGAGATTGGAATGACCGTTGCAATAATTTTGGTCCCAGTATAGGTACAAGCATTTTTTTGTTCACCAGGGGGAAAGGGTTCTGCAAAGGGATCGTTTTACTTATAATGATATAATGTCGGGTACGATGATCAGGTTAATTCTAGAAAACAAATAAGGATGTAGATTTAACATAAAAATCGTATCTCCCCACAGTCGTCGTCGGTCCAAGCGCAGCGCGGGCACGGGCTACGTGTCGCACGAGAAGCCCCCGGCCGCGCCCGCCGGGCCGGCGCCGCTGGGCGCGCCCCCCGCCGCGCCCCCCGGCGGGCCGCACGTGTCCGCGGGGAGCGCGCCGGCGCCCCCCGGCGCTGGCGGCGTGGGGGTGCTGCGACCTGCGGGCTCGTCCGGCTCGCTGCTAAGCGTCAGTGCAGGCGCCAGCACTATTCTGGCTAACTCGACGTCGAGCTTGGATCTGCAGCAGGATGCGTCGCATGGAGGACAATTACATCAAAGTAAGTATAGTATGCTAGTGTACTCAGATACCACACTATGCTGGAGTACAGCACGATCACGAATTGCGCACACATATCCATTATTCGATATTTTAATGATGTAACGATTCAAGAAGTTACAGTCGAGTCCAGCTTGATCGGAAACCAGGTTTAGTGAGTTGTTGAGTTTGTTCAGCAGGTACATCCTCGGGTCGTCAATCACAGCGTTTCCCGCGCAGCAAGGTGGCGCCCATGCCACCCAGCACCAGCCCCGCCGTGTCCCCCGGTGGGGCGAGCGGCGGGGTGTCGCTGATGAGCGACCACCTGGGCGCGCGCTCGGCGGGGCGCTCGGGCGTGGCGTGGCCCTCCGCCACCATCCCCGCGCGGGTCAAGAAGCTCAGCTGGGACGATGCCGCACCCGATGGACATCACAAGGTGCGATCGACTTGCTATTCAGGTTCAATTCAGACTTCAACTTGCGGGTCACTAGCTTACACTAGTAATATTTAAGATAGAAGACCAACTATAACTACTTACCACTTTATTTTGAGTACTCTTTCTTTCTTAATAAAAAGTTCTTAATTTTCACATTTCTAGCTACTAACCCCTTCCTAAACTAGGAAGTATCGTAAAGTGTGTATAACAGAGGTGCATTTCCAGGACAGAGGGGAGGAGGTGACGGACGCGACCAACCCCGCCGTGGCCGAGCACATGAACCTCACCGTGTACTTCTGACCGCCGCCGCCGGGCAGTCGCCGGAGCGTGCTGAAGTACCGCATGTAGGCAGCAGGCGCTACGCTAGTGACAGGCCAAAACAAGCTCACACAGAATCTAAGGACAGCAACGTTACAGGCGATCATTTTAGAAATAACATATCTGATGTTGATTCTACAGTAGACAGGGGTTCAGGTGGCAAAAAAAAAACTAAACGAGATGCCAGTTCAGTTAACCCATCTGAAATAAAATATCTCTCTCAGGATAAGACTGGGGAAAATCATAATGACCTACAATCTAAAGATGGCTTTTACAAAAATGAGGCGTCGTCTAGAAACATTGAAAATGATGTTCCATTACCAGGGTCTGCTACAAAAACTCATCAATCAGAAAATTATGCTCTACCGGGTAACAGTAATCAATCCACAGATCCTCTAAACACTGTAGGAATACCAGTCTATAACAATTCTTTGTCACACAATTATACATACACAAACCATCCTGTTCCGGCTACACATTACTACATCCCTGGTTTAAGTGAACCGTCTTCACCGTCCAACTATCCTACTATGGTTATGAGCCATCCCGGTCATCCCAGTCATGCCATTTACTTTGAAAATAATTCAAGGTCAACGAGACACCGTCCCCTTCCGACTCACATCTTACTGACTAGTAACGCTAAGCGCACGAAGCACCTCAAACCTCCTGGCAACAATAAGCTCAAGAGTAAACCAGTGACTATACTAGCACCCATAACGTATCCTGTACAGTCTTCAAGTCAATCGGTGTTATTTCATGCACCATCCAACTACGCTATACCAGCTAGTCATCCTAATCAACAAATAGTCAGTCATCCAAATGCGAATCAACAACAACCAATATCCATCATAACTGGTGCCAAGTATCCCCAGAGGGATCCAAGATACGCGGCACCTCCAAGTGCCCCGGTGCTGTACGAGCAGGAACCTTCCCCTCTAAGTTCCAATGGCCTTCCACCAGCATACGCCACGATAGACCCTAAGAAGTTGCGCACCAGACATATCAGACCCGCTGTGTTCAAGCGCAGAGGGGTGGCGAACCGCCCGCAGTATCATCTGTTGTGAGAGATAGAAGTGGATGGAGTAAACAAATAATATTATGGTGTTACAGTTTACAAGCAAGGTTTTGTCTATTGTCTAGAAATGCATCATGTTATAATATTACAGGGATCGTTCAAAAATATTATGTAGTTCTTCCGAGCAGCGGGTTTCAAATAAATAGAGCGAGCTATGTAATTCAGAGAAGCTCATTAATAAGACTAATTCAAAACTCGTCTTATTTCTAAGCCCCTGGGGCCTTTTCATAAACTCATGATCAATAGAGTAAGCAGTACAGATAGTAAGTAGGTACTTACATAATAGTTAAGCACAATTCAAAAATTAGGCTGTAGTAACGTTTGTACCATTTACCAAATATGTGTATAATACAGAATTAACGAATAAGTGTTGAGATTATTTTATCTGGTAAAAGTATTTACTTACTACTAATGAAATTAATTGTAAATAATTTTATATTAGGTAAATAGGTGCATAGAAAACGTACGATTTTTATAAATTGATAAATTTTATAACAGGCAATCCTTTTAACTGTGTTGCCACTTTGTAAAGATGTGTCCTGGCAGCACTAGATGACGAATCTTGTGTGAAAGTAATGTCGTTGTAAAACTATTTTGAGTTACAATATTTATATCATTTAGATAAGTAAACTGTTATGATAATGTTTTGTTTAGTTCCGTTGTTTTATTTGGCGCCTTGGAGCCGTACTTGAAACTACTTGTACATACCTACAAATGTTTGTGCAAGGCAATATACTTGAGGTGGAATTACTGCGTCTATAAATAATATGTATTTATAGATGCAGAAATTCCGCCTTAGTTTATGCCTCAGGTATTTTTTCAGATCGCCTGGTGGAGACTTGAGTTAAAGCAACAAAAGCCCATGCGCTACCTTCTTTGGTAAAAACGGAACCAATAATTTATGTAAGTATCAACTTCCGCTGCCGAACAAAGACCTCGCAATACTTAACTTTTGCATTTCCTTAATCTGTAAATAGCAGTATGATCGGAATTAATATCATATGCTAAGTCAACATGCGAAGCGTGGTCGTGTGCCGCAGTGGAGCAGCGCTTTAGTTTTCAAAAGTCATCCCATTGTGGGAACTAAGTCTTAACTGGGTACATCTCGTAACTTTCATTTCATGCAAAGAAATCTCGTCAAGTAAGAAATGCTCTGCGCCTACTTAAGAACAGGATACAAATATTATGAGTGTTTTAATGTCCCACCACGGAGCTGACCTTGTAACGAAAGTTGAATATTGTTCTGTGTGGTTGCGCAACGACGCGCGCGCACCTTCATTGAGATGCGCCGGAGCAACCATCATGCATACGTAGGTACCTCACCTACCACCATGTGATGCAACGTGTAGTACGCGTTATGGTGTGTTATGTAGGTACACGGACAGTTTCAAAACGATTATGAATTCTAATAGGTACTGACAGTCAATGAAACTCGTACAAACTTTATAAACACTCAGCCGGTTTAAGTGTGAGTGAGTATTAGATGATAGCTACCTTCCTATCTACCTTCTGACATTCCGTATCAATATGAAATGCTTCTTTAAAAACCCAATGACTGGTGTCGATGACTAAGACCACAACAAAAAAAAAGAAGATAAATAAATAAATAAACATATCCTCTAAATACCTCCAACCTAGAGATGTTTTTGAGAAAGGTCGAGAAGTAATGTGGAAAATTATCTTTGTTACCTGCGTCTACTCATTTACAGGAATACAATTAGCCTTTTTTTTTATATAGACGGGAAATCATCAAATAACTTCCCCCGCCTTGGGCGGGGCGGGAGGGAGTGTCAGACTTTTACTGACTAAAACCCGTCTATGTTCCTTCATGTGCCCTTTGCGTTCCGGGGGCGCGGTATCTCTTTCGAACAACCCGCAGACGATTAGCCTAATGTAGGGCTTAAAAGTTTACCTAAGTATCTATCTCCGATGACTGCCCCGACTATGATGTACCTACACATGTAAGTATGTATTCTCCAGACCGATTCAAATCTAGCTAAGTACCTACGCAGGAGATATTATAGTGCACAAGTGTGTGCGCAAACACGCCCTCTTCCCTAACTCTTATAGTCTGATGGGACGGCAATCCGACACGACCCGAGAGCGATCAGGCGCTGGACCAACGGCTTTACGTGCTTTCCAAGGCACGGGGATGTCACACCATCACCAACTTTCAAACTCCACACTGCTACTGAGGAATTCCTAGTGGAAAAACCCAATACCACTTTTTGCCCAAGTATGATAATAGCTAAAGGTACCTACCATGAGCATGTAGGTAGGTCTGTTCAACTATTACATATTCAAATCTAAGTGAGTCTATGTACCTACCAATAACCAATATATATTACTTTCATGCGGGTCTAATACAATCCTACTGATGCAATCTAGTAAATTTAACAGCTGCCCAATGCAACACGGAAAACATTGCTTACATACTTGTAGAGTTGCAGTAAAGCACTGGTTCTTCAAGATTGTCAATGCCAAGTGCAATAAGACATCGCCACCATAACCTATCACTACCTTACGCGCTTACATCCGCGAGATTTGGCAAAACAAGCTATACGTCACGTGTATACATGCAACACAGACATGCAACAAGATGCCCCACCTCTCGCTCGCGTCCGGGGTACACCGCACACGCGCCGGTTTCTCCTGTGTACCAACAGTCCGCGGCTAACTCACCAGCGATCGATATCTCTGCGCGAGTCTCCTCGGCGCTCCGGCATAACAGTCGCGACGCGCGTCGCACACCTACCTACACAGTAAAAGTGATATTATTTAAGTGCTGCTTATTCACCACCTTTAGGAGACAAGGTATGTAACTTTCCAATTCTGGACGTTTCTGCGAGTCGCCATTTTTTCATTAATTATGCACATCGAAAAGAAAGTTCACGTATGTAAGCAAATGTAGAGTTAAATAATATTACGCATGTTTTGGGTTAATTAGAAAGTTTAATTTCACTGCGATTCGTGTTTATTTCTAAATTGTTGAAGTGCGAAAAGATTGCACTTTTGACATTTTCCGGATCCAAGTCCTGGAGATCCCAGTAGATACGATCGGCACCGGCAGGTTGTGGATCGTGGATAAGGGGTTTGTGTATAAAGCAAAGAAATCAAATATTTTTAGCCGTACTTTAGTCATTCCTGTATATATATATAGTTCAAAAGGCACACTAAAAATAAAAATAAACTTATACTTATAGACAGGTGCTTAGGGAGTCACAGAGCTCCTGCTTTTCATTAATTTATATATCTTAATATTTTGTGCTCGGTTGATAATGGAACAAATTCAATAACAGTAACTGACGAAACGTGTGAAATAGAAATAAACGTGGTGTTATGTTCCACTTCCACCCCATTTTTTAATTTTTAAGGAAATCGTTCGGCCTTATATTCAGCACGTAGTGCTATTTATTAAGTCCTGTAAGACCTAAAGAGCGCAGTAGCTTGACAGATATTTCAGGAATTGAAGCTAAAATAATTTTGTCCTCAGCCGAAGGTGAGGCAAACAAAATGGTAATAAGTAAAATGGTTCAATGCGCAAATATTGTTATTATGATCTTGTTGGCCTTTCTCCCTTCTGTCGTAATTCAAACCAGTTTCAATTTTTATTTAAGTCCATAAGTAGTTACTTACATAAGCAGCGTTAAAGAACGCAGCGTTTCAACATTCAGAAATACTTACTTAATTCAACGAATCGGTTACATACATATTATGTACTTGCGCCGCGGAACTGCATATATTATGTACGAATTGCCTTCATATCCAGGTCGTACCTAATTGGTTATTTTGGGAATACCCTACGATCGATATTTGCAACCCTAGTTCCGGCCGGGTCGGTCGTCCGGCGCAGCGCTGCACTTTCACCTGCGCTTGCGTAATAACCGCGTGAACTGGCTGACCCCGCACCGGCCTGCACGTAATAGATATAACGCCAAGTGTCCGTGTGCGGCGTGACTCACATTGTCGGGGAAGAAACGCATCTAGGCTATTAGTGAACGAGGAGGCTGCGGACTAGTAGACACACCAGATTGCCATACCGGATTACCGGTGGGTAGGTCATGAGATATCATGACAGTGGTTTGAAAAGTGTTGTGTTAAGTAGTATACTTACCAAGTGACCATAACTCGAAAGTGAATAGCCGCGCACGGTTAGTCAGAGGGTAATAACAATAGTCAAGTTTAGCAGGATTACGACATAATCAGGCTCGCTTCCCGTGTTCCAGATGTCGCTGTATCCTCACGTGGCGGTAGTTCTGCTGTTCCTGGCAGGCGCCGCGTCTGCCACTGACCTCAACAGTACAATAGTTGACGAGAACTGGTGCCGTCCTACTTGCGATATATATGATGGCGACGGGCCATGGATGGCCGCGCTGCAGATGTGGGCGCTCCGAGTGGATCACGGTGAAAGACAAGGTGAGCACTGGATGTAAGAAGGTGGTTTAAACTTTATTTATTTGTTATAAATAGTTATGTTGATCAATATGCACCTGCAGTTATACTGATATAAACTACATAGTAAACCATTTCATCGATCGTGTCCAGGTCGCATAATGGCTCTACCGGCGCAAGGCTACTACGTGACGGACCGCTTGGACGGTCCGTTGTTGACCCCGCCGCCGGCGCCGCACCACAAGCAGCCCAACTACCCGCTACCGCCGGGCGGCCGGCCCTACGACGAGTGGCAGCACGCGCCGCCGCTCCCGCCCAGCTCCGGCAAGATCGTCAACAGACCACCCAACCCATACAAGGACAAATTTAAGCCAAGCTATGTAAGCCCCAGTACTACATTATACCATTCTTTCCACTTGAGTAATACTCGTAATATAATTTAATAAAAAGTATAGGTTCTTACCTGCCCAGCCCTGCCCATATTTTTTTTTGACCAGCATAGCATCTATCTCTTTGTGATTCAGATAAAGGTAACGGAATTCAGAAGCAGAATGATGAATAAAAAAAACTTGTAATGAGGGTAATTTCGAATGGCCCCATCACTACTAATATTATTATCATAGATACTTACGTGTCCTCATCAACAGTCCAAACCTCAAAGCTGGGCCTGGTATCCTTTCTCTTCAAATAACGGTGCTCCTCTAATGTTGGTTCCACAACTGTCCCGCACAGCCGGCACCAGTCCAGAACCAGCCGATTCCCGTGCATGGTCACGCAGTGGACCGCGTGGATGAGAACCGCCAACCGCCGCAGAAGCAGGTCTCCGAGACCGACCTGTACCTGCTCGGTGCTATCGAGAAGCTGGTGTGGCGCGCAGACACCTTCGAGAAGAGGCTGCGCAAGTTGGAGGAGAGCGTGCACTACATGGTGGCTGGCCTTGACGCTAAGGAGGGTGAGGATACAACACTGATCATGAAGAATGAATACTTACCCGACTTAATTTTGATTTCATTGAAATTGACGACCTTCATGTGGCAGCATTGCGACTGTTAAGTAATATCATAATATCTTCAGAGTTCAGACTCTGCTGGGACTTCTTAAACGGCGTTCTGAAAAAATGCAAAAACTCGCACGCGCAACAATGCTTAAAATAACTTTGATACCACAAAAAACGTACCTATAACATAACATGCAGACAATTATTCCTACATAACTTTATGATAGACACTTTCGCTATTCATTATCAAGAGAAAGTCTGTAGAGGTAAAAGTCCTGACCTTTATTATGTTACCAGAGCCGTGTCCGGAGAACTTCACGCGTGTGGGTGACGGCTGCTACCACGTGTCGTCGGACGCGCAGAACTGGAAGGGCGCCAATTACGGGTGCCGCCACCTCAAGAGCAACATGCTCGAGATCGACTCCGACAAGGAGAAGGACCAGCTGGCCGCTAATATTTTCTCCAATAAGAACAATAAAGGTGAGCTTGTGGCTAAAGGAGTCTTGAGTCGTGAAAGGAATAATCAAAAATTGATAGATATTTGCCCGCTGCCCCATTTGATACTCTAGGTGAGTATCAAATGTAATAATCATTAATTATATTTTGTACTATTTTCTGCTGCGAAAGGAGATCATTCTACTTATCATGGGTCCAGTAACATAAATCGGGGTGTCCCTAAAAATCGCGGGGGCAGACCTCGCTCACCTCACTCGGGAAGTGATGTGCCGAGACTGTGCGAGCTTGTTAGATGTGTCTGGTTGTTCAACAACGTCAGAACCTTGCTGTTCATACTGATTGGCGCGACTACGGTTGCCTTCATACACTTCTTAGCTAACAGAATCGTTCCCAATATTATACTAACTGACAGATTCGCTAAAGCTTCGCTCAGGCTTACCAAAGCTATGCATGTCACACCACTTTTCCCACTGCATAAAATCAATAAAAAAAAGTAATTTATTCATCATTAGTTTAAACAATTATGTCGGTATCAATCATCGATATCTTTAACATTACTAAGTACCTAGGTAGTAAACTAACAAGTTATTCAATTCAATGTGTAGAAAACTATATACCTACCTAGAATGTCCTGTCGGGGGTTTAAACTTGCAACTTATCGTGTCTATAGAAGTTTTGGAAAAGACCAGTATATCTACGTACAGCACTGGCGCAATATTACTAAGTTAATCAAGCACAAAACACACCATGTAACACCACGTTACATAGAGCGAGATTCACAGACTGCAATTCGACTAGGTATACAGTAACTGTTTCATACGAATATATTTCATTGTTACGTTTATATTCTTATAAAATGTCTAACTTTAAAAAGTCAATGCATGGTTTGTGAATCTTGGCCATAGTCTTGAATATGTTAGTATCACACTTCCGTAGGGAAAGGTTAGAGGTTCAAGGTCAGACATATTTAACAAGCGAGCGCAGGTGCATTTGATTAACAATCTCCATTGGATTCCATGGTAATGGTACGTACCTTAAGTTATTATTACTAGTCCGATTTCTTCCAGTAAACATGTATTTGCTTGCCGCACGTATTGTTTTTGCTGTATTTTATCTACCTGATCCACCGCGTGCCAGAGTGGATTTTGTTAAGTTTATTGTATTGCATTACATGTTTATATCCTTGCATGTTTGGATGAACCATCTTTAATTGTATTTTTTATAAATTATTTACATATAAACGTGTGTTGCCACAGGTGTAGTAAATTTATAACTGGTAATGTTATAAATTGTTGTAATTGTGTTATTAATTGTTTGGTGTACTTATACAGTCACGTGGTTTTTCTTTTTCACCTTTTATATTTCAGCACTCGGCATGTAGCATTGTTTTAGAATCATGTTGTAGACCTTACCATAGAATAGAAATGCGTGAATTTTGTAAACTCGCTATTCGCGTACACTGAAAGCAATACTACTCGCACTGTTCACCCATGCAAGTCATGTGTAATATAAAATTGTTTCAATGCGCAGGAGGAGAATTCTGGACGGGCGGCCTGAACCCCGGCCTGCTGTGGATCTGGTCGCACTCGGCTCGGCCGGTGGCTCACAACGCGACAGGCGCGCCCGCCATCGCCGGCGCCGGCCGCTGTCTGGCCGGGGTCAGTGACCCCGCGCGCGGGCTTGTCTACCGCGGCGACGACTGCGCGCTGCGACACCGGTACATCTGCGAGAAGGACGACGACAAGACCAGGCTCAGCAACGAGATCGAGCGCGTCGCGAGGAACTTGAGGAACGGGAGGAAACCAAAGATTTTATGGACTGACGACGAGTCGTGAAACGTGCTCCGGTGTTAGGATAGGATTCGTGTCTATTTACCTTGAATTTTTAGTATTTAATATTTATTGTAATCTTAATTATTAATATACACCTTATACACGGAGTTTGCGTTTTTTATGTCCATAGTTAAGTCACCAAAATGTAAAATGTTCGAGAAAAGCGCGAATATTTGTGAACGAATTCAAATGTTTGGATGAAATAAATAAATAAACATGAACATTTTATACTATCTTATATTCCTATAATATTTACAAAGTTTTAAGAAATCACAACAAAATAACTTACCAATAAATAAATATTTATTTGTATATCGACTGCTAAGGACCTTGTCATGCAAAAAAGCATACATTTCAAATTGTTTGAATATTTCATTCATAATATGAACCAACAATTGGCAAACAATTTGGTCCAACTTTGGGCAAAACCTTGGTAGTACATAACTGACCACAGCTAAGTGATATCTTTATTTATAAACAGTTTTGAATACCAGCGAAAAAATGAGGTGGTGTAGACGTCATTTTGTCGCAACAGTACTACTTCAACGTTCCAACAATATAAGTTTACGTGGATACCGCAATAGGTATAACATAATTAATGTTGAATATGTAGACGGTACATACAAGGACACTTGATAATCTCAATCTTGACTATGACAATACTATACGTCCACTGCACATCGGATTGGTAATCCTTTGCTGATTCTTTCAAATGTTAATAATTCCAAGTGATTCGACTCGTGAGGTTTATAACAAATGCTCATTTGTACTTATAAAATGTTAATAGGTATTAGTAGAAAAACATTCCAATTGAAGCATTTTTATCAAGCATTTAAATTTATAAAAAATACTAGTTTACCGATTGTGATAATTTATCAGTTCAACATAGCAAGTTACCTAGCGTGACTTTAATGAAGTAATTTTAACAATATCCAAATTATTTCCGAGATCAAGTATAAGAATAACAATAGTTGCTCCCAACGCACTAGAAGACAAATATAGCCATTATAATATTTGTCGTAAGAACCTCAATTTCGTGATTGTCTCGGCGTATTGTCATCGACATTATAACGTGTAAAGTGTAACACTTAAAGGTATATTTTGGTCGGTAATTTTAATATGACTAAATGTTTACCTTTACACTTTACAATGATGGAAAGCGTTTTTTTAACGAAACTCACAATTTATTAAACAGATACAATCAGATTATAAACTAATTATACACTATTTACAATTCGGTGGACGACAGAACTTCAAGTGTTGATCTCAACTCGGCACTGGCATTTGAATGTTTGATAATATTATATTACAAGCCAGTATTCTGAAGTGAACTCGTCTGTCAAACGCAATCTAGACAAGTAGACAAGAGTAAACAAAGTATGGCATAACGTAAACAGGTAATGTGTAACCAGCGATGTGGAGAGCTGGTCGACAACAGACTTGCAGCAACCGAGAATAGGAACGAATTGTTGATATTTTCCTCAAATATCTTGATTTTCATGTGAAGTATTAAAAGAAGGCTACGTATAGAGCAGAGCGTGCGACAGGCTAGTTGAAGTGGAACTTGAACTGGAAGGGCGAGCCGTGCTGGAAGTGGTGGAAGGGGTTGTTGAAGGGCTGTCCCTGTCCCCGCTGAGCCTCCGGGTCCAGCGGGTCCGCGCCCGCGTCGAACACAGCACGCTTCTCCGGGTCCGTCAGCACCTGCGGGAACACGACAACATTCGTATGTTACATTATCACTGAGTAACATAGGCTATATAACATCACGCCCATGGGAGCGGAGCAGTGCCAAAGATGTCACTCAATGCGGGTGAAATAAGCCACTCGGACGAAGTAGCGAATAGTTCACTAGTTATTATTATTATAGTATATAATAAGCGCGTGGTACCTCCTTGGCGGCGGCGATGTCGATGAACTTCTTCTCTGCGAGCTTCTTGTCGTCTCCCTGGAAGTTGTCGGGATGCCACTTCTGAGCCGCCTTGCGGTACGCCTTGATCACCTCCTGCTTACTCGCTGACCTAAGGCACACGAGAGAGATCATGTTATGCGACTGTTCTACACTTTGCCAATAAATAATATAATAATGTTGTGATTTGAATATAGGTTGCCATTCAATTTAATGAAAAATGTTACGCTTATTTTTAAAATAAACAATATGTGGTTTGCTTTGTTTAAAATATTGAATGACTTCATCACCTCACCTTTTAACCCCTAATATCTTGTAGTAGTCTCTCTGCTCGGACTGTTTCTGTAGTTTCTGCGCGCGACTGAGACCGTCCTTCGCTCGCTGGAGCCCTTCTTCTAACTCTAAGGCTTCTTTGAACGCCTGGATGGCTGTGGGAAAGAGGTACAAAATGTTAAATAATTTCAATGTGCATAATTAAGTTTTAGAAGTACCAACTTAAAATCGTATAGGACAAAGCTTATATTCCATTGTCATTAAAATGATGTAAATTTAGAAGATTGCAGTAGGTGTCGTGCTCACCGTCGTCGAACATGTCGAGTCCGAGCAGTGCGTCGGCCCGGTCGCACAGCACGCCGGCGTGCGGCCGCAGCGACAGGGCTGCTCCGCACGACGACAGGGCTTCCGAGTACTGCTCGTCCTGTCGCAACACACGGTGTATTAACACTGAGCGGGGTACCCACACATAATGCAATAAAAGCCTTAAACAGGGTGTCGATAGCGCTGGTGTAAACGGCATTCCATTACAAATAATAAAATATTCAGCAAAGTAACAACAAAATAAATGTTATTAATAAACATCTCAACGATTAGTGAGGCCACCTCCGTCACTATAATATATGATTGCTTTAGGACATATTAAACGGAATACCAAAACTGATACAATAATATAAACGTTACATCACTCCCACCTTTCTCGTAGGGTTAAGCAAAAATATACTTATTTTTACACAAGATTACAAAATATGAATATCAATAAAAATTTGAAACGGTTCATAATTTCATCTCAATAGAGTGACCCGGTAGCAGCACTAACCTTGGTGAGACAGCTGCACTGCCACTTGTGTCCCTCGAACACTACGAGCGTGACCTCGTCCTCAGTCCGCAGCACCTTCCCTGCAGAGTCCACACAGCCGGCGAAGTCTCTCGCCTCGCTGAGCTCCTCGCACTCCAGCAGCAGCTTGTCCACCTTCTTCACCTTCTTGTAGAACGGGAAGCACTTCTTGTGCTCCGGGTCTAGTTTCAGACATTCTCGAATTTCCTGCAAATACAACAACATTTTGAGTTACGAGACAAGCTGACAGTACGCAGCTCACACACTGCGATGCATGTGTCAATTGAATGGAATGGAATCTTAGTCATTCACACACTACAATAATTGGTTACACGGGTTTTAATAGTTTATTAGTATTAATAGTTTAAAGTATGGAATAATTTTAACTCAATATCCATTAATGTATAAAGCGAACGCAGAAAGTGAAGAAGCTAAAGCGCCACAGTAATAGTTGCAACCGTACGTGTGAGCACCGGTTGTTATGTTAGTGTAGTTTGTAGTGTAACACGTACCTTGAGCGCGTCGCTGACGTGTCCGAGGCGGTACAGCAGCGTGGCCAGCCGGTAGTACCCGTCCGTGGAGTCCTGCTGCAGGCGGTTCACGGAGCGGATGTCAGACACCGCCGAGAACAGGTCGTTCTGGAAACACAATTGTTTACTTAGATTAATCCCCAGTGCGGCTGCGGAGCCCCTGATCTGACAATGTCCCACGTTGTCCATTCACCTGCACCCTTCACGCTCTGATGAGCGCCTCCGACGCGGTAATAAACGTGGCCGGCTACGTATCATCGACACGGAAAGAAGTAGTAGGTGTTTTTAAGATGTTATATCTATCTAAAAATAACACAATTATTTAAAATCGTTTTAGCTATTTCAAGGTTATCAGCTCTCGTGGTAGCTGCGGTAAAAAAAGTTCTTCTGTCGGGGGGTTAATTAGAATTTGTAATGTTTGTTTACCTTTCTTTCAAGAACAATGCTACAACGTTAGTAATGTTTAGGTTGTGTACGTACCAGCGCGATGTAGCACTCGGCCCGCAGCTGCCTGAGCTGCGCGGACCAGGGCGACACGTCCAGCAGGCGCGTGGCCAGCTCGACACACGCGCGGTGGTCGCCGCCGCGGTAGTACGCCTCCACCAGGCGCAAGTCCTCTATATACTCGTCGATCTTGTGGTACTGGCTCATCGCCTCCTCGTTGTACGGCTCCGCGTATGTCTGGCGACAAACACGCGAACACATTTTAAAGGGGCAAGGAACATGAACCATTATCTGACGACTATTTATGAAAATTCTTACACCAGTATTATAACAGACATGCTTCGGCAGAAGGACACCTAACGGTGATATTTGTTTGTCATGCATAAAATAAAATATTACGATACCTGTATCAAAAATAATTAATAACTAACAAATGCAGCAATATCGTTATCAGACGGATGCAATCTTGATTCAATATCTTGTTTGTGAATACTTATGAAGTTGTTCCAAAAATAACTATCGTATTAAAAGTTTATATCGAGGGCCTAACCAGGGAGGAGGTATTAATCTCACATATATATTCGTTTATCGTGTATTTAACGATCTTTAGAAAAACGTTAGCATTACAATATGTCGACAATCAGTGCGGCAATCGCGCGTCGCAGCGATCCGAGCGATAACGCGCTTTACTTGAAATGTAAAGACATTATTAGTATCACATAGCAGGCTCTTGAATACCGATGCGATACATACAATGATTTTATGTAAGTACTTGAGGAAACAATATAGTTTTATCACGTGGAACTCATTACAAATCCATCCAACCATCACGCCTGTATTCCCCGAAGGGTTAGGCAGAGGTGAACCAATGTACACCCACAGTTCGCAGTTATATTTAGGAACTCATTACAATTGATGTCAAATTTAAACAAACAAGCCAGCGTCCTTCACAATCACTGGTTCAGGCCATGGTCCGGAGCGAGGGGGAATGGGAAGCAGTCGCCTCCTTCTGCGAAGCTGTAATGCTAGAGAAGGAGGCGGCGGAACGGGAGAGGGAAAGGAGGGTCCCCCGTCCCAGCGGCCGCCGCGGTGGACGATCCGGGCGTCGGGAGCCACGTGACGACTCCCGGCCACCGTAGACGCGGGTCTGTGGACGGTGAGCAATGGGTAGCTCGCCGTCCGTACGTTCACTAGCGACAGACCGTGTCGACGGCGCGTTCGTGTTCCACACGCGCCTCAAAGAGATGTCAGCAAATTGGATGGGGCCACTGAGGGCCGATGCCTGCCGGGGCTGCGGATTGTTCGAAAGAGATACCGCGCCCCCGGAACGCAAAGGGCACATGAAGGAACATAGACGGGTTTTAGTCAGTAAAAGTCTGACACTCCCTCCCGCCCCGCCCAGGGCGGGGGAAGTTATTTGATGATTTCCCGTCTATAAAAAAAAAAAAAAAAAAAAGCGTCCTTCACAATAAACTTTTAATTTGTATTATTATACTAGGTATATAAAAGTGTTATTGGGTTTTTCTATGAAATTCTCAGTAGCAGCTCGGAGTTTGGATTTGTGCCCGGTTAATGGCAATAGGCTCGCCCCCTATTACATGGGACCTAAATATACCGGCGAACTGTGGGTGTACATTGGTACACCTCTGCCTAACCCTTCGGGGAATACAGGCGTGATGGTATATTTATATATTTTTTATTATTTTTTACTAGGTATATCGCTAGCCAGAATTTGCTCGCGAAAGGCGATGTCGGCCTGATACTAGTATTAAATAGATAAATCCTATTGAGGAAACCTCAGAAGCCAAACAATAGAACATTTTATACCTGTTATAGGTACCTATATAGATACAATTTTTTTTCTTATAATGTAAATGAAAAAGTGCCAGTGAAACCAACAAAAGGAAACAAATTCAAGGTCAGCACCTCGACGCGTGCACCCGATCAGCTGATCAAACAGCTGCAGTGCACGAACAATACTGAAACGCGAACACAACAATGAACTGATGCAACTTGACAAACGATTACCGTTTACAACTTAGTTTTGATTTATTATCATGATATTTGTTAGATAGCTTTTATAATACAATGTTCTTCTTTATCGTGGGGGCAGTAGGGTCTAACGACTCCACACACCCTAGTGTCAGAGTTTCTAAACCACCTAAAGGGTCTCTGACATGGTTACTGATGTCAGTGACGTCCAAGATAAACTTAGAAAGTACATAATGAATTAGAAAAAGCAATACAATAATGGCATGGCATCACCTTGGCACAAGACCTAGTCCAGTGCGTAGTGAGTAGGTAGGTACATGGAATTAGTAAGTTTAAATAAATTCTTTTTTGAGTGTTTCGAAACACGTGGTTCGTAATATGGTGTTGTAACATTTGAGCAACAACATACATTCGCTACGCTGAAGGCACGACACGTAATGCCGCTGCCTCTATTATAATCTTTTTGTTTAACATTTTTAATTGAGCGTCAATGAAGCAGTTTGATAAAACCCACTAACTCCGCCTTGGAATTACCTTTTTGCGATGAAGTCAGTGAGGCGAAAGTTACGACTATTTGGAATGAATATTTAATGCCACGGTCAAATAAAAAGCCAACTGAATAATAGTAATCAAGGGTACATTGATTATAATTTAAAAAAATAAATAAAAAGAATTATCATAGTATTGGCCTGATCAATAATTAAACCTTTAGGATAATAGTTTAAAAGAAAACAATAACAAATGATGAAATACTGTTAAAAACCTTATTATCAGTTATGTCGGCCCACAGACAATTAATAATAAACAACTCTAAATTAAAACCTATTATGTACTTTCATATAAATCAGTTAAGTAGACAGACAGTAGTTGTAGTTAACAAAGTAGAGAATATTTTCTTTCAGTTGTTGAAACTGTAAAAGATAAGTATTTTGGCCTTTATGACCCAGAGATAAGATACTCACAACTTGTAGGTAATCTTCTTTGGCATCTACATACTGAGCCAGTTTCAGGTACACGTTGGCCCTGTGCAGACGTGCCGCTGTGAAGTCAGACTTTATCTCCAGTACCTACAAATTATCCAATAGCTATTTATGGCCCACATTCAACATTACAAAGTAGTGGGTACCATCTCAATACAAAACAAATTCTAATATTAGTCTAAAGTCTGGAGTCTTGAGCCAGTTTTTGTATTAGGAATGATGACTGAAATTAATAAACTCAAAATTCATTTAACACTGTTTTACCTATATACTTAAATAAATAAACAGCAATACATTACTCCCAAAGGTGAAATGCAAATATAAAAAATAATTACACCATACAGGGCTGAAATTTCAACAATGGTCAAAAATTTTACAGTAGAGTCCGTTTATAATGACATCGAAAGGAATTGACAAACACGTCATAATAAGCAGACGTCATACAAAGCGTTATGTGAAATGAAAAATCTTTTTTATGTAAATATGTATGTACTTAAGTTTTTTAATACAGAAACATAGTACTTGCATATGTATACGTACATATTAAATCAAAATCAAAATTGCACGTAATCTGTAGTACTGATGTTGTATTCGGCGGAAGGAAAGTAAGTGTTATAGACTTCAAATCAGTAACATTTGGATGCGCCGGGCAATTCAACCAGCAATAGAATCTTTTTCTTCTTCTTCACCAAATCACGATCCCAATCACGAAGCCATTTTTCAAAAAGATCTGACGTCATCCAAGCTTTACGATTGTTAGCATAATCGACAGGTAATGATTTGACACCTTTAAAACATCTTGGTTTTTGTGACTTCCCAATAATGAGCAATTTCTTCTTCTCTGTGCCACTCATATTCGCTGACATGACAGTTATTCTATCTTTCGACAACTTACCCCCACTACAATTTTCACCTTTACATAATTTATTAAAAATGGGTCATAATAAGCGGCATGTCACTGTAAGGGAAGTCATTATATCCGACTTTTTTATAAAGAATTTTATATGAAAACCAAACTTCGTAGTGCAATTACGTTATAATAACCGGTTGGTCAATATAGGCGGAGTCATAATAAACGGATTCTACTGTATATTTTTTGTAATTTTCTCAATTTTCCTTTTACCTACACAATTTTTTTGTTGAATGTTTATTTTGCTCGTGTATTCTTGACTTTTGACTTTGTGAAATAACACATCCCATCTAACAGAGCCAGATCTGTTATAGTTCAGTACCATTCTAACCCAGACACATTTTTATGTTTAAGATTTTGCATTTTATTAACTTGATTCTATGATGGTAACACCTCAGGTGTAAGTGTCTTACCTTTGTGAAGTCTTGTAAAGCAAACTTGGCTTTACCAAGAGCGTAGTATACTGTGCCACGTTTGAAGTATGTGAGGTAGTTATGTGGATCACCCTCTGCGGACAATTGTAATTGTTAATGGCAAATAATTAATAATTGAAATCAGACTTGGTGCCAAAATGTCAGTTATTACGATTAATCTACAAAGAACAGGTGTTGCAGCTTGGTGGTCACTTTATCTTTAAAACATACTGATTAAAACAAACTGCCTTCAGTAAATAGCTGTCTTTAAGCTGTATTAATCTTTATTGTTTATTACTGAAATTTTTGAAGCACATAGTTTTGAGTTGACTTTTGTCTGATAAGATACCTACAAGTGTTTATACTTAATAATACGTAATACATTTGGACAGTGCATTATTGTAGTTTCCTTTCAATTTTAATGGGAGCTGACCCATTAAAAAGGGAACTACATCAATCCCTGCATTACAAAAAAGGGTTGCTAGGTGCTTATGCTACAAACCTGTGCACCGGCGGCACTGTCCAGACCACCATACTATGGCAATTTACAATTCTAACTTAAGACAAGGGCGTCATGGGACACGTACGTAGCAGGTGCAGGCACTTACCCACGGCTGCGTGGTAGTGTGTGAGCGCGTCCGAGAGCTGCCCCCGCGCCAGGAAGTCGCGCCCCAGCTCCAGGTGCTTGTTCACCTCCGCCGGCGTCGCACACTCTGAAACTACACACCAACGACTCAAAACACGTACTTTCACACAAAAATCAACAAGAAAACCCACAAATGTACAGGTTATTCCAAAAAAATACACACATTCTAACATTACTTCTAGCACTAATAAGACAAGGCATGGTGTGACTTTGTTCCAGTTGATATTCACTAAGTAGTCCATTATTAATCTATAATTAAATTACAGCAGTCTTTATAGCTAATTTACAACAATTCAATTTCAATACAAAATAATTATTTGACAGAGCCACAATCCATCTTTCGTTCGTCTCTTTTCGTGGTTTTTTCTGATTGGTCCAAATCAGACAACAATGATCAAAGACAAGGACCAACGATGAACGAGTATAAGCCATAGATATTAATATACCATTACATGAAAATAATAAGGTTTATTCAAACATAATCATTGATACAATTTACTGTTATAATATTTAATTTGATGAAAATTGGTACTATATCTGAGCTAGGAATATTTTGGAACGCATATTTCACCGTTGATTGCTTTCGTTCAAAAACAAGCCCTTATTTTTGAACGAAAATATAGACAACGATAGTTGCCATAATTCGAAATATTATGTACTAGGTACTTGATTAGTTTTTACATCTCACATTAAAAAATAACACAAGTTTCTAATACAATTCTACTAAATTCAACTTTTAACCAAAAGTTAATTCTTTTTATACATCGTGTTATTATTGTGTGTAGTGTAGTGTTGTTATATCTTTTAATGTTGCTGGGCCCTATCAGGGTCCATTTAATAACTGTACTTTAGCTTGCCTTTTCTAACATCTTTTCTATACATTATGGTATGCAAATAAATAAATATGAATACATGTTCGTAGTTTAAGTACATTTTATCAGAAATATTATAAAGTGTAATTATTACGATTTTTTTGAGGAACTACCTGGCAACACCGTTACCCCTTCTTTCATTTCCAAAGGAAAATAACAAACGGTTAGTGTGCTAAAATTTGTTAAATTTTTCTAAATATTTACGGTATGGCCGAAAAATAAGTGATAAACTAAATAGTATAATGATGGATAAATGTTCCGGAGTACTCAAAAATGTTAGATTTATTTAAGTCAAGAAGATACATCTAGATTAGTGTCGGTTGTCAACATAACCTAACTTGCAAAGTTCATGGTTGATCATACTTTGGTAACTTTGGTGTTTTAGGAATGGCTGACGCAGCGCCATCGACAGCGCCTAAGGCGAAAGTGCCTAAGACTAAGGCACCCAAAGAGAAGGCACCGAAGGCTGCCCCTGCGGCGCCCGCGGAGCCCCCGAAGGCGGTGCGTAAAGTGTCGTCGAAGCCCCGCCACGGTAGGCTGTACGCCAAAGCCGTGTTCACAGGATACAAGCGTGGTCTGCGCAACCAACACGAAAACACAGCCCTCCTGAAGGTAAGCTTTTAATGATTTACTCTTGTACAGTGTTGCGTCCATGAGGCAGATCAAACTTTCACAACACAATTTAGTGCTCTACTGAATTCAACTCCTGTGAAAATACTAATACTCTGTAGGTACTCATCAAGCTGAGCCTGCCTTTGTTGACAGGAATGTATTGACATGAGATAAAAGTATTCTTTTATGTGTTTACATCAATGTGAATGTTGAGGTTGAGAGGGTCTCCTAAGACGACCCACTGACCAGGGTTGTTATAATAGGCAGCCAATGCAGGGGTTTTTGTGGTTTATATCAAGCGTTACAAAAGCCACTTCTATTAACTTGAGTAATCAAACTCTTAAACTCAAATACCGGCAGACTTAATGTCTAAGGCATTAAGTCCGCCTTTGTACGGTGTATTTTTACATTTGTGCATAAAGTTTTCATAAATAAATAAGTACTGGAATTGTCCGCTTGTGGTTAACAAACACAGCATTAAAAACGTGATTCAAGCAACAGGCAATCGGATGTTATGCTGTGTCCAGTAGTACTAGACTGCTTTCTGTATCAGAAATCTCAATAAGCCTTATTTAATCAGAGGGTCACTTTAGATTTCAGCTGTTAGTTAGAGATTGCCCACTGACCAAAATTTTTACATTAATTGGTCTGAATCAAAACTCAGTATTGTTATATTTTCTAAATGATGCTTTATGACATTTGAAACCTGAACCACTGTGTGGACAAAATTTCTACTGATTACACAATTATTACAACTTCGAATACTTTTATAAATTTCCAAATCTAATAAAGTACCCATCTTCGTTTCAGATCGAAGGTGCAAGGAGCCGTGATGATGCAGACTTCTACGCTGGCAAACGTTGTGTTTATGTATACCGCGCCAAGAAGAGGACTCCCATTGCTGGAGGTCCCCGTGGCAAGAAGACCAAGCTGCGCGCCATCTGGGGCAAGGTGACCAGACCGCACGGCAACTCCGGTGGAGTGCGTGCTCGCTTTCGCTCCAACCTGCCCGCGCAGGCTATGGGACACAGGATACGGGTGGTTAGTATAGCTTTAGTATTATCTCATACCTGTCCAAGAGCTGTTTTAAATATCGAGATAGATATCAAATCGGAAAGCAAAACTAGCTGGTCTTTAGTACAATAAGTGACTGATTTACCATAACATTGGAGCAGATTCCCTTGTTCACAAACTAAACTAAAATTAGAGAATTGAAATCTCTTACTAAACCTACAGCGAAAGAAAAGGACGGTAATACCTTAGTTAGAGATGTCAAATTAGTTTTGCCTTGAACTTTTCGGTGTTTTTAAGCAATGCGTTCTGACATGTCAACTATAATTGTATAGAGGTTTCAGATCAACTAAAATTGACAAGTCTTTTTTATGTCTGTCCCTTTCTTGTTTTATTGGAGAGAAAAAGATAGAAATAGTCTAAATTAAGTTTAGCTTGTGCATAACAGAATCAACACCAGTGACAGCTGTATTTAAATTATAAGTTGTTTTAGTATTGACTTCCTTCATATCATGTTGGATATTATTTTAATACCTGAATCAACAATGAGTTCAAAATGACTTTGGTAACATGAAATTCGACTGTGGAAAACGGTATGTGTCAATAGCTGGTAATAACCACATGTTTTTTCTTTGTTTCAGATGTTGTATCCTTCCAGGATCTAAGAACCTTCCTGTTAAGTAATATAAGCATAAAATAAAAGCCCAAAAAAATCATTTACTAAGTTTTCTTTTTGATATACACACCCAAAAGGTCAAACCAGTTTTCAGAATGGTAGTAAGTATTCTCGCTAAATGGTGGATTTCTTGGAGTGGCAGATGAGTTACACGCAATGTAGTCGGCAAAAGCCTAACTTATCTTGTAGTAGGGCTTGAGATTGATATCATTTATCACAAAACACTTCCCATACATACCACTTAAAGAATTCTCTTTGGAATGCTGGTATCACAGCTTTTTTTTAAGATGGGAAATGAATAACTTGAATGACTTCTTCCATTTTGGATGGAGTGGATCTTTTTTTTTTACAAATTCCGCAACCCTGGCAGACACTGGCCCTAGTGGGCCCTGATTACTATGCTGACATCTCTTTGAGGCACAGGAACACACGGGGCTGGATCATAGTGATATCACCCGGGCATGTCCTCCCGCCGAGTACGAAACGGGTAGCTCCGGAAACCGGTCCGGAGAGTACCTGCGACAGGCGAAAGGTGAGGAGACCTTGGCGCCTCTCTAGCCACTCCTCAAAGAGGGGACTTGGTACCGTAATTGTGGCGGACCCAAGCTTTAGTGCTATAACCTGAACTGTTGCCAACCACATAATTCGACCGAAACAATGGGGGACCTTTGCGTCGAAAACTCGAGAAGCACCTAGCACATTTGGAAGCTTTGTATTTGTTACGAAAACGTTATTTTGTTAAATATATACTATAAAAATAAATATACCATCACGCCTGTATTCCGTGAAGGGTTAGGCAGAGGTGTACCAATGTACCACCCACAGTTCGCCGTTATATTTAGGTCCCATGTAATACGGGCGAGCCTATT
Source organism: Caradrina clavipalpis (assembly GCA_932526535.1). NCBI lineage: Eukaryota > Metazoa > Arthropoda > Insecta > Lepidoptera > Noctuidae > Caradrina > Caradrina clavipalpis. The sequence goes on from OW052089.1 coordinate 283,458, forward strand.
GCCATTAACCGGGCACAGATCCGAACTCCGAGCTAGCTGCTACTAAGAATTTCATTTTTGTATTTTGTTAGCATTCACGGATAATAAACTTATTGCGCAGTTTATTACTATTGAATGGAAGTGTTATTTACAGACACAGTTTATTAATTTGTTACCGAACTCAATTGTTATTATCCAAATGTACCCCAATAAGCCCTAGTTCACGTATGAACAATTCGGAATCTTCGAGGCATTAAGCAGACGGTAACGTGGGTCTGACAGCGCAGGCTGTCTCATCGTATCTTCGTTAATGGTTAGATGTAACTATTCTGTAAACGTAAAACTTGCTTTGTTCGTGCCGCCTCGCTTATTTGCCAATAAGGTTTTTATGTAAGTTCCTCTAAAAGCCTAAACAATAGATTTACAGTAGAATTATCTCGATTATCCGAACTTGTTGGGACCGAGACTAAAGTGTGTTTTTTAATCTCGTAGACTGATTTGACGGCTTCTTACGTCAAACTTGAAAATAGTGTGCTTTATGTTCATGGGCCGAAAGCACATTATTTTTATATTTGACGTATGAAACTGTCAATTTAGTCTACGAGATTAAAAAACACACTATAGTTCCGATAATCGAAAAACCACGTTTTCACTTAAAAACAGTACAGTCTATTAAAATTTTACATAAGTCTGTAATTAACGTTGAAATATATTTTAGGTGTGTTAACACCTACAAAAAGTAAATCTCGTTTCAGAAGGAGCGAGCAATAAATTCGCGCCAACGTTCGGATAAACTAAGTCAGCGTTCGGATAATATTGGTGCCTTTGGATAATCGAGGTTCTACTGTAATTGTATTGTAATTTCTTTACTATTCTTTAGTTTAGTTCTTTGAAACGTTTAGAAGTTTTAGAAGTGCCGACAATAAGCTGTTGAAACTCAGGCTGCTGCTGAGAAATTCCTGTTGGAAACCAATAAATCGCGAACTGGCGGGCATCGAACCCAGCACCCCATGCGCAGTAGTTACGCTGTGATCACAAGGCCAATGAGGCATGACGTAGGAACCTAATTATTTTAGAAAAAAAATATGTCTCAGGCGGGTATGTACGGTAGGAGTAAGTGAGAGATAATAGAATTGCATAAAATTTGACAAGCCGGCTGCAATCGTTTTAGCCCCGTGTGCTGATAACCCGCTGGTTATACTATCATATTGTACATGTATGAAGGAAGGACTAACTAGCCTCCTGCTGTCTTCTACTCTTCTTTTTCAAAAATATATAATAATGTCTTTCATAATACCTTGTGCAGTTCAGCACTTGTAGAGGTAGAAAGCTCCGCGCCACAAACCGCAGCGCATCAGTGGCAGACGACGCGTTGCGGCTGCGCGGTGGCAGGCACCCGGTAAACCAATAGGTCACATCTTTTTCAATTATTGGTACATACCTACCAAAAGTTGTTTAGTATGTCTTACTCGTGCGCTTCTATTAGACAATTGAAAACAAGTTGAATCAGTTAGTTTTCTAAGTAAATAGTAATAGAATTTCTAATTATGAAGAAGTTTCGTGCTCCATTCTTGCAGGTAGGGACTCAAATTAGGGAACAAAATGACAAGGAAAATCATTGGTGGTTGCCTTCACGTACCTATTACCTCATGGGCGGTACTATGCGTAATTATCCATGAGTATATCGTCCCCGTAGAGCGAAAAGTCACTAAGTCTGAAAATGGCCAAAATGAGTTATCAATGTCACTAAGATCACCATTTTTTTCTCTAAATATCTACCTAACCGTCATTCCTGTAGCTGCGTTGGTTTTTGTTTTACGAAGTGTGAAAAGTAAGTAAGTCTATATTTTGGACCCCACAGCGTAATGCGAGAAATAACTAAACTAGTTAATGATTATAACATTAATATAAAGTTTACATAACTTGAACTTAAAACGACTTAATTACTTTTCTCTGAAATTATCAAAGCAAACATATGCGTTTAGTTAGCCTAAAAATCACTAAATCGATTTAGTGAGTTTTTGAAATCAATAGTTTGTTAAAATAGACGATAGCGAAAATTAACTAACTTGACATAGTGACTTCTCATTCTTTATTTTTAAATGATTTGCACAATACTTCAAAAGCGAAAAGTAATTAACCCATTTGAATGATTTGACCGGTGATAATTAATAACAAATGCCTATAGATAGTTACTTTGGAATTAACTTCAATTTCATAAAAAATGAGAATACATCGGTTATGGCGCCTCCGAAGAATGTAGAACCATGACCATGACCAGCCACATTTGCTAAAGGGTCTCAAAACCGAAGGAAGCTCGCTAGATTGAGCTAAAGCTAGTTAAAATTACTGAATCAAGCCAATTGTTGAAAATTGAGCCAGCCGAGTCGTAACCTCAGTAGAGGTAGATAACAGTTCCAGCCTATCAGGAGACATCCTGGGTTGTCAGGTTAGGCCCAACTGTTTGAACTCTTCACCTCAACCGAAACAATTTGAACGTGCGGTGGAGTACTCTAGGCGATGGGAGTTAATTTAATTATGTATTTATTTAAACTTTATGTAACAAAGACTACAAGGACGGACTTAATGCCTTAGACATTCTCTACCAATCAATCAAACTGGGTGAACAGATAACATGGCAGCTCACGGCAGGTGCAGAAAAACAAAAATTTCGACAACTTAACTCATGAGACAACTCTTACATTGTGAGTTGGCCGCAGAAAAGTTTAGTAATGTGTTTATGAACAATGAGTACTGCCGCAAGTGTGACGTATGTGATCGACTGTGGATCACGAAGGACTTGAAGGCTGTGAGCGCATCTGTGCGCATCCCAATTCTTGAAGAATGCGTTCCCTCCCGAAAGCAGGAATAATAGATACAGCTACCTGCCATACCCTACTCATCTACCCAAACCAAACTTAATAATAAGGAGAGTCTGGTGTCACCGAGACATGCAAATAGGCAGATGCGATGTGCAGGACAGTATGATATCGACGGACACGTTATTAAAATACCCTACGATGTCAATGATATGGTGCAGACCCCGCCGCGTCAGTTGGATGACGATATCGCACATCGCATAATAATACAAAAGTCGTGTGTTATTAAGCGACGTAGTAAGGAAATCTACAGTAAAAGCGTGGCTGCGATATTAGACAATAAGGCGCAAGCAATATCACAGTCTACTGGGCTATGTTGGAGCGTGGCTTGGCCGGTTCAGTTGAAGGTCCGAGCAGAGCGAACGAGGAATGAACGAAAATACAGCTATCGAGCCACAGGAGTGTCATTGCGTATCAGAGACTGAGAATAACTATGCCCATCAACATACTATGTTATTGGACGAGGCTAAATACCTGGGCAGTGCACCTGGACAGAGTGCGCCCACTCAACATCACATACGGTCGCCGAGCTGAACAATTAGGCTTCCCTGCGATATATCTCATCTAGTCTGATTATGGAAGGAGTGAGGACAATGCGGTGATACCCCTCAGTGCGTGTTGTATATGGCAACGAAGATGTTACGACTACAGGTAATGGTGGGGATTTACAATACCTTCCGATTTTCGCGACATGCAGTAAACATTACCCGAAAGCTGATCAACGATCATGAGAGTTCTTTGAGCAGCTAATTGAGATGGACTCTGCTTTATACAATCTCCGATAGACAATCCCCAGATCAGTGAAGTATTGCATAAGTGAGACATCTCCGTCATGATTAGACAGTTGTATAAGCCCACAGCTTTAGAAAACCACACCAACCATAAGCGCAAATGTACCAGTGTGCATGGTTTGCAGGTCACCCTGTCGCTCTCATAGTTTAGCACTCCATGCAACTTCTAAGTAATCGTATTCGCGCGACAAAACACCTGAATGTTACCTAGGTTTAAAAGATGCTTTACGTTCAACCAACGGCTGTGTGCCCGTGTGCCCCGATACAGCCCCACCCGCTAAGTTTTTTTGATTGTTGCACTCTCTTTTGTTTTGTACCAACTATTTAATAGTATTTTGATTGATTTATGTCTTGTAATTATTAGAATACAACTTTACTTAATTTATTAAAGTAGTTTAATTACTTATTCATATCATACTTAAAAGAAAACTTACCACACAAGCTTCGAATATTCAGTTAGGTAGTATTTACAATACACATTTCGTACATCTTACAGTTAGTTCCACTTTACTTAACTCTAGTTATTTTTCTTCATAGAAATTTAAAACTGAGTGAAAAATCACTAACTACGGTAGACAACTAACTAATTTTGAAACAAGGCAAGGATTTTGTAGGGAAAAATTAATTAACTTGGTTTTTTCTACTTTTCTCAATTATTAGATGTTTTTAAAGTAATGTAGATCTTACACTATAAACTTAATTTTATTACCTTCAAAATAAAGCTAAAACGGTTAAGATATGTAATGGCAGATGAAAGTTATGACGATTTATATTTTCAAAAACTTTAACTCTCATTATCTCAAAACATGGTTTTTCGAGTTAATGACTTTTCGCTCTACGGGGACGATATTAGCCCAACATACCTACATTACTAAGGTACTATCCTAAGCAAGGTGCGGTGCGTAAATTAATAATAAAATTTCTGTTAACTGAAGGAATAATCCTACAACTAACGAATAATAATAAGTCACGGATTCCTAATTAGAGTCGACTTGTTGATTCATTATTTTCTTCATTAAGTATGGTGTTAATTAAATTAGCAACTTGACATGACATTTGCGTCGTCACTGTTTCACCTACCTCATGGCCTCCTCTAGTTTCTCACCAAGTCTTACGATCAGTAGTCAGGAGATCACTAACCAATCCGTGGTGAGCTTTCATAATATAACTTACCCATTCCATCAGCGTGTATGTCGGACTATCCAAATAATCCTACCGATTACTTGTGAACAGTACATTAAACTTTTTACCGATAACGACCGTTCTGTTTGCATTTTATATGCACATTGTTGCATTACTCGCCCATAAATGTGCAGTGCGCCACAAACTATGCGCCTGCAGTAAACACAAAGTTAATGGTTTCACCATAATAGGTAGACAGTTAAGTAAGTCGCCATTGTTACTTTCAGCAATTGCAATCATTTGTAATGTCCCATAATCGCGTGATGTCATGATGCCTATGGAATATTCCAAGTTACCGCTTTGTTTTGTTGGATAACATCACAACTTGCATATCGTAGGTATCTACAATATTAATAAATTTGTGTCCATTTGTGGTCGAGCAAGCATGGCGGCAGGTCTCGGGGGCAGGGAAAGTGGTTCGATAGCTGAGACTAATGTGGCTAAAGTATTGGTACTTATGAGGAAAATGTAGTCAACAAATAGTTGATAGCAGAGCGTGTTGGTGTCTGTTCAAGGGGTCACAAGCTTGACTTTCTCCAACGTGCCTATCTAGTAAAATGGTTCATGATTTCTCATGATAAGATTTTTTGTGACTAGAACATCCCATTATTGTCCTTATATCTAGGCTACCTATACGTTGAAAAGCGATATGCTGGCTTTGAACCTGGCATGGCATGGAGATGGAGTAAGGCCCAGATCGAATGGTGGCCAAAGGTTGGATCGCAGAGTCCCTTAAAATTGCCTACGAAATCAAAATACCTACTTACGAAATTATTAGAATCTTGTGTAACATCCGGATGAAGGACTTACAGACCTGAGAAGTTAGCAGAAAGGAAGGAAGTCCTATACCCTGCAGCCTGCAGTTAGCAGGAGGTACCTAGGTGATTCTAGGAAGAAGTTATGATTATAAGTAGGGTAAATACGCTAAATGTCGCCCCCCTTACGGTTTTTCTGTTTTGGGATCAGTCTGGCACCATCAATTTGCAACGAAAGGATAGCTTCCGATGCGGTTTTGGATACTTTCATAAATCTATTTCATGTTTATGGGCATAAGATTGACATTTCTACTACAAGAAAAAAGTAATAAGGTTTAGATGCGTCGAGAACGAAAAAACCCTAAAGTCGGCCATTCACGGCCCATGGTCGGTCGGGTATAGAGTGTTTTAAATTAAGGCAGACAAATCCATTATTTATTGCCTCAAGAGCTTCCTTTATTTTTGTGCGATCGTAACTGCATACAGCAGAGCTGCAGTTTATGTACACGCATGTTTGATAAATAAATTATCTCTTTCATAATTTTCTTTGTTTCCGTGAAGGCCCTGGATCTTCCTGATCTGTCATTGTAGTACCTTAAATTAAAAGCATTATTTCTAAAGGCAGCTTTTTGTGACATGCAGGTTATATTCATGAATGAAAGATTTACGACCAACCATTTATATTTTTTAACATGCGTTTATTTTTTTATTGCTCTTTGGAACTTGCTACCATTAGGTAGCAAGTTCCAAAGAGCAATTTATATCTTAGTTATATTCCCAAACCGTAATAAGCTATCATAAATGTTTTCAATATTATCAACTTCTACATTAAAACTTAACTCTTTATTTATTAATAAATTAAATGTATAATAAATATTTAATTTTGAGAAAATAAGAAAAAGTAATCAGCCTGTATAGTTGGGCTCGAATTCGAGGCTGGTCGACATTACGATCTTTAATGTTTCTAAAGCCGGCCCCTATTTCGTGTACATGTTTTCTCGAGATTCAACTAATATCACCCCGGCCGGTATTTGGCGATTAAACGTAAAATAGTTTTATTTGCATATATGCGTTGCAAATTCTCTTATTAAGCCAACAGAATTAGTACAATTAGAATTTATAAAACAGACTGCATTTACTTTAAGTCGGCCACGGCCGAGAATCGGGTTTAAACTCAAAATTGGTATTCTATTGGCGGCCTCCTATTTTTACTTTAAAACAATCCGTAAAACATTGAATAAACTATCTCAAAATATAGTAAAAATCACTAATTACTAATAATAAAGCTTAAAACAAAAAAAAAGGACCGTTTACCGTTTTTATATCAATCCCCGAAGTGTGGGTATTCACAGCAAGTAAGGTACTTTAAATATGAATTTGACGCTTCGACGGCGCAATCGCTACTGATGCTCAGTGTGCGAAGAGTGAGTGACGTAATCGGAAAGTAACGGTTTGTACAGTAAGCGCTCAGAAATCCATACCCACGCTAAGGTTCACTTTCCTATGAACACGGGCGCGATCCAGTCAGCGCGTGCGCATGTGTGTTTACGAGTGATGTCTCAACATTCCACAGATAACACACACTAATGAACCATCGTCGCACTACGCGAAATGGCATTATATTTCTGTTTACCGTACGAGTCCTACCCGACGCGCGACGTACTCTTACCATTGCATTGCTAAATTTCGCATAATTATAACATGGCCTGGCAGCTGGTTTGGATAAGAAAGGGTTTACGATCATTGAATTCCGAGATCAAATCTTATACTATGTGTGGCTGTTTTTTGTTTCTTGAAACCATAATAATGTTAGGCAAAATCTTTTTAGGTTTATGTTGAATTATTACGTATTCATGCTTGTTATTTATTTTTTATAAGAAGCAAATATTAGTTATTGTATTATTTATTTAACTTTTTATGTGATTTTATTTTAACTTTTTGTAATTGGAAGTAGGAAAAAAAGGCGTGCTGTGTTATAACAAAAATTTATTTTTAAAATTAACAAACTTATGAGAATTGTAACGTCACATTCCTACCGAAATAAAAGAAGTTCTCTTGTAACTGTTCATAAGATTTTTTGTTGAATACCCACTTAGTCAATAAAATTCATAATAACATAATAAGAGAAGGATATTTTAATAACACAAATAAATTTGGTGATGCTCACGCATTAAGTTTCTGAATTGGTATTCAGCAGAGTTAATTGAAAACTAAACTATAATTCAGACTTTATGAACAGGTTTTTTTTATGTAACGTCACAATAAACTTAGTGAGGTAATAGTTTAATAATTCGTTTTCTTGATGAAAAGAAGATTGAAACTAAACCTCAATTTAAGATCATTAAATAACTATCTACGAATATATAATATAATTATGACTAAATATTTAGTTACACCGTCTAATTATTAAAACTAAAACATCCAGGTTATTAAATGTTGCATAACACCGTCTAATACTTCTTCATAAGTAGCACTGTTGCACCTAATTATTAAAACTAAAACATCCAGGTTATTAAATGTTGCATAACACCGTCCAATACTTCTTCATAAGTAGCACTGTTGCACGTCATCCCCACATATTAAAAACGAAACGTATTTTTTCTGGTTTATGATGCATGCAGCTGTTGTTGTAAACAGTATGTTATCCAGTGCGAAACCACCAAACTTAATCCACTTCGCTGTTGAGTAGGTAGGATAGGCTATCTATCCTCTTCCTCGTATTTCTTGCTCCGGAGACTAATAATAGTATTCCTCTAAAACAACAAAAAAAGTAATATTAGGCATTTATAACAAAATACTAAAGTGACTTAATTTTTTATATAATTTAATAATATTTATTTAATATAACAAATTTTAATATATTAAAACTATTTATTTATAAATTCCATAATAAACACATTTTTTTTTGGCGTCATTATATATTTAAAAATCAATAATAAGTATTAATCGAAATGCCACCAAATAATTTTAGGTATCTTAGGTATAAATTTCAAATAAAAGTTTAATTTACAATTCGTTAATATAATACTCACATTCAGTCAGGTTTCATAAGATATTAATTGGGACCACTTTTATGCAGCCCAATAATAGTCGCCCTCGCCTCAGTAATATTATTTGCCTGCGTTTCGAGAATACTTACAATACCACTACGAGTATCTATTAAATCACTCGTTACTAACCAACAACCACAACCAAACGACAACGCTCATTCCAATCAAGTTAAATATGCACAAAACTCATGTCTACCTCACAGAAATCTAAATTCTTTATTAGTTTTCTATGACTACCTGTACTGTTTGTGCACTTACTCATCTTAAGGTATCGGCTCACTGCCTAACTCGCCGCACGCGCGTCCGCTCAGCTCGGTGGCTCTAAGCAAAGTGTGCGAGGGAGGGGGAGTATGCCCCGCTCCCCACCACACTATAGCGCGCGGCGTGTATGCATGAGACGACAGAACTATATAATATAATCTACAAACACTACATCTCTTCCTTATTTTAATGAAAGTTTTAGATATAATAACTTTTATTATATTTAGTAACATCTTTATCTGATCATCATAACCACCTTCTACATTTTAATTGACATCACTAATTTTCCATAAACTTCAGATATCAAAATCAACTAAAGTTTACGAATAAGCATAACATTAATACCATCAATAATATTTCCAATATTGTGGTTTTAACAAACCCTTTGTAATAACTAAATCGATTGAATACTTCCTTCACTTCCCAATTAATCTTTTATTATTAACATTTAACCTCATAACACATTTCTTGTTTTTTTTTTTATATATATGGCCCATATGTTGATCCAAAACAGGATGGCTGGTAGGGTGATTATATTTCAGATCACCCTTCATAAAATTGTAACCGGACTTCACTTAAGGTTGCTTACTAGTTAATAAATGGAAAATATTTCTCATCATTCCTGATGGTTGGTGTTCTATTAAAATAGTTCCTCTAGTCTAGTTTGAAGGAATCTTTTTAAATGCTTTATACCCCTTTATGAGAGCTGAGGCACGAAACCCCAATAAATTCAAACTTCAACTACTTTGTAAAAGGCAAATTGCAGTTGTATACAGCTATTCGACTTTTTAACAAATTATTAGGTAATTTGGATTAGTCTAGCCTATTAAATAACTGCCTAATTTAAATTGTATATAATTTATGTAAAATTTAAAAATATAAACAATTACCACCATCACCATCACGCCTGTATTCCCCGAAGGGTTAGGCAGAGGTGTACCAATGTAGGTCCACCCACAGTCACTTGTGGGTGGGTATAAACAATTACATTTTAAAATTATCGTAAATTGACGTAAAATGTAATTCTCAACTTTAACTTTGCATACCGTTAAAAACGGTTAGACATGCAGTACTGTACAGGATTAACCCCTTTGTACACACACCTTGTCTCGGGCAAATAATTATATTCTATTCCATGGCATGACATATCTTATGCCTTTTGCAAAAACTGTTAATCGAATTAAAAACATAAACTGTAAATTCTCATAGCAAATAGATCAGTAGTAGGCTTGCCAAACTTTCTTTTAATTTGTTTCCATGGATCTATTGATAATCCATACTCAGTATAAATGTTAGAAATTATTTTTAGTTTTTTTTTTTTTCATAGGATTAACACACATGAAATTAATTGATCTAGCTTTGAACCCATTCCATTTCTTCCTACATCATTGAGATGTGGGAATTGTACACTTACCCATTTTGTTAACATCTATATATATATACCATCACGCCTGCACTCCCCGAAGGGTCAGGCAGAGGTGCACCAATGTACACCCACATCTATGATGGTATTTTTGTCAATCTAAAGAGGAATAGTACAGTTACTTCTTGATTTTGTTAGCATTTGAAACCAAAATAAGCTGCCATTAATACTGATTTGTTTACATGTCATCTTGGTTTCGACTGTAAGTATAGGTCTCCATCCAACACTCTCAATGTTGCAATGAGCACCCCAACCTAATAGAAATGCATCTCTATACACCTGTGAAAGTCCAATAGAATCACCATAATGTCATAGAAGCATCATAATTGTTTTTAGAATTAATAAATGTTAAGTATTTCACATTTCCATTTGTTTTGGATGTATGGTCAGCAAAACAATCTATTAACAATGTTACTTTTACATATCATTTAAATAGACACAAAATTATACAATTCACTGCTATACAGAATTTCAGGCAAAACGTAGAGTTCATTTTCCTTAATTTTAGCCAATTTTTATTTTTAATAATAAGGATTAAAAAATCTGAAATGTTTATCTACTTTTGTTGCTGACTGTACCATACATATGGAATAGTTGTAATTTCCCAGTAATTTGGTGAATACACTGGGTGCTATACACAACCCATATATGGCAATGCTGTAAATGCATCATTATAAAATGTCATGGAAATTAAATCAGAGACATTTTCTATGTAAGTATATCATGTTTTAAGATATACTATTTACATTCTATAGATATGATTTAATATAAATATAGAAATAATTACTTCGAATTTAATAATTTGTAGATAAATGGAAATATAAAATAATGTAACATGGTAACCAGAAAATCATTAAAGCGTTCTTCCTCTCTCCTCTTATTTAAAATTTTGCTGTGCCCAACAGGGTCCATAATTGTTTCTAAATATATATTTTTAACTACCACCTGTAGGTGTACATTATGGATTGCAATAAACGATTTTGATTTGATTTGATTTCCTTAACGTTATGCCATCTATGTTGCTCATAATATAATAATTATGATCAATTAACCTTATTACAGTTCTAATTGCCTCCATCTCAAAATGGCAAACTGTTATGAACTTATCAAAAGATTTTAAATTAAATATAAATCTTTTTTTTAAATTATTATTATCATTTATTATTATTGTTTTAACTGTAAAGGGTTAGTAATATCTTCCTGCCGGTGGAATTTCATTACTTAATAAATCATTTTTAGGGTATACATTTTAATAGGATTGGACGTAAAAGGAATATGTAGTGACACAGTACCTGTCACAGTTACCTAGTACCTTCATACCTCGAACCACCTTACCACCATAACAGTTACCAGTTACCAGTACCTCAGAACCAATACCATGACATAACCACGCCACCGCGACGGAATACCATATCAAACTGTACCATAGTAGGGACTTATAAATAACACACACGATACCTCTTCGTTAGACTGGTTGTCAGACATCTAGGCTTCTGACCATCCGTAACGATTGTCAAAGATCTACCAATGACAACCGGGACCAACGGCTTTACGTGCCTTCCGAAGCACGGGGGTGTCACACCACCAACTTCCAAACTCCGGGCAGCCACTGAGGAATTCTTATTGAAAAACCCAATAACACTCCTTTGCCCGACCTGGGAATCAAACCCTACGCTCATCTGTCGCGCTTGCGACCACGAGACTAACGGGGCAGTCAGGTCAATTTCAATTCAGGTCTTGTAAATTTTTGACAAGTTATGCATCTTTAAAATAACTTCTTTCGCTTTCATAGATAGGTCAAGAGTCAGAACATAATTCCAGCATTTGCCATTGTTATTTTTAACGAAATAGGTCACAAAACGGGCACCATCCGTTCTATGACTTCAGAAAACACATTTATGCAAGCTTCCATCATCACTCATTATAATACTTCTGGTCATGAACGGCATCATCCGTTCTAACCAACAACATTTCATCATCATACTTTTAGTCATGAAAGGGCATCCTTTCTGACCAACTTTTACGAAAGCTTCAATCACTACTGATAATAACACTAATAGTCATGAAAGGTCATCAACCTTTCTGACCGACATCATTTTAACCTAATATTCATGAAAGGTCATCAAACCTTCTGACTGACATCATTTTAACCTAATATTCATGAAAGGTCATCAACCCTTCTGACTGACATCATTTTAACCTAGTAGTCATGAAAGGTCTTCAACCCTTCTGACTGACATCATTTTAACTTAGTAGTCATGAAAGGTCTTCAACCCTTCTGACCGACATCATTTTAACACTTCAAGTCATGAAAGGTCATCAACCCTTCTGGCCAACATCATTTTAACACTTCAAGTCATGAAAGGTCATCAACCCTTCTGGCCAACATCATTTTAACACTTCAAGTCATGAAAGGTCATCAACCCTTCTGACCAACATCATTTTAACATTTCAAGTCATGAAAGGTCATCAACCCTTCTAACCAACATCAATTTTACGCTTCAAGTCATGAAAGGTCATCAACCCTTCTGACCAACATCATTTTAACACTTCAAGTCATGAAAGGTCATCAACCCTTCTGACTAACATCTGTCTCCAATTTAATGGTGACCACATAATCTGTCTCCAATTTAATGGTGACCACATAAACTGTCTCCAATTTAATGGTGACCACATAATCTGTCTCCAATTTAGTGGTGACCCGTAGCGATGGTTTTTTTTTTTAGATCATTAAAAACCATATTATTTCTATTCTATATTCCTAGGTTCCTAGGTTTTTACCTAATTATCTGCGTTTTATTTTGTACGGTTTATCAAATACCTCCTATACATAAAACATTAGCCTTTTACAAGCTCAATGGTTTAAAGTGTAGCTAAAAGCTTAAAGCATGTACAAGGTACTTTGTGTGCCTTGTAAGCCAATGTGCTTATTAAACCACATTATTATAAGAATACTAATCTATTAATCTTTGTTCGTTGTCAAATAGGTACTCTTAAGAGCGTGTATACCGAAAGTGGGTAACGTCGCAAATAGCTGTCAAATATTTCGCTGTTTAGATTAATTTGTCAATATTACTGTATGAAAATAAGAAATATGGCCAACTAATGAACCAGAATATTGATTATGAAGTGCAATAATTAATATCGTAACACCGAATATTTAGTTTTAGATGTAAAAAGAACCAACCCATTAATCAACACCTTATCGCTCAAAATATGTAAACAATACGGCTTCAACCGTTTGGTTCTACAATAATACAATCATCTTTTCAAGTTTTTAGCAACAGCCACCAGATACTCTGTATTTAACTAATTACCATAAAAAACATATTTTAAATAATAAATACCCACAATGGAAAAATAATGCCATAATATAAAAGCTGTTAAATTTATAAACCAGAAATCAACAGACATTTAATCGGGACTCGAACCCGATAGACTAGTGGGTAGGTACGATAAAAACATACTTCAAATAATAAATATTAATTGTTATGATAACCAGAAATCAACAGATTTAATCGGGACTCGAACCCGATAGGATAGTGGGTAGGTAGAATAACTACAGATTTATAATATCCTAATTAACTGTATGTTTATTATTGGTATACCTGAATTATACACAACTACCATTTTGTTGGTATTTGTTTCCATTTAGCACTATATTTGTTAAAATGTAATTCGAATAATGTCTATATTATGCTACAAAATGTAGACGTTAGATGGTATTGTTTACATAGTTACGTAACAACTTCCTTTTACGTTTTAACATGATCTTATCACATGATAAAATAAAAATGTTTAAAACTATATGATACTACCCACGTTTATATATATATAAAAATGACCAAGCTATGCATTATCATCAACGTATATTATAAATATTTAACTCATGTCCTTCTTCCCGCAAAAGTTAATTATTCACAACGACCAAGCAAAGTTTTGTTGCATAAATAACCCACGTTAAATTATTATGAACTTGCACACTAATATTAGGTTTTCTTTCTTTAGTAGTATGGCCTTTCCTTACTAAAAAATAAACGTTGACAATTTCGCATTTTTTTTTTAAATAAATAAATAAAAAAAACACAGTACTTACAATACTCGTCGCCAAAATGTACTGTTTGTGCACTTACTCATCTTAAGGTATCGGCTCACTGCCTAACTCGCCGCACGCGCGTCCGCTCAGCTCGGTGGCTCTAAGCAAAGTGTGCGAGGGAGGGGGAGTATGCCCCGCTCCCCACCACACTATAGCGCGCGGCGTGTATGCATGAGACGACAGAACTATATAATATAATCTACAAACACTACACTACCCTTTTAAATTTACGAAATGTGTGAACAAAGCGAACAAGCTAAAGAATATTATATTTCTGTTCATTTCTTCAAATTGAGTAAAAACAAAAAGACAAAAATAATGTGAGATTCGAACTCGCGGCTCATTGATTAACGCCGTCAACTGGGCGCGCTTAACCGCTAGACCATTTTGTCTCATGTAAACATGTTGAAATTATGAACTACATTCACAACGATGATACATGTGTCTATTCTTGAAAGTAAAAGGTCGTAAGTCAAACTAAACGTCAACCTAATACGTTTTGAGATTGGGTATGGACTTTTGGTCGCCACTGTACATATAGAGTATGAACTAAGGTTGTAATTCGAGTGGCAAATTTGTCACTTCATTACGTTTTAAATGAACGCAAGCTGAAAATGTGCAGACGGCCGAAGTTTGGGGAGGGGCCGACGTATGGCGTATTTACCCTAGGTACCTAAGTATGCACTTAGTTTTAAAGGCATTTCGTTTCACACAATGAATTTTGAAGAAGAGGATGACAGCTTGGGCGTTACATATAAAGGTACGAACCCGTACGTAACACGTACTTCAACGAACTACGACGATTGTTCTTTATGTAAAACTGCGCGAGTACCTAATAGTCAAACAATCTAACAAGTCTAACAATCTAAGACTTGTTTAATGGTAGGTAATGTTACAAACTCATAATAATTATCACACGAAAGTTATACCTACCTGCCTTTAGGTAGGTTACTTGAATGAAATGTGAGTTTGCAGATTAATCGGGATAGCATCATTTGCCACATATTATGGTCATCACATGGCGATAATCTCATATCTGGGTAGCTATATATTATCTCCGTGTCACAGCACATCACATGGGGGGCGTGCGGTGGTGTGAGTGACTGTAACCTGCGCACGCGCTCCGCCACGTGATTTTGCTTTCCATAATGTTTAACAAAGTAGGTACCTATGCTAAACGCATGAAAACAAACAATCTTGGTAATAATGTTTTTATTAACAACACTGATGCTGAGATAAAAGTCGTTTTATAGGTACCTACCTATGAAGATCTAGGAGACGATGAATCATGGATGATACCTACCTATTTATACTTAATCTGATCTGTAGGTATTTTATTTTATTTTATATTCATGTTACATGAGTAATAGAAATAGGTACCTACTGATCCGATCAGTTACGTACAAATTGACCTAAGACAGTTCCCAGTACCTACCTACTCTAATTACTGTGGATTAAGTACCTACTAAGTGTCCTTATAATGACCACTGTGCTGCAATAAAGGTCCTAAAGAAAATTAAGTAGGTACCTATCATCATTCTTAAGCAGGTGATGCAAGCTGTTTTAAATTTTAATTTCGGCATATAGCACCTACATAGCATAGGTATTAGTACGAGATCCGTAGAAGAAAAATATACCCTCATCCGTTATTTAATAATTTTAAGGTTTATATGCAAGATCAGACATAGATTGATACATCGCACATGGGTTGCCTAGCTAAATCGCGTACCAAAGGTGTTAAATATTAAAAAATAAGGGCCAATTTTTTGGGTAAAATCCCCCCATCTGTTATTTAGGTAAATCGTGCATTAGCTGATAGAATATACCCCAAGGAGTCAAAAAAAGTAGGGTTGCCTAATCTCATCCGGGGCTAACTGTAGGGTTGCCAGGTTTGAAGGTGGGCAAAAATGGAGTAAAATACCCCCATCTGTTATTTAATCGAGATGTATGTCAAATGAAAGGTTATTTTATTCCCAATCGAACTGTATAGGGTTGCCTTATCAAAAATGGGGCTAAGTCCAGGGTTGCCTAGATTTTAGTTGTAAAATTGACATGTTGAAAAAATGGCACCTAGTAGCAGTTTCGGTCAATATCTCCTTTCTGACTCATTTTACGATATAAACATGTTGAACAAAATTAAAGAACAGGAAATTTCCTACAATTAGTGGTAAACAATTATTTATAAGATCAATAGTTCTGGCGTACAAGTGCCGCAAAGTGTACTTCAACATGTATTTTGGCCAAATAAACTTTTTAGCAATATTTCATCATTTACTTCCATATTATGTATTCATTTGATCTTAAATTAAAATGCATTTAAGTCATTGATATTTATTACAAATAAATACCAATAATTGACTTTAGTCCTAGCAGAATAAACCAACATTTCTCTCAATTTGTACGTAATGATTTTGGATATTTAACGCTGATTAACTTTATCTTTATGAATACACTCTCATCTGGTATTTAATCGAATGTTGTATCAAATAAAAGGTTATTTTATTCTCAATCCAACTGTATAGGGTTGCCTCATCAAAAAGTTGGCTAAGTCAATCGTTGTATAGGTTTTAGATGCAAAATTTTCATATTGTAAAAATGCCACTCAATGCCAGTTGTTTTGACAATATCCCCTGTCCGGCTCATTTTACGATAAAAACAAGTGGAACAAAATTAAAGAACAGGAAATTTCCTACAATTTGTGGAAAACCATTTTTTTTATGAGATCGATAGTTCTGGCGTAAAAGTGCCGCAAAGTGTACTTCAACATGCGTTTTAGCCAAAGAAACTCTTTAGCAATATTTTATCATTTACTTCTATATAGGTATTCATTTGACCTTAAAATAAAATGCATTTGAGACATTGATGTTTATTTTAAGTAAAAACAATCATTGGATTTAAGTCCTACCAAAAAAAAAAAACAATTTGTACGTAATGATTATGGATGTTTAACGCTGATTAAATTTAGCGTTATAAAATACTCTTGCCTGTTATTTAATCAAGATGTATATCAAACGAAAGGTTATTTTATTCCCAATCCAACTGTATAGGGTTGCCTTACCGTAAAGGTGGCTAAATCCACGGTTGCCTAGATTTTAGCGTACGAGTGTCCAAAAGTGTACTTCAATATGCGTGTTGGCAAAAAAAAAAACTCGTTGGGTAAAATTTTATTATTTAATTATATTTAAACATTCATTTGTTTTTAAAATAAAATACGTTTGAGTCTTTGATGTTAATTGTTTATTTTAATAGAGGTTCTCAATTCGGGTTTTATTTTTAATTTTCTAATGTAAGTTCATTTGTTATATAATCGAATTGCATATCAAAGGAAAGGTTATTTACTTACTTACCAATCCAGCAGTATCACACTGCTTGTAACAAAAAGTTGGCTGAATCCATGTGTACCTAGATTTTAGATGTAAACTTTACAGCGTGAGACATTTTCATTTTGCGGTACTCGTACGGTAAAACTATAAATCGTACAAAATAAAAGTTTTCCATAAATTTTAGGAAATTTCCTGAGCTTTATTTTTGTTTAACATGTGATTATCTTACAATAAGTCGGAAAGGAAATATTGTCATAAACTGCTATTGGGTGTCATTTTTTAACCGACTTCAAAAAAGGAGGAGGTTCTCAATTCGTCTGTATGTATAATATTTTTTTTTTTTTATGTATGTTCACCGATATTTTCGTCAATTATAGACGGATTTCAATTTTTTTTTTTTGTTGGATAGAGTTCACTTCTAAGGTGGTCCCATTTTCACCAGTCCAGGATCTGATGATGGAATCCAGGAGAAATCGAGGGCAACCACCGAAAGTTGTATGCTCGTATGGTGTTTTTGTTACATAATCATGTCTTACTCAGGTAAATGCTTCTGGGTGCCAACATCTGATGCTGCTGTCTTGATGATGATGCTACAGTACTCCTTAACGGTAGTAGTTTTTGAGATAGGGACTTTTTATTATATTATGTTTGTTCGCGGATAACTTCGTCGTTTATGAACCGATTTTGATTATTCTTTTTTTGTTGGAAAGGGTAAACTTTCCAAATGGTTCCATTTAAATTTCATATAGATCTGATGATGGATTACGGAGACACACAAAGGAACTCTTCCAAAAATTTCAGCAAATCAACCGCGATTGCTGCTATCGCATAAATATGCATTGTTTACGCAATTACACAACATAACATCGCGCCTGTACACTCGAAAGAGTTACACAGATGTATACTTACAGTAATATTTGAAAATTTCTCATCTAAGTAAACGAAATCGCGTATTCTGCTTTCTTATGACTTTTTTTAGCGGTGTCATGTTAATTTACATGACATGACAGTTCCTTCATGGATTTGGATAAAAAAAATGATACTAAAAAGCGAGAAATAAAAAACTTTTTTACAAAAAAAGACAACCGCCTTCAAAAACTAAAAAGAGAAAAATAACTTTAGCTTTGGAAGTCGGCGGCAATACAAAAGAACAAACAGAACCAAAGCCGCCGACTTCCAAAGCTAAAGTTATTTTTCTCTTTTTAGTTTTTGAAGGCGGTTGTCTTTTTTTGTAAAAAAGTTTTTTCTAATATGAAAATTTCGCATCTAAAATCTAGGCAACCGTGCACCACCACCACCTTTTTGATAAGGCAACCCTATATAGTTTTATTGGGAATAAAATAACCTTTCGTTTGATATACATCTTGATTTAATAACAGGTAAGAGTATTTTATAACGCTAAATTTAATCAGCGTTAAACATCCATAATCATTACGTACAAATTGGGTTTTTTTTTTGGCAGGACTTAAATCCAATGATTGTTTTTACTTAAAATAAACATCAATGTCTCAAATGCATTTTATTTTAAGGTCAAATGAATACCTTTATGTATAGAAGTAAATGATAAAATATTGCTAAAGAGTTTCTTTGGCTAAAACGCATGTTGAAGTACACTTTGCGCCACTCGTACGCCAGAACTATGGATCTCATAAAAAAAATGGTTTTCCACAAATTGTAGAAAATTTTCCGTTCTTTAATTTTGTTCAACTTGTTTTTATCGTAAAATGAGCCGGAAAGGGGATATTGTCAAAACAACTGGTATTGAGTGGCATTTTTACAATATGAAAATTTTGCATCTAAAACCTATACAACGATTGACTTAGCCAACTTTTTTATGAGGCAACCCTATACAGTTGGATTGAGAATAAAATAACCTTTTATTTGATACAACATTCGATTAAATACCAGATGAGAGTGTATTTATAAAGATAAAGTTAATCAGCGTTAAATATCCAAAATCATTACGTACAAATTGAGAGAAATGTTGGTTTATTCTGCTAGGACTAAAGTCAATTATTGGTATTTATTTGTAATAAATATCAATGACCTAAATGCATTTTAATTTAAGATCAAATGAATACATAATATGGAAGTAAATGATAAAATATTGCTAAAAAGTTTATTTGGCCAAAATACATGTTGAAGTACACTTTACGGCACTTGTACGCCAGAACTATTGATCTTATAAAAAAATTGTTTACCACAAATTGTAGGAAATTTTCTGTTCTTTAATTTTGTTCAACATGTTTATATCGTAAAATGAGTCAGAAAGGAGATATTGACCGAAACTGCTACTAGGTGCCATTTTTTCAACATGTCAATTTTACAACTAAAATCTAGGCAACCCTGGACTTAGCCCCATTTTTGATAAGGCAACCCTATACAGTTCGATTGGGAATAAAATAACCTTTCATTTGACATACAACTCGATTAAATAACAGATGGGGGTATTTTACTCCATTTTTGCCCACCTTCAAATCTGGCAACCCTACAGTTAGCCCCGGATGAGATTAGGCAACCCTACTTTTTTTGACTCCTTGGGGTATATTCTATCAGCTAATGCACGATTTACCTAAATAACAGATGGGGGGATTTTACCCAAAAAATTGGCCCTTATTTTTTAATATTTAACACCTTTGGTACGCGATTTAGCTAGGCAACCCATGTGCGATGTATCAATCTATGTCTGATCTTGCATATAAACCTTAAAATTATTAAATAACGGATGAGGGTATATTTTTCTTCTACGGATCTTAGACCATATAGGTAGGTATATTGTGTAGGTACAAATAAGAAAACAGACTTATAATCTGGCGGTTCGCGGTTCCAGAAAAAAGTTAGAAGCCACGATCAAAGAAAGCAGAACAATGTAATGAATCGATTTGTCGTAGTAGGTTAATTGAATCGTCGATTTTGTTGAAAACAAAATCAAATAAAATGATGTCTAAGTAGGTACCTATTAAATGAAAATTGATGGGAAAATACACTTTTACCAAGTTGTAGGTAAACAACATCTTTTTACTTCAAAAGACGAGTGCCTAGGTATCTAATATTATCGAAGATGCTCTATTCTTAAAATCTAAGTACACAAGGAAACCTGCAGAACAACACAGATGTGTTGTTCTGCAGGTTTCCTTGTGTACGTAGGTACCTACTTAAAATAAAGGCATTCTTGATTTAACTTAACCAACAAATAATATTCAAGGAAAGATAGTCTTCAATCAATATGTGTGGGGAAACCCAAACAAACAGATTAACGTTTTTCATTATGTTTATTAATTGCTCTCAAACCAAGAACTGACTCAATGGTTTCATTTATTTTATTGTTTGCTTAACTCTAATAAGGATGCTGTCTTCTACTAAAAATACTTTAACTTGACATCATTGTTACTTCCACACTTTGATCAAATGTGGATGTAGGTACCTACTGGGTATCTGCTAATAGGCTGGGTGCTCCTCCATCTAACTGGACCACACAGTATATTGGAAGTAAAAAGACAATTAACGAAGCCTCAAGTTATATCATTTTCCCATTAGGTACTGCGCTGTTTTCTTTCATAGCTTTTGGTAACCAAGATATAAATAAATAAATTAACTAGAGGTTCTAGGTAACCTTTTTTACGAAAACTGGCTGTTTTAAATCTTTTGGTCTACTTTAAATACGTTCACGACCCTGTAGGTACTGTATACAGTTAGATGCACCCGCACGCACTATGCGTTGCGCGTTTTTATGAACAATGATTTATCACACCGAAAATTCAATAAATTGCTCAAAATGTTTCTTACTTGCTGCGTAGGAAACGGCTATGTGATACCTATGTCTTGCTACACTTCATATCTATAGATGTGCAGCACATCTGCACATTCCATGATGGCGAGTAGCGGTCAGCTGTTGAAAAGTGCGTCTGCGTGTGGTGTCGCGCCAACCGGAGCGTGACGCCGCAGTATTATCGGAGTCGTGGCATGCATGAATGCGTCTGAATACGGCCCTTTCACATCGTCCTAGGTAGGCGATTAATGTGTCACATGTCAGGATATTGCGTAAACAGAGCTGGTGATGAAAGTATAATGCTAGTAAGAGTTAGTTTATTGCGAAACGGCTTGTCCGTGATGCTGATATCTTTCGTGTGTTCTTCTGAGTCGGGTTTACTAGCTTGTTTATATATCGACTGCCTCGTGAGCCTAGTGGTCTTGGGTTCGATTCCCACGTCGAGCAAAAAGTGTTATTGGGATTTTCTATCCAATTCTCAGTAGCAGCTCGGAGTTAAGATTTGTGCGCGGTTAATGGCAATTGGCTCGCCCCCTATTAGGTACCTACATGGGATCTAAACATACTCGTGAACTGTGGGTGTACATTGGTACACCTGTGCGTAACGCTTCGAGGAATACAGGCGTGACTGGATGTTATGTTTAAAAATCCATAAATAAAAATCACTCTTTACGTTCCACGCTGCCATACAATAGTGTCAAACTCAAACTCAAACTCAAGACATTTATTTCAATTAGACCATTTACAGGCACTTTTGAATTGTCAGGAAGTTACAGTTTAATATTGAAGCTAGTTGCTCGTTCCAAAACGTAGGTCTCTATGGAGAAGAACGTGCAAGAAACTCCATGGACACTCTTTTCATTCAATGTGGTTTTTACAAAAACTTGGTTACAATATTCTTGTTGCTTCTATATGTGAAAACAATGAAGGTGAATATAAAAAATAACAAAATTATAATAAAGATGTAAGTGTTCGTGTGACATGGACCCCACACTTGACTTTCAAATTATTTCCAATAATCGAAGCTCTAAAATACGTTAGGTTAGTGTCAAGCTCAATCTGTGAATTTCTTCAGCGACAACGACGACTGCACCTTACCTTGCAATAAATGTAGGCTATCCATAACATGTCACGTTATGTTATTTACGGATCGCGTTGTCACACATCATTAATATATGATAGACAAGTCATGTCAATGTGACAGTTATGTGATGTGGGCTGTGGGACAATCTCAACAAGATGACATTCTTTTGAAAATAGGCACATACCAAATTAGAGTTAAAATATGGGTGTTATACATCAACAGTTGATCATATTATTACTATCCCCCTTAACCCACCCTTACATAAATATAATATATTACTAAATATTCACCATAATCATTACAATAATAATTTATTAACAGATTTAAATATCCTCTTCTGAGCTGATAAGAGTCTGGCATTTAAACATGGTTGGGCAATCGCAAAGAACACAATGAACGCCACTCATTGCAGTAAGCTGTAAGTAGTAGCGGAACAGGCACGAGACACTAGCCTCTTCCTCCTTATTTTCTCCTCATTCTTCTATAGGCTGACTCAGTGTGGGACTAAACGCGGAATCTTCGAAAATTGCTTACTACCAACATACTTTTTACTAACGACATACTTTTTATGAACTGTCAAAACGCTATTCTCCCATAGATTTTGTATGGCAATATCCAACTGTGACGTCACTTGACGGCCTACTCAATTGACTTTTTCTTGATTTCGAAGCAACGAAAAATTGAGTTTTAAATTAAAAAGAAACGGTTTTTGGGACTAAAATAAAGTGTTTTTTTTAGAGAAGTTGTGTCTTGGAATTATTGGTTAGTGGTGTCAACTAGCCTATTTGTCATCTACATCTTCTGTATATGCATTGCTGCATAACAAACGATGGCTGTACGGCGCGCAATCGATATTGTTCAAGTAGGTATTTGTGTCACGGCTGGCGCTCCAGTTCGCGCTGTCGACCACTGGGTCAGCCCGTTTGTATACACCCTTATCTTCGCGCTCTGTTGCCTAACGGGGTAAGTAGAGCTCGTAGATAATAGACAGGGGCTTGTCTGTCTGGAAGACAGTCGCATAGGTCATGGTAGGTTGCTAAGTGGGATGATAATGATGATTATTCTGAATTAACATCTCTCTGATGCTTCACTATTTTGTCAGTTCAATGTTTTTATTTAGTTTTATGCATGATACCTGACAATACCGAAGCGATATCTCTACACTGCATGACCGCAATCCTCATTAAGCTAATTCATAATAACTAATTATTGCCTCGTTAGTATTATTCAATTAATCCAGTTCACTCTTTATGTTATTGTTGTATGTTTACTTTTGCAAAATTGCTGTAACATTGACATATTGTTGCGGTAATTATCTGCAATTATGCGGGTGGTTATCACCATACATAAAATTATTTATTTAGTGTCGATAATTATTCTTTTATTAATCAGTTGAATATTATCTATTAAATCAGCCTAATGAGAACATTCCTATTTGACCAATTACTGTAAAATATAATATTTCAATAATTTGTTTAATTAAAACAAAGGAAAATACATGTATACTCATTATCTTAATTTAATGTGTTTTGTTAATGATTTCTAAATATTATATTTCATGTTGTATGAATGGAGTACACTTTTATTTACCTGGAACATTTTTGACAAACAACAACATAAAGTTCGCGATTTGGGAGCACTAGTAACAAACAGATATACTTCCTACCCGCACACAGTGGTTCACAGTCGTCACCCGCGTCACCGGGGCGGCAGGACGAGGGTCCAGCAGATCGCAGATAGCGACACAATGCGCTTCCTCTGATGAGCTAGTCAGCAGTTAACGTGGTACACACAATAGAACCTTTGTTACTTGCGCCTTATACGCTTAGCGCCATACTCACAGTCGCTGATGAGGATTTTTTCTTTAAACAAATAAATTGAATTGAAATGTCTATTTGTAATGTCAAAACAACAATAAATACCTATGAATGTAGTTATACTTATCAATTTTTTTTACATTTTTGTCTGTATATTTTGTTTCGGCTAATCTCTAAAACGGGTGGACCGATTTTGACGGGACTTTCAGTGGCAGATGGCTGATTTTGTTGAGGAGTAACTGAGGCTACTTTTATTTTAGAAAATAAATTAGGAATCTACGCTAAAAAAAAGACGAAAAACATTCGGAGAAATTCGCGGGCATAAGGTAGTTATCGCATTTTTAACCAAATGCATCATCATCTTGCAGAAACCAAGATATTTTCTCCTGAACCTGTCGAGTTCGGGGTTCTTTCTGCACTTAGCTTATACTTTCTTTACATTAAGTTTAGTTGGTGTAACTTAAACCGAATAATAAGAGGCCAGTCATATTTGGCTCTTTTTTACTATGCACCTAAATCAAATAATAATTATTATTTACCCGAACAGGGTACCACTTAGTAAAGAATAGTTTAGTAAAGACTCTGGGTGCGGCGGTTATAAGCTGTGTACCTTATAGGAGACTGTATTGTTATGTTATAAACTAACATGTGGGGACAGGACCGTTAGGGCTAGCAATAATATACGGTTGCCTTACTTGAAGCGCCTTACACATTCCTAGATGAAATCGGCAAGTTTACTTCTAAATATAGGTTGTGTCCACGATTTAATATCATTAATGGATCCTCGATCCATACGGATCATATCTCCTATATTGTTAAATATTATCCAGAACACTTCTTATAAAATAACCCTGAGACACATTGATATGAGTTAAAGTAAAATATTATTAATTTGTTACATCGCAAACAGTGTGGGAGACAGTGGGTCGTGTCCCCATTGTGTTGAATGTGAAGATACACGTATTAACTGAGGAGCTACGACATTTTATAATGATTACCTACACTACTACACACATTTTTCTCAAATTACGGCACGTGTAAAATATGTAAATTTAGGTTTATATGTTCGAGGAAACAATGGCAGCTAAACACTCTTAATGGTAGTAATGGGAACGACTTACGGCATTAACGATGAGTTTTTGACATAATGAATCATCTCATTGCTTCTTCCTGCTTTATGAGCCAATAGATAATAATTGGGTAGTCATTACAAGACACGACTTCTCTAAAAACACACTTTACTTTAAATCCCATTAATTTTCAATTAACTGTAAAATTAGATCTTTACTTGTTTAGAAATCCAGAAATAGTCAATGGTGTTGGGAGAAAAGTGATATCACAGTTTACTATTGATATACACAGTCCATGAGGGAATCGTTATCGCGTGTCTACTACTTATACCTAGTATCACCAGCGATTCAACAGTAGGTACCTATATAATAATATGTACTACCTTTCAGGGCAATATTGAGACTTTAATCCTTTAGACTAGCTTCGTTATTTATACAGTACGTAAGGGATATGAAAATATTGTAGTATGGAGTACCTTTCTATATTATTAACCTGATTCGATATTATAAAAAACTAGCTTCTGCCCGCGACTTCGTCCGCATCAAAATTGATAAATTATTATCCCAAGGGAACCGTATTTTTTTTTCGGATAAAAGGAAGCCTATGTGCTGTTGCAGACTATAATCTCTGTCTGTGCCAAATTTCATGCAGTTCCGTTCAGCCGTTCTGGTGTGATTGACTAACAAACATCAATCTATCCTCACAAACTTTCGCATTTATTTTTATGTAGAATTTAGTTGTTACATTAAAACGTACGTACGGTAACGGTTAACGTCTTATGATCGATTGCTTGATTAGGTTTCTGATTTGGAACTTCAAGAGTTTTTAGAATACATGAATGCGGATGACCATTTTTCCGATAAAGTCTTGCTACGTCCTGAGTAAGTATCCTCCGATCTACTTCAGTTTAAACACTGCGCACTTTATTAGGTCATCTGGTTGGAATCACCATTGCATAGGTTGGTTGATTGAGCAGACTTAGTCACAATGATTGTCAAGGCGATTACCTCGGGGACCACGTCAGTGTTCCTAGAAGCTTCCTGTTCAGGAGTCGTGAGATTAACTCATCAGAATCAAACGGTGGCGTCATAGCTGATAAATGGTTCGGTGTACACGAGGATAATGTACTTGATAATTTGACGGAATGCTGGTCGAGCAACGTTTTTTCGGATCTTCTGGGTTACATACCCAGGTTACAAAAAAAGGACACCATTTTATATATTTAAGGTAAGCATTTAAGAATGTTTAAGTAGGCATTTTAAGGTGTTAAAAAATCAACATTCCAAAATGTCGTAGGTAGGTACTTGATGCTCAATATAAAAAAAAAAAAACTAAACATTACTATTAACTTAACTATATAGTTTTTTAAAATTGGTAAGCCTTTCCCAAATTTCAGAAGTTGGTCGGTACAAGTGCCTACAATGATAGCAAACTTCACAGTAAGAATCAATAGATTGGCTTAGTATAGTACTTAAATCCGCCTGAATTCCGTATGAATTGTGAATTATTGGAACTTGTAAATCATTGTTCGATTAGCGATAGCACACGAGTGTGGCACGTGTGTCGTGGCGCGCCTAGGTAACGTTCCCGAGGGAGCGCAAACAGACCACTTACGACTCCTCGCGTAGTTAGTGGGCGATAAAATGACGCTTAGGTACATTACTGCAACTACGATTTATATACTTGTAGGTTGTTAAATATCCCATAAATCATAGCAATAAATTCTTAAATACCTTTGTTTATTTATATCTGAGAGCCAAGTAGATATCTTAAAAATACTCATCAGTTGACATCTTAAAAATACTCATCAGTTGATCACTCGCAACTCATGAGATTCAACGGGAATTGACAAGAGATGTCAAAATGCTGTCAGAATTATTTCCTTGGCTATTTAAAATCTTCAGAAATTATCAAATGGCAGCAGTAGCCGTAGATTTATTTATTTATACAAGGTTTTACATAACAAACCTACGTACATTTTATCACCCCAGCTCCCGGATTGGATAATGAAGGGAAGGATGTCAGTGTGCTAAGAATAACTGCGCAGACGCACGCAATTGCCGGGTTCCTGTGAGCGCGCACTATTCCTGACCGCGTGGGACGGCCCTACTTGCACTATACATTGTTTATTTACCAACAAATTCGGCCATGGACTTCACGCTATAAAGGCTACGAGTAGGTGACTGCGGAACAGACTAGTTTGTTCACCACGCTTGGCTGCTAATGTGCTGATCGGATCGCAGTGGATACCTACATTGTTTGACATTGTGACTATAGGTTTATCTATACAAACATTTAAAATTCAAGTGCTTGTTTGTAATACCAAAATAAAAGTTTATTACTAAATGCTTAAACGTATTAAAAAGGGACAAATAGCAAAAAATCGATTTAAGAAACAACGTTTGTCCGTCTGTCTGTCTAATCTTCTTAACAGTAAGGTCCATTTGACGGGACTCTCACTGGCAGATAGCTAATGTTATAATTACTTATGCTACTTAAATTTATAATGAAAATGGAAAATACAACATTCACGCCGATGAGCAATACACACACACTCACTCACGATACTTGTATTTTTAGGATAAACAGTGTAACAATTGTAGATAGACCAATAAATAAATAAGTTATCCCATATTATTCATTGGCACCTCCCCTTCGGGCTAGGTATATCTGGATGAACGCCAATTTAAGCTCGCCTGGCGAATAGTGACTTCCCTCGAGGCTATTGACCCTTCGCTTTCAATTTTACTTTATTGGAATTTCAAGAAGAATTTTCCAACAAAATACCCATGTAAAAAGTACTTATTTTATAAATTGTATTAGATCTTTGATACTCTTCTTGACTATCGTTTTCAACGATACGAAAGTATCTCGGACAGCATATTTTTCTCTAATTGTGACATCGTCTGCTTTACTTGTAGAATTTTCCATTTTCCTGAAAGCTACTTCGTACCTACAGGTTTCGTTTGACATTGGCGTGTCACTTGACACTGACATGACATTTTAATTAGCTAATTGTCGGAAACCTGCTATGTTCGAGTTCCCTTTTGAACTCTGAATACGTTTATGTAGGTGTACTTTAAATGAGGAATTCTTATCAGTAGATGTATCTTAAGTGATATGATTTTTTACATAGAACAGTACCTAGATTTTTATCAAAAAATGATCTTCTATCTTTCTATTTCACTCGAAATTGAAATCTAGACCGGACTTTGAGAGATCTGGATTACAATTTGTATTACATTTTACATATGTATACTCAGTAGAAATATAGTTCAATTCATGGTAAAGTTTTTGATTTGGTACAGGCACATGCAAATCTCGCCACTTGTGAACTCTATTTATACTCTATTTAGCTTATTACCTGAACTAATGAATAATAACCATTACCCTTAGGTGCGTTGCGTTGGATCTATTAATGACAAGAGAATATGACCTGCTGATCAGTGGCCGCAGCTCACGTGTACCGCCGCTCGTGCGTGGCGCGCAAATGAGCGCCTGTTAAACAAATTACTGTAATTTGGTGTTCAGTGAGTGTCGTCTTCCGGTTCGAGAGTTGTTTTGAAGAGAACAAGAAGCCACGTGCGTGCCTGACATGTGACTCTACTAGTATTTAGCTAGGAGGTTTTTGTAAAGCAAAAGCTTTCTTCGTTGCAAACATTTAAGGCTTAAATGACTACAACATTTCCAACCTCTAAATAAGCTAGTCCATATTAATATTATAATAAAGAGGTAAAGTTTGTGAGGATATAAAGGGTAATCTCTGGATCTACAGAACCGATTATGACCATAGAATTTATTTACCATTAGATATTTTTACCCATAAAAAGCCACGTTGTTTGTGAGTGTCACAGGCTGTACTATATCAAAGCAAGTTACCAAAGACATTACTTAGCCCGGGTGAAAATATGAACGCGGATGAAGTCGCGGGCAGAAGCTAGTAATTAATAAGTTGACGGCAGCAATACGATCCTGCGCAATAACTTGTTATACTTTGCCATCTAACTTAATAAGGAAAATTCACGAGGTAGAAAGTATCAATGTCGGCGAAACAAATCATAACATATCCAAAGTGATATCAGCGTCCAGAATATTCCACAGTGGGACGACAAGCAGTTTGGTTCAATTGAGTCAAGTGCGCCGGAGTTGGCCCCCCTGCACAGGACTCCTGACGCTCCAGCGCTCCGGCCCACTTATCTGTGGCATTGCTTTATTTATACACACGTGTACAGCACATGTACGAGGGATATGGAGTGACTCACTGCAAAAGTGATATTAAAATGAGAGAGGAACAATAGAGTCCGAAGGAGGGCAATCATTTCATTATTGGCCTTTGTCGTTTGTAAACCTTTGACAGTCATCACAGGTAGTCAGAACCATTAGTACGAAAGTCTGACGATTAGTCATAGCCACGAGGTGTTGTGTTATCTCGAACAATAAACGGCTAACATCTTAAACAAGCTTTAGTTTCCGAATTATAATTTTTCGCTTATGCTCAGTTTGTTTGCCAGTTGTTATAGTAACTGGGTTCTGGAGGATAGACAGACAGACAGTCGCTTCATCTGGTGAGAGTGGTAGCCAACCCCAACATAGATGGCAAAAGACTAGGCAAATAATAGACGATTCGGTTTGACGCTATATTTAACATAATTTAATAATCTACATAACCGTAACCTTAACATTTCTCGTCAATCTCGGTTCTAGATCAGCCACTAACTAAAACAGTATTACAATAAAATCAATATCAACAAGTTTACCGATCACATAGTTGAGCTGTATCCATTGCTGAGCACGTGACGCGGCGGACATGACGGATGCATGACACCTAATAATTATAGCTGATCCGCTGTGCGAGCACGTGGCGTGTGGGTACCTTAGCTTTGGTTGCTAGTAAGTATTAGCAGGTGGAGCTAGGCGAGCACTATATTTTGAAAAAGAGAATATTTCCTGGAAAATTCAAGAAACTTGGCTCAAAGTGAAAAAGAGAGATTTTTTTCCACTTTGAATCTTTTCGGATGCATTTGGATGTTTCTAGGCTTTGTTAGCGGTTCCTCTGTAGTGGGACAACAGCGTCCCACTGCAGAACATAAGTCTCTTCTTACAGTAAAGAAAAACCGACGTTCGTCCAGTACGGGTAATCGAATTAAAATTAGTTAATAAAAATGTAAATATTGACACAACAATGTGAAGTAACTATAGCAGCTTTTAAATGGACACCTTAGAAAAAAATATTTGTTTATCATTTACCTCCTCATATAAAACACGTTTAACAAGGAAGACGCACGCACATTAGTTATAAATAATACTCGTACTGTTACTAATTACTGCTGATAGTTAAATGGACGAGGATAATCATTAGCAGTACGTTAGCTTGATTGTAAAGACACGCTTGTTATTATTACTTACACTCATAATACAGACATCACTTATGTATGATTAATTTCATCTACTGCAGATTCTAGACTTAATAAAAAACAAAAGGTACAACTTATATAATGATTTCATTTCGGAGAGATGTTTATATCATAAAGCGGCTTGCAGACACCGAATAGAAAATAATAGAATAGATTCTGCAAAAGTAAATATTATGGTAGGAGGAAGTAAAAGCCACGACCTCGTCGGGTGCCCGAATAAATCAGTAGAAGCGCAACGATGTACACTAGCAACGTTTAAACAACATGTCATCACGTTATCCAAGAAAGTAGTATAGGTAGGTGAGTATGTATAGTTTAGCTTCCTACCGCTTAGCCTCAGCTACATCAGTGGGTCAACTCCGCCATATTGAATGTCAAGGAGCACAGGTGGAGCTGCGGCCGCGCACCACGTGACCACACGGACGCACACATGCACACGCGCGCCTGTGTGAGTTCCGCTAGGATCACCTTAACCCTGTTACTGGATACACGAATAAGGTCGCCGCCTTTAAAATAGTCCGCGAATGACATTATGACTAAATTGACGTGGCGTCTGAGTGTTAAGTCATTGAACGCGTTTGTTTGTTGTTTTATATTTATTGTTGTTGTAGGTTGTTATCAACATTCTGTTCTGTTGTGGGTTCCTGCTTTTTTCAGTAGGGTAGTTATGGAGTAGCCTGCAAGGGCCGTAGATACCTGGCTTTATGTCTTTGTAGTCGGGACATTGATGATTCGCCTAATCCTATCACTTGAAGTATTACAAAATGTGAGAGGAAAAGAGTGTTGAGAAGTACATAATTTATATAAATATGGTTCATACCACGCTAAGAAGAATTCGGAGTAGTTACAGTTACATTCCAAACGATGTTGCAACCAATATTCTAGGTAATTTGTTTATTTCAGCAATTCAGCAAATCATGTGATTTCAAGTCAATATAAACAAGCGTTTTCACGTCAAATAAAAGTCAGCCATGTTTGTCTTGTAGCTTTTCAAATTATTTTTGGAACATCTCTTCTACTGCGCTGATCTCCCGTGACCTTTGTAACCTTGTGGGAATCGTAAAGTCGAAGAAAACACAAGCTTTATCACCTATTACATCATATTGATTAATGATTACATGCTATTGTAACGGCTGTAAAAGTATAAAAATGTACGTAACATTATTTATTTAAATTCCTGGAAACGTTATAGTGCCTTTCTATCTATAGACTGGACGTTTCAGCTAATTATATCGATGAAAGTCTTCCAAATTGATGAAAAATTCGTTCTAGTGTAGAAGTATTTTATTTTAACCGTAAAGTAGAGACTGGGAGTGCTTTTGATTAATTTTAAAGGAAAAATGGAGTACTTATTCACACTGTTTGACAGGTGGTTAAAAATACTGAAGTCGTACATATAATGTCTTTATTATGTAACCATACAAAGATTATTTAAAGTGGCAGGTGACGTTTAAAGAAAAAAAAAAAACAAGTGTTGTTTATCTGATTCGATACAACAATAGTTCCATTTGACGTATAGAATGAGGAAATTATTATTAAGATTAACTTCATTCATTATGAAAAGTGATTGTTACGTACTTTGGTGATATTAAAAGACAAACTACTTATTTTTTCTGTTAAATATACTTTAATATGTTATATGTTCAGAATTCCTGTGGTTGCGATATCAGGTAATAATGATGATGGCTACTAACCTTACATCTATTAAGGCGACCCAGATGAAGAAGTTCGCAGCACTTCTTGATTAACAGAAGTGAATCCGTGTTAGCTGCTAGTGCATGTTAGACAAAAGATTGTGTGACTGTAGTGACACTAATGATGTAAGTGGAACACGGGGCTCGCCGCGTGACTGTGACGTCACGCCGTGCAGCGCCGTGCACCGCACTGAGACGCTGACAAGCGAAAAATTGGTAATTACCGTGCATTATCGTGTAGCCGTTTATAACTATGGTGTATAGACACAATATAGGTGAGGTGCCGCATAAGCTGTACTTATGTCTAACAACATTACGTCATGTATTACAAAAATAACATTCGTACAACACACTATTTGAAATTGTTATTCAGTGCATACGATATGAAATGAAAAAATATATGAACTGCTTAAGCAACAAATTATCGAATAAAAGCTAATTCTACGAACGATGTTAATGGCTCCATTATTTAGCAAGGCGCTATCGGCAACCGGGACACGTCTGAAATGTAAAGGCAGAAAATGTTCGGAAAATTATGTAAAACTGTCGATCCGAGAACGATAGATGATTTTATTTCTCAGCCAACCATACATGATTTTCTGAGGATTCGTCTTGTCATCTCTAATTCAGATGCTTAGGTTTAGTCATTTTTTCTTGTTAGGTACATTTGTTTTGTACAGGCAAACTGTGGGTGTACATTGTTACACCTATGCCTAACCCTTCGGGGAATCCGTGATTGTAGGTATGTATGTACATTTGTTTCGGAAAATTAAAATAAAATGTCTATGTCTAATGTGTATCTTTGGGATTAGTTAACCATCACTATAGGGACACATCGATTGGTACACAGACATCTGAAATGTCAAAAAATGCATTTTCAATATAAATTAAAACAATTCTTCTTGAAAGATTATGTATGGAGTTTCTTGCCCGTTACCATCCATCACGCCTGTATTCCCCGAAGGGTTAGGAAGAGGTGTACCAATTACACCCACAGTTCGCCGGTATGTTTTTAGGTCCCATGTAATAGGGGGCGAGCCTATTGCCACTTATACTTACTTTTTCTTGCCCGTTATTTTCAAAATATGTAAGAATCCACAACTAGATTAAATATTGTGAATGTTTTTCTTTATTGTACATGACGTTCAAAAGTGCCTTCTAATGGTCTTATTGAAATAAATGATTTGGTTTTAAGTTTGACTTTAACACCAAGACCGCAAGACTCATCAATCTTCTTCTTAAGCACATTGTTGTCGAACAATTATGTTGTTTTATTAACCAAGAATGTCGCGGTACACAAAGTTCCTAAGCCCTGGTTTAGTTAAAACTCTTTGAACAAATTCGATTAGTTTTCATGAAGTTTCCTCTGCATAAATAAACACGGTTTGTAGGAATCTGGTTTGATGCTTTATGTTAATTATTGTCTGAAGTTTGTTTAGGATGGAGACTCACCCAGGGCTATCTATCGGACTCTTTGTGTTGTTAAGTTTTAGAATAGTTGTTGACTGTCATTACTATCCTGTCACATTATTTGTGCTTAAGTATCTCTTCGCTAACTGTTCACTGCTTTATTTTATTAAACTCCGCGTGAGTAGAAAAAAATATAGGATTGCTTTATATTTTCTCACATGTGAAAATATAAAGCAATCCTATATTTTTTCTCACAATTGCTTGTTTGGTCAGAAAACGCGATAATTCGGGATCTCTCTGATAACTTTTGTTTTCGAGGTTCATTTTCTGAGGTTATTGACCTCGTGAGGGTAGTGACGCGCACTGGCCACAAGGACGCTCCCGGGATAATCTGGACAAATATGTGGAAATATTGTTTTCGTATTATGTCTTGATTGTGTCCGGTATTATGCGATAACAATGTGAGGCTGTATTTGTAAACACGCCCTTTTATTTAACGAGGTAAAATCTATAGAGAGATTAATATTCTAAACCCACAGCGATAATACTGAGATATGATAGGAAGCGAAGGGCCCCTTGAAAATGTTAATAAAATGCCCAAAGCGACAATATTTTTTTGTCTTTCCTTTTAGGGTGGAGAGCTATAATAACCCTTCTTTCTAAAACTACACATTATCCTTTTTACCGGTCCGATAAATCTAAATAATTTGTTCCTCTCACATAGCTCTCTGGTCCCCCGGTGGGGGATGTGGATGGGTGGCACGTCCTACCTACCGCTACCTCCATTACCTTAAGTAGGTACCGCGATAATGTCTGTATCTGCTGGTTACACTAAGAGGTCTGAGAGCAGCGCGGTGTTCCACGGAAATACAACAACTAGCTAGTGGCGATAAAGAATTGTGTTTTCTTTTTCAAGAGACCACGTTATCTATATTGCCGATTTTAAAGTAGAAGGTACACTTGCTACCAAAATAATTCACCCTTTTATTTTTACATTCGGGTGTTCAGCGTTCGTGATTACTTTTGATCACGATCTATGAGTGCGAAGTGCGTTTTTGAGGCCAAGGGTGGTAACAAAGGAACGTGACGAAACAGTACGTGTTACTACTAACAGCGGTTACAACTTACCTACCAACTGTGTAAGTTACGTTTTCCTACAAAGCGTATTGACCTATTTGTTTATTTATAACGCGTTGTTTGTTTACCTACTGAGTACTACTAGTTATAAATAACACTGCACTGTGTAGCTGCAAATGTATTTTTCTCAATCACAGAAGACGCTGATTACTATGATTGCTAAGAGAGAAAATTATTAAAATATATACGTAGCAGGTTTCAGTGCTGTCAATATTATATGGTTTACATTTTTTCACAAATAGAAGCAATAAGAATAATGGAACCAGGATTTTATAAAAGCATGATTGAAAAGAATATCCGTGGAGTTTCCTGTTCGATCTTTTTCATAGAGACTTAGGTATTCGTTAGTTTTGGAATGAGCTTTAACTTTTTGACTAACTGACTGTTCCCTTTACAACATTCTTTTGCTTGCGGTTAAATTGAAATTAATGCGTTGACTTTTACATTTTAAATTACATTTATGAATTGAATTAGGAAAAGTCGCAAACTTAAACTAAGATAAGAGCTTAAAGTGCGATTTCGCTCTGAAAAATTATTGAACCGTAGAACTGCGAATTGTGAATTTATTATGGCAATGCGTGTAATGGCGATAAAAATCGGAACAAAAAAGTAAGAAAAAGCAATTTTAAATTCGCACTCTCTCTTAAATCCCCGATGTCACCGAAAATGTGTACCTTTAAACCGCTGTACTGTTTGTAATTACTCGTATTTGCTAAACAAATGGACATGTTCTTTATTACGAATGTGTGTACATGGGGCTCTCTCAGTAAATAACGCTGGTTCCTTGTGGCAACAATTGGGAGTAAGATATTGTTGTCGCGTGGAGCAATGTTCTCTCAAGAGTAATGGAGTTCAACATACATTATAAATATGTAGCTAAGTGCCCATTCCCAATTCAGTATTTTACTTAGTCGTAAGTACACATTAGTAGATATTTCTAGAACATCATTTTTTTTTAAATCGACCTGTGTTGTCCTCATATGAAAACTCAAAGACTTTTAATACGGTATTTTCCAATGAAAAACTTAATTAGTAGAGGCGTTGAAAGCGGATTTCCGGAATAAAAATAATGATGTAGCTCAGTTTCACGGCAAGATGAACGAGAAAAACAATTTAGTTTCTAAAGCCCACGCTTGCTTCCAGGAAGGCAGTGGGTTTTAGCTTGTAGGATCTTTCCTTTACAAACGATGTATTTTTAGCTAATCAACAATTATATGATGTGAGTTTGTGTGCTTGTAAATACACCTACGATACAGGAGAAATTCCTAGTGCGGGGCAAAGACTAAAAACAAAAACAAAAAAGAAATTGTTTTTTCAATGACTATAGTACCTATCAAATACAGTGAAGTAGAACTAACCTAACGTTAATGATATTGTGTACCTTTATCGAACTGTTTGGTCATTGTTCGTATGTCTGCGTCTATTGTACGTGTTCGCGACACATGTCATACTCATATCCGAATGTGGTAAGCCGAAAATCAGAGCCAAAATTAATGCGTTTAAAATTCCCGGAGTTTCCCGCGATATCACAACACTATTATGTAGCTTTAACTAGTGGTTAGCAACAGCTGGACCGTCCCCACGATGACCGCTGGACCGCTGAAGCCCCACTGGGAACAACAAACTAACATCTTTGTTAACTTTCCAACTTCAGACGTTTCAACGGTTTCATTGGGACCTCTGACTAGTCGACACAGATGTTTATTGTGATAAAAAGGGGAACCTTTACCTTTTATATAACGAAATGTGAAATTCAATTTCCTACAGGTTTTGTAGCCGATTGAGCACTTTATAAGTAGAATATAGTGCATTGACCTGGTCCTAAAATATTGAGTTATATGTATTAGCTATACCTCTGCGGGTTGTTCGAAAGAGATACCGCGCCCCCGGAACGCAAAGGGCACACGAAGGAACATAGATGGTTTTTAGTCAGTAAAAGTCTGACACTCCCTCCCGCCCCGCCCAGGACGGGAGGGGTCATTTGATGATTTTACCATCTCTAAAAAAAAAAAAAGCTATACCTCGTAGTTTCACCCACGTTAAGTTACGTCTATATAATTAATCTGTCTCTATGAAAGGATTATTACTAATCGTACCAGTAGTTCCTGAGCTTAGCGTTTTTAAACAAACAGAGTCTTCAGCTTTATAATACTCGTAGTTGTACCTAAGTAGGTAGGTACAGATGATGAAGTTACTCTAGAAGAATATACATACGTAACTGTCTATGCGTGTTCACCTGCATTGTATTAAGAAATGTTTTCAATGTTCAGTCTGCCATCTTATAAATAATATTTGTATTCGTTGTAACATAAAATATGTAAAAGTATAAAAGCGAAAAAGATTCAATATGAAATCTTACAATATTTATTCATCCATACGCACACTGGCAGCCGGTATTGGCTCGTCGGCACAATACATCTACCTCTCGATATAGATTCTCAGAGTCAACGCGAGCGTGACGTATTCACCGCTCAACTTATTACTTTCCCGTCGGATACTGTTTAAAAACAATATAATTTACTAGTATGAGATGCATAAATTATTAAAATCGACGTGTTTGTTTGTACAGCGCGTTGAAACACATCCGAACACGTCATCACGTCACTCCTCATGAAACTCAACTCCAAAATAACTTGCATCAATAGATAGATTCCTTTATTTGCCTGAAATATGGTATTTTACAGATATCATCTCGAATGTTTAGAAGTTATGGGAAACCATGATTTAAGGAACGAACGCAGAACTGCCTCATTACCCTAGTGGTCCTAAGCGCGACTGGTTCGCTTGAGGTCGGGATTCGATTCCCAGGTCAAGCAAAAAGTTTTTCTATGAAATTTAAGTGTAGGATTTGTGCCTGGCAATAGGGTCGCTCCCACGGTATAAAGAAAGAAGGTAGCCCACTATTAGATGGGCCCTAAACATACCGGCGAACTGTGGGCGTACGTAAGTACACCTCTGCCTAACCCTTCGGGGAATACAGGCGTAATGGTTTGTATGTGTATAATTTAAAGACAATCATTATTATCATCATCTAGAACAGTTCAAGGAGAATTTCGGATAATCAGATTAGATCGTTCTTTGACTCAAGAGAAATGGATTGTACAAATGAATGAATACAAAAATGGAAGGAATAAATTAGAATGTCTCGACGGTTTATGCTCACTTTGTTGTTCAGGTAATTTGATATTTCGCGCTGTTGTTCGTTTGTCTTGAGTTTCGGAGTGATAAGAGATATTTACTGTTTTGTTTTATCCGGGAGCTGCGGATAAGTATTTATTTTTTCGGGTTTATCAAAAAAACAAATATAATTTTAAATGAAGTAAGATAGGTCTCTACCTACTCTCGAGTAGGTACTTCCTACGAAAACCTTTCTAAGAGGATACACGTTGTCATAATAGGAAGTAGCAGCAGTTTCCCATGAGATAAAGGTAACATTCCAAAGTTAAGTCTAAGTTATCTTTGGGATGGCAAAGCATTTGCAAGGCCTTTGGTACTGCAGATGTCCAAAGGCAGCGGTGATCACTTAGTATCAGGTGGGCCGTCGGATTTGTCATCTTACGACATTTAAAGAAAGAAAAACCATTAATAATATTAAAAATCACAAGGCTTTGTTAGTTCAGAGTTCAGAATTAGAGGAATCTTACTATGTATATTAACAACTAAATAAATGAAATTATTTATAAATGTAACATTTAAATGTTCGGAAAAATTAACAATTAGAAGCCATGCCGCAATTTAGTATAACTTTACAACAAATATCAAAAGCAACAATATGGGGCCAGCCAGTAACGCTCATATGCACACTACCATAAAACCTCTACTACAAATACTTAATGAGCTGTTCTTATTCTGCAAAAGTTGCAAGTATAAAGCATTAAAGAGAAAGTCAAACTAATAAAATCTTGAATCTCTAAATAGTTACCAGCCCTGTTCCCTCGGCCTCCAGCCTAACCCGACGGTAAATATCTGATTCTCGTAGTAATCCGACTTTACCTAACCTTGAGACATTTAGTTAAGAATCAGTAGCATCTACCCTTCAGAGGCCCAAGAACAATCTAGGACAGAAGTGACCGAGTTGACCCATATTTAAAGTCTAATAAATATAATTAACCGAAGATTAGGGTCTGACATTGACCCGGCAATTTTTCACGAACCTAATAGCGTACAACAGTAATTATGACGTCATAAATTGTGTGTTAAAATGGCGCCTGGTTTGTGTATCTGAAAAAATAGGAGACGCGTAAGGGACGAGGATATCTAATCATAATCATAGTTTATTGCGTTTCCATGTTGTTTACGAAATGTTACAAGTAGATTAGTTTTATACATGAACCCTTCTGAGACACAGAACTATAAATATTTTGAAATCATAATATACGTATAGATATTATTAAGATATAATTTAATAATGTGCTTGGTCAGTTCACAATAACAAAACAAATGACTCCGCAACAAAATGCAAATCGTACAATATTTTTTACTTGTCACATTATTTTGTCAGGTTATATTTATGTCTTCCTCACCAGTAGTGTTAAGGTGATAACGATTTATCTACTATTGAGTATACTGAATGTCAGGATGTATAGAAAACAATTTCGTTAGGTACCCAAGGAGAGTAACCACATTACTTAACAGTACGTATATCCCTCATCGATCCCAGATAATACGCCTCTAAGGCCCATTTCTGTTTGAAATAAAGTTAAATAAAATTCAAATCGCTCGAAGCCAAACACCAAATATTCAAATTGGAATTGCGAACAACTTGAGAGCTTCTAAAAGGGAATAATTTATATTTTTATTCGGAGATATGTATTCTTTTGGCAAATATTGGTTTCATATAAACTACTTATTTAGTTACGTTAGTAGATGATGCCGTGCTACTGAAATTTGAACTCTAATGTGTTGTTTTTTATGTCATTGACAAAGGTCTCAACACACACACACACACACACATAACACACATCGCTCAACATCACATCATAACATCACATCACATCACATCATCACATTGCTCAACTGAAAAGCTGTATTTTGAAAATTGATCTGTTTTCAAAACAGAAACTGAAGAAAAACATTAAGATAAGCATTCATTGTTAGTGGTTAAGCAAACACAAACAATGAACAGACTATTTTCTAAGAAATTATCATAGTAATAGCAGCCCTTTATTTTCCAACTGCAGGGTAAAGGCCTCTTCTAATTGGCGATTCCAGGCTATTACGAGTAACTCGATATTTCATATACATAAATGAATAAAAAAAGTCATATTGGTACTTGAATGATATCAAACCTGCCACTTAATGCATGAGAGGCGGACCTGTGAATCATTGAGCCATGACGACAATCATATGAAAATTTATTTTCATTTGATTGTTGTCATGTCATGGTCATGGTTAATCTTGTGAACTATTAATGACCTTACTTAATTTCTCTGAAGTGAAGTGAAGTGAGTCTGTTCAGGTACACTCAAGTAGTGTTCAGTACAGTACAGTCGGGCGCACAAGTTGCGACAGATTAAGGTACAATTAGCGTTGACTCGGGGACGGCTCATCCAAGAGCCCTCCATTATTTCTCTACTAAATGTCCGGTCAGCAGCAGTTTTCATTGATTACTTGATAATAAACTTAAAATTATCGGCAATAGAGTTCAATGTTGCTTGAAATGTTGCGCAATTTTCAACTTTTTATGATGTGTTTTGTGAGGTCCATTGATAAGTGAAAACGTTTCGTATTATATATCTTTATGTTAAGGTATTCATATCAATCTGTGAATCCAATTAAATATCAAACACGCGCGCAATGAACAGAAAATTAATATGTACATATCAAGTGCACGGATTCTTGAGATAATAATGGCATTCACAGAATTATTTATTTGTTGCTATAAAGTGCTTCATTATTACGAAAATACGAGCTTTTTAGTGCAGTGACACGATTGATAAGATTTAAACGTAGTTCTATTAAAATGTTTCTGTCAATCACCAGAAAGTTTTTGTACAATCTGTATATATAAAAAAAAAAAAAATATACCATCACGCCTGTATTCCCCGAAGGGTTAGGCAGAGGTGTACCAATGTACACCCACACACACAATCACAATCACAATCTGTATTGAAAATAATATTACAAATTGGTATACGGCATTGACCCACTTACACAGTATACAAGTAAAAAAGTAGTTAAAGTATAATTTCTAACAGTAAAATTATAACAAAACGCTTGTATTTCAATACTTGGGCCACGCATGCAAGGTTCGTAGCGCGGCGAGTCCAGTCTGCCGTAGGCCCGCGCGCCGCCCGCCCGTGCTACGCTGCTACGAAGCTACGCCGTAGAAGTGGTGTTTACAGTTTGCGTAGCGAACTTCTCAAGTTTTCTTGCAGAAAGGTGAGTTATATTCTTTTTTTTTTAAATAAGCTGTTGTTATTATATTTAGTAATTCTTCTTTTATAAGATAAAAATAAGAATGTGTTGGGAAGCAATTAATTTTGAATAATAATAATCTGAAACGTAAAATATAATTAAAACTTTAAATTGTATTTTAAATAGTTCTGTCACTCTCACTATAAATACTTATTTGATGGTATTATCGGTAAAACGTGAAAACAATATTTGTTGAGCTTTCACGCTAATGAGTCGGAATTTACCGCGAAAATATGTTGACTGCTAAATAATTACGGCACCGGTTTTAATGAGTATTCTGTGAACAATTTTCACATTATGAAATGTTCCAATAATTCCGAGTTCCGATAACTCAACAATACCGCCAATAATTATTCAACAATACTCTATTGAACGAGTAAGTTCCTACTTATAATCCGATTTGTTCCGTTTATTTTACTCAAAGTTATTTCATTGTTTTCTTCAAATTTTAAGTAGGATTCAAACTCCTTTAACTTATGTGTATTGGCTTTACTTTAAGTACTTTTTGATTGGTAAAAGTTTTGTGTGGTTTTGGGATTGTATGGGAACACTTCTCTTTCTTTCATAACGTTGGCATGCGGGATTGCGGATGTTTGTTCGTGATATATAAGTACGTACCTACTTTTGCAAGAGATTGCTGTAGATAGTATTTTGTTTTTACAGCAGAACTTTTAAGATGTCCCAGCACTAGGATGGCAGATCTTAAACCTGTTAACCGACTACACTTTCGTGTAGTTTTTTAAGAACGTTAGTTAGGTTTAAGCAAGTTATAAAAATAGTTCACTCCTTCCTGTCCTTTTAAAAAGGAAGGAGTAAACTATTGTTTGCCGTGATGTCACGAAACAGTCACTCCGCTTATGCGCTACCGGCTGTATTTAAAGATGGTCCACCATTACATGTTGCTTTTATTAAAAAGGAAATATTACGAAGTACCTAGTTCATGTTTCGATATTATGAACTGAACTGCCTTAGTTGTGTCCTTTTTAGTTATTTTTAAGACAACATCATAAGGTAATCTGCATTACCTGCTGGGGTGCGGAAGAATGCTCGGTCAGTGGTAAAGTTGAAAGGACACCGTGGCGTTTTAGTCTGTAGGAGTCCGACACACCCCTCCACCTCTTTTTCTATCTAAATGACCCCGCAGTAGAAAACAATACAAGCTACAATATATACTATCACTTAAACCCTTTGCCGCTCCATATATCTCTGTCCAGCTAAACGTTTATTCCCAGCGCGACTGACCATTACCTGTCGCCGCGTTCGGGGCAATAAACCCATTGCCTTTTATTGTGGATATATGGGCTTTACGTCTGATTCTCTGTGAGTTGTGGATGACTAACATGCAGACTGCTCACGTCACTATCGTGTCAGATGTCT
This sequence comes from Caradrina clavipalpis, assembly GCA_932526535.1. Taxonomy (NCBI): domain Eukaryota; kingdom Metazoa; phylum Arthropoda; class Insecta; order Lepidoptera; family Noctuidae; genus Caradrina; species Caradrina clavipalpis. Next base: position 326,387 of record OW052089.1, read on the forward strand.
ATTGGCCGGATGTGTAAGGGGTCAATGGCCGGTTACAGTATGTTCTCTAATTACTGGTTTTTAGTTTTGGTTGGTCTGGTTTTAGTTGGTCTGGTTTGGTTCTGGATTGAGCCAGTGCTAAAATTTTTGCAAACCAGTGATTATCCAGAAAATTGCTGTAAGAGTTTGAGGTCGTAAAAATACTATAAATAATGAGGCGGCTTTCAGGACTCACTGCAGATAATATTTACTTAATGAATATAAAACTACCTGTACTACAGAACAGGAGGTTTTTAATTACTTGTTCTTCGTTCGCGTGGAAGTCAAGGATATCAAAAACATAGCCGGTCGGCTATTATGTAGCTATCTATTAGAGAAAAAAAATCTTATTATCGAATCGGTAGTTTCAGATATTTCCGCTTCTTCTTCTTAGCGTTTCGATGACAAACTATAATAGAGGTATTATATTGTTGCGGCCCAGAATTTCCGCTTACAAACCAACTTTACTTTTTGTGTGTAAAGGTTGTTGTGAAGTTTACGACGATAAACGACCTACGGCATCCAATCTTTAGAATCACACAGTACTTTAATTTCACTTTTAATAATAGGAAAATGACTGTTTTTAACATATACTTAAACACGTTGAATACGTTATATATTACCGCGTACCCGGTAACTCCTGGCAATGAAATCACAGAGCGAGGGAACGATTGTGTAATCCGACGCGTGCGAGGCAACTCGGGCGGAGGCGTCAGACTCAGACTCAGTGAATGAACAAACTTTGTCTCACTTCGAGCTTTCTGTGGAACTCCATTACTTCACACATTCTGTGTAGAAGGCAGACGTTTGTAATGAACTTGTACAATTGTACCTATTTCAATTGCAACTTCTACCTAATTGGTTTTTGATGAATAAAACTTATTTAATGCAATAAAACGGTTGACTTGTTATGACGTTTGGATTGGCGTTATTTTTGACCTGGTTTTGGTTGATTGTGTTATTGTCACTTTAGTCACCAATAATAACAACAATGCTGGCACCTTTAATGCTTATTCTATTGCTGCTATCAGTGTTCACAGAACATAATAGAACATTCTGAACAAAAGCATTATCAGTTAATCATGATCATAATTAAACTGACAAGTTAATGAACCACAAAACCAAAACAAATGTTCTGGAAAGCTGTCTAATGATACTAACTATCTCGCCGAATGTGTTTCCGACGCCATAACACATGAGGCCGCAATAACAATGCTATCACAGGTATGTTGAGCTCGGCGTGTGGCAGCTGTAGATGTAACGTCGTGTCTGCACTGATGTGTGGTGTGTGGTGTCACGAAGGTCAGGAGTACTAAACAAAGACGTAGTAAGCGGTGAATACGAGGCTTTATCGTTTCAGATATGATACGATTATACATGCAGGTCCAATTCTAACGTTATTAACTACTAGCTTTTGCCCGCGACTTCGTCCGCGTGGATTAATAGTTCCCGTTCCCGGGGGATTTCCGGGATGAAAACTATCCTATGTCCTTTCTCGGGTCCCAAACTATATCTGGACCAAATTTCATTGAAATCGGTTCAGTGGTTTAGGCGTGAAGAAGAGACAGACAGACAGACAGAGTTACTTTCGCATTTATAATATTAGTACGGAAATAGTACGGAATAGTACGGATATACTATACTGTAAATTAAAAACAGTTTTCAAAACTAATTAGACTATTTCACTTTATATCAACTGTACTGTACAATTAGTCTTTCTAGTAAAACTTTCCATCAAAAAAAAAGAAGTTCATCAGGGATTTTCCCGAGTGTAGTGTATGTTTTCCTATAAACTGATCGGATCTGCCTACAACTTCGTCTATGTGGTTTTTTCACCCGAGTTGAGTAACGTCTTTGGTTACTACTCTGCTTAAAGAATTGCACGTTTATACTAACATACAAAAAAAAACTACAGCTATATTTTAACTTAGTTAAAATACTAAACCGATGCCGCTGTATTATGTATGTCATCTGAATAAAAAGATGTATAGTTTACAACAATATATCTTCTTAAAGAGGAGGTATAAAATCTTGTAAATTTTTATGAATGTAACGTAATTTGTAAAGGCACAAACTCAATAACATTAGTGCCGTCACGTTGTTTATGGCGTGTCGTGTCGGAGTGCATGTCATGGTGTCTGTCTGTATCATGATATCATGCACTCCGTGGCGTGTCCGCGGCGAAGGTCACTATCATTGTCGTATGTGAGATAGCATTGTGTTACATTCGTTGTGAAGGGCATTACGACACTGATAGATTTGACGGCTCCATTTGTAAAATTGCTTTTTATCGAAATCTAATTTATTAGTTTAGATGGAAAGATAAACGACACTTGCCTAACCCTTCGGGGAATACAGGCGTGATGGAACACATACAAAAACACATGTCCAGTATATCTTTACAAACGAAACATTAGAGAGTCTTTGTAGTTTTCAGCAACTTACTATGTGATTCATGATGGCCCAGTGCATGGAGCGCTCGCCTCTCATGCTTGAGGTTTGATACCCGGCAAGTACCAATAAGTTTTTTTTCAATTTATATGTACTTCCTACGTTTATTTTGGACATCACTGACATCGGCGAGGGACAACATTGTGAGGAAACCTGGACTTATTATAAATATAAGTTTGAAATCGCAAATCCATCTAAAGTAAGCGTAGTGATCAATGCTCGTGCCCTCCCTGTATGAAAAGAGGGGTTTGCCATGTAATAGGACAAAAATAGTCTGGTGATATTATTATTATGTACTATGTGGTAGGTACAAGTAGGACTAGTGACCGCTCTCACTGGCTACCTCAGGATACGCACGGGTAACATGTGTATTTATTATGTTATTGCCGGAAATAATAAATGTAGTAAATTAACAAGCCCCGTCTGGTAGTGATAACGAGTAAAACGCAAAAATAATAGAAAAACGTGACTAATTTCTTCGAATTCCTTCCAGATTTTTCCTGTTAACTCGCTAATTGTCGTTAATTAGTCAAACTTCTTCAAAGGGCCGCGCTGGCCGATACGCCGTACTTGTTATCATCATTATCGTAGAATTAATTACTACATTTATTACTTGTCAGCAAAAAATAAATAATGTTGTCGAATAATTTGACAGTCAAACAGAGTTGATTGCTGTAGTTGCAGACCAATCAATCAAGTTCATTAAGTTGGGGGAGTCCCATGTTATGTTAGTGACGTCACCAGTTCAAGGTCTTGTGTACGTCACACGACCTCGATCTCCGATGAAGGATCTCTTTTATAGCCGACATTATAGGTCCTTGGGAAGGTACGGCAATCCTTGTGATACGATAATATGCTAATTTTAGTAGCTACATCGGATGTTTACGGTGTCAGACCACATAATTATCAGATATTCTTCCTAAGAATTTTCCTAAGGTTTTTTCTATGAAATTCTCAGTAGCAGGTCGGAGTTAGGAATTCATCATCTGCCTAGCCTTTTGCCAACTATGTTGGGGTCGGCTTCCAGTCGAACCGGATGCAGCTGAATATCAGTATTTTACATGGAGCGACTGCCTATCAGACCTCCACAACCCAGTAATGGAGTTAGGAATTGTGCCCGGTTAATAGCAATAGGCTCGCCCCCTATCAAATGGGACCTAAAATATATACCGGCGTGCTGTAGGTGTACATTGGTACACATCTGCTTAACCCTTTGGGGAATACAGACGTGATGATATGAAGGTATACGTCCTAAGAATTTCGTTAAGCAGATTTTGTGTTAGGTTTTCTTAGGAATCTAGTTTGTGTTTTTCACTATCCTGAAAATATAGGATTTTATATTTATAGTAGAATCAGTATAGCCATACCATATAGCATATGTTTGTGATGCTAATCTGTTGGTTTCAGCACAGTTTCAGTCCATTAATATATGTATAGTTCATTCATCATGTAGAAAGGCGAGATGTGCTGTATGCTGTGATCAATAGAGATAGGTAGCTATCTGAATGTCATCTCTCAGCCACTGCACCAGCCGGACAGTCGTGCCGTTGACGTATTATTACCTCTCCACCGACGGACTTTTCGAAGGACCGATTATTTATCGGACCGATTCAATAAATCTATAATTTCGTGGGAACGACTTTTTGTTGGCCGTGTTCGTTTCGTTGGTATATTATAAATCGTATTATGTGATCGTATGATTTTTTGACCGATATTTTTGATTGTGAGGATGGAACCTCGCCGACAAAAATATCGGTCAAAAAATCCGTCGTAGGCGGAGAGGCTTATTATCGTAGTTTTTCCCTGTTCTATCACAATAAGAGGTAGTTATACTGACCGTCACAGATTGTAATCAGCTGTCAGACACAAGCCCCACCTACACGTCTGCCAATACAAATGTTCGTGGGAGTAGTGAAAATAGACCGAGTCAACATGTAAACAAACTCACCGCCCTGTTTAAATATATTGGTTAGGGAAGGGATCTAGGCTCGGTCTACATTGTGGTAGGTATTCACTTTATATTAATAGATTTGCAGCGGCGGCGCAGATCAGGCTGGCGTGCAAGGTCACTGTCAATAGATAGCGTGTTCATCCCGATACGTCGATACGGGAAGCCATGTGAGAAGATATATACAGTGTGCTGTTGATATTGATAGATTATATTAAAGAGGGATTATGTTTCTACGCCTGTCTTGGTCACAATCTTTATGAAGAACACATTTCTTTTTCTGACACTTTTTTTGTCTTTTGATTTGGTGATCTAGGATATGATGAAATAATTATACTAAAATTATTTATAATCTATTATTTTTGTTTGACAACATGACTGAGCGAATGGCTGATGCGCTGCGAGTCGTGGTTCGATTTCCCGCACGGAACAAATATTTGTATGAACTACTGATAGTTTTTCCGGGTCTGGCTGTTGGTGTATGTGAGTTTGTATAACTGCACCCACAAACGCTTAAGACTAATTATAAAGTTTATTGACACTTGCCTTTGTTATCTCTTCCTTATCTTAGGTTTCACTTCAGCGTTGGTTGACTGGTAGATAATGGTATGGCAGTCCGCCTTTCGCTGCATAAAGTTTGAATAAGTAATCCCGCCGCCTTCGCATCACTGGCTCTCCTCTCTCTGTCTGTCAATTACGCCATCTCCCTGTTAATCGAGCGTCCCCGAAATCCCGACAATCTTAATTACATCGCCAACGCCGACCAGCGTTGTTATCGGTTTTCTTAACGTTATTATTGCGGCCTGGTAATGATGTTGCGTGGTGAATGCTATTATGCTAAAATATATTCCTTTTGAGAAAACAAAGTGGGGCTTGATACACACACATGCCATCACGCCTGTATTTCCCGAAGGGTTGTATGTTGGTAGGTATGTTTTAGGTCCCATGTAATACAGGACGGGCCTATTACCATTAACCAGGCACAAATCCTAACTCCGAGTTGCTATTAGAATATCATAGAAAAACCCAATAACACTTTTTGCCCGACCAGAGAATCAAACCCAAGACCTCTAGCATGGCAGTCGCGCTTATGACCACTAGGCTAACGAGGGAGTTAGTTGGGGCTTCATAGGTATAAACATTACATTTTTCATCACAATCAGCATAATATGAAGGGTTAATAAGTACATAAACAAACATACACAACTAACCCTCGTTTGTCCACATTGTACATAACTCACTAACGAGCTGCAATTGTGTTGACTACACAAACATGTTTGTTCAATACGATGACGAGCCCTAAGTGATCAAATCATCATTGAAACATAATTCTGTAATACTACTACAATTTGCCTCTTTAATGTTTGTAGTAGCGGTCACTGGGCGCGTGTTCAGTGGTGGAAGTTTACAAGCATCGTGGTCAAGTGCTTACGTTATTTCATGAATATTACGAATGCGCGCGTGTAGCGGTGTCTTGTGAGGCCCATCTTATGATTGGTGTTGTTGAAGTGAAGTCAATTCAATAGACCATTAGTAGACACTTTTACAAGACAAAAGAATTGTGAAAATGGTACACAATAGTTGGTATACTTAGGCACATTAATTGTATAATTATTATATCTTTTTTTTATATTGAGTGGCTAACAAGCTCAGGGTCCACCTGATGTTAAGTGGTCACTGCTGCCTATAGACATCTGCAATACCAGAGGCCTTTCAAATGCGTTGCCATCCCAGAGACAAAGTTGTAATGTGTCATGCGCCTGTAATTAGGTACACCGGCACCCATGCCCTTCAAATCGGAACACAGCAACGCTGCTTTGCGGCAGAAATAAGTATAGTGGTAGTACATCCACGGACAAGATCCTTCACCAAGAGCTCTATTACTACAAAAATATAAAGACGATGCTAGTCAGCTAAATATATACCTCCTACACATAAAAACATACATAAATATTGGCAGCAGTAACGAAGTTATTAAAAATATACAACGGTTTCCAACATAAAATGAACAAACTTTTTGCGCTGTATTTATTCAAGCTACAAAAACGCAGTTGATTCGGTTTTGTAAAATCCAGCGAAAGCGTAGTGTTTGACATATGTATGAAATCGAGTTAGTGTATCAGAAGCGAACAACCGGAGAGCTGGGGGGCGGGGCGCTTCCAGCTTCCACGAAATATTGCGTCGCACTGGAACATTGTAAAATGGAGAGTATTCGGGATGCAGGGCGAGGCGCTGCGGGCGGAGCGCAGCTGTACAGTTTATGGAAGTGGCAATAAACTCGAGCGTAGTATACACAGAGACAACACTTGCAGAGATGCTTCAACTTGCACTGTTTCTTATGGATTACAAAAGTTTACAAGTAGCTTTGCTATTATTCAGCACTTCTAACAGATTGATTCATCATCGCTATGAGTAAAGGAAAGTTTATTAACAATTGTTGCAGAGGTTTTTTATAGTTAAGTTAGCATAGTATTAAAAATCGGTAACAGTTAGCGGTACTCATTTCTAGAAAAAAACAGTGGTCCCAAAACTTGGAGTGGCTTAAGTCATGGGAACTAGTTACATGAGAATATTGTTACTCATCAATCTGTTAATTACGTAGCTGTTCCTAATATCCGCTTCGTTTAGCACACTATATTCGGGAAGCACATGTTTAAAATCCACTAACAGTGTCTCTTCCACGTTAATAGTGTTCCTAGTAACCTCTCTCGACTACAGTTTAATTGCAAGCGGCAGCACAGTGCACACTTTGTGCCGGTGCACGGTGTCGCGTGGCGCTGGTAACTGTTATGAGATTGTGTCGCCGCCCGCCGCCCGAGACGCGACAATTAGGCACTTTGGAACAAACTTTGTCCTCGTCTTTTTGTAATTGGATTTTAAGCAATATTGGGGCTGAAAAAGTTTGTCAATTTTGTAGGTTTTAAAGATAAGTTAGAGTTCTTATGATAAAGTTATATGTTAAAAGGAAATGCTTGATGAAATTCGGACAGTTGAGCAATGTATGGAGTTTTGTGGTATCTAAATATGTAGGTACAATTGTATACGTTGGTTTATAGCTTCATCGTAAAATTCTATAAACCGGCAATGAAAAATAGTTATGCCGGCCGGGCTACGCTCTGCGATATAATTGCAGTAGACTATATTGATAGAAATCTTTTTTATTCTACTAAAGAGAAGGGCATATTGTGGCCTAATATTAATTCATACATACCTACATAAGCGCATGCCTTTTACCTGGGGGTCGGCAGAAACCACAGAACGCTACCTGCTACGATCCTTGCATACTCCTTTCGCCTCATCCACGTTCATACATTTGGATGACCAGATGTATGAACGTGGATGAGGAAGCAAGGTCGGATGCTCAATATTCATAACCTGCGTGCTTGTATGAACAAGCACGCAGGTTACGAATATTGAGCATCCGACCTTCCGACCTTTAAATGAATCCAACTACAATCTATCTACTGTAAAGAGAATAGAACAGTAAAGTTGTGCCCCAGACCATAAATTAGTCGTTAAAGCTCAGCAGCTTGCGAGTGGTCGGCGAGCCGTCATGAATCTGCACAACTTTGCCAATATCTTCACCCCGTCCGACACTTAGTACTTACGTAACTCTTGTCTCAAGACTTAGGTTCGTCTTTAGTCTAACGTACACTCGCGAAACTAAAATAAATATATATTTTCTGCTACCTTATACCCGCGACTTCGTTCGCGTGAATGTCTAGTAAAAAAGTAGTCTAAGATACTCCTTATAACATCAGCTATCTACCAGTGAATCGCAACAAAATCGTTCCAGCCGCTATGGAGATTACGCGGCACAAACAGACAGGCAGACATGTAAAAAAATCGGTTGTTTGGTATAGGTACCGTATAAACATTCATATGCATTTAGTTAAATGACAATACAAACAGATACTTCAATTATATTTTTTTTGTGGTGATTTTGAAAAAATAATGAGAGTTTTGTATGATGATAGGATAACCAGTGTGACAATATGATCATAGTTGAAATACCTACAAACTCACTTCCCACATTGCGAACGCATGTGACCTACTCAACCTGTCACTCTCGTTTATAACGTCGGCAATTTTTCAATTGAGTCGAGTCACGAGATTCTTTATAGAGAGGGATGATGTTTCACAGAAAATCTAGATGCTAAGTTCTTTGTGAATCAGATTGTAATGGCGGGCAAGCGAGTCATCTGAATATTTCAGAGAACACTTTGAGAAAGCTGGGCGAAACTAGGCAGGCAATGAAATATTGAAGTGCTGTAATGTTTTTGTTACAGCACTCTGTACTATTGACGAACATTCAAAAGATTTCAAAGCTTTGTGAAAACTTTTTTTTTATTTGTTGTAGGATTCGATCAACATTTGTAAAACGTACGTGAATTAGCTATCCGTATGGATTTATTTATTTAGGATCTCCAACAAAATACATACGCAAATCATGACATAAAAAAAATATTTAACAAAAGTATTATGTTGGTGTACTCCTTCACTTATAGGAGACCACAGCATGCACAAGAAAGTTTACAACTAGCTACAAAGTAGTAATTAGAACAAAATTGGTAAAATCTAGAAACGTCATAAAAAATAAGAGTAGGTATGGTATTAGGTATATGAAGGCACATTTTTCCCCATAGAGCTTGTTTCCGTAAAACTCTTGAACGGTAGTCTGAAACATCGAAGCTGTGTACTCTGCTGTGACGCAAATCAGTGTCCGCGACGTCCGCCTATCGATTGCTTGATGAGTAGCTTAGGAGAGCGACTTTATATGGGTACTAGATCCTGCCCGCGACTTCCTCCGCATTAAATTTGATATATTATCCCACGGGAATCGTACATTTTTGGGATAAAAAGTATATTATGTGTTATTTCACACTACAATCTATCTCAGTACCAAGTTTCATTCAGATCAGATTAGCCGTTTAAACGTGACAGAGTTACAAACATCCATCCATCCATTCTCACAAACTTTCGCGTTTATAATATTAATAGGATAGGATTAAACTGTCCTATTCTTCCAAATACCTAACGGCTAAACATAATAATCATGTTAAAAAACGACAGTGGCATACATATGAGAGGAATACTAATTTTGAGCCTCTATATGAGTTAAAAGTGACATTATAGTAATTCACCATCATCAGGCGTCCACCCGCACATGATAGCCAGCCCCAAGCACCACATTGACGTTCGTGTGTAGGTAGTATCAGAATATGTTTAGCTATTTTCGTCTCAGAACTCACGCCTACTTGATTGAACAATTTACTTTCAACAAACTCTTTGACAGTTTGCAAACAACACCAATTATTTATTTTGCAACAAACGAGTCTATTCATTAAATCCATTTGTTATCGGCTCATAATCTAGAGTTTAACTTTTCAAACAAGCTTAGCGCGCTCCAAATAATCATTAAACATTGTTCAGAAGTTCGGAAGCAATCAGATTAATTAATTGGCTTCACTATAATCAAGTTTGTAATGAATATGAATATTGAGTAAGTAATCTGTCAGTGACTTCCGATTGATTGAAGTAGGAGGCTGATGCTTGTCTAAGTACATTTACAAGGACAATGTTATAAATAGTCAAAAAGGCATTAAATTGACATAAAGGAGAAGGTTCATAGCAATTACTTCGTGCGTAGATAAGAATAGTAAAGTTCCAAATAAATGTCAATTTCAATGCAGGAAAAAATAAACTAAGTAAATATTATTATTATCCATGTTATTACATGGATAATAACAACACAGGTAGGTACCTCAGTACCTACGCACTTACAGAAAGTTTCCAGAACTACTCAGTTCAAGGGGGTTTTCCGTTCCCACGCAGAATGTCGAGTAGTTGTTCATAGTCGTGGTAGACTCACATTTGTATGCATTAGGGGAGCGCCGCCGTTTGCACGGACTGCGGGGGGCGCACGGGGGGGGGGGGGGGGTTTGAAGGAACTCTTTCACTAATGTAGTGTTTCTGTATAATGTCGGTATGCTAATTTGTGTGTATTTTTCCTGTCTAGAGGTAATCCACAGGGAGAAGTACGGTACGTAATGAATATTTTATGCACTTGCAAAAATTAATTACGACTGAGTGTACATTTTCATTAGTAACTCGTATATCATTTGTAAAGAAACGTGAGCTTGTAAAGTTTTCAATACCAAACAACGATTTCAAATTTGTTCCGACAAGTTTTCTGTGTGAAACTTTCTGTTTACAAATCCCTCAAATAATTTTGTAAGGGTTCGGTTACATCATTTCCGAAGAAAATGTTTTTCCTTCTACAAAAAACCTTTTGGTGAAGCGTGGAGCCCTCTGAAACAATATTTATTTAGTGGCCAGTGTGTGAGCCTAATCAGTGTCGGAAGGTCGATCACGCCCAGAATACGTCCTTGACCTACAAACAAAGATACCCTAAACTGTGTAGTTTGTTTCTTTTACTCTAATTCCTATTTACAAAAGAGTTTATCTAGTTATTTTGTTATTGCTCCTTGTTTTCGGCGTAAAATTTTCTTTTTGATAGTTTTTTTATTTTAAAAAAATGGTCTAGTGTGAGTCGGACTCGCATCACCGTACAATGTAAGTAGGTATAACAAACACTACTGTCTTTAATTTTGTTTTCATTATTTGTTGTTTAAGCGGCCTAATACATACTGTGAAGGGTAAGGCAGAGGTGTACCAATGTACACCCACATTTAGCGTATATATTCAATAAATTCAACTTTCTTCCTATTACGGTTCAAAAAATACGAGGCTTAGTAAAAGGGTCCCGCAATCCCGTTGACACTCTTTGGGTCCCCTAAAAACATTGACGTACACTAAAACTCCTTTCGTTTCTTTTCAAATCGGTTTAAGTAATCTCCATGAAATGACGGACGGGCTTAATGTCAAACGTTGTTGTCAAGCACAAATTCCATAATAATATCACGGGTTTCATCAAAATTACAACATGAGTGAACAATTTGAATGTATAACAAGTATCGGGCTGTAAACTGATACAGTGTGTGTACAATGGCGTGTTTAATTGCATATCAAATTCGGAGCACGTCGCACAACACATGTTAATCTCAATGTACACAAATTGAATTTAATGATGTACCAAATTGACTCTGTACAGGCGGCTCATGTTTGTGTAGGCTGGAGGTGTCTGTTTCACGAATTACCTGGGTTTAAATTGTATACTCATGATACTTGGAAAAGGTACACATACCGGTTAACTGCGCACACTGCCCATTAAACTGCCCAGCAATAACTTTTCCTTAGTGTTCCTTTATTGAGGAAAAAATATTGCTGTGAAACTACTTTTATTTTCAAACATTGTGTATTGAACTAATGTGGCGATTACGAAGCACATTCATCTAATAAAGATGTTCTACCTTTTGTAGTTTTATTTGCATGTTTGATGCGAGTTTGTTTGACGTTGAAAAGCAATGTTATAAGAAGACAATTTGTAATCATTTCTTTTTCGTTTTTCGTGAGCTAAACGTGGAGATTAGGAAATACATTGTTCTTCTAAATTATTATTAAAAAAATTCCAACATGAATAGTTTTATTTGCGCGTGTACGCGCGTCTGTTTGACATTGGAAAGTAATGCTATAAGAAAACAATTTGCAATCACAAGGAAAAACCTTTGAGGAAATTTACAAATAAATTGATACACCATTCAAAGCACATCTTTACGCAGAAAGGTTGACACAATCACGGCGCCATCACATATATAAATAAATAATTATTAGCTTGTAGTTACAGATAAATAAACAAATGAAGTGACCTATCTGTTTAGCTTTTTCCCAACTATGTTGGGGTCGGCTTTCGATCAAATTGGAGGCAGCTGAATATCAGTGTTTTACATGGAGCGACTGTCTATCTGACCTCCACAACTAGTTACTGGGCAACACGATACCTCTTGGTTAGACTTGTTGTCAGACTTCTTGGCTTCTGACTATCCGTAACGACTGAAACGAATGAAGTAGTAATCACGAGTGAAAAAAAAACGAGCTTGTCAGATATTGGTACAGCCACAACCCCATTACGCGGTACTGTCAGTGAGCAAAAATGTCAGACCTTATCACTTTTCATACTGTCACCCATCTCTATCGTTCGACAGATTCGTGACGTCACTATCACTGTCATCTCGTTTAATAAAGTGTGGAGACGACGCGACGACAACCGCTCTCCATAATCCCTCAATTACGCCACAGCCTTCCTATATTGTACATATCAGTAATGGTTTCACGGTCAAGGTATTGGGAATAAGTGTCTGTGTATTGAGTCGTCAGTTATTAATGGATCTTGAACATCTTATTGTCATCTGACGTGCCTTTAAAGAAGATCTACTCGTAGGTATCCGGTCGGACAGGAAAAAATCTTTTTGAAATAATACCCAGATTCAAGAGAAATAGTATAAAGGCTATATAACATCGAACGGAGTAGTAACCAAAGACGTATTTATGAAACCAGCAGCATCTATCTAATAACGAAATTAATCCATGACAAATACATGAGGATCCGTAGAATATAAATGACTACTAAAGTACTAATCCATAAAGACCAAGTCTATAAGAACGAAGCACCAATCGTCTAGAACTCGAGACTAAAACCGATCAAATTGTCTGCGATTGTCGTAATTTTGCCATTAACTAAATTAAATTATCGAGTACTCCATATTCACATTAAAGAGCTCGCATCGAGTCTAAGTAATAACCTACACCAGTGTTCATAGCCCACAATAGACCGTTACTAGTAATGATAGTCCAGCCTGCAGTTCATTGCTCCTCGCCTATTGTTTTCCGCGGCTAGTGTGGGAGGACTTGTGATGGTTTCTATGATATTTCGGATGTTTAAATCGTACGAAGCATTAGCACACGATTATAATATAATAGTAATATTCTCCCGACCGAATTTCGGTGATGGTGGCCAATCTAAATGGAGATATATGTATAGCCAAGTACGCAAAATATTTTATATTGCACAAGTATGTGCTTAAATATTGGTGTACTCAATCTTTCCTTACCCTCATTGTCAGTTGGGACGGCAATCCGACGCGACCGGGGAGAGATTAGGCGCAGGACCAACGGCTTTACGTGCTCGCCTTTGCTTGCTTTTTGCCTGACTTGGAAATCGAACCCAAGATCCCACGCTCGGTAATCGCGAGAACAACGGGACAGTAAAAATGTTATACTATCACAGAGTAACAAAAGACATTGGAGTCGGCGGCACCCGGCTGTAGTAGCTTACTGGCCACATGAAGAAAAATGACTTCACGGACTCGCGGAGTTAGTAAAACCTTTAGGTAAATTTGGGAACAGCACGCCACCACTCTTAAAGCGCTCCAGAGACAACCTGGTTAAGACCACAGGAAGACGCTGGATGCAGGCCGCTTCCAACCAATCCTTTGGAAATCTATGGGGGAGGCTTATGTCCAGCAGTGGACGTCCTGCGGCTGATATAGTGATGATGACATTTGGAGAAGAAACATTCCCAGGTTTCAATCGAAACGACTCCGGCTTGACCATAAGTAGAAAATAATAAAACTTTAACCGTAATCCTCTTTTTACCCCAGAGAGAATAAAGGGACTTACGGACAACGCTCACACAAAAGTGGTCAGTGTTTGTCGATACGATAAGCACAAAAATATACAGGTATTTAGGCTTGTGGTTATTTAGGTTCCTCTTCCAATAACTTAATTCCAAAATAATACAAAACCTAAAATCGGTGGGATTTTTGTATGGCTAACCACAAGCTAATATATTAGGGTCCTTCTCTTGTAAACATCATTTTATCAAGTTTAATTAGGTACTTATTGAACAAAATCTGAATAGACTCTTTTATATGGACCACGTTGTTGGTACAGCGGTACAATCCCGTTCAGTTGAAATACCTATTAACATTATTTAATACAAAATTCTCTTCGAGATTGAATTTCATTATGTTAAACTTCCTTAGTCTAAGTAAAGCGTATTTGTTGGAACAAATGACTTATAAATTGGAGTTTAAGTTACAACGATTTCAGAATTATAGTAGCTATTCAGCTGTTCAGTAATTGGGCAATTGTATCAATTACTTTAGAATTAGTTTTGTAAAACTTTTGAAAGAGAAGCATTGTTGTCGTTTATTATAATCTCTGAAGTTTCAAGGATTTATTTAAGAAAGATCAAATTACAATATTTACTAATTAGGTACTCAAGTAAACAACGCACAATGTAGGTAGCAAATATCTATAATCAGATAATCTTCACAAATATATAAAATTGAAGTATCTGTTTGTAATGTCAAAATAATAGCTTTTTACTAAATGCATATACCGAATTGTTTAAGCGGTAAATATACGAAACATCCATATTTTTTAAAATTTCTGTTTGTCTGTCTCCGAAACCGGTGGACCGATTTTGTCGGGACTTTCATTGACATGTAGCAGATGTTATAAATAAAGAGTAACTTAAACTATTTTTATTTCAGAAACATAATTATTTTCCGCAAAAAGCAAAAAGAAAATCTTATGTTCACGCAAACAAAGTCACGGGCGTAAGCTAGTTACATATTTATAAAACCCAATTCACCATTAAATTCAAAGCCAGAGTATACGAAGTTACATTGGCAGGTTGAACATGTCTCAATTACATTCATCTCGTCACACGGCTTCACTCGAGCGAGATATTTCTTTTTAAAGGAAATTCCATTAAGTACCGTCCTACTCCCGGGAAGGTCGAGCCATCTGCGAAATGTAATGAAAAACGGTTCAATAGTTAAGGTTCGTGAAAACTTACAAAAGAGACGAACACGATCTTAGTCAGAATCTGCCGAAACCTTGTTTTGGTGCTTTTTTATCTTCAAATATCAAAAAGACAGTTCTGCGTAGGACGAAACAAAAGCTTTTCAATTGTTTTCTAAAAGAAATATCAAGACCCGCGAGCTCTGTCCTCCATTTTAAATGTGTTTAGTAGATTATTATAATAATTATGATTATTGTAATTATTATTAAATATTATATATATTAAATATATTATATTATTCAAGAAGATTAAATGATAAAATATTCTCAGGATTTTATTTATGGTTCCATTTTTAGTAAACAGGTAACTTTAGTAAGCCTAAGTAGATAGGGACCGAATATTTGCTGAAAAGTGGCTGTACCTACATACCTAGAATCACAGCCATTGTAGCTTCGATTGGGGTCTAGACTTCTCGGTAATCTTACTTGGGGTTGATAATCAATATAAGTAACGTATTCAGTATTGGATTTTAAACATTGGGCCAAGTCTCATTTTGTTGGCTTATGTTGTCCATTTAAAACTTCACCTCAGCATCTCATCTTACTTTTGATCATCCAGAAACTTTATTACCTTTGACCTCACATTACTGTTTGGGTGTAAACTTCATAAGGAAAGCAATTTTCTCGGCATTTGGCCGAGGGCGCGGGGGCGGAGTATCACGGCTCACGCGCTCCTTTATGAAA
The DNA here is from genome assembly GCA_932526535.1 of Caradrina clavipalpis. Taxonomy (NCBI): domain Eukaryota; kingdom Metazoa; phylum Arthropoda; class Insecta; order Lepidoptera; family Noctuidae; genus Caradrina; species Caradrina clavipalpis. The sequence goes on from OW052089.1 coordinate 342,258, forward strand.
CATTTTAGAAGTATCACAACTGGGAACTTCTAAATAGCTGTTTGTGATAGCTCCTTAGATCTGGCAAAAGGTATTCTTAAGAACTTTTTGTTTTATTTTGCTTAGAGATTGTGGAAATATTATTGTGTCTGACAACCTTCACGCCTACGTAGAATAGTGGTAGCATTCGGGCTGGTAGGTACTGGCAGGATCGTCATGTAATGTTAGAGCTGATGGTATCTAATACATAAACTGTATTAAGTCTGCCTAAGTACGGTGTACTTTTATATTATGTGCATAATGTTTGAATAACATCGGGCGGGCCGTTAGCTTGTTTGCCACCATCAGTAGTACATAAAAAAAAGAACGGTATCCAATATTTTGTCCTGTTTAATGCGTGTTAAAATTATCAAGCCTCACTATGTTATGGTTAGCATTGTAAAAAATTATTAGGGTAGTTGCGTACACTAAGTGTGGTAAAACTTGGTGTTGATTATGTCAATAAAAAATTTCACAGTTTAATCGTAGAATCCATTTCAGTCTTTTAAGTAAATAAAAGTAAAAAGTTACTTTGATGAGGGTCCTTGTAATATCACAAAAGCTGCGGAACCAGAGATAACAACCGGTCATTACGCTCACAAATACTTGTTTAATTTCCTTACTTTCTATTGATAGAGTAAATATGTTCATTGAAACGTTCTCCCTAATCGCTAGAGTATTAAAATTCAGGATCAGTTTATTAGTAGTTAGAGTTGAAGCACGTGCCGCCCCCGGGGAGATTATAACCTTTACAAGTTCACACATATCGTTTTATTAAGGGTCGGTTCGTAGTTAATTATCTGTTGTGTCGCCAATTGAGCTTTAAATAGCGATATATTTAATAAGACATCGACTTTTTTCATAGAAACTTTAAACTAAACAGGATTTGCAGAGTACTTTTGTTTATTAGCTAAACAATCATGTCCCAATGCTGGGCAAAGGCCTCTCCCAAGTTCTTCAAGAATTCTTCAGCTGCGCCACATGGAACCAGCCCCTTTGGTGCGGGTCTAGGTGATTTCTTCACCTCTTACCGGGCAAAACTTGAGGCACATTGTTGCCTTTCTAAAATAAATAAATTAGGAAGTAAAATAACTAAATACATTATACTACTACATGCTTTATTCATTAAAATTAACAAGTTTTTTAGCCTTCCATCCTGTAAATACCACCACATCCATAGTCGATATTGTGGGCGATGAATCGATCACAGAAATGGCTTAACATGACACTTGTTCTTAGATGCGTCTATTGCAATTTATTTTTTTTTGAATTAAATGTTACCTAATAATCCAACCATAATTAACTAAACAAATCTAACTTGGCAATAGCTGCAGAAGTAACTACGCTTAGCTAGCTACGTTTAGTTAGCTCAAAGCTGCAAGCTCAAGCATTATTAATACTAATTGCTGTGACATCTCTGCGAGACACGCGCCGGTCTGCGCTGAGGTCACGGCTCTGTGACTACCGGCGTAAAGGTCACAAGTGCAGATCAAAGCTCCTAGCGGTGCATAGTGCGTGGGATGATTTGTGTAGATATACATCATCTATATATCTATACAGGTAATTATAAAGAAAATACGGTAGAGGAACGTCTCGTGGGGACAGTATAGGTATATGTGCCCGGGAAATGGCAATGTCAATAATTATATTGTAGCAATTTTTTAGGAATTTATTACTCACCAGTTTATGCCCGCAATTTTATTCTCACAAAGTTTCTCACAGATCTTTATTTTGTTTAAATAAAGTATAGGTACTCCATGTTACTCGCTGATAACGTGTTTTCCATAGGTGGTTAAAATCGGTTAAACAGTTCTTGAATTTGACCATTACAAACAAAAATACAAATCTTTTCTCTTGACAATATTAGTATACACAAAGAACTTAGTTTATTCACATTCATGATACACTTCGCCATGTAATGTTTCAGGTTACCCTGAAATATGACCACCGTAAACAACAGCCTACCTTTGACAGGGTACAATAAAACCACAATAACCACACTAATTACCCAACCGATCACAAAGCAGGCTGTAAACACTAAGTAGGTGCTACACAACACGCTCGATTACCTCCCGCCCCCAGTGGAAAGCCGGGAAATTGTCAATGGAAAACAGGAAGCGATGCGTGCAGGGTTACCCAGTGGTTATGAGTGGTCGCGGTCGGCTGGGCCCGGGGAGAAATTATGATTGTGGGTACGTTGACGAGCAGCGAGCCGTGAGGGGTTGATACGGTCATCAATGATACGTTTGTATGAGAGGGCTATTAAGTGTGGTGTTGATTTTTTTTATGATGAGAAATCATCGAATTGTTGCTATTCCATCAATTCGCACTAAGCGTTTCCAATCGTCTTTTATAATAGGAGTGGAACCCTCTATCTGCGTCTGTATGTCCGAACGCATTCAACCTATTAAGGTTGAATGGTTTAAGAGATTACTCTTTAATGTTAGAGGGAGCTTCCACTGAGTGAGCTCACTCCATCGTAGACTTTGTCTATGCCACCTAGACTCAAATAAAAAATAAAATCAACTTCTTCCGCTCTGGGCGGAGCGGAATGGAGTGTCAGACTCTTACTGACTAAAACCCATCCGTGTTGCTCCTAATGCCCTTTGCGTTCTAAGGCCGCGGTGACTTTTTCGAACAAATTCCGTAACACAGGATGATGAATTGATGCTAGTGTGATGGTTCTGTGGGTGAATAATTTCTATCAGTCGTACAGTAAACAAAAGGGTTTAATATGCAGGTAGTCGTTGACCTGATGAAGGTCACGATTGCGAGTAGCGCAGGACATGCACAAGGGGATCGAATGATGTTGCGTGTCGTGGGTTAGATTCCCGCACGTAACAAATATTTGTATAGACTACAAGTGTAATTCAGTTCTATTGATATTAAACCCGAATCCACTTGCCTGTGACATGATCCCAATCTATGCCCGCGCTTGGAATTCTGAGAAAAATAATTTATTTTCTTGAATGAAAAATACCAACCACTATTTCTAAAAATCCATTGTAATATGAAACACGCAAAAAACCTTTGATTACTCAAGCGGTCTCCTACTTATTACATGAACACACTTAAGTACAAACAGGTACCATCGTGCTACCTCGTTAGCCTAATGGTTCTAAGCGCGACTGATGCACTAGAGGTCTTGGGTTCGATTCCTAGATCGAGCAAATAGTGTTACTGGATTTTTCTATATAATTCTCAGTAGCAGCTCGGAGTTGATTTTTGCCCGGTTAATTGCAATAGGCTCACCCCCTATTACATGGGACCTAAACATATCGGCGAACTATGGGAATACATTGGTACACCTGTGCCTAACCCTTCGAGGATTAGTATGTATGATGGTAGGTACCTTCATGAACATGATAGAGGTTCCTGAATAATATTATGATGTCAGTATATGATCGTCCTGCCACACGACAGAGGTCTTTCTCATGTAAATATGAGACCGTTTCATGCGGGTGGAAGTTTGCAATATTTCAATATTATGGCAAGGCCCGACATCGTTTTTATAGCCCCTTCGGCTTTCCTCATGTGAGCACGACCGCTATATTTCGTGTAGAAGATTATCAACGAGGAGAAAATTGACGTTATCTACCTATCTGTATATTTTATGCCCTATATATTTGTTATTTGTGACTAGCTGTTACCCGGGACTTCGTCCGCGTTGCCCTGTTTTTATTTAAATAAATAAAATTCGTTAAATAAAAGTTAAGCATAAGTTACTTCCTATAACATTAGCTATCTGCGAGTAAAAATCTCGTCAAAATCGGTCTAGCCGTTTCAGAGATTAGCCGAATCAAAAAGACAAACAGACAAAGTATAAAAACATGTTTTTTTTTATGCAAATACCGTTTATATTTTCATTTGCATTAAATGAAAAGCTGTAATTTCAAATTACAAATAGACACTTCAATTTTATTTATTTGTATATGTATACATAGTATATGTATAAAAGATGTACCTATAGATAGTTTTGCTCTCGACTCTAGCTAGGTTAGAGGTGACAAAATCGAAAAACAACTGTATTATTTTCAGTAACAAGCCCATGAAAAGTATATGGTAGCCCTTCTTACATGAACTTTAGAAAAGACAATACGGGTTATGGGTTATAAGTACCTGAAATCAATTTGTGACCTTTCTACTAATTTGTAGTTCAGCTCAAAATACTCTTCGATAAATATGTAAGGGGTCAGGTGCTGATTCTCACGTCCTGGAACCACGTCGTGTATTTATTTATTTACAGCGACGCGGTCTAGCTGTTTCCTTCAACTTTGGGAACAGTTTATTTAAAGGTAAGAAGTACTAAAGTCAGTTAACGAGGATATTGTCCCTACTAACTAGGTTTTGATTTAAATTTCTAGATGTTTCGTTCCTTTTTATTTACGTTTTAATGATTAATAAGATTTTTAGTCAAATAAGTCTGTCTAAATGTTTCAATTTAACGTAAGTATTAATCATCAATTTATAATTTGTTAGTGTAGATATATAACTAAATAACATTCGTAAAATTTATGCTTTTAAAGGTACTTGATATGGATTTTTACCTCAATTCGCAAAATATAATAATATCTCCCAGTCACATTTATTTGATAAAACTAAATTTAATCAATTCTTTTATTTGTACACAAGGAATTCTCAAAATAAACATGTGTCGCAGGTTTAAGACAAAATCAGGTTTTGATCAAAAAACTAGATTTTCGCAGATTTATAATAAAGTAATTATTTTGTCTTCTAGTGGTTCTTGAGCAAAAACCTGATTTTATTATAAACTTTCGACTATACAATACACAACTGATAAATAATAATAAGGACATTTAAAAAAAAAAACAATCGGTATTGCTATTAATGGGACAACTACCCAAAAGGCTGGCAGTAATGCCACGTTGTACCTATACCGGCCCAAGAAAAGGCCAGCCTGTCGGAATAATGTTATTCAACCCTTTTAGCGTAGGTACGTAGATACATTTTAGTAAATACGTACCCATTAGTTGTTGCTAAGTAGATAGGTGCGTAGACCTGTAACGAAGGTAAGGTTTCTCCTTGACAGCTTCACGGTCGAGGTTACAACAACTTCGCGAACAATATATCATGAGAACAAAAGAAATCTACATACTGCGGGAGATGGAGCGCTTGATACTTCTCAAACTGTTCGTTATTTCAAAGTTTTCTGACGACGCGAGTCGAATCCGATCGAGTTTGCGGAGCATCGAATCCGATATTAATATATATATTGTTTGTCGACTGTACGCCGCAGGTTCTTGCAGGATATTGGTGATATAATGTTATACATATACCTGCTTACAGTACTTACGTACCTAAGGCATAGAACAATAATATTAGCCTGTTATTGTGACAAACACAAATGCCTTTTGTCTTACAGAGAAGGCATGAGCATTGATTACCACGCTTGATTAAGGCGCATTGCCTATTTTAGGCTTATATTGATTAAAATTCAGATTTCCTAAAGACGTTTTTAGACGACCTTCACCGATGACAGTGGTATCCAAGTAACATACAAGTAACATATAAGTAGAAAGTACGTATCAAATTAAGAAAGGTACATTGGTACCTACTTAGCCTTACCCGGTTGCGGACCCACAACATCGTGCATTAAGCCAATGGGCCACACGTCATGATATAAACTACGGTACGATACGATACGGTTTCTCAGTAATAGTACAAGAAATATACAAAAATCTCGCTACGCTTGAATTCAGTTAAATGAGAAACAGATATCCAATTCATAGTATCTTTAAATAAGGAGTAGAGAACATTCATTTTCTTTCTGTTCAGTGAAATGACGTGATAGACGTTCTTTGTTAATTTTGTGCATATTTTGCACTTGTCTTAGGAATGATAATTAAGTAACTTTGTATGCAGTAAAACGAGCAACCAATGTTTAAAGGTGACTTCTTTAACCTTAAGGAAAACGAAATAAACATTTTCCTTTGTATTTACAAAGCGCTGTATTATTTTACTCTCCGAGGCAGGAATCGCAATCACAATATTTCATTGATATATTGCACATTCTTCTGTCAACTTGTTTCCTGTTGTTTTTCACTGTAACAATAGACCGCGTTTGGTAATATCTCGTCGATCAATACAAATTGTTCGAACAAGTATGAATTATGAGAATTGAAATGGAAAATGTGAAACCACGCGACTGTTGCTTTGTCTAGTTTGTTCATTATTACCTACCTACATGTTACAATCGTATAACTCTTGTGGAAAAAAAATAATAACCCGAAATTACCGGTTTCCTATTAATTTGCATGGTTTTTTTTGGCATATGATCATGTAACGTTGAACAGATGCCTATGTCATTATATATTGAAGGTCATAGGATCAATGGAACTTGAAACCTAGTGCTCTTTTCAACCAAAAGTAGGTAGCTACTTACGTGACAAAATATTTTTTAACCGACGAAACAATGGAGGAGGTTTTCATGTCGATGCATATTTTTTTTATGATATCCATTTTGATAATATTCTCTTTTTATTGGAAGGGGTATAATCCGAAATTGGTCCCGGGAGGCGGAGGGTGGTAGCCTGTTTGAAAAAAAAAATTACAATTTAAGATGAGTCGATTACATTACCCCTTTTGAAACTTGGAATATCGATCGTACTCCATCACTTAGGTACTGACGTACGTATCGGTCTCATTAATGGTATAACCATCCATAGATTTCTTTAAACCAGATCATATGGCCACAAAACGTGATATTTTGTCAAATTCGCCTGTTAACACAACCGGACGAGTATTCTAAATTAGGTATTATTAAAGCTGCATTTATACATAGATATACTATACCTAAAAGAGTCATCACACAGACCTCGTTTTTCCTCAACAACAATGTATTATATAAAAGGATATATAAGTTATGCAACTGTTGCTCAAAACATGTGCACTATATTGTGGTCCAGTGTCATAGGTCCAGGTGACGTGACTCTCTATTAGCTCCGTAGGTACAACTCGTATCCGGATAGATACGCAACGCAAAGTTTTTATACAATATATTGTTTGAGCATAATTTAATTAAATATGATTGGTTTGTTGTGATGCGAGTGTCGTTTGGGGATTAAATGCTAATTTCTGTGAATTATATTTACATAAAAACATTAAGGATAAACTTGTTTCAAAAACCGCTTCGCTACTCGTGTAGGTGATGCACTTTACGAATTTTTTGACTTGGCGATGTGAATTTGAATTATATCTAATAACTATATTACGAAATTTTATATCTCTAATCATCACAACTAGCGTTGGTTGGAGCTGCGTATACACTGCGTTAGCGTCGCGTAGATGAGATTGGACTAACATTTCAGTTGCGTTACCTCTGTTGTAAAGAACGATCTATGTAATTCAAATCTTCTCTTATATGTCGAAGTCAAAGTCAAATCATTTATTCCAATAGTGGCCCTATTGGAATAAATGATTTGACTTTGACTATAAAAGGTAGGTAGGTCTTGAAAGACATATACAATATAAAAAAAACATAGAATATAGTTGCCTCATAACAAAAGTTAGTTTTGTCTGGAGAAGAATAGGAAAAAAAGGCTCCGTGTATGATGTCACGGTATATTTGATTTAATTGTTTGATAATAATTTTATTTAGTGAAACGCTAGACGTTGTTCAGAAAATACACACATAAACATTATAATGTACAATGTCCAATTGAGTCATCAAAACAGTCATAATATATTACTACTAAACTGCTTATCATACTAATTCTAAACCAATACCTACTCTTATGTTATTTATAGTTAACCGCAGTTATTGCAAACACTTGAAATAATAGGTCTATAAAACTGACCGATAGGTTGTTGGATGTTACGGAAGTGGTTTTATCGGAATCGGAGTCGGAATCGGAGCTTTTAAATTTAGTTTATCGAACTCGGAACCGGAACCGGAACCGGAACCGGAACCGGAACCGGAATCGGAGTCGGAGTCTGAGATGGTGACAAAAAAGAGATGTGTTAAGGATACATAATAAAATACAACATAATGTAATCAGCCTCTTTAATTTCAATTAAAAACGATAAAAATTATTATAATTATGTTGTTATTAAGCGATCATTTCAGAAATCAATTTGTCTATTTCCATTGATTTAGCATTGGAATTACACCATTTTTGATTTTTAGTCAAAATTTCTTTCATTGTAATTTGTTTTTTTGCCTCTTGAAGAGGCGTTGAAGTTGGAGGCTGTTCTGTAGGTTTCTTCTCTGTTTCTAATTTAATTAACTCTTCATAATCAGTAGCATGCATAGATTTGAGATGACTTTTTAAAGAAGAAGTCGTACCCTTTCGGGAATACGTCTTCTCACAACGTTTACATTTTGCCGTATTTACACTAACTTCACTGAAGTAGTTCCATATAAAACTAGATTTTGGCTTCATTGTCCAAAAATCCAAATCAAACACAGTTACACAAACTAGTTGATAACTCAATACTTAATTTACACGTTCGTCGTGCAACCACAAAACAATAACAAACCTTTATCAAGATTGCGTAACAAGGAGTGAAATAGTAAGTACGTAATCGACGACAGAAAGCACACGGGGAGTGGGGCTGCGCGACCTGAAAAAACCTGTTCATACGTGTTGACCGCGACCGCCGCTATGCTTCGACCTCCGATTAAAACTTCCGATTTAAAGTATCGGAGCCGAAGGCGGAACCAGATGTGTAATATCAATCGGAAGTTCCGACTTATCGGAATCGGAGTCGGAGCTCCGTAACATCCCTGGTGTTACACAGGCGGCACGCGACCAGAGATTCTCCAGTAAGCCTTACATGAGTGTGCTAAAGTTAAAATATTGGATTCGTGTGGGTTTTAGATTTAGAAGTCTATCTTAAAGCTTTTTGGTTCAATTTTATACAACAAGCACAATTGGGTAGTAGACAGCATTAGACAATCATTCCAAGACACAACGCGAGAGATGTCAGCAAAACTGGATGGGGCCACTGAGGGCCGAATATGCCTGCCGGGGCTGCGGGTTGTTCGAAAGAGATACCGCGCCCCCGGAACGCAAAGGGCACATGAAGGAACATAGACGGGTTTTAGTCAGTAAAAGTCTGACACTCCCTCCCGCCCCGCCCAGGGCGGGGGAAGTTATTTGATGATTTCCCGTCTATAAAAAAAAAAAAAAAAAAAAAAAAGACACAACACCAGGTTGTGGGTTCGTAACCGGGCACGGGCAAGTACTAATGTGACTTTTTTAAATTCATATGTACTCTCTAAGTTTATCTTGGACATCACTGACATCGGTAACCATGTCAGAGGCCCTTGAGGGGTTTAGAAACTCTGACACTAGGGTGTGTGGGGTCATTAGACCTTACTGCCTCCACGATAAAACAGAAGAAGACACAACTTCTCTAGAAAATATAAAATTTTTTGACATCTCATAAAAAGTATGTCAATTGATTAGTGGTGTCATCTACCTAATTAGTATCACATATTAATATGAATAGAGCCTTCAAACTAAATTAATATTATGTGCGAAACTGGTGTTTGCTATTTAAAAATCACAGAATGTTTACTACGAGTAAACGTATGGCGATAAATCTAGATGTGACTTAAATGTATTTCCAATTCCGAAATCAACTTGAATTGAATATTTTACGCTAGCGTGATTGTGCCCTTGACTCTCTAGAATATTATTCTGTTCGTAATAGTCGTGAGTTTGTGACATACTACACTATGCTATCTCTACCTATATTGTTCTCACGGTTGGAACTCTGGTCTCCTGTATTTAACTTAATAAAAATGGACGGCACAGTGGCCGAGTGATTTGCTGCTGTGATGCGTATGTCTCGGGTTCGACTCCTTCACGGAACAAAAACTTATTTGCATGGTGTACACTACAGGTAGTTGTTTCGTGGATAGTGGTGAACTTACATGTTTGTAAACGCACTCACGACACGCGACAAATTTCTAGTACGATGTTTTTTAATAAGGAAAATGAAATATAAATAAACTAGCCACTGCCAGGGACTTTGCCCGCGTCAAATTTGGTATATTATACCAAGAGAACCGTAATTATTTCCGAGAAAAGAGCATCCTATGTGTTATTCAACCACACTACAATCTATCTCAGTGCCAAATTTCATTCAGATCTGTTCAGGCTTCAGCCGTTTAAGCGTGAAAGAATAACAACATCCATCCATCCTTACAAACTCTCACATTTATAAGGAGTAGGATTAGTAGGTGCTAACTTCATCTCTTTGTATAAAGAAATCGTCATAAGTATCAGTCGACCTTAACTCCTGAAGGGTACAGAATCACTTCGCACTTGAACGTGTTTAATAAAGGATGGGATGGGAAGCAATCGCCTCCACTCGGGGATGACGTCAGCCCCATGTCAATAGGGGAATGGAATATCTTGTGATTCGAACTGCTTATTTAAAGCAAAGTCATTTCGCATTGTGACTTAAATCTATATGTATTTTCTAAGGTCACACAGTCAGGTCAAGTGTATTTCACTAACATCAGTGAAGGAAAACATCGAGAGGAAACCTAGACTTATAGTAAACTAGTGAACTATCCGCGACTTCGTCCGGGTGGCTTATTTCACCCGCGTTAGGTTACGTCTTTGGTTACTGCTCCGCTCCCGTGGATCGTAGCGTGATTTTATATAGCCTATGTTGCTCAGTCATAATGTAGCTTTCTAACGGCAAAGGAATTTTTGAAATCGGTAAAGTAGTTTTTACGTCCATTCGTTACATACAAACATACAAATCTTTCCTTTTATAATATCAGTGTAGATGTAGATATGAGTCCGAAATCGCCAATCGTTGTACGAGATGCCTTTGCCTCGTGTTTTGCCTGAGTGGGACAATAATATAAATAAACCAAACGTGTAATACTACTAGCCGTATTATTATAAGTTTTATAAAGATGGAACAAATCTGTCAAGTCCGAATTAATTTGTTCAAGATTTCATTTCGGCGAGGCTTACTTGAGTTGTCATAGGGGGTCAACCCCTTTAGACAAGGCTCTTCACAAATCTTTTTCATTATCAGTAAAGTAGGTACCGTAGCAGCAGCTTTGATTTTCTACTGATTAGTTTGTAATGCGGCAATGGGCAATACAGCAGTCTAATGGGGACGTTTATCACGACCCGTGGACATTGATTACTTGCTGTATATGGGGCGACCTACATAGGCGAACACAAGGAAACGTCAAGGTAGGAAATGCGAGCAGAGCGTTTATATTATCGGGGTACCTGAAGCCGTTTCCCGCCATCTAAGTACAACAATCTTTTAGTTCGCTTCTTACGACTTTGTTGTTTTTGGTATTCAAAGTCAAATCATTTATTTTAATTAGGCCTGATTTTTCCATAGTCAAATAAATCTTAACAAAGGAATAAATAAGGCGGTTTGACAGCTTTTGGACAGATAATATATCAAAATGTGATATTTATTCTTCAGATAAAAGTTATCTGACTATTGAAAATTGGCCCTTTGACCATTAAAAGGCACTTTTGAACGTCATTTACAAGAAAGAAAGAAATAATAATATTGAATTTAGTTCTAACTTATGCAGTCTGACTCTGGGAGAAAGGACTTCAATAGATTTAATGATATTTACCTAATTTACGTCCAGTACGTTGACACACGCATGTGAAAATCAAACAAGTTATAAAATTAAAAATTGTGTGTAACCCCCAACAGAAGAATAAAGATCTCTTCTGCTGATAAAGAAGAGCTGATTACTTTGAAACGGCTGAACTGATATTGGTAAAACATATTATCTAAGAACTATCGAAAGGAAACCTGCTTTCAAATAAAAAAAAAAACGCATTTAAATCGGTTCACCCGGTTAAGAGGTACGGTGCCACAGACATAAACACGACAAACTTATAACACCCCTTTTTTGAGTCAGGGGTTAAAAAAAGAACAAAACATAACTAAGTAGCTTAACTTTATTCTTACATCGTCTTCGTGTGAATGACGTGTGACGTCACTAATTCTGGCTGCCAATAATAACATGTAAATATATGTATCAATCGCGAGCTCCGCAACCACACGCGAACATTCAGATCACGTAGACGAGCTCAGGCAGCTTGTGTAACTCGGCCCATTGTGTTGCCAGAAGATGACACAGACTTTTGAAGATAAAATTGTATTTAAAAACTTACTACGGCTTGTTTGAAAAACAAAGCAGCTTTAAGTTTCAGGTGACTCGGGTTTTACAGAAAGCTGACCCTAATGTAAAGAGGTTAGTCGGAATCTAGGATACATTCTAAGATATCTGGTAGATAAAGTTGTGAAATTAAGTTCTTGATTGATTGCCTGAGGCATACTTAAAAGTAATTAAAAAAATACACTCATACATACATAAAATGGGAAAAAACATGGGATTGGTCAGAAACCACAAAACGCCATCTGCTACGATTCTTTCATTCTCCTTTCGCCTCGTCCACATCAAGCCAAAATATCCATTCATATTTCTGGTTAAGCAAATTAACATTTTCTACAAGAAGCTCAGAAGTCAAAGACATTTATTTTTAGTAAAACCAATTTCTTAACTGTACAGTAATTACCTGTTTAGCTTTTATTCCAAGTAGGTAGTATACATAAGGAAAATAATCAAGTACAGTAGCTACCGGTTATTTCACCTTTTTGATGTTTAAAACATGACAAATTGGTGGTTTGTCGGAGCCATTATAATTTTACCAGTCATGACATTATGAGTCTTCTGTGATAAAGATTAAAAGCGTTTTCTTGATTTAAATTACTTTGATGATGTTCTGGGAAACATAATCATCATTATTTCTCTTTACTTGAAACAATTGAAATTATTATAAGGACTTTCCATAATATTTCGAACTCATGTGGAATATAATTATAGAGATTGTTATACCAAGAAAAGCTCATCGACTTTTACATATAGTACCTAGTATTATTAAACAGAACAATGTTTCTAAATCGGTAAATAACACTAGCGCGCTAATGTAAAATTATTCAATTCCAGTCGATTTTCGAATCGGAAATACGACTATACTATACGTCATTCTGATTTAATTTCCTACAACAAGCACAATTAGTATCACCCATTGAGATGAATAAAGCCTTCAAATTAAATAAATATTATGCGCGAAACGGGTATTTCCACTTTACAAATCGATTGATTTTCATTATGTTTACTATGCGCGTTTATGCTAGCTAGACCCATTGTAGTCTGCACGTAGTATATTTCTATACAAACCTGTTACTTACAACAAAAATTGCCTCCCAACTGTTTTCTTATTTTTATTTGTACAGTAAAACAAATGCATTACTTTTCACCTAGCAACCCTCACACCGGGTACTGTCCACCGAACTATTTGGTATTCAAGCAGCTTACTTGCAATTACTGTTAGGCAATGTTGTGAGTGTGCTGAGCAGCCGATGCTTTTACATCATTCTCCTAATTATTTCATAAGTTTAAAAAGTAATTACACATACAATAAAAATAAGTATTAGCAGTAACAAGACGAATAATGTTGTCTGTAAACCAAATAGTGTGTTCGAGTGTACGTACTCAGTAAGCTGGAGGTACCCCTCACATATGGCGCACTCAGGGACTATATTGTTATTGTGATTCTGTCCGGCGTTTCCCGCCATGACGACAATACCTCGCGAAGTGCACGTGTACAGCCATTGACAATTAATTCTTTTGTTAGATGTCGATTCGGTTAGGTTTCATCCGTGTACAGGTATACCGAGGTTTGGATGTTGAACTTATTAGGAGTACGATATATTCAATATTTTTTTTTATTTAAAAGAAATTAATACACGACCGTTTTAAACAGAGAAGTATTTTTACTTCGTGTAAGTAGACTAGAATGAATCCAAAGTGCTCATTTATCCAATGGGAACATACAAACAACATAGTATAAAATGTTAAATTTTACAATCTTTTCACCTGTCTATTCATCCATCCATCCTTACAAACTTTCGTATTTATAATCGTAGTAGGATTATAATGGATCACCTATGAATATTCTAATATATTTTAAGTTGAGTTTTACAAAGGACTGCAAACATCTTATTTTTCTTGGAAAATTGATACTTACTGAAATGATTTGAGAGATGATTACATATTTTTTGCACATCTCTTATTTAGTAATATCAGAAAAAATATTACGTTGATTACTTTTAAAACTGCTCATTTGTAGAGTTTTTGTTTATCATTATTTTAAGACTAATTTGAAAATAACCTCTGGGATCTTTATAAAAACCATTACATTACGCTGAAAGAAAAAAATACTCGTTAAAAATGTGTGTACAGTGAACCGCACACTATGGTCACAATGACATGGTCACTATTTATTTGGCAGCACTTTCAGTAGGTGTATATAGTTCAACTGAGTGCGGACTGTACATTATACAAATCACAACAGATTCTATAATGTTACGTACATAATTGTCTCAAACTTCTTGTGAAGTGTTGTGTGAATTTCTTACATCATGCAGAATCATTAAATACGTCAATTTGTAATTTTTATTACCCATAATCACGGGTAATTAAAAGAATGTTTTTATTTAAAATGTTGTTTCGAAATGATTAGTTAAGTTTTTTACGAGTTATCTTTATCTACATAGATGTATATTTCATCAAACTTTCTGATGTCTTTTAAAAGCGATTCTAAATACTGAACAGAATTTTGGCGAAAATTGGGAAAATGAAAGCCGCCATGTCCAATGAATTGGAAATATACAGTCCGATATATGTTTTCTATTTAGGCCTAGGTGCTGTTTTTCACTGATGTAAAATACAATCAAATAAATAAAATTAAAGTTTCAATGTTTACACGGTACTTAAAGCAATAACACTTTTTTTATTGTTGTGTGTCTGTCTCTTATTAATTGTGTTCCGGCTAATCTCTTTAAGGATTAGTCCGCTATAAGGGGTAACTTAGGCTACTTTTATTTTCGAAAACAAATAAGGGATACGCGAATAAAGAAACTTCGCCTATGACCGACATTCAAGCAGATGAAATCGCGGGCATAAGCTAGTCGAGTAATCTAATAAAATCATAATTTTATATTTCCACGAAAATGAAAAACATGTTATTAAACACGGTTTTTATTGTCAGTCGATGGTATTACTTTGTTGAAGAACCCATGGTGGACTCAATGGTCAGATCACAGTTGATGACATGAGACACGGCTCTATGCAGTTTTGTAGACAATAGCAACAATAGCCATCTCTGTAATAAGTGCTATATGTGGCAGAGCTCTTGTTAACAGACAATACGTCGTAAAACGTTTTCTTCAGTTTCAGATGTTCACATTTTTATAGTTCAAGTTTCTCATCATTGTCAAGTTTCATTGTCATTGTCGATCTAATATTTTCCCCATTCACATAGGACAATGATTTATACGAAAACATTAAATAAGAACTGTCGGCCATTCATTCGCTATTCTCTGAAACGTTTAAATGCTTGGTTCGAACTTTGTAAAAACATGTTTTTTATGACAACAAACAAGCCGAGACGACGGCCCACCTGATGTTAAGTGGTCGTGTAGTTGCAAATGCTTTGCCATCAAAGAGTCAAAGTTAAAATGTCTCATGTGCCTGTAATTACACTGGGACCCCTTCAAACCGTAACACAGCAAACGCTGCTTTGTCGCAGAAATAGGTATAGTGGTAGTCTTAGTGTCATTGAGTGGCTTCTGCTATGTTCGGTGCCAATCTTCAGGATGCTTTCCATTTAATCCGTGACTACTTATTGGAACACTGCCTATTTCTTTCCGTTCGTCCATTTTTTTCTTTCAAAGTACAAATATAAATGTTTTTGTTTCTTAATTCGATTATCCAATTACTCATTCATACAAAACCTTACGTAATAATATAAATATTTAAATATAACTGTTATTGTTTAAAGTTCTTCACTCGAAAACATTTATATTGATAAATATTACAAAAACACGGCACGCTTCCCTTAGCCGTATCATGTATGACAAACAGGCGAACTAACTAGATTAGTAGTTAGCAGAACTCAGTAGTTATGCCATTTAAGATGTAGTGCAAGCGTTTGCTCAGCAGCGGTCGAGCGGAGGTCAGGGTCGGCCCGGTGGACAGACGGCGTATTTGCTGACTAGTTGAGACGGTGACGCGGACACTAGAAATGTTGAATATACTAGGAATGTTGTATGCAAAGCTCTGTATATTAACGAAGACGCACAGAGAAATGCGGTGAAGATAACGAATACTGCAAATGTGAAGAGGCTTGCAGTGCGGTACAGATTGTTGGGAACATGACTTATTTTAGAAAATATCAAACTCACTCAAAGCATTTATCGAATGCTATTATGTGATATGTCAATGGGTTATTGTCATTACCTTTCTGTCATTACCCGATACAGTGTGATCATCACTTTCAATTCTCAGTGTACCATAGCAGTATAACATATCCTTCTGCTGGTGGGAAGATCAGCTGTTATCATCATCTCGGTCATACAATTTGCATCAAACGAATAAAATCCATATTTTATGTCCTGATGATTAACTTTGTTGACGTATGTTTAATAATGGACTGTGTTACACTTAGTAATAGGAAGTGATACAGTGTCAGGCACTAGCTTCTGCCAGCAGTTTCGTCCGAGAGGGAGTCGAAACAAAAAGGTTTTTTAGTATAGTAGTTATAGTAGGTGAATGTGCCATGTAGGTATCTCGAAATGAAAATAAAATTCACATTCTCATATTATGTAGAATAACAGTGTCGTCCCTACATCTGTACCGATAAGCCAATTTTTGTTCGAGTCAAGTTAAAAATGTCGTAAAAAAATGTAAAATGTCAGGCGCCCGCCTCTCATGGACGAGACCGTTGCTTTGCAACCGGGCACGGGAATGTGACTTTTTCTATTTCGTATGTAATCTCTAAGTTTATCTTGGACATCACTGACATCGGTGAAAGAAAACATTGTGAGGAAACCTGGAGTTATAATTAAATTAGGTCTGAAATCGTCAACCTGTCTGAGCATGCGTGGTTCAATTCAATTCAAAGCATTTATTTCAATTAGACCATTTACAGGCACTTTTGAATGTCAAGAAGTTAGTTTAAAGTTGAAGCTAGTTGCTCGTTCCAAAGCGTAGATCTCTATGGAGAAGAACGAGCAAGAAACTCCATGGACACTCCTTTTCTTCAAATCAATGCTCGATGATCAATGCTCGTACCTTCTCTTTATGAGAAGAGGCATTTGCACTGCAGTAGGGCAATAATAGGCTAGTATTATATATTTTGATTTTGATATAAATACATTGAGAAACTTTATGATGAAACAGTACCCTGCAATAAAGTAGCTTTCAAGCTTAAAAAATCTTTCTTCAATTTTTTTTCAGGCCAATATTTTTCGGAATTTGCCTTTTGTAAACAAACAAACAATTTTACTGTTCATAAAATACCTTTAGGTGTAGTGTTGTGTTGTTTTGTAAATATCTGAGGTCAAGGTGAGTGCACGATATTGTTAGAGCGAGGCGGCTAGGCAGGTGGCACGTGGAGCCTAGTATTCTAGAAATATCACGGAATTAAGTATGGGTATTTATTAGCATGGGAATCGGAAGCACCTCTTTAGTGAGTGATCTAATCGAATAATCATGCACAGTATATTTATAATGTTCTTGTTTACTAATACAGGTTGCCAAACAGCATTGAATTGCGAACCACGTACTATTGAGAAACGTGTTCCGTACATTAGGCGCACAATTCTTTCTAAAGAGATGAAGACGAGTTGTGACATCACTCGCTCCACGACTCGAGTGAAAGAAACCGTATCACGTGATACGTTTAGCAGCCCTTGAGGATTGCAATACAGACAGGTTTGACGAGAGCGGTGAAGAAATGTTAGGAAAGGTTTAGTCGAACAGCTAACGTGAAGTTACCTTATCTTCTAAACTAGTAATATAAAGAATGCTACCTGCATTGTTTGTATGCAAGAGGTAATCTCAGAAAGAACTGAGCAGGTTATAAACAATCTTTCACAGTTACAAAGCTACATTATTGCCGGGTGACATGGCATATGTTTTATGGTGAACGCGGACGAAGTCGCAGCAAAGGCTAGTTTGTTTATTGAAAGGTAGAGCAATAGTTGAACTGAACATTAAGGATTTGTTAAAATGTCATGATAAATGTCGTGTGTCAACTGGACACGTCAGTGACATGCCTAAATCAACATACCTACCAGGGCGGCAATTCTACTAACTTTTAGGAACGATTGCAATCTAATCTCAGTCTCAACCTGTCAAAAATTTACCTCCATTTTTGGCATCAGTCAAGATGAGATTGCGACAAGATTTTTTATCGTTTTTAATTAGTAGAATTATTGGTGGTCTGATTTATGTAGAACTACTATTGTATATGTATCACTATATATAAATCTGATCACAACGATGTCGTAGAACATTCCAGACAGTTCCAGAACAGTTGCCGAGCAAAAGAATGTTCTGCTACGTACACTCATTCTCCACGATTAACTTTTATTACTTTGCTCAACAAATTAAGCAATATTTCCCGCTTTTCCTTTCTCTTACACGCGCTGAACTGCTGACTGTATTACACTGGATAATTAATGAATAGTTTATAGATGTCAATTATACATGAACTGTTAATTTAATCTAGCGTTTGTTTTATTTAAATGACTTAATATAACATACCTACTTAATTATAAAGTCGAATGCTTGATATATAATTGTGTTAATGTCCTTCCTTCGGTCACAAAGTAATCGCAATAGGTACCATTAGTGCTACTATTATATAGTGTAGATGAAAAATCAATAAAGACGACTTTTTTATTCTTTAACGAGATACATTTTTTGGATATGTTTGCTCGGGCCCTCCATTTTGTTATTCAAATTAACATGTTGCAAAAGAAATAATTTGCACTCCTCACCTTTAACAAAAACATAAAAAAGTCACGTGAAAATCTGTCCAATATAAAGTTCGTTACACTTGGGAGGTATTTTTGTCTAATTGTGGCTAATTATTTGGCTAATTGGCTCATTAACGCGTCAACACCTTCTACTGTTTGACCCGACCCTCATCCACCGATGGCATAGCCCTTAAAATAAAAGGTTTAAAGACCTTTTCAGAATTAAAAAATATATATTTTGCGAGAGTAACTTAGGGCATAGAATTTTTTTGAAATCATATATGGTGTATGGGAGGCGAAAATCTAAAATCAAATAAATTATTTTATTTATACCATAAAGCCTCTTTTGAAGAAATGAGTGAACTTTGTTGGCCCTTTCAAAAGTTAGTTCAGTATGTAGAAGAAACTAACTACTACTTACACTAAGAAGTACTTAATAAGTACGTTGTATTCTTCATTAAATTCTATTATGACACTAACGAACCGCGACGCACTTTATCGATCATAAAGTGCGCGGCAGCTTGTTGATCATCTGCGTGAGGCCTTACAATTTTGCAAAGACTTACGTCTAAGGAACGTGTAAACACCATTTACAAGTTCACTAAGTACATGCAGTAAAAAGAGTGATTATCCAACGTGTAATGTTTGTCAAATGATCTCACTGAAGGAGTAATGAGTGCGGTCAAGGCTTCCTAACTAACTTGCACAAACACGCTTCACAAACATTCTAGTACTGACATCATAACAAATCTTTATGTAGTGCGTAATATTTGTAGAATGCTAAGTACTCGTACTTATGTGAACTGCACTACACGTCAGTACTTCTTCTTAAGCAGAGAAGGGATTAATAATGCACACTGCAACGGGTGATGTCAGACGATTAAATTATTAGGACACTTTTTATCTCGGATTTTAAAGCATAGGATGTACAATCATACAAACTATTTGGTATACAGGCAACTTACTATCAATTACTTTTAAACAGTGTTGTGAGTGTGCTGAGCAATCAATTATTTTTCATCACTTTCTTAAATGTGTCCTATGCATAGCATAGGTATTACGCATACAAGAAAAATATATATTGGTAATGTAGTAGAAAAACGAATCATTTTGCCTGTACGAGTATACCGAAGAGTTTGTTTGGCTGTACATAGATTTGACGTCCAATGAGCTATATATTTTTGCGTATAGGCATTTTCGAGGCTCGTATTACTCGAAGTAATAAATGATGTGCTGGTCCTTATATGAATGACTCTATCAGATCTATAAATAAGTTTTCCATCTGAAACTCGGTCTTTCGGGGAATCACTTGACACCCCCGCCGCGAGGACACGGTACACAGCAGTCGTTGCCATCACACCCACATCATGCAAGTATATTAAGATATTTCGGGGAAAATTGATACTATGAATTGGTTGTTAGAAATAAAATGATAGTCTTAAATGTCTTTATGAACGGCGGCGGCGTTCTAGTCATTTTTTTTTACATTTTAGGACAGATTTTTTTGAGTTCTTTTTTGTTGTTATTGGGTTTTTCTAGGAAATTCTCAGTAGCAGCTCGAAGTTTGGATTAGTGCCCGGTTAATGGCAATAGGCTCGCCCCCTATTACATGGGACCTAAAAACACACCGGCGAACTGTGGGTGTACATTGGTGCACCTCTGCCTAGCCCTTCGGGGAATGCAGGCATGATGGTACGTGTATTTTAAGACATATCAATATTGTCAGATCAGTATATAAATAGCCTCTGCAGAAGATGAACCTCCTACTAAATACACATACATACATACTACTCCTACTAAATAATGAGTGATAAAAGTCTTGGCAAATCAAATGTTGACTGTGTTGATTCAGTGACAAGTTTTTTTTCACTGGACGACTGACGGTCCCTGTACCGGTCCGGTGCAGTACACACATTCAGTATAAGCCATACACCACCGCGAATCCGGCGAAAACGACGGTCCGTTGACCGGTGAAAAAACGGACGTATACAAACGGCCTAAGGGTGACACTGCCGACTAGTAGCGAGGACTACATACAACTCGATTGTTTCCCTTGGAAAGTTCGGAACAACGGCTACTCTACCACTTTAAAAAAGGCACAATCAATAGAATATCTACTGTCTACAATTTCCAAATAGAAATTTCTTTTTGGTTTAACGATAGATGGTGTTACATGAAGAATAGCAAAGTTGTATACCTAGATAGAATTAATCAATTTTTGCTTCAAGTCTTACGGAAATAGACCCTTTGCCACAGCTGCCCGTTCTATGAACATTTTAATATAGTGTTTATTCTAAAGCAAAAAAATCTTATAGTTGAAAACTTTCTTACAGCATCACTTTGCAGACATTTAAATGTTTAATTTCCTTTAATGTGTGTCCTCCGAAAGGACATGTCACTAATTGCTTAGCTTTAAACATAAAAAATACGGCCTAATTCAATAGAAACTTAAAACAGCTGCCTAGTACACTGTACATATTAATTTATGACTTGACTAGGTACGGCTGTTGTCTAACCTCGACCTTCTCAGGGGAAATCAGATTTTCAGTTTTCGTTATGAAGTACGAGGCGATCATAATTTTATCTCAGTATTTGGGTAAATTAGAGTTTCGTCCTAAACTCTAACTATTGGTTTTACTCCTCCGCTAATCTTTTTGATTAATTTCGTTGCGGGATCCAAAACGTTGAATCGTTTGTCCGGGACTCGTCAAGTTTCATTGCCTCGGCACTTGTCTGGCGGTCTCCACAGTTGATTCTGGCTTTCAGGAGTTGCAGTGTCGGGAATTGCGTTTCGGGCTTGTCCCGTAAAAAAAGGCTAAGTATCAGATACTTTAATATTAAATTATTTCAAGAATCAAGGGCCTAAAAAAAAAAATTATAGTATTGGTAAAAAATATATAAAATTGCGAAGTATATAAAAATAAAAATAGAGAATTACATTTAAGTCGTTCTTCGAAGTGATCACGCGGTTGTCTCCAAATCCCGCATCGCTCAAAATAACTTTTGAACATTTCAAAGGAAATACATTACAAACGAAGTAAATTGTTTTAAAATTGCTACATACGCACTTTTTGTAGCAACTCTAATAGTCTCTGTAAGTACATACTGGCATCCATTTTACTATTTTTTGTTCGACGGGAAAAATGCACTCGACAAAAACTTTAGATCTCTTCTGAATAGCTCGTGATTAGCTTTTTTCTAGTTTTGTGTGAACTCGTTAACTTTTCGCGGTTGCTATGCAAATGAAAAACTTTACAACAAAGATTTAATTAATGCTAATAGGTTTAATCATGCACATTTTGTACATGATAGAATCTTTTATTTAATGAACTTTTCATTCCGACTTTGTTAGATATAATTTGCTGCTGGAGATTGTATGGTATAATAAAATCTTCAGTATCAATCTCGCAGCGGGTAACGATAGTAACACAGTGGAAAAGGCGAGTGAATCTAAAATACCAGTAAATCAATTTTCTTGAAGGGCACACTATTGTACTATGACATGGTTGACTTATAACACAATAGTGGGTTCAAGTGAATAGGATTTCCACTCTTTGTTCTACGTAAATACGAATGCGAGTACAAAATCCAATAAAAAGGTCTTTTGTCAAAGGTTTGAGTACGAAACTAAATCATCATAAATCACAATATTTATTTTGGAAATTGGTTGTCTTTGACATTTTATTATGGCTCAACAAGATATCAAAACACACTCACGTTGTCATTTTGTTTTTATTATATTTGTCTAGTATACATTACTATGTTATTATACGGTGCGGTTTTGACTTTGGTTGCCACTATTAAAGTTATTTATAAATAAAGCAGGTAAAATAACCAAAGATGTCCAAAAATCTGTTGAGTTACGATATCGTCGAAGTCAACCTCAGATACCGCGCCCCCGGAACGCAAATAGCACATGAAGGAACATAGACGGGTTTTAGTCTGTAAAAGTCTGACACTCCCTCCCGCCCCGCCCAGGGCGGGGGAAGTGAATTTGATGATTTCCCGTCTTAAAAAAAAATACCTAGAAAAACAGGAATAACTATAACTATAGTGCAGCAGTAGGTGATCCCTGTCTAGCATTATAATGATGATTAAATGTCTGTTACCACTTGTTTATGATATCGTAATTCACCAAATGTAGGTGTACTCTACCTCTGCATATTCCTCCAATATTAGCCAGCCTTAGCTCTATTTCAGTTTTCTTTTCAGGAACAATAATATCGTTCTAGTATTCTAGAATATTTCGTATACGGAAAACACTTTTTGCACACGTTAGGAAAAGTTGAACTTCGTTTGTTTAGCCAGGAACTCTCCAAACATTTTGTCAATAACAGAAGGGAGTATTATTTCAAAAGCCGGTAACAAAAAGTATGTTTTTAGTTAGATTCAATTAGCTACGAGTATTATTGTTGACTTTTTACCGCACGGTAACAATATGAACAAAAAGTTGTCACAAGCAGAGATGCAAACCAGTTGATTGAAGGTGAACAATTATGTAAGACTTTGTATTAACAAGTGAGTGATGTAATCAAGAAAAAGTACATTTTGTTTGTTCTAGAACTTTCCAGATTATAATAATATTAAATTGAACACGACTAAAGTACCTATATCATTGGTAGTTTAAATGTCATCACAATCTTCCTGTGCTAATCTTATGTTGAGATTTCACATCCTTCGATATTTTATTCGTGTAAATGTTGTGTGTTTAATTAATTAATGTAATTGGCCAATGTCCATTTTACGTTAAAGTAAAATAAAACAAAATCCATCCATCTTCACATTCTAACTGAATACTGTTTTCGTCACAAGCTCATCATGTTTTCACGTCACATGTAGAATTGTCCATACTACAACAGATTGTCTGTGCACTAATTGTTCTTGATGATTCCTAATTTAATCCTAATACGTCATGGTCCTTCCTATTATGTGATAACCGCAAGCATCTGTTCCACAAATTGGTATTGTATCACGCACGTTGTATCTATGGTGCCCACATTACGTATGTCTGTTGCCATTTGGAAATTCAATGTCACTGTCATTGATTTCCGCATCAAGTGTTCTAATTTTATATAGGTTTTCATTTGAAAATTGAAATTTTTATCTTACGTGTACAGGTGCCGACTGTATCAGTTTTTCTACATGGATAATCTCAAGAATTCAATAAAATTAATCTTTACTCTATTATAACGATTGACTCGCTTTTTGACAGTCCATCACAGATTCAGAAAGTCATATTATCACGAAAATGACGAAATGTAAACCGTTGCCGTCCGACACCATCAAACTGACATTCGTTATTTGTTCCAGGTTGACGCAGCGTGGACAGCGATTCGTTAACGCACCGATACAAGTAGTCGGATCATTAAAATCAAAGCCGGGATCAAGTGACCGCTCGGCCGCGCGGCTGTGCTCGCCCGCGCCGCCCGCCACCACTCCATCGCTGCGAGCCAACGCATGCGCACGCGCCGCGCGCCCGCGATATTCGCTCCGATACAATATCCCAAAGTGACTGATTAGTGTAATAAACGTAATCACTTACTGATTGCAGAAGCCTCTTCATTAAGTCAATCGGCTAGTATTTTAATTGATACGCCTTTTTGTTAACATTTTCTCCTATAAACGGACAAGTGCATTGAGTAAGTGGAGAAGGCTACATTCCAAACCGGTGTCGTTCTTTAATGGACGAGGTGTGTACTACTCTGTGTGTGTTTTAGTAGTTATCGGGGTTGTGACTGGTTCGGATTTCGGAGTGTACAGCTTTCCTTTGCAGTAAATAGTGATATACAGTAAGAAACGTTAACTAGAAACTTGTGTACTCACTTCAGCATAGAGTCCGATAGCCATAATGTAATAGTGCCAACAAAAAGTGAGAAGCATTCAAGAGAAAAATGGCTCGCGGAACGCTGAGTGAAAACGAGCGCCAATGCTTAGACGCAGGCGCAAAAAATCAATCTGAACGTCTCCAAGAGTCGGAAAAAACACTCAGTGATTGCAAACCGAACGGACTTAGAGTGCGCTTCCTGGACGAGGAAGGAAAAACAGAAAGGATGGTCAGTGCCGACGAGGTCGACTGCGCTGTCACACGAGTCAAGAAAATACACATTCTGAAGAACAGGAGCTCGAGCGAGACGAGCATACTGCTGAGGAACCCGTCTCTCATGAAGAGGCGCTCCAGCTCTGAACGCCGGTTCAGTGATGGACTCACAGACAATCTTAACAACAACAACCTGAATGAGAACCTGAACGGTAGGATAAAAACGACAGAGTTTGACAAATCCGATAAGACTGATGAAGCTGATCAAACCAAAGAAGTAAACGGTCAGAACTTTAAGAAGAACTGCAACGTTTACAGTGTGAACCAGGCGAAGACTTTGACTCCAGAGAGGAAGAAGTCACTACCGCTGACTATGCCGAGGTTGATCGGCCACAAGATTCAGGAGAACGGACAGAATAGGTCGATCCTGCCGGCTGAAGTATGTTTGGCGGATGGTGCGTCCGGGAAGGACTTCACTGCTCGTGCGATCGGTCGCCTTTCTAGGGGTATCGGGAAGCTGCTTCGTCGCACCAACAGCGTGCGAATCAGTGATCCTGATCCGGTGTATAAAGTGGCGTATCTCGGGAACGTACTCACCGGCTGGGCTAGAGGTAAGTTTAGTTTAGTCTGTAATCTTTACATACAAAACTATACGTAACAACTACACGTAAATATATAATGTACTTATGTTTATAGAAAAGTGAATTTTGGCAATTACTGGTCGTTTTACAACCGAGACGGTTACCCTAGGTTCGGTTAACAGACGAATCTCGTCACGCTCTGCCTCTCACCAGCCGGCACAACGGCCTGTTAGATAATATTATCACTTACGGTATCTCCTAATAAAAGTGATTGTTGCTCAATCTTACATTTATCAGATGAGGTATTTGGGTCAGTCAATTGATAGATAATTTCGCAAAACGTATAAAAACCGGTGGTCCCAAGATAATCCCCTGCGGAACACCGGGCCGTTGCTACATTCCAACGAGCTAATTAATTATGAATATTGGTTAAGTTTCAACACAAATGTACGTACACATTGCATTAAAGTTCCTGTAATTAGCAATATAATGACGGTTATTGTAAAGATATTACTTAAATAGGAAGTAATCAAGCAAATGATCGACTTAATCCAAGGAATTGTTATAAATATTAGATACATTGACGCCTGTCTGTGTAAACACAAGAAGTACCTTAATGAAGGAAAGGTGGCGTTACACAACGTATTTAAGCTTGAGCACGTTATGTCGTTGTAGTTCTTTATAGTCATGTCAATAGAATCGTTGGCTGAGGTTGTGTAAGTGGTCCAAGGCGAATCGGCCGAGCAAAACGGTCGGATCTCCAAATTAGTAAATTAACTCCAAATAGCGAATATTAAACATTCATAATGCACCGTTTAAAGCAATGTCCGAAAAAACATCCATTACAAGCACGAAGCACACGATGATGTTATTGATTAATCACTGCTTCTAATGGTTAAAAAATACTAAGGATTTCTATTTTAAATCGAGATATATTAAATTAGTGTCGTGCTGGTGTATTTATGATATAATCTATTATGTCTTCATTGCAATTAAACTTTTTAACGACTAAAGTTTTGTATAGGTTGTATTGTTTATCCAATTCCACACTTGAATATATATTATGCTTTATGGGCTTTACATCTCGTGGCTTAGTTGACAATACTATACTTTACTTAAATAGGTACATATTATATCCGTAATAATATTGAAGCACAAACAAATTTACATACCGCTGAATTTCTAAGATAACCAATCTATATTGTGAGTATGTAACCTTTACAACAATATCGGTAGACATAACAATGGAATCTTACAAGAGATATAAAAAGTAAAATTAAAAATATTTAAACAGTTTTGCAACATTTATCTTCTTTGCTGAATGACAATGTTTAAATGCAGGCGCAGTATTTGCATACTGCTACTACTACATGAGACGTAAATGTTTCAATTTAAATAAATACATCGAACAAAGTGAAAGGAATGTCGATGTTAATCAGTAAGTGAGTTTCGTTTGAGTCGCATCTGTCATGCGTCGCTGTGTCCGCTAATTGGAGAGATATCCGAAACGTTCCAAGAGAAACTGAACGTTTGAACAAGCCTTATCACATGAAGATGCTGCAGATTGCTCTTACTTAAAAAAAACTGTTTATAGAATGATAAATGTATACTTGAAAAAGTAGGTGAAGATCGTGCACTATTTGAACAAGTACTATTTACATTAAAAGATTCGACCGAATATTAGGATTTGTTTTAAGTTTCTGATAAGTTATGTCAATGTGTCCACATCATGATCGGTCCGTGCTCTTGCACGCGGCATTCTGTATCACATCTTTTAATAAGTTGCACGTCCACTTATTATGTAATCCGAAAACATTTTGTTTTGATGACTCTTTTTAAACCTTTGAACTTATATTTACTGTAACGATGTAATCATTTTTAGTCTTTATAATCATTCTTATTTTGTTAACAATTATGTATGCTCTTGACAACATGCTATTTTGGCTAAGAATTTATTAACTAAAGTTGTCAAGGTTCTGCCAAGGAGAGCTACGATTATGTTTTGTTTCAATTAAAAGAGAGCCAACACAACAATACTCTTATTTCAGCCGGTCAATTCTGTAAAATTCTCCTTCGGTGAATTTAGAAGAAGTGAGCTTTAGGTAAGTTGACATCTCATCTGATGCTAAGAATTGAAAGCTCATCTTAATGTCATTTCGCTTAAGTTCACCGAGTGTTATTTTTAAATAATAGCGCTGCAGCAGACCAGAGCTGACTGATTACAAATGGAAAAAACCACAATGGTATAATCCAGAGAAAGTTGTAGTAATTAATGAAAAGGATATAAAAGATTGTGATCGGAATGAGTGTCAACCTGGACGAACTTTATTCACGAGTGAAAGTGTACAGCATCTACACAGTGCATCCTAATGTACTTTTACTTGATCCGAGTAGAATTAAAATTCTTATCATACGTGTCGCGTCGTGAGATAAGCTTTACTGCGCAGAATGTTAAGATCATGGCTAAACCTATTATGGTCATTAGTCACACACTTGACGAGTTTCTTGTGATTTATGGTGTTAATTGCTCTTTTTTTCACGTGAGCGTGACGTGTTGACTGTTTTTGTTAATTTTACCTTTGACACAAGCGCGATTTCAAGTTCGGCCAATTATAGTTAAGTCGTGAATTGGTAAAAATGTTTAATTACCATGTTTGACTTACCTTGCTATTATTTTGTATTCCATTGTACTCCTTCTTGAAAATTATTCTTTAGCTAGAATAGGTAGCAATAAGCAATTTACTGTGAAATTGATAGAAATTCGGTTGCTGATTCGATAATAGAAGGCATTACAGCTATTAGCTATAATTTCCATTTTCTAATTCTAGCATAGGTTATGAGCGTCGATGGAGGGAAATGTTCGAAAGCCACCATGGGCCGGCCTTTCACTGCTATTACAATGTTTACACTGGGCAGGTTATTGTCGGACAGCCGCAAGATACTCTGCGTACACAAGAACATCATTATAGTTATACAAATACTTACTCGTACGTTTGTTTACAACTCTTTCACCAGTATGTCTCGAATTTATTCGTCGTTTTATAAAACATTGAACTTTTCAATGTTAAATTCAAATAGTAAAAACAACGTGAGTAAACAAATTATTGTTCATTGTGTACAATTGTATTGTTTCTAGTCATTTATGGAAATAATATAATTTGTTTATGTGTCGAATGATTTGACCCGAGATTTTGTTTTTATTTTAATAAGTACTATCAAATTACTGTTATCTCAAGTCATAAAACTTCTGCTCGTCCGTGAGAACTGATTCTATCTGTTGAATTCTTCGCTTTTATCTAATCAATGACTTTACTCTACTAAATGCATTTTAAGACCGTTAATTGCTTGTAGCATATAAAAGTTTATTCGATATAACTAATTACTACGCGTCTGAGAAAACTCGAAAATATATGAATAAATTACAATCATTCTATCTAGGTACTATTGGTACTACCTCTTAAGTTATATGGAGAATGTGAAATATTGCAGTTATTTCGAAATGCGTTTAAGAAACTTGAATAATTTGTAGTGTCTATTTTGCTTCCAACAGTTTAGCAATGATCGTCAAGGCTAAGTCTAAATGATGATATCGTATCTACAAGCTTGTGGTCACCGCTCGCAATCCGTCTAGTTTTATCTTTTTGATTGGTGTAATGTGATATTTATTTATAATCATTATAGTGGCATTAATACTAATGGTTCTATTGTTCTTAGATAATAAGTCTTGTGTTCATTACTGTAGTATACTTAATCGGTTAAGCCAGGTGTCCGATGTGATGGTGCGTTAGAAAAATAGATAAAGATAATTTTATAAGCAACGTGGCGTTGTTAGGGGGAAATGAAGTTATCTCAATGCTCTTCAGCAACAAATTACATACCAAGCTGGGCATAATTATGGGAACCTAATATTTTTTATAGTGTCGTATAACAATCCTATACACTGATGCGTATAAACATAGCTTGAGGCTTCACCGTCACCGTTTCTTCTTTCTGCATGTGTTATTTTTTTTGTTCTTAAATTATGATCGTTATCTTTTATTACACTGAACTCTAGAATGGATTAACATTTATTTTATTAGCATGAGAACATTTTTGGTATATTACATATTGTAGTAACATTTGCGTTCTAAGCAAGAACGCCTAGTTCCTTATCAAATTATGTTGTGTTCGACAAATCCTTGTTGATCACTGATATCTCCCCTCGGGACACCTGACGTACTATGGGTTCTACTTCCACCTGAGACTGTCACCCCATGCTACAACGGAAGCACACGATTGCTTGCTGTCTCGCTTGCACCCAGCCTCTCGCTCGCACTGTTTTTTCGTATCGCATTCCAAGCATCATTGTTTGGTCGGTCGCTCCCACAGACACGCTCGGCGGCGTCTACTAAGCCAACCGACGCTATACCTACCATCCATATAAGCTTTATCATTAAGGATTAGAGTTTAATTTCCTTTGTATCATTAGCCTCGTGGTTGTCCCTAGTCTACTGGTTTTGTAGCATTTGTTAACACTATTCTTCATTATGAATGTACCTACTAGTAAATTATAATGAAACGTTCACCGTTTGCTTTGATGTTCTAAAAGGAATTCTAAACATATGTACCGAGACTGTGCCATCAATCTTCTGAGTTTTATGTGAAATTTTCAAATTTTAATGATGTTTGAAGTTATCAATATTTATTTTAACTATTAAATGTCTCAATTTACTGAATAGCAATCCTAAGAGAAACTTTTCTTTGAACCATCTGTCGCCTTTCAAAGTAGTTTGAGCTAGCGATGGAAAAGGTTAAGCACCGTATAATAGGTACCTACCTACGTAATGATAATTTGCCAGATTAATGGCATTTTTTATAAAACATAATTGTTGCTTTTTATCATCATAATTAAATTTGCAAAAAAATTACAAGTTTGACAGGTAAGCTATAAAACTCTGCTATTGAATTTTTTGTCGGAAATGATTGAAGGCAGCCATTATTTTGATGACTTCGATTATATATTTTTAAATTGATATTGACATGTGACCGAAAATGTATACGTCTCTTTATTTTAAAAGGCTAATATATTGTGGTGGCTTCTATATTCTAGATTTAAAAATTATGTAAGTATTTTTTGAAGTTCCGAATATCTAATTTAATTAAAAACTCGTTCCACTACGGAACGCAAGTACTAAGCTCAGAGTCACTCGAGTATGTTTTGTGTGAAAAGAAATAAAACGACACGAATTAAGTATCGTGTCAGTAATGAAACCGTGACTGACATCACGTAACTATTCTTTACGAGCACTATTAAGAGGTTTTTGCGTCACTTTCAGCCGCAGTATGGCGTTGCGCGTACCCTTGGCCAGAATGTTCGCGTTTTGTCTCTTGCACTTTTTATAATTGATTACCTTGAATTATGCGTAGAAATATGCAAAGTACTAATGGCCATTTAAATAACTATAAATTGATAGAGCACGTAGCTACTGTAGCAGTAACAAAAAAATGTGGCGTCTTAAAAATTTACATTCTTGGCAACTATATTACATATTTTTTCTCATCAACATACCTACTATGTATATCTATGGTAATGTTATAAACAGGTAAAGCTCGTTTGTTGTTGTGTTTGTAAGAGGTAATTTCTAGAAGTCACGAAACCGACTTTACTGCTGAGTGTCATAGGATAAGTTTCATGGTGTAGTTAAAATCGCGGGCCGCGGCTACCAGCGGCTATGATACTGATGTTATGTTAGTTAATGTAATTCGTGACCACATAATTATTAAACTAATATCTATTTAAAGGTAACCAAAAAAAAAAGTCCAACTATCAGAATCTACATTAAGCTTGTTCTACGTCAATCACTTCAAGAGTCGCCGCAAAATATTTTAACGGCTCAGTTGTTTATTATATTTCGACAAATTAAATCGCATGAATATTTAAAAAAAAATGTTTTGACATTACCATAACCCGTCGGTTAAGTGAACAGGCCGTTTTTTGCCAGTTTACCTTCACAATGTTCGTAAGGTTGTCAATTTTTTACTGTCGTCGAATTAAGGACCACGTTCCGAAAGTCGTGATGGACCGATGGTCAAGGAGCTCGCCTGTCATGTATAAGCTAGCGGGTTCGATGTAGTTTCCTATGTTTATCTTGGACATGTAAGTTTGAAATCGCCAAGTTGCCTTGAGCAAGCGTGATGATCAATGCTCGTGCCCTTCTCTATAAGAAATTCCCTGCAGCAACAACCCAATTCCCTGCCAGCAGTGAAACAATAATGGGCTATTCTTTTTTTAAATGCTGTCTTCGAACTTTTTTTTTTTCATTTTTATTCTCAATTCAAGTCTTACATTACAGGGAATAAGTTTCTGGTTAGCACAGCGTCACTACACAGGGTGATCATATTAGTATTCATACCGTAATTAATATGCTAAACGCGGTTCAATTCGTTCATAAATTGTTACTCCAACGCGTGCTGTACTGATCTGCCGTGCGATTCTCTAACATATTTCAGCGCTGCGCTCGACGTCGAGCTGGTTGACGAAACTTCGGTAAAATCAACTCTATGCGTTGTGCGTAAAGTTGATTTGACAGTAGTGTCCTCGACGAGCTCGACGTCGAGCGCAGCGTTGAAATATGTTAGAGAATCGCACGGCAGATCATTCATTCATTCATTCAGAACCAATTAATTTGCTTAATTTTAATTAATTTGGACTCGGTTTCGTAACCTATATTATAATCTTAATCAGTATTATTACGTCAGTTTTAATCATCATAAAAATTGCAGCGACTCCTCCGCATGGAAATCAAGGATCCCACCTTCATTCGGCTCTGTTGCAAACTCGTTCTTACCTGACTTATTATAGGCTTTATTTGGACGACATTATGAACTATTTACGAGCTAAATTTCATATTTCAAGAAGTCATCAGTAAGTAAATTAGTCACCTTGTGTACAGGTATCTTCATAACTTGTTTGGCAAGGTGAACTGCCAGAATGAAAGACATTGACAACTATTTCATTGTATTCCTGACTTGTCTACATTTCTAAGCCCGTGGTGGGCACATGCCAACTCACAACTCGCAAAGAGACACTAACTCCGACGTTAGCAAGTGAGTCAATTACTGTTGATAACGGAGCGGTTATCGTAACCCGTCGGTAACCCACTTCGCAACAGGTGTAACCGTCACTCGCATACAATCTTTTTATATTTTATTTCTTTCCGTCGTCCGGCATAGCTGGCCGGAAGAATTTCACTTTTTTTTATTCAATTGCTGCGGCTTTCATCTGCAATTATGAATTCGAAAATTTGTTCTTTTGTTTGTGAGCATGTACTTATGTACCTACCTACCTACACAACAGACAGTTATGTTAGATATGTATGTGTGTGCATCAGTTTGCACATAGTTAGCTGTAATGCGTAAAATTACAAAATATTTATGCGTTAGCGATAAACTACAAAGATTATAACCAAGTACAGCGTTAAGTACAGGCCAGTAAAGTAGCGGCCATTACTTGTCGGCCCATTAAAATGCTCTCCCTGGACTAGTACATACGTTCTCGTTGCGCCTCATAAAATGGTGTAACGCACACTTCCTATAATAAGCGATTACAGTTATGTTGCAGTATCGCGTACGCGGTTATCTTCGTGATTGCTTTACGGCTTACAAGTTACAACGGAGTTAATTCAAACAACTCCCTTGTTTATAAACTAAACTTCAGGTACCTACCGAAAAAACCCGCGGTTCCAAAATTGTCGTGGGTTTTATCAACAGATTAATTAAATCCAAAAGTAGTATGACACTTTTTATACCGAAAAATAAAATTTAGGTATGCATCAAATTATTCGATTCTTGTTCATTACACATGAGTGCAAAGTGCAAGGGGCGTTCCCCTTTTTTTCCTTAAAAACCACTTCCTTTAACAGTTCAGTGAATTTGAATAAGAAACCCTTTTTAATGTTTGTGTTCCTGTGAATCAGACGCCGCGTGACGACGAGCGTGACCGACTAGCGGTACACTAGGTGCCTAATAGTATGAATAATAACATCCACCTGTATTGCAACAGCATCTGCAATCATTTGATATTCATAACTACGCAAGTCAAATATACAGATTCTCTAGAGCTCTGATAAACCACCTCTCTGGTTAGAATGGAATGAACAGTGTACGTGATTGTTCAACCATTCTAGAATAACGCTGAGTTCGGCGAATCGGTGCCTTCCTTTCTGACCAGGGGCGGAAAACCCTCATGGTTGTCTCCCGCCTTGGTAAGGGAGGAGACGGCGAAAGTTCTGTCAGACTCTAACTGACAAAAAGCCACACCGGTGTTGCCTTCGCTCAGTACCTTGTCCAGCTTCAATACAGAGATACCTTGCATATATTATAAGAAGATGCTCCATACTACATAGTATAGAACATTTCAATCGCATTTTCTTAGACATGCTAAACGGCCTCTCATACGCAGCGTCGCGGCTGGCTGCTCCTAGAAAGTCCAGCGTGAAGGTCGCCACATACTGGACTGAGCTACTGAGGTAACACACTATAGCGTATTGCAGCTCGGCACGTGCCTAGAATACTGAACATGGATCATTTGTGAGGTGCCTCAAAATATTTCGGTACTACCAATACTTGCTCTTGCTATAACTGCCTCGTTGGCCTAGTGGTCCTGAGCGCGACTGCTACGCTAGAGGTCCTGGGTTCGATTCCCGGGTCGAGCAAAAAGTGTTATTGAGTTTTTCTATGAAATTCTCAGTAGCAGCTCGGAGTTTGGATTTGTGCCCGGTTAATGGCAATAGGCTCGCCCCCTATTACATGGGACCTAAATATACCGGCGAACTGTGGGTGTACATTGGTACACCTCTGCCTAACCCTTCGGGGAATACAGGCGTGATGGTATATTTTTTATATATATATTTTTTTTTTTTATACCAATACTTTTGCCATAGTGAAATAAACCTAATGTGGTGGAAACAAGGTTTATAAACACGCATCTCTAGCACAAGGCTGTACGCTCGCATTATGGTATTATAATGACTATTTCAGTGGTAGCGTACAAATACATTTTTTTGAAAACATCCGAAACATCCTCTGATTATGTTGTATTGGCAAGATGTAGGAAGAAATCAGGTGTTTACTTTGCGGTAGAATAGGTAAAGATTTTATTTTCTTCCTTTTATTATATGGCCTGTTGCCAGCCATTTTTAGTAAACACTCATTTCTGTTCGCGTGGAAGTCAAGATTACCATAAAACATATACTATGTACTCAGCAGTAGTACCTTTCCATTACTAAAAGATTTGTTGTAATGTAAAATAGTGCGTCCAGTACTTTTCAGTTTTACTTTTCCTTTTTTTTCTTTTTTACCGACAATTGAAACAAAATGAAAATCAGTATAAACTCCTAGCACACGACTGCAACTTGACCTTACAAGTATGGTTTCTTAAAGGACTGGGTAAGTTTAATGTCCTTCGGTTATTAAACATTTCCCATTGTTTTCTGAAGTGCTCCCTTCAACTGCCTTTGTTTCGTTAAAACTTTCAACAATGGGCTCGTAAAAACAGGAGCTCTAAAGCACGCTGAACGTGCCACGTGACACAGTGTTGTCGGCGAGTTTTTCTACGAGACATTCGACAAAACTCACTGTACTTAAATTGTACTTAGGGTCAGTTCACACCGACACACAGATACACATTTCATCGTTTGAATTCAGAATACGTTACACCTTCTCACAATGAAATGTGTATCTTTTCGTGTAGTAAACAAA
Source organism: Caradrina clavipalpis (assembly GCA_932526535.1). Classification (NCBI taxonomy): domain Eukaryota; kingdom Metazoa; phylum Arthropoda; class Insecta; order Lepidoptera; family Noctuidae; genus Caradrina; species Caradrina clavipalpis. The sequence goes on from OW052089.1 coordinate 377,493, forward strand.
GTTATATTTTGAGTAACTCTATTAAAAGGTGCGCGCAGCGTCGCGTCTCGTTGTGAACTGACCCTTAGCCGTGTTTATCCTTGAACATGTGAGGTTTTGTTAAAAGAAAATAACTTGAAAATTAATTCAAAAACGAGTCTAAAAAATCACACACAACTCATTAAAACCAAGTGTTTTTTCATTTATTTTGTAATGTGGTTTTCTTTGGGTTGGGTTCAGACAAGGATATAATTTGAATTAATGCATTCAAACATTATAAAATAAAATAATGGTCTACTTATGTATTTTGAAAGAGAATAATAAAGAGCCTTAATTTGCTTACTAATTATTTATTAAATAAATAAAAAAAAGTGAGTTAGCGTATGATTGTATTTTGTAAGACTGTCAACTTACAGTTTACATTACAAGTAACTTTATTAGTTGTTCATTTCTATTTTTACTTACCTTATTTACCATGACAACACATGTGTTTCTAATAACCGCAGAACACATTCCTACACGACTAGAAAAACAACGTTCTTTTATTAAAAATAATTATGCGCGCACGCAGTATTGCATTCCATGCGAAAATACTGACACAGATTTATAAAACTTTGTCATGCTAATTTTGTCATAATCTGCTAGATTTTTGTTTATATTTGCATCATAATTATTATATTTTATTACACTTAGCCCATATTTTATCTATTTAAAGTGCAAGTAAGCATTTTTTATTTTAAGTTATAATAGTAAATTAAATAAAATGTGAAAAGTAGACAGCGTCATTTTGTCAGTTAGGACTGTATGTAACCTCCATTTACAATTAGGTAGGTTCGTAAATTACTTTAATCAATTAATCGCCATGCTTAGTGCAAATACGAGTATGTAACTATGTCATGTACCAAAAAAGGTTATTGTTGCTTATAACCAGCACGTATTGCTAACATAGCAGTTAGGTACCGAAAGCTCGTGTGAAAATAGGAATATAGACTCCTTCAAAAAGGAGAGTTCTCAATGAAACGATTGATTCTATAGGTAGGTAAACATGCAATATAGTGTCGCATATAACTGCGTTCTATTAGAACCGGCCGCCAAGCGTGAAATATTCCGGCATTCCGACTGAGATCAATTAATTCACTCGTTGACAAATACGAATGCTAACGATAGCATTGCAATGAGAAACGAATATCGAACATATTTTTACGTCAGATTTCTTTTTAAGAAAAGGAATTGTTGTTTTTTGGTTAGGCTCTTTTATTTCAGCTTTTTCGTTCGTAGGCATTTTGTAACAGCTTGTGTGATAGAAATGGAGTAAATAGAACCTTGAGGACTTACTAGATAAGTAGATGCATAATTAAAATGCGTAGTCACGGAAATGCAGCGTGGACTCGAGCCAAACAGTTGACTAAACGGTTGTTGTGTAGGCGCCGGCGCGCGGCGTCGCGTCGTTCGCTACCACATCATGTGGAGGGAAAACGACAGACCTATAGATAATACAATTATGATTACTACAAGAAATGAGTAGGCACCTAAAGCTGGTAAAATAATAAGAAAAACGTATAATTTGTTTATTATATGCAAGCTTTTAATATAACTAGCTTCTGCTCGCGACTTCGTCTAGGTCAAATTTAATATATTATCCCACGGGAACCGTACAATTTTCGGGATGAAACGTACCTATCCTATGTGTTATTCCACACTACAATCTTATCTATCTCAGTGCCAAATTTCATCCATATCCGTTCAGCCGTTTAAGCGCAAAAGATTAACAAACATCCATCCATCCTTATAAACTTTCGCATTTGTAATATGAGTAGGATACGATAGGAAGTAGGATTTTACTACCTTGCCTGCGGCGCAGAACTATAATTATTTTGCTACCATAAAAGTAGCCTATCCACCAGATTCATTAAGTTGCATATTTCACTGTATATGTTTCAATAGTCACTTTAGCAACTACAGACAGTTTCGTACAGCAAGCCACTCAAGTGCAACAGTCACTGCAAGCAGACATAACGCAACTGTTGACACAATCATTTCGCACGTTCGTACAATGTGAATAAAGTGATGGAGGTAAAACACGGCGGGAGTGAATTAAAATGGTTCGTAATTGTTCAAATTAGACGGATATTTTGTTTTCCTTATCAATGTATTGTTCGTAGTATTAATTTATTGTTATATATTGAGGATGAACAAACCTTGGTCTCTTTTGATTCAGAAATACCTTTAAAGTTCATGGAATTTATGCTATTATCATGTTTTTAGGAGACCAAAGTTCGACCAATTGTATAGCAGACACATAACATTCTGGTTCATTCAACTTCAGTGTGTCAAAATCAAAATCAAAATCAAAGCATTTATTTCAATTAGACCATTTACAGGCACTTTTGAATTGTCAAGAAGTTACAGTTTAATATTGAAGCTAGTTGCTCGTTCCAAAACGTAGGTCTCTATGGAGAAGAACGAGCAAGAAACTCCATGGACACTCTTTTCATTCAATTTGGTTTTTACAAAAACTTGGTTACAATATTCTTGTTGCTTCTATATGTGAAAACAATGAAGTGAAAGAATGAAATATAAAAAATAACAAAATTATAATAAAGATGTAAGCCATGGCAGTCAAGAGATGACCAATCCCAACTGACAGCACCCGTTCACGAATATGACGCGTGCATCAGCACCATTTAGCTCAACCATCTTGAAGGGAACCAAACGACCCAACCCACGCGCCACCGTCAGCGAGACATTAAAGTGAGCATGACGAAACTCTCAACTGCCATGCTCAGTGTCCAACACATAGTAACTTAACAAATAAATGGCTCCATGGTACTCACATTTACAAAATTGAAATAAATTATGTTAAATTATATAATACTAAGGTTTTTAGTGAACCTATTCGACTGATGTATGTAATAAATAGCAATAAAATAACGGTAAACGTTATTAAGGTCAATCAAAATGAAAAAAGGGGTAAGAAACATTCCCAAAAAAAAAAACTATCTATTAATTTGTGAGCCCGAGTCTCTGTGGAGCAGGACCAGCATTAAGCCAAGCATTCTTATCATTAATATAATCTTCTAACTTATAATATGCCTGACTACATAGTGTGCGTTTGATGCAAGTTTTAAATTTTCTCTCATTTAGTTCGAGAATATCGAGCGGTATTTTGTTATAACATTTTACACAGTACCCCATAAAAGAACCGTGCGCGTGCGCGTGTGACCGTCGAACCCTGCGCGCACTCGAGGGAACAATATGTTCTTCAAACCTTCACAACTGTCTGAATGTTTTTCTTTGCTGAAAAAGACACAACTGGACATATTGTGCAAAAGAAAAATGTAACTTCGCAAGTCGTCACATAGCAAATTATAGTCAATTATGAGCGATTTATAACTTCCACAAATTATCTTAACCTTTTGGAATAAGAAGAAAAAATCGCCTACGATTAACATTTGGTACGTGTAAGCAATTAAATAACAATAATTACAACTGTAATTAAAGAAATACAGAATTATCGATATTAATAATTCTTGTGCATGCAGTAAGTTCGAGTTTCGCAATATTGTACACAAGTGCGATTCGTTTCGTAACCTGGATATTAATTACATTAACATAGTTCATTGTCTGTACGCACACGTCTCGTATTTATGTAATAATCGTTCGAATGTATGATTATATTGATTATGAACTAGTTTGCGATGTTCAATAACTTCGGCACGCGATTCGCTTAAATGTAGGCAGAGATTATAAAGTTGTAATTGTTATGAATACAACCTAAGGGAAACATTAATATTTAATAGTGTTAATAACTCTTTATAATGAAACCATATTTTTATAGTTGGATCGTAAAACTAATCTGTATGCAAGTTTGGTGGCGGAGTCATTAGTAGAAGTTGTGAACAAAAAAGTCCAAAAAAATATTCTTGGAAAATAAATTCAGTACTCGTCCAGAGACTGCCTTTGTGCTCGGTCAGAGGCGAGGGAATAGGCTCACCCCAGCTAGGTTCAATGAACTTAAACCTAACTGGCTTATAATAAGCTCCTTGTAACATAAAAGGACTAAAGGAAATCTCAGGCAAAAAGCCTTATCCCCGTTCAATGTGTTACCAACAAAACCAGATCAAACGTAAACAAACACGATCGCGGAACACACCCGAGAAAGTATACCTCTCAACGATTCACAAGCACACAGATACAATCTGTGCAAACTGGCCTGGGCAGCCGTTTGCACAGTAATCGCGCCATCTGGCGTTAAATACGAGTAACATTGCTCGCGATAATTGTACGAGTGGTACTAGTTTAAACAAGCTTACTATCTGACAAATAATAATGTATGAGGATTACAGGATCCCTGATAGGAGTTAAATGTGCTTGTGTGGCTTGCACCAGCGCTTCTCCGAGAACAGTCTTATCAATGATTATTGTAATGTCTTTTAAGACGCTGATTGGGGAAGCAACAAGGTTTAAGGTGCAACAGGGTTGTAGCCATTTGCAAAAATTAATTAATTACTTCACGACACTGATTTATGAATTAGAAAATAATATTCGTAAGGTAGAGCCCTAAGCAAAACCACTTAACTATGTATGTAATTAAAATTAGATGTCTTTATGTATAAGTATGTATTTCTTGAAAATAGTTAACTCTTTTTTCCATTTTCCAATGACGCAGAATCGCTGTTGTACCGAACTTCTGATGGGAAGCTAGAAGCTGGAGTCCTCACCACTATTATTTATAGTGAAAAAGTACCTACTATATCATTATTTCATCTGTCTTTGTAGCATAGTGTTATATTTTCTGTCATAATAAGCTGTGCTATTTTTATGTATTGTAAATGGTTCATACTTATTGTTTTATCAAAGCACAGGGGCTCGAGTTATACGGTGTTAAGACAATCATTAACACAATAGGTAATGGCTGTAGCAATTATAGCACGACTGCATAGCGACAATTAAATGGATAATGGCGCGGGTGAGAGGTTGACGCCGATAAGATACCTAGTACAACGCTGCTCTCTAACATCGGCGCTTACCTGCTATTTATTAATTTAATTACGGATAATTTAATAAATATGGTCACAAATTAAAATTGTTCTCCTTTAAAAAACGTGACTCCGTACTAGATATTCCTGTTTTGTGGGGGCGTTTATAAACATAGGTATAAATAAATTATACAAATGTAAAATAAATTATACAAATGGCTGAATGAGTGTAGCTTTTACAGTTTGAAAGAATTTATGGATAAAAAATATTGACATTTTATTCTAACATTAATGTAGGTACTTAATTATGATTTACCTGTAACAAAATTTTTGCATGCTATGTTTCATCTTAGCTAAACATGTTTGTGCTATAACCTATACTTAACACCATTGTATACCATGTTTTACGCAAATAAATTATTTTATTATTATTCTCATTTATTAGTTACATATACATATTAAATACATTTTTAAATATTAGTATAAAAAAATAAAAACATTTAAAAATATAAAAAATAGTAGCCCACCGGCGTCGGGAACAGGGTCCAAGCCACCGGTGGTCAGGGCTCCTGAGAAAGGAATCTCCTAACGATACGCGCCGTGTCTAGGAGTACCGCTTTCTGAATCAAGCCCTTGATCCAACCGCCCAACGAGAGCCTCCTCAGGTGTTGGTCGAGGCTCTTGGCTATTATGCCATTGGCCGTCACGACTATCGGCACAATGATTGCCGTATTCACATCCCACATGTCGACAACCTCGCGAGCCAGATCAAGATATTTAATTTGTTTATCTTTCTCAGCTTTCACGAGGTTCTCGTCATGCGGGACAGTAATATCAACGATCATTGCGCGACGCTCTAATCGATCTACCACCACTATGTCAGGCTTATTGGCAACAATAGTCCTGTCAGTGATGATAGATCGGTCCCAATATAACGTGATATGACCATTTTCAAGAACTGGGTCGGGCACATATCTATAGTATGGTACTTCCGATTCCACAAGACTGTATTTCAGAGCAAGTTGCTGATGGATAATCCTGGCTACAAGGTTGTGTCTATGCAAGTAGTCTCCGTTAGCCAGACGAGAACAACCAGATATAATGTGACGGATTGATTCCCCGGGACGATGGCATGCCCGACAAATGTCAACCGTACCGTCCTTCACAATATATCTCCGGTAATTGTTCGTCATCATAACTTCGTCCATAATAGCACAGACAAAACCTTCGGTTTCCCCAAAGAGGTCACCAACGCGCAGCCAGGATACGGACGCCTTGAAGTCTACATCCGGCCCATGTAGGGCCCGGTAGTAGCGCCCGTGAAGCTCCTTGCTCTTCCATACCTCCATGCGATCTTTAGTATCTAATACTATAGGTTTGCGCCAGTTCTCGTTCGCTAAAGAGAGCGGGGTGAGGCCCTTGTCCACTGAGACCACATCTCGGTGCATCCCCACATCAGCTTCCAGGAAGTACTCCCTGAGACTGCATATCTCACGGTTGTGCATGGTCTTAGCATTTAAGAAGCCTCGACCACCACACTTCCGCGGGATATACAGTCTCATTACTGACGACCTTGGGTGATGCATCCGATTTGCGGTCAATAGTGAGCGAACCCTCCTATCCAGGGCGTCAAGTTCTGTCTGAGTCCATTTGAGTATGCCAAAAGAGTACATCAAAACCGGCATGACCCAACCGTTGAAGGCGCGCACCTTGTTACCGCCTGATAAAAGGCTATTATTATTATTATTATTTTGATTCCGTTAATTATCTCGCGACCCTAAGGTCCCGGACCTTTGAAAGGCGTACGAGGAGCCGAAGCCAACTCGCAGAGGCCCCTTAAATGGCTTTACCATGAAATGGAACACCAACCGACAATTGTCCCTGTTTGCACTATGCAAATGCACCCAATCCCCGGCTGGTGCAGGACTATAGCAGAATATGGAAACAAAGAATAGGGCTATGGGTTTTGGTGGCTTAAATATACTAGTTTCCTGACACTATAGAAGAGCTATGGCCCCTGCCAATCAATGTTTTTATGACACAGATAAAATAATTATATAATAATAATAATCATTATTATTATTATTATATGAACTTACATACACAAATATTTGTACCAAGCGGGAATCGAAACCTCGAAACACGCAGCGCAGTCTTTAATCAATGTTTCATTAAATTAAAATAAAACCAATTGTAAATGAGAAATGTCAGTAATGGGAAACTACAGAGAATAGGGTCAAATCCCTTATGTTGATACATATATATAAGGAAACAAGAACTACAAATAAATAACCAATACCTACTATCAGCACGCGTCCACTGATATTTATGTTTGTTTGTTTAGGTATATGTTTCTTTAATTATCTTATGCCATATATTCTATTATAATTTTATGTCATTTTAATACTGTACTCGTCTCTTTACTAATATTATAAAGAGGAAAGATTTGTATGCATGTATGTAACGAATAAACTCAAAACTACTGGACCGAATTCAAAAATACTTTTACCATTAGAATGCTACATTATCCCTCTTTAACATAGGTGTTATAACATCACGCTACGATCCATGGGAGCGGGAGTGGAGCAGTAACCAAAGACGTCAATTAACGCAGGTAAAATAAGCCACGTGGACGAAGTCGCGGATAGTTCACTAGTTTCAAATAAAGTAGAATATGACTCCTAATAAAAACTCAAAGTATGAAATGGATTTACGAGTATATTAATCTTTTTCACACAGACTGCGAAAAATAGTATATTTTCATTGTATCAAACATCGCGCAACCGAGCCTTTACGACTATATTCCGTTATATAATTAATAGTTTGTTAAAAGTAATCTGTGCACCGGTACTAACGCCATTATGCGTCTGCGCAGTTCGGCGGTCACACATAATCGATGTTACGCAGCCTGCAGAGCTTAGACTCGGTTTTATTAACTGATAAGCTACGGAATGTAGGTGTAAAGTGCGTACAAGAAACTACCTAGGTTTCAATGTTATTGTTTTGAATTGAAATACTACCTACTAGAGACGAGTAGGTACCTATAGTTCCTTGTAAAGAAACTATTAAGGTTTGAAGTATATGGGTGCCGGTGTAATTTCACATGACACATTTCAACTTTGTCTCTGGGATGGCAACGCATTTGCAAGGTCTCTGGTGTTGCAGATGTCTATAGGCAGCGGTGACCACTTAACATCCGGTGAGCCAGCCGTCGCGGCGGCTAGTTTGCCATCCAATGATACTAAAAAAAGGCTTAAACAATACCTCTTCTACTGCCTGCTCTTATTCAAAATTATTCAGGGGCAGCATGAAACGTGTTTTCATTTCCATTTTCTTTTGACAACCGTCATGTTATCATTCATACCCTTTTCAAGTTAGCATTCACATCATCATACAATCCATTCATCTTTCCTTTGGTTACACGGAAGGAGGGACCGTCTGTACATGGGTTACTTACCCGATTAAAACACTCTTTCAATTATCATTATATATTATCAAACGTAGATAAATAAGTCTTGTGAGCCCTTTCTTATTAAATAAAAGAGTCTATCGCTATTATAATAAGGTCGGATATGGCCAAACCAGCCAGTGTCTTCAGAAGGTACGAATTAATGCCCTGCCAAATTCTATCGTTAAGCAACAAAGTGAGAATTTAAAGGAAAAGTGTGATCAAGAAATACATAAGTAACTACTTAGTACTTCTTACTTCTTAGCGTCGTCCCTGAGTCCCGGCCCCCAAGGACACGCATGGACAGGGCAAACACATAAATAACGTCTTCGCTCATAAAATCTTTATTGACGATCATTATTACTTGTAGGTACAGGTAAATAACTAAAACGATAAAAGATAACTTTGATGTTAACCCCCTTCATACTGTACTAAGCTGGTGTTTTTATTACATTTGGGATCATCTGCTTAATTGAATACAAAGACACGAGATTAATTGAAACAACCTTGAATATCATGACAGTACGCTTGTATTCCCCGAAAGGTTAGGCAGTCAGGAGTCATCAGGTCATCAGTCAGACAGGGCATTTCACTAAAACCTTGAACATTTTAGTTATTATGAGGTAAAATGATTCTTATTAATCCTTAGAACTGAATAGGTATCATGTTGTTTTAACTTTAGAAGAACATGATAGCGGTATTGTTTAAGGTAACTAGCGTATAACTATCGTAATTACCTACAACACACACAATTTTCAAAAAATGTTATTAAGTTAATTAAAAAGGTTACATAATTAAAAACGTTTGCGATTCACGATTGTGTACACGTGATATTTATTAAATGCTTATAATATAATTGATGAAAATGATTCTTATTGATTTTTGAGCAAAAAACATAATTATCAACTTCGCATCATAAAATAAAGTAAGACGATTATTTTCTCAACGTATCCAAATGAAACTGGTTTTTATTGTTCAAAAAATTTATGAGAAAACTTTGAAATTTGCATTTTATTAGATTGTTATGTTACATACTATAACACTTACATGGATTCTGTCCCGAGATAAATATATTAATTTAAATTTAAATAACCTTCTTGAAAGCTATAAGCACTAGGGCCATGGGGTCCGAGCGCTCATCTAGTTTTCGGGACATCTCCAAGCGACTGGTCGATTCTTCACGTGATCAGAAGGCTGGCCTTTTCTTGCGCGAAATAATTAGCATTGCCATACAACATGGCAATGCTGCCAGCCTTTTGGGCACTGGTCCCATTAACAGCAATGCAGATGAGTTTTTTGATGCCCTATGAGCTTCCTTTTTTTTATTAACTGTACATAGTTTGTAATTTAATTATTTTTATTTAAGTTAGTTTTATGTTTGAAAAATACATAATGACTCTATGGTCAATTAAAATAACCCTATCAAGATTTATTATTCATAAATCTATTATTTTACTAGTCTGGGAAAAAGTTAAGTAAAAAGACAGCTTTTATTTAGTTTACGTGTTTTGTGATGAAATAAGTTGATTTCTGAAACAATGCAATATTTGCATAAGCGTAGATTATGGGTGATAAAATGTATCATTCATTTTCTTATTTCAGTAGTAGCGTGTAGAGATGGTTCGGGGTTCCCAATGATTATAATCACATTGCCATCAACGTGATACATTGGAAACACGTTTTTTCCAACAATCAGTAGCCTTAGTATTTTATGGCCACCGTGCATTTCCATGGATAGGTATAGGTACGTTTTGAGACCTAGAACATCAAAATAATGATATTATGCAAATATGCGTTTTCGACTGCCTCGGTGGCCTAGTGGTCCTAAGCGCGACTGCTACGCTAGAGGTTTTGGGTACGAAGTCCAGGTCGAGCTTTTGCTCGACCCGGACTTCATAATTTCAGAATTTCATAGAATAACCCAATAAAGCTTTTTAGCTTTATTGGGTTATTCTATGAAATTCTCAGTAGCAGCTCGGAGTAAGGATTTGCGCCCGGTTAATTGTATAGGCTCGCCCCCTATTACATGGGACCTAAATATACCGGCAACTGTGGGTGAACATTGATACACCTCTGCCTAACCCTTCGGCGAATACAGGCGTGTTGGTATGTGTGTATTTTTGCAGGCCTTTATAATTGTTCCGAAATTCAATTCACGGCCATTTCAAAACTATAAGGTGGTTCGACGAATGTAGGACTCCGGGAGAGTCGTACAATCACTGAGGATACAAAATATTGTGAAAATAAAATATACGGACAGTCTATTGAGCTGGAAAATCAAACAGAGAATTGCTTAACAATCTTATAAGTAACCTATACAAACAGAAAAACAAAATTGATTAATAAATAAATGCCAATATTAATCTATTCTGGTTAGTGGTTTCCTTCACCTTGCCTTCGATCAACTTTAAATCAGAGATGCGGTTGATCTCATTCTAAAATGTACTTCATTGTTTTAGATTAAGGTTTTTTCTTGAGTAGCAGATAACAAGCTCAGGTAGAACAGGATAAACTAGTTATACAATTATGTATCTAAACAAGTCTAACATTTAGATTTAGTTCCTTTTTTTGTGGCAATACACGTAGTTATATAGGTATTTGTAGCTTACAAATAAAAAAATGCTTCGTCAAACTTGTGTCTCCTGTCTTTTTTCTTGCGCGAAGAAAAGGCAACATTTATTTTTATTTAATTATAATGACGCAAATGATCATAAATGTATTTAATTATAAAATACAGAAATAGCTGCAGTGGGTAGTCTCGAGTAGGTTAGTAATCTTATCAACGTTTCCCACGGTAATCAGAGAGCTTCTTACAATCATGAATGGTTACAGAATTGTGGCAAGAGCAGATATGATAAGGAGAGAATGTATTTATAATGTGTTACTTAAACACAAATACCAACTGACTAGCTTTACCTCGCGGTTTTTTAATGTCTTTAATTTGTTGCTCCGCTCCTGTGGGTCATAGCGTGATGTTATTCAGCTTATGCTATTCCTCATAAATGTAGCTATCATTTACAATAAAAATATTTTCTTCAATACAACTGTACTTCCACTTCCAGAAATAAGCGCGTTTAAAGTAACAAAAAATATGCATCTTTATTATTTTCGAATCGATTATAAATAGCAGTTCTTAAATCATTGATATTTACAATAATTTAGATACCCCATTGCTACGAAGAGACACGTTTCCATTTCCAAGGAGTATCACTATTGAACTGTGGCTTACACGTTGTTGATTTACAAAGAAAATTGCAATAGATCGCACGTCTTTCAAATCAGGGACGTTTACAAACGATTGAAAAACAATGTCTCCATCGTAAACAGAAGTACAACCGCGGTAACAAGTTATTACAAGCGAAGGACGACACTGATATTGTTTAGATGTTAACATTATGTCGAGGGTGTACTTGTGACGTGCCAGCTCACTAGCATGAATTTTGCGATGGTGTTAATTCTGTTGATGAAGTTAAAACTTCTAAAGAAGATAATAAGATGGAGGTACTGTAAATGCCATTATTACTGCTAAAAATACAAAACTATACAATGTCAAGTCCGATTTTAAGGTATCGTTTGAAAACATCTTGTATCGACTCGGAATAATACCCGTGTTAAGTCCAAATGTTTCAAATTCAACGAATGACAAATCGACATCATTGACATCATTCGTTATGTACTCACGTCATGAAGTACCTTTTCGGTAATCAGTCACCGATAATAATAATGTAGTAACATAAGTACTTAGGGCTCTTATTTATTCTTTATGAGAACCATCCATTTTGAATGCTACTGAATTAGTTAAAGTCACTATAAACTAAGGTTTATAAAGTCTTCGTTCTGAGCTCATTTGAGGAATGGAGACCTCATTGCAGTCTTGTGAATGTATTCATACGATTTATGACTTTCGTAATCGTATATTTACAGTAGTTTAATCTACTCTAAACAGGCGAGCCACAATTTTAAAAGGTACCTACATCTGCATGTAGCCCATCAAATGATCCATCGATAACATTATAATACCTGAACATGTATAAATCTCCTCCATTTGTATTTCAACTATGATGCGACAAGCCGCTAGCCGCACTTTAATCCCCGGATTATATAACATCAGCAAGCACTCGCACTCGTTACACATTCATGATGCAACGTCCACCCGGCGTACCAGAGTCTATATGTTATAACAGCATTGAGTCGCACGTGATGCTCGCCGCGAACTTCACGCTATCACATCCAATCAATCGCAGGTTGGAATCAAACCCGATCGAGTTACGTGCCAAATTGATTTCCATTTAACGCGTAACTGTTCATGAGTTTTCGAGAAAAGCAATAAGCGACTGGGACTGGTACTGATTGACAAGTTTTTAACTCTCAGGGTAGTCAAACAAGAAATATTAATCAGGATTATACAAATTGAAATCCAAAGACAATCATATTCTGTTACTGTCTAAAATAATTATGTATGTTAGGCATTTTTCCCCAGACGTAAAATTGCTTTTTTATCTCTGACACTGAAGACATTTTTGCAAATAAAATAAAGTACCAGACGTCAACCTTTTCTTAAATTGAACAAAAAATTGAGTCTCACAAAAACGTTGTGAAAAAACACGTCTTTCGAATAATACTGTCACGTATCCAGATCTAGAAGTGTAATTAAGTGGGGTATGTTGAACTGGCTCACCTTTTAGAGGGCACGTTGATAACGCTCCCTCGTGACAGGTCAGCGCATCGGGTCAAGGAGACTACATGTGTGATAGTGCCGGCATTATAAACAGTCATAGAAATGCTTTGAAATACAACATAAATACTATTAATCAGCTGCATATCGGCTGGAACTAATTTTAAATGATTTGAAATAATCATTATGTTGTTGGTAAAGCAAATGATAGGTACGCATAAACAAAACACTCACATTTCCAAAAGCTTTTAAGAAACCTGGAATTGGAATTCAAACGTGTTTCTGAAACAAGTGAAAAAAGCTCGGCTAGTCGCTTCAATTGCTGTCATTACATTAAAGTTATGGACAAAACGTGCCTTTATAATTAAAGACATTGCTGTAGCTTCTTCGCAAGTTGATTTTAAGCTAAATGTTAAAACATCACAAGTTTGTAATTCTATTTACATAATTATTCATAGTTTCATAAAAGTAATGCTAAAGCCGCTCCACAGTATAAACAAACAAGTCGTTAAGCAGAGGAATTTGAAGCAAACTCAAGCAAAAGTAAAACTTCAGCAGGTAAAATGTTAGTTGAAACAAAAACGATCTTAAAATTTTGGACAGAAATTCCTAAAATAACAGAAAACCTTTGTTCCAAACCATTTCATAATTTTTAATTTAGGGATCCGTTAAACATTTTAGATTATGTTGAATTCGATAAAAATGAGTCTATAAAAATGAAAAATATCTTAAAGGGGTCCCTTCCTTAGTCTGTTACATGTAGGCAGATGTCATTATATACCATCAACACACGTACATTAGCATTATCGAACTATACTAAAAACCCAATTATTTGAGATAAGTTTATTATCATTCACAATCGTAGTTTTATTTTTGTAATTATACTGTATCTGCGGATTACTTTGATAGTTGGTACCCGATATGGTAATCAATGTTTTTGCATCGACTTTAATATGAGAAAGGCCATTTGCTTGATCTTTTCTTTTTTCTGTTACCTTCACCTATTTTCATATGCTTTGGATTTATTGCGTCTTTCTCTATTTGGAGTTTGTCTATCTTTGAAGCTCTTAGATTCAAGTTGTGAAGGTATGTTACGATTTTACATATCCATCAATATTAACGACCCAACTTCACCCGCTGCAAAAAACACTTTTTATAATCTTTATTCAATTAGTTTGAATTTTTATCCTGCCTTATTCAAACTACAACAAATTCAAATAAATGCTTGGGTATTAAACTAAAAAGGGGATCTTAATCAATAAGGTACACCGACTCACAAAATCTTATTGCAACATCTGAATTTGGTTGAGCTAAAATTGCTTGTATTATGCCTACCTCTAATATGTTTTATTTAAATGTCCCCTTTGATTCTGTTTCTTGACAATGCATCGGCAAATGCTTTACCAGCATAAACCTTTTCATTTGTGCCTATTTAATTAAACATTAGCTTCACTTATTTAATATTTTCAATGACCTGTAGATATAATGCATTGGCTTATTTGAAAGCGCACATACATTCTTAGAAGCCCATCACTGCAATGTCTTAGTTGATATTATTATGTGAATAAATACAATAGACTGTTTTAATGAAGTTAGTTACTATTTTGAGAAGAATTGATATTGCCATAATAAACCTTTCATATGATAGGTACTAGTTCATTGTAATCGCTAAGAATATGTACAGTTTAAATATAAACTTACTTTGAGAACCAACTATAACAGATTGTTTATATTCTGAATGTGAAATAAGTGCTTACCTTTATCAAATAACTCTTAGTGATTGTTTTAATAATATTCCCGGTTTTTCCAGTTTTCCATAATACTGTGCTAGTATTCATATTGTAAAAAGTAATATTGTGAATTTATATTATGTATACGCATTAGTATAAACGTAATAATAATAGCCAATTGGTAGCTCAAAATAATGATGAAAAGAGCAAAGTTCTGATAGTAGATCATCATTTGGGTAACGATGAAATAATTTGTTCGCAAAAAAAGTAACATGAGAATGTTGCGTGTGACAGTAACGACGGTCACAATGACAAAACAAATGACCCGACAAATGCTCACCCATTGTCTTAAGCATTTACTCATACATTATAATAAGAGGGCTTAATGCACTCGTTGTTCGCAGGAAATGTCTCTTATTCTTAAAGTAATTTAAACATTTTACATACATTAATAAAATTGGGATGGGTCTTATTTAAAATACAACGTAATATTCGCAAGTAAAGCCAAGTAATGGGTATTTCATGTATATGTATAAAAGCTCTTACAGTATTATTAGAGGTGTTGTGGACTTTGCGATTTTATGATTTGTAAGTGTTTTCTAAACTAAAATTATAAGGAGAAAAGATTTGCATTTTTATTTGTAATGGATAAAGTGAGAAACTATCTACTTAATGCATTTTAAAACTTCTATCACCTGTGTAAAGTTACGTTATCAGCGAGTAACATAGGCATATTATTATGTTTAAAAAAAATGATATCCGTAAAAAAATTCACACGGACAAACTCATGCAAAAACTAGTAATTTATAAAAAAAAATATTCTAAGTGTTCATGACGCTGGTTTTTAATTATTAACATTTTAACTTCATTACCCAAGAATGAAGAAGTAATAAAGAATACAAGTCTCAAATATGTAGCCATTGTTCTATGGCAAATGTGGGATGTTTCAATAATTATGGCAGTTACGCAATGCAACGACCTGTCATTACTTTAATCCTAGCCTTCTGTTTGCAAGTCATCTAAGAAACTTGATTTATTACCCAAGTATTTGTTGGGTTTCCTGTTGCCAACTTTTTTTAGTGTTTGTCTTAATTATTGTTTAATGCTCAATTTTGGTTCGTCTATCTATAATAACATGGGATGGATTCATCATAATTGAAAGAGAATCCTAACATTACAACTATTAATATTCTACAAGAATGTTCTAAACATGACGCTAAAGTTGTGGTGCAAAAATTTCTGGAAATTATATATCCGAAGTTCAATATTGTAAGTCAATATTTTGGGAATTTTGGGAGTCAAACAGAGAATTAACAAAGTAATCAGCCGGCTATCTTCCTTCTATATGAAGAGCTTATAATGAGAGTTTTACGTCAACGCATGTGATTACTCACGTATGACCCAACTACAGTGTAATCTTGTGTTGGGATTTGCAATAGCTGTAATGGTATCTTTTACCTCTTTATCAGTCTAAAGATTACTGGTGTCTCTGTGACGTCATCGTCTGGACATCAGGGGACTATCTGTGTTGACTGTGTAAACTGTGACGTCATGTAATATGACCACCCGGTCACTTTGAGGGTATCGTGTTGTGTCGTGTTTCTGTTGAATGTATAGTTTGATGATTTCAACAATACCGTTATTTACTACTGTTTATGTTTAACTTGCTTCTGCCCGCGACTTCGTTTCACCTAGTTCCTTTTAGTTAGTTACGTCCTAAGTTGTCGAAAATAAGTTAAAGTCTCATAAAATAATGTAATTGTCGCTAGCTCTACCAAATTATTCCAAGAATAATTATGTTGCATGAGTGACCCGGCTGTTTTTATACTGAAATTAAGTGATGGCAAAACCTGTATGCTATGTTTTAACTTTTAAACTAAAAAAACTGCTATTATAATATCATTATTTTGATTTCTAAAAATAGGTTTAGGATGTAATTTTGAAAATGTTTTTGATAAAAAACTTGGCCCGAGTCTTTTGGCACTTATTTTGGATGAATTTTGAAACTTTGAATTCCTCCACTAATTTATTACAGTTTCCTCATGTGCTATCTGACGTTTTAAGCGTAATATTATTTAAAATTAGTTACTGTGATCTAGGTTTTAAAATACTAATTATTTTAACAAACTTACATTCGGTACAGATATTTTTATGTCTTAGGATGGTAAACTCCTTCTTCCTCCCTAATATTATATTAAGTGGTCATTACCGCCTATAGATATCTGCAATATATTATTGGTTATGTAAGTATGACACAATCGTAAATTACATTTTTCATCAATTGTTAAAAGACCCAGCCAAGCGATAGCGAAACAATTGACATGACTAACAATCGTCTACTGTATTCATACAACCGATCCGAATAATTGACAATTTAGTGAAACCTAATTGTCAATATTACCTATGATGCTCACAGGCAATGATGTAACTAATTCAAACAATATTCTCTTATTATTTTCTTAATTTTTGTGCACTCCGTGTTGTCTTTGGAATTCCTGCACAAGGAAAAGTCACAAAAACCAGTAGTGAAACAAGGAAGCGGTTTGCAGAAAGAACAACAATTAATCTTAAAACGTAAAGGATGATGCCCTTTTCCTTGGTCGAAATGCCGATAATTTCTTCTGTTCACGGTAAACGACATCGAGAGGCGAGTGAAAGTTGATGAACTTGACAGGAGCGTTGCATTCCGAGTTACCAGCGGAGATCCGATACCTGTCGGTGAAAGGCTTCGTGGTCGAAAGAGTGCGCCTAGTCACTTGTGCAAGTCCCAGGACTTAGCATAAGATAACAACGAAGCTATAGAACAAGGATATCTTTCTTAAAGTAATTTGTCATTTTATTAAATGGCGGCTTGGATATGGAAATCATCAATCTAGCTAAATTTTGGTTTGAGACGGAGCAATTGATAGCTGACCTCATTTCACAGTTGATAAAATGCTTTCAAGGCAAAAGTAACTACGTTTAATAAACATTTCGTGGATATTGAAAATCGCAAAGCCCATCTATAGAAAGTAAAAACAGACTTATTCTATTTTTGAATAATGTCAAGCAAAAATTGCTAACTCAAGTTGAAGACCTGTTAATTTAACCTCAAAATTTAGATGATTGAGGCCGGAACTAAATGTTGCTATACCAAGAATAAAACTCAACGTGTGATGAATCTATAATAATAGCAGAATTAAAATAAAGTTGAATAATATTTTCGCCGCTTGAATCAGTGTCTTTAAAAACAGCCTATCATATCTAGTCATTTGTGGAATAATTTATATTTATATTTTGTTATTCAATAAGCTAAAATGAATGGCTTGGATAGATAACAATTTATTATTTTTATTAATGTGTTGTTATCTGGCATCACTTGAATGTTATTTGATTGTAATCTTTAAAATGAAAGTATCAATGTTTTTAAATGTATGTAGTAAGTATTATCTCATTTTGTGACCTAATTTGCTATGTCATTTATCAAAGCGATACCTATTATTAAGATATTCCCAATTTGCATCACCTTCTGCTTTATCAAACACACAACAGGCAAAGTATATATCTTTACACATACACGTTTTAAAATATAACATCTCATAACTAGTACAAATCTGGAAGCTTTCACATTAATATGACACAAGAGAAGCCACCTTGCATCAGATTTAATTTCACTAATGGCTTCAATATCGCTGATGGGGGACACAATAGGTTCGTTGAATGGACTCATATGATACGCCATTATAATAATATTGTTCATATCAGTTATTGGAGCTGTCCATTAGTATATTTGTGTTTACTGTTTGCCCTGGGATGACCTTCATACTTACGACCTTGTCATAGACCACACAGGTTCGAAAGATTTTCAATCTATTGCGAGTTCAATCCTTAGTGGCCAAGACTGTTTACATCTTCTCAAAACTCAATCATGTTTTGCATTTCACATTGTATTAGGTGCTGAGTAAATATTTGTAAATTCACCAACCGCGGACCATGTTGGGCAAAGAAAAATAGGGGGATGCAGAGGATTCACTAAAAATTACAATCTAACTTATTCTAAGTGATGCCGTTCTTTTGTTGTACCATTTATTTAGTGGTGAGTAATAAAAAAAAATTTTCTTGGTAACTTAGGTAATTTGTTTTTGGCATAACCGGTGGGCTGGGTGGCAGATTAATCCATTTTTTACCGAAAATTGGTAGAGTTGACTTTAGAAGACAGAACTCAGCCTACAGAAAGGCTGAGTTCTGTCTTCTAGAGTTCTGTAGTAAGTCTTGTCGGTATCTAGAATGATGTAAATACGAGTATAGTCAATTGATCAAATTTTACGATCTCAATACAGCCAAGCAATTAGAATATCAGTAAATATAATCATAGTTTTGTAACCATCAGTTGGTATTTATTCGGCTAAATATAATTGCTTGTTTATCTCCTGTTATCCTGCCGAAGGCACGCCCCATAGCTTATCATAATGTAAACATAATTATAGTGCTTATTGACAAATGGCCATCAATACAATTCAAACTGGATTTGAGAATAATATTTTGGACAGTATCAACAAATAGTGCTTAATGTCCTTCATGTAACTACATTTACGTAGTATTTACAATTGTAGACCAACTTTCCTTTAGCATCCTTTCCACAAAGTTAGAAGCCAACAGCTTTCCATCATTTATTCCGCAAATCGCACAACAGATGCCAAAGCGTTCAGATTTCTTATCCCACATATTCTGCACACGTACCTACTTGTGTCCACCTGACTGTTTCAACTTTGCCAAGAATTTATACAGACAGCTATTTAGGATGTTGTTTATCAACTTTATTATCAAGTTTTGCTGGAATGAGTATGGTTTTGGCTGTGTGTCGTTTGTCACTACATAAACCCTTATCTGCTGGATGAGCTCTGTTTAATCAGACCGTCACGCATCCGACATAATTACTAATCTAAATCGCTTGTCGCCTCCTCTAAACTATTGCTGTTTCTTTCGTTCTCTACTTGACGATAGGAATGGCAACAATCTTCACAATTGCAAGTGGAAATTATTCCCAATTTTAATGTTCCTCCGGGAGCAGTTCACCACAGATTATTGAAGATCATTTGACATAATGTTTTAGGTTGAGGTTGTCATTTTTATGCAGCACCTAAAACAATTGTCGCAAACAAGTCCCATAACAATCTTTGTACTCAGGAGCATAAAAAATGTAAACGAACCTAAATACCTTCGCCCAACCTTCGGGTACCAAAGTCCATGACGGTGTGTGAAGGTCACCACACATCTGAAGTTCGATGACTCTCAGTTGCAAATTAGGAAACATTGCATAGCTCGATTAGTTCACAGATATTTGCAATCCGCCGTATATCTGCTTCATCTACGTCATTGGTTAATTAATTCTAACTGGTTTTGTCGAGATTTATTACCAGTTTTGGCATTTATATATTTTAATAATGTAATTCAATTTTAATAATTTGGGGGATTTGGTAACACTACATTATGTATATTTATTGTCTACATCCAAAATGTTGATATATCAGGTATTTGATAATGGTTAACTTTGCCTTCTTCTTCTTTAACTTTGCCTACTTCTTCTTTCTCTATCGTGTGGGCAACAAGGTCTTACGACCCCACACACCCTAGTGTCAGAGTTTCTAAACATTGCCTTTACAAGTCCACCTCAAATGTACGACTTGTAATCATTTTGCTTCTTCTCCTGAAATCTTGTTTAAATTCTCTCTTCTCATGAATATATTATTTTACAGTCACAATATAGTTACCAAGTCATTGACTTCACTACGGAGTCACTTTGATAAAATTGGTCTTTTATGTCATTAGAATGTTTTATGAGCCTAAATTGTAGGTGTTATTTTTTCATAAATTTTTAAATTATTTCTAAATTCCAAGACTACATTATTTTTTTCTTGTACTTTAGTTTATACCTGCCTTACATTTATATTTGTATCAACCTTTACAGGTTTTTTTTTCTTTTAAAAATAATGCTCCGAACATTAATCTGTTTTGCAAACGTTTATACTAGTGAATATAATGGTTACATCGATATCGCGCCTGAAACTATTAATTAGCCGCCGTTTTGGAAGCCACTCTAATTTATTGCGCAACAATTATAGTAATAATAGGTAAATAAATACATAACAATACTATGAATTCCTAATGTAGTTTTACAGATAGAGCACATTTGTTATGTGCTCTATCTATGGCTCTACATACTAAACGGCTCTATATTATGATATACTTACTATTCGAAGGTTTAAGCGCCGGTTACTTATGTAAATTTTCATTTTGTCGTACCTGTGTAACATAAAAACGATGTTATGTACTAGTATGTGTCTTCATTATCGATACAAGAAGTAAACCAACATACGTTTAGCAATTCTTAGTATTGCTTTTGCGTTTTCGACTAGATAGGAACGTACACAATTAGGAAAAAAAGAAAACCGGTTCTACTTAATACGGTTCATGAGATACAGCCCAATGACAGACAGACTGCCTAACAGCGGTGCTTAGTAAATTAGTAAAAGGATTCCGTTGGTACTCTTCAGCCTAGCCTAGCCTAGTGGTCTTAAGCGTGACTACTACGCTAAAGGTCTGGGGAGTTGGATTCCCTGGTCGAGCAAAGTGTGACTGGGTTTTTCTATGAAATTCTCAGTAGCAGCTCGGAGTTATGATTTATGCCCGGTTAATGGCAAAAGGCCCCCCCACATGGGACCTAAAAACATACCGGCGAACTGTTGGTGTACATTGGTACACATCTGCCTAACCCTTCAGGGAACACAAACGTAATTGTGTGTTCTTTTACTTGTACTCATTTTAAACGAATGATGTTGCAAGTCTTTCGGTAACAGTGACCACTTTCAGGTGGGTCGTCCGTGTATTAAAAGATTTCCGTATTACACATATTACCAATATTATACAACGATGTTATTTCAATTCGTTGTAACCATTCCAATTAAAACCGAGTGGTAGGTACTAGCACATGTGTAAGGGCGTCAAAAATAGACCTCACTTCTTGAAGTCCGTCATTCAAGAAACTGGTCGGCGGACGTAATTGTCAAACCTGTTTTATGCTTAATTAAAATAATGGCAGCTCAAATACCTAGTTGTTTGACTGAATGTTGGGAACATGAAACCTGCAGTTGAGAGCTTCTGTTGTTGTCGGAAAAAGCTCGTTCGTTAACGTTACAAGAGAGTTTTAATGATTTCTCTAAGATAGTTTATGTATCTAGGCTTACTGAAGAATGAGTATTGCCTACTATTAGTGATTTCAAGTCTTAATTTGAATATCGCGTTATTGCGCAAAAATGATTGACGCTATTATTATAACCTTCATTTAATTAATTGACCATTCGAAAACGTCTGGAAAGAGGTTCTTCTATAAACTTGTGTATATACATGCTAATGAGAACAGTTAATTAAGTGATCATCATTAGGTCACTATTAATAAATAAAGTAATCTACTTCAGTGTAGATTTACAATAATGGGAATTCCTCACATAAATTGCATCGTAGATCGTAGCTTTTGTTAATAACTGCATTCTATGATAGAATGCGATCTCTGATCAGTCTGACATAACACCGATGGCATCAACTGCCAATATCCTGCTTGTAGGAAGCTAACTGGCCATCGCCCTACTTTTGCGAGCTTCTACACTCTCAGAGTTAAGGCCTTGTCCAGACGACGCGATCCGCCAAACGAGTCTTTAGCGTAGTGTCTCGATCGTTTAAAGTCGCGGTTGTTAAAAGTAGGCCCTAGGCGCCGATGCATTCCGTCATGCGTCTGCTAAATCAAAACCAGTATGATTACGTGTTTAGAATTACGATAGAATATGATGGAATAATGACTGATAATAAACCAGCCCAGGTACCAACGATGAGAATAACGTGTTCGGTGCGAGAATTACATCAACAGAATTAAAATTCAATACCACTCTTAGTGCTCCTTATATGAATTGGGAAGAACCCAATAAATAAGTACTGCCCGTCGTATAAATTGCGTATCGATGTCTCCGAATCGCGCGTACTCCGTGTCGTCTGAGCCAGCTTTACGCTGAGTGTAGTGTGCGCAGTAACAAGTACCTCGTAGCGTGTACCTACAGGCTAGTATGCGGCCGCTACAGATTTATTACAGTGTTCTCCTTCGATGAGGTACGCGATACAATGCAGTTATTTGCTGCGCTCAACTGATCCTTTGGAGAGAAAAGCCTGACTTCCCTACATTTAAAAAATGTCTATTAATCTGGCTTATCGTACCTAAATTTTCATGATGAAATGTTTTCATTTGACATTCCTCTTCCTATGCTTGTTTATTTAGTTTGTTTTTAAAATTCATTTGTTTGTTAGGCAATTTGATGAAGGGAAATGCAGTTTGAAATTTAAACCATCAGTAGGTATGTAGTTTTTAAATAACAATTGTTATTGATGACTTCACATGTTAGTGTCAATGGTTTCATATAAAATTACAATTTTCACAGCGTTAGGTATATGTGCGGATATGATGTCAGTCAGGTGTATTTAATTAATGAGTCAGCGACATGCTTTTTGACACCGCATAATATCATGTTTTGTATACGTATGCCTTTGTGTATCTAGGTCATACTATTATGAAAACGGTGCAAGAAAAATACACTAGATATTTGATCATATGAGATTATCACTAGATATTGTGAGATAGCATTTTAGGACTGAGAAGATTAGGTCAGCTTTTTTATGTAATATCGGCATTTCAGTTAAGAATTGGCAGTAATGTACGGTCTATTAGTTCACCTGTAACCCGTAACTCATTGTTACCATACTGCAATAATTTGTGATGATAATAGAAACAAATAATATATTTCTTATCATGGCGATTGTTGCCTTAAGGAGCCTTCGATTTTAATGAAGACAAAAAGAGAAAAGTGAAAATTTGTATAATCTTTAGCATTATGAAGAATGTAAAATCGTTCTACAATCATAAGTATCTATTACCCGTTTCACCTTATTACACGCCGCCTGATTTCTCCCGGCTAGCGATAAAATAAATCGCGCTCCGATTTCTAAGCCACGTGATCACGGGAAGCTTGTAACACAATAAAAAGCGGAGCACTACAATGCCACTAGCACGCTAGGGGGCGCCACTGGCGCGTCTTCATGTGAACCGTGCCACTATCTTTAAATTGAATCAATTGCTAACATTATCCGCATTGTTCACTGCCACCTTTATTGAAGCGAAGGTGACGCAGATGTAGGAATAATATGATAATATTATTTACGATGTATCTCTCTCGTTAAAAAATCATAATTTAGTGAGTAGGTACATACAATTTTCTTTGTTATTTGAAAGTAAAAAGGCATTATCCCGCGCGCGCGCTACCCTGTAAAAATAGTCGGTAAAACAAAAAAAAAAAACAAAGCAAAATACCTACATAGTCTAGTAATTTCTTTAATTATATTACATTTACATCATAAATAACAGTGAAACTATATAAAAACTAAGGTATTACATGATATAAAAGTAGTTTCCTAGAAACCATTTTTGCACAACGTAACTTAGTTTCACGAACAGAATACGTAATTCACAGCTTTTAGATGAGTCTTTTGACACCCCGCATATACGCCAACACTAATATTATTTCCAAAATACGGGGGACTACGGCATAAAGTGCCCTTTGTACGGTGAAGCATCCGAGCGAACGGACGCCGCAAAGCTTTCGCCGAGATGACTCGCCCGTGAACCAGACAACACAAATAGACGTAACCACTGTTATATCATCACAATAACAAACACACGACTCCCATGAATCACCGAACATCCACATTTATATCCCATAAACATTGCACAAGACCTTGGGCGGGTCATACACAGATGTGTGCCGATTGATCTTACATCTGTACTCTGTTGTCATACACAGTTGAATCGCAGCCAAAGTAAGAGCATCTGGCGCAGATTTCAACCATATGGATGGTCAGTTACGGGCGGGATGGGGTTGATAAACGGTGTTCCAATTTTTTCCTTGAAATACATATATATTACTTTTGGTTTGCCCATTGTCAGAATTCATATTAAAGGGTCAGGCCCCGGCCGGCGTTTTAAAACGCCACCGCCATTGCTGTTCAAGTGTTTTAATTTTCCGAGACGTGACCGGATTTGGATAGTCATTATACCTTGTCGATTTAGTTTCATATTTTTGAATGTATGGGTTCAAAAATAATTGCTATTCGTATTAAGTTATTCATATTAAAAACCAACTACATAATATTCTAATGAATTCGTTTTATTTGTTACAGGTAAGCATAATTTGGAGTGTCCTGGTTTTTCCTGGAATTATGGTAGCCGTAGCATAATAGCCCATTTTTGTAAAGTCAGGCGACTTTATAATAGAGCTGTTATACTTATTACTTATTCTTTTTTAAGAATAATTTTAAAAAGCTTTTATATTTTTAAGATTACGTTTTTTCTTTTTCGAGTGGTATTCTATTACGTAATGGATTTTTGAATCCACTTCGTAAAACATCAGAGGTAGGGCGCGGTAGAGATTTTTGACGCTTTTAATTAAAAACGAAATACAAGTCCAAAAGGAACTCATTTTTTTAAAGGGGATCCATCCAATATCTTTTTTTTGCAGTAACGTTAAATTTTGACACTGGCTTTAAAATACATAAGACTAAATATAATACTAGAAATGATATACAGATATGAATAATTCATTTACAGTTCCGTAATGAAACATTTCTTGTTCGTCTTTCTATTTTAGTTACTCACGCACTTTCTTGTGTTTTGCGCTAAGATGTAACTCCAGAGCATCGGTAATGCAGGACATGGCGCATTTATGTAATGTCAATCACAGTAAGTGATCTACCGATAATGTACACGCTGACTAATACACCAGCGTCCAGTATTTTGAGTAATAGTCTTACTGACACGCCCACTAAATACCTGAATAACTAGTTCTTTAGGACGCGTTCATTATATACTACTTATTACTCGCGTTCTGGTAATATTACTTGAATAATTACTGCAGTAATTACATAATGAACAAATATTTTTTCTTAATTTACGTTGAAAGGTTAGTTTTTTAACAGTTTCCTTGCAATTTTCATGAAAATGGGAATGCGTTGGTCAAGGATGTTGAATTCGTACCAGGAAAGTAGTAGTTAGAGGTGGTGAAGCCAGTAACAGCCCAGAGTTTTGTCGGATTGCCGTCCCATAGGAATATGAGAGTTAGGGAAGAGGGACTGCACCTGTGTTTGCGCACACACTATAATATCTCCTGCGTACTTGTCTAACGTTAAGAAGACAAATATCAACCATCACATTCGAACAAAAACCTACCTGTTACATTAGTGAACATGGCAAGATTTTTTACACAATCAATTCCGGAAAAGACTTCAAGTTAAATCAATAGAGAGCCTTTGACTCTTTCAAAACAACTTGTAGGTACTTGTCTATCGAAAACTTAGAAATCAACATCAAGTAATAGATGTGAAAATTCACACCACAGTGTTAAATACAATGCTGCCAAACTATTATAAGGTGAAAGGCCATACGAATTCTGGTACTATACATAGTCAGTGGCTCACTGACACATTTTTATTTAAGAAATTTATTTCGCTTAAAATATCATTTGCTGTTCAAAATCTAAGAGAAATTGTTGCAAATTAAACAAAAAAAGTTTATTATAAACTTGTACGTTTAATTAATCTTTAATAACTTAAACTAAAACGTTTAAATAGTTGTTATTAACGACTCAATGAACTTTGTGATCGAATTATATTTTAACTATTTTTAACTTGAAGTGGTGATCAGTTTGTATGACGTCAGAGAACTGGCCCCATCTGGTTTGTTATTATCTATGCAAATAAAATACCAAAATATTCCGGACTATGGAATTTAACAGTAAACAGTTCCAAGTACTTTGTGATTTATTAGTCTTAAGGTTTAGAGTGGACAAGACAAAAGAGAAACAAGTATTTAACCGCCTAGACAGAGTACTTGGGTAGGTATACATGTAATTATTGCACTGGCTAGACTGTTGGGTACTATTGTCAAATATTGAATGAGCTTAAAATAGAAAACGTATTGCTAAATACTGAGAACACAATATTGATTCTACTAAATGGATCTCTCATTTAAATAACAGACAGTCACATGATTTTTTGTAAAGATGTGAAGTTGGGAGTTCCCAAAGACTTGAGAAAAAAAACGTCAAGCACATTCAAATGCAAAGAAACAAACTAATAATATTTTAAAGAGGTATTTTTTGTTTAAGCACTTTTAAACGAATATTTACGGAGACAAAAGATAATTTCAAACTGAACGTGAACCTGATTAAACGATCGGAAAGGTCGGACATCCAAAAATGGATGTAATGGTAATCATTATTGAATGAAGATTGACTTCCGTAAAAGTGACGTCCAACACGAATCACTTCCTGAATTATTTATTTTTTTAATATTGGCCCCAACGTAAGCTTAATTAAATTATGTTTTATTCAAGTTTAATCTGCGTCGCTTTTATTTTTTCTAGTGGACTAGTGTTGAGGGATCATTATTTTTATTTAAATTGATTAGTACTGTTATTGATAAACCGTGTATACGTGTGAGTAGTACTTCTTCAGAACCCCACTGTAATTGCGTGTTTGCGCAACACATGCCAATACCACCTCTACAATGGATGCCACTTTCTACAGAAGAAATAGAACATGAAATAGGCGTCTAAATAGCAGCACATCACCAAAACACAGTGTTCTCAGACCTATCATTTGTTTTGTTAACAAATCACTCATCGTTCACCTTTACACAATACTTACACAACACTTATATAACACGCACACTACCACACTCTCGGACCTAGCGTGCTCATACAAAAACAAGTCTTCATAATGTTTGTTTATTGTACAAAATGTTCAAACGCATATGTACCATATTTTTTTACTAACATACAGATTAACTGTTCTTCAGTTAAGTGATTTTGTTAAAACAAAAAACGGTGAAGACGATCCGGGGTCGAATGAAGTTCAAAAATGTTTTGTGGCAATTTCGTGGTTGATTAGAGCTATGTGTGGATTGATGGATTATGATTAATTATACCTACTTTACTCGTACAATATCATAGCTGTTGTTATGGTTAGTGTTGACACAGCTAAGAATTATTTAAGAAACGAATTAATTTTAATACCAGCAAGAAATTAATTAGCGGCAAAAAATAAGGCTGAACAAAGTGCTTTCATAATTTCAGAATAACGTAAAAATAAGCATCAACATTAATTTTTAATATTGTCAGTTTTTAAAGAAAATATCCTTGTTATGTCAAGCTTACCTTAGTATCTTTGGTTAATAGGTAATGTATATTGATTCAATTTGTGTGTTTGAATCCATAATAGGTATTAATTCAGTGAGTAAGCCCGACTCATAGGTAAACCGACCTAAAGACCCGAGCTCCAGCGTAGCCAAATAGTTTAGAAATATAAAATAGTTACTACTTTTTAACTCACAAAAATAGTCTACTACTATTAATAAAATATGAGTAACAAACCTAGCACTAATTAAGGTAGTTTTAATAATAACAAACTGAAACAGAAAACGTTATATTATTCTGAATTAAAATCTCTATTTAGTTCGTGTTCAGTAAATTAATTAGCGTTACCAGAATTTAATAAACATACAAAAGCAAAGACCAAGTTATGACAATATTCTAATGAAGCTTTATTCTCGTATAATTATTCCCGTCTTATAATTAATCATGGGTGTAATAGGGTGTAAGTCATCGTAAATCCTGGTGTAGTGTGTGTAGTGTGGTCATGTGCCCGGAAGACGCGGCGCCAACACCACGTGACTTCCTTTCATATTGACTCCTTGATTGGACGTGTGTCTTATGTCCACGTTGACCGATTTTGAGAAGTGTAGGGATATTTGATACTTTCTAAAACAATCGAGACCTAGATTGAAGAATAACTTTGCCTCTGATATTTTAAAGTAGAACTAGGGTCGCAATAAATATCTGACAACTTTTCGGCTTGCCGAATATTTGGCCATATTTTTACTACTCGCTGAATATCTACTTACAATTTTCGGCGCATAGTGAAAAAGTGGTCGATTTATTGCCTAAAGTACTCTTTATGCAGGTATTTATAATATTTAAAATCATATACGCATTTGTATGGTCGTAAAGAATTTTAATGTAAGCCATAATCTATGATTGATCACTGATCAACACTGACCATAATTGTTATGATATAATTGCCCGTACATTATCAATGGTCGCGATGTCATACACTCGATCAGTAGGCTAAACCGTGATGACTTTGTATGAATCATAAGAGTGCCGATCTTCTTATGTTTAGTGTTATTATAACTTATTACTAAGCTATTTACTAACAAAATAACCGAGTTGAGTATTGAAGGACTTGCTTTTCACTTCATGCATTTATTCATTAATTACCTTCTTTTGAATGCTTTACAAGTTAAATATTAATTATTTAATAATATCCGACTATGGCTGAGGATAATTAAATAATAACAAATGGTATTTTATTGATTAATTTATGCTTTGATAATGCATTATTGTGGTAAAACCCTCGCATTTCAGAATTATACATATTTATTTCAATTGTAATAATTAACCTAAACAAACCTCGTATATTGAGTCGAGTTATTAGTTGTATGTGGAAGCAGTACATTTATAACACAGTAAGCAATCTAGTAATAACAGGAAAATGTAAGTAAATACATTATGTATCTATGTAGGTATAAATAGTTAGTTATAGCTTATCATCTCGCACGAGCGGTAAAAGGCACTCAATGAAAATGAGGAAGTCTCCCGTGCACAGGTCAGATCATTACACCGACCAACTATTTTTCCCACGTGTCCCTATTAATACTACAAATATAAACAAGACCCCCATACCAAACTGCGCACTTTTCGTAGTAAGTAGAATTATATGCGTAAATATTCGGCCCAAACTATTCGGCCTTTGTTGATTAATTCTGTCCAAGTAACGGTTGATATAATTATGAGGTAATTCATTAATTCGATTCCCAATTGTTAGATAATGGACTAAATAAATTTAAAACTTCATTCTCTTTTCGAGTTGTCTCGTGGGCTCTAAAACTTATGATTTCCTGTTGTCAAACACAAAGTAAATACGGAAATGTATCGAAAATTCTACATACGCCAATTTAGACTGTAATTCATGTAACATTAAAGGTCAAAATGATTCGCACTTAAATGTTATTTAATATACTTAAAAAATACGATTGAAAAATACTGTACTTGCTGTTACGTCATAGTTACATTATTTCCTGAATACGTAACATCATTAAGTTCTTCTTAAAATGTTTAAATGTCATAATAATCTTTAGTTAAAAGCTTTTTGCGCTTTTCTTTATTGAAATTTGATTTGGGGAAGTGCGGCCTAATTGGATGTTACCTTGCGGGACGCGATGTAGTAAAAAATATAATAAAAAACATGTAAACATGTATTACGTTTTAATTCGGTTCATTCATCACTCTTATCATCAGAACGGTAAATATTGACTGTAACCACGTGTGTTTGCGGTTAATCTTTGAAGTAAATCTCATAACAACTGTAATGATTGGCAGACTTACTTGCACTAGTCAGAGTTATTTGAGTAAATACGCCGTCATATCACGTAGGTCTTTCTTTAAGAATTTGCAGAATATTACAGAATATTATCTTTATTTGCTTAGTAAAGTGGTACCTATACAAAAGATAAAATAGTTTCATCAAAATTTAATAATCATCTAAGCTCCTCAAAATAATTATAATAGACAACCAAGTACCTATCACGTTCCGATTTGTTAGAGACTTTAGTGATATTTAAATTCCACTTAACTAAGCTTCAATATCGTTGCTCTAACAACTACTATTAAAGCCAATAAGCCTTCTTCAGCTCACAATCATTTTCTGAGAAGCTCAAACGAAGGCTTCATAGAAAACAATTTATATAATTCGATGTGTTACATAATGTGCGCCGACGCCGGCTAAAGGTATGTAGGTTATACCGTATTTGAACTAAAGAGACCTGGTTTTTGTGAAAAATTATGAAACGTATATGACTCACCTTATCCATTCAATGTCCAAATAAAGACAGAGTTGAATGACACGTGTTACGATTGAATATGGTTCCGATAAAGAAAAGGCTATTTCGTCCCTTTTCGAGCGTCGTGAAGCGCAGCGGTATCTTCCTGTAGTCTACCGCGCCGTACTCTACGGTTATAGCTGTATTCTTTCATAGCCGTTTATCACAGTACATGTTAAGTACACGCCTACGTGGCTGGTAATGTGTACCTAGTACAATATTAAGTCGAACAAGCAACATAACCGTCTGGTAAATGACTTAACATCTGTTCTAGTCGGTGTAACGGTCTGCCGAAGGGCGCACGCTCAGCAGTAGACGCGAGCTCGAAGAATTTGTCGTGTGATAAGTACTTAATATTCATAAGGTTAGTTCTCATGACTAGACCATTTTTGTAGAGTCAACAACCTTTAGCCGATTTATTCTATTGGGAACAAAAATGTTTTGATTCAGTTATTGTAGTTGTTTCCAACACTCAACGAGTTCATAACTCTCAGGTAAACGACGTATTTGACCAACTTCGGTTTTGAAGATTAGTTCGACTTCGGTTGAAAGGTCAGAAATGCCATAAATATAACATTGAACAAACTCATTAGAAACATATACATATTCGTGTCTTAAATATTGGTTACGACGTACGAGTACATATTTACCGTCGAATATCGACTCTTCTGGAATTTCTGTATCTCGTAATTTTGTGGTTGGACGAAGTATTAGAGTAACAACAGTGATTGACGCAAGTAACTATGTTTACTAAACCGGTCTTAGACGCAGATTAAAAATAAATCTTGAGAGACTAGTAGGTATATGAGATAATGTTGATGAATAAAATCGGAAAGATATCCATGATATGTAAATGTTATTCGAACATAAATGGTGCAGGCGACTCTTCATAAAATTGAATTTTTATGCACAGTAAGTACACTTTGCAAAACAAAGTACTCGGTTTGTCTAGTAAACAAACTGAGGTGGAAAAGATTCGTTTTGTTTGGAATAATTTCATTTCAATATTGATAAAAAAAAATATGCGAGTGTAAAATGTTTACCTAGGAAGTGTTAAAGACTTTTATTTAATTAACGAGTGTGCTCAATTCACCCTGTTTACCCAACACGGTATTATTACGTAATCGAAAGTTTATTTTTATGCATCTGAGCAGGATTCATATAACATCAGTTGATGAACTTAAAATACTTTTTTTTCGAGTAAAATATTATTTTTTCTGCATGTTTTTCGGATGTTCACAAATATTAAATAGATAATGTAATGCAAAATATCAATGTACTACTTTCTGTTTATACACCGTGTTAGTATTTCAGGTACCTATACTCATTACAAAAATATAATAATATTTATCAATTTATTATTACATTCACCAAATCACGTTTGTAATTACTCATTTGAGTTTGTTATATTGTTTGTAATATAATATTCTTAGTGCAACATTATTACATGATGAACAAGTGTAGATCAGAAATAGGATAGGATAAATTAGAACTCTCCATTTTGTTCTCAAGTAGTGAATTGCCAGCTCTTGCCAAAGTTTTGGGGCTTTTATTTTATGCTAAATGAAATTTTAAAATTACTATATTGGCTGATCTTCGCCAAAGCGAGGAGATGTGATGTCTCATATAGCCAGTCAGCTTCGGTTTTTTCCACATCTCACCGCTTAACTTCATGACAATATAGTATCCCATTGATTGTTTACGACTTTACCAGACATCTCCTCTCCTCTCCGCTTCAGTAGAGTTCAACAGCAACAACAAATGAATGCAGATTTCCGACTAGCTAGCAGGTACACATCCACAGCTGGTAGGCAGCGGTGCGCGCGCGCACGCGGCCTCGATCCGAGCGCCACTTTCTACAGCCGACGAGTTTTTACGTGATCCGGCGCATGTATTGCGACATCACCTGATTATCTGTGTATTGGTTATCTATCTGACCCTTTTTGATAACAGGTTGCAAGTCGATCGGTCAGTCGAATAAAGGCGTGCTAAAACAAGTGAGAACATGTTCCACCATCGTCATGCTGACGCTGATACGTACCATCACGCCTGTATTCCCCGAAGGGTTAGGCAGAGGTGTACCAATGTACACATACAGTTCACTGGTGTATATCTAGGTCCCATGTAATAGGAGGCGAGCCTATTGCTATTAACCGGCCACAAATCCTAAATCCGAGCTGCTACTGAGAATTTAATAGAAAAATCCAATAACACTTTTAGGCGTAGCACTCGCGCTTAGGACTACTAGGCTAACGAGGCAGTGACGCTGATATTGACGTAGATTTTGCCAAAAAAATTGAAACTCGCTTGTTGTGTCTTAAATCTGCGATTATAAAAAGCTCAAACGGTAAAAAAACGCGAACAATTTGCGATTTCCATAGACATAAACGTGATTGGTCACGTTTCCGTACTCGTGAATAAGAAAATTGTCGTTTTTATTTGCATATTTTTTTTAACTTTTAAATATATGTAATTGTAATTATAATAATCTAAGGCAAGTTGTGTTCGGAAACACGTGTAAATGTAGTTTTTTTTTTTTTTTAATAACCGGAATAGGCACAAAGAAATAAATAAGAGGCTTATTAATTAGTATAGCCGATAAACTTGTAACAGAATATTTTCTTAAAGTCTTGCTTAGTATTTTATTTACTTAATGACATTAATTATAAGGTAGATACGTTAAAACGCTCTTGTTTTAATTGACCTCTAGAAAAAAATGCTGAATATTCTTATCAAAATTTAAAATTTTTGGCAATTTTTCTATAGGCACCTACAAAAATTGCCAGACGTCAATTTTATACCACAGTCAAAAGACTTGTACTAGGAATAAGTGTTTAGTGAAATACCGAAACCACCCTAAATAAGTAGGTACCTCAAAACTAATTGTCACACTTAGATGTCTAAACTTTATTTTCCCGGAAGCAATATAGAGGTACTCAATGTGGGTACCTACTAAGGCGTACTTATAAATAAATTCCTCATTGTCTTTAACGTTAATTGCTCATTAATTCGACACTACATACGTTTCCTCTTGATTGAATATATAGCAAACCAGTTCTTTAAAGTTTAACTGCGAAAAAAATAACAGGAACATAATTAATTATCATTATTTCATACCTTATATTACGTGTTACTTCTAGAACAATTTATAGTTTATTTTCGAAATGCAATTATTTAAATAATAATAATGATTTCCGTAATGGACGGTTACAGGTTTGATTATAAATAGGTTACAGTCTGTATAATTATATAACAGCATAGCTCTTGAAAATGCAGTAAGGCCATTGCAAAAAAACCAGCTCAGTGCAAATTTGACACACACTCTATCACTGAACAATATTGACATCACGCAAAGCAAAAAGTCGAGAAAAAGACTTCCTCATAAGCCTTTGGAGTCTCCATGTTTTAGTTTATTTTATTTTTTTATTGCACACTGTGAACAAGTGTGTACCTATTACGTTTCCAAAGATACAGTCTTGTTAGAGACTTAAGCATGGCCGAAATTTTGGTGATAGGTAAAAGATTATGCAGTTTTTTTTTTTTTAAATGTTGCCCCACACTTGAAATTCCTCGGAATCGTAGGTGCGTTTACAAACTGCACATAAACTCACATACACACACAGCCAGACCCGGAACAACTATGTGTAAGCCATACAAATATTTGTTCCGTACGGGAATCGCATATCGAACACAACACGAACACGTTAAGAAGGTATACATTGCTAAATTCATTACTAGCCCTTTTTCAGGTATAAAAGGTACCTTATTCAATTAGGTATGTAAAGAGGATGGTAGGTTGTAATACATGTTTTACACGATATTTACCTACTCACTCGTGTACTCTAAGCAAATTATACCATCCCACGTATATTCTTAGAAAAACAGGTTATACAATTATAAAGTGATACAGGCTATCATTAGATAATTTAATTATATTCTATTGTATTAGTTATTGCCTTCGAACACGGTATTGGAAGCTATTATTGTTAAACAATGCATTAGAACTAATGAAGTGTTTGCATTTACTACTCGTTTTGAATTAATCTTTTGAAAGAACTAAGTACTTAGTTATCATGTATGAACTACTTTTTTTCATGTATGTTTTCGTGTATTTTGTCCCACTACACTACACTACACACTCTTC
Organism: Caradrina clavipalpis; assembly: GCA_932526535.1. Lineage (NCBI taxonomy): Eukaryota > Metazoa > Arthropoda > Insecta > Lepidoptera > Noctuidae > Caradrina > Caradrina clavipalpis. The sequence goes on from OW052089.1 coordinate 412,516, forward strand.
ATATAGACAAGACACTCCAGACTTGTGTTAGTTTTTCTATGAGAAAACATAAAAACTCCATAGCCGCCACCAGTTTTTGTTGACTAATTACGAAAAATCCCTTGTTTATCTACTTTGTAACCGGTTATTAGCTTAATTAAGCATCTATAAAATATCAATTATATTAAAGCTACACGTGTACAGTCGTAGAACATGAATAAGTACTTTGCAATGAATAAATAAGTGCCATCGTGTACTAAAATTTAAATAAATTGATCATATCGAATGCAGTAAGTATGTATACATATATAACTATAATATAACATTATAATTCACAACAACATACGTAATCGCATCAGATGTCAATAACCCTGTGTTGTCAGCGGATCTCAAAGTGCGCAATAGTTTGCGCAAACGTTATGTCACGCAAGGAATGCGCCTATTTGCGCACTAACATTACCGCCCGCTTCATTTACTAAGTATAAGTACCAATGTACGTACTTAGTTTACATTATATCCTCCAAGAATCTACCATATTTTGCGCACAAAAAGTTATGTCACCCAAAACCCGTCTGCGCAGTAAGCATGACTGGAACGTGACCCGCTTCACTTTGAATTAAATTCGTTCTAACTTTTTACTTATCTAAAGATGTAATGGTCTGTTATGTCACAACAAGAAAGCGTTTATTTAGGCGGTCACAAAACAATTTCTCCTTAAACAATGGGTGTGTTCTCAAAGTCAAATCTCGCCCACAAACATTACAGTCAGAAGATATTCAACCCAAAAATCCTGAACACAATTTCTGCAACCACTAATTCTCAAATATGAACGAGGTAGCTCGGCGCTCGAGTCTGCTTACATTTTCGCTCAGTCCACAAAAAAGGCCAAAAGCGAGCACTCCCGGCGCGCGCCGCTGCCGCCACTCGAAAACGTAATTTTCTCGTCTGAACTTCTTTTTACTTGTGTACTGTTACTGTACTCACCCTCTTTATACCAAGAAGAGAAACTGACTGCTATTTTATTTACTGTAGTCTCTTCAGAACATGGTTAGATGGAATTGTAAACATTGCGACATGGTGGATGAAGTAAACCGCAAAAGTGAAAATGAAAGTGAAGACGAGATGAGTCAAAAATAAAAAATCTAAAAAATACCAGTTATACAATAAGCACTTGGAAACTCCTAGATACTATTAAGTAGCACAGGAAGTTCTACTAAGAAGACATTAAGATAAAATCAATAGTGTTGCTTAATACGGACATGACAGATGCTATAACACTAGGTCACCAAACACCTGAGTAAGAGCACAAATGTAGTGGTTCGGTATATGATCAAGTCCAACAGCTCACAAGGGATCACTTCTTTTTTTTTTATATACGGGAAATCATCAAATAACTTCCCCCGCCCTGGGCGGGGCGGGAAGGAGTGTCAGACTTTTACTGACTAAAACCCGTCTATGTTCCTTCATGTGCCCTTTGCGTTCCGGGGGCGCGGTATCTCTTTCGAACAACCCGCAGACAAGGGATCACTGGATTATGATTAGGCCCCACGCCAACCATACGACCTACCTACACGTTCTTCATTCAAAAGGATGATGAGTACATAGAAGTGCTCAATAATGCGGCTCACAGGGCAAGTTAATTATTCGTAGACACATAGTTGTGCCGTCACGACGCCGCTAACGAATGTTAATGAAGCAGCGTCGTGGCATCACGAGCGCGCATGACGGATCGACCACTATGTCGGGGAAATAATGGAAATGCAGAAAAAAGTTCAGTTACTATACATATGTAGTAGCTCAAGAAATACGACTTCCAATTAAAATAAACCTGGAAATATTATGATCATAATCGTGGATCGCTTAAACTGTCGGCCGAACAAATATTTGGCAGACGAAACCAACGCAGATATTCTTCTTTGTTTTGCCCAAAAAACCGGTTGAAGATAAACATGAAATAAGGAATTTATAAGCGAAACTCGACCCACCAGCGCTTTAGCACGAATAGGATCCAAATCTTTTCTAAAAAAGTCGTCAAATATTTGCCTTTTAATGACTTTTAATTGGAACGACTGCGGTCGGAACACACACAGCAAGACAGATCACAAATTCTGTATGTGACACGAACGTGACACGGTACAGTGCCCGCTAGCTTACCAGATGTATGGAAAACTGCAAGCTCTAATTAATATTGAATGTAATTGGGGCGTGGAAGGCTAGCAGAATGTTGATGAAGATCGTGTGTCGTGTCACGAGCACCGCAGTAATAAGGAGCTATGTGGAGCGCGGAGTCGGGGCTGTACTCATGAGGCAGTGGGAACACCTCTTAAGCTATGAATTATTAATTGGTTTGCTCTCTATGCTTCTATACATTCCGAAAATTAATTATCTTGAATGCAATCAATTGAACCGCCTCGTTAACCTAGTGGTCGTATGCGCGACTGCTACGCTAGAGGTCTTGGATTCGATTCCCAGGTCGAGCAAAAAGTGTTATTGGTTTTTTTCTATAAAATTCTCAGTAGCAGCTCGGTCTTGGGATTTGTGCCCGGTTAGTGGCAATAGGCTCGCCCCCTATTACATAGGACTTAAAAACATACCCGCAAACTGTGGGTGTACTTTGTTACACCTCTGCCTAACCCTTCGGGGAATACAGGCGGGATGGTATGATATATTATGCTCGTGTACATTCCGAAAATTAATTATCCTGAATGCACTCAAGTGAGTCAGCGGCCGCGGTCTGACAGTTTGTTTATTTATTTGACACAGGTAATGTTTTTGTTTGTATCAGTTACATGTTTTATTTATTTGAGATAAACATAATTATTTTTATGATATCGTGTTCCATAATTTTTGATAAGCAATATTTATTTCATCTTCAACTATGATATCACTGTGAGCTTTAACTGTACTACTAGTATAATCTTTTCTTTATGTAAAGCTTTTATACCCTAACTAGCTTATGCTCGCGACTTCTTTCGAAATCTATACCAAGGGTATAGAACAATTTTCCATGATAACAAGTAGACTTTGTCCTATTTCAAACTAATCTATCTCTGTGTCAGATAGATATCATCTAGATCCGTTCAGCTGTTTTGGCATGATTGAGAAACAAACATCCATCCTTTAAAACTTTCGCATTAATTTGTAATCTACTCTTAGTAAGATGTCCCTACCAAAGCCGTATGCTGATCTACCCTATTAACCTTTTAACTCACTTAGACACATCAATTACTTGTAATGAAGTGTGTATGAATCACGCGCACACGCCGCCCCGCCCGTCTTACGCGCCTGTCTAAATAAGTAACAATAGTGTTGCGAATATATTATGAAACAATATGTGACCTACTGAATACTGAGTGTTTTTACAAATATTTAGTTCACTGAGTTAAAACAATCAAACAAAGGAGTCGAATTTAATTACGTTAAATGTGATACCTTAAGAACCGTGAGTTATTGTAGTGCCAGCCTATTATCGTCTTACTGAGGGGCATCACACATAAAAGGCACGAGCATTGATCACAACGCTTAAGGCGGATTGGCAATTCCTCAACAATGTCATTAAGGCGCGTGGCCGTGCAAAACGCAGCGGCAGCCGTTTTTAGGGCAGTTTTTAGGAGCCCACTTCTCTACATCAAATAGAAATACCAACTAATAAAAAATACGTTAAATTTCTACACATTCTTGACTCGAAAATGGTAGATTTATTTTTAACTTTTTAGTAACATAATGCTTAATTATAGGGTCATAACGAAACTACAGAAATGAGAAATAATAATTTTTGACATGCATCTCCTCGTAAAGTAAACATTATTTTGATTTGCCACTTAAACTAATAATTAGGCAATTTAATAAAGAACATTATGCTAGTTTTATTTTTTTCAAAACACCTAAATTTGATTTTATATAGATTTTACTTTAAAATCTGAGCGTATTTCCTACGTATCTCGTGCGCCGCGTTAGTGTGCCGACAAAGGAACGAATGCTCAAGGTTATTTGGTCAGGGTAGCGCCTTAATGCCCATGATAAACTTAGAAAGTACAAATGAATTGAAAAAGGCACATTGTTGCTTGCCCGGTATTGGACCCACAACTTCATGCATGGGAGACGAGCCTTATAACCATTGAGTCAGCATGACGTAGAGGCAATTAAAATATCATAGAAAATTAATAATCAATTGACCACAGAATTATTTGATCAGTTCTTACGTTTGTCGCAGCCACACGCTTGTTATAAATTATCAGTTCTATCCACATTACAAAAGAACAGTTACCCAAACAATACTAAACTCACAGACTAACACAGATGAGTAATCTCATTGTTGCACTTAGCAATATCTTATGAGCAAACTGTATTTATGTATTCTGTGTTAGTGCATTGATCACACATTTACACACAAAGTTGGCACAGGAATTAATGCACTTCCCAGTTCAAATAGAAGTTTATCAGTTCAGTGTACTCACCGAGTCCCAGGTATGTGAGTCAACAGTTAATTGTACCTAACTGCTTACTTTAACTTGTTGCGAGCACTTCAACCATTATGGACATTTCGCGAATTGACTTGATAGTTTGCTGAAATGCTGACATGCTGAAAAATCATTTAAAAATACTTTAAAATTGATATATTCTGGAATGGTAATTTTTTGTCAGCCTTGGGTCATTGAAAAGTGGAATACATTTTGAGTCACCAGGCTAATAAAAAGCACTAATTATAGAAATCAACCTGGTAAAAAAACTTGTCAATCATGATAGTTTTAATAAATAAGAGTTAGGTTGAAAATCAAATCATAATGTTCATAAAATAATCATAAGGTCTGCATTATGAAGAAGTTGCAGGATAACAATACGACATTGTTTAATAAGACGAATGCCATCTAGACTATTTCTAACGACATACCAGCAAACATAGAGATAAACACATCTGACTAACTCGACACAACAAATTGCGACACAATAGAGCGTTGTCCCAACTTTAGTTCATCTCACAACATTCTCACAGGCGTTACTCGACACTTATTGTATCGATATATTCAATACATAATAACATTGTGCCAATGTATTACAATCGGCATTGAGAAGGCCGTCACAGACTTAACGTGGGCAAACAAAAAATACCAAACATGCTGGTATGTGGACATGTAAAAACTACTCTTTGTGCACTGAGCAATGAGTTCTGATTTTGATTGTTAATAAATAATAATAAGTTTGCGAATTGAAATGTTGCATATAATTGTATACTTAATGTGGTAATTTATCAACCAATAATTAAAATGGTCTGAAATTTATAAGAGTTGTTATCGAAAATCTTTGCTAAATAACTTACTAGCTTTAAACCAAATGGAAATTTTGCCATATAATGGCATTGTAATAAAAATATGGTACTAAGGTAAAATGAAAACTGCAGGCAAAATGGTACCTCCTATTAAATAGTATTACTATGTATTAAATAAAAACAGTTCGTGTCTTTATAATTCATTTGACCTAAAATTCTAAATACACGTATTTTGTGAAGGCTGAGTTATTTTAAATGCCATGTTACTAAGTCTTAATTTCAAAGAAGATTTAAGCTAAATAAATAGCCGTTTCTCAATAAAACGGAATCCAAACAGCACAACAACACGAGCAATAGGCCGGGACGAACGTTATCGCGTGCAGGCCGCCTTGTAACGCTTGCATTGCAAATAGGTACCCAATATCAGCCGGCAAAGCGGGACGCGCATTTTGAAACAGGATATGTATAACGAACCTTAATTGTTTCACAAAACGCCGCCGTGTCGTGTACGCACGCTTGCTCAATTGATGCTTGAGCCAGGTTTTTATCATCTTTAATTGAAGGAAACTAATTGAAATACTGTTTAATATACGTTTATCGATTGCAATTGAAGGGTACCTTCTTCGTTTTAGGGTCAATGCTGCAGATCAGTCAATGCCTTGTAAATAAGTGGCATATACTTACTTATTTTGAAACACAAAATTGTAATCGCATTTGATTTGACAGTCCATCCATCATTATTTATATTGTGAATTACTGTCTGCCCGCAATTTTGTCTGTCAAATACTTATATCATAAAAAAGACCCCAATGTACTTGAAGATAAAGTAGCTTTCTATGAGTGAAATATTTTTTGTAATCGGTCCAGTTGTAAACACAATAAACAAACAAACTTTTCCTCTTAGTAATATTAGCATAGAAACACAGTTCTAAACAATTACAAGTTTCTTTCACAGTCACGACTATTTTCTTCTTTTATCAGGCAAGTCATGGTACCTAGGTAATAGGTATGTATGTAGGTATCAATCAAAATGCAAACACCATTAAACTTTTTTATAGTATGACATAATCAGTGCTTGAGTGCGCAGCGTATACTCGTGATATAATCGCATTTCCAACTATTGCAACATTGCCACTGAGATACGACGCATCGTATACTGTCCACAAAAAGTATAAATAAATAAGACGCCACTTTTTTCTGTCACCACAAATCGTTTATTCAATTAGTCGTTTAAACACTTTTTTACAAAAAAAACGTTTTCGAAATGTAGTTTTCCATGAAGATGAATATGCAGAAAAGCCCATAATTATAAAAAAATGTTTTGCAATAATTTATACTGACCAACGTTAATTAAATAATTCTGTCAATGCGATAAAATCTAGAAACTTCTGTGACTAAAAATTTAACCATTTGCAGTGGTTCTATGAACTAATTAATATTCTTTTCGCTTAAAGCAGTAACATTCATCCACTTCAATATAGGTTAATTCCTTAATTATACATTCAAATGGCTCTTGGAACGCCTAAAATATCAATCTCGCATTTAAATAAGAATCTTAGATCCTTACTAGTTGAGTCGCCAGATTGTAAATGTCAATGAGAGGTAGGTAGATTATATTCTTTCTTTTATGGACTAGCTGTATAGGGTCTTTGAAGATTATTTGGGAAGATTTTTACGTACACACAGCAAAGGAGATAAGTATCCAGTCAACGCACACCACTAAACTTTATCGCTACTGTACGTACAGTAAACGACGGCCACGCCCACATCACATTCGTAGTGTGAGTGCGCTAACAACTTCTTAATGATAGTATAACATAATTTCGAGTTGAAAATTAAAGCATTCGTAGTCCAACGAATAAGCCATATACACCTGAATACTATGGTGCGAGTTCGAATCCGACCAACGGTGATTCTTTTTGCGATTTTAAATTTTAAGCTTATTCAATTAAAATGTTTTTTGTAAAGAAATATGTTTATTTATTTAAAATACCTTGAATAAATTTAACCATTTTAAATAAATATGTTTATTTCAAAAATAAAAGAACATCACAAGTTATTCTTGAAGATTTTTATTTCCCAATATAAAACTACAAGTATTTTACTTACTTAAGAATATTTTGGAACTTAAAAAATAGTATTACCTACATGAAGTTTGTCAGACAAACTAATAACTATAAGGACAACTATAAGTTGATAATGTTTTTTTTATATATAACAAATCTATTATAATCATTAATAAAATTTCATTTCGTGTTATATTCAATAAAATTTCATTTCGTGCTCAAATAACATTTAAGAAACACAAAGCTTAAAACTTTTTCCATCCACCCGCAAAAGAAATAATTCCGTGGTCGCAAATAATCATAACAGACAAGGAATGCAAAACCGGTGCCACAATAAAAGCAAATCAGCAGTAAGGCAAGTTTGTTTAATGAAATGTTTGATCATTTATAGCATGTGACTTTTTAATTAAGTTTTCGGTATAAAGATATTTATTCTCATAAAGAACACAAATAGTTCGCTTACAATATGATATTATAAATAGAAAATTAAATTATATATATTATTATTTTGAAAAAAAAAAGACTTTATTTTAATCTTGAAGTTAACATTATTTATTAAAAATGTAACAATATATTTAGAACATACCATTACATCATTTTTATATTCATATAAACAATCGGTGGAGTGAATAAACATGTCACACAGATAAAAAATATAATCTGATTATTGACAATACCATCACTCACACTCCAGTACTGCTGACTTATTTTATTATGGCTAAGTTATGAAGATATTTGTATTAAGTATTTCGTTAATGCAGTTTAATTCACATAGATATGGATAACATTTTGAAATAATAATATAAAAATAAAAACAAATAGAAATATAGAATATTACAGTATTATAATTATTACCTACACAGACTGTGTTGGTAATAATAGGAAAATAATAGATTTAAATACGTAAAAATGATTGAAATTTAAAGGTGGTTGATCGATTAATTTACTATTACATAATTATGTTATAATAATGAATGGGTGTTTTTGACAAGTTGCAAAAGTCTGCTCATACCAGCAACCAAGTAGTTACAAAGATAACTACCACGTAACGATTCTCAAACCGAAGTTACAACGTCATCCAGATTAGTCTTTGTTCTTACTTCAGTTAGGTCCCCGTTCAACACCATATTATGACTTCAAAAATGTTCTATGGGGTTTAAATCTGTAGTCTCAGCAGGCCGATTAATAATAGTCACATCTGTTTGAGCTCTTCTTTTGCTGGTCTTTGCAAATGGATCTGAAGCATGAGTGGCAACAATCTCACGGTACCGAGGCGAAGCATGTGTAAAAGCCAATGGTGTCGGCTCAGGCAGGCGGCGGTTTATTTCGCCTGTCTCAGTGTGACGATGCAGTTGAACGGATTTTCTCTACAAAAGAAAGATGAAAATATTAGAACTAAACAAGGCCCAAATTATAAAATAAGAAATAAAAATCGTAAATACAAGACTATGTTTTTTTTTTTATAGGTATAAACACTATTCACATACTTAATATATCTATATACTTTGTATAACTTATGTAATACATAATTATATCATACTAATGAAAAAAAAATATTATAATAAATAATATACTTTATTCATTATGCACTTATATTTTTTCTAAATATATATTAAATATATATTTATATATATTTTATTTTTTGCTATTGAGCAATATTATTATACATAATTTTGTAAATAAGGTATCTTTTGTGAAATTTCCGAACGTGCAAGTATTTTTTTTTTATATTTTAAAAATAAAAATTCACTACAAAATACACTTAAAAAACTAGAAAATGAGACAACGGACAATCTTATTATATTCCTGCTTCACGGTAACATAATAAATTACATATTAATAATAATTTTACTCACCGATATCATTAGACGCCTTGCGAGTTCACTAACAATGAAATATTCCACTCATATTTATTACAGTATAAATATTTTCGATGTTTTGCTCATGAAAAACAATAACATTGAGTTTTTTTGAACACTGTTAAATGATGCATGCTCTTATCATTTTGTCGCAATCACAAACTTTGTAAAAGTAAAGAAGGAGTATATAGGTGTAGTTCCTTAAGTAGACTAAATCATACATCAGTTCACAATTGAAGTCATGAATATATTTTTGAAGCGGGTAGGTAGCTTCTAAACTTGCAAATAATTTTAAGTAGGAAACTTGTCGTAGATTCTCAAATCGGTCAGAATATTGCTTTATTCACTTGTTATATTACTAACTGTAGATTGCAAAATCACAAAAATAATATTTTTGTAAACGCGTGACTCGAACTCCAATACTTTGTCACGGCAGGTTATATGCTTACCAATTGCGCCACGGAAGCAAGTATCCTAAGTCGTGAAATTATTGATACTATCATTTAGACGTCGTAACCGCACTCACACTACGAATGCGATGTAGGTGTGGCCGTCGTTTACTGTACGTACAGTAGCGATAAAGTTTAGTGGTGTGCGTTGACTGGATACTTATCTCCTTTGCCGTGTGTACTTAAACGGTCTTGTCAAGGATTATAATGTTTATGTGTGCCTCCTTAACTTTTATTAATGTTTTCTTCATTTGTCTTCTTTTTTATCACTGGATGGCCAACAAGCCAATAGCCTATTATGTGGTTACCGTTGCCTATAGATATCTGCAAAATCAGAGGCCCTGCAAATGCGTTGCTAATCCAGATACAAAGTTGAAATGTTCTATGTGCTTGTAATTACACGGCACCTTTGAGACCGGATCACAACAACGCTGCTTTGCGGCAGAAATAGGAATGGTGGTAGTACTTAACCGGACTAGCTCCTTTACAAAGAACTCTACTATTACCCTGCTAATCCCTGCCAAATAATAATTATTTAGGTCAGGCCAGCTTTGTAAGACATTAAATAATATACACCACTATTGTCGTCACTCACTGAAAGGTAAAAATAAATAACCAGGCACCTGCAATCTGAAAACTTTTATGAATATTCAAATAGCATTTCTCAATAGATTGCGATAGCAGCATAACTTGCAAAACATTTTAATTGGAAACAATCTCGACAAACATTTCGCAGAGCTCAAACAAATTGCTCTTTCAAGATTTTAAAATTATATCAAACGCCCGCTCTGTGGAGGAATCTACATTTTTGTTCAGTATTGCGAATACTGAGAGAACTCGAAATGGGTTTTAATTGCAAACTAGCTTATACCCGCGGTTGCGCTGCCGCGGTCTCCTCCACAATTTCACTGAAACTGTGCATTTTCGGGGATCAATTAATGCCGATGTCATTTCGGCTTATAAACTGTCTCTACGCCAACGGTCACCTCGATGCTTTGTTGAAACAAGGATAAACACACAGATTTGCAATAATTAGTGATGGGTTAACTCGTGTTAACTCAAATTGCTTGCAACTCGAGTTCATGTATACCCGCTATGTATATATTATAGACTGGAGTTAACATAATTATCCCTTTTTGCATTAATGTATTATAGCATATGACATCTCAATCAAATAATGCAGACTTAAAGAAATATATTTCTTTACAACATAAAACAACACAAGTTATTATTAAAATTACGTAACATATTACTTATTATTTATGACAAACCGAATTTACAGAAGTGTGTGTAATCTTTCACTTGACGTCACGGCAATAAAAGACGATCGCTCGGCAGTAATTAGCACAATCTCTTAATTGAGCAGCTCTAACTGGCAACATAAACGAGAGATTCACGATGTAATTGCGAACGAGGCTCAAAGAATCAATCATTAGCGATTGTGATCGTAATCGGCTTACAGAATTAGGCAGCTGTAAATATAATAATATATTGTTACATTAAAATACTAGCCTTTGGCCGGGACTTTGTCCGCGTAAATGCCGGTTATCGCGGATACAGACAATAATAATAAAAAGTAGCCTATGTCATTTCTTGTGATTCAAACTCATTCCGTATCAAATTTCACCAAAATCAGTGCAGTGGTTTAGTCGCGAAAGCGCAAACAACAGACAGACGAAGTTATTTTCGCATTAGTAATGTTAAAGTATTGATTTTTAATGGTATTTTGTTTTGTTCTCAGGTAAGCAAGGCGTTGCGCGTCGTCGTGTCTTTTTTATATTGTCACAGTCACGTAAGGTAACAAATAATACCTAATTCAGGACACTGCAGGTTGTTATGAAGTTAAAACACAGTGTCATTGAACTATGGTCCTCTATTACGAGAAATCTCTTGACCCGAAGAAACAACTAAATAATTTAATTTCAAGTTAAATAAAACCTTGTTCTACAAGCAACAAAATATGATCTTTAATGTATCAGTGCTATAATTTATGTAATTTATTTCGGTCTCTAAAATCTTGTTTTCTTATTTTTACTTAGCACTGAAAAATCGTAAATTAATGCATTAAAATGACTCGTTTAAAATTGTAAATTTGAATTCAATAAAAATATCCTTCAAATTGAACATAGTGTAACGTGAAGATTTATGGTACAATAGGTCATGCTATATCGGACTTCAAATAAATTAAGATAATGACAGGTCAAGAATGAAGTTCCTCATTTAAATAACATCATAGAACAACAATACCCTCCCGATACATCGCAATGTGTAGCTGATTACCAAACAATGAGACAAAACACTTGACAAAGTGCATACGAATAACAAAATAATATCAAGGCGAACTAACAGACCGGATTGGTATGCATGAATGGACGAAGCCTACACAACTACACTACATAACACCTGACATTTTAAATTAAACCCTATCCTTTTAGCTTTAAAGTTCAATTTCTAAAGACTAATCGATTAATCTAAGTTGCCGTATACAGCGTGTAAAATTATACTTTATCTTTTAATTCATAAGGTTGTTAATCTTTCAATGACGTTTCGAAATCTAAGTTGTAAGCTATTTCGTGGTCATTGTACCTTTATAAGGCTTGGTTCTGCAGGCTTGCTGCCTTATTCGGTGCTCATGCACGCGATACGTTAGAATAGTGCGTTATTCTTGGATTATTAAATCATGTCATTGGCACACTTATTGCTTGGAGCAAGGCTTTTGTTTCATTTGGCAAGATTACTGAATGTGGGTCTACTGTAGGTGGATCATCTTGAAATATTCTTGAAGCGATTTGTAGTTTATTATGTTGTGGGTTTTTGTTCTGTCTTCTTTTTTATGACATTTGATGGCAAACAAGTGGTCACTGCTACCTCTAGACATCTGCAATACCAAAGGCTGTGCAAATGCGTTGCCATCCCAGAGACAAAGTTGGATTGTCTTTTTGCCTGTAATCACACCGGCACCTATTTCCTTCCAAACCGGTACACAGCAACGCTGCTTTGCGGCAGAAATAGGTATGGTGGTAGTACTTCCCCAGACGAGCTCCTTCACAAAGAGCTCTACTACTACTACTGAATTCGACTTTTCAAATTCGCCATATTGGAACACGCCTGTGATGAATTCTCGTTCTTTCTGTAAAACTAATTAGCGGATAATGAGGAGGTACATTAACCCCCAATAGTTAGTTGGTCTAACGACTTAAACACAGTGTAAAAGAACATAAAGCAGTGTAATTACCGCTCGACTAGATTAGCTCATTTATTTATCGCTTCATTGGTCTATTAGAAGTGAACCAGGTACTGGAACCTTGGTCTAGGTTCAATGAACATTTAATTGGTATTTTAGTTCAGGTCTCTTTTAGGCTTTAGCATCAAAGTAATACAAACGGAGGGGTCAAGGTCCACCAACCATTTATTTTTCTGTTCGACACTTTTAACCTTTTAAAAGTAGCGTATTATAAATTATTTAAAAAAACGCTTTATACTAGCTTTTTTTTAAAATTCAAGGTGGGTAAGCTTTTGGCTCTAGTCTAGGTCAGAGGTTACAGAGACAAAGTCCACGATGGAGTGAGTGTACCCAAAAGAAGTCTGTTCACTCTAATTTTGAAGAGATTAGGGTTGAAAGCGCGTGTTAGGATTTACCTGCGACTTCTCGCAATTTTCTTACGAATATCAATATTTTTTTAGTTGTTCACAGTGATAACTTAGCTTCGTATAAGCGAAAGAATATTAAGAATCGAAACAGCAGAAATGAGTGCATACAAACAACAAATTCACCAGCTTTATACCGTTAGGTAGGATACATCAAGTGATACCAACTCTTGCAAAATATATTCTTCTCATTCACCAAATATGTCATTGACATTACTTGGCGCCTCGGTACACGAATGGTGCACCTCGTGTGGGCGTGGGAGAACCGTTTGGTAACGCGGTACCCTAATCCGAGATTATCGCCGCAGGTGACGAGAACGAGTTTCATACAGATTTATGATGTAATGTGGAGTTGGGGATTAGTCATTATTGTAATAGGTATAGCTCAGATTACGGGCTATCAAGAGGTTTAAGATGAAAATCTGGCGCGGTTTACGTGCTAAGTAGTGTAGGTTATAAACCGTATTCTTTGTTTGCCAGAAATCTGAAAAGGGGTTACTGTACACATCTTTATGATCAACTTTTACTGTAGGAAATTGCGAAAAGTAAATGAGTGTTTTTTTTTATATAGATGGGAAATCATCAAATAACTTCCCCCGCCCTGGGCGGGACGGGAGGGAGTGTCAGACTTTTACTGACTAAAACCCATCTATGTTCCTTCATGTGCCCTTTGCGTTCCGGGAGCGCGGTATCTCTTTCGAACAACCCGCAGCCCCCGCAGGAAGTAAATGAGTTGATCCGTAGATTTTATCGGGTTACTCGTAAGCGACCATAAATACGTGGAGCAGCAAATTTTTTTTCTTGATTTCAGTGTTGATTCTATAGTCAAAGTTGTTCATAACGATGTTGTATGATAATGAGCTATCTGTGACTTTCGTTTTAAGTAAAGCAAGGAGTATTTAAAGAGTATTCAATATATTTATTTATTATTTATTTAATTTAAGTTTGTTTATATGATGATATTATCAACATTGTTTTGGAAGTATCCCTAAAAAGGCTTGCTGTTAGTTGGTTTAAAGTATTTTCAGTATGTTATTGGTGTTACGTATGTTATTAAGTGTCGGAATGTATTTACTGTGTTTAAAAATATAGTCCGCAAGTACCGGTGACATAGACTATATGCTAAACAAAATTTTTACCAAAACATGTTGATAGTGTATCTCACGTGCCTTTACTGAATAATATTGGATTAAAGCAAAGCACGCTAATTAGTAAAATTAATCTAATCTAACATTACATCGTCTCTGTGGACGAGGTGTTCATAATCTAATGATGTAATGATTATAATCTTTATTACAATGTACATCGTAATAGGATTACAATCAACTGGTAACACCTTTGTTAATTTTGGTGGTTACACGCTACGAAGAAAATTCAATGTTAGATATTTAGGTAAAGTTTCCTCACTTCTGTTAAAATTTACATCCAAATCTGTTTAGCCGTTAAAGGGTTGGAACAAGTATACAATAAAAAAAAATACCATCACGCCTGTATTCCCCGAAGGGTTAGGCAGAGGTGTACCAATGTACACCCACAGTTCGCCGGTATATTTAAGTCACATGTAATAGGGCAAGCATGCAATGTTATCACCTATTCTTTTTCTTACTCAGATGGGTAAGCTCATGACTCTTGTCTTGGTCAGAGATGACAAAGACAAAGTCGACGATAGAGTGAGCTTACTCATAAGAAGCCTGTTCACTCTAACTTTGAGAGATTAGGGTTGAATGCGTTCGGCAATACAGACACAGGTAGAGAGTTCCACTTCTTTACAGTGCGCATTATAAAAGACGTTTGGAAACGCTTATTGCGAAATAATGGATATCCCAAAAAAAGAAGTTCTATATTTAAATAAAACATTTTGACCTAAATTCGACCTTGATTTAATTCAAAATATACTCTCAAAGCGTACAGGTACATTTATACCCTCGTATCAATTATAACAATGGTTATACAAAGCAATTACCTTGTCACAACACGTGTAACGTCAGTTTCTTTAACAAACTACGATAAAACATCAATATCGCCACCTATTACGTGGGACGTAAATATACCGGCGAACTGTGGGTGCACATCGGTACACCTCTGCCTAACCCTTCGGGGAATACAGGCGTGATGGTGTTCTGTTGTTCTATCGAATACAATACCAACTCTTATAGGTAATCATTTTTGATATTCCATTGAACCAGTATTATTTGGAGTTTCCCGCGACTCGGTCGGATCTTTCCCTATGTGATATTATGATTTATTACCTGTTTAGTTTGCTCATAAACATTTTACCTGTACCTACACATAAAAACTTCGAGTTTTATAACTCTGTTTTTAATAAAACCAATAAATCTTTGTCCATAGTCATTTAGGTACATCTTGGTGTGGTAAACTTTCGCATTTGTATAATTTGATACTTAGGGTACATTTGGAAGATTAATATTAAAACCACTGTGCCTTCATTTGTTTTCCGAGTGTATAAAACCATTCAGTAGTTTTCCCACGACCGACGCTTCAACAAACAGTATCGAACAGAAATATCCAACTCAGGTTTTATGCAAATGTTAGGAAATTCCCGATATTTTTAGAACCATCATGAGTATACATGCGAGTATGAATGTACCCAAAATGTTACCTGAGTACCTACTATCGAAAGGGCCACCATCTTTTACCTAAAACCCATTAATCCCGCAAACCGCGAGTGAAGCAAACATTTCACAGTAATGTAAACAAATAAACCAGTCGTAAAGAAATCCGAAGCAACCGCGTTGATGGAATTATTACTTTTGCTCAAAAATAGTACAGCAATTTAAGAGGTTCATGAGTAAAATATAGCGAAAACTAAATGTGTAGTTATTGAGGAGTTAATGGCAGGTATTGAAGTGGAATTTTCCTGTACACGTAATAGTGTAAATGGGTGGAAAATTTTAGGAAACATCAAGTATCAAATATCATCATGAAAAGTGAAAATAAATATACCATCACGCCTGTATTCCCCGAAGGGTTAGGCAGAGGTGTACGGATGTAGGTACACCCACAGTTCGCCGGTATATTTAGGTCCCATGTAATAGGGGGCGAGCCTATTGCCATTAACCGGGCACAAATCCAAACTCCGAGCTGCTACTGAGAATTTCATAGAAAAACCCAATAACACTTTTTGCTCGACCCGGGAATCGAACCCAGGACCTCTAGCGTAGCAGTCGCACTCAGGACCACTAGGCCAACGAGGAAAAGTGAAAGTTAATTATATTATATTATCCTAAGGAAACCGTAACATTTTCCGGGATAAAAGAAGTCTATGTGCTATTCCAGACTATAATTATATATCTCTGTGCCTTTCATGCAGATTCTGTCAGCCGTCAAGGCGTGATCGAGTACGTAATAGAAACTCAAATATCTTTCACATTTATAATATTATTAGGATTGGATAGGAATTAAAACAAAACAAACATATAACAAATGTTGTATCAATGACCTACGTAGGTATTTACCTTTTTGTATAGTTATGCTTTTTATGTTGTATGTTATTACCGATAAAAATAGCGATCCTACTTCTATTGACTATCAAAAATATTAGTCATGGCTTCAGTATTTGTGAATGAAAATGCTTCTCAGAATTTCCTGTGGTTGTCAATATTTTGCACTCATGAAAGCTTCCGATGAAAAGCTTTTCCACGAAAGTGTCGCACTTACTTCTGAGTCATTGAAGACGTTCCATGAAATATGCGAATGTTGTTTCAGATGATATTAGATAGCTACTTTGAATCATCTACACTAATTTGATAATGTTTTTTTGATTGTTTGTTTAAACGAGCTAAAATTCTTATTGAATATGATAGCTAGATTCATGAGGAATTGTATTGGCTATATAACATTACGCTACAACCCACGACAGCGGAGCAGTAACCCAAGACGTAACATACAAAATTACGCGGACAAACTCGCGGGATAGTGAATGAATAATTTTGATCAGTTGCCAGATATTCGGACGATAACATTTATTTATCTTGTTATATTGGTTTTCCAATAAAAAACTGCAATAGCGTTGTTGGTATTTGCTACTGTTGCTAGCACGGTTTTATGTAGAAGATATAATAAAATGTATGAATAAATATATGCGTTACGAAGAATATGACTCACAAGACTATGTATTGATCTAATGTTAGGGAATATAAATTAATCATCAATGCTTAGTGATTTAAGTAGTATAAAAAAGAATAAAACAGGAGACAGAATCGAGGTTCATACCTATTCCTGCATACGAGACATGACGACTGAAGTAATTCAAAACACGTGATCATGAAAGAAGCGAAAAGCGTATCTAAATTACATTCCTAGCAGAAACACACGGCACGTAAAACACATACAAATTCCTAACTAATAGTGGTGTTTGTGCAGACCGACTACCGACCAGGCAACTTCCAAGCGAGGTGTTTGTTTAAATGAGTTCCCTCTGATCGCAGCCCCTTTTGTGCCCGAACGCTCACAGATCCGTAAACTTCGATTGATTTTCTTGCGAACGTTATTTGCCTTCAGTGTCGGAATTCCAGCGAAGATAAAAGACGTGTTTGTAAGATCTTTTACAGGAATAATGTCGTAAAATCTTCTTATCAGGAAAATGAAGATGGATACTTAAAGTAGTAGGCAAAGATCAAACAACATTGCGAACATTTTCTAAATTCTTGTCACAAACAATACGCAATGAATAAAAGACACGAATTCATAAGCTTCAGCTCGGAGTAGTGAACCGTACCAGCTGTGACCTGTGATCAAAGAGCAACTTCGTGCGAACAAATGTTTTTCAGAAAACTTTTGAGACGGGACAAATCATTGAACGTTCTAGAATTCAACAAAAAAATATTATTGAGCATAGCGTCCTTTATTTCGTATGGCCCAGCGGTTAAGGCGCTGGACTCCCAGGCATGAGGTTATGGGTTCGAAACCGCGCAAGTATCAATGTGACTTTTCATTTACTATAATTACTTTCTTTAATATTATATTTCTATACTGTAATTAATATAAGTCTGAAATTGCTAATCCGCCTTGAACAAGCGAATTGATCAATCCTCGTGCCTTCCCTAGCTATGGAGGAGGCATAGATCTTTTTGCATAGAGAATTAGGACAGGCCCTAAAGTGGGAAAATAATAGGCTGATATTATTATTAAAACGACGTTTGAAAAGCTGAAGTTTTGCTAGAACACATCTGGAACCAGTGCAGTAAGTGTCAGAAAACGTAAAATGGCAGAAATATGATTGATGAAAAAAGGTCGTGTACCCAAGTCAAACATGGTTTGTTTGTTTGAAGCAAGTGTACACGCATTAGAGATGATTGGGAGGCCACAGTCGATACTCCAGTGAAAGAGGCTCAACTGAGGAACGTTTAGAGGAGAGAAAGGGCCTTGAAACAACAGGAAAGTCTTGATCGACAGTAAAGAGCTTTTAAAGGATAAAGGTAATACACGTAAATGGTTCAAATACATACATAACATCACGCTTGTATTCCCCGAAGGGTTAAGCAGAGGTGTACCAACGTGCATCTACAGTTCATTGGTATGGTTAGGTCAAATAATGTCTAAAGAGTTAGAAAAGGAAGGTTTCATTAAACGATTGAATTGTGATCAAATTGTTTTTGCTTGGTGTTAAGAATGCTTTTACAATATCAATCAATATCAATATAACTTGGTAGTTGATCTATCTGTAATTATAACATAATTGTTATCGATTCAATCCAATAATATGTATTTAATTTAAAACATTTAATCACTAACGCGTTTCATTCAAAGATTAAATGTGTAAATAGGTATTGGGAGGTAGGTATATTATGCTAATTTAAAAAACACATTCTAAGAATAATAATTAGCAGTTTTGGCGTGATAATCTAATCGTAAATAAATACCTTCGTGCGAAACGATTGTACCTACATAATAGTAAACATCTTTATTATTTATCGATCAATATGAAGTGCGTGATATCTGTCTCGTATGTATCTACTAAATAAACCGTGGCCAGGCAATCAAAATACGTAGGCACATATCTACTTTTTCATTAAAAGATGTACATTTTAAGCTGATATAGAGGATGTATCTTTCCCTCTGAACCGACACTGCACAACAGATAATGCCATTTACACCAGACAACGATCTATTGGAAGCTACTCCTGTATAAGGCTTTGATACCTTAATAGCTAAGCTAGCTCTAATGATAACACATACACAGCATATTACCTTCCGATATACTTACCTACCTGGTCAATTGAATAAAAAATAAAACATTAGGAACATTTCTCTATTTCCTAGGTAGAGCAAAGTGATATTGTATTTTTCTATGAAATTCTCTGTAGCAGCTCGGAGTTAGGATTTGTGCCCGGTTAATAGCAATAGGATCACCCCCTATTACATGGGACCTAAACATACCGGCGAACTGTGGGTGTACATTGGTAGACCTGTGAACAACCTTTCAGGGAATACAGGCTTGATGGTATGTTTAGCTATATATACGCATTAGATTTACCAGTAACGAGTCGTAGCTTACAGGAATCGGTCATCAAGCCGCGTTTAGCTATTGTTGTTATCTTTCGACTAAGACGTAGAACACGATTTGATCAACACATTCCTCAGATTATTGAGCTAACACGATAATGTAGGTAGGTAGGTACCTATCTATGTATCCACAGATCTTCGAACAATCGGTCATGTTCTGAATGTTGTGATTCTAACGAATTATCTATTAAGCTGTGACGTTGGTGCGATAAATACCTATACTTAGTAAGAAACGTTTTTCAGACGTTCGTGTTATAAAAAGTAAGAGAACAATCATTATGTATTCAAATTATTAGTATTGGCTAATATTAGCTGCCCCTTTGGTCTCCTAGTTGAAAGCACGACTTCTTAGCGTGGTTTTATTGGGGTTTTCCATTAGGAATTTCTTAGTGGTAGCCCTGAGTTTGCGAGTGAGTGATGTGACACCCCTACCAAAAGAGATAGAGAGAAATGAGAGTGAAAAAAGATAAAGTACGCCTCTGTCTGTGCACACATTTGTGCAGTATGCCTTGGCTGGTGCGATTAACGATTGTAACTAAAATTCGGCCTAATTTATTAATTTGAATATTTACTTATAAAACTTTATTAATAAATATTTAAATTAACAAATTCCTTTATTTTTTTAATTGTGATTTAATTAGTAAAAAAACGGTTCGAGGACTAATGTGATTATTTTTTTCATTAAAATAAAAAAAACCTATTAGCATTCCTTGAGCCTATTGGAAAATATATAATTTTGTCTCGATATCAATATAATAATATGTATGTATTAACATAAACATAAATTCATCTTTTATATTATAGGAAAATATTCAATTTTTCCTTAGTCGTTAGGAACCCTTGACACTCAAGGTGAATACTATTAGAGAAGGTCTTATTATAGTTATGTCTCCTTTTTCAAAGTATTCTGTAGCTTATCTAGTTTATATGAAGGTGAATTTTAAACTCATCAAACTTTGAAATTGAGTAGTAGCAAGCAAGTCTGACACTTTTGAGGTAAGGATTAGATTTCTCTGCTTTCTTCATAGGATATTCAATTATTAATATTTATTAATATTTATTTATATTCACAATTTTATTAGATTTGGCGTTACGTTGTTTTACCCGTGAATTAGCAGTATGAACTGTTTTGAAAGATCCTTCTTAACACATCTAAAATCGGCTGAGCCACCCTATTTAATTTGCGAAAAACCCTTTTTCTGTTAAATTAAATCTCTGATCATCCCACTACGAACCCGTAGGTATTACATTACACTTAATAGTTACCACATCTCGTGTTTATAGTCTGCGTGCCAAAGCTTGCCATCGATAATCCGTGATCCGCCAATTCGTTGCGAGCACACTATACTTTCTACCAAGCCCGCTATAAAAACACTATGCATAGTAATTGTCGTGCGTTTGCGCAACTCTTGCATAACCCGCGGTATCCGCTGTTTCCTCCTATTGTGCGATGTTTATATAATAAGTATAATAACTTCTTAATTTAATCCGTTTTATGAGAGAATTATGTTGATTGTCGGTTAATTGGTGAGCTTCGAGATGAAGGAATTTGGAGCGTGGCGAATGTTTGTTTTAGTGACCAATTTGTGGGTCCATAGTGTGCAGTGCTGCGGTAGAAGGCGTGTGCCCTCACCGGAGAACTGAACCATCATTTTGTACTAGTCACAAGATATATTATGAGTGATACATCAAGCTTTAGAAAGAGATTGTCACACTGTCAACTGAAGAACATTTTTCGCTAGGAAAGTATGGATAAGACCTGTAGAAATAATTGATTTAAAGAAAAAAATCCAAGATTTCATAATAAAGTAAATGGTTGTTTAATATTAGTAGGGATCTAAGACAAATAAATTAATATGGATCATTATCTTGGTAATAAACTGAACTAACGTAATCTTTCGACACTCAAAACACTTTACAGAGCAATCCCCGACAATCACGCTATTTTACTTTACTTTTTTTTATACAGTTCATTCCATACTAAGCCTACCAACCAAAGGTTTAAGTAAATCTAAGTAGGCATCGATTATCCGACCTCTGAGTGACGGCCCGGGCCCTCTACAAATCCCAACTTTTTCCAAATCCCTAATGGGCTACTACCCGGTTACTGTACAACCTTGTTACTGGGGTAATGTGGAATTTAGGTAGTCATCCCCTGGGTCGTAGTGTCCTTGGACCAGCAGCTATTCTGCCATTGTATTTATTACCCTATAATATTAAAGCGAAAGGTCATTACTCGCTGACTAAACAAAAACTTCTTGACCAATAAATCTGAACTTTGACGGATAGTTAGTTTATAGTTAGGGGGCATCATAAGCTAAGAATGGTTTCGACTTTGACTTTGAAATATTCCTGATTACTATGGACTTTGGACATTAAAACATTATTTATTTAGTTATCAGGCAATTATATTTTGCAAAATTAACCTTTTTTTTATTTGAAAGATGCCTTTGCCCAGCAGTGGGCGTTATAAAGAAAAAAAAAACCGTTCTTTTTAACCATGCTTTAATAGTCGAGAGCCATTATCTGTACTATTGATTGACTGATAAGTGGCTGTTCAATAATAATCGTCAAGCAATTATTTTAATAATATTTAATTGTCTTCGATACACCTACCGTTAATTTGATAGTACGATGTTTTAATATTATCGCCATTCAACACATCAGCGTCAGTAATTTGTCTATAATGAGGGGACAATTTTCCAACTGATAAAATTGAATACATTTATAGGTACAATTTTGAAAAGGTTTTTTTAAACTACTTTCTGCTCGCGACTTTGTCTACTTAGACTTTAAAATTCAGTCAAATACCTTAATTACCTCAATTATCTTAAAATTAGGATAATATTATCCTATGTGTTAAGCTACATCAGTGTCTGTATGTGTGCCAAATTTCAGCTAATTCTGATTAGCCGCCGGGAAAGACTAAGAAACACCCATCCATCCACCCATACGTTCATCCATCCATACATCCTTACAACCTTTCTTCACCTTTCTAATATAAGTAAGATGTCAGTGCCAAGGACCTACGCAGTACCCACGCATCTCAAAGCAAAAGCTGTATTAGTAGCACTCCCTTCGTCAAACAAACCAACTTTATCACTTAGCTCCGAAAAGTCTCCAAAACGTCGCACATTGCTCTTCAAACAATAACAGTTCGCGCCAAAACGAGGTCTCTTCAGGTCAATACCAGCGCAAAGTCAATACTAATGCCCCATTGTATAGTGGGAACGTCCTCAAACTGCGACACACATTTTACGAGAATATCAACACTTCTTTATACATCTCTCTCTTTGTATTACATGGTCTTACGCCAGTGGTAAGTGAGGTGGTAATGGATAGAGTGCAGTGACAACTATGTAGGTGAGCTTCGTTGTCGGTAGCAGTGGGTTCCATTGTCGTGTCGAAATATGATATACGGTACTTATATTATGTCCCATCAGTATTGTTCCGATGACTTTTGAGTTGTTAGGGTTGTGTCTTCACCCAGTAATGTAATTTATTTGATAGAAAAATAGCACACGTGGTTTTGGCAGGACATTTTTCACTAGTTGTTGTATTATTCTTTTCATTTTCCTCTTTAATTTTCAATAAAACTTTGTCCCACTCCAGAAAATTTCTCCTGTATCGTGGGTTTCACAGAACTCTCATTCGTACTCGTAATCAGCCAGACCTCTATCAACCATCTGCGTGTCATACAAATATTTGTTCCATTCGGAAATCGAACCCAAGAGACGCACCGTAGCAGCCAATCATTCAGCAACACACAGTCACACACCAGCTCTGTACAACCGCGTAAATTAAATAAAAACTTAATATTATGAATATTTATTAACAAAATGATTACAACTCATTATTTTCCGATCTCATACATCATGGTTAGTTTTTTTTGCTGACACCACAGGCTGGCACATTGTAAAAGAAACGAAAACAAAATATGAACAAATTTATTCCTATTGCTTTACAAATCTACTATTAATACCGAACAACTGTTCTGCATTTCCAAATGCATGCTATTTATTTTTATGTAATAATAAGTGTTACCTTCGAAACGTTAAAACACAGAGAAGAATACTCAATTTAAAATTCATGTCATAATTACTATTTTAATGTTACAGTCGTAAAAATAAATAAATATACACAGTACACTCATACATTCTTTATAGGTAGCAATTTTTTCTGTCTTATGTAGAGACAGTAAATAATACAGTAACTAAAGTAAATAATACAGTACTTTTAAGGTGTCATAAAGTACTTTAATATTAATGGCTTCGTAATAGAGGAGCATCATAAATGCTGTGAATATTATGTCTTTAAGTGCTAATTAATACAGACTTTATATAACTTTACATAAAATTAATATTTGATTGCAGTGACCTATGATTTCTAGTAGATTTATTTTATTAACGAAATGTTACTTCAAAAATAATTACTGTCTTGAATAACTACTTATATAGGAGACAACCCTAATCGCACGTCACTCCGACATGACGTCACTTCCTCTGCGATTTGCATCCGACAGTCAATCGTTTTCTTAGTTTTGTTGCTATTGTTAAAGTGCTAATAACATATAAGTGTGTAACAGTTATATACTGACAGTTTGACACACATAATGGAATAATTAATCAGGAGACAATTCTGTTAATTTTTAGGAACGATCGCAATCCAATCTCTAACTCAATCAGACCAAAATGCCTCTAATTTGCATAGTTACATTCTTTTGACATTGATTGTCGCTAAGATGTGATTGCGATAAGATTTTGACCTTTTTCATTTAGTTGAATTAGCCTTTGTTTAAAGAATTTATGGAAAATTATTGTAGGTGCATACGTTTGAGATTTTTCGTATATTCACATGTAGTACTCAGTTTTTGTGTTTTTCATTTAAAATAAATAAAATGTATAGGTAAGTGATTTATGGAAACGACTACCTGATGTAGAAAGTATCTATCAGTTTTCTGCCTCGGATTGCAAACGAGAAAAAAATAAAATAAAAATAATGCGCATATTATTTTTTGCAGATTAATTTTATTTTAACTAAGTTATTAAGTGACGATAAAATTAACCTGTAGGTACATAATTACATACTTGCATATAGAGGTGTTATTGCCACTATAACCGGTAGTAAACTTCAGTCTTTTGAATGATTGATTAGTTTGACCCGCGGGTGCTGACTGATCAACTTCCTACTTCAGCCTCCTAAGTTCCTACCCGGAAAACACCTACTAACTGTTAGCCATTGTAAAGAAGAGCGAGACAAAACATCTATCTGTGCGTAGAGTAGACAAGGATACAAGAACTAAGTATACAATTAGTGCATACAGATTGTGTAGGTACTAGTTTAGAAAGTTCGAGATTCCTCGATCGAGTTTGTTGGAGAAAGCTTACGCCTACTTACACCTAGGCAGCCCTTGACTCAGTCTAGGCATAATGTAGGCTTAAGTTTTACTAGAACTAACTTGGAAATAATGTTTTGCTATAATTCCTAAGGAAATACCGATGATGATAGTAGTACAGGTGAAATAATATTGTGATGTCCATCGCTTTCTGAAAAATCCAAAAAAATAACAACCTACCTGTGACCAATTTTTTTTTACTATTTATCAACAAAATTTCAAATGTTACGAAAGAAAATGTTGATTTTTCCCATCACCATAAGACCAGGTACGACTGAAAGATTCCAAAGGTAATAGAAAGATCTTTAGACATCCAAAGTATCTTTAAAAAAGTCACTTATCGCTAAATCCACAAAATTTTCCGCAGACACAATTACTTTTTTATTACAACCTCGTGAATGGAGACTTCCTTAAAATTTCTAAGTTTCTCAACCTTCACGTAAGTAAACGCACGTGATATGGGCAAATAATTTGAAGAAAAACAACCTTCGCTAACTCGACCAGCGACACACTTCCGCATGTAACTATTCCATTACCTGCTGGCTTCCGAACGCGCGCGTGCCTGTGAGAACACGACCCGCAGTGAATACTGAACAGGAGGAAGTCTTCAAGCTTCCTTATTACTTGGTCATTCTGTTGCAGATGCTAGAGTAGACTAAGTAGGTCTTTATAGGATTTTAAATTAAATGTAAAACGGAACATTGTTGTTTTGTTTAAATACTGATAAGTAGATAGACATTTCATGAATATTGTGTTTCTGAGAAAATTGATAAACAACAAGAATGCCTCTACAGATTTATTGATTGGCTTATGAATAAAAACATAATTACCAATACTAATTAAGATCTGAACAAAAAACTAAGTCACAAGACGCAGGTACCAAAACCGTGACGTATTTAATGCCGACATGATATTTCGAAATCGAAATGCCTTTCAATTTGATTGCCTAATTTATTTTTCTAGATTTTGAATTTGGAAAATAAAACTTGTATATAAACGTGTCTGGCAGTTTATTGAAACCATTTTCTTTTTTGTCGCTTATGACATGTCAATATTTTGAATTTGGAAAATCGTACAGTAAACGACAAAGGTCGATTAATATTGTTATTTACATATTATCATGCAAAATAATTCGTTACACTGGTTTTCAACATTTTAGTTACTTGCTAAGAATTTATTTTATCTTGATTGTATATCTAATACGTTATTCCTTTAATATCGTGCTCAATAATTAGGATTTTAAATCTGCCACATTACTATCTGTCATTCACGTATGTGTACGTCATGATAATTTGAATAAAATAAAAGTTTATTAAATGCGCCTAATTTATATCCTCAAGATCCTAAAACCACTTGTTTGAAAACAGGTATTGAAATGGCGTCAAAAGTACCCGCGTCACATAAATTATTGAGAGTTTTAGCGACTACTTGTTAGATTTTTATCTTTTCTATAGGCAATTAAATTAATTTAGGCGTCAGAACAATGGCCTACAAGAAATAATACGTCAATGTATTTGTCACAATAATATGAAATATTAGGTGTAATAAATGGTTATTTTATTTACATTATAATTACGCAGATAACTTACAGTTAATATTCAACCATAATCAAGTTACAATAATATTATTCTTCAGACCGATTCAGGCGGCCAACCTTGAACCTAGTAACATGTATAGTGCACAAGTGTGTGCGTGAGAACAGATGCACTCCCTCTTCTCTCACTCTCCCAGTCCAGTGAGATGGCAATCCAACACTACCGGGAAGAGTCAGGCGCTTTACCAACGGCTTTACGTGTTTTCCGAGACACGGGGGTGTCATACCACCAACTTCTAAATTCCGGGCTGCTACTGAGAAATTTGAAATGGAAAACTCCAAGCACACTTTTTGCCCGACCTGGGAATCGAAACGAAGACCCCACGCTCGGTGGTCGTGCTTGCAAACACGAGACCAACGGGGCATAATCAAGTACTTTTATTACTCGACCACAACATGCCTAATTGTGTAAAAGCCATTATTACTGTAAATTCATGTTTATTCAGATGTAGACAATTTCAATAAGTAAGGTTCATTCACTTGTTATAATATTTACACACGTTATGAAATTCCATACCGTTATTATAAATTATACATATTATGTATTATTACACACAATGTTATGAGTAATACATATGCAAAGACACGATCAAAAAAAATATTTAAAATACATAACAGAGTCTTAAATAATTGTAATTTACATTCATTTAGCTACAACCAAAATAAGGAAGTACGCACTCGTTCTTTCTTCGATAAACATAAACACATAATAAACAAAACGGCTTATTACACCTACCTGCAAAAGGTATGAAAGGTATGAGTAACCTAATCAATTTCGGAGTCGGTAAATAAAAATATTATTGTTTACAAACTGGAACAAAGCATGCAGTTCACAACAGGTTGTTTTGACAATCAATTGGAACTTTATAATATTTTGAAGATTATAAAATATAAATAAACATGACAGGCAGGTATATCAATAGACAATTAATTTTCCTTTGTGTGATAAATCATTGTATTGAAATTACGAAAATTATCAGTTTATCATGATCGTCATCAGTCTATCGCAGTCCACTGCTGGACATATCGGCTTATATTTCAGACCAAATAGACTACATACAACATAGGTACCTAGTAGATTTTTTTTTACAAATGATTGCACCTCACAGTTGGTCGCTTTTGGAATAGCTTTTCAAAATTAATCTTCTTGTGCATCAAAATTTGAGACTTGATAGTCAAATAATTTATTTTAAGTAGACCATTAGAAGGCATTGTTGATCGAAGAAATCTATTTGGAAACCGACCCCAACATAGTTGGGAAAAGAAACTTCCCAACTATGTTGGGGTCGGCTTTCAGTCTGACCGGATGCAGGTGAAAACCAGTGTTTTGATAAAATGATTGAGTACTTGTTATTTAATAAACCCATTTGTTAATTTATTTTTTCTTTTGTTCGCAGGTAAGCAAGGCAAGTCACGCTCCACACTTACATAAACGATCATAAGTACCCTACCCTAGGTACACTACCCTCATAAATAACCCTCCCTAGCAACATTATAATATGAAGTCAGGTACAGTATTTTAACAGTAACTGTGAGGAATTGCTGTCCATCAAATAAAACCTAATAGGCAGACGACATTGATCGTGTCTTTTAGCTCCCCATAGAGCCTTATGATGGAATTAAACTTTTATAGCTGCTGTTAGTGACCCACATAAGCGGTAAAATATAAAGATAAAAGATATTTTATTTGTAAAACATGAGTTTATAGTGAAAATAATGTGTTGGGTTAAGATATAAAATGGCCTTTAGGAATCGTGGAAGATGCGTACGTTCACAGGATCTTCATCAATGTTAAAATACCATCATCAAAATTCTCATGGATGTTCACCCCAAAACAAAAAAGAAACGTTTAATACACCTTAATTTTTTTGCCATTGATTAGCATACAAAGTAATGTTGCATAGACAGTACATAAGTAGACCGTAACTAAAATATGTAATGACAAAAACACAATTATAAATTTAAATAGTCTGATACTCGAGTCGATTTATAGGCAAAACATTTTTTTGTTATTAAAGAATCACAAATTATTTAGGTAAAGGTAAAAAAGTGCGCAAAAAAAAACAACTCAAACAAGATAAAGTAACACTACATAATAATTAAATAACTTGTATAGATACCTACTATTATAATGATAGTGGTAATAACCTGAGAATATAATTTACAACGAATCCATGTAAATTAGTTAAAAGAAAAAACATATTGAAGTAACATTCAAAACCAGTTGCTAACCAATTTACACCTCAAGACTTTCAAGAAAAAAACTAACATAATATGGAATTAAATAACAAACTTTATTATACTAGCAATTAAAGTCGGACTTCTAGAAACTTCCACAATTAATAGTTAACACGTTAAATGTTTCTAGTAATTTTACCTAGCGATTATAAATTTTATTTTGTCAGATGGACGTGATCGAACTTCTATTTAATTTATAGTCGGTAGGTATATTTATTAACCCGTGAATGTTGTTGTGAACTTAAGTTTCAGAGATTGGTTACAGATAGTAATATCACCACTGTATTGCTGATGGCTGTAAAATAACAGGTTTACATAGTAGCGTAGCAGTATAGGAAAACAAATGCCGATTTATGTAAACTTTACATAGCAAATAATTTGGTTTAGCTACCCTATAGCTTTTAAAATCCCGTCGCTATTTTGCCAAGCTGATTGATGTACTAGGAATGATAAGTTCCAAAAAAAAAAAACATTTAAAACTATACAATATAGCATGAAGATGATGATGATGTTGATGATGTAGCCTATCGGTATCGTAAACAAGGTCCGAGCTACCAGCGGTTAGGATTCCTGAAAGAGGAATCTCCTAACAATAAGCGCCGTACCTAGGAGTATCAACCGCTCTCTGAATGAAGCCGTTGATCCAACTGCCTCACGTAGGCCTCCTCAGGGCAGCACAGGGGTTGATCGAGGCTCTTGGCTTATTATCATTATTTTTATATAATGTTTTTTCACAAGCCAATAATAATACCTTAGTAAAAACTTAACTAAGAAATAAAAAGAGCTAATATTCATCTCGGTTCAATGAACGTTATAGCGAGATGATAGTGAAAGTTGCGCTTGCGTCGCGTTTGACAAGTTCACTTACCCGCTAGCCGTCGAATAAGTGACGTCTGTGTGTTGGCCATCTTTAATACAAGGCTTCTTGCAATTTTAGTGGCTTAAAGAATAAGTATAGAGCCTATGACGCCTATGTCCAGCAGTGGACTACGATAGACTGATGATGAAAGAATATAATTTTTATCATGATGATGATAATTTTGATCCAATTCTTCATTAATTTTGACTGTAAATTAAGGTCAAATTAAAAGAATTTGATCAAAATTATCTTTGTATTCGATTTTTATGACCAATGCGCCTGATTATTCAAAACTATAGGTATAACAGTTGACGATCAATATAATTACTTTGTTTTGCTTTTAATGAGAATAATTACTTTGATTAATTGGTAATTAAAAAACAGTTAAGTACTGAATATAAACTAACAGAATTATCAACTACTAGCTTCTGCCCGCGACTTCATCCACGACAAATTACTATAGTACCTATAATTCCACAGGAACCGTACATTTTTCCGAGATTAAAAGTATCCAATGTGTTTTTACACTACAATCTATCTCAGTGCCTAATTCATCCAGACCCGTTCAGCCGTTTAAGGGTGAAAGAGTAACAAACATCCATCCATTCATCTTCACAAACTTTCACATTTATAATATTATAGTAGGAAGTAGGATTGATATTTAAAAGATCGCCTTTGGTTACGCCACAAGGGAAAATAATGACTCCATTAAAACCGGGAACTACGCTGAGTCATCATTTTACGGAGAATAGTCGCAATGCAATGACCACTGCAGAAGTACCAAATACAATACCAAATGAGCAAGCATCGCGGTGTGATATAACTAGTGCAAGAAAAAATGGTACCTACTAACATTAATATGATTCTTAATGTAATTAAGGTGTGCTCCTAGAAGCGTATGATATTATTATAAGTGTAGGAGAAAGTTAGACAGCTAATCCTGCTCTTATGCTTTGAGAAAAACTTAGAGTGGTCCCCATTAGATGTTGATTATAGACTTAGGAGTTAAAAGAATAGAAACTAGAAAGAAAACGTTTGGATACAATTATGACTTTGCTTTGAGTAGATAGTTGAGGTACTTACAACTTTATGTAATTAAGGAGTCCTATGTATAACTCATTATCATTACATACAGAAAGAAAGGAATCAATATTATTTGCATAGATTGTGCATGGCAATAGATATCTAAAAAAAATGTGATTCATGCATGATACATTATAGCTAAGCTACATATATTATATTAATCAGAATTCAACAATTTTACTACAATTTATTTATTTAGGATCTCCAACAAAAGGATACACAGATACGTTACATTCGGTAAAATTTGTTTGTATTGTGTGTGCTACTACGATTATCCAATGATTATAATCACGGAAAAAAGGACTTTATTCCTTTATAAAAAGGTTGTATTTACTACATCACTTACACACACCTTACGTAAGATTTCTTCTGACTTTCCCAAAACCCATCCTTATAGTACAAAAGGTAAACAATGCCTTCATGTATAGGTAATACGAAACAGGCATCACAGTATCCCTTGACCGCAACATCTCCGGTAGTGGTGAGACTCACGTGTGGTGCGACCGCAAGGTACCGCGTTACACAACGCTCGCCCCGCGGCCGTACCTCCGTGACGTCAGCGTTGCTCAACCACCAGTGTACTGTGACATGTGCCAATTATTGCAGAATTCACTTTTGACGGTTGAATATTTTGCAGGATGCGGCAATTCGGAAAAATGTTGAAGGTTTTAATAGTAGGTTATTATTGTTTTTGATAGAACCATCATCAGTAGAAGTAGTTACTAACGTAAATATGAATTACTACACTAACTATATCCCGCAGTGTTGGTTACTGCCCCGCTCCCGTTGGTCTTAGCGTGATAATACATAGCCTTAAAACGTTTCTAGATAAACGGGTAACGCTAACGGATAACACCAAAGAATATTTTCAAATTGGACGAGTAGTTTTTGAGATTTGCGTTTTCAAACAAACAAAGTCCCAGGCTTTATAGTATAGATATGTATAGAGTATTAGGTAAAAACAAATTCCGTAGTATAAGAAAAACCTGCGTATGAATAAAATTATTCTTGTGACAGACCGGGGAACACGCAATACAGGCAGTTCGATTCTGCAACTGGGGGTCTACTCTGAAATGACAAATCCGAAGTTTCGGCCGAATCTTCGGACGTTTCCTACTACGAAGTTCATTTTATTTCGTTCGGTCGGTCGAATCCGACCGAACTTCATTTTGACGTTTGTTGTATCGTAAACCCTACTCTGAACGAGAAAAGTCCGACCGAAAGCTTTAGTTTGACAAGAGTTACATCGTAAATTAATGTCAATATTCACGACAGCAAAATACCTACCTTTTGAGTATCGTAATCATAAAATTTAATGAATTATTAACAACTATCACACACGTACCATCACGCTTGCTTTCCCCGAAAGATTAGGCAGAGGTTTAACCAATATACGCCCACAGTTCGCCGGTATAATTAGGTACCATGTAATAGGAGGCGAGCCTATTGCCATTAACTGGGTACAAATCTTAACTCCGAGCTGCTACTGAGAATTTCATAGAAAAACCTAATAATACTTTGCTCGACCTGGGAATCGAACCCAAGACCTCTAGCGTAGCAGGCGCGCTTAGGAACATTAGGCTACCGAAGCAGTTATTAACAATTATCTTGAGTTTTATTTTTGTTTAAAGTGAATGTGTCATAGGTTAACTGAAATAAAATAAAAAAAACCGAAGTTCAACGTTAAATTTAATTAAAAGCGAAGGATTTTTACAGTTATTGGAGAATAGTTTTATATTATTTTAAAAGTAGACATAGATGTACATTAGGTAAGAGACAGAAATAACTTAGGATTATGTTCAACAAATAAAAAAATGATCTTCTGTCCAAAATACACTATTCTGTCCCGCACAGAGCTTCCAGCTTGAAGAGTTCAGGATAACGTTAAGATTCTTTGCACCGTTGTATGGCTGTAAAATGACAGGACCCATAGCATTAAGCGTGTTGCGAATTTTTTCCCGCAGTCAATGGTTCAGCGTACGACTGTCGATATTCCTCAAATAGCCTTGAGCCAAATCTCGATGCTCTTCAAGGAAATTAAGGAGAGCATCAATGTGTGCTGTCGGTCTGGAAATGGTGACTTTGTCTTGCAGAATGTGTGTTCATAATAACTTTCATTTCCGAACTTCCAAAACACGAACATGGGAAAACGATAAACCCAAGGGGCGCTACTTTTTACTTCATTTGTGCGGCTGTGGTATCACTGCGACCATGGCTGATCTATTGTGATCGCCGCAACGCAAGGGGCACTTGATCACGGGTTAAATAAATAATTTAAAGTGTAGTAAGCTTATTCTTTGTTATCAACTCATAACTCAACACGTAACTTAAGACTTTTCACTTCAGTCGGCATTTGATGATAAACGACAGAAATACGGTTACCTATCGGTATATAACGTTTGCGACAGACGAGATTTGTATTTTGTCCCTGAATTATGCATGAATAAAAAACTCAAGCACCGCTAGTTTGTTTACATTTTACTTGTCATCCTTTGACTTTTTAACTTTTTCTTCTAATGATAATCGACAAAGGTATACAACCTTTCCAGCCAGTTACAAATTCAATGTTATTTTGAGAAATATTACAATGTTCGTAGGTATAAATACTGAATTAATAGCGAAGTTCAATTTCCATGTTACAGAAAATAATTTCAATCTGTAATTCAACAGTTAAATCATATCGAAAGACTAATAAAAACATATCGATAAAACATTCAACTCTAGACCTATATTTCGTTCAGTCCGACACTCTGCCGAAAATTGACTATGGTTCCGACCGAACTGAGCCATCCCGAACTTTGTTCGTAGTAGGGCAACAATGCAAACTTCGGTCGTGTTTCGGTCGGTCGGTTCGGTCGGATTTGTCATTTCAGAGTAGACCCCCTGAACCCAAAGAATTGTCGCAATAAACTCCATTCACGACAGTTATGTTCCAACGTTCCTTTTTCGAATTTTCAAACACGCAGCTCGTTCCGTTAAGTTTTGTAATCTGTGTAAAATTAAGGAGTATCAACCTTTTTTGTAAAAAAAAATTGCCAGTTAAATATTTTAAGTGGGTTATGCAATTAAAATCTGTAATAAGAGTAGTGAGTGTAATTAAGTTACGTTTTAAAATTAAACAGCTCTTATCTTAATGACTTGAAATAAAATAAACTTGTTTAACTGACTAATAAATCAAGAGTACTCAGCAGGCGCCTCGCTGCCCACGTCTGAATTCTGAGTTATTACCTATTCTTCGAGACTAAACGGCGACACGTGGGAGTCAAATTCCAAACGAAAACTTACCAAAGTGTGCAATTTCCCATACAAATAATAATTATTATTTTGGCTTTTGCCCGCGAGTTTTTCCGCATGGAAGCTAAAGTCAAAACCGTTTTTAGCTAACGTCTCCTACTAAACTGCTTAACTAATTTTAGCTTGATAGGTTAAGTGATATCAGAGATGTCGCTATTGTAATATAAGGTTTATTGAATATCAAATAATCAGGTACATATTTACTTCAAACAATTAGGTACCTTTCTTCTTTACAAATAGGTACGACTGAAAAAAAAGTCACAGCCACTTACCTACCTAAAGTAAAAAGGTAATCAATATTACCATACAGTATATCAGATACTTACCTAGGATAATATCATTGGTTTATGTAAAACGTGAAAAATACATTACTTATGTAAATACGAGTTCGGGCGTCGTCGATTTGCATGTAATGTTTCATAAACAGTTCACATTGCCAAAACGATCCAAGTTTCATAGTACCGAGTGCTTGTGGGTTTCTTTATATATAAAATTGAAACTATTTTACTTTAATCTTCAAGTAAAAGCGATTGTTTGACAACCAACTTCTGAGCCGTGATCTCGAATACTAGCTGTATTTAGCATACAATACCTTACAATTCACGTTGGCTGTAAAAACCAGTCAAGTGCGAATAGCACTCGCAAACGAAGGGTTTCTTACTATCGTACAATATTGAACATCACATTAAACAACACATGCTTCATGTATAGGAGCCCCTATCATTTTTAATTTTATTTATGGCACCCATCAGCTTCGAAATTTAAAAAAAAATGATTCATATTTTGGAGTGACGGTGTTTTCAGTCACACACACAAATAACCAGAAGGCCAACTCTACTAATTAAAAACGCAATCTTATCTCAGCGACCATCAATGTAAAAAAAGGTAAATAAGAGAAATTTTTGACAGATTGAGGATGAGGTTAGATTGCAATCGTGTCTAAAAA
The DNA here is from genome assembly GCA_932526535.1 of Caradrina clavipalpis. NCBI lineage: Eukaryota > Metazoa > Arthropoda > Insecta > Lepidoptera > Noctuidae > Caradrina > Caradrina clavipalpis. The sequence goes on from OW052089.1 coordinate 447,717, forward strand.
TTTTTAGATTTGACCCCCAGACACAAAACAAATATTGACACCGCACAATCATTTGTTTCCAAATACTTAGCCTTGCGATAAGATTATAAAAATAAGAGAGGCTTATTTGGTTGTTGTCAAACGGAATAATAAGCTTGATAAATGGAGAGGCTACGAGTACTTCACTGGCACTACGTCTGCTTATGACAGTGAAGTCCTTTAGATGCTTCAACGTGACGTTTAATTTCGCGATATGATCCGTAATTAAGTAGAAGTACTAGTATGATTAGTTAGTTCTTCGGCACAGAGATTATAAAAGGCGAATATGATGGCATAAGATTTTTCTACCAGTTGACAGGGTGATGTAAAGAAAAAACATTTCTTCGGATGTTGTGCAAAGATTGGCAATCCGATCTTCCTTTTAATTTAAACTTATTTTGAGGTCAAATTGCTTTTTTGTTTGTAATAAGTAATCTCTAGAAGTACAGATCCGATTACAAATATTTCTTCACTCATAAAAAGCTCTGTTGCCATATTTCAAGATAAACTTGAATACCACAATAGCTTGTATTCAATATATTATTATCTTTTCTACCTTTGAATAGGTAGCTGTTATAGAATGCTAAAGGCATTAAGTCCGCCTTTGTCCTTTTTGTCGAATGAAGTTCAAATAAATATTTGATTCTACCAATATACAGTATAAACCAACAAAAATTCCAAGGGTGGTTAAATATAAAAAAGATTAACGATATTATTTCCCTAACTTCCATTCTGCAATCTGCCTCCGGAACTTATTCAAATCCTCAACAACAGTAATGACTACAATTACAAGTAAATAAACTCGTTAGCTGGTTACTTCTGTTTTACGAGGTTGCTTTATGGGGTCGTCGCGTTCCATCCCATGGCTTTACGAGTTGCTTGATCGCGACAGTTATGGGGCAATGGCGCCGGGGCAAAGGCTTTAGCAGTCTGACAAAGAGTTTAATGGAGATCGTTCACGATCGTGGAAGATTTCGAACTGGACTATTGGATCAGAGAAAAATTGACTCAATTCATCACATTAAGGTACATAAAAAGGATAGGGCATTAGGAAGTCATTCAGTAAGAGCATATGGTAAGACTAAGTGGAAGGAAAGAAGGCCAACCTGGACACTGTTAATGCAATTATGTAAATTAAATCATTTAAAGGCACGGGTTCTTGGTTAGTTGGTTGGCTAAACATACGAATAAATAGCGAATTGTGGGTGTACATTGGAACACCTGTGCGTAACCCTTTGGGGAATACAAGCATGATGGTATATGTGTGTAATTATTCGGAAAGTTAACGCTAGTAGCTCGTTCGAAAAGGAGGTAGGTCTCAATGGAAAAGAACGAACAAGAAACTGTTTTCAATTATTTTTTTACAAATTCTCGGTGATAACAATGTAGAAAAAATAATAGTATAGATGTAAAAGTGCCCACGATACTCGACGCATTCCTACTTCTGATCAGTGTTCTAGAAAAAAGAGAAAAAGTCACAACATTTCCTAAACGTGATACAAATAATTGCACACAAATAGTGAATGTTATATTACAGACGAATCATGTTTCACCTAGTAATTATCATATCGCTAATAATATTAACACTTCGATCCAATCACGACTATCGCTAATCCTAACAATACAATCATCTTTTTAGCGGAACTCGATCAGACTCTATTACACCTTCAGTATGTGTTGTTAACATTTTCAATTTACATGAGTATGGCGCAATCTTACTATGTATTGGTGTAACTTCTGGAAGATGATTACATACCATTACGCCTGTGTTACCCGAAGGGTTAGGCAGAGGTGTACCAATGTACACCTACAGTTCACCGGTATGTTTAACCCATGAAATAGGGGCAAGCCTATTGTCATTACCCGGGCACAAATCCTAACTCCGAGCAGCGACTAAGAATTTCATAGAAAATTCCAATAACACTGCTCGACCTGGGGAATCGAACCCAAGACCTCTAGCTTAGCAGTCGCGCTTAGAACCACTACGCTAACGAGGCAGTTGAAGATGAATAATCTCAAATAAATGCTGATCATACAGTGTTGTAGATATATCTCAAGAAGAGATAAACTAGTAGGATTTATTTATCTTCTAACTCTGATACAATATTTACCTAACACTTTCAGTGTTTCTAAAATAAATGTAACATTAATCTATCAGAAACGTAAGAACTTTAGTTTTATTTATATTTTCACATTTTTTGCAAATTCGAAGAGTATTTATTGGTTTGTGTGGGTTTCATGTATTTCACAACCGCACGTCATTCATATTTTTATACTTGCACTATATTATTACATAAAATTTCTTCACTTTAAAGATGCGTATCTTATTACTCTCAACTGTAAATTATTACAACAATACGTTTGTCAAAAGATCACTCTTCATATCGCTCCCCGCTGCCACTAAAAATCTCCGTTGATCAAAATCGAGAACCTAATATATCCAATTTAGATGAAGGGATAAAAAACACCTATTCTCGACCTTATTTCCTGGGCCTCACGGTTTCGTGTGCGTGTCAAACACTTTTCCCTGTTTCTCAACTTCCTCTGATCAAGTTTAGATAAAGCAAGTCTCAGTTATTTCCCAAGCGCAAGTGTAACAATAGAGAAAATGCCATAAATCTAGCCTTTAAAGACTTTTACTTGTTTAAGGTTTTCTAAACATTATATAAGAAGGTTTAAAAACTGTATCTATCAATCTATCTGTATATATCAAAGCAATTTTAGAATCCTAAAGACCTTTAACATCATTTGGACTTTGCTACTGGTCTGCTCACCCAATTGGAATAAAGCCGTGGAATGAACCAACAAACTGGTAACATAAAGCTTGTAGCGCATGCGCCGTGACACCCGCGTAAAAAAGCTCAAAGTCTGGCAACTTTTAAGGGTCGTAGTATTATTCTGTGTTGTAACGTGACGTGCCCTAACGAGGTTCCCTGATACTTTCACTATATTGTGACGGTTTGATTCGTCCAGAGACACATCATGGCCATTAGGTAAAAGTTGAACAAAATCCATAAAAAAATAAAAAAAACAACCGATTAAAATGGTATTTAAAGGGTAAGAAGGGCATGGGCGGCAGTATTAGTCCAAAAATAGAATAAATAAATTGTTTTTTTTAAGGTTTTCAGGTTTATACAATCCGGGGGCAAGAGTTTACCCTTGCCTTGATTGTAATATGGAATTAGTAACTATAGAAATAATATGAATCATAAAACACGAAAATGATATTTGAAACGCTTCTTCGTTTAAAACTAAATTCATAAAGATAATAATTATAGCTAGACCAACTTAAACTTGTCTTGAATCTTCTAGTCTAGATTACAACACAGATTATGTTTAGCATTCAAAGTTTATTTCTAAACTAAGTAATGCAAATCGAACTGGTTCTCTGACGTCTTACAAAATACGATCTCTTCACAAAATACACCAAAAATCGGTTTACATATCCCAATTTAAATAAATTCTGACGTCATCAAAACCTGGGCGCCATGTCACGGAGACCACGTTTATAAATGTATCTCACTCACTGCATTCTCACTGGTTCACCTCGAAACGTTTCGATCGACAGATCATTATAATAACAGATTATGTACACACCGATTACAATGTGCAAGTGGGCGAACGTATCTTGTTCTACACTCTGATTAGATTTTATCAGTCAATAATTAGGAAGCAAATGCATGTTCCTTGATATCACGCTAAAATTAAGAGGTTTTAAATTATTGGTTCCGTCCTCGAATGCTTTCGTGTATGTATCTTACTAAACGATTTCCTTGTAGATGAACTCAAAAACCTGTTAGGCCAGTTTGAAATGTATTGAAAATCATTCGAAACCAGCTAGACTGCTAATAACCTGACTATACAACATGTTAGATTAACATATTATTATCCTTTAAATCACACATATCTGGTGTCTCGTTTTAATTAAAACGTCGCATATAAGCTTTTATAACAGAGAAATAATAACCGTACTTTGTTTGTTGCAGGTGAGAGCTGCGTCGAGAAGCCGCTGGCGACACTGTGGCGCAACTACCAGCAGTCGACCAAACCCGACGTCGTGATGAAGCTGTCCGTCACCAACTCCGGCCTCAAGGGGTTCACCAAAGAGCACGGACTCACTGAGTACTGGTCCCACCGCATCACGTACTGTGCCAGCCCACCGCACTACCCCAAGCTCTTCTGCTGGGTGTACCGCCACGAGGGCAAGAAGCTAAAGCACGAGCTCCGTTGCCACGCCGTCCTTTGCACCAAAGAATCAATATCAAAGAAGATTACAGAGGAACTTCAAGTCAAACTGAAGCAGGCCCTAAGCGAGTTCAAAAAGGACAGAATCTCAAAACAAAACGCTAGGCTCAGTCTGGCTAACAGTGTGTACGATAACCCAAGTATGCCCCGCAGAAAGATTCTGCTAAGCGTCGGAGCCATGAACTATAGACCACCGCTAGAGAGGTCTAAATCAGCTCCAAAACTAGGAGCTATCGAAGAACTATGTTCGGAAGAAGATGAAGAAGAGGCGGAGATGAACGCTAAACAGAACAGCGAGGCCTGGTCACGAACGTCTTTGACGATGGACAACTTATATTCCTCGCAAACGCTCGACCGACGACGGCCCGATATAAAGTCCCCGAGGAAGACATCATGTCCCGAGGGAGTTATAAATAGAACGCTATCCGATTCTGGAAGCGGTACCGTCACCGTCTCTGATGAATTCCTGGAATTGTTGGTGCAGGAGAGCCATAAGAATGGACGTATCGATGATACTAGTCATAGTGAGGGAGAGAAGGAAACGAGATTGCTGGAAGCGATTGCCGAATCGAACGAACTGAGTGAAAACGCGGTGGCTGAAGGCGGCTGTAAGGCGCTGATGCAAAGTAACTACCTCGTCACGGATAGCGACGACGGATCTGTTTCTTCGGGCTGCGAGACCGCCAGCACGGTCACTGACACCGAGCCGTCATCCCTGCCCTCGTTCCCTCAGGAAGACCAGAAGGAACACGCTGACACTACTGCTTCATATATGGAACAGAGCTTCGAACATAACGATATGAGGAGCAGTAATAGAAGCTACAACTCTGTGCATATTATGAATAACTCTGACTCTAACGTCACCGAGGAGGTGAACCACGTCCCGATCGGTGAAAAGAACACCTTTAGGCGAAGGTCCACATATCCCCCTTTGCGCGCTGATTCTAACATTTTGTCAGACTTTGAAGGAAAGTTTGAATCTCTCATTGACAACTTGACCGATGTTGACAGCCTAAACTCGAGCACAGAAACTGAAGTGTTCAAGAACACTGGGGACAATGACAGTGCCTGCAGCGATGAGTCAGGCTACTCTGAACTATTGGATGGTAAAGAGAGTATTATTGGTAGCACTATTATGGTCTAAGTTTCCCAAACTTCAGCTGCCCCTTCCCGAGTGTTAGTTTTCAAAGAAAATAACGTCCCAAGGACAAGTAACGCTCCCTTGATCTCTAGCGGGGCCGCAGCCATGTTGAGAACTGTCGAATTATTTGAGAATAGAATTTAGAAATTCAATGGTCTGTCAAAAACAATGCACGTAGGTAAATATTATTGTGAATCCTTTACTAGGGTATAAATTATATGTAATGTTAATAAGGTTATTCTTGGGTTATTATGACGTATTTTCTATATGTATAGAGTCAAAGTGCAGCCAGTTCCCAAGTTGTTGATATATCAGTAGCTGGTCGTCACTCTATGTCGTGTGTTAGAAACGCACCATTTTCTTTGTAAATAACAGGGTACAATAGTACTTCATCCAGTTGTCGTATTACTATGTTTAAATGTTTGTATATATTGTAATGTAAGTTTACGTGTTAGATGAAATTTATCGGAGATTTTATTTGTAAAAGATTTATTATAACTAGTTACTATATGGATGCAAACATCTGTTTTGTCTATATTTATTGATTAAAGTAAGTATATTTGTAGAGGTGGGCTGTAGGCGGCAGATTGTGGGTGCGAGTACATTTAGATGAAATGTACTGGCACTTATGCAGGCGCGTGGGGTTCTAGGACAAATAGCTACATTGTACTATTATGTTTACATTGTGTTCGAACGTTGCCCCTCGTAAATATTGTCGCTTATCAGCTAGTCTCTTCAATTAGATTTTGTTGGATCCGCGCAGCTTCAAGCAGCACAATGACCTGATAAAGTATACGGCAGGATGAAGCAGTGCCAACATAGAGAACTGCTGAAATTGGAACTACAATTATTCTGACAGATATTTAATAAATATTTCGTGTTTAAGAGTCCTAATAATTCCTGTGTAAAGTTTTCTGCAAAATAGGATAATAATCATCGTTCATCTCTCCTAAATTCTTCTCTTCCACTGCACCATCTTGCCATTCAATTGTTTCAATGATCCTTGTGCCTGCTTCAGGATGTGTTAATAAAGTCCCCTGTTCATGACCAGTCTGTATGTACTTACGCATTCCATTCGCACGTTGTCTATCGTCTCGACACCGGGTCATCGTCATCCTAATCATATTTGTAGCGGAGGATATTTTTTCGATGAAAAATAAATGATTTAAAAAATAATTAATGTTATTTTATTTTGTTTTCTGTCTGATAGTGAATTTTATATAAGATGCGAAAGTCATCATTGGAACTACTCGCCTATCTAAGTTGTAGATTACTTTACTGCAGCATAAGCTATAATGGCAGTGCCTCGTGGTCCTAAGCGCGACTGCTACTCTAGAAGTCTTGGGTTCGATTGGTCGAGGAAAAAGTGTTATTGGGTTTTTCTACGAAATTCTCAGTAGCAGCTTGGAGTTAGGATTTGTGCCCGGTTAGTGGCAGAAGAGGCCTATGTCCAGCAGTGGACTGCGATAGGCTGTTGAAGATGAATGATGAATGGCAGTAGGCTCGCCCCCTATTACAGGGGACGTAAACATACCGGCAAACTGTGGGTGTACATTGGTACACCTCTGCCTAATCTTTTGGGAAATACAATATTATATGCGAGATGGTATGTTAATGTATAACATTTTCCTCATTTATCAACAATATTTATAAGCAGTGTCATAGGTCTACTTAGTAGGTTAATTACGAACCAAAATAAAGAGCTAATTGACATATAACTTGTAGTAATGGGCGAAGTAATTTAAATGCAATTAGTATGGACGGCTCGTGGCGTTTGCGAAGTAGAAGACTCGATCAACCCAGGTGAGCCTAGGGTGGAAAATGGTGGAGTATTGAGGGCCGAATCCTCTTTGCTTTTAGGTGGATAGACAAAGGTCTATCCAGGATAGTTGCTCAGTTTTGACTAAATTGTCTGATATGTAATGATTTGCATGTCGTAATGTAAAATCTCATTTCTTTAAATTAATCAATTAATTTCTCATGTATACTGTTACTGTTTATAAATAAAATTCTGATTCTTGGGGGAAAGCAAAAATGAATATCAATACTGCCTTCTTTATTTCACAGTCATTATAATTCGTATGCCAAACCCCTAAAAACTTGGGAAATGTCTGAAGTTATAGTCGACTGTCACACTAAAAGGATTGAATATTTAATTATTAGGTTAATAATTCATGAATAACCTAAATCCTGTGACCTCTAGTGAACGTTAATTATCTAAAAGGGATGACATTGAAAAGTTTACATAAATGAATTTTTAAATGTGACTAATTGAAACTGGGTTACGTTCAAAGAGTTACAATATTAATTAATCGAGTTGAGTCGGCTAACTTTTACATGAAAATACACTCACGTTATAATGGGTTGGTAATCCAAAAAAAGGATTCAATGCCACCTCGTCAAGCATTACGTTGAATTTTAAACTTTATGAACGTTGGGCACGTACAGAAGTTAGATAGGTATTATCATCAGCCTACAACAGTCCACTGCTGGACATAGGCCTCTCCAACTGCACGCTACTTAGCTCGATTCTCGGCAACTCTCATCCAGTTGCTACCAGCTACCCTGCGAAGATCGTCGCTCCACCGAGCTTGAGGGCGTCCTACCTTACGCTTTCCTTAGGTTTAATAAACTGGATAAGGATGAATCTATTAAGGAAAAAGTTAGTGTGGTAAGATATATGATAGTCTGGCTAGTACCTACTTCTTTAAGGAAAACAATATCATTATAACGAGTTCTGCAGGTAATTGAATGTCAAAAGCCAAAAAAGTCAAAGCATTTATTTCAATTAGACCATTTAAAGGCACTTTTAAATTGTCAGAGAGTCATTCAGTTTGTCAGAAAATTTAAGCTGAAGTTGCTCGATTTAAAAAGTAAGTATGCCTCTAGAAGAGAGCAAGAAACTCCACTCAGACTTTTTTCATATATTTTTTTACAAGTCCCAGCTCCATTATTCTTGTTGCCTTCAAATGCTAGAACCATGTAGATGAAGAGCAATATAAGACAATAAATAAGAATAAGCATAATAGGTAATAAGCATTGACTGCCTTGTTAGCCTAGTGGTCCTAAGCGCGACTGTTACGATAGAGGTCCTAGGTTCGATTCCCAGGTCGAGCAAAAAGTTTTATTGGGTTTTTTTTGTGAAACTCTCAGTAGCAGCTCGGATTCAGAATTTTTGCCCGGTTAATGGCAACAGCTCGCCCCGTATTACATGAGACCTAAACATATCGGCGAACTCACACCTCCGCATAACCCTATCAAAATTAAAAACAAAAGTAATGGCGGTTAAGAGATAACCAATCCCAACTGACAGCACCCGTTCACGAATAAGACGAGAACTACTGTACTACTGCAGCAGCAGCAGTGAGGTTTCATCTATATAATGAACAGAGTAAGTATACCTTCTATCTGCTAATAGAAATACAAAAACAAACAACCAATTAACAGTTAGTTCGCGTATTGAACAGAACAGATAAACAAACAGAGACTCGACTAATGTGCCACACACCTGTGAAATGTACGAATAATTTACTGATTTCTACAAAAAAACATTGGCATGTAGGTACATTTAGCAAAGAATCTGCCCCGGTAGTTTCGTGGTCGCAAGTGCGACTGATGAGCGTGGTGTCCTGGGTTCGATTCCCAGGTCGGGTAAAAAAGGAGTATTGGGTTTTTTCATTAGGAAATTCTCAGTAACAGCCTGGAGTTTATATCAAATCAAATAATTTAATTCCTTGCAAACATGGGTAGATAAGTTTCATAGATGTTCTTTTATATTATGGTGCTCCATATTTTCCCTTCTAATGAGCATGCATTTGGAAGTTGTTGGTTAGTTTCTGTGCCTCCCGAGATTTGACAGTCGTTACGGATAGTTAGAAGCCGGGAAATTTGACAACCAGTCTTACCAGGAGGTAACGTGATGCCTAGTAACCAGGTTGTGCAGGTCAGATAGGCAATCGCTCCATGTAAAACACTGGTATTCAGCTGCATCCGTTTAGACTGAAAGCCGACCCCCAACATATTGGGAAAAGGCTAAACAGATACATATAGCAAAGAGTTTCAGTCAATCCATTATGTAATGTTACACTTTTTCCTCGAAGAAGTGCAATAGGTTAATCATAAAGTATTCTCGAATATAGTCGGAACTGCAATTATATTTATACGAAGGAGGAAAAGTTGGCTTTACCTGTTGGCATATGTTATATTTATATAAATAGTAATATTAGTAACGGTTATGGTAAATATTGCATGGTGGCAATTACCCAAGAAAAATACCACAGTGAGAGGCCCACACGTAGACTTCCATCGAGAGTGCCAGATGGACTTCTAAACTTTAATAATGCCAGTGTAATACTATCCCATTGGCGAATCCTTCTTATCATATCGAAAAGGTACGAGCACTGATCACCACGCTTGCTCAAGATGGTTTGGCGATTTCAGACTAACGTAATAATATATTAATACAGAATTCAAATAATAACGCTGAAGTGATTATTTATCTCTTTCACTGCCAGTCGGATTAGAAATGCACTTTTTTATATGACAGATTTATGAGGTATAGTATAGATAGGCTGTATAATATCACGCTACTACCCATGGGAGCAGAGCAGTAATCGAATACGTAATATAACGCGGATTTAAAATGTCGCGGGAAGTAACTAGTTAATTATAAGTACAGGTTTCCTCACGATGTTTTCCTTCACCGATGTCAGCGATGTCTAAGATAAACCAAATTGTTATTATCGTTTATTTATTCCGTAGTGTTGCTTGAGGAAAATCACAATGTTTTGACTACAGTCGCACAACTTATCAATTAGAAAAAAATAACAATACATACATGTAGTAACAATGAACGTGTAAATAACTCTAAACATATATTCTCCGTCATCGGTTATCATTAATGGCCGCAAAAACTACACAGGGAATAAAGTATAGATTAGCACTGATAAGGCGCATCCGACCGGTGAGGAAACCGTGTCCGCTGGTAATTGCTCGACTAACAACTATTTATCTTTGAGAAACTAACGCAACAATATTGTTTTATAGTATTACTAGCTTCTACCTGAAACTTTGTCTGCATAGAAGTACTTAAAACATTGGCGAAGAGTCCATTTTAATAAGAGAGGAGCCGAAGCAAATTTAGCTCATTCTATTAGGTACATTATTATTAAGTACAATATTAGGTACATTATTATGTATATTATTAGGTAATTATTGGGTACAGTATTAAGTATATTATTAGGTACAATATTAGGTTCATACCACATACCATTACGCCTGTAATCCCCGAAGGGTTAAGCAGAGGTATACCTAACTACACCCACAGTTCACCGGTATTTTTCAGGTCCCATGTAATAGGGGGCGAGCCTATTGCCATTAACCGAGCACAAATCCTAACTCCGATCTGCTATTGAGAATTTATATTTATTAGGTTCATATTTTTTACTTTTTCCTTAATCTGAACAGCATCTATCGTCTGCCTAGCTATAATCTTATTTAGCAATAGTAGACAAAAAATGAACAAACTTGATATTAATTATGTAGGTACGTAGAAGGAAGATAGGTACCTATTACTTTTGATTGATTGAGCTTTATTAAAGAAACTGGATAGGGAAGAATCTTTTGAGGAAAAGTTCGTGTGGTAAGATATATGATTGTCTTGCGTACCTACTTGGTTAAAGAAAACAACATCGTCAAAACGAGTTCCGTAGGTAATTGAATAAAAAGAAATTGTATAGCATGGAGCACAAGTGGCAATCACTGCTCTTTTCCTTTTGTTTGAAGAGTCTTTTACCTTTGAAAGGCAATCAGTTAGGTACTACTGATGAGCGATCAAAAGGGAAATTGCTATCACCAAGGTTAGGTAGATGTCTTGGTACTTGGTAGTCGTGAGACGGAAATGTGGTGCGACCCATTTTAGTTTTTTTATTTCATTTTATTTTATTTCTTTGGAGCTTTGATCTGCCTAAATGAGTCCACACAGAACTTATAAGTAATCTATACGTGAATAGAAAACTGTGTTTAAAGTTTATTATGAATAAAAATATGTTTATTAATCATATAAAACTACGGTCGAATTTAACCACTCAACTCTATTTATGCCAAAATGTATGTACCTACATATATGTATATATTATTATCTAGTTAAAACAGAAAAATATATAATATACCTATACCGTATAATATATAATATGTACCTGTTAGTCAACAACGGTATCGTCCAAAATGATTTTATAATCCAAGGAAAGAATTTAACAACATAAGCTAGGTTCAGATTAGTATATATTTTCAGACATATTGATACCTACATTAATCTAAGTATGAGCTAACATGTTTTGATGCGATCAATAGGTATAGATCTCAGTCAAGATGCACCTTCTCAATTTGACCCTGCGCCTTTTCTGCACTACCCCAACATGAAAAAGAAGCCATGAACATAAAAAATATATGTTTCAAGATTCAAGTTTGTCGACCTCGTCAATACAGGTACAGTATGACCTCACTCCTCCGAAGGTAGGCAGAATTCTTACTCCAACAAAAAGTAAGAAGACTTTTTTGGGTATATCTACTTAATTATTCCGATTATGGACCGAACAGCCTTCGTTTTTTGCGAGCCAATGATTTTACAGTTGTTTTGGAGATAATTATTAATTTGTGTATAAAGAAGCTATTGGAATACCTGTCTAACTGTTTAAAACGATCGTATTAATATTATGATCTACTAGCTTCTGCCCGCGACTTCGTCCGCGTCACAGTTGATGTGTTATCCTACGGGTACCGTACATTTTCCCGGGATAAAAAGTAGCCTATGTGTTATTCCAGACTATAATCTATCTTTGTGCCAAATTTCATCCAGATCCATTCAGCCGTTTAAGCGTGAAAGAGTAACAACATCCATACATACAAACTTTCGCCTTTATAATAGTAGTAGGATTCAATAAAAAAATGGAGTGCTTACTTTTAGTTATGTTATACAGCAATCTTAAATGTAATTATTCTGCACTAATATAAGAGAAAGAAGCAAATTATATAACATCAATATTAAGATTACACACCGAACATTTAGTTTCACAATATTCTTCCTCTATATAATCATTACTTTGTAACTACCTCTACCCATGATGTTATGTAAATGGAGTGCTAACTTTAAACCTAGGTGATGTGACTTGAATTACGAAGTTCGCGAGTTTTTCCGATTTGTTCCGGCAACTCGCGAACTTCGTGATTGCAGTCGAAAAACGTAGCTGTCATTGAGTAACTAGCGAGTTAGTTACCATCATCACGCATGTATTCCCCGAAGGGTTAGACAGAGGTGTACCAATGTGCTCCGACAGTTAGCCGGTGTGTTTAGGTCCCATGTAATACCGAGCTGCTCCTAAGAATTTCATCGAAAAACCAAATAACACTTTGCTCGACCTGGGAATCGAACCTAAAACTTCTGGCGTAGCAGTCGCGCTCAGGATCACTAGGCACTAGGTCAGTCAGTTAGCTATACCATCTATATTTGCACATTCTGACGCTGCACACAGGTGTATGTCGCAAGTGACGAGACTTTTCTTAGAGGTTATCCTCTCTTGCGTCAGCCCGCACTCTGTCCAGTTTGCATTTTAAATTATATCACACTGCAATAAAGTAAGCAATAATTAATATTTATAATGTCTGCTGCTTTTTGCTGTCCGTTTATCTAGAAAATTAACTGTAGTCTTATAGCGGTTTTTGTTAAGCATTTATGATGTAAGAGAAAGAAAACAAGCGTATCATGTCGGGAGTGTAACTTATATAAACTAACTGCGCGGTTTCACCCGCGTATGTTTTGGTTCCGTGGAAATATCGGGATAAAAATTAACAGGTATTTATGTATCAATCAAGTCTTATCGCAATCGGTTCATACAATAAATTATAGCCTAGGTTACTTCCTGATAATTTAGCTACATAAAGGTGAAAAATTGTAAAAATCGGTCCAGTAGTTGTGGAGTTTATTCGGTACAAACAAACAAACAAAAAAATATTTCCTTTTTATATTAGCACAGATAAAATACCGATGTCTTAAGTTCACCCGGATAGCCCTCCATATCTATCTACTCCGTGTCTGCACCGGAGTATTACCGGGTATTATCTCCCCAGCTATTAACTGAGCCACGGAAGCGGATGCTGTGGGTTCGACTCCCGGTTCGGAAAGTAAAAACGATTTGGTTTTATGGGAAGGGTTTTTTATCACAGCATAATTATAATGGTTTATGCTTAAAGTTTTAGTGTAGCTTTTCGTAGTAACTTTTGTAACAATGTTTTTAAAGACGCAAATAACAATAAGTATGGGTGTGTGTATGTATGTGTTGATGCCTAATCTCACAAATTAATTTGTCTCATAATCTTCCTCATCGGAACTCGTCAATAAAAGATGAAGCCGTTTAATTCCTGAATCGCTTACCATATTTTAAGGCATCGATCGTCCCAATTCTTTTGGTGACCCGATTCGCAGTCACGCTAATAAGGAGCCCCTTTATATGCATTGGAGCCTTCCAAGACTATGTCACCACGAGTATTAGTTGTAGAAGGTTCACTTCTTTACTTGATTATTATCACAATTGGGATAGATGACTCCACTAATCCAATGACATATTTTTTGTGAGCTGTAAAAACGCGATTGCCTCAAAGTATCTTATTTATAATTATTTAAAAAAATAATCGGTTTTTCAGGGGCAATTTAAAACGTTTTTTAGAGAAGTTGTGTCTTGGAATTAATGGTTAATGGTGTCTTGCCGCTGGGCAATATCTTCATCTTACTTTTTGTGTAGGTACCTTATGTTGGCCAGTTAAGGAATTGTCTTGTCACTCTAAAATCCGTTGCAGACGGAAGGTATGTATGCATCTAGCTACAAAATTTAGTTTTTTACGTGCAGTTTTTGTGTATGTGACATAACTGTATCCTGCAACAGAATAGCCGAAGGTTAACAACAACAAAAAAATTGGTGCGTACCTTTATACCAACCCTCTGTTCCAACGTCTCCTGTCTTAGAAGGAGGTATACATGAGTCACCGTGGCCCCTCTGTGCTGTTCTATTGGATGACAGTGTCACGCAGGTGAACCGTCACGCTTCGCTGACAACACGGCGGTGTGAAGGTGACATGCGGTGTTTCGGTTGTAAGCCATGGAGTTGGTACTCATCGATAGTACAGTACCGTAGGACAGTGGGTACATAGCTTTACCGATGAACACAGAAGAAGGTGCATGTGTTTAAGGTGAAAGGTTGTTTGATTGTGTGTAAATGAACGAACTGTCAAGTTTTCGCTGTCATTACTGTAAAAGATATTATTATAATACGCACAATATTTGGGTATCGTTCCTTTGTACAGACGGCAGCATAAAGTTGAACCGTGTCGACGGCGCGTTCGTGTTCCACGCGCGCCTCAAAGAGATGTCAGCAAATTGGATGGGGCCACTGAGGGCCGATGCCTGCCGGGGCTGCGGGTTGTTCGAAAGAGATACCGCGCCCCCGGAACGCAAAGGGCACATGAAGGAACATAGACGGGTTTTAGTCAGTAAAAGTCTGACACTCCCTCCCGCCCCGCCCAGGGCGGGGGAAGTTATTTGATGATTTCCCGTCTATAAAAAAAAAAAAAAAAAAAAAAGCATAAAGTTGAGAAGCTTACCCAATTGATCATGAATCTTATTCTTTTGAAATAAAGTCGAAAATCTATCAAAGAAATATGACAGAATGGGGTAGCTCCATGTGCTTGTTGCTGTACGTTGGTTTATCTATCTATAAAAAGCATGTGCGTTTCAAAGTCAAAGCATGCATGTAGCAGTCAGGTAGGTACAGGTACTTTTAAATTGTCAAGTAGTAAGACAGTAAATTGAAGCCAGTTGCTCGTTGAAAAACGTAGGTCTCTAAGGAAAAGAACTAGCAAGGAACTCCAGCACCGACACTTTTTTGAATTTGGATTTTACAAAACATTCGTGTTGCTTTATTTTTTATAGATTTTTGCATATTTTGGTATAAAAATTCTTAAAGGGGTTTTAAACGTTTTTTGTTTGTATGTTTTATTACTTACTTACATCCTTTTAGTTGGACATTTTAAAAAAATATAACTATAAGTAATCCTTTTTTAATTACAAAGTTTACATCCGTCGTGGGGTTTTTTAACATTTTTAATTTTGCTTTATTGCGGTGTTATATTTTTAGATGACATTAATTAACTATAAAAGGCGCTCTACGTGAGATAACTGATAACATCATTATTGTTTGAAAGATAGTTCAGTAGTATAATGAAGATGGAAAGCCTAGGTAATATGTTATCTTTACATAATTGTAAGCTAGTGCCCTCGACTTTGTTCGCGTTGGGGTTATAAAACAATGTTATTAAAGGGACATTCTTAATATGCAAAATTGATTTTTTTTATTTAAATAAATATTTTACTAAAATCAATAACAGTCAAAGTCGCCTAAGTTACTCCTTATAACATAAGCTATTTGTGACAGACAGACAATGTTGTTATTATGTAAGTACCGTATATGCTTTTAAATGCATTTAGTGAAAAGCTGTTAACTTGAAATTACAAGCTCACACTTAAATTTTATTTATTTGTAGTTTACTAGATATACATTTAACACAAAAATGCTAGTGTTAGCCTTAAAACTAGAACAGAGCACTGCGGCTCCACAACATATAATTACGCGACCACTAGTACACCGGGACAGCAACAGTGCAGCGCAACATCGATCCATCGGCAGCTAAATGATTAAGGAGCGTCGTGTTGTGTCGTCTGTTGCCACGGAGACGCCCTGGTTCGATTCCCGGCCAAGGAAATCCACAGTATTGACCGGTCACTTCAAACGAAACGTACGGAAGCTATTAGATAGGTGATAGACATGTATAATAGAGGCTTAATGTCTTCCATGAAATTGTAAGTAGTTAGTGAGTAGTATTGTGCCGCGTTTAGGTTTCTTTATTTATTTATTGTATTCATGTCAATAAAGTAGGAGTTATCTAAAGCTTGTGCTTTTATGGCTCAGTGGTTAAGGCGATCGTTCCCGGCGATTCGATACCGGGCAAGTGCCAATGTAACTTTTTCAATTCTTAAGTGTGGTTACTTTCTAGGTTTATCTTGGACAATACTGATATCGATGTAGGAAAACTTCGTGAGGAAACCTGGATTCCTATTTAGTATAAGTCTGAAATCGCCCGTCTGCCTTGAGCAAGCCTGGTGATCAATGCGTGTCTTATCTAGGTGAGAAGAGGCCTTCGCCCAGAAGGTTTTTAGTTTGGAGTTGAGATGTAAAATCTGACGTACCAAGTATCCTATCTAATCCTTCCAAACTCTAGACCGCTACACAGAAATTCTTAATGAAAAATCCCTACCACAAAACATGAAATATCACTTTACTTAACCTGGGAACCAAACCCAGGACTCTTCGCCAGTGCCAATGGGGCGCTTAGTAAGTACCTCCTTGCCATCGGACATCAAGTACATTCTTACCATCGGATACATAGTACATACCGGTAGGGTATTAAACCCTATTGCTTCAATTCCAAGAATTGTATAACACTAATTTTAGACACTGATAAGCCAAAGAGTAAATATTAGATTTAGCCAAATCTGTGACCTAGCATTTAGTCATTAAAGATTCAGTCATTAACCTCACAGTGGGGCCTCTCGAAATTCAACACGATTCGCATAACGGTCCGTGTCGATAAAACAATGAAAATATTTCGCGAAAATAATGCTGAATCTAAACAAAGGCTTATTTTGGGGCCCGATGCGGAACTACGCATTGAATGGGTATTCAAACATGTGAATACGCTTGACGGATGACAACATACGGGACTGAAATAGCAGTTTTGTATGTACACGCAGAAATTAGGTTAGGCTGTCTTTTGTAAATCTGTATGCATTTTTCAAAGTAATAAATACTCTATGAATGTAGCAATATAGTTCAATGTTGTGCAAACAAATATTTCAATTCTCGTCTCGTACATCCTCGGACCTCCAGACCTTTCTCACCAAAGATTAGCGAGGCTAGAATCGGAATTTTTAATTTGTACAAAATTAAACTATATTGTTGTACAAATAGAGTGTTGATTACTCATACAAATTAACTTAATTCTCGCCCATGCAATCCAGTCATCACATTGCCGGTGTTATATCACCATTATGTCATGACTCAGGTTTTTCCCTTTAAAACTGAGTGAGTCTAGTCCAAGGTGCATTTGTTAAGGATTGTGTACAACGGAACGATATATTAATGCAACTTGATAGAGTGCATAGCTTTTATAACAAGAGGCACTTGTCTGTATCAAACTAGTGGTAGATTATTAAAGAATTTAATATATATCCTTAATTAGTACATACCATCATGACGCCTGTATTCACCGTGGGGTTTGGTAGAGGTGTACTAATGTACACCCACAGTTCGCCGGTATGTTTTTAGGTCCCATATAATAGGGGGCGGGCCTGTGCCATTAGCCGGGCACAAATCCAAACTCCGAGCTGCTACTAATAATTTTATAGACAAACCCAATAACACTTTTTGCTCGACCTGGTAATCGAACCCAAGATCTCTAGCGTAGCAGTCGCGCTTAGGACCACAATGCCACTGAGACAGTGTACCTATCCTTAATTATTGCCGAAAACTAACGTGTGTTAAAGACACTACAAGTTAGTAATCCTTACTTACCTACTAGAATGCTACTTTTGTCCACTCAGGGCATAAGCTTTTTTTACTTTTTTACGTTTTTGTTTTTTTTTTATGCCAAAGTGCGATGTGGAGGGATATACCTATATTGTACTCAGCTTTCTTACTAAGTTGTGCTATCTATCTGGAAAAAAAATACTTGCATTCAATTTATGCAACAAACCGGACCACAAAAATAAGCTTGAATTAACGGGCTCGTAGAATAAATTTATCGAATATTAAATTATTGACTGTCTGTATTTATGAGTAGGTAAACACTAGGTACCGTAAGTTATGGTATTAATAATGGAAATGATTAAAGTGTCTGGCTGATGTTATGAGTACCGGCAAGTGTCTGGCAATAACAAATAATGTTCCTGTATACTGCCATAACTTATGTTTTTGGTGCCATTTGAGACGTGCTGTGACATCTGTAAGCCAGTTTATGAACTAATGCTGTGATTGTTTACCGCTAGGTAGCGCTAATTTAACATGGTTGAAAAGTTATGTTTCGTTTTATTTTTTAATTAGTCAAAATACCTAGTACATATTAACATACAATAGGAATGAATAATAATTATCTAAGCTGCATTTGTAAATACTACGGAATCAGTAATTTAGTTTAAGATATTTACTGTTAATCCTGCCATCTATAGTTATATTTGAGCACTACATCACATTGTTTACAATTTAAAGTAAGTCCGCTAGATGGCGCTATTTGCAATGTGGAATAATCTTATAGGCTTGAAAACATAGATGTCGGTGTTAACCTTTATGGATGGTATGTAGAATCTAGCTCATGAAGGACTAGCTGTTTTTTTTTTAATAAAAATATGTGCTTACTTGCGAAGCTTACTAAAAAGGAGGTTTACCTACATGTAGGTTGATACATTTTTATTCCATGAAAAAAAACTGTTAATTAGCTAAATGATATACAATTATGCAGTATGTTAATCAGCATGTATACTTTAGCACAGGTTTATTCCGCTAATCATAATGCAATTCCTAATAACGGAGGCTCTTTTACTAGCTCAGTATATTTTGGTTAGGATAAATAAAATAGGACTAATAAAATTGTGTTTAATGCAATAAATACTTGTAAATTAAAATGTGAAACATAGTATTTTATTGCTAAGAATAGTGCCTACCTAGTTGTCTTTGTTTTTGCTTCTCTTGTGACTCAGAACACGTATCGGCCTCCCATCAAACGACAATGTAATAAAAGCAGGTAATTTACAACAACTCTCAAACTACAAAACGTTATAGCGTTCCGAAAACAAAAGCAACGTAATTTCCACGCCTCACAAAGAGCTTCCTCGAATCAAGGTGCTACTGCTCTTAAACTGTTCTAAAACAACGTCTTTGCGACAATACACTCATAAATTTGATACAAACAAGTGCCCTTTGAATGCTCAAAGTATTGAAGGAAAAAAATCCGGTAGCTACCTAGTTGAATGGTAAATATTTTGGTCAACCATTGTAGGTTGTCTTTGCACCTCGGCGGGGTGCTGACGTGTGCAATAAAGGTAAACTGACAGGTTGGCTTGTAAAAACGGACGGTGATGTAATTGTTACGTGTTAGGGAAGTTGTTATTTTAAAATTTATCATGCTTTTTGTGTGGATGCAGGACTTTACCTTACTTATTTTTGCCAGTGGACGGGACACAAGAATGTTCTATCATTGCTGTGTCTCGTCCTAGCATTATAGGGTTGGGTATGGTACAGGTGAAACATCAGGTCCCTACATGAGACATTAATATCCCTTGGTCTAGCACACGTAAACAACTAAAAGAAAGAAAAGTATTTCATGTAAACAGTGGCCTGAGACGCCAGGCCTATGTTATTTAAGCATAGTTGACATTGGATGAATTGAGGATAGATAAAGAAATATGAAGAAGGTAAGCGTACCGGCCAGTTTAATTGCTGGGGTATTTATCAGGTACAAAATGTACTTTACTCACACATTTATGTGTGTGACGCATTTATTTATATAAAGGTTTGCATGATATTGTAATAAACCATTATCGTTATTGCCAGATACTTTCCTAGGCCCCTTACATCGATCACTAATAATTAGTGATCGATGGCCACTTACTTAATCCAGACGCTCGGAAGATCGAAACTTTAAATCGTCTGGCAAAGTTCAAATCATACCTACGTGTAGCTTGTCTTAAATATAACTAGATAGACTGATAACGCAACACAATGCTGCCGCCGCCGTATCTATTGTCATCAAACTAAATTGACGCTAAGGTGCGTCCCACACAGTAGCCCCAACTTCTTAATTTGCACGCTCCCGTACTCTATTATTGCCAGACTACCAATCAGATGAGCTTCATTAGCTGATATGACAAAAAGTCAAGCGTGGCACAGTGAGGCGCGTCCAATTGACCGCCCACGAATCTAATGGAGGTGTGCACATTGTGCACAGGTATTGTGCAAAACTGTGTTGTTGCACAACACAATAGCATTAAAGGAATTGTTGGGGTTGTTTTACAGGTAGAACAAATGTTTTGTGAAAAACAATAGATTGAAGGACGATTGAGGAATCAAGGTGCAAGAGATTGTTTTAAAAATTAAATAACTTTGAAATAACAAGGTAAGTTTGACGAGAACAGTGTTGCGGAATTTGTTCGAAAGAGTCACCGTGGCCCTCAAACGCAAAAGGGCATTAAAAGGAACAAACATGGCTTTTAAGCAGTACGATTCTGATACTCCCTTTTGCTCTGCTCAGGGCCGAAGATAAGAAGTCAGTTAAAGATATACCACCATTAAAAAAAAACTTTGAAGGGAGGAAACTGGCAGTATGGTAGTTTGATTAATTTTTAAATTTTCAGACTGAGATTTTAGAACCAGTTAAATTGGCTTTAGAAACAAGTGTTACCAACACATTGCAGAAATCTGAAATGCCAAACGTTTGCAAATAGTAGATACCTATATACCTAGCTATAAATAAATAAAACAGTTCACCATAGTTCGGGCCACCAATACCGCGGTAGTTGGGTCGAAGTGTGACGGATACCCGCGCGTGCGCACCTCGCCCCACTTGACCCCACGCTGTGACCAATTGCACACGGTTTGGCACTGCGAGTCTATTTGGAGCTTACATACTGCGTGGTCACTGAATATTAGGAAACTATTTTCTTTCATTAAATATTTACTTGGCTTTCTACCTATAGGTATTAACAAGACAGCGCATTTCATTTTGATGTTTTTTTTTTTGTATGTTAAGGTTGAAAATAGTAAGTAAGTAGCAATAAAAGATTTGGTAGGTAATTTTAAACTAGAAATTTAAGCTTCTAGAACCATCTACGGACTTATCAACATAAGTTTATAAGAGTATTTAAATCAAAGAGAAAGAAAAAGAATAGCAATTTGGCGCCTTGCTAAAATGTTATAGCTACGTTAAGCGCTGATACAAGCTGAATCAAATAGTTTCCACAGTGATTATGTGACACTTAGAATGTAACAGAAAAAAAGGTTTTAGGTAAGTATCACATAACTAAAATATTCAGGCATCAGAGGCATATTTGTAGGTATATAAGTAGAATTTCCTTTTTTTAATCCACATTGATCATGCATAACCACTTTACTTATACTTAAGTAAGGGCGAAAGAACAAAATAATATAATACAAAAAGTACAGTCACCGGCATGTGACTTGGCAAGAGTCGGTAGATGCGCAGAATTCTATTTTTGGGTTTTTTGTACTAAATGGTACATGCGCAAACTTACCCCCACTAGTCCCACTACACCAAACCTTGCCAAGTTACGTACACGACTGTACTGCTTCTTTCTTAAGATGCTTTTTTTTTCTGCAGGCCTATGTTTGGAGAATGAAAGTGCCAAAGCTTACCAATTGAGACAGCAATGTGTTAAGGAAGAATTATACCCGTGTCAAACTCAATGTCTATACCCGGTGAGAATAATATCCACTATTATGTAAAATATTAAGATTCTATTTATTTTATTTTTTTATTGACCATATGAGTTTGATTCTATGCAAATTAAGATAATCTTTTCTAGCAATACTAAGAACATCTAAAGAAGACCCCATGCCAACTCCATGAGGCTCCATAAAGACCGTACAGCGAGCCTTCTCCACGAGTACTCTGTGTTGAGGTCAGAGGCTCGCGGGCCGCGGCGAGTAACCCAAAATGTAAGTGGAGCGAGCACTGCTTACCTAGTTACACCAACTTTAAACAATCACTGGTACAAGGGATTGTTTATTTGTTTCTTTTCTCCTATCTAGCTTTGAGAGAATGTAGAGTCTTTTGGAAAGAAAGGAGGAAATGGTATAGTGGCGGTACTATAACATGGGTGATCGTATCATGGGTAATTGTGTCTTAATGTTAATGTAACGTTAACATTAAGTAACATTGGACAATAATTATTGTTGGGAAACTACTTTTATTTTTTGGTGTGAGTATGCAGCAGTATAGGAGTAGTGCGGCCATTAAAACATTACTCATAACATATAAATTACTTATCGTGAAAAATACTATCTATAATCATAAGTTTCCCAGAAATATTCCAGAACAAAAAAAAGATACACAGTGATGGGGATGAACGGATGATGAACGTGTAACTTCCTAGTTTGCATTGTCTCTTTACACCCGTTATATCGTGAAATAGTTAGCATAAATTGTGGTATATAAATGGAAATATGATATAATACTCAAAAGTTACAATAAAGGTAATGGAAATGAATGAGATATGTAACAGGTAACAGTCTGCTCCACCGTCTACCTCAAACACTTAAACCGGCATTTCTTGTACCAAACATTAAGATAATAACCTCTCTCTATGTTACCAAAATATTAGAATATTTAACGGCAATCCGCAATAAACACACGCCCAATAAAACTTTGCCGCCTTTATGACCGGTAACGGCAATTATCTCGTTCAAGCCTGTTTCCTTAACTGTACCCACAGATATACAAACAAAAAGTCATAAAACTTTAAAAAATAATCCTCCAAACACGTGTTCAAGACTGTTTGCTAAAATACTTTTTTAAATAATTAAAAGTAAATAGAATTCTCATCACGCATTCTATTTTTGAAAGAAGTTTCGATAATGTTAGTCTTTTGTTTTTTAAGTGAAAGACTTTCTTGTATTGTGTGATTTGTCTCGCCAATGTTGGGCAACATGTGCTGACCAATGTTGGTGAATTACAGTGATTACTGTGACAAATAGTTGTGTACGGACGATTAGTATGTCATTGTTTTACAATTATAGTGAGTCTCCAAGCCAATATTGAAAAAAGTGATATTGTTCCTTGTTATGTGTTAAACATTTCGTGGGGAAAACAATATACACAAATGTTGAAAAATACTTCAACTGCTTCAGGGCCTAAGAGCCGTGTGTCGCTACACAGAAATCCAGAAACGGGATGGTATATAAAAATTGATTTTCCAACTAACTGCCACTTATTATGCTTCTTTTTTCGGAATCAAAGGTAAAAACTTAATATTTTATTTTAGAATTTGTTCCCAGTGTATTTAAGAATAGTACAATTTTATTGACTTATTGTTACAAAACAAAATCATAACTGAACTAAATAACAACTTTAAGCATGTAACTGTATAAATGTATAAAATGTGTTAACTTGCACGGCGGTCTCGAACTAGCGCCTGTATCTAGAAGGCAGAAAAACTATACAATGAAAAAGAAATGGACGCAATGATGACTAAACTTTTCAAAGGATGAAAGCAATATAAATATTTAGAACTGTCCTCTAAGTAGCTCCTATAAATAAGCTGGTATAATGTAAGCGTTATACCAGCTTATTTATAGGAGCTAACCACTTGAAGCCTAACCCAAGGTCCGAACCCCACGATGGGCGCCCATAGCGTGTAGTCGCTTAGTTTATAGGCCTTTATAAATTAAGGCGCCACAGAAAAGACCAATCAACAACCTTTCAGGTTAACCTGCGAGATGTCAATACGAAGAATAAAAAACTAGCTCGCATGCGCGTGAGTGTCGCACGTAGCGCATGGGATGCCGCGCGTGTGTCCGTCCGTGACGTGCGTCCGCGCACGTCTGCTAACACACGCGGGACACTTGCTGTGGTTTATGTGTTTCAGGATATTATAGATATATGTGGTATTTCAGCTTTTTCTGTGGGAGTGTATCTGTACTATTCTAGTCTCAATTAATATCAGTCACAAAATCAAAGAATTTATTTCAATTAGGCCTTATAGCACTTTTCAATCTCATTTACAAGAAAATAATAATAAAATTTAATCTAGATGCCCATTCCAAAAGGTAGTTTAGTATGGAGGAGAAAGGGCAAGAAATAACATACTTACGCTATAAATAAAATGTTTTACAATAATCTGCACAATGTACCGAAAGTAAAAATCTCTAGGCACCAAGTTCTACAAATTAAGGAATGAGATCTAGCAAGAGTAAATATTCCTTAACTAGCTTCTGCCCGCGACTTCGTCCGCGTCACAGTTGATGTGTTATCCTACGGGTACCGTACATTTTCCCGGGATAAAAAGTAGCCTATGTGTTATTCCAGACTATAATCTATCTTTGTGCCAAATTTCATCCAGATCCATTCAGCCGTTTAAGCGTGAAAGAGTAACAAACATCCATACATACATCCATACATCCATACATACAAACTTTCGCCTTTATAATAGTAGTAGGATTTAACTGTACTTCCCAGATAGAGTAAAACACACCAAACTTCCCATAACCTCATTAACAAAACCTATACACTCTACATAGAACCAAACAAGCCGATCAAAATCGCTCCAGTAGTTCCGGAGATAGTGCTAACAATAGAACAAACAACTTTTACCGCTCCAATACGTTCTGTCCTGTTATGGCCAAAAGCTATTGTTTAAAAAAAAGGTAACATCTTTACTTTGGCGGCTTACATACCAACTTAGAGAAAAAGTACTTGAACCTTAAGTTCTAACTGATAAGGTTGATATTCCCTTGGTTTTTGTTGAGTTAAGTTTGCAAGGGCAGTTACGGTTAGCCTTAGATACCGCCATGGTGTATATTGCAGGTGCTATAAACAAATAAACAGAGCTACCTCTCTGCTGATGCCTCTAGTTCTTTGTTCCCCACAGTGCTTACAGAAAGTTAATTGCATTTTAAATCTTTTGTATAGTTACTTTTACTCCAAGTCAAAATGTCATTGGATAGAGAATTTGGTGACGGGTTTTTTTCGTTGGTCACAGCCATTGGACATGGTCCTAATCGCCACAATGCCTCGTTGGCACCAACGCCTCTTCAATAGGGACAGTACACCGAGTTGACACAGTTCCTGACTGCAAAGGGCAAATAGTAAATCTTGCAGTTCATTTGTACGACCTATAGTTGCTGACGGGTTGCTTGGATTCATTAAGTGTGGATGGTAAATTAGGTGCTGTGTATTTTACTGTTGCCTGAGTTTTTAATACACACTATGGGAACGATAAAATTATCGTATCTTTAAGTAGTATGAAAATAAAGATCCTCTGATTCTCAAAAACTGATGATGTTTATTTAGTTATAGCTTTTGTAACAAGTTTCTATTTTGATTACTAGACGTCTCTAGTAATTAAAATTGGAACTTGCTTTAGATTACTACCATCATCATCAGCCTGCAATCCATCTGCTGGACATAGAACATCTCCAAACGTTCGCCACTTATCCCGATTCTTGGGAACTCTCATCTCACTCTCAGATTATTACAGGAGCTTCAATTCAAAACAATTCATTCACTGAAAAAAGGAATTTGAATTATTCTAGAAAACTTTACATTTATTACATTAAGATAAGTGGCTATTTTTACCGACTTCAAAAAAAAGGAGGTTATTATTTTTTCATTTCCTCTTTATTTTCTGTTGTTTTTGTTTAAACAAAGTAAATATTCATTAAAATGTCCAGTTTACGCTTCCACATTCTCGCATCCAGCCCACATTCTATTAATCTCGCAGTAGGCATAACGGTGTGCTCGTCACCGGCTGATTGATCTCGCCAGTGTCAACGTGATCGACGAGATGCTATGCGCGTGCGCACACAATTAACGGCTCTGACACGTGTCGTAATAGGCAAGTGTTTGGTGATTTTTTACGACACAGTGGTGTTTAATGACCCATGAAATTCAACTTGTTGGGTTGTCGAGGGGTTAAGTATGTTAATTATGGAACATATTTAACAAATACGAATCATTACCAATCCGCATTCCGCACTGTAATACTCTGTGTCACCTATGCAATATATTGTCTATATTCTATTTTGTCTTACATAAATAAATAAATTAAAAAATCCTTTTATATGAAGATTCACAGAAATAATCCTTATCCTAAGGCCAATTGCACTAAATAAGAACGATTAAATCTAATCGCAATCTCAACTCAGCAGCAATAAATGTCAAAAATCTTGTCAAAAAAATGTAAGTAAAACATGTATGACAGATTGAGACCGCGATAAGAATGCGAACAGTCCCATAAAAAATAACTAAAATTGCCTCCCTGATCTATTAGTACATAATAATTTATTTTATTGCGCAATTTCCCAGTTAACCAGGTCAACCGAGCTCAATAGTAACTGGTAGTGAATTCACGAGATACCTGTCGCTGCCTGTCCGAAATATTATAAAAACTAATCTACCGTAATACTGAAACAGTTAATGATTGGAAGTGATGACTAACTAGTTACTAGGAGGCTCACAGCATACAACTGTAATCGACATTTTATTAACATTAACGATCATAGCAAACATGATTTGTATGTTATAAAAGTTTTGTTAATTGTTTTTTTTTGGTTTGACGCGATCGATCTTTGGATCATTAATTTAAAAAGCTAGTATTACGGCTTTTAAAGAGATGTTAACACGAGTTTCATCATTATTATAATAATAATTAATCAGTTAGCAATATGCTTTTTTTGGGCCCAGTAGGTGGCTACCACCTACTGGGCCCAAAAATTATAAGATTATCATCGACTCGAAAAGAACAAGAAGAAGATAATAAAGATGGACAGATGACCGTAGAAATGTTTTACACTCTATCTAGTCAAGGAAAGCTAAAGATACAATAGAAACACAGCTGGAAGAGGCCTGTGTGTCACCAGACACGCTGACTACTAAACCGTAAAACCCGATGAATTCGTTGTTTTTTTTTTGGAATGGTATCTTGCAGGTTTTTCTAGTAGGTTCTGGGCAGACTTTCCTGTGGTGCTTTAAAAATAAAGGCCTTCAGCTAGCGCTTAGAACTATAAACTAAACGATTACACGATAAGGGCACCCCCTGTGGGGTACGGATCTCAACTTAGGGCGTGATGTATTTAGTTTGTCAAGTTTGACCTTATGGACATTGAATTTGTACGTTTAGTATCAGCAATAAAGGCTTAATAATAATAAAAAATGTCAATAGTCTTTCCATAGTGTCAATAGTCTTTCCATAGTGTCAGGAAACTAGTCCATCTAAGCTACCCAAACCCATAGCCCTATTCTTTGTTTCCATATTCTGCAATAGTCCTGCGCCAGCCGGGGATTGTCCTTGGGTGCATTTGCATAGTGCAAACAGGGATAATTGCCGGTTGGTGTGCCATTTCAGTGTAAAGCCTTGTAAGGGGCCTCTGCGAGTTGGCTTCGGCTCCTCGTACGCCTTTCAAAGGTCCGGGACCCTAGGGTCCCGAGATGCGTAACGTAATAAAAAATGTACTGAATATTGGGCTATTTTCCAGTTTATTTTGACGATTGTTGTATACCAGTGATATAAAATTGAATATTGTGTCAGTCAAATTCCTAGGCCAAAATTATGACCTACTTACTTACATTAAGAGATAATAGACACAAAAGAATTGATCACAAAATCTTGTAATTCATTTACATAAATAAATTCTAAACACACAAAGCACTAAAAGGTACTTAAACAAAAATTACTCTTGACTTAACTTTCAGATCTAACCGTCCAATACACGCAGTACATGATCCGCACAGCAAATATATAACTTCCCACAATTCCGTATTATTTGTACTCATAATACGAATATTTACCGTCACGGCACACTATTTCATCCACACACTTGTGAAGCGCGCGTTGATATCTTAATTGAGAGACTAGCGGCAAGATATTGGCGATAAGATTAATGCCGCATTTTTCTCATATTTTAAATATCAAGACATTGAATTACATACTTTGTATGGAAGGAAAATAAGGAAACTACTAAATTTCTCAACGGTTACTGGTGTATTCTAGTTTAGTAATTAAAGCATTAAATATGCCCTTTCTTTGAGAATATTTCTCACTTGCTTTATTACTAGGTACCATTATGTACTTATAAACCAAACTCTTATATTATTGTACTTAGTAAACCAAAGACGCTAATCGTGTGCTTTTAAGCAAGCGTTTTGATCAAAATATTAAGCAAAACTTTCGGTAGTTTTTAACAGGCTTCCATTAAAATTCCAATTGCCTATTTTGTATGTATGCAAAGACCACCCACTCTACTTCCGTCTAATCCAACAAAACGGAACCTCTAATCACCGTTCAAAGAAGAACACTGAAAAGAAAAACAATCGTCGGCCAACGAAGCGTACGCAAATAAACTCCACAAAAATAACGTCAACTTGGTCAATACTTTTCAAAAATTCGGTTCATTCGCAAAAAGTCTTGTGTCCTACATCGCACACCGTTATGGAAACTAGGACGTCCCCCCTCTGCCCCCCCCCTCCCTCCCACTGCTTCCTATCCCCTCGGAGATGACCCGATGATGGCGTGTTGTGCAATCGTGATGACATGTCAGGTTTTGGTAACGGTAACTTAGATGATGACTAAGATTTGGGGGTCCGGAGGCTGAGTGCTTGGTGGAATTCCATAGATGCATGGAATTCTAGTTCAAAACATGAGATTGGCAGGTTGCTTATGTCGCTAGGATAGGAAATGGTTTCCGCTTGCTTTTGTTATCTGCCGCACCAAAGGGTTTGTAAAATCTTTACTGCTTCCTTATAGATGAAATTAACATGTCTCAAACTTGATCAATTTGGTAGTTGACACCATTAGCCTCTCCGCCCATGACCGACTTTTTAGGACCATTTATCGAACTTATTCCATAAATCCATAGTTTCGTGGGACCGACTTTCTATCGGCAGCGTGCTTTGATATATTAGAATTCACCTGGTACCATTCTCGCCGACAAAAAAATCTGTAAACGATTGTCGGTCGTAGGCGGAGACGCTTATCAAATAATTCCAAGAAATAACCTCTGAAAAAAAAAACTTTTTAATTTAATCCTGAAAACCCGATCAATTTTTAATTAACAGTAAAATTAGATTTTCAGTTTTCCAGCTTTGAAATCAGTAAATAGTTAATCAAATGAGTTGGCAAATAAGTGACGTCACCGTTTAGTATGCGGGAATCTCGTTTTGACAGCTCATAAAAAGTGTGTCAATTGATTAGTGGTGTCAAGTACTTAATACCATCGGTATACCATCAATGAATGGTGAATTTTTGATTTTATTATAAAACATCCGAGTCAATCGGCGCCATCACTTGCTTTTAACATCGAGTGCTGGTTCAATTCCCACGCGGTTATAATATTTTCACGGCCTATAATTAA
Organism: Caradrina clavipalpis; assembly: GCA_932526535.1. Taxonomy (NCBI): domain Eukaryota; kingdom Metazoa; phylum Arthropoda; class Insecta; order Lepidoptera; family Noctuidae; genus Caradrina; species Caradrina clavipalpis. The sequence continues at coordinate 477,363 of OW052089.1, forward strand.
ATATTGGTTCCGTGTATGTTTTTATGCATGTGTGTTGTAGCTTGTACAGCCTACCTACAACTGTTTTATATCTACATATATAACTGTATAAGTCAAATGTCGAATAGTGATCAGTCAGAAGATCAATAAATGCTGTCATATCTCGTTGTAGACATGAGATGAGATAAAAATTAGATTGAAGAGTTTTATAGAAAAATTAGCATGATTTTTTTGTCATTTCTTTTGGTAGACGAAGTTAGGTTCACGGTTTAGTCTACAATTATTATGCTACAGAAATGCTAGTCTAGCAATCCCCATACATGCACAATATTAAAATTTAAACAAACGCGAATGTACTCAACAATTATAAGACATCGCCGAGCGACTGGTCGACTCTTCACATAGCCAGAGCGCTGGCCTTTTCTTGGGTCAGAGAATCAGCATTGCCATACAACCTGGCAATGCCGCCAACCTTTTGGGCACTTGTCTCATTGACAGCGATGCGAATGATTTTTTTAAGCCTTAAGAGCTTCCTTTTTTATAAACTGTACATAGTTTGTTATTTAATTATTATTATTTAAGTAAGTTTTAACTAAACCGAAGAGTAAACTTGCAAGTTTTTGCTAATTTGGGACAGATTAGCAGCTATCGGCCAAAATCTACCATTAATACTATGATTTATGAAGCAGTTACTAACTGTACTCACAGTTACCCAACACGTAAAGTATTCTATGACAAGCACAAATACACTTAAAAATACAAATAAAAAATATAAAATATTTAGCAACTTATCGAGCCATTTCACTTATCACAAAGTTTCTACAGGCGACATTAAAAATCGCATAAAAATAAAAACACAATATCTGTAAACATTACCACAGTGTTAAGTACATCCATCTCCACCGAGTGCACACTAAAGCTTCCAATATAAATAATAAATAAATTAAGCGACCGAGAGAATTGTGTCAGTAAGCCAGACTCGCCATTAGCATGAAGCCGAATTGAATGAAACTCACTTATAAGTGCTAGGCTATAGCCATGAGCGAAGCGGACGCGGGAGACATATCGGAATAGTAAAAACATAGCTAAGCAAAATATAGGTAATAAGCGCATAGGGATAAATATTTCAGACGTGCTTGAAAAAAGGTATAAATTTTAAAAGTATAATTAAATGAAAATCATTCAGAGGCTTTAGTCATAAGCGGAGTTAAGTGTGGGAGAGTGTCATTACGTCAAATTACATCTGTGTAAAAAGCTGAATCAAACCTATTTATTATAGAGGTGAGATTGTAAATAAAACTTGTAAGAATTCAACAGAATTGTTACGATTTAAGAGATTGATAACAATTTGGTTTACTACTAAACAATAAGGTCCAGTAAATACGCCATTGATGTCGTAAGTATTAAACGAAAGGAGGCTGATTGAACCGTCAACTCCTTAGGAAGATCCCGTATAAAGTAGTCATGTATTATACAAAAATTGTAGTTCGTACGTCACTATGCTTTCCGTCAACGACATAATGTACATTTTTATGTAGGTCATTCCAAGCCCGCTCATAGTACCACCAAGTCCGCGACTTAACCTATTTATAAGAAAGCGATTCATCCATCTTAGTAATGACTGGCTATACCGCGTTTGATGTATGGTCAGCAACAACGGGTCCGGTAATTACTCGCGAATCACTATTACTAACTATAATACATGTATGTGTGTCGGACGTACTTCGCGTAGGAGATGAATCGACATCATTCTAATAAGTAGGGAGTGTTAGACACTCCCGGTATTTAGAATTCTTTTAACTAATGAGAAAGAGATGTGCTGCATGTTCATTTTCCCATTTTAAAGGCTAGGTCTGTGATTCAAATACGAGACTTGGTATAAATATACAGTTCTGACTATTAAAAATACGTACAAAAGCACTGGTTTTGATAGATCGAAGCGTAAGTTAGTAGTTTCGCTTCAGAATCTTAGCATAGGAACGGGCAGGAAGTTTTGAAAATAGGTATCATTGGATGGAAAACTAGCCGACGCGACGGTCCACCTAAAGTTAAGTATTCACCGCTTCCTATAAACATTTGCAATACCAAAGACCTTGTATATGCGTTGAGAGAAAAAGTTGAAATATCTCACGTGCCTGTAATTACACCGGCACTCATACCTTTTATATCGGAACACAGTAACGCTGCTTTGCGGCACAAATAGTTATGTGATAGTACTTTCCCGGACGAGCTCCTTCACACAGAGCTCTAATATTACTAAAAAGTAGTTGTCTTATGTCACGTTTAATATTCAAAAAGTGCTTCTTCTTATGGAAAATCATTGATCAGCAACTCCACAATAAGCCGTAGTAATTGGTAACTCAAAAAAATCAACAACCATTCCCATAGCTGAAAATAGGATGAATTGTGCAAACTGACGTCACAGTTCCAATCAAAATGTTATCCTACAAGGCAAACATTTTTTTAAGGTGCATAAAAAAGCTCGCGAATCTTCAATTTTTTTTTATCAAAAAATTATGTAAATGATTTGCACTTTTCAAAAAATTATAAGTAACTGGATTGTCTTTGTAAAAACTAAAGCTCTGTACCCACAAAAACTTCTCAATAGAAAACATAATCGGTTTAGTGAATCATTTCAAATGAAAAGAGCTAACGAGTGCTAATAGTGCGGCTGGTACATTTAAATGGCGTAGGCGCAACAATGAGACTGTATCAATTGAACGATGTAATTCATTAGTATAATGTTATTAATAGATATCAAGAATTAATTATGGTTTACAATAGAGAGTAATTTACTATATGTTCGTATGTGGCATACCGTAGAAGGTTAATTTGATATATTAGGGTCTTATCCATGTAGTTCCGGGTCACGGACTTTTAAGATTCGGACAGTCCGGAATCTGTAACGATTCAAACTTGACCCAATTTCAACGCAAAAAAAATAATCCTGTTATTATGAAGTAATGTTTAAAGAAACATTCAAAAAAATAAAGATTAAGACTTAATAAAAATTAAGACTTTAAAATTAGAATTGGATTATTTGCCATGTATCATTTCATTTTTGAAATTTCTAAAATTCCTTCAAAATATCTTCACTCGCATGCCTTGTTAGTTCTTATATAAAAAATTGGATAGGTATCGTATGGATAACGTTGTGAGTTACACATACACTGCTAACATACTAAGGATTATTAATTCTGAAACTTTTGTGTAACTGTTGGTTTTCCTAAAGAAATAAATAAAAGACCACAAAAACATCACAAAAAATCACACTAACAATTTTTTAAGTAACTTTACTTTGATTTGCCTGTGACTTCATATTTATGGATGTAAGAACACCGGAACACTGAGGGACGGGACGGCATGATCATTGATCAAAGCACTGTCTAACCGTTACGATCCAGGGGTGATGATAGTCTCACCATCACACCACCTACCGCGAAAATTCGCAAAAAATCTTATACATTAATCACTCAAAAGCTTCTATTCGGCCACAAATTAACACTGACACTCTGACAGTAATTAAGAACGAAATTACCATAACAAGAATGATTGTAGCTGTTAAGGCGAAGACAGATCGCCTTCGACGAAAAAACTAGGCGCAGTGGTGCAAGGATACCGATGATTCATACAGTAATAATGAGCTTTATGTTTAGTCAGATTTGTACAAACATTATGTTGTTCAAAAGATTTATGTTAAAGAAGCCTTGGGACGGAACACTACCGGTTATTTCTGTTGTCAAGCAGAATTTGTGTTACAGTATACTTACTATAAAGTTGGTTTTCATGTAATGTGTGTAGTTCATTGATGGGAGCGGTCTAGTACGTGAACTTTATTTATGAACTAGCTTATGCCCACGGGTTCGTCAGCGTGAATGTCGGTTATCTACGGGGCTGTAATATATTTTTCTATTTTTTTTCCTTACCTGTGCCAGCGAGAGTCTCATCAAATTGGTCTAGTCGTTTTGGAAATTAGCGAGAACAAACAGACAGAAAATTTTGTTTTTTTTATTTTTTTAAGTTTAGTTTACTTACTCGTATACTTGTATATGCATTTAGTAAACAGCTATTATTTAAATATTAGAAACGATTTTATTAATTCATATGGCTTGTACAGATAATTTACCATAAACAAACCTAATCGTTTTACATAAAGTTTATGTCGTTTCAATGTTTAACAACATTTTTATGCAACAAAAAAGTAATTCGTCTGTGTTCCTACAACAATGCCGGAGTATCTCTAGCACAGGGTTCTCGGTACAGTTTTTTGCTTTCGAACACCTGCGAAGATATACCATCGGACACTGCGAGGCGTCACAAAAAGATTGTCTTAACTTTACTGTTACTCATTGACCCCCTTCTGATCTGCCGCCATGATATATTTTGATTGGAAAACTACTAACAACGTATTTTGTTTTCATTATATTTTATAAAGATCAATAAAGATTTAAGTAAATGTGTTTTGTTTTGTAGAAGTAGGAAAGTGGATGGTAATTAATAATTATGAATATCGTTTTATTATGCTAAACGTTGAGCTGTTGATTCTTTTAGCCAACATTGTTAAAGCAAGTTTAAGTATTGTAACCCCAAAACCCCAAGTACTTTGAAAGTATATTGAAGAATATACGAAGAGTATTTCACCCGAAAAGAATATACATTTTCACTTCTGTTACGAACTTATTAGGTGAACTTTGTTTTTTTCATTGTCATCTTTCGCCCGTTGCAATAACTTCATGTAATATTTTCATTTTACCTATTAAATGGTGTTCATTTCGGGTTTAAAGTTTTATTTCATTTTCAACTACAACATACAGTCTATTCATCACCTACAACTTCTTTTTTTTTGTTAGTCTTTTCTGTCCCACTCTTGGGCAAAGGCCTCCGTCCACTCCTTCCATTCTCCTCTTATAAGCGGAACTACAACTTTCATGAGGAAAAAAAACACAATAATTAAAAATTAAGCGGCGGTTTCATCGGACTTACGATAATATTCACAGGGCTTTAAGGCTGAGGCTACATTAGGCCGCGACGCGAACTGCGACACGTGAGCGATTAAAACAAATAAATGAATTCTCACGTATATGGCTACACTGTACATTAAATATTACTAGCGATCTTTGATTTCTTTATGCGATAGTAACAACATTACTATAATCATGGTATCGGCTACATCAACATATCAGCGAATTTATTAGAAAACTTCTCAGTTATACGAAAATACGCCGCATTTTCGCTTATAATGTAGCCATACCATGTTTATCTCGTTTCGCTCTTCCAGTCGCATCGCAAATCGCTGCGCACTGTAGCCTCAGCCTAAGTGATTCTATAGCCTTTTCAAAGTTGCAAGAGATTTTGATTCCGTAATCACTATAGAAAATTGATTATCGCGCAAACTTCTAGACGAAAACTTGGAATGTGTGCAGGATCACCAAATCACGGTGATCAGCTGCAACGGTACATCACCGCACAGCCATCGTCATCAATACCCGCCATCAACCGCCGGGTCACCAGTCATCAGTCTCGCCGCACTAAGTGGCGAGCCGAGTAGAAGTGACATACACTCATATATTTTGGTTAGCCCACCATTTGTATTGACTCACACACATTTAGATTTATGACTGGAAAAATGTGGGATGTGACAAAATATTTAAATGCAAAATAAAATATTTTTACGTTGTGTGGTTTATGGTTGAAATTGGGTTAGGTACCTTTTTATATTAGTGACGTTATAAATTCATAAGCGTATAAATTATTTTTTTGTAAAATATGTTGTTGGTATCTTCTAGTGGTTGAGATACGGAGGTCAATTGTTTCTTGTTAAAACTAAAACACCTTGAAGCAGACAAATTCTAGGAGTTTGATGACGTCAGCAATATAATCATCACTAATGCAATGTGAATAACTTTTCAGTAAAAGGTTATAGCAATGTATGCAGTAATTCTAACTAAACATTATTTATTACTTTGCCTGAAGTACGACTCTCAATAATGATATTTTTTTATTAAACTTAATTATAATAGAATAGAATAGAATAGAATAGAAAAACTCTTTATTCGAGTAACAAAGACTCAAAAATGTTAGTAAAAACAACTTAATACTATGTTAGTAAAGTAAAAAAAAAAAAAAAAACAACATTTAGCCAATTAAAAAAAAAAAATAAGTAAAAATAAAATTAAAACACTAATGCCGAGCCATCCCATGTGAGACGGTGCAACAGTGATTTAAATAAATGCAGTCCAACCTGCTAGCAATTACGTTCAGGACGCTGTTGGAGCTGGCCCGCACCCTACTGTCCAACGATGCACACCGCTTCCGCATCGTTGCGTAGAAGCAATCTACGTGGGCGTCCGCAAACATTCCCGACGCACTACAGAATCGGGGCAGCCCCACCAGCATCCTAAACGCATTGTTATACTGAACGCGGAGAGCGTTGTAAGACTTTTGAGTATATCTGGCCCACAAGCTACACGTATAGAAACTAGTGCAGTATGCCCGAAAAAACGTAATTTTCACCGCTACAGAGCAACGTGCAAACCTTCGGGCCAGCATGTTCGCTCTAATCGACAACGCTCTCCGCTCTCGTTCTATATCGGCATCGTCTTTGAGATCAGGAGTCAAGATATGCCCTAGGTATTTAACCTTGTGAGTCCTCAATAGAGGTTTTTTGTTTAGTATGATTACTGGCAACCCATCTGGACTCCGACCTCCACTCTCAAAAACCATGATCTCCGACTTATTATTATTGTACACCAGACCATGTGTCCTGGCATACTCTTCACACTGGGCAATCATCTTTCTGAGACCACAAACCGAGGCACTCAGCAGCACCATGTCATCCGCGTAACTGATATTGTTGACACTAACGCCATCTATATAACAACCGACTCTGGTGCTGCTGAGCTCCTCGATCAACTCATTCATATAAAGGTTAAAAAGCGTGGGTGAGCTTAACCCCCCCTGCCTCACTCCACATTCCAACCCATATGAACGAGACAAGGTCCCAGCCCATCGTACATTATTGACCTGGTTTCTATACCAAAATTTAAGTATATTTAAAAGTTCAGCTGGTAAATTTAATTTATCCAACTTTGCCCATAACACATCGTAAGAAACCAGATCAAAAGCCCTTGAAAGGTCCAGAAAGCAGGCATAAACTGGCGTATCACGCTCCGTATAGTACGCGACAGTATGCTTAAGACACAACACGGCGCTTTCTGTGGACAGCCCAGGTCGAAAACCAAACTGATTCGCATGAAGTGTGACAAACCCGTTAAGTTGCGTATTAAGCATACCGTCGAGAACCTTCGAAATGACTGTAGCTAACGAAATGGGTCGATAGTTATTAGTATCCGCGAGGTCGCCAGTCTTGTTTTTAACTATCGGGACTACCACTGTACGCAACATCTTGCTAGGCAAATAACTATGACCCACGCAGAAACTGTACAACATTGCTAACAGTCTAGGCAAGTGCGGCCCGGCATAACGAAGATGCTCAATGCTGAGCCCGTCATGGCCAGGGGATTTACCTCTCGACATAAATTTAATAGTTTTAGCAATGTCTGCTGCTTTAATACGCACGCCCAGTGCCATACCGGGCTCAGCACTAATCACCGTCCGCGAAGGCCCTAAAGGAGATTTCACAGCGAAATGCTCCTTGAAAAGATTTGCAATCTTCTCAGGCTCGCTCACACCTCCAACGCTCACAGGGATGCCCGGCTTGTTCTGTAACTTATTGGTATTTTTCCAAAACGCACGAAAGTCATTTTTTGAATAATAATAATGGTATTCCACAAAAATTATAATATTAAAAATAAATAATGATTAAAATAAATTGACTCGACTTCAGAAATGGGTAGAATTAGGTCACTAAGACCGCCGGCGTAGACACCAAGCTCTACGCAGCTACGCGTTTAGGTATTTCGTAGACGCTCACAAACACGAGTGCTACGAATCTGCTAACAAACTTCACTGTATCCATTTCTTAATTATTTTATTTAATAATTATTATAGACTAACGTGTAACTACATATACCACCACGCCCGTATTCCCCGAAGGGCTAGGCAGAGGTGTACCAATGTACACCCACAATTCGCCGGTATGTTTAGGTCCCATGTAATAGGGGGCGAGCCTATTGCCATTAACCGGGCACAAATATTAACTCTGAGCTGCTACTGAGAATTTCATAGAAAAACCTAATAACACTTTTTGTTGACCTGGAAATCGAACCCAAGACCTCTCGCGTAGCAGTCGCGCTTAGGACTACTAGGCTAACCAGGAAATTACTAGGGACCATTAATACACTACTGTCAAAACTGTCAAGCAGATTCTGGATTCTGGGCAGAGCAAGGAGTTCCAATACTGTTTTTTTTTACAATAAGCTAGTCACGTATTCTTTTTTAAGAAAGTCCGCATTCTAATTTCAATTTTAATCTGACACAAATGTCATCATATTTATTTTTGGCAAATATTTGGATTCGAATGTCGCTGAGATCAGATTGTGACTGGATTTTGAACGAAAATGGACCTTCAGATAATATAGTATACTAGTATTTTACATTGTGGGAGTGCCAGATGACCACGGTAACACAGTTATGTACCGTTTTTAGGTTATGTAAACCAGTTGGCGATAAAATTCAGGTAGGCAGATTTGACTTCCTGTTTTTTTGCAAATTTTAATATTACTACGTTGATATGAGATAGGTGCTTTAATTAAAGCACATTGTTCTATGAATTGATGCAATAAGCTAATAACTTAGGTAAAAGGTTTTATTTCGTTTTAATTTAACTTTGAAAATAATATTTTGACATTAGGTATCCATGAACGACACTATTTTTGTATGCCTTTTGATAGGTCATTGTATGGACCAACATTTTTATACAACGTTTTTGTAACCTGTATTTACAAAATGAATTAGAAAATGAATTGAATAATTACGGTGACTCGTAGAAATAATGATGAATACCTAAGAAGATCTCGCTTTAAAATACATTGTATATGAAAAATGTTGTATTCTATTTGATCATAAATCAGTACATTTTAAACATTCTCATATCTGTTAGATAAAATTGCTAACATAGAGCAGTATCCATTCCCAGAGAATCTCATCTATTCGAAGTAAGGCTTATGAGCATTACTAATACAAAATACTTAGCAACCTTCCAATCCCATGCCATTAAAGTTAATGGTTCATCCATCTATTAGATGATTCATCCCTTTGTTAGAGCCCATCAAATGAGCATGACCTTAACATGATGGCCTATACCATGAGGAGGACCTTGTGAGGGCCATAGCAGGGACCATAAAGAAAACCATCGGTGTCCTACTTACCAGCTGACAAACAAACATACTACTACTCAAACGACAAAGTAAAATCAGCCTTATTTTAATAACTGTAAGTGTGGAGAAAGGTGAAAGTAAAGTTTGTAGGTCTGTAGGCCTGTCGCCGTGCGCTTGTGTGCGTAGGTTGTGTATTCGTGTGTCGGTGTGCGTGTACGCAATGGAGATAGCAGCCGCCAGGTGCGGCCAACTTTAAGTGAAATGCGTCGCTTTTTGTTTGAGACTATTTTATTGAATTATTTTTATTTTGTTTTAGTAATGAGTAAAGAAAATATTTTTTATGTTTTGTAGTACGATGAAAATACAAAAAATAAAAGGGTTTAATTACTTAATTTTAAAATTAGGTCAATTTACCGTTTATCGAAGTTAAAATCAAACGTCCTGTGTTGTTTACTTTGGCGGCTTCTAACCTTCTGATTAGTGTTTATAACATAATTACTGTACGAATGTTTCCTCCAAAGTGCTGAAAAACTAAATAAATTACAATCGCGCTGGTGTTGCGTGCTTCCGATGCAATATCCTCTGAGTTAGTTACTGGCACGAGACCTAGTTCCATTTGATAGCTGTACCTACTTGAGTGTGTGTTACTTTATGTAAGAAAACTATTGTGATTTATTATTTTCTTTTATTAACATTTTTTTTGCAAATATTTTGATTATCTGTTTTTTAATAATAACCAAGAGATTTAAATCACATTTAATACAAAAAATATTTGGCACAATTATTTTGCATTAGTTAGCTTTGGTAATATTTTGTTTTCAGACATAATCTTTTGTATCAAAGTGCGAAAAAAACTAAACTTCAGTACAGTTAAAAGCCCCCGAAACAACACATCATTATTTCGGCCACACATCACGAATCTTACGGTAATAATAACACAACATCAATTATCATAATTAATCACAAAATCATAACTAATTAGCGAATGTAATAACTCGCGACTACGTGCTACGCGGCGTAGCGGGCCGCGGTTCGCCCGCCCTGCGCCGGCGCGGTGGTAGAAAATTTTTGGTGGGAAGTGAGTGGGGTGCGCCCGCGCCGTCAGTCTGACGACACCACGCGCGCGCAGCGCCCGCCCGGAGTGAGTGAAGTGTAGTGCGGACGAACCACAATAACCACAGTGACGCTAAACAACGGAGAGAAAAAAACATAAAAATTCAGTGTACGTTTACAAAAAAAAAAAGAAAAAATTCAAACACGCCGACCGAAAGCGAAGCGTTTTGGGAATTGTTTGTAATTGGCATTTTGTTAGTGACGTGACAGTGCCGCCGATTTGTGGATCACACAGTGGATGCCTTTACTTCGGACGCCAGTTTTTTATTTTTTTATTATATTTCGATAATTAATAATAATAAATAATCTTTCCAATTTCTACCCTCCCTGTAAATATTCGAGAGATTATTTTTATTTTGTATTTTTATATAACTATGCCAATCACATCTTTTCCTATTTTTTTCTTTTTTTTCCTTTTTTTCTATTTTTACTAACGACCGTCCTATTACTAACTGCATGAAAAGTCTTGAAGAGTAGAGAAGAGAGAGAGAGAGAGAGAGAGATTAGGACATTAGAGAGAGCTGTTTGTAATTGTTATTGTATGGGACATGTTTAGTAGTTAGACAGTAATCGGAAAATGTGTATTTTCCGGTGCGGGGCTATCGGAACGGGTTTGGTTTTCGGCTGATAGCTCGAAGGTCGCTCGACTGGTTCTTTTTACAGTTTTAACGGCGCGGCCGGCCCGCAGCGACACAAATATATTTACCACCATTCCTTTGTTTTCATTTTAATTTCAACAGGTTTATTAAAACCAATTAATTAATATATCGATAAGCTATTTTTAGTCTCGTACAGTTAGGTACTTTAATTATTATCTAGGTTAATATTAATTTAACAATACATTTCTTTTCTTTTCCTCATTTTTATTTTATGCGGTTATACATAGTTATATAAAAAATAATTATACATTTTATTTTTATTCATAATTTGATGATATTGTACAATTTAAAAACAAAAATTAATGAGGTCATTACCCTTTTCGCATAAAAAGTAATAAAAACTATAACTAATCGCAATTAATTAAGAAATACCTGTAAACTATAATTAGGCTACATCTATTAAGCTATAGGTAATCCATTAAACCTATTAAAGAATTCTGAATCAATTTATTAATTTGTGGGAATTTTTTCTCAACTTAACTCAATGTGAGTGTAGGAATTAAATTAGGTCATTAGGGTATTGCGTAGGCAGTTATTAAGGTTAATTATAGGCTTTATGCCATGCTGTAGGCAATAGTAATTCCTTTAACTAGCCAGCTTATAGTCCCTAGCTTGCCTCTCCCTAGGCCCTAGGCGTCTGTAGTAATTTCTAATCTTGTTCTAGTCCTTCTTTGTCCCCCACTGTCTGACCCCCGGGTAGTCCTCTGAACATTGTTGAAGGCGCGAGAGACTGACTCCGATTGATAACGGATTGATTGATTGATAAAACAAAAGTGGATATGATTATGTTAAGGATTTGACAACAGCTACGCGGCAACGATTTTGCTTCAGTTTATACATGTAAGTATATAACTTATATACTTATAATTTATCTATACTAATATTATAAAGAGGAAAGATTGGTTTGTTTGTTTGTATCGAATAGGCTCCTAAACTACTGGACCGATTTCAACCATTTTTTCACCAATAGATGCTACATTACGCCTGAGTAACACAGGCTATATAGCATTACGCTAAAACCCACGGGAGCTGAGCAGTAACCAAACACGTAATTTAATGCAGGTGAAATAAGCCACTCGGACGGAGTTGCGGGCATTTCGCTAGTGTAGTTATAAAATAAGACACGTGTAATTATTTTTCATTCTTGTACTAGTTAGGTTTGTCGTTCGTAATATATGGCAAAATTAATGTAAATTGATGACGAGTTGTCCAATCAATAAAGGCAATATCAATGACCTTCTTATTTCTAGGTAAATGAACTGTATTCAAATGAAGTGGCAACGGCATTGATAGCACATATTATTACGTCAAAGATTGAGATAAATACGTTTCCAGAATTCTTTCCTTATAGTTATAAATAGCTTTAGGCTCGAGTCTATGAATAAATCCTATTTTATTTTTGTAGCTACAGTTACTTTTATGAATAAAATGTTATTTAAATAATCACTTAAGTATAGTTACTGTATTGTATACTGAACTATTCAAATCACTTCATATACAACTAACAGGATCTATTTATTTCATCCACACTTTATTTTAATAATGTAAACGCTCAAGTTACTCTGTCTGTCTGTTACGCTAACACTACTAAACCACTGAATCGATTTTGATAAAATTTGGTACATGATAAGTTTGAACACCAAGAAGGACAGTAGCTACGTTTTATTCCGCGTCTACCTCTGCGTCTGCAATAACCAACATTTACACAGACGAAGTCGCGGGAAAAAGCTATTAAATCAAGTAGAATCATCTAGGCTAGATTCTAGAGCAGTATGCTAACTAGTCTACATGATTCAAAGAAGTAACCCTTTGCGTAAACAAAGAATGGTGTCATTCCGTTCATAATATTCATCCATTCGATGTATTGCGGTCAGTTTTGTATGAATTCAGATTTGTTTACCACTGTCTGTGTGTCACTTGCACTTTTTAGATCCTTGTGTGGATTTAGCATTGGTACTATTTGCTATTACTAGTCGGCCTTCTGTTTTTTGTTTGGTACTAGCTTATGCTGCGACTTCTTCTGGCTTTGGATTTTTTTTTGGACGGGACACTACCTACTTATTTTTTCTAGAATAAAAGTAGCTTAAGATTATCTTTATAACATTAGCTATCTATCAGTAACAGTCCCGTCAAAATGGGTCTAAACGTTATGGGAGATAAGCCGTAACAAACATACAGAAAGACAGACAGACAAAAATAAAAATAAAATTGTAACCTTTATAATAAGCATTTACTAAAAAGCTATTAATATAACATTACAAATAGATGCTTCAATTTTAATTATTTAAAATCAAAAAAATATTATATAGAAAATATGACTAGTAAAGGAAAATAATTATAATTTTTATTACTCTAAGTTCGAATAATTCTCAATTTCATTTTTATTTGGCGGAACATTTAGGCCATTTTTCCAATACCACTTGTAAGAGTAATCTCGGCATTTTAGGAAGCATTTCCCATTAATAAAAAAAAAGTATAATAGGCATATGATTTCTCCTATCTAACAAAAGCCACATAAGATGATACTATAAAATTCAAACTATTCACAGATTCCCACATAAAACAATAACAAACATATCATTCATCAATTATGTTAATCTGTTCTTCGTAACAATTCGGCTACCTTCGTAAAAACCTGACCTACATACAGCGTCTGTTCCGTATGCCGCCCAAAGAGGTTGGCTCACGGCGCGCCAGCACGTTGACTCATCCGCAAGGATGCGATGATGCGACGTGTTACGTTTCATGTTAGCCTGGTACCTTGAGTGCGAATGTCTTAGAGCTTTTTATTAAAACTTTTCTGAAAGAATTCAAAATTTTAAGAATTTTCGATTCCATGGTTTTTGGGTAGCCGTGATTGAGTATCGAATTGCATGATTCTAATACTTGCCTTTTCAATTTATAAACTGTTTTGAATCCAACCCTGTGAAATGTGACAGATCATCAAGCGCGCGCTAGCTGCTATGATTGGCTATTGATAAATTCAGTCAGCCAATCACAGCGGCCTGTGCCCGCTTAACAATACGTCACATTTATCTTTCTATTATGGAACCAGAGGTATTATGAATCTGCATAGTTCTTGTAGTACCTACGTATTTCATGTTTTATGATATAATAAAAGCCATTCAAAAATATAGTTCAAGAACTAAATTAGCACTATTTGTTATCGCTTTGCTTTTCCGTTAAACTGATCAAGGAAGACTTTATACCAAATACATACAAAATTTCTGCTCAAACAGCACAAGACAAAACTGTTCCTTCCTTATTATTAAACGCAAATTAAAGTTACACCAGTTAGAAATCTTAATTTTTAAAAGTTTATAAGTATGTCATTCAACCCCGGGTTCATTAATTACGATAAAAGTTGAAATAATTCAATTGACTGTTATGAACTGGTTTTTTCAGCTAATTAACACTGAAACGCAGAATTGCACTCCTGCACAGTTTTTGTTAACATCATTCAACATACGCGTATATTTTTAATAAGCTCTTATTGGTTTATTCATTTTACAATTACTTACAGAATTAAGAGATAACATGTTTAAGTATGTAGGTAAGTAGGTCTATTTCAGTTTAGCGAGAAAGAACATATAAACAGTTTCAAATGTATAAATGCAATTCCATAAATAGTTGCAACAATGTTCAATACAACATAATGCTAAATCTAACATACAAAAGGCAGCACAACTATATCGCCACAACGAGGTCTAACAGTGACACATATACGGCCGCGTGGGGGGGGGGGGGGGAGGTGCGCGCGCAACTTTCACTCGCGCGCCGGAGATGCGCGGATCAGCGGCGAGCGGCAATGACCATGCCAGACTTAATGTCAAGTGCAAGATAATGATGCCGGTTGAATGGCTGCTGACGGTTCGAAAGTGGCTGCTGTGGGGAAAATGGGGGAGTAGGGGCGAAAATTGACTGGAAAATTTGGCAGGTTCCTGAGAAAACAATATGTAATTGATACTAAGACTTACTCTTAACATCATTTCAAGTTAGTTCACCGCTCTGCAACCTAGTAGTTCTATTGCCACTCATTCGGCGCGATTTCCCAATTTTCCGACAGCTTCTAAACTTCACGTATCTAATTTTCAGAATATCTTCTTAATTAATCGTTGACAATTGCAAAATCATTTCTTTACTCGAAAAGAAAAAGCCAATAAAACAAGATAAAGAGGGTTTTATCATAAAGTCATAAATCTAACGACAGCTCAAGCATTCCGATAACCGATTTCAAGCATCAAAATTCACATGTAAATCATCCTAATAGAGAAGGCACACAGAATATTCCCCGAAGGCTTCAGGATGTTACACAATATAGGAGTTCCAATGACCACTGGTTGGACTTCCCAACGCGCGCGGATCATTGCAGTTGCATCGTTACAACAGTAGTAGCTAGAACTGTGACTCATTTCGCGATGTGGCGAAACAATTGACTGTTTGATTCCGATATGAGATGTGCTTGGGCGAGGTCGTACACTAAACCCTGAATAGTCAAGCGATGATATAAGATAGGTATTTTGTAAAAATACTCTTAAATTGTATAATTATCTCTATCGATAGTTCCAATTGTTTAGGCTATATTTACATTAAGTTTAAACCGACTATAGACGATTGAAAAGTTATGGATTCGATTTGTATCTTTTATTTAACTCAGGTACTTACCTGACAACTAGATGGATGCGGAGTATCATCGCCATTCTGAAAAGAAAATAAAAATATTAATCTGAAAACTTTTCTAGTGTATAAGTAGACATTTAAATTTCAGAATTCGCGTCACTTTCGTATCAATATGAAATTGTAGTCAAAGTCAAAGCATTTATTTCAATTAAACCATTTTTATCTAAGAGTTGGTCAGTTAGATAGTTGTAGTTCACTATGGAAAAGAACATGTAAGGAACTCCACTGCTGTAACTGTTACTGTAATGATCATCATCATTACAATTTAGTCAAAAATCTTGACAATTATTACCGATTCAAATTTAAATCGATGTCTGAAATGATCGGTGACTTATAAATATTTAGTTATTCGTTATTCATGCGACGGTTTTGCATGATTTTGTCCATGTATTGTGTGAGAGCTCCCGACTAATCCTCGCGTAGTGTGACATGTGTCGTGTCTTATCACAGTGCGTGTTGTGTGGCTTGCAGTAATATGTAACTGATGATCTTTAGGTGTATCATTTGCTTAAGTATTGTGTGGGTGAACCGTTTTTTATTAAATCTATACTCAAATATGTTGTTACGTGTAAACTGCATGAGATTGCTTGCTTTAGCGTAGCGACATACCTCGGAAATTCGGCCTGCAGTGTTATTCTGTAAAATGTATCTCGGTGAGTTTAGGTGAAGTAAGCTTTAGGTGAAATGACAATTTCTAGTAAGGGATTGATTGATGCGACGACAACTCACTTTACTTAAATTCACTCAGTAAGATTTTTACAGAATAAACCGTCTAATATGCCATCAAAGAGGATAATTATGAAATTATCTCTCTTACCTATCTACATATAATATAATATCTCCTATCTACTTCCTTTACTATCATATCGTCGTATACACATACTACCATAATTATCTATCCACTACAAAGTGCATCAAAATAATCCCATACGTGCACAAGTGTAGAAGTTGAACGCAAACCTGCGCACGCGACGCGCGCCGCATCGATAACGACGCGCGGACATTGGCCAGCGAGGTGAAAGCGAAACAGCTGATCCTGGTACTTCGGTCTAGGGGTAGGCAGAGATATTGCCCTTGGTTCTAAATGAATTGACTTGATGAGTGAGATTAGTTCAAGATAGTAATTGTCAATATTCATTCAGAATTAGATGTCGTATAAGACGATTAAGGGTTTAGGTTAAGGGAATGTACAGTGTATTCCCATATCCTTAAAGTCCATATTTGAACCGCAGTAAAATAAGTTGCCAATATCTTAGATTTGTTAGTTTTAGATGTGTTGGTTGACACTCAAGTGAAAGTAATGAGTATGTACTTTGATGATGTCAGTGACCCGTTAGAATTGGCCCCCTGTACTGAACGATACTAGCTCGGTACAGCTCCACCCGCATGTGTGTTTGCAAATTTTCCGAGGAGAAAACTAATACTTTGTCCTTTAACAGATATCAAGCTACCTATCTACCTAGGATTTAGTTTAGCGTGAAGTTAATAATTTTTCAACGAATATTTTTTGCGAAGTACATTATTTATTAATTATTTGTTTTTTGTTAACTATCTTCTGCTCGTGACATAGTCCGTTTAAATTTTTTTTACCTGTGTTATGTTACATGTTTGGTTACTGCTCCGTCCCCGTGTATCATAGCGTAATGTTATATAGCTTATACTATTCCTCATGAATTTGGCTATCGTATACAATTATTTTGTTTTCAAACTGACTGGGAGTTCCAGTGGTTAGCGCGTTTAAGCGAAACAATCAAAAACCTTTTCAAATTCATTTTTAAAGGCGATGGTTGATAGTTTTCTTTTTAGACTTAGACTTGCTCTTTCTTGAACAAGAGACTTCCCAATCACACCTCTCAGTGTTTCCATATCTTCGCATCAATTACAGTTTATTTCTGCCTACCCCTTGTGTTCGCAAGCTCGCTGTTAGCAGCGAACAGTCAAGTGCGTAGTAGTGAAGAGAAAGCCGCGCATCAGGCGGACCGGTCCGCGACCATATCTATGTTCTAGACTAGAACATGGTATTGTGACCCACTTCGATCGTATCCCGTGCTGTGCGAACCAATTCTTAAGATCGAGATTTGTATTATAGTGCTTTTGAGGAAAATTGTGTGTCTTAAATGCGGGAGTTCTGTTTGTATTGTCAATGATTCTAAATCTGCATAGTATAATACTGAATAGTCGAGCGTCAGCCAATTAGAATTTGGCCGGGTTCGAACCCGGGCAAGTTCCAAAAGCAAGTACCTTTTTCAATTCATATGCTATACCTTCTAAATTTATCTTGGACATCACTGACATGAAATTCTTAACTGTCGCATTAAGGCAAACCCTAATTAAAATTATAACAAAAAAAAAATACGATGTCAATTATAAATGTTTAAAGCAAGCTTTCAAATACATTTATTCAGTGATAGTAATATTAATAATGGGAAACAGAGCACCTCTGTGTTTCATTTAACAAAAAATAAAACGAATAATAATGAATCTTGTATTACGCTCGTTGATGTCTAATACAGGCACAAAACATCTTTAATCCAAACATCTTGCAAAGAATGAATATTTAGATTTCAATCGCAACGAAAGTGTTCCATACGACAATCCTCAAGCAATAATTGTTAAAAACAACCCCATACTTAATAAACATGGGACACAATACAAATAACTACATACAAAAGACCGAAAATTTTAAAAATTTTGGCCATTTCAAAAGACCACATGTTATTGAACAATAAGGTTCTTTATGTGCATATGTTAGGCTTTCTCGCGAGTTGCTTTCACCTGTACTGAGCCTGCGACAGATGTCCCTCGAACCCTTCAATCAGTCAATATTTGAATTGGGCCGAACTGCGGCAGGTAGGAGAAAAAACCGAACATGTGTGCACTGTGGGAATTTCGGAAGATGTCCCGATATCTCTGATCTACGTACGTTGGTACCTTGCATCCTTTGTCTGAGGATGTTTGAGCTGAATTATTTAATCGAAGTTATAAACTCTTTGCCCGCCGTAAAGTTACATACGTGCTATCAATCAAAACTCATCACTATCAATCATCCTGCCCTTAGGTATATATAATTTATTATTTTGGAATAGGCACGACATTTCTACTACTTTTAAATAATCTGTAATGGAATAATGGTGTGAACTGCTTGTCTATGCTTCATTTTACTGAAATCGATTGCTTTACAAAATAGTAGCGGCGGAAAAACTTCGATCCATCTGCAAATCTCCAAATACACATGACTTTTAACCAATCTTGCGCACCTATTACTAAACTTCTCAACATGATCATTTTCGCACATAACCTGCCTCCTTGGTTTAGCATGCTGAAGGTTATCAAGACTTCCATGGTATAGTTTATCAGTCAGTAACGCAATTCCCGTATTTTTAAGAAAGTAAGCATTTTAATCGGTTTCCATATGTCTAAATACTTCTATTTTTGACATTGATCGTTACTGAGATGAGATTAAGAAATTTTTTACCTAGACATTCCATCATTATATATTTTTTAACTAATATCAATAACCCATATAGGTCCTTGTTTACCCCTTTACGGAAACTTTAACCGATACAAGCCTATTAATATGAGAGACTACTGCCACCTAATATTTATCCCATTACAAACGCCTTTATATTTGGCAAAAAAGGGTCGGACTTAATAGCAGGGACTATTAAACTACCCCTAACAATGTGTAGGCAAACAACCCTTTATTTACATCGCCCCTAAATCCGGAACGAACCGGATATCGTTTCAATAAGCGGCGGAAGTGACGTCACGTAACATGACGCCGCACATCCTTCACTAGGTTAATGGGCGTGTGGAGGCTTTTGAGAGGTTTTTTGCTGATCTGCCGAATCCTCCTTTGTGGGACACTAAATTATATGATTGTTGAGAAACTATTGAATATATTTAATTTGCTCTTCACAAGTTTAGCAATGATCTGAGGAATTGAAGATTTGGATGACGAGGGCATTTTAATATTTCATTTTATTACTAATTTATCTTTCCATTGATGGTGAAAGAATGACTCGCCTGGCTTTTCATTGTCAATTCTGTCGTTTAATTTCATGGGACCTCCTATAGGTCTGTCAGAGCAAGCGACTTGAGCTGATTGTGCGGTACAGTACATACGATGGCCCTCATCTCACATCGTGGCTTATATGTCCTAAAACCTGCACATGGGAAGATTTAATTCAATTTGAAGATTCAAACTGGCTAAATTCTGGGCCGTAACAATATAATATCTAAGTATAATATATTATAGTTTGTCATTGAAACGCTGAGATAAGATGGGACCTAATATCATCACTTATCTATCTCATTACTGAATCTTTCCAATTACTCATATGTTTTACGATTCCTTCCTACTATAAAATTAGAAACAACTTAAAAACATGACAGGTTCTGCCGCAGCTGATGGCAACACTTTATATTCTTATTTAAGTCAGAAATCAGTACCAAAAGAACTATAATACTGTTATTTATACATCTCCGAACACGATTCCTATTGGAGGCTTCATCATCCTAAAAGAATAGTACCGCTGCCAGCGTGCGAAAGAGACACAGTTACAGGGGCGAGTGAGATGCTGCACGGGCAACGTCCTGATTTGTCAATAAACTTGACCCACATTTCATTGAGAGCGAGTCTGGAAGCTTTTGAGGTAAAGACGCGGTTACAAGGACGTTATATGAATCTTTATGAAAAAGGAAAAAATAATCATGCTCTTATGACTGATAATGATAGACAGGTAGACAATGTTTAAAGTATTTTAAGTTCCCCTCTGAATAATAAAATAATATTTTATAACGCTGAAAACGTTGATAAATGCTTTATTAATTGATTTGATTTACATAATAAAAAAAAAATGTTACATCGTGGAAAGGTAAGATAACAATGATATGATGATTGAAATCTTATTTGCTCTTTTTGTTGCTAACGCTTAGTTCTCTCAAAAAAAGCTAACTCACCATCTGTCTACGGTCAAATTTATTGCATCTATCCAGCAATAACAGTTTAATGTTGGTACATCCAAAAGCTATGCTTAGAATAGATTTAAAGTTAATCACCGTAAAATTTCCAAAGTCAAAAAAAAATTAGAACTATACAAGATAATAATTGCTTTTATTAACAAACTAAATCTACAAATCCCAAAAACAAATGAACAACATTTTTAGGCGCCACAAATCTCTTTCAAAAGTTTCCAACTTTGAGTAATGTTTGTGCCCGCGGTTTTACCAGAGGTCCTTGTCCCTTGTAACGGTGCGTCGGTTTCGGGCGACGGAGCCCGGTCGTGTGCCCCGACACCGAACCTGAGTGGTCACTGCCACCGGCCGCATGCGTGAATTGTGAGCTTTTTATATCTAGGTATTATTATTATAAAAATACATGTTGAAATGGACTCGTGTGGTCAGATTTTGTGGAAAAAGCTAGGATACTAATCAAAGCTGAAAGCGTTTACATGCATTTTTGAATTGTCAAAGAGTTGGTCATTTAGACGGAAAGTTGTAGCTAGTTGCTCGTTCTAAAACGTAGGTCTCTATGGAGAAGACGAGGAAGAAACTCCACGAACACTCTTTTCTATCAAGTTTTTTCAAAATCCGGGTTAAATTATTCTTGTTGCTATGGTGACTCTGATTTTCATTTAATTAAGTCTTTCTTGACTAATGAGATTCGACCTCACTCTCGGGACGTACACGTGCCACTATAGTTGATAGGAATAGCTAAGTGTATTATTTTTGGGAACAAGACGTTTCTTTTCTTTATAACATTCTATTGATTTTCACTAGCCTTTACAGTCTCAAGTCTCATTCCTTCCACTTCACACGATGTTGTGCTCTCACCAAATCCTGAGGTAACCAACCAAAGCATCCCACCATCTTCTTCTTAGTAAATAAAAATGATATACGATGATATATGAAAATTATCAAAGTCTTGTAAAATATTAAATAACAACGACAGCTATTAACAACTTTATACAACACCAACACGTAGCCTAAAAAAAAACAAAAAACCCAACACATAAAAACAGTTGTCCAACAATAGCCGCCGTCCATCTAAGTCGTAGCAGTAAATCGTCCCTACGCTATGTAAATGCGGCGGCCACGTGGCGCGGGCGTCGAACGGCCTTGTTCGCGCGCGGCCAGGCGTGCGCCGGCGCAGTTACTCGCTACGTCACCGGCCCGTACGGTAACTGTACCACACGTGCTTGCCCGCCAATACACTGATAAGCTTTGTTTGTGCGCTATGATACATTAGGTCATTAGCAATAGGCTCGCCCCCTCGGACCTAAACATACCGGCGAACTGTGGGTGTACATTGGTACAGCTCTGCCTAGCCCTTTGGGAAATATAGGGGTATGTGTGTGAAACATTTGATTGTGCCTGAAAAATTTGAGCTAACGTTAACGTGCTTTCAAAGTTCCCATTGTGGGTATTTATGCCTTTTCTATTTATTTATTTATTTTTTTAAACTTTATGCAACAAAAAGTACAAAGACGGACTTACTATCACATATTGGGTACAGTATAAGTAAGATTAATTTAACAGTTTCGTAATTATCTATTAGTAAAAATAATCTTTTTATAAACACTTATTAGACAGCCGTATTATACCACCTAAATGTATTTTTGTATTTTTTTATATATCATATTATGTGGTAATCATTAATTTACTAAATAATGACCTCAAGGCCAATAACTCTACTAATTAATTCGTAATCTAGTCGCAATCTCATCTCAGCAATAAAAATGACAAAAAAGAAGGCAAATTAGAGACATTTTTGTCAGATTGCGACTGAGATTAGATTAGGATCGCTCCTAAAAGTCAGTAGTTAGTACAATGAATTATCAAATGATTTATAACGATACCTAAAATCACAGATTTTTTATATCATCATTTTCGTATCATATCATTATTAAAACAATATTTTTTATCGTAAAAATATTTAACTTAAACATTTAAGATAGCCGTAAACTTCACCTTTATTAAAACGTCAAATAGGCCACAAAAACAAGTAAACGAATTAAAAATTCTTATTTACAAAATTAACATAGAAATGTTTGTGGCCTCTGTTCCCCGTTATAATAATATAATCAAATCTACGTCGATTGCATTCATGAATAATATTATAATTAACATCCTAATGTACGCTTTGAAAATAAAGGAATTGCTTTTTACGACCCTTTAGGGGTCAGATAATCCTTAATTATTAATTAATTATATCTTAGTTAGCGCATTACAGTTGTTTTACTCCTTTACAGCCCTTATTTTACTTATCATATAGTAGTAATTACTATAATTTTGTATAATTTGCAGGAGTTAAAAGTACTAAGTAATATCGCCATATTATGAACTGTCGAAATACGATACAATAAATTTGAACTTGTTTATATAAGAATATATTTTAATCTTCATTTACTTTAGGACCTTAGAAAGGCGTACGCTGGCCAAAGCTAACAGATGCCCCATAGATGAAATGAGACACCAATTGTCAGTTATCCCTGTATGCACTAGGCATGCAAGTGTTGTGTACATATTATTATGATAAATGAAAATAAAAAATATAGTATATTTAAACTCTCCTTATAGAAAATATGTTTTAGTCCCAGGTATTACCCTAGCCAATTACCAACCGGGTACAAATCCAGACTTCAGGCGTCTTTAGACAAATGCCTTATAGAAAACCTAGTATTTTAAATTTCAACAGTTAAACTTGCAACCATTAGACCAGCTTGAAGCGTTATGATGACATAATATTAAATTCTTAAAGTTACACTTAGCTCCACGTGAGCGAAACCATGGGCAGAGGTCATATTTAGAATATTAGTATTTTTCTTTGTGCACCTAATTAAGTTTATTTTTCTCTTTTATTTCTAGATCAGCAGCGATACATAGAAGAAAGGAATGAGCAGCAAGCAAATTGTAATTGCTATACATGATCAAAACGTCTTTTATTTGGTCCAGTAAGTGTTCTTTAATTACTTTTATTAACCTTTTATCTTTTAGCACGTTATAACCACGTTTTTTAGAAATGGTGTAAATTATGTTTTTTTTTGTGTTCTACCAGTATCCATTCATGTAGAAACTACGCCCTTTCCCAAAACTCTTTGATAAAAATAAACCATATTTTAGGTGCAGTTCTTCCATAATTACTCACCACAGAGTACCTATTTGTACTACAGTACTTTATTAAAGCTTTCAAGTTATTAATCTAATGTTCTCCGAAATGTTTGTTAGAAAATTGTAACAGATAAATGTTTGACGAACATTGAAGTTTCAAAAATAACCTCAATCCTGAAATGGAAAAACAATTAATTAGGATTTAAAATAATCAAATTGTATCATGCAATTTGTAAGAGGCCATCCACAGGTCCGTTCTCTGATCCATTTGTTTACAATTTCATCAAATTATTTAGGCACAGAGAGCAAATAAAAAAAAATTTTTTTGGCACAAACAGAACGTTTTACTAGATTTTTGCAATAAACTCAACACGTGCCCGATTTTCGGCACAAATTCTGTACAGTCACGTGACCAGTACTTGACTTTAAATCGAGGTTTCGAGGCCACTGCGGGGGAGTGCGGAGAAATGGAGGAGTGAGGGGGGGGGGGGGGGAGAAGGCTTTCGTCTCAAAAAGTGAAACGAGTCTAACTGTGAAGCCAGGTTAATTGTCGGATTTGTTTTGCGAGTGTTATTAAACTTGTGCTATTATCTTAGAGACCATACACGAAGTCGTGAGATTGTAACTCACACGTTTTGTTTGAGAGATTGTCTGTTCTTTATTTCGTGTGATCTTGAGTGATGAGACTGATGAGGTTCTGGCAATTAAAGTGAGCTTTATCAGGACACTGCCGAGAATAATGAGTAATTTCGAATAAGTAGAACTTTATTCTGAATTTAAATTAGAGTTCGAGAGATAAATCCCCGTAATATGTAAGATATTTTTATCTATACTTACTACTGATAAAAGCTGAAGAATTTGTTATTTTTTTGTACGAATGCACTAGTCTCCGGAACAGCAAAAAATATTTCGCTTATATTAAGATACGATATACCTGAAAGCTATAGACTATTTTACAAATAAAAAAATAGGGATCCGTAAGAAAATACACGCGGCCGAAGTCAAAGGCAAGTAATGTGTAAAAAAAGCTAAAAATAATTACACATTCAATTTATAAAGAACAGTTACAATACATTTACATACAGCGTGTGTGTACTTTAATTACACAAAATTTGCAATATCATTTTGCACTAAAAGTCAAGTGGTGTCAATCTCAACTGCCTCGCAAAATAATTATAATCTTAGTTTACCTGTCAAATTACAGTTTTACGTTTGAGATGATAAATTACATACGTACCTACTACGTCTAGGTGTAGGTATTTAAAAGTATTGTTGGATTTAAATTGCTTGTATTGTCTATTACAATGTGTTGGACAAAAAACTGCGGTCGAACTGTTGTCGAGTTAGTAGATAATCAGTTACTGTTTGATGTTAGCCGACGATTAATATGTGGGATAATAGATGGTATAAACAGTATTATAATTATAATTTAAATAATATTGAAAATTCATGATTTTATATCATAGAAGCTTAACGTTAGTTTGAAAAAATATAGAGATAGCAAGTGCCTTCGCCTTTCGGCCAATTCCATTTGGCAAAAGATGCACCCAACATCCTTGATATTAGTTCAATAGTTTTTCGTATTAAAGATTTGTGATTTTTATTGTATTCTTTTTTATATATTATATTAATAAATACGTGTAAAAATACGCAACGAATAAAAGCTATGACGAAGAAAGAAATACTTTCCAATTGAGGAAAATTCGATAAGAAACATTTAAACGAAAGTGAATGCAATTCCATGAAAAGGATATTTTTGAGGTAAAAACACTACTTTCTTTTATTCGTGAGAAGATTCTCACCACGAATAACTAACAGAGGTCAAGGACGAACAATGATTAATGACTTATTTAAACAAACGTGACTCATACAAATTTAGCTTTCTATTTGTATGAAAAAAGTATTCAGACTAAATTGCAACATCCGTGAGATAATTCTCATATTTAGCTCAATTAGACAGTTTCTCAAATATCGGAAATACCAACTGCTAAACCACAGAATATCTAAATTAAAACACGTAGATTTTTATAATACAAGGAAAAAACACAACTTTCTTTTGGCAAATTACGTCACGAAATCCACCATACATCCGTGAGATGGTTATTTAGCACAAAAAATTGGGTCAAATGATGAATGAAAAAATGTGGAAACTGGCTTCTTTGGAATTTACATACAAATTCGCTGACAGCCATAAGAGGCTTGGTATATTTTTATTTTACTTTACAACAATGTTGCATTTTTTGCCGCTCCTTTAAAGGGTTAATTTAAGGCTTTCGGCAAGTTATGTAAGAAAAAATGTGTGCTTTGATTTTATCTGTTCAAAAAAATGGTTTTGACAGCCATAAAAGTGTTCTATTTATAAATTAGTTGAAAAAGTTGACGACACGGTAGGCGCAGCCGAGCTATTGGCTGCTGCGCTGCGTGTCGCAGGTTCGATTCCCGTACGCAACAAATATTTGTATGACCTACAGATAGTTTTCTAAGTCTGACTGTTTGTGTATATGAATTAATGTTTGTAAACGCATCCACGGTACAGGAGAAGTTCCTAGTGCGAAGAAAACTATGTATTTAAAAAAAAAAACAAGTTCAAAATGGCAAAGTAGAAGGTACGTATATAAATAAAATAAATAATGGTATAATGATAAATGATAATTCACCAAAAAACCATCCACGCTTGGCATGCGTCCAGTGGACACTTCTCATTTGCTATCAGTTGACGTACCTGACCCGACTACAACTTGCTTTATTTACTTAACATTATGTGCGTAGGCATATCCCGATTATAAACCGACAAAAATAAAAAAAAATACACGGATTATCAAAAACAACACTAATAGAAAGCTACTTTATTGCTCAGCGTCACATGGCTATATATAACTTTTATGATACACGTGTGTCTTACACGAGGACGAAATCGCAGATAGAAGCTAGTCTAGCAAAAGCCTTCTTATTCTTTTTTAAATAAAACTACCAAATTGTACGCATCTCATCTCACGTGTCCTTCATCGCTCCACCGGCCAAAGGTTCCAAAAACCGTATTGGGGTCAGTCCGGTCCCGTTACCTCAAGGAACCTGTTCCCTGCCGGCTACCCGGTACACGGTGACTGACAACTGCTTATTAGCTGCCCAAATTATGTGCTTACTCCAAAACGTTTTAGTACGAAAATGGTTAAATTGGTGTGTGAAAGAGCTTTGGTGTCGCGTTTATGAGGTAAAAGGAATTGATCCGCGGTAGGCAATCTTAAAGTTTTAAATATATTTAGTCATTTTTTATTTAATTTTTTTTTAGTTATCTCATACCTTGGCAAGTACTGAGGTATTACCGATAGATAAACTTCGGGATAGTTATTATTATTTCCGGCTACCTTAAATGCTTGATTTAATATCACTAGATAAACACTATCTGTCAGATAACAAATCAAGAAGAGTCGAAATTCATTTAATCTGTTAATTAATTTAACTGGAATTTCGAAACAGGTTGATATGTTGAACAAGAACCACAAGTGAATACATGTCAAGAATAGTTTGACGCACCCAAGATGAGTTTTCTCTTTGCGTGTGACGTTGGTAGGTACAGTAACTAACAAAAGCATGCAGATTATCCTCGTAAGTACACTTGCGTACACAAATCCGTCTCGAACAGTTCTAAATACTACTGGTACGCGTTCCACATACAAACGAGGTTCGCTCGTAAACCCACATAATGGTCACATACTCACATTTTTGTGGCCAAAATACAGTTTGTTTTTTAATTCAGTGCTCAACTGGTCTTCTGTTTAACCCCTTTTGGTGGGAATTTGCGGTTTTTGCAGATTAGAATTGCTTGCGATTTTTTATTTTGATGATAAAAAGAAAAACATGAATCGATTAATAATTAATTTGTATAATTATTTACAAATTTAAAAATTATAATATAATTTTTGGGTTAGTAATATCTTCCGAATCATATAGTATTGAAATTAATATTCAATAATCTCATCTATTCTTAATTCTTCTTCAGAGCAAAGCATTAACATCAATACATTAATGATTGTCCCACTATAACAAATAAATAACCTGGAAAAAAATAGCGCCCATGTCATTTGTTGGGAATGACATGCGAAACTAACCCGTTCATTACCGCGGCATTATGCGATGCTGGTAATCATATACCGCGTGAGGTCTTCACCACATACAAAATAAGTACAGAAGGTTAGGTTTACACAACGAATCTATAATTGCGTACATGGTAACAATAATATGCCATTTCAGAATATTCAAACGAATGCCAGAACTGAGTTCTTCCATTAGGAATTTTTCAGTAGCAGCCCGGAGTTCGGATGTTCGTTGTGTGACACCCTCGTGTCTCGGATAGCACGTAAAAACCGTTATTCCTGAGCTTGATCTCTCCCCGCTCGTGTCGGATTGCTGTCCCATCGAACTATAAAAGTTAGGGAAGAGGAAGTGTACCAATGTCACTATTGTGCAGTATAATATTTCGAACGTTCTTGGCTAGTCTCCATTAAATTTGGTCTTGAGAATACCATGATATGTAGCGAGTGTATTAACTCGTTGTAGTTAGTCAACCTTTTGCACCTTTCTGTTATGCGTCTTAACGGTGTGGTGCTGATGCCAGTCGCCTGGTGATCAGTGAGATCAGCAGTTATCGACTGCTTATTGACAATAGCAAGTAATAAGTCTCGGGTTAAACTGGGTTTTTTAGCCAAATGCTGGCTTGAGGTCACCGAGGTTATTTTTATACTAATTTCATAGAATGTATTACTGTAGTTTTTCCTATTGTGCATCCTTCTATAGTCCATAATTCAAGTTTATTCTGTCATCTAATCATTTTATTTTGTTGTCTATAATAATAAAATAGCTACCCAAAGGCCTATTATAGATAAATTCTAGTACTAATATTCATATACACCATTATAAATCAAATTCACGACTTTCCACTAAAACTCAGCGTCGTCGGCCCATAACTCATATGTAATTAATACCTTTATCATAAATAAATGTTTTTAGTGGGTGTAAGTGATGAGATACTAGCGATTTTTAAGTTAAAAGAATAATCGATTGTGAGCTTTTCAATACTTTTCTTCAATGATGAAAAATCCCCAGATATTTTGACACTTAATTTCTAGAGCTTAATTATCTACACTCCATAAAGCTAAGCATAAAACTGGAAGAAACAAACCTTCGACAGCATACCCGACTTCGAGAAAAAGGTGACACTTAAAAAGATGTTAAAATGAAGTCTAGCTTCACCACTAATTTTCTTTTAAAAATACCGGCAAGTGACAATTAAATATACCTTTTTAAATTTGTATGCAATTTCTAAGTTTACCATGGACATCACTGACATCGGTGAAAGAAAAAGAAAACCTGGACTTTTAAGTAATATACGTCTAAAATCGCCAATCCGTCTCAAGCAAGTGTAGTGATCAATGACCGTGCCCGTGTGAGAAGACGCCTTTGACTTGCAACGGGACATTAATAGGCTGGTTCTATTAATTATAATTCCGCGATTCTCTCATCCCTTGGCCACTAACAGTATCCCTTGTGTTCATTCAGTCCGCGAACACCCAATTACATGAGATTTAGCTGAGCTCCGTTACGCCATATTAAATTAATTCGGTGTGTGTTTATAAAGGTACGTATAAAAGCGAGCGGTCAACTGTTGATGAAATAATGTTGATGGTACAAGGTGCGATAAATTTATGGCCCATTTAATTATATTAGTATGGTAGGGTCTGTTCAAATAAACGGGGAAAATTAACGTGGTAAGGTAATGATAACAATAATACCAGTCAATTATTATCCTATTGGACGCAAAGCCCTCTTTCCATATAGAGAAGGCACGAGCAAGAACGCATTAGGCAGAATTTACGTTGTTAATTCAACCTGAAGCAAGTATTCAGGTATCAATATTATGTTTGAGATGAGTTCTGCTAAAACAAGGCAATCCGCAATCTATTAATCTTTAAATAAATTACGTAAAAGTTATGGAGTATGGCAAATATACATTACAATCAATTAATTTTGAAAGTTATTACATTGTCTTCGAGTTTGTTTCATTTTTTTTGGGTTTATTCTGCTAAAACGAACCAACCAATTGTTGCTTTGTTTTAGCAGAATAAGCCCAAAAATAATGAACGACATTTTGTAACAAACTCTCAAAATATAATTAATTATCTCAAACAATCACTTTACACATTAAAAATTAAAAGTCAGTACTCTAATTCAATTTCACAAAAATATTCACACCTCAAAGAATTGTGTGAAACGTAATAAAAATATTAATTAATGGTTACCAAAATGCTCCAATTAACATCTTAACAATGTGCTTTACCACTGTGACGTCACTAACGGTACATATATCTAGTTCGTTTTTCAAAAATTCAAACTAGTGTTACAGAAGTGGCGGGAACCGTTAAATTACGAGTTTATGACTGTATATGAGGCTGTTTATTAATGAGTGGGTGACCACGTTGTGCTGGAGAATTTTGGTCTTAGTCTTTTATGATGTTTTCAATTGTATCAAGTTTCAGCACCGTGTCCTACTTCCTACTAATTACTATAATAAATATGTCAATTTTTAAGATTGGAAGGATAGAAATTTGTCACTCTGTAACGCTTGAACGACTGAACAGAATTAGTTGAACTTTTGCACACGTATAGATATTGATCAAGCAACGAATAATTTTTATCTTGTGTTATAATACCGTAGGATAATAAATCAACTTTAATTAAAGCAAATTCGCGGGCGGAAACACTTCCATAAATAATCCAATAGATTCAGTTACTCATTCCAATAATCAATTACCAAACCACAAATAAAAAAACTATCAATTATTTCCCAAGCCTCTCCAATCAATCAGACAGCCTGTATCAATACAGGTTGCTACCGAACTGTCGACTAAAAACAACAGGTCCATGATGACGTCATGACGCGGGTGTTCCCAATAAAGCCATCAAGTGATCGCCATTAGCTGGAGATTAATTGCAAACGGGACCAGCGCCCGCGCAGCGCACTGTGCCGGGAAGTAGCAGAAGGTTAACGAGAATTCCGAAGTTCGATTTTTTTGAATTCAAGCTTCATTCTGATCAGCTTCAGCCAATCTTTATTCTGAAGCTTGAATTTTATAAATTAAACGGGTGGAAAGGACAATAGTAACGAAACCTTTCATAATGGATTCATTACATGATTCTAGACCCGCAAGGGACGAAATTTTCAGCCGAACAACGTCCACTGCTGTACATAGGCCTCCTCCCTAAAGTTAGCCAGAATGACCGGTCCTATGCTGTTTGCGCAAAATTAAAATATTTTTTTATCCTGTATGTTTATTTGAGATTTAACTCTCACCTGTTTCTCTAATTCGACTCGATCGATGTAGGTACCCGCATCATGAAAAATAGCAGACCGAGTCGAAATTATTCGAGCATTTAGAAATAAGTCAAAAAAGTATATATTTATTTATTCTATCGCTTCGTTACGGTATTATTTCCCAGCCAGCCTATTATTATCTCATTGCAGGGTAAAGGCCATTTCAGATTTATATTAATTATAAAGTCCATGGTTCTTTACGATGTTTTCCTTTGCCGATGTTAATGATGTCCAAGATAAAATTAAAAAGTACATCTGACCAGAAAAAGTCACAATGGCACTTCCCCGGTATCGAACCCACAACCTCACGCATGAGAGGCGAGTGTTTTAACCAGTGAGCCATCATGACACGCTTTTTTTCATTTACTTAATATCAACAAGTACTGACATTAAGTTCTATGGACTACCGTACACTCTTGCGCATAATATAACAGTCCCGATCGATCACTATCGGTTCTTTAGATCTTATAGATCATTATTGTTAGATCCACAGTAAAGATACTTGGCCTCGATCAAGGATCGGAGCTGTACGTAAATTAAGTTGTATAACTTTAAGTGGCAGTAACTATAAGTGGCAGCATGTGGCACAAGTGGCAGTAAGTGGCAGTAAATGATTGACGATATGCGAGGTGATAGCGTTTGATGGTTTTTGAGATAACTGTCGTTGGATTAATGTAATGAGTGGTATCTGAATGTCAAATCTACTAATTAAAAACGTTTAAAATGTAGTCGCAATCTCATCTCGGTGACAATCAATGTCAAAAAAATTAAGTAAAATGTTACGCATTTTTGACTGATTATGACTGAGATTAGATAGGTTGGTGTAATTAAATCCTATTTATTTTTACCCGACTGGACACTCAAAAGGATAGTAAGGTTTTTTTTTTCATAATATTATAGCCAGATATTATTATAGGCCAAATAGCAGTGTCATGGATCAGTTAATCTGTTGGTTAAGCAACGCCTACCGTTGATGGGTGATCAGTTGGTAGAAATGGAGACAGAAATGATGCGATGACTCTTTAAGTCTAAAAAGTTACGCATACAAGGTATATTCATGCTATTAAAAAGCTTTCCGATCTAGTCATTGCCCACACTAAGAACTGCCCATATTTTGTAGACGCATTTACAAATAAAAACAAAACTTATCACGAAATAACAAACTCGGAACACAAGTCCAAATCAGTCAACTAAATAATTGTAAGCGTTCAAGTTCTAGCGAAGTTTCACGAACCTGTTCGCAGTAGTTACAATGTCACGGTTGCAAGAAACGAGGTGCGCCTGCGACTGCGAAAGAAAGTTGATGACGCACACGAGCGCACACACGCACGCTGTGCGTGTGTGTGCGCAGGGGGCGGGGCGTGCGCGAGTGTGTGTGCGTTAGGTGGATTGATTGGAGGATTTTGTGTCACGATGGTATATAGGACAGTTTGGTGGCTTCTTTGGAGAAAATTGTTGTTTTGAATACTTGTTTTTAAGAACGCATTCTAAAATCTCATTTTAAATTAGTTTTTAAACATTTATGGTCGATTTAATGAAATTGCAACTAGATTTTATACGATTTAAATTACAGAAATTAGTTTCAGGTGTTTATCGTTAGATTCACACAAAAATGGCGATTTAAAAATATTTGTAATTGATTAAACGACGTTAATCCATAGCGAATTAGCGCCTAAATATTGTTCAACTATATATCGTCCTTTTAAACTAACACACATAAATAAAGAGCACTCGTTATCATCAATCTGACACATTATAATAAAAACATTCAGTACGCTTCACTTTCACTTGCAAAATTGCTTCGTCATAACTTATTTTTCAAATCATTAACGAGTACTTGCGTTGTGCGTGTATGTGTAATTACAACTTCACGTGCACACACACTAGCAGACGTGCCTAAACACCGATGTGCGCACGCTCACTCACACAAAGCAACTGTCAGTAGGTCAGCGTACCGCGGCCGCGCGTTGATGTCTTTTCTATGGACATTAGCGCTTGGGCGCGGGAGCTGAATTTTTATAATGAATTTTTAATATTATTATGGGAACGATTTGATTTTATAGGATTTATGGTTATGAAGTGAAAATAATAATTTTCTCTTATTTTTATTCGAATTGAGTGAGGTTGGTATAATCATTATTTTAAGAGAAATTCTTCTTATTTTCATCCATAATGGTTAATCGACAAGAAAAATATTAAATCAAAATATACTCTATCATTACATAAAGAAGGTAATAACTGCAAGTTGTATTACGCATCAGAATCGACTGTATTTAAAGTAAACACACTTCTATAACAAAAAGAAATGCCCAAATCATAGAAAACCGTATTAGCGCGACGCTGCGAAATGTAAAAGTCGTCAGGTCATGTTAGTAAACAATGAAACACATGCGATTCTCAACCTTGCTACCCAGATCATAAGAGGGCGAAACATTCGCGTTTTCTATTTGCTAAGTAAAAGTTTTGTTATGCTTGTAGTATTGGGAAAATTGTTGAAAACCACGATTTTTACGTTAAAGTAAAGTTCAGTGACGGTGGTAGTAAACACATTGTCATAGCATTTAACATGGCAAATATATTGTCAGTCGAAGCTATTAGCGTGTTAATAGTGAACATTATGATTAATAAGATATTGTTACTTAAATCAGCACTATTATAGTAGTACTTTATTAGTTAGCAAGCGAGTGTTCAAATTCAATCATTCATATTAACATAAGTAGTTAAATAATTTAATAAATTGTTATTATTCCATTTTAAAATCATGATCTTAAAACGAAACTGTTAAATGTTGTATCAGCAGACTTTTCCCAAATAGGATAGGAATTAGCAAAGTTCACCAAACTTGACTTTTCATGATACACACTTATATATTAATTAGTTTTAACTTAATTAGTTTTACTTTAATTCAGTATTAAAACATTGTGAATTGCCTTTATTTGGCAGAACTAAGCTCAAATGCATAGATGAACAAACAACTTAGCAAAATTAATAAATAAAAACACCTACATCGAATATAAACAAAATACACACAAACATGTACAAGTCGAGATATAAAAAATTACATTTCGGAATAAAAAAAAACATTTCGACATTAAAAAATTTGGTCCACTTATCTTTTATTGTTAATCGTAATAAATGATAAGAGCTAAATGTTATCTGTTCAACTAATTCGCAAGGTGAGTGTTACGTTCAGAGTGTTCTGTTAAAAGTTAAAAGGTACATATTGTTTGTTATTTAAACTCATTTGTCTGATCGTATGGCGGTTAACGTAAATTTGTTTAAGTTATAGGCATTCAGCGATTTTAGTACAAATGCATGGACATTAGTCTATATTTTA
Organism: Caradrina clavipalpis; assembly: GCA_932526535.1. NCBI lineage: Eukaryota > Metazoa > Arthropoda > Insecta > Lepidoptera > Noctuidae > Caradrina > Caradrina clavipalpis. The sequence goes on from OW052089.1 coordinate 511,890, forward strand.
TATTGGTCTATATGTGTGTACAGGCCATGGGTCTATAGGAATAGAGACCAATAGAACACCAAAAAGCTCCACAGTCAATAGATATTTCCGAATTACTTAGAATAAAAATATTCACAATGTAAATAGGTATTTTAAAATAATCATCATTCAATTAATTATTCTGTACTTGTGCAATCAACCTTTTTTAAACACTTTTCACCATAAATATTTATTGTATTGATTTAGTTTTTAGCTTAAAAGAGACGATTAATTGTAACATAAGAGACAAAATCAAGCTTTGATAACTAACAAATAACTACAAATTCAAACTTCTTTCTACTTTTCTTTTGTCGCTTGTCGCTCCCTCCTTGCACCACCAACCACCACCTGCGCAAGAGTACCTATAACAATGTAGTACCGAACAGAAAATAATTACAGTCTCATATTTCGGTGAACGACCTATGACGTAGCCTTTAATAATAGTATCGCTTTAAATAATAATAATAACACTGACAGTTCCGTTAAAAACTTTTTGCTTATTATTGAGAGTTCTGCTGCGTGGAGAAATTAATAATATACGACTTTTTAAACCTTTGGGAGACCTTGATATATGATACATGGATTCTTGGTGGTCCTTGTCTACCTACCTATACACAATGTGAGAAGTATCGTGATGGCCCAGTGATTAGAAGACGCGCCTATCATGCACGAGGTTGTACCAATACGAATTTTCCTGTCACATAATTATATCCTATATCATAAGTTTATCTTGGATGTCACTGTCATTGGTGAAAGAAAAATAATGTAGAAATCTGGACTTAAAATGAATATAAGTCTAAAATCACCAGTACATCTTGAGCAGGCGTGGTGATCGTGCCTTCTTTGTACGAGAGAAAGCCTTTGTCCATTTGCAGGACAATAATAGGTTATCATTATTGCACAGTTATCAATCTTCAACACGAATTCACTTTTAAATACAGATATGTATATTTAATTAAAATATGGTATTAACATAGAAAGGGTCGTACAGTTTTACAAGTTTTATCCATCAAACTATCAATTTCTTATAAATGTTTTCATGTAACAATTTTCAATGTACAAGCCCTATTAATTCCCTTATCATAGACGAGTACACTAAGTCTTCACTACACCTGTCACGTCTTGTTAGAGACCATGGCGCTTCATAACTCAATGAAGGCTGGCAGACTGGCAGGTTTATGCTGCTTCCCTATTAGTGGGTGCCATCAATTGATTCGGCGCACGCGACGCACATTCTTAGCAGCTGTGACAGGACATGAATATGTCTACTTGTTAGGCATTTGATGATTATTGGATAACGTAGTTGTTATGAAGATAGTACGCATCTCTGTACAAAAATTTTGAGAAAAATACAATTTAAAAAATGCGCAGGATCCAAAATATATAAAGTATGTGATCGGACCAGTTAGTAACAGATTATTTCATAATTTTCATATATCAAGCCACCCTTTTGGTGATATAACGATTGAAAGATAATTTACCAAACAAATAAGAGAACTAATATAAAAAAATGCTTGTAAATCGCTTATAAACTCCATGTTTCTGTATTGGGTATAAACCTGGGAATAAAGTGGCAATTTCAGGACTCCTCAAAATAAGGTGCCTTTACATTATCTCAGTTCTTTAAAAAAGAAAGTTAACCTATTCTAAAAACGATTTCAAATAAAATATTTAAACTTTGTTATTATAGGTAAGTTTGACGCTGATTTGTTATCCTTATAGTGCGTTGACACCTTTCATCTATAAGGTACCATTTCCTAATAGTAACATTTCTGAACCTATTCGCGACCTTAGACACTGCAATATAATTTGAGCGCCTACTGCAGTGAACCTCAGCCTGATAAACGGCTAATAGCTACCTCGTAAAGCTGTCAGCATTAGCATAAACAAAGCCAGTACTTAATGTACAGTCGCACATAACGATGCATGGTACAATCACCCGCATATTAGTTACACATTTAAACTGGGAAAGCCGCCCTTAGTGGTGCTAAACACAAGAGATGTAAATGTCAAACTGTTAGTATGGATGTGCAGTTGAGTGTACAGTTGAAGCGAGCGCGTATGTAAACAATGGTTAACTGTACCGCCGTCCGCCACCTTGACTCGGACAACGAGGCGGCCGCCGTGTAAATATTCTCGTGTGTGAAATATACAGGGTGATACAAAACGGTTATCCCGATGACGGTGACGGGTGAGTGGTTGACTGAATTATCAACAACCAATCACAGCAGCTTACACGTGCTTGATTACTTATTACATTCGTGTTTCGTTTGAAAAACCGAGGCTTTGAAATGTTGGATGTTTAGAAATTTATATAAAATAAAAATATAAATAAATATACCATCACGCCTGTATTCCCCGAAGGGTTAGGCAGAGGTGCACCAATTTAGGTACACCCACAGTTCGCCGGAAATAAAAAAAAAAAAAAAAAAAAAAAAAAAAAAAAGCGTTTATTTAGAAATTTAGTAACTCATATTACAAATATTGTAAAAGTAAAGCATTATTTCAGTCACTTTTACACAATTGTCAAACTACAAATGCAAGAAAGATAAGGGAATATATCTTAACCAGAGTACGTGCTAAGTAATTCAGAAACGATGTCCAAGTTTACATATTTTGTAAAAACCTCTGAACGAATACATTTAAAATGAAATAGAGTGGTTCAGTTGATTACCTGTACTCGTGTACATTTGACAAAACAAACACCAAGCAAATTAATGACATTATACATTACCAATATCAAATATTACAATACCGCAATACTTTTATAACAAACAACTGAGTGATTGGCCAACCGTCGAATTGCACTCGATGTGCAAAATAGCCAACTGTTTGAATTAACTCGTAACCCATTGTAGTAACTACGCGGTTAACCGCTAATAATATCACTATAAAAACAGGAAAAAAAGTTATTTAATTTAGTAATAAGAAAACAAAGAATCCATCGATAACTATTTATTTTACGATATTATTAAAATTTCAACAAAATACGTATGCTGAGTAACAAAATATCGTTTTAAATACGGTTGAAAATGTAAAAGTTAAATCATTTATTTCAATTGCACCATTAAAAGGCATTTTTAAACGTGATTTAGAATAAAGAAAAAGGAATATATTGAATCTAGTGGCCTTCCCAAAAGATAGTTTTGTACGGAGAAGAATGGGCAAGAAACTCCATACTAATTCTTTAAAAAAATGTTTTACAGAGAATTATCAATATGCAATAAATTCATGTGTGTTATGCAATTAGATGCAGGATCTGTGAACAGCCTGTATGTGCGCGGGAGTGTCACTACGTCACAAGTGGTCTAGCGGCGCGCGCATGCGTCATACGCGTCGACGCCGCACACATGCTCGCAAGATGCGCGTGCGCGTGTGTGAGTGCAACGCTAGTTAATAAACTTTTTGTGTATAAAGGGAGAAGTAGGAACTGGTTATTGAAATTGTATTTAGATGTTTAGGTTATTTGAGTTCATCTCCTAACTCCTTGAGGGCCTTTGCCCGGTAGTAGGAACTACAAAAAAACACAATATAGTGCCCAAAAAATATTGCATAGAATTCCGTTACAGAAAAAAATACTACAGGAATTACGTTTCTTTAAAAGAGAAAACTATTGGGCAATTGTAAAATTGATTTGATTTGATTGATTGAAATTTTTAATAGAATAGGACTGATCCTACTCTGTTGAAAATGCCTTAATTTACCCTCATTTTTTGACATTGCTGAGGTAATATTATTGCAGAGGTATATTAATGCGGTATATGTTTTGAGCGTTTTTAATCAACAGAAATTTCCTTCGAATTAGTAAGACCATACAAGTCGTAAGTCGCTTTTTAGAAGCTTGGTCGACCACGCCGGAGAAAATAGCCAAACGCCGCAGCGGAAAGTCGTTCTCTACTTTAAATATAACAGTCGGACACTTTGAAGCTTTCAAAAACCATAAACATAGCATCTTATTCCATATTTATTTCCCTCGGCCGAACATAAATCTTTAAAAGCAATCTAAATAATCACATAAAACACAATATAATAACTCGCACACAAACTGTAGTGTCCTCTTATCTTACGGACACTATGCTAACCCATTGCCCCTGTGACTTACATCGCCAGTGGCGCACGCGCATCATAGCCGCGCTATAAAGGCAGGCTTTATCTAGATAGATCTATACAATATAAATCGTAGGCTACGCGTTTATCTTTACAATCTAGATGTTACGGCTAGAATAACTTATTTATTTGAATCTTAATTGGTGTGTTGTACAGTTTTTATTCTTTTATTTATTAAAGTTCTGGCTGATGATAATATTATTAACATGTCTGTTACATTTAGTCCATTCAAGTATTAATTGACATCTATTTAAGTCGGTGTCATTATTTAGACTTGTAAATCCCTTATTAAATAACCCGGAGTATTAGTACGGAGTACATCAGTATTCAATTTAATTTAAGTTTGGCGAAACTTTGCTCTGAGTTTAAAAATAAGGGAGTTTAAAATTGTTGTCTAACCACCTTTAACATTTATGTGACCTTTTTTATGGGAATTTTCTAGGTTTACTTGGAACGATACATGAGAAACACTTAACTTTAGACTTGAGTCCAGTCAAGTCAACTACTCGACTAGTCGACTTAAGTTAAGTCCAGTTTAATGGCAATAGGCTCGCTCCCTATTACATGGGACCTAAATATACCGGCGAACTGTGGGTGTACATTGGTACACCTCTGCCTAACCCTTCGGGGAATACAGGCGTGATAATATAATTATATTTTTTTTTTAAGTCCAATGTCCATTATAGTCTAGAGCTTCTTAAAAGCTTCCTTATTGCACTAAGTGCCTCTAAACCACAGTAACATCTTCACTGACATAACAATTTCACTACCCTTTACCAACTAAACCCAACTAAACTAACAATTGCACCAAACTTTACCCCAAACCGCAGTGGCTGAGTCCACCTGCCCTATTCATATTCACGTGATGACCGTCAAGGCCAGGCGGTTGATGACCCGTAACTGTACAGGGCTATCCCGAGCGGCAGGACGACGACCCTAGGGCGAGGGTTTGTGGCCGCCTGCGCCTGCGCGGGATTTGTACACGCGCCCGGTCGGTACGGAAGCTTGATTGTCATGCTACGGTAGAGTAACGGTATGTTTGGGGGGTTTTGGGATGTTAGCGCAGTTGCAAGGTAAAGGATGGTAGTGTTTTAAAGCATTTTTCTAAAGTCAAACTGCCATATGTGTATTTTATTTCTCAGTTAATCTAAACGCCGGAAGATGGTACCTCTTAATCGAGGTGAATAGCGGCATTATTATCATTTATAGTCTCTGTAATACAGATTAATACTAGGCCATGGATTTCAACTAACTAGGTCTCAATGATTTTTTTTTTGTCGTGACTAAAACTGTCTTCTTATTGTCTGAAATTAGAAACCAGCTGGTACTTGTAAAATTGTGATAAAAGTTCGTCCTCGGTGTATAAAAAAAAAGTGAAAAGAGGCTGTGAAGAATCTACAGAAGCTTACATAAAGTAGCACCAACAAAAAAAGCCAACAAAATGCATCTCCGTACCCACAATAAAAAAATGACCCTATTTAAATTAAAATACATTCTGGAAAACAAATTGATATGCTAATCAACCCTTTAACAAGTAAAATTAACATAATGACCATCGGAACAATGTCTTTATTTGTCACTCATTAGCATCTGACTAGTTCACAATACTACATCTCCGTGCCTTTCGCGCATTGTTTCTCAGAATTTTATATTATTTATTTATTTGTTGAAGATCTTTGTGTTAGGGTACTGAGAGACAATGTATTTACTTTGTGAACTATAGTTGTTTAAATAAGCCTACACGACATACCAATAATTGAAAAGAGTTGATTGCGTAACTATAACCACGTGGTTTTTAGAAACATGATCCTTATATACTCCTTTCGCCTCATCTACGTTCATTGATTTAACCTTATGTGTGATAAAACCTGAAAAATTTGAAGCAGGATTCCACCACAATCTACTTCTAATAATTTTGAAGTATTGTGACGCTTTCTGCTGTACGCCATCTCTGCTGCACTTCACTAATTAATTTCATTCGCGAATCCTTTCAACGAGATTCATCGACCTTCATTAGATCGGCGCTTTTCTGGTGGTCGCCACTATTGAATATGGCTTTCAGGATTTGCAGTGGTTGGGAATAGAGAGACGGGCTTGTTTTTAGATAGGCTTGTAAAGGACATTTTGACATAGTGTCAAGAAGTTATCGCTTTATCTAAAATAATTTTCTTTATTTAAATATGAAATAAGTTTCTACGATAAATAAGCACTTTATCAAATTGCAGCAAGCCCAACGGTTGAAAAACATATTTATCAAACATGGGTACTTTCTGTGTCTTATCAGCGCAACATTATATTTGTTTACTGTATAGGATATTGCGATACCATTCTCTTTATTGGGCTTTTGAACGTAATTTTATAACGTAGAATAAATGTTTTGTAAACGTGCGCTTGCCCAACAAATCGTGGTTGATTGTCGAAAGGGAGTTGTTTCGCCGCCAGTGATTGATTTTACTTATAGAGTTTTTCAGAACTGTGGCCATAGAACACCATGAAATTTATAAACTAATTTTAATATAGCGTCAGCGTATAGAATCACCTGATTTAGTGTCTGCTGTGTATCTGTGGTCAATAATTACTTAATTATGGAAATTAATTATCTAGAACCTAACGAACTTGATTAAAATAAATCAGTCAGGTAGGTAGGGCTCGTACGTTAAGTAAATTGTTTTATTAATGTAGAAAAAATATTCAATGTCATGCCAATACTCTTCCTTAATCACAATCGCATCAAAACAGAGACAATTAATACCTTTATTTAACTATTAAACGTACCAACACGCCTGTATTCCCCCAAGGGTTAGGCAGAGGCGTACCGATGTATAATCATAATCAAATCCAAGACCTCGGAAATCGAACCCAAGACCTCGAGCGTAGCAGTCGCGCTTTGGACCACTAGGCAAACGAGGCAGTTCAATTAACTGTACTTAGGAAAATGTAGATAATTAACTAACCTACTATTCGCAACTCCAATCAATTAATTAACATAGATGCCAATTACCGTACTAATAATAATGTCAAAACAATAGCAATTAGGTACGCCACGAATGCACCATGCGTTCCCACACTGGGCCATGCTGGGCCACCCAAAATCCACTCAACCTCGTTGTGGTGCGCGTACGCATACCACCGTCCACTCCTAAAAAAACCCGTTGGGCCTATAACGGTAACCGCTGCCTTGACAAACGACCAAACAAGTATATTAGGCAATTAGGATGTAGGGATCAAAGCGCCGACTGAACTTGTATATTACTGGGAAACAATTGACTAAATGTACAGTTAAAATAATAAACGTTTAGTCTATGCAAATTGCTTAACTTTTTTTTTTGGGCGGTTTATTTGCGTTTTCGCTTTGAGGTAGGTAATTTGTAAATGAGAATGTTTAGGCTTGTTTTATTTTTCTATTTTATTTTGTGTTTCTGCTTTATGGTGTGTGGGTACTAAAATATTTCAAAACTCTTGAATGTGGGTTACATTTATCTTGACATTGTTTTCGAATTTTTATATTTTTTTTATGCTTTTGGATGGCAGAAAGCCCACGGCTAACCTGATGTCAAATGGGTGTGAATTTTGCCTAAGTAATTAATTTATCCGCACTCGAAATTAATACAGAACATATTCCAATACTTAAAAAATACGTAAGTAAAATGCTAGTTGGTACTAGAAATTACACATAAAAAGGTCTCTTTAATAATAATAAATTCTAGTATCAATACAGTGGTATCGATATCGATAAAACGCTTGTATAGTATCTCTTTACAGGAGACTGATCTTATCGCAACACAAATTACTTGAATATGGAGTGGTGACAGTAATATACGTCTAGTGTGGACGGAGCCTTAGGTCAACTCGCAATAATTGCTCGCATGTTTAGTCTCCGTATAATTACGTATTCTTTGACTATAAAAAATATTGAACAACCACTCGTCAGTTTTACTTGGTGAATAGAATATATCAGCTCATAAAAAAATTACGATATACCTGACGAAAATGTATTTACCGATAATATACCATCATCACGCCTGTATTGCTCGAAGGGTTAGGCAGAAGTATACACCCACAGTTCGCCGGTTTGTTTTTAGGTCTCATTTATTATGGGGCGAGCCTACTGCTATTAACCGGGCACAAATCCTTTGCTCCGAGCTGCTACTGAGAATTTCATAGAAAAACCCAATAACACTTTGCTTGAATCCAAGCCCTCTAGCGTAGCACTCGCGTTTAAGCCCACTAGGCTAACGAGGCAGTAAAATTATGCATATCGATAAATTATGAGTATAATCGATAAAGTTGACAGTTTAGAGATATGTAGGAACTTTCTTCGTCACAGTGTTCGAGGCGCTATCGCCTGCGCATGGGCCATCAATAGACAGCCGCGAGTCTAGCCTTGAGGTAGGTTTAAAAACTGGATTCTCGCAAGTAATCATCAAACAGAAACGGACATAGCTCTATTGTCGTGAATCAGCACCGTGAAAATCGAAAACCAGCCCGCTCGCTAAACAAATTCCGACTTTATTGCCTCCGGTCAAGGTTGTGTTTTGAATGGTAGATAGGCGTTGGTTACGGCTTGTGTATAATAAAGTAGTGTTTACGCCACTGACATACTTCCGTGTGTGTACCGTTAGGCGGCCCTGTTTCGCTTACACCCGTTTCTTTCACTCTCGTTTATAGCGTATGTTTTGTCTCATTCTGTGCGCGACAAATTTCGATGCGGGCGCCTCGTGTAGGTTGGCCTAAAAATTAATTTCGTGATACGATTTTTTTCAAGAATCCGCGTGTCGCGGTGGGGGTAGCCGTTTGTCGGTCAGTGTGTCGCGTGCTTTATGTTAAGCTGCCTTGTCTAAGCTCTATGCTATACGCTTGTTTGGGTTATAGGATCGACATTAACACTTCCGAAATATAACTTAGCGCTCAATGATTTATGGATAGTTAAAGAAATTGGACGGCTATTAAGACCATGTATTGACCTCGATACACAATATCTATACGACATACCTTACCTACATGTCTGAAGTGGTTAACTAGCTTGCCGGAAACTTTTGACTAATAAGATGTTAGTCTAATGATAACGAACTTATTGTTTTTATTAATTAACTTAAACCCTTAATCATAAAAAATAAAGCTATGTTTGTTTGATTTTTTTCTCTTAACGCGCTCTTTTTCGGAACTACTAATCCTATTCTGATTTTTTATGGCTAATAGAAAGCTACGTTATCCTTGAGTTATTCAGGCTATATTTTATGTTAAAAAAAAATAAGATTCGTAAGAAAAAGGTAGTTAAATATTTTTACAAGACTTTAAAAAAAGTACAATAATTTCAATTCAGTATGTGCAAACAATACAAAATTATATTCACAAAATACTAACTATCTAACCAACAGCAAAAGTTCAAGTTTACATGCTATAATTTCTAGGGTACCTAGATATCTTCATAATATTTACCAACTGTAACACTGTAGGTCAACCGGATAACTTGCCTAGTAACACACGATACACGTTGAAGTCGCAGTGATAACAAGACAGGCAAATAAACAGTATTACTTTCACTAGTATCTAACTATTGTGATTTTCTTTCAATCGGACATACGATGTCTTGTCTGAGCGTTAACTTGTCGCGCCACCTACTGGGTCTAATTGTGAATGTAAACCATCAAAGAATCCACTCAAATACACACAAAAAAGAACAAATCAATACAGCCGTTTAGGAACATAGTGACATACACGCGTAGGTACAGAAGAATTAAATTGTAATAAGATTATGAAGAGGTACAATTGTTTGTTAGACATAATTTCTGAAAGTTCTGCCCAATTACAATAAAATCCTCCACAGATAAAAAGCTACTCTTTTGCCGCGTGTCAAAGGACATGTCGAATGATATGCTTAACTTCCACGCGTGCTGAACCTAGTCAATTAATAAAGTTTAATCAATAAAATTAAAAGGACAACTGAACCCTACAACATTATTAACCCTCGCTAATAAAAGCATTTCACAAGTTAATGAACATCAGATACAGCCCACTTTCCACAACAATACGATTACCCTACTTAAAGTTAGCAGAAAATGTTAGAAAATCCAAAATTTCATACTTTCTTCGCTCCCCACTGTCAATCATAACCAATATTTTATAAAAGATCGTTTTGATACACAAAAGGCAGGCGTGTTTCTACTTTCACTTGGACGGACCATCGGAGCGGATAATCTATGGAACTGTGACAATTTCTACGGAATTGGGACGAGAGATGTTAAATTCTTGTATTTTTTCATGTCAAAGTTGGCCACTGAGACCGATGGCACGGCGGCGATGGGTGACGAATTTCTTACGCTCTTTTAAGCAAATAGAAGGTGCTTATAATAAGCTTAGTTTTAACGGTGATAATAGAGATTGATGAATATTTAATAGATGCAAACGCAGAATACGTAATGATCACCAGAAAATGAATCATTTTCATAGCAGCACGTATCTTTTGCTCGCGTACGATCAGAGCTTGCCAACAAAAAATAATGCTAAAGACTTAAGTCTAAGAAATCTTTTTCTTTGCCCCACGCAAGTTAATTTTTCCTAAATATTGGGTGAGTTTACAAATACATAAACTCACATAAACAAACATTCAAACCCGGAACAACTACCTCTAGGCCATACAAATATTTGTTTTGTGCTGGAATCAAAACCGCGACAAGCAACGCAGCAGCCAATCGCTTAACCACTACATACATTACCTAAATCTTCCCTTGTAAAGCAAAAATAATGTAGTGAACACACTACCTATTACATAACTGAAAATTTTGTCAATTTCATAAATATAAATAACAAGGCATCACCTGCGGTAAACAGTAAATATTTTTCCGTTAATTAACACGCTTATAAAATAACGTTAATCTTAGTAAACCGCGCCCGAGTTCCGACCGATACATCCAAACATCCTGAACCGTTCTCCTCGCTTGCTTGCACACAATTAACTTAAATGTTTACTGCAATATTTAATAAAAAAATCCGCATTGAATATGTTTGTATCGTATTATCTTGTATACTTAACTACTGAGGGTATTAACCCAGGTTTTTCAAATGTGTAGGGTGGGACTTTCTTCCGTCAAATTAGCTGTAACTAGCTTGTGTCCGCAATATCGTTCCCGTGAAAGTAAAATTAGTTCTCAACTAAGGTCTTCTACTTATAAACTACCTACCTGAAAATTTCAGCTCCATAGGTCAAATAGTTTTTAAAATTTCTTGATTGAACAGTAATTGAGTGATTTACAACATGTAAAGAATAATGAAACTTATCCACAGGCTTATAATTCGTCTAATCTACGTTGAATGTGTCTAATACTCTGTTTTGATTATTAGCTTTTCCGGATAGAAAAGCCTGAATATCTTTATTTACTACAGTTTGCCATTACTCTAGGTAGATTGAGACCTCTTTGATGCACATTGTATGAAGAAAATACTAACAAATATTTCTGCTTGCTACTATATGAATGTTTAGGAAGGTAAAGCTGCGACCTGTCTGCTACATATAATGATACCTAGGGCAGTTTTAGTTATTCGACAGTTTGTTTCGTAAATGCCACAATATTATATTACAGTTTAGTTCCAAACATTACGAAAAATAAAAATCTTAAATACTATTGTTGTCTATTAAAGTCACGTTCAGTATGCAATCGGGTGTCTTGGTAATTCATTTTTTCTGCAGCGGGTTGCGACAGCGATCGCCACGGCCGGCGCGCGCGCAATCAGCCTTTTATCCACACTACAGTATTTTGCGAAAAACTCAATCAAGGCCGCGTACTTGGCAGCCGAGACAAATCTATATTTTAATAGTATTTTTTCCGTGGACCTATCGCAACTCGTTGCGTGCAGATATTAGCCAACGGTGCGTGTTGTCAGAATTCGATTTTTTTTGTCAGTATCGAAGTGAACATTATGAAAATGCCTAAGAATCAAAAGTACCTATAGTTATTTTTTATTTAGGTAACAGAGCTGTGAAGAAATGCTCGATAAAAGCTGAATGGTAATATTAATTTGATCGGCATTCATTTTTAATATGGATTGGTTTTTGTAAAAATTCGCTCGCAATGTCCAAATTCGCAAAGTTGAATGAACGGCACCTTTGACATTGAAATGCTCCAGTCATTCGTAGCGATACCGATGTAGCAATACTCTATTAGGGAAAAGTTTTTATTGATGTCTAAATGTAATGCTGTAAATGTGTTCTGTTTGGTATTCTCTGCCTTGAAGGAATGGCGACGATCGAGTGTTGAAGCGCAAATTGGCACCCCAACATCCAACTACATGTCAATACCTATAGCTTGATGAGACTACATGGGCATGGACTAGCAATGAGCCGATTTAATTCGTTAAGGGTAACAAAAAGTAAACAAGTTGTCTTGTCAGACAAACAGGAAAGACTTTCAGGAAAGGCCAAAGTTCACGTTTAGGCTGAGCGATAGATCCCGCAAAAATAATTAGACCAGATTAGACTCTAGCTCAACTGTATATATATCTCTTAGTATATACACGTATAACTGCATATATCTTAGTAAGTTACTGGAACATTTGCACTTGTTAACGAAACGTTCGATTCGGAGGTACAGTGCATACGGGATAACTATTATTTAAAGATTATTGCAACCTGAGGAAGTTATTCGCTTCCCCAAATTGGATCCTCTGCAAATTTCCACCTTTAGATCTTATTAAAGGAGCCAAATTGTAATAACTCATCTTTAACATAAAACTTGGAAGAGAACCAATCCTCTCAAACAATTTAATCCGTTCCTTCCCTCGCCTTCCAACAATTAAGGCCGGTATTACTATTAATCCACTTAGAATCAAACTCCACGCAGTCTGTTTGTTTTACTGCATAATAATGACCGGTAAACGTAAACGATGTTAATGAGTAACTCGTTTGATTTCGTTAGCGCAGCGCGTCGTGTCGCGAACACGGTCAGGTATCGGGGCTCCGGTAACTGTGCCGGATCGGTACCGCGCTATCTGCGCCCGGTATCAGCGTTGCGCTTTGTGTTGCAAGTGCATGTGTATGCTTGGTGGATCCTCTTGCCTGGTAATATAGGTTTGGTCTCTATGCAAGACGATGTTGTTGATGAATGGCTGAATACCTATTCTGTTGTCAAAAATAAATAAATTTTATTCAATTATTTTAGTTGACTTTCTTATTGGTTAAAATTACTAAAAAAAGAATGGAATAATTTTTACACATAAAAAAAAACGGTATAAGAAAATCTCGGAGAGGGCTTTAACTAATTAATAACTTAAATAGTGAGTTGTATTTGGTTTATGTAGGTGTTAAATAAAATGTAATGAGTACTAAAACAAAAAGCGTAATGAAAAAAAAATATCCTAATTTTAACATTTCGGCTTTCATTCAGATGATCTGTCAGAGTCCCTTTGTAATAAATTATCATGACTTTTAAGCAAAAAACAATTCGACCCAATTAACAAACAAGCACGTTATTAAACTGATTCTTAAAACGGACAATATCTACCTACCCCCTTCCATGTTTTATACTGTATTAACCTACTGCGCCTAATAATCCTTTTGTTTATGTTAGAAACAGAACAAAAATGGCTAGAAATAAAACAGAAGCGACTGTGGGCCGCAGCACTGTTAGCTATTGAGGCGTATCGCTCGCGATTACCGCCTGCATCTCTGATTGCGTACTAGTTCATATTAGCGCTCGGCGATACTGGTATTACACTGTGTTTAGTGAGTCCTTCTCAACAATATTATGTATCGTAACTTTTTCATATGAAAATGAGTATGTTTTTTTACGTGTCACCTGCCTCTAAGTTGCATTAAAGTTCTCCCCACACACATTTTCTATATAACTGTGTACTTATTGCCGTTTTCAATTGTTACAGATAGCGCAGCAGGGTGGCGTCGTCCAAGTATGGCGGCGGAGGACTGTCACTGGGCTCCGGCGTCGCGGTGAGGCGCAGCATGAAGTGCGCCGGCGTGGCGGGCGCCAGCGGCGACGAGCTGCTGCTCGGCAGCTGCTGGCTCGACCCCAAGCTCGACAACTCCTCCCCCCCGCCCACCTGCCATGAGCTCCTCGACTCTCTCCTCGCCCCTACCCCCCTCGCAGAACTCAAGCCTCTTCCTCCCTTCACCGGCTACACTGGACACCTATCTATCAATGGCATCTCTGGACACCACTACCATGCTATCGCGCAACGCCTTCCAGAAGAAAATAACAACTACCCAACGCAGAGCGGGTACGGCGCCGACCACGACGTCGTGTCCTCGTCGACGTGCGCGGCTGACGCGGAGCCTCCTGACTTAGAGGACGTCAAGCCGTTTCTCGACGGACCCGACACCAAACCCTTCGCTGACACCTCGGCGGCAGACTCGTGCGCCGCGTCTTGCTCGCCGCCCGCGAAAATGTTCGAAGACGGGCACAAGCAGGACATGTACGACATCAGCTCGATAGAAGACATCGCGGCCATCATCGGTTCAGCCATCGCCGACACCACTGTCCCGTCGCAACCAGAGGACCCAGAGAGGAATGACTCTAGAGACAGTTGGATGGACATCGACGCCTGGATCACGGGCGCGTGCACACAACCCGGTGACAAAATTGTACAACAAGATCTTGCGGAATTCGGCCTACCCAATTCACCACCTTCTGGACAAAATCACCACTCCAGTCTCGACTACCCCTGCAAAAACCAGGAGTTTTCTAAAAGCACTGAGTTTCTTCAGAAGAACTTAGGACAAGCGGGGTCGACGCTGCAGTCCTTGTTGACGCACGGTTACATGCCACTGCTACAAAATCGGCTGCAAAATGGACCACCAGTCAAGCAGGAGGCACCGAGCTCCACGAGTTACGGAATGGATGTGATATCAACGTCGTCTCCGCCTGGGAACGCGGTCTCCACAACTGATGGTGTCGGTGGGTTGTTAAACGGCCGATACGCACCACATTACGCACTTGGTCTCAAACCTGATGGACTGTGTAGTCCAGAAAGACTTCTCGGCTACCCGCATGCTCACACCACGACCTCCACGCCAGCGAGTAAGAGTAAAAGGAGTCGAGCTAAGGCGAAACAAGCGAACAGCGGCAACATGCACGGCAGCTCGCTGTCGTTCCCGTCGGCTACGGCGGCGGAGCTGAGCGGGCTGCTCGGCAAGGAGAAGCCGGTGCACCGGTGCGGGATATGCAATAGAGGGTTTCTGAACAAGTCCAACATAAAGGTCCACCTCCGAACACATACGGGGGAGAAACCGTTCCGGTGCGACGTGTGCGCGAAGGCGTTCCGCCAGAAGGCGCACCTCATCAAGCACCAACAGATCCACAAGCGGATCGGCAGGGACTAGCAGGTGTAGGTTCTAGCTCAAAACGAAGCATTTCGTAGTTTGTAATAGTGTGTCTGTGACTTTAGTGTCAGTGAGCGGTAACGCAGTGCGCGCTGAATCTCATGTAGGCTATTGTACATTTATTTCGTTAGGAATGGGGATGTTGCAACTCTTATAGTAGAACATTGGCGTTCACCACAAGTAGATGTGGCCAGGCGTTCCAATGTCCCCATGTACGTCTTCTAACGTAGTTACGTGCTATCACGAGTAATTAATTTAACCCATTAGTATAACATTCCTAAGGACAAGTGCAATGTTAACTAGTTTTAAGTGATTTATATTCTCTGTATTATATGATTAGTTTGTAAGTTCTTGAAGTTTCCCGCTCCATTCTATGATTGTTTTCTGAACTATCCGTCTCATTAGTGTAGGTATATCTTCTATTATTTCGATTATGTATTGACGTTGACAGTGACTCCTGACATGCTACGTCACAGGTCGCTCAAAAAGTGCGTCTCTTTAAAATGGACAAAACATGAACGAAATAAAATATATTTTTGTAATGTAGAAACATTTTTATTTAATTTTAAATGTGAATGGTTACTCCGATTACCTATTGTTAGTCAGAATTTTTAATTAGTTTTTTTTTTCTTTTAAATGTATAATAAGTATGTACTTAATTAATGTAAGGAAGAGAAATGACAAAGCTCATGAGGCTAACATGATACTGCCAATCGTAAACCTTTTTTACTTATAAACTTTGTATGAAATACTCTTTTAAAATACGTGAAGTAGGGTTTTTTAATTATTTGGTTGGCAACATATTTTTGAGTAAGGTTTAGTTTTCATTATTGCTACTAGTTATTTATTTTTCGGCTTTTTTCAGCCACTTCTTGGCTCTTTGAATTAACTTTGTACTTGAAGTAACAAGTATTAATAACATAACATACCTCAGAGTAGCACAACAGTCACAAAATGTAAATAAATAAAAATCTTTGCGACTTATGTACATTATAGAAACATCACATTATCAATATTAAATGGGGACCAAAAGATTTGAATTAAACAACAATTTAACTTGCAAAGATTTTTAATGTTATTATCAAAGTAATCATTCATCATTCTGTCATTTGTCACATCACAATCACTTCGATCGTACATATCTTTAAGTTAAACGGAACCATTATCATATTTTCATCACATGAATTAGTACCAATGGTTAACTACTACCCTAAACGCTTATCATACTCAAATCAACCACGTCATTGCATTTACAAAACATTAATTTAATTTAGATCACACACACTCTAATTATATCACTTCACTTCACTTCATGATCACTACATACACATTAGAGAATCGTTAATAAGTTATTCATTTTTGAATGGTATCCATGCATTATCATCACTGTCATACAGTTATCATACAGTCATCGCATGTGGGTTTTAGTTTTACTGAAACTTTCGTATGTTGGTGGAATCATAGCGCGAATAATCTTCTCCAAAACTGATTGTCTCGCGTATTGAACTATTGAACCAGTTATTGACAAAGTTGCTCTAGAATGTTTCCGTCATCACGTTTAAAGGGCGGCCTTGTTCTCACTTTCCTAAAATAATTCAAGGCTATAGGGCAACCAATTGAACGCTTTAATTTTAAAGTTCAATAACCCTCTGCAATACTGAACAATAAATATTACAGGCGCAAAAAAGTCACCAGCAAATAAAAAAACTTGATATTTTATTGGTCAAATAGTTCAGCCAATCAATAGTAAAGTCAATTCATTATACGCTGAACGTTAGATGCGCAAACGCACGCGAACGGAACTCGACGCGTCCGGGAAGCGGACGGGTAAAAAATAAAATTCATACTAATAATACCGATCCGCTGTTGCGTAAGATTGCTATTCGTTGGCAGTTTGTAATTAATGTTACGGCATACGGTATTTGGGGCATTTACCTCTTTAAGGCTAAGGGCTGCGTGATTCGGACTGAGAATTAATTACAGATGATTAGTTGTATAATGAATTATCGCTGTTTATCGTGCGACGGCCAAATATTACTGCACATGCATTTTTTTCGTTTTTAATGGCATTAAACTGACCTTATGGTTAATAGCTATATGCGGTATGATTAAACGTAGCCATACGTAAATACTCCAGCCAATTTTGTTATATTTGAAGCAGATTTGCAGAAATAATATCTCCCTGTGATTTCAGAAACACCACATCATGATCTACCAAGAAAATTAAATCACAATTATCATTGTTCAGAAAAATTAAATTTCAAGTCATCTGATTTTGAAATCTGAAAATCATCACATACTCTTAAGTGTCACTTTCATCGATTTCACAATATCATTTCGCAAATCACTTAACTAATTTACAACAATAAGTTGCAATATGTAATGAAAACCATCATGATTCATGAAACTTCATTTTCATTACCTTCAATATAATGTCGTATCATTAATATCATATCACATTAATTATTAATTATCACTGACTAAAGACTGTGAACTTTGACATAAAGCTTCGTCTACACTAAACATTCCATATCTCACGCATCTGATGTATCATCTTTCATCTTCTGTGTATGCGATACACACTACTAACATTCCACTAGGAGCCTGCGAGTATCGTAGGGGAATCTTTGACTGTTTGAGGCGTTAAAACGCTTGTCAGAACAGACGAGCGGCTGCCCGTTAGGAAAAACACGCTGCCAAATAAACGCGCGGACGAAACGCTGTAATTTCTCACGAGTTTTATTGTCAAGTGTAGCTTTGATAAAAAAATATCGGTGCTCAAACAATTATAAAATAAGATGCAGAATAAAAAAAAATAGTTGTTAAAATAATTCTTATTTCAAACGTATTATTTTTAATTTGACACTTAATAAAAGTCAGTGCTTACCATTAAAAGTAATACCAGCCAGTCTAGAATTAAATATAATTGAAAATGATTCGTCATTAAATGAATGGGCTCTTTTAGAAAGACATCGTAAAATGAAAGCAAAAACTTTGTAGGCAGGTACTTAATTCCGTTACATTTTATTATTTGCTTTCTCTAATAAAATAAATATTACTGGAACGTTGCAGTTTCTGAAATTTAGAAATTGCAATTAATTTAACTTGTTGCATGTATGTGCAGCTTTTGAAATGCAGGTAGCAAATACTTTTACTGGCAACTTTTTCAACTTTCATTTAGAATTTTGACCCAGAATTTTATCATAAATCTGTACCAGCTTGGCTTGTTGGTTGGTTGTTGTTGTTGGCTTGGCTTTCCGTCCAAGTATGTATTCTATAAATTATGAAATCAATAAAGCCCACATCAAATGCAGTAGTTCCGATAAAACTCTTTGCGGGCGTTTCGACCGCGGCGTTCCTCGCGGCGTGTGCGAGTAGATCTTAATAAAAGTACCTTTTTGTTAGAATATAAATTGTTAGCGTTAAGTATTTATTTTTCAATTATAATTTTTGTAATTATTAATTAATTGTAAAGCATTACAGTTGACGCGAAAACAATTAAATATTATGCGTACTTTTTAAGCGGCGAATGTTATTTTTCAAGAGGTTTTTCCAATAGATGTTTAAGTAAATTTGTAAATTAATGTAAAATAAATGAAGATTTTTTTTGTTAACGATAACTTTTTGTTTGCTTTTAATATTCCTTTAACTGTGACATTTTGTGGGTTTTGAACTTGGTAAGCATCGTATAAGGTACCTAATTGCATAGCGAATTATATTTTTATCTAATTCAATATAAGAAAATGGTCTCAATAACATCAAAGAAGAATCACACATAAAAAGATAAACAGCCATTTAATTTTCTAAAAATACACGCAGAGACACAAGTGGGTCACTGTAGACATCTATAGAGCAAACAAAGGTGTGAACACACAAAGTGAAAGATCCGACTAAAAGTTTAGTTCACACAACACACGTAATGTTCCCGTGCGTCTCGGAAGAAAGTCGGATGTGAAAATTGTCATAATGCACACACAAACGACAAATTGCCTTTTTGCGTCAACAAGTGCTCTTGCGCAGGGCACACAAGAGAAAACACACACACAGACATAAAAAGTCGTGCGAATATAACTCACACGTGCGCGTGAAATGTCAACGTATCGCTGTGTCGCTGTCGCTACACGCACACATCAGCAAACTGCCTACGGTGAACAAAAAAATCGTTGCAAAATTAAATAAATTAGTTTTCATTATATTACAACGTAATGAATTTGTTAGTGTCGGTTCTGTTGCAAATCAATGTTTTATATAATCAACGTTTGCAAATCTGCATCGGTTGTTAGTTGAGTGTCAACATTTTTGAAAACAATTAAGTTTAAATAATGATGAAGCAGGTAGCTGTTATTTTTTGCAATTATCATATAGGTAAATGCATTTTGCTCACAGCGTATTTCAAAATACTTAGTATTGTGTAACTGATAGGTATACATCTTTTAAAGTAAGTATATTTCTTTTAAATCGATTATAGTGTTGAAAAACTCACACTCCATCATTAAGATTTTTTTTTTCTTTAAAAAGCTAAAAGTTTATTGGTGCCTAAAAATATATGGTCTAATTAATTCTACGTAAAAGTTAAGACGTAACAAACAATAAGAAATAAATCCGTGCCTGAGTCATTTCTTTAAAACATTTGTCAATTTAAATCGCTTACCGTAACGATAATATCTTAAACCTAGTAACAAGTAATTAAGACACTAATTTATGAAGCCAATTTAGGTAATTATCTACCTAAAATTAAAAAGAGTTAATTAATAATGGCCGTAATTCAATTCGTTTTCTTTTTTTGGATAACCTACCTACTTACTTATTATGATTTAAAAAATATTGTTTTAAAGTAATTAAGAATGTTAAAAATTTATGTTTCTAGTTAAAATATCAAATAGGTAAAAATAACAGTCTTTGAAAAAAAATTGGCAAATGTTTTAGTGATTCAAGGTCGGCTTGGCTTGCTGTCGGTACATGCGCGCGCGCCGGAGAGATTCTTTCACCAACCCACTTACATAGCGCGGCTTGATTTCACCGCCGCCCGCCGCAAACTACTACTACGTGCGCACTGCTAGTGTGAACTTGAGACCATTTTTTATGTTCTATTTATGATTTACCTGTGAAATTTATCTTGACGATTGGGTATTAAGGGGCTGACTGAAAAATGATGGATGGATTGAGTGAAAATGATACGACTAAAAAGAAATTTATAAATGAATAAATGCATCCCGAGATAACATTGGGATAGAAGATATCTTTCATACAGGTCATGTATGAAAGATCAAAATAAAAGGTCAGTGTTTTTGCACAAGCCTTGCATTGCATCTTAAAAATGTTGCCTTAAAAAGTTTTTTTTTTAATTCATTCGGTAACTACTTATTTAGTAGTCTAATAAGTAACTGAGTAAATAAGAAGACATTAAATTATATAATAATCTCAATAAAGAAAATCTACATGAAATTAGAACCTCCTTTTATTAAGACGCAATTACCTAGAAGACAACATATATTTTTTACATTTTGACAATCCCCAAATCAGCGACGTCCCTACACACAGTGGTACTAATACAAATGCGGCGCATGCAATTGTTTACTCCACGCGACGAGAATGAACATCACGCTACAGCCAGGCACGAGGCAGGCAGGATTGATGACCCCACACCAGATCTGTGAGCTGCTTGTCAATTCTGATTGGTAAACACAGAGGTCTTTGCTACATGCTACGTATTCCGGTTGCGAATTTGATTAGGGAAAGGAGAGCCGGACAAAATGGTCTACATGACTGGACGAATGCCATTAGTTAGATATTTTAATAGATTGCAATAACTGTCATGGCGGCTCTTTTCAAATTGCAATGTAATAAAATTTATGACTATGTTTCTTAGGGCAGGCTGGGCTATTCCGGTGTTCAATAGAAGAATTAAGACATTTACATTATGAGCAGTCAAGTCATAAAACTTTTACACAATGTTTCAATTCTAATCAAATCTTTATTGCAATGCATAATGTGAAACATACATTTGTTGATAAATAGACACAATCATGGACCCTGTCGAGCATAGCAACAGTTTAAATAAGTAGGACAGAATAATATTAATTCTTTAATAATTTTCCTTACTGGTTATTTTTTAATTTTTACCGTGTATCGGTTTTTTATAACAGTAATATTTAACCAAAATCTAAATCATTCGTTTATTTATTCTCTTAATATCTATACATATAATAAAATCGTAACGATGCCAACTCTGTACATTGAATATTTTTTCAAAAAGTAGTTGCTATATGTTAAGTACATTATACAGAACCCAAAACAATAGTTTTTAGAATTTTTGTCTGTTTGTTTGTTTGTATGTACGAGCGTAACTTTGTAACTACTGCACCGATTTGAACAAAACTTTTTGTAGTATGTTGGCAGTAACCTGGGCTATAATCCACTTCATCAAGCTATGTCACATAGGGGTTAGGCAGAAACAGTATGCACACTCTTAACTTAACAAATACTGAACCGACATGCATGCACATATCTTTTTGCTTTATGTGGATATAGTCTTGGGCTTTAATCCAAAATTTAATATATTACGCTATGTCACATAGGAGTTGGACAGTAGCAGTTTTTTTTTCTTATTTTATACTGTAATTTGGTTATATTATAACAAACAATATGGGGATTGAACTGCTGAAATAATTATCATTACGGTACAGCTTCAAGGAGCTCAGCAGGTACGTAACAGTTAGGTCAACGTGAGCGAAGCCGCGGGCAACAGCTAGTAATACATTATGTGTAGTAAAAATCACAGAAAACAAACGGCAAGAGAACCACATTCTATTCTATTCTATTTCAGGAAAAGGTATGGCTACAAGAACCTGACGATTCTTGCTGTAAGACAGAGCGCTTTTGGATTTCCATTTGCAATTAAACATAGAAAACCCAAATCTCAGTTTCCAAACGCCCACCCATCCTTTTCCAAGCCGGCCACACCCCCGATGTGAAGCAAATGTGAGCGAAAGGTCAGCGCAACCTTTGCCTTGGAGTGAAATGCTTGCGAATGTGCGCCCGCGCCGCTCCTTGCCCTTCATACTTGAACTTGTGTGCGACCCATGCGCGGCGCAAGTTACAAGCGAACTGCGTCGAGTTACTTAGTTAAAAATAAGTATACCATTATTTCTTAGATATTTAGATTTAATGCCTATTTTTTATCGAAATAGGACTGTATAAATCGATACCTAAAATATTTTATACATAGAAGCTGTGAGCAAATCTTTTTAATAAATAAATAAATATAACTTTGTTTAATATTGTAAATTACGAAGCTGACAGCTAGAGGACTTATAAAAACGGAAATTATTTTTATATAGGTTTTAATTAGGTAAAAACTACTAACTTATGCTCATTTCTAAGGCTAGATTAGAACGATTCTCGTACCTAGTTGACGTTCAAACTGATTACATTATTACAATTCTATCGATTGCTAAAGGTCATCTGACACTGTTGTCGTTGTTCGTGGTGGTGACTGGAACGAGGCTCGGCTTCGAGCAGAGTCAGCCTTGAGAGTTACAATGAGGTGGCTAACACAGAATTTGCTCACCCTCAACTTGGATAAAACCAGGTTTATCACTTTTAGTCCCAGGAAAGCATCACAGCCAGCCCCACCCTTCCGTCTGACAGCTCATGCGTGCCATACAGTAATGTCTGCCACCTGTGTTTGTCCTGAAGTTGTTCGTACGGAGGCAATAAAATATCTTGGTGTTTGGGTGGATGACACGCTGACATGGAGTGAGCAAATCAATTCACTGGTCTCTAGGGTAAGAAAATTAATTTTTGTTTTTAAAAATCTAAGGACCTCTGCCAATTTCACTACCCTGAGAACTGTGTACTTTGCTCTTGCCCATTCCATTGTGACTTACTGCATTTCGGCCTGGGGCGGTGCAGGTAAATGTCTTCTGCTGCGTCTGGAGAGAGCGCAGAGGGCTGTCCTTAAGGTGATGGCCTTCAAACCCTACCGTTTCCCTACCAGCGAACTGTACACGCTATGGATGCTACCTAGAGTAAGGCACTCTTTTGTACTAAGTACAGTGTTGCGGAAGCATTCAAACTTGTCTTATGACCCTGGGTTTAGTACGCGAAAACGTAGAGTTGACAGAGTTTGCCCGACACCATGTATTAAATTGGAAATTGTCCGCCGCCAGTTCATTTTCTGCAGTTCCGTGCTTTATAATAGAGTGAATAAAGTGCTCACCATTTATCCATGTACACTCCGGGATTGCAAAAAAAATACTAATAAATGGCTCCAAACCCTTACATACGAAGAGTTGGAGATTCTAGTCAAACCGTAGAGTTCATACTTCCGTACACATACAGACCAAACACACACAGCGCAGAGTGCGCTCGTGGGTAGGTTCCACGAGCGCACTCTGTACTTACCCCCACAGACACACACAACACTTACATAAAACACTCCCACATGCATTACACACCTACCTGTTTTATTTATACTTGTATTTTGCTGTTTTAAGCTGTTTATATTTTAATTGTTTACCAACTTTTTACTATTTTAAATTTAATTTGGTTCATCATCTCTGGATATTGGAACGCCGCTGTCTACCCACTGGAGGTGGGCGTTAATAGCTGCGACACAGTTTTGTAACTAATGTAGCTATTTACGTACACAACAATACTTTGTAAAATGTAATTTTGTTCCAATAAAGATTATTATTATCTGCATCAGCAGATTTGTAAGTAGGTGAATGTTCAGCAACATGAGGCTTCGATTCGTTGACTCAGTAGATGGCATGTTGCAATTTTATATGAAAACGTCTGATTGACGTAAATCGCTTGTCATGACGTTAGCCTACTCTTTAGCCTTGAGAGGAAATAAATAAATAATGGTTCAATAATATTGATGAAATATACCTGTATTCGTCAAACTTTCCCATAGTTTAAATCATTTTTTTTTGTTTAAGTGACGTCGAATCATTTACAAGCTATTACAAACATACCAATGTAAATATTAATCTCAGCCTATAATTACGTCAAGACTCAAGACATAACTAAACATAAATAATGAAGTCAATAACTGGAGATCTTCAGAATTATACGAGTACGTGCCATCTTTATTATTTGCTATTTATATTTATGACTACAAGTTTTTCGATTGAAGAATATGCAACAAATACAGAAATCGCTCCGCTTATGCCTTAAACTATGTGACCTTTACCTGACGCCACACAATTTGGGCTGTAATGATTAATGACAGTGATTTGAGCAGCGCACGCGCGTCTTTGAGCAAAACTCAGTGCACGATAAACAAATTAATTTGTACAAACAGCTTTATAATGATAAGCTTTGGTATGGATTGGAAAATGATTATAATTCTTAGAGTTAATCTTTATGAGATTTTAATTATGGCAAATATTTTTACATGAACGTTACCTATTTCATTATAATGTTTAACTGAAGTATCATATCACCTCATCTCAGATAGAGATTAGCTAAGTACGCAGGAGATATTATTATGGTGCACTAGTGTGTGCGCAAACATAGGTGCACTCCCTCTTCCCTAACTCTCAAAGTCCGATGGGACGGCAATCCGACACGACGCCGACGCGATGGTGCAGGACCAACGGCTTTACGTGCTTTAGGAGGCACGGGGGTATCACACCGCCGACTTCCAAATTCCGGGCTGCTACTAAGAAATTCGTAATGGAAAATCCCAATAACACTTTTTGCCCGACAAGAGAACTGTAGCTAGGACTTATTAGATACAGATTAATTAAATAAATTGATAACTAATAAAGATAATGATATAATATAATAAATAATGATAATGATTTAATATAATAAATAATGATAATCATAAATTCATTAATTAAGATAATGACATCACATTTAAAAGCAAGTTAATTGACGCTTTTTTTTCGTGGTCGCGTTCTAGATTTTGGCAAAATAGAATATTTGGTTAGTAAAGTACTTAAATCGAATATTTGCTTTGAAGATTGATGTTAAGTGGTAATTGACATCGATATATTATTTATCTTTATGGTACACATTTCTCAAATACGAGGAAACGATGTTTTTTCTTCAAAACCGCTATCATTATTTAAATTGTACGATTTTGTTCTTTGCTGAAGTTTTTATTTCTATAAAAATACGACCAAAAATATGTATCATTAAGAGTGAAATTAAAAACGCAGCAACAGCGGCCATCAAAACAACCTATTTCCCTCAATTGCCTAAAAAATTGCCAACTGAAAACTATTTTGGAGCGTATAATAAATGCGACACGCTCTGAAAGTTATGACTTACTTAGGCACATGATATTTCGTGACAAGCTCTTTTATTTTTTACCCAAACTGTAAAGATAAAAACATTGTTTGAACTCGAAAGCAACAAGGTTTGAAAACATTGGCAAGTATGGTCGTGAAGGAATATGATACATAGTCTTTTTAATTAAAAGGTACATAACATTACTGGAGCATTTAGTTTTTTGTCAGAATTACTAAAAAAATGAGAAATGGATTACGAGAAATATGATTAGGCAATAGCCTAAATCGCCTTAATAAAGGCGATAAACATGAGATGAATGTGAATTGAGATGTTTGGTAGAACAAAGCATGCTGCATCAACTTCATACATTAAACTAAGAACAAAAGGTTGATTTAACTTTGAGTCAGAAATCGCCAGATAAAAAAAGACTGTCTATAGATACATGATAATATCGATCCAAAAAAAAACCTAATTTCATATGACAAAATTACCAACCAAAAAGCTCCCACATGACCTATGAAAGAAGGCGAACCATAACCTTGACCAGGCGACCTTAAACGTGGTTTCCGGAAGCTGTGCGGGGGGACGGGCCGGCAGCGGCCCGGCTACGGCCCGGCCCGTGAAAGTGTGCCGGTGACCCCGATCCGCCGGCGCTGCATCCGCGACGCAGCTGAACTATGACGGGGCTTTACTTAGCCTATGGTGGGGTGAATGAGATGATAATATGAATTTAATTCAACATTTAAGATATGGAAAAGAAAATTAATTTAATTAAATGGACATAAGGGATTTAAATTTTTGAGGCAATGGAGAAAAAAGATTTTTAAAGTATCTTGCTATCAATTCTATGGCCACTTTAATATTTAAGCCTCCCATAAAATGTAGATGAATCTAACTTGAAATTCAATGATAAGTTGACCAAGGCAACCATAAGAAAAAAATATTTGGTACTTACATTATGAAACATTACTGGAATGTGTACAGTTATTACGAAGGACTCGCTAATCTATGCTTAGGATTAATTAAACCAGTACTGGTATGAACCAGTTACCAGTATTACTAATATTACTTAAAGTTGTCGGAGACAGATACGAGTGGACAGTTAACACATTAACTCCGATGAACGTTGATAGACTCTGGTTAATATGACTGCTTCTTTGGTATAGTGTTCGTGAACACGACTAATGAGCATGGGGTCCTGAGCTCGAACCCCAGGTAAGACAGTGACAATGGTTTTTTTTCTGAATCTGCGTCCATTGGGATAATATGTAGTAAGTGTGTAGTGTAATATTAGAATTACCTACATACTTTGAGGGTTAACCCTCAAGGGTAGAGACTCAGAAGGGTCTCTACCCTTAAGGGTAGAGAGCTTGTGGAAGCAATAAATATATTGAGTATTGAGTATTGAGTATTGAGCTATCGCAAAATAGTACCCTAAAAACCGTCATGTGTGCTATAAGGCGTAATTATTTTGGAGCGTACGACTTTTTTTACGAAAATGTTTGTAAGTGTATCTTAGAGCTTTTTAGCACTGTAAATGAGTAAGCAAATGAACCTTCTAGAAGAAACTTTACCGTCGGTCAAAGCTTTGAAATAAGAACAGGTTGCAGGCTTAGCAAGTAATTAAGGGACATAATATAGGTCTTACATCGATCATCAGATGAAAGAGAAGGAACCCTGCTTCATCCGCTATATTATGGACTAGTGACTAGTGCCCTATGGCTTGGTACTCAGGGGATACCTAAGTAGGAACTGTAATGCTCCAGACTTTAAATGGCATGATTGTGGAGACTCATCTATTGACTGGAATCACATTCTAGCACATGCAAGACGAGTTATAGTCAAAATACTTTATTAAAAGTTCGCGTATTCTCTTATCACAACAATTATTATGGACATGCTAATAAAAACACAAATCCAACTATCAATGCCACCATTTTTCAAAGTCAAAGTCAAACTATGTTTACATACTGCATGCCTAAAGCATTTTCTTGTACCTCCCACACGGAGGAGGGCGGGAGGGGAGCGACAAAAGTAAAAGTCAGGCCGTCGAATAACAGTACCGGTGTTCACTCTCAACGCGGCACACTTAGCAGGAGGCATGTTGAGGCAAATCACGTCCGAATAACCCCTTAGTTGCTGGACGATGCCACTACCACGTACATGCACGAACTCACGACTATTTCCCATGGAGGCAGGCAGAGAGTTCACAATGACATAGGCAATCCTTCATACTCGTTGTTTCCTTACATTCCTTAACATTTGTACATCTTGACCATGGGTACAAAACACCTAGCTTAACCGTATAGTTCGGGAGCGCATCCGATTGGACCCGAAAACAGAAACCTCCGCCGGCTCGGTAACGCGTCCACTTGGACCCGAGAATTGATGTATCGCCATCCTAGTCAATTAGTGTAAATATTGATCATGCTAGTCGTCGAATCTCACGAGTTAGCATTAATTAAGACGGTTTGATAAAAAGCCTACATGATAACGGCATTCAATCTTTTCGTTTCAGCATGCGATTATATAAATTTACCTCTTAAAAATACATGTGTGAAAACACAGTTACCGCCATTTTGATGACTGTGGAAGTCGAGGCTAAAAAACATAAAAAAATACTGATTTCTGACATCCATTCTCCTCTACAGGAGAAATAAATAACTTATCATTGAATTGTACGTCGATTTCATCCGTATTTCAACATAAATCAGTAATGGTAACAAAGTTTTTGATACACAAAGTCGAAACTTCGCGCCAATCGCGCGTGTTTACTTTTTATTTTACACAAATATCACATAAAAACATTTAGTTTACAATAAAAACATGACAAATGTCATTCAAAATATAGTAAACAACAAGAAAATGCCCAGGTCTTAACGTTATTTACAAACATGGGTCTAATTACACGGAATATTCATTACCACAACTCATTTATGTTAGAAATTGTCGAAATGTTGACCATTATTGTTTTTTTTAAATTGCAGTGATGTGGAACTGTAATTATGCCAATCGATTTTTTTGTTTTTGATTCGACTCGAGTAGGTACTGATAATTACGAATATTAGAAATGTATTCTTAAAAAAATTAATAAATTATATTTTAAGCTTAAATCACATTATTAATTTATATTAGTATATTAAAAATAAGTATTATATATTTTAGCCATTGCAATTATTTATTATTTATACACGGCGCACCGGACAGGACCAATGACGTAAGACTGTGGTAAGACCACATAGTTTTTTTTTTAGTTTTCTAATTTTTCATTAGCGTGCATTGTTCAATATTGTAACATTTTATTGCGAATTTTAATTTTGATGCATTACCTACTTTGAGAAAGTTTGATACACGTTTACACGGTACATAGACAAAACTTTTTTTTTGTCTGTCTGTTTATTTATCTGTTTGTTCCGGCTAATCTCCAAAACGTCTGAAACGATTTTGATGGGAAATACATATCTTGGATTTGCAAATATCTGTTGTTAGAAGCAATAACTTGGGCTACCTTTATTTTAGAATACAAATAGGGTTCCGCGCTATTAAATAAAACCTCGCAGATAACGAACCTTCGCGCGAACGAAGTCGCGGTTAGGCCAGCGACTTCGTTCAATTGAATACTCGTTATTTAGCTAGTTTGAAAAAACCGGCCAAGTGCGAGTCGGACTCGCGCACGAAGGGTTCCGTACCATTATCTATGAAAACGAAAAAAACAGAAAATGTTTATTTTAATTTAATTAAATATTTAATTTTAAAGTGAACATATTACTAAATATTCTGTAAATATATCAAGCGTCTAGCTGTTGCCGATATCAATATCGAGCAAAAACAAGCTATAAGTCACGTTTGTTGTATGGGAGCTCCCTTAATTATTTTATTCTGCTTTTTAGTATTCGTTGTTATAGCAGCAACATACATATATCATCTGTGTAAATGTCAGCTGTCTAACTATCACGGTTCATGAGATACAGCCTGGTGACAGACAGACAACGAAGTCTTAGTAATAGGGTCCCATTTTACCCTTTGGGTACGGAACCCAAAAAAGTGTCAGTCCTTGCAATTAAATATCCCAAGCTGCAGTACAGCAGCTTGTCACGTAAACTCCGTGCTGCTATCCGTCTCAGCTTCTGTACGAATTCCTTATCTACAAATTTCGTGTTGACTCACTAACGTAGCTGGTCCATATTAGCTTAAACTAGAATTGACTAGTTGAGACAGACAGACAAACAGATTTTCATGAGGAAATTTTAAAAGTTACTCGTAGGACTAAGTAAAACGAAAAAAAAGGTTCTGTTGAAATTTTGGCAGATATTATGTATAATTATGTATTTTTTTAATTATATACATCCTCCTTTTTCAAGTCGGTTAAAATTATCTAAGTAAATTAAAACTCCGGACTATATTCACGTTTATTAAAATTTTGAATTATAAATCCTGATTAACCAAAGAGTTTTTATTCAGTTCCTACTCTTTTTTGCCAACCTCGATTTTATTTCGAGTATCGATTAGGCTGAACGCAACTTTCAAATCGAAATAAGAAACTTAGGTAGACGGTCAACACTAAGAAGTGTCAAGTTGCAACACAATTTTGTGGAAATTTTGTCAAGATTTGCTTTTAGTTTTTAAGTACCTAAGTATGGATAATGCCTAAAATAATAATGCAGTTGGAATGAAAATATCTTTATTTTCTCCTTTTGCATCTTTCTAGCAAGCAAGAATGTTGTTTTTGTACTTAATTTCAGCTAATCTAAGTGGCCTACCTTTTCGATAGGGTGTAGTAATACCTAATTTACACAAATTTGGCGGAGATTTGAAGCGGTTTGACTGACCTCAAGTCATAATTAAAGATATTTGCCACCAACTCATTCTATTAAATAGCTGCGAACATTTTTTTATCGTGTAAATTTGAATGCTGAAAGTTCATGTAATTTCTTGAATTTCATGACATGATCCGTTACAACCCTCCGAGCCAACGGATGTGTCAAATGTCAAAATCTTGTCGAGCAGAGTGGTTAATATGCCTAGCCTACAAAAAAAAGATGTGCTCATTCTATTTTCAAAAGGTGACATTCAGGGCACTTTATAATATCTGTGGGAGAATTAAATGGCGGCCGTAGTACACAATAACCGCCGTAATCACAGATATATTATTCATGCAATAACTCGTGATTGGTTGTTGGTTCCAATAACACTAATGTGATTGACTTATGCCCTTAATGGGATAATGGAGAATTATTGTGTGACAGGAACTATCTCTGGATGACTTTTTAATGAATGTGCACTTTCTTAGTTTATCTTGGACATCTCTGACATCGGTAAAGGAAAACGTCGTGAGGAAACATGGACTTCTAATTAATATAATTCTGAAATCGCTACTCCGCCTTAAACAGGAGTGGTGATCAAAGCTTATGTCTTCTCTGTATGAGAAAAGGCTTTGTCCTACAATAATAGGCTAGTATTATTGTTATTTACCTGTCTGTGGCATACATAGGCTTCAAAAAAAGGTAAAAAAGTAAAGTATTACAAAATTAATTGCAACCAATCTTGGTGAAAGAACACTCGCGCGTTTTAAAAGCAACGCGTTCGTATCGATAAAAAGTTAAAGAATGGAAGTTCCCAGAACCACTCTAGCTTAGCAACCAAGTAACCAACATCCAATAACAACAGATAGGTAATTATTATTGTAACTGATGATTAGTTTTTTTTTAATTCTATAGTTTCTTTCTCTTGATTGAAATAATTAGGTTGTAATTGAGGAATATCTAAAACAGAAATGTTTTACTAAACTTAAAAAAAAAATATTCTTACTTGCTTCTTGAAGACCTGATCTTAATACCCAGTCCGCCTTTTTCTATATTGAAATAAAAGTAGACTTATTTACTCCTTGTAACTTCAGCTATCTTCCAGTGAAGTCCCGTCAAAATCAGCCTAGGCGTTTCAGAGATTAGCCGGAAAACAGCCAGACAGACAAAAATAAAAAATCGTGTAAGTACGATGTAGGCATTCATAACCATTTTGTAAATAGCTGTTATTTTGACACATGATAGGCTCAATTGACATAACGCATTCACCATCACTTATTGTCAGGACAAAAAAAACAAAATTCAAAATGAACTAGTTTTTTTATATTATTACAGTTTGACCCAGATAAGTCATTGTAAATAACAATAGCTTTACAGTAAACTCCGTTATTTTTACATCAGAGCCAAACTGATATCACCGGGTGACGAGACTGCCCAAAATTATCACCTACATGGTCACATTACGGGCACAACGGTACCCGCAACGGTGATCAACCTTCAACAATACTAAATATAGATCATCACCTTTTGAGATGTTTGCTTTTTTACTTGTTTTGGATGATTTTGTTGATGTTAAAAGTCTCAATTTCTTTTCAAATTGACAAAATGGTATATATTTTGAAGTTCAAGACTGTGAACATGAAATTAATTTAAAAACTATAGTTATCTACATATACTTATTGGGCAATGGGGTTTCAGAGTTTTTATTGAAAATCAATAAAAGTTAAAGAAATTGTATATTTTCCTAAAATCGACTTTTTAACCCTTTGGTACTTTCTTAGTCAAGTCAAGTCAAGTCAAGTCAAGCCAACAGACTAACCTAAATAGTCTAGTCTGACTAACCACACAAAACATCGTGTTAATTGCTTACTGACAACAATATTACTAGATTAAGTACCTGAAGTATGAGCGCACCAATATATCGGTGATATTATAATTTATTCTTTAACGAATTTCATCGTAATGTTCATCATAATAAATCTTGTAGAAATCATTCGAGCCATGTAATCAGCGACGAATAAATCAGCCACGAGCACTATCCATAATAATATTATATCCTCTCGACCGAATTTCGGCTACGGCGGGCAATCTCAATAGAGACTAGCCAAATAGGTGCGTAGGATATATAGTATACAAGTACGTGCGTCCTTTTTTCGGAATGGCAACTCGCAGTTTAACCTTAGAGGTTGTGTACTGCTTAACTGTCTTTAATTGGTGCTCTTCTTCTTCCCACACTTCTTATAGTCCGATACGACGGCAATTCGACGCGACCCTGGAAAAAATAAGGCACAGGACCAACGGCTCCACGTGCTTTCCGAGACACGGGGGTTCTATATACCTACCACCAACTTCCAAACTTCAGGCTGATCCTTAATGGAAACCTAATAACCATTTTTGCCCGACCTGGGAAGAAAACCGGGATATCAAGTCAAAACTATCTACTAAGTACTATTATACTATCTAACAAGCATATAGAAATGATTCTACTAACATAGTTGCAATGTCCAAGCATGATTGGGCCTACACAATAATAAGACAGCTTGCGCTAAGCTCATGATATGCTATACTTAACTTTCCTTTCCACTGAGTATGAAAATAATGAGACTAGCTCTTATCTATCGGTGTAATGTATACTTAGGTATAATCTGGGAAATGTATAGCGAGC
The DNA here is from genome assembly GCA_932526535.1 of Caradrina clavipalpis. Lineage (NCBI taxonomy): Eukaryota > Metazoa > Arthropoda > Insecta > Lepidoptera > Noctuidae > Caradrina > Caradrina clavipalpis. The sequence continues at coordinate 545,059 of OW052089.1, forward strand.
AATGAATGGCTGAATGAAGCGATACACTGGAGAAATTAGATTTGAAAAATGGCTTACAGTGAAGAAATTACGTTCTTAATTTTGTCATATACTGGGAATATTTCCTGTTTCATGGTTCTGTGCTTTTGAATGTTATTTATTACAAGAATTTTAAGTTTTTTCAATTTAAAAAGAAACGTTAGCCCTCACTGGGAATTATTTTTCTTATATCGTGGATGCGTTTACAAATAGATAAACTGACATACATAAACAGCCAGGGCCGGAACAACTATCCGTTTACTCGTGACTTGAAGATACCCAGAATCTACTTATCAGGGAACAGAGAGGCGGGCAGTGAATCCTACAGTGTGGCAGTTCGCACAATAAATGTGGGATCAAAGCGCTTGGTTCTAGATCGTGGAACTACATAAAGTGGTGAGGCTTCGCTGTTTCTCTGCTCGTCCATAAGGCCATACAAAGGTGTTCCCAAGGTATTGAACCCGCGATTAGCAGTGTAGCAGCCAATTGCTCAGCCACTGCGCAAAGTGTTGCCGAATTAACCTTCTGGTAAATTATGGATGTCATTACTTTGTCCACATCAAAGCAAACCCTTCAGCGAGCAAGGTAACTGTAACACCCGTTATTGCCAACACTCATTTCATTATTACTGCATGTTATAATTTAACAAAAACGGCAAATTATATAGCTTACAAATTGTCAGCCCCTTGTGCCCCGCATGGCTGATCAGTTATTAAGCTATAATGTCTCAGTTATTCACACAGGCAGCTTTCCTCACGCACACACACGCATTACACGAACGTACGTACATGTAAATGACACGTGCGCATTAATACCTAGATCAGGGGTGACGAATGTTTTTTTTAAATATAACTACTACTACTACTACTACTATAACAAAATAATGTTATGTGTCTATTGGTTAGAAGCGTGCTTCTATCTAAATAGAAAACCGCGTTTTTGCTCTTATCACGTTGCAGACTAGAAATGACAATCCCTGTCATATTGATATTGTTGTATTGTCATCTAAGCAATTAAGGTGTAGCCTTGGTATAAATCAAATCAAATCAAGATCATTTATTCGCAAAAATATGATATATTAGATGTAAAACATCATTACAACAAAATGAACATCATTAGTTATGATGTTGTGCTTTATTCAAAAGCGAGGAAGAAGCAGATACTCTATCAAATCTATTATCTAATTAAGAGACTCCCTAGGTGCCCCAGCCCTGCCAGGTGTGTCTAGTTAACACGTCGAACTGCATCAGCAACGAATTGCAATGAGCCGCTGAATGGCGCACAGATGGCGAAGTCATTGGTATTGCAGTGAGCTCGTCCTTTGTCGGCGCGGGACGGCGCAGGCTTTGCCTTTATTACGCTAGGAATTGGGCTGACTGTACCTTGTGTCCGGTTTAGGAGTTTCACGTAAAGGGTCCGACATACTTTGCGCATGTGGTTAATATGACAAAGTTTTGGTTTTTTGAACATTTATTATACATACCATCCCGCTTGTATTCCCCGAATTGTTAGGCAGAAGTGTACTAATGTACAGCTACAGTTCGCCAAACCAACTTCCAAATGACAGCTCATATTAAGCTCGCTTCGCTTAAATTCACCGAGGGAGAATTTTTACAGAATTGACCGCCGCTGGTCTGGCCGAATGCGTGAACACGTAATGCGTGGGATATTTTGTAAACTTTCCGAAAAGCTTCGATCCATGTAGGTACTATTCTGTTTCTAATCTGTTTTCGCTTAATCGATGCCCCCCTGCATCGATTGTTGGTAAAGAATATTTTGCAAGTCTGAATAGATCAATGTGAATTGCATTTTGAAGGACCGGCAGATGACTGAAAAAATCAACAGAATACACCTATGTATAAAGGGCGAACTCATGATATAAAAATCTTATCAACCGTGTGTCTTCCAGTCACTAAAGAAGAAGACGCCTATATATGTAAGATAAAAGAATATGAGACACAAAATCTTCATGCATTTTTTTGAAATTGTTCATCATCTATTTCCTAAAATCATTATTTTTCAGTTCACAAAACAACCGAATAACCAGACTTCATTGACTTTTTGCTTCAGCCAAAGTTCTTGTGTGTGTGAGTGTGCGCGTGCGCTAGTGTGCGTCGGTGCTCGGCCGCGACGTCGGCAGTGGGTCAAGAAACAAGGTCACGCCATTTCTCTTAGCGGGGAGAGAGGGGGAAGGGCTATGCGTAGGCGCGGATAGACGAGACTCGCAGAATTCGAGCTGGATAAGTAGCTAGGAGCTGAGTGGGGATTGTGGAATAGGAATAGGGACATACCTACGCATTTTGGATGGGCTAGGATTATTGGGAGCTTCCAAAAAGAGGCTAAAGAGGCTTCTATGCCACGACGGTATACCTACTCTATAGCATGATTATAACAATTTATATGCCCCGTTGGTCTTGTGGTCGTAAGCGCGACTTCTGAGCAAGGGGTTCTGAATTCGATTGCCAGGACGGGCGAAAAGTGTTATTTATTTATTTATTAAAAAAAGGTCCACCAAAAGCTTCCATGTGTTACATAATTATTATAGGTATTGGTTGATAAATCATGGACTCACATAGTTGCCAATTACTGGTTAACCAACATTTACAAAAAATAAGTGATAACATTATTACACAGACAGAAAAAACAACAAAAACTAGATAGAAATAAAAATAAAGATAAAAACAAACTTAAAACTCCTTAATTAAAAATTAAAATTGGTTATTGGGTTTTTCCATAAAGAATTTGTCAGTAATAACTATCCCGAATTTTTGAGTTACTGGTCTGACTCGGAAAGCACGTAAAGCTATTGTTTCTGCGCCTGATCTTCTCTCGCCCCGGTCGTGTTGGATTGCCCGCCCATCGCATTTTGAGAGTGAGGGAAGAGGGAGTGCACCCATGTTTGCGCAAACACTTGTGCATTGTAAAGTCTCCTGCGTACTTGGCTAGTGTCTATTGAGATTAGCCGCTGTGACCGGAATTCGATCGGGAGTATAAATACTAATCCAAATACCGTAACTAGATCTCCTTAACTGCAATACAGAGCTTAGTCAGTCTCTGAATGTGTCCCGCCCACCGTTACTCTGAACATCTCCTAACAAAAATAGAGTGACTACAATGAATATAATATTGGGGTCAATAGTTTAATTAGGCACACCCACAGATACAGAACTGTTAGAACATTTACATTTCATTATGAATGATAAATATGTATGCGTATGCGCAGTAATTAGCATTAAGCTTAGTGTTATGTTTCACAATTTGGTTCGCTGTCAGTCTGTGATTAATCTACAGGACTTCTATGGTACTGCGACGGCCGGTCATACTCGGGGTTGAGTTTTGGGAACCTGACGTTCAAATAATATGGAATATGCACGATTTTTTTAAATTGCATTTATAAAACAAAACGAAGCATCTAAAACTATTAATTACGCACCGATGCGATGGCTATTTAAACTCCGTGTTGAATTTCATTTTGCTAGAAAGAGATAAAAACAAAACTTCGATGGCAGATATATTTTTTTATTTCTTAGTAATTCGAAAAATAGATTTTCTAATCTGTTTATTATATGAATGAGGATTAACTTTTTAAATACAAAATAATAGATTCTAAAGAATAATAAAGTAGTAGCAGAGCTCTTTGTGAAGGAGCTCGTCCGGAGAAGTACTACCACCATACTTATTTCTATTGCAAAACAGCGTTTCTGTGTTTCGGTTTGAAGTTTATGGGTGCCGGTGTAATTACAGGCACATGAGACATTTCAACTTTGTCTCTGGGTCCTACAATGGCAACGTATTTGGTAGGCCTCTAGTATTGCAGATGTATATTGGCAGCGGTGACCATCACTTAACATCAGGTGGATAGCCGGCTTGTTCGCCATCCAAAGACATTAAAAAAAAACAGTTATTAAATAATTCGAGCAATTTTTATCTTTATTACAAACCATAATTATATACCTAGTAGTTTATGGTAATTTAATTCTTAACTACATCAGTGGAACAATTAATTATATTTACGACATTTTTATCATAGATCTAAATGACAAGACTCACATTTCACTGAGTAATAATGTAAATTAAGTAATTTAAAGATTTGTTTAGTTTAAGATATTTGCGATGTTTGTTTTTCATGTCAATTTTTTTTATTATTTTATTATCTAAAAACCGACCAAGTGCGAGTCAGACTCGCACACGAAGGGTTCCGTAGGCCATCGTACGAATTATAACATTTTAAAATGTTGCAATCTTGTTATTTTTTGTGGTTTTAGCAGCTAAAAATACACACTCTGCGAAAATTTCAACTCACTCATCTATTACTGTATATGAAATAGGTAAAGCCCGCTGACAGACAGACGTACAGAAGAGGCCTATCAATGTTTGTTTATTTTAACTTTTTGCAACAAAAAATGTACAATGACGAACTTAATGCCTTAGGCATTCTCTACTCAATCAAAGGTGGTGAAGAGAGTAACAGAGTCCTCATGCCACCATTCGAGTACAGAACCCAACAAAAACGATAACCAATAAAGACATTTAGATAAAACACTAATCTCCAACGTCTAAACAGCAATAACACACGAGCTAATCAAACTAGCACTAAGATAAACCAGATCCATTCATCCACAGCCGTTTGGATCACCTCCGTATTACCAGATCTGTAATCTTAATGTACTCGATATTAATCAGAGTGGCTTCCTGTGGACCTACGGTTGAACCGCGAGGTATAATGCCGGTATTAGGCCTTCCCACGGCGATGGCAGAATGGGGTTACTAAGTTGCCATAAGCCGCGGGCTGTAGGTTGGCGGCGAACAGAAGTGAGTACCAGCTTTATAATTATTATTGATTGACAAAGATAACTGTTCTAGTTGATAATCTCTTACTTATTTGGTTTTATTTATGTGGTGATGCGTAAAGCCTATTAATGGACACCGAAAAGCAGATTGTTCGATGTTTTCTTGTAGCGACAAGTCATCATAACCTGTATAAAATAAATAAAATTGGAGTGTCTGTTCGTAATGTCTATCAAAATAACAGCTTACCTATAAAGCTTTTGACTAAATAATCAGCATGTTTTTTAGTTTTTAACTGTCTGTTCGTTCTGTCTAATCTCCGATAGATTTTGACGAGACTTTCTCTGGCAGATAGCTGATTTTATAAGGAGTAAGTACCTTAGGCTGCTAGTACTTTTATCATAGACAAAGCATTAGGGTTCCGTACAGAATAAATAAAACCCACCACCACCCACCACCACCCATGATAACCGACATTTATAAGAACGAAGCTGCGGGCTTTAGGGCGCGGGTTTTCAGATTTTAGACGATGTACATATAGGTAAGAGGGCAACTAGATTCAATATTAATGAATTTTTCATGTAATGACGTTCAAAAGTGCCTTTTCATGGCCTAATTTAAATAAATGATTTGACTTTGACTGAGGTATTTTAGGTCAATACACGTACCTACTTCTTCTTCATACGAAACCTACGTATGGAGAAGATTAAATTAGTGTTTGTATAAGACGTACAAAAGGGGTTTTAATTATCTATTGACTTTAACTTTACATATACAATGTAATAAAAAGTTTAACGCTAATATAACGCTTGATCATCATCAAATACGCTAGATACTTACTAATATAAAAATAATATAAGACGGACTAGTTTACCTATAGCACTCACTGGATTATATGCAAACTAAGTCGATGAAATGATATTTGAGGTCGTCACAAGTCTTCCGAATTACTAGACAATCACAATGGATGACTAAGTATAACCTATATACACAAAAAGAAACGATGTCAAAATCAAAATGCATTAAACTGGACAAATAGATACCCACTGTAGCTAATGCAAAATCAATTGCACTGTACAGTAACCTAGAATCCCATCCTCTTCAATCCCAGATCACCCAGTTGAATAAACATTCCATACTACGTATGGCATGGAGAAGGCTCACGCTCAGTGGTCAAAGTGTGCCAATTTTAACAGCCAGCCACCATTATACAGATGTGCATAATCTCAGCATGTCCTCCCCCCCCCTCCTCACCCCTTTCACCTGCCCTCTACTCTTCGTAGCCCACTTCCGCGACACACATTCCCAAATCAACCGGATTGGAACCTAGATATTTTGGACACTGCCATCCAAAGAAATTGAATCTTTCACGCAACGTGTTAAAGTTCCTTTTGCTATGGCGTTTTCCGTTTAAAGGAAAGTATGACTTGTTATTTTGATTTTAAGGTCGATTAAAGCGTTGAAGACGAATGATCAATGAATTCAAAACGGTACGCGGCGTTTCGGCACGTGAGTTCAAATTCGTATGTTCGTATTTTTAAACGGCTTCATTAATTTGATATTGATCACTTGATATTTCACTTTGGTGCCTAGTGAATAAGGTTGTGAATGGTGTGCCGTATTTAGTCAGTTTTGAAGTATGTTCAGTTAGCACGGCCGAGGTATCGTGCGACTTTTTGAATTGCAATGATAATGTTTATTTTTCGTCGGTCAGCGAGCGCAGGCGCGTTGTTTGACACACTTAGCACAACTTTTACTATCTTTTCGAGTGTTAGATATAAATTGTTTACTATTAAATCAAACCTAGAAACAAAAAACTACTTATTCAACAGCCAGTGCCGGTTTTAGTACTACCAGCGCCCTGGGCGAGATTTCTACGGCGCCCCCTAACTGCAATTCAAACCCATACGAAAAAAGGCGAAGGATAATAATGAAATAACCATTTATGAAAAGAAATAAACATTTATTAAAAAAACTAATAAAATTTTACTTTTCTAGCCTTTCTATCGGCGAACTCTTTTATTAAGTTATCAAAGTCGATGTTTTCAGCAATTTCATTTTCGATTGACAAAGTTGCCAAGTTTGTCAATCTAGATTGAGATATTGTCGATCGCAGATAGGTTTTTATCAGCTTAAGCTTAGAAAAACTCCTCTCTCCACTAGCAACCGTTACGGGAATAGTTAATAATATTCGTAATGCTATCCAAACATTTGGATATAGTTCTTGTAAGTTGCGGTCTTTGATAAAATTTAAAACAAAAACAGGAGTAACCACTTTCTGATCAGGCAAAAACGATTTCAGACTTACGAGTTCATCGCACAACATACATCCATCTATATCTGATTTGGAATTTACATTTAATTTCAATTGAAGATCACTACAGAATTTGATAAGGTCGTGTTTTTCTGGAATCTGTTTTAAATTGTACAAAAAAGACCAAGATTCCGAGTACTCACATAACTGTTCAAATCTTTCGTTGAGTGAAGTTAACGTCGTGTCCAAAAGACAGTTGAAAAATTCAACCTCAAATTTTTTTTCTGGAGAAGTTATAGGCTCATCTTGGGCAGTTTCACCAGCTTGGCGCTTAACACGTCGAATTCTTGTTGTCGCTCTAAACACAGGTTCTATTTCTAACTCTTCAGCCAATCCCTTCGCAGTTAAAATGGCGCTTTTAAAGCCCGTATTTCTATATTCTTCCAAGAAATTGCAGCATTTTTTCAACATGTCTGTGCATTTACCGAGATCCATGTCTGTTGATTGTAGAGATTTACTAACGACATTAATTTGAAAAAGTATGTCATACCAGACAACCAATGAAACTATGAAGCCGAAATCTTTTAGCTGTTCGGCTAGTGTAGTAGCCTCATGAGAGACTTGAACATCAGTTTGCTGAGTTTCAATAGCCAAAGTGATTAAAGCGTCATGGACGGCGCTAATTTGATAACGGACTGCTTTAACACTGCCTATTCTTGCTTCCCAACGCGTGTCACTGAGTTTTTTTATAGTGTACAATCCCAAGTGATCGGTCAGAATTTTCCATCGATGAACAGAAGCTGAAAACAACGTAAACAACCTCTGAAGTACTCCAAACAAAGTGACAGATTTTACAGATGACTTAGCGGCATCGCATAGAACGAGATTGTAGCTATGACAGCCACACGGTACATATACAGCTAAAGGATTTATGTCCAGAATTCTCCTTTGAACTCCAATATTTTTTCCTTTCATGTTTGCTCCGTTGTCATAGCCCTGACCTCTACAATCGTTCAATTCCAGTCCGTATTTATTTAAAATATCAATAATAACTTCAGTCAGCCTTTCACCAGTCGACTCATTAACAGGTATAAATTCTATGAAATGCTCTTTTACTGATATTTTATCGACATCTGATGATAAATCAACAAATCGTATTGTCAGTGAAAGCTGTTCTATATGACTAATGTCCGGAGTACAGTCAGCTATAATAGAATAATATTTCGATTTCTTTGCACGTGATATGATTTCTGACTTCACTTTTTCACCCATCAGCTCTATTAATTCATTTTGAATGTCTTTTCCGCAGTAGTGGTCAGAAACATCACCCTTTACAGCTAATCGCAAGTGCTCCTCCATAACTGGATCAAATTTGGCTAGTAGTTGTACTAAACCCAAGAACTTTCCATTATTTGGCGTATATAGTTTGTCGGAAGTACCTCTAAACGCCATATTGTTTTCAGCTAAATACAGTGTAATATGCATTAATCTAGACAAAATATTATTCCACCTTGTAGTTTCCTTTCTAATCAAATGTTGCTCTTGACAATCTATTGTTTTCCCCGTTTTTAATCTTAGTTCAGCCTCAATCCATGAGAGGTAAAACTTCTTATGAAAAGTGCTACTTTCATGAACTTTTAACATTTCTGATAAGTGTTTCCAGTCGTTATATCCTTCAGATGCTAAATTCGACGTTGAGCTGCTATCAAATAGCCGGCAACAAAAACAGTAAACTCGATTTTTAGAAACTGAGTATATTAACCAACGACGCTGAATTATTTCATTGTTTGCAAGTTTTTTGGTAAAATGAGAATTTGAGAAATGTCGCCCTGTATCATTCTTTGGATAATTATCAATGTGAGTTTGCACTGGGCCATTAGTTATTATATGATCAATAATTTTGCTATTTCGAGTGAGTGGCCAAGTGGCTGGATCCGATATATTTGGAACAAGAGAACTAACGTCATCTAGAATTTGTATTTGTTGTACATCACCAATAGTGTCATCCTGAGCAGCATCTGTAATTGTAACACAACTTGTCTCCTCACTTCGGGAAACTTCGTCCACAATCTCTTCAACAGCTAACTGATCTGACTTGTCAGACAGAGACTCCACTACCGATGCATTCGCTTGTATTTCAGATGTAGATGCCACATTAAGGTCTTGATTTTTTGTTGTGATATATTTGCCTATATTCATGAACTTTTTTGTTTTTTCAAATTCCTTCTCTTTTTCTGCTTTTCGTTTTCTATATTTTGACCCAGATGGTTTTCTTTTGAAAGGGTCAACGTGTTCAGACATTTTGTACTAATCAAATCTGCAACAAATTAAATCTGCGTAAGTCCGATCATTTCTATAAATTAATTAAATATAACGCTATTGAGTGAGGACGACCAAAAACGCTTTATATTCAGGAAAGCGTTAGCATACACGTGAACTACGATCGAAAAATCTAGGTAAGGTAATATTGTCATGGCAGCGGAATAATTGTGAAATGTTATATTTAAAAGCTTGTGTTACGTGATAGTGCTTAGATTTGTATGAAAAAAATTACGATCATCCACTCGTTCCCGAAAAAATGACTTCTATGTACAGTCAGATGCAAAAGTCGGTGGACACTTTTCACCTTTAACACAAAGGCTTACGAATGAACAGTGTTCATCCACTTTTACACTTGACCGTACCTCCTCGACATTCATTTATTATCTCCGTGTTAAAATTTCATCAACATTATATAGTCAGTTCCAGAGATATTTTATAATATATAATTTACTTTAAATAGATTACCCCACTTCAAACATAACATAAACAAACAAACAAATGTTACCTCTTTAGTATAATAAGTAAAGATAGTTAAAATAAAATTGTACTTACCTAATTAGTGAAATAATCCGTCATAAAGCAAATACCTACTTAAACACTATTTGCATTTCAACTTTTTGGATAAAACCTATGTCACTCTGTAGTCGGCGACAAAAAGTAAAAAACATGCACTTCGTAACTTAGCGTGGAACGCCTGATTACTGCGTCTGTTTGTTTTAAAATATGTAATTGCGATAACTGTTTTTAAGTGCGTGCACCGATTGAATGAATAAGAATGAGCTGTGTTCCGCTCCATCAAAAATAACGCCAACTCTTTTGAACTAAAATGTTAAAAAGAGATAGATATTGTGTTTCTCTGTGGTCGGGGATTCCCAGTAAAATGAACTGTATGTATGTAGTGCTCCGACCGAACGGATTGAGCACTGCGTTCCATTCTAGTGTTGCCAACACATCGTTTTTTTTTTTTCGCTTACAGAGATGGGAATATAAAGGGGCGCCCCTTAAAGTCCGGCGCCCCTGGGCGGTCGCCCAACCGCGCCCTACCCTAACGCCGGTACTGTCAACAGCGGAACTGCTGAGACAGTGATGTGCATTTGGCATGATTGGTGAAAAATATTACACCATATTCTAGTAGGTAGTTTATGTAGTTGGAGCGTATCCTGTGTTAACCTACTGCTGAAATTCTTCGTGGAAGTCAACAAAAAACTAGGAAGTACCTAAAATAAGCAACAAACCCTCAATGAAACACGGATTCGAATGTTCCTCGATCAACTGAAAACCTTACTTATTTTTACATTCAGCATTACAAGGTAACTTAAATAAAATGGGAGGGTAGACAGATACTTACACACAGTTCGCGTAGGGTGACGGGAGTAGAAATCTTGAAGCACTAAACAACCTGGATAGAATTATGCTGACTTTTAAGGACATGGTGTATAAACTATGCTTTGTTTAGATCATAATTTCACACATTTACAAGTAAGTACACCATACTAATAGACTAACAAACGCATTACGCACTTCTAAAAACCAAATTTATATAAATCTAAGACGGAGACAAGGGATCAAGGAACGCGCGCGTTTTTAAATTGCTTTTTTTGACATATAAACAAAAATGGCGGCAATAGGAATGAATTTGACTAAATAAACACTAACTTTGTGAAATGTTTTATATTTTTATTTTTTCTTGCAACTTACTTTTGCATGTGTGTAATCTTAAAGAAGAAATATCGCCAGATTTAATTAAAAACACAGAGTGCCTATCTACTAAGTAAATATTAAGTAGTAAGCCACCCACTTGCAAGTAGGGTTACCAGATGAAAAAATCAAAAGTCCGGAGAAAAGGCCTGATTTTCATTGAAAAATCCTGAGATCTTTTACATTATCAAAATTTTCTCTCGAATTTACTTAACAATTTAATAAAGTCGTAATACTATCGTTTTTATACATTGTGGATCTTACTTAAAAATGTATCATCACATATTAAGTATGATAAAACTGATTAAGTACCTACTTGGATAAATAAGTACTGTGCAATTATTACCAAAGGAAGATTATTTTTAGTTTGTTTATTTTCTTTTCAAAGAGATCTTTAAAATTTAAGCTGTATTTTATTGAAAATTCAAAAAATCCTGAGATTTCATGAGATTTGCAAAATCCAGCCGCAATCCTGAGAAGAGTCCAAAAATCCTGAAATCTCAGGACAAATCCTGAGATACGGTAACCCTACTTGCAAGCACTTGTGTGGGTAGCCCTGTTCAATCACTTGTGAAGTACAATAAGCAGCGTTGGATGAGGCTCTACCTACTGGTTTCTTACTTGAGAGGGTAATAGGCGAGAAATAAATAAAAAAAATGTTTCATCTGATTTATTTTATTCATTTTAAATCCCCAAAAGACACCACCACCAATCGTTACAACAATATAACTAATCATCTTATAAAATAATCAACAAAATAAAATTCTAGATTATCTAGTGAAAATATTCTGAAATAGGTATAATTAGGGTACCTATTTTTGGAGTCTACAACTAATTAGGGTCGACTTATTTTATGAGTCAAAATAGTTTCTTTTATTTTTGATGATTATTATTGACATGCGGATATGAATAATATTATTATATTTATTTGCAAACGCCAAAAAAAAGCAATGACATATCAAAACGGGACTTCGGTAAATTAGTTAATAAGTTGAATAATTTATTCAAAAATTATACAAACAACTTATTTGTATCGTAAAAATTCCACCGAGGTAACATAATTAGAAATTGGGTTAATAAGATAGAAAAAAAAGATTTTGAATTTATAATTATGACAAACTAATTAGGTACTAAGTTGGTACTTGCAAAAAATATCTTCAAACAGAGCAGTCCAATTCTTATGATCTACTTTGAAATAACCGTACAAGTATCTAAATAAATTTTAATTGCTTCTAAAATGGTAATTTATACGAAGTTTATTATCAAAATCTAGACCAATTCTTGTTTCAAAAACTCAAGATACTAGGCCAAGCAGTTTTAATTAGTTCAGTGTCACAAATTCATACTTAATTATCATTTTATTATCAATACGTTAGCATTGATTTAAGAAAATGTATTTTAAGTAATTTATTTTGATGTTAAAAAGCTGATTTAAGTTCATTTTATTTACTCTTAAAATATCCGCATGTATGTAGGTACTATGACGAGATTCTGATTTTTAATAGATACTTAGATTGTTTTCTTATCAAGTTGTGGGATAAAAAAATATAAAGTCTATGGTAAGTAGGTACCAAGTTTATGCTGTGTAAAACAGTTATGTCATACTATACTTAAAACTTACGATTTTTTAATTACTTACACAATAATCAACTATATTATTTCACATAGGCATTGGCAAATTGGTACAAAACTTATCACCTCAAATAAACATTTATCATAAGTACTTACTAGAAACATCAATTATTTATATTCGTATCGTAGCACTAAAACATATTGATATACTGTATTAAACATCACGATTTCAATAGCAGTCAACTTATTATAAACATTTATAACGTATCAGTCAACATTAGATAGAAATAATACTATTTGATTTTATAACGATAAACAAAAAATAAATCTTCATAATATCCCGCTTAATTGAGTACCCACAGCGCCATCTATACGCGAACTAATCAACTACTATGTACTTATAGTGTGAAGTTTTGACAACATTTTGAAAAATAAAATTTAATTTATTTTTGTTATCAACACTTCAAAATATAATTTGATTATAGCAATAATTTTTGCTCGAGTGCCGCCCACAGAGGGTCGAGCGGCGCGGACACGGCGTACGAGTTGTACACGTTCGTGTCGGAGATCACAGATGGCGGCGTCTCCCCGAACACGAGCAGTTGCTCGTCCGCGCCGTGCGGCGGCGCTAGTGTGCGGCGCCGGCCCGATGCCATGCGGACGCTACGCATCATGGCGGTGGATTTCATACGTTCTGGAAACAAAATTTATGAACGTTTTCATAGACTTTCGTAAAAGTCTGATGAGGGTTCAAATCCGGATAAGTATCAATGTGATTTTTCAATTCATATGGCCCAGGACGAGGTGGTGAGATGACTTAGACTCGTTGGTTCGAGGTGGCATAAAAAAAAAGAATACATATTTGGTAGGACTTGGAGAGGCATTGCAAACTAGATTTAAAAATGTATTTTCTAAGTAAGACTACGTCAGCTCGGATCGGCTCGGCGGAGCTCGGCTCGTTTACCGAATCGGATGGATAAGTTTAAGATCAACCCTGACCTTATTGATGAGGTTCTTAAGAAAGGTCAGGTGCACAGTACTCATAAACGGCGTGCTTGTATGACCAGATGTGTGAATGTGGATGAGGCCAAAGGAGTATGTAAGGATTGTAGCAGGTGGCAGTCTGTGGTTTCTGCTTATCCCCATGGGAAACAGGCGCTAGTTTATGTATGTATGGACAAGTTTCTTGGGAGATGGGTATAGCCCGTGAGTACATACCGTCGGCAGTGCTGAGCGGGCAGTACTTGCTGGTGTGGGCGGTGTCCCCGCGGGCGCCGCATCTCTTGCACACGAAGGCGCGCAGCACGGGGCAGGTCACGCGACCTGTGCCGTCCTTCAGCGCGTGCGAGCGGTAGTACGACTCGCGCTCGCCGTTGTTCTTGCAGAAACGACACTCCTGCGGAACAGTTCAGGCAGCTCCATCAACCATCCATCCATTTTGAATACTGTTTATTACGCTTTTACCATTACTTGCCATATTAGCACCATAGGTTGACTAGTAGAGAACGCCAAAGCCAATAACTGTGCCTTTGTACTTTATAATGTTACATTAAATTTAAATAAATAAATGTTATTGGGTTCTTCTATGAAATTCTCAGTAGCAGCTCGGAGTCTCCAGGTAATGGCATTAGGCTCGCCCTCTATTACATGGAACCTACCGGTGAACTATGTATACGTTGGTACACCTCTGCCTGACCCTTTGAGGAATACAGGTGTAATCGTATGTATATACATATGTAAATAAATAAATAAAACTTACGCTAGAGACTTTCTTGGCACGTTTCTGCAGATCACCTCGAGCCTCGAGCTCGTGCAGCAGTGCCGTTAGCACGGCGTCAGGCAGCGATCGCAGCACGCGCAGCTGCTCCGCGGACAGGGCAGCTGCAGCCGGGACGGGGGCAGCGCACATGGACACCTCTTACAGAAGATACAACACCATTAAATTACTATGCAATATAAACACTTGTAGCAGTTGAAGTCTTAAGATCCAAAGCTTACTATATCAACACTGTTCTGCCGCAGCAAATAATTTACAATTCAAGTATGGACTTTAAATCGTATGCGTTAAAATGTTTTTTTATCATGGCATGCCATGATAAAAATGATGACAGCACGCGATTGGCACGCTGGCAGTTAACGGTTGGATTTTCAAGGGATTCCGGCCGGTACGTTGCCGTGTCGGAGCGTTGCTGTTGAAATGAGCGATGAGCTTAATTGTGAAGAAACTAATCTGGATGTCCATAGGTGTGATCTTACGATCTTATGGCCGACGGCTTATTGTCGTAATAAGATTATTATCATGCATGTGTTTACCTTCAACAGGAGTGGAGGTGGTGAACTCGTGCGGGTTGAAGTCGTGTGCGGTGGTCGCGGCGGGCTCGCACAGCCAGGCGGAGCGCGGGCGCGGCAGGCGCGGCGCGGGCGAGCGCTCGGGCGCCGGCCACGAGCGCTGCCGCACGTACGCGCTCGCCGGACCCATGCCCGACAGCCCGTCTGAACCAAACACGTGGAGTTAGAAGACAATCTATAACATGCTAACATTAAAAGCAAATCCATTGCTTCACATGCTTGAAAACTTCGTCTGTTGACGCCAAAAACAAATAAATGGATTTTGTTGAATGGTCAAAATGAAGGATGGTCATTTTATGTCAGTTAAGAATAAAATTCGACTGCAATTGGCCTGGAGCTATCATACATATATGAAACTTAGACAGAACTGGACGAACATATTTGGTTGGTGCTTTGTGTTGAAGTCTTTGAATCCGGTCGTAATGTTAGTCCACCATCCGTGACCTCTGAAGCGGTATACTTAGTCAACTTTTAACGCCATTTGAGGAACGCTAAAATGATGATAAAAGTCACTGACCTGCGTGGTTACTCCAGATCCGGTCCTCGACAGGAGTGTAGGGCGCGTCCAAGCCATTCATCTCAAACTCCTTCATAATGTCCTCCAGGGTACACTTCCCTGTTACCACTGCGGAATTCATGAACACATATAAGCTAATTAGCTAAATTTACATAACCAAGAGAAAGGGACTACTATACTTACGATCTTGATAGCTGGTAGCCTTTTTCTCGACGGGCCTGTCCAGCCTCTGCTGGGTCTGGTGCGATGGCCATGTATCTTGAGGCAGCCATGATGACGACTGCAATCATTTTATTAAACGTCATTGAGTGCCGATTGCTTTGTTAATGTGTTTGGTCCAGCGGTCGCAAGAGCTACTTCTCTGAGTGTGACGTTGGGCTGGATTCTCATGTCGGGAATTGGTATTTTTAATATTTTTATGACGCTATGCCTTATCGGGGTTTATAATTAGAGTTATTCTAGCTAAATTACAATTTATTTACTTTTTGTTTTTTATTTAGCTTTTGAGTTACAAATAAATAAATATTTGTGTGTGTAATAAATAAATAAATATGTATATGTGTGTGTATGTTAATTTTAATAACGAACGAAACGTGGTTATAGGGAATCGATAACAGTACCTAGTCTAGGTTAGTCAAATGTACGACTTAAATTATAAACAAAATTAAACCACGGTAATATTATATTACCGTGATTAAACTTTGGAACACACGATTCTATACATTCCTAATCCTGTTACCTATGCCAGTGCCAGTATCACACACTCGATAGGCCCAACACAAGTAGTGCAGTGTAGACCATAGATTATAAACTTAAACATGTAGACCGCCTTTTAAAAGGAGCCTTTGTTTGGCACTGTTCACTTGACTCGCATCAGTAGTTTTTTGTGTGTGGGTACGTGTGTAGGTACTTTGCTTTGGCTATGAGCTTATCAAATTAGTCGAAGGAGCTTATCTACACAACACCCTCTTAAAGAACCCGCAAATCAGTCAAAGGTCATAGGTACAATAAATTTTATTTATTTTAGGTAGGCGCAGGTAGGTACCTACTCTTTATTATTTACCTAACTGTTTTGTTATTTCACCGATTGTAAGTAGGTACTTATGTTACCTAAGTATGTATATTTTATTTTATTTTATTTTATTTTATTTCATTAGGGATATCAAACAGTAGCGTATAATAGTGTGATCACAATACTAAGTTAGCAGGAGTAGCATATACACTACTAACGACGATATCCACAAATTATTACAATACATAAAACAATACAATACATTCAATACAATACATCATTCAATACATTTATATTTTTATATTGTTTAATAAGACGAAAGAACAAGAACAATAAACATAGATTTTTATTATTAAGTATAGGTAGGTATAGGCGCTAAAATTAAGTTTCTTTTTACCCGACTACGGCGAAGCAAAAAGGCAGGTTATGAGGTTGACCGGTATGTATGTATGTATGTATGTATGGATGTTCATCTGTTCCCTCATAACTTCTAAATTATCTAACGTAAATTGACAAATGAGGTGTCATTGGAAGCGTCTAAATTGTCCGCTGGTTATAAGCTATCTTATGTTTCAATAAATTGTATGTGGCGCCCTCTAGGGCTAATGAAGATGTGAAATAATATTTTTTTTCTTCCAAATATGGTCGTGTTACATATCAAATTAAAGGGTTTAATTAGCACATTTCAAATATATAAATATTTTATTAGTAAATTATACATACACCCGTACACACACCCTTTAGAACGCACCATAAACCTAGCCAACTAACCAATATTTTGTTTGGGAGACCCTCAGACCAACAAAAAAAGAAAGACGGCGCGCCGCGAACATCAAAAGTGAAGCCATAAAACCGTGCTCCTGCAAGTAAACATACACGCTCACGCACACACCTACACTAAAACCATGCTCATCGCTCTTAGTACGTCACGAGTCGCCGTCAAGTAAACTTAGATTTAAAACATAGAATTATGCCTTCCTGTGTAGTGAAAAGTTGCAAAAACAACAGCAAATTACATAAAAAGTCTCACGGAATCACTTTTCACTTGTAAGTACATGAAATAACATCGTTTCTCTATTAATAAACTGTGAATTTTAGGTTACTCGGAACACAAAACCTCAACGAACGAAAGCAGTGACATAAAGTGTGAGGGTTGCCATAATACGATTTAAAATTTCCCCATTCGGTTAATATAAATAATTATGATTTCTTACTACTGATCATAATTTTGCAGGTAATGAGCATAAAGTCAATTTAATTAAATGTGTTATTGAAAAATACTTAAATATACGATTTCACCACGTTTCCAAACAAGAAACAATTTCACTAACAATAAAATCTAAAAGGCAGCAATTTAAAAAATTGACTCAGCAACAAGGTTTTTAAAAGGGAATATTTTTTGTTCGATACCGTTTATTTCTATATTACTTTTTCTTTAGAGTCAGTGATTTTTTTGGTCTTTTTGAATTTAATAAAGTTGATTGAAAATATACGTTTTTTTTTTGGAGTAGAAGCCTTCGCAACTATTGTGGTACAATACCATACTCAACAATATCTTACTCGTACATTATTATCCTAGTGCTACCCACAAAAATATCCCCAAATTATAGGGAAAAAATTTAACAAATGGCAACCCTTCGATACACACATAGATAAAAAAGTGGCTTCACTTTTGATGTTCGCGGCGCGCCGTCTTTCTTTTTTTGTTGGTCTGAGGGGAGACCTAATAGATTATTCCATATATTGTGTATATTATGTTGCAGTTCCAGTAATATTACATAATATATAAATGTCTAATTGTAAACCCCAAAATAATTTAAATAAAAAAGTAGTTTAAAAAACTAAAACCCGACTACAAAAATTCACGTTCTAAAAAGTATGAAACAAGAAAACATTCTCATCTGAAAGCCGTGGTCGTATGCCACCTATTCCGGTAAAACAGTATGTGTATAGTAATAGAACATTAATCTTTAGCACTAAAGTTTAGGGCAAAGTGGCATACGACCACGGCTTGCGTAGGTGCTCGCTTGCGTCCCGGTCTGCGTAGGCCCTAAATAGATCCCTAACCTACCTAGGCATCTTTTTTTTTTTATAGACGGGATATCATCAAATAAGTAACTTCCCCCGCCCTGGGCGGGGCGGGAGGGAGTGTCAGACTTTTACTGACTAAAACCCGTCGATGTTCCTTCATGTGCCCTTTGCGTTCCGGGGGCGCGGTATCTCTTTCGAACAACCCGCAGCACCTAGGCATCTACCGAAGATATTACATGCCGTCACAATCTTACTACGTAGGTAGGTACCTAGGTAGGTTTGGTTACTAGGACCAAACTTTCCAAAATTATTAATTAGGCAGTTGGTACCTACCTACCTAATTCAGTAGGTATACACAGTCTACCTACAACAAACCATTTCCGTAAGGTTTCTAGAAAACAACTTGCAAAAGCAAATCTAGCGAACAATATTTTCTTCTACCCTCAAATTATAATAACAACAACGCATTTTATTCACACGAAAATTATCAAAAACAAATGAATAAAATCACAATTTCATAATCAGACATCAAACGGAACTTTGAGGAGGATAAAGCAAGTCCGGACTTGTCCGGTTTTACGCGAATCTATTTATTTTTTGTTAAACAAAACGCAGCTAAATCTCATGATAATTTTCAAAAAAATACATTAAAGAAACTTACAGAATTCGATGAACTGCCACTACCATAATCACTGTAATAATTCTGACCGGAGCTCATTGTTCTAAATTCAAATTTTCGTAATTTTAAAGTAAGAATTCACGACTTCACGTGTTCCTTCCGAGACATAAAGAGCGGGAATGCGGGGGTCTCATTGGTCGGGTTCGCCGGTGTCGGCAAACTGCAAAGAGCGTAATTAGATATTTTGTAAACAAACTAACTTTACTACGGTTGGTACCTCAGAATGTGGTTATGGATAAGTAGGTACCTACCTACTGATAATGATTTTATGCTAGGTCGACTATTTCGTAATAAATTAATTGTGCAACGTAATGCAAATTAAGTGTACTTAAATATTTCAGTTATTCTCTACCAAAGCATTAAAGAAGTTAAAAGTTTGGCGGGTTCAATACATGAGTCATGACCTTGAAAATTTCAAGCGACACATCGAATCACAGTTCCGATACCTATATTTTTCGTTTCAGATTTTAGTTGAAGTACCTACTTAAATACTTTTAATAAAATAGGTATCTAAAAACTTTTAAACAAAAGATGCATTTTTGCAAAACCAAAAGTTGCTGATGTTGTGCCATTTAGCGACATCTATTGTTGTAGTTAAGAACTATCGAGAACATGGATCTTTTCCTTCAACCGTCGGCGTCGCTCTAATCGCATAGATGGCGCTTTCTCAAGGAAAATTTTATTCTTGAGAAATAAATGTGGGTATATTTAAAAGAATAAACCGGCGAACTGTGGGTGTACATTGGTACACCTCTGCCTAACCCTTCGGGGAATACAGGCGTGATGGTATATTATTATTAATATTTTATTTAAAAGAAAAAAAAATGCATACGCACATAAAAAGGGGTAGGCAGAAGCTACTTGCTACAACAGTCACGTAGATATGATAATGAGTTCAAATAAAACAAAATATTTTTGCACATTGCTTTTATTACAGCCTCGATTAGTACAATAGCATAGGATCTCCGTAAAATACTGATTGCGTGAGGTACTAAGCACCTTAGTTACCTACATTACATTATTGTCCAACTGTTTAGGAAAATCGGAGTTTGCGCCTGCATTCACCTGTCCAATATGATCTACTAGATAGTTTCGAAATGTTTATAATTTAAGTTGGAATTTTGTTAGGAATGGCGTCGACAGGCCGATCGCATGAGATTCAGACACTTTCTTCCTTCTCTAACTCCAATTTCCGGCATTCAGTGTTAAAAGTGCGAAAATTGCACTCATGATAGTTATGCATTGATTTGCAAAGTTCCACTACAGCTATTTTGTTTTAATATTATTTGGTAAGCGTAACTGGGACTATGATACTGCTCAGGAGTGCAATTTCCGTTTAAAAGTGAACTAATTTGCAGCAGAATGTTGACATTACTAGCAGACTCTACTGTAAGCGTGAACGATTTTTATAAAAGCGCCATGTTAGTGTGTCTCTAGTACTCTAGTAAGGTCAACTTTGAGCCGCGAGTTTGACGCGGTAGGGTTGTTTAGTTGGCATCGATGAAGTATTCCTGTGCGGCCTTGGTGTCGGGCTTGATGGTCTTGGAGCCGGGCTTCCAGTTGGCGGGGCACACCTCGCCGTGCTTGTCTGTGTACTGGAAGGCTTGCACCAGTCGGAGCGTCTCCTCCACCGATCTGGGAATAACATGAGAAATATAAATAACTATGTACCTATATCGCACGTGATTATAACACCGCATGTACAAACTTAATTAAAACCAACAAAATACAAATAATGAAGTAAGTACATTTAACCGCATCACAAAGATAACAATTTGAAATTGACTGCTTTTAAATGGAAGTGTGTTTGTTTTTATTTTTGTACTACTTTTTAATAAATCTAACGACGTGCTGTATGAACAGGTAAATATATGATTTCGGTGTACCTTTTAATTGATAAGCACCCAAAGAAATATGCGACTAGAATTCATAATAATACAATATTATGTTTCCTTAATTATTCTTATCACAATAATATAGGTAGAACCATGCCATTGAAGGTCGTTGAATAACTACGTACATGAGAACCTGCAACTGACACGCACTTGGGCTGGGCTACACGATATTATCTATACTTATATGAAGAGGTAAAGTTTGTGAGGTTGTAGGAGTAATCTCTGGATCTACTGACCCGATTTGAAAATTGTTTTCCTTATATTAACATAACGCGGGTGAAATAGGCCACGCGGACGAAGTCGTGGTTAGTTTGCTATCATTATAAATGCAAAGTAACTACGTCTGTCTGTCTGTTACGCTTTTACGATTAAACCATCGGACCTTTTATGAGCGAACCTATCTAGAGAACGTTTTATTTTAATTATTGTAGTACTAGTATTTCTTGAACGTAGTAGGTATGACATGTAGTACGTGAAACGGGGCGTAATAACGTGATTACTATAATAGTTGTTTAATTGAACTTCTAAATGGACATTTCGAAGAATGTTTTTAATGAATATTACAGTTTACGAGACTCGTGTGGGAAGCTAATTCGTACTAACTACATGAAAAAGGGTATTTTAAAAGCTTGTACTACAGGTCAATCGTGTACAGAAATAACAAAATGTTCAACATACTATCACGTCTGTATTCCCTGTAGGGTTAGGCAGAGGTGTACCAATTTACACTCACAGTTCGCCGATATGTTTAGGTCCCATGTTATAGGGGGCGAGCCCATAACTATATAAAATATATAAAAAAAAAACTCGTACACAGGTTTTTTTTTGGTATCTAGGTTCAAAAACCTGCCTATCAAAGTTTGTGGTCATAGATAACTAAACCAAGGTTAATTTATTGTAAATTGTAGAACATTGAACACTTTTATTTTAGAGTTCTTTTTTGGGGTGATTGTTCTACATACCTTTCCCTATCTCTTTGGGAAATACAAGCGAGATGTCATTTTCTATAATCAGAAGTGATTAACTACACAACTAGCCTATTAATATTATACAAAAAATATACGTTACTATGGAAATTCTATACGGTTCCTAATAGAATCTTCGAGTATCGATAAGCAATCATTCAATGAACAATGTGTAATATGTTATAGTGCACATTTATCACTGTTAAAAGTTAACGTATAAAGGTTACCAGTTACGTAAACAACGAGTTTTATAATACTTTATGACCGTGTAGATTAGATAAGCGTGTTTCCATTTACCAACAAACTATTTGTTATAAATAAAATATCATAAAGCGGAAAGATTTTCTTTGTTTGTTTGTAAGTTTTGTAACGAATTGGATCCGAAACTACTGGACCGATTTCAAGCATGTTTCACCAATAGATCACTTTATTCCTGAGTAACATAGGCTTTTAACATCACGCGACGACACGGGAGCGGAGCAGTAACAGTAACCAATGATATAACTTAATGCGAGTGAAGTCTCGCGGTGACTATGGCGAGTGTTGGCCAAAATGTACTGACGATACTTGGGCCATCATATCATCATACCACCACGCCTGTATTTCCCGAAGGGTTAGGCAGAGGTGTACCCACAGTTCACCGGTATGTTTAGTTCCCCTATAATAGGGGCGAGCCTACTGCCACAAATCCTAAGTCCGAGCTGCTATTGATAATTTCATGGAAAACCCAATAACACTATGCTCGACCTGGGAATCGAACCCATGACCTCTAGCCAGCCATCATGTCTAGTGAGGAGTATATCTTACCGTCCGACAGGCAGGTCGTTGATGGTGATCTGTCGCAGGTTCTGGCGGTCGTCGATGACGAACAGTCCGCGGAAGGGGATGCCGGTCTCCTCGTTGAGCACGCCGTAGTCGCGCGCGATGCGGTGAGACTTGTCGCTGAGCAGCGGGATGTTCATGGGGCCCAGACCACCTGCGAATTAAGGGTTGATGTTAGATGAAATGTTTTTGGACGGTAACCCTGACGGTAATCCAGTGGTAAAGTGATTATTGCCGACTAAGGATATCTAAAAGGTTAATTCTAATGAATAACGTTTAAAATCCCAACCCACTTTTACCAAAATCACTAAATACATTTATTTTTTATTTAGAACATCATTGCATCCATGTCACATTGTTAGAAGGTAACAGACAGAAATGATAATTGAAACACGTTTAGCGCTAAATATGTTTAGTGACTTGTGGCCAAAGTGGGCCTTAAAGCCCAATTTAAATTAAAAACGTATAAAATGTATAGTCTCGATCTTATCTCAGCAACAAAAATGTAAGTAAATTAGATGCATTTTTTGAGAGATTGAGATTATTCTTAAATCTAAATATATATAATTCAAAGGTGACTGACTGACTGACTGAGATAGTGATCTATCAACGCACAGCCCAAACCACTGGACGGATCGGGCTGAAATTTGGCATGCAGGTAGATGTTATGACATAGGCATCCGCTAAGAAAGGATTTTCATCAATTCTACCCCCAAGGGGATAAAATTGGGGATGAAAGTTTGTACGAAACTTTGTCAATTTTAAACCGATCGAGCTGAAACTTTGCATGCTTAAAGCTACTATGACGTAGGCATCCCCTAAGAAAGGATTTTGATAAATTCCACCCCTAAGGGTATAAAATAGGGGATGAAAGTTTGTATAAATCTTCTTAGATTTTCGACTGATTGAACTGAAATTAAAGATTGGAGCTACTATGATGAAGACGTCGCTTAAATAGGATTTCGATAAATTCTACCCCCAAGGGGATAAAATAGGGGATGAAAGTTTGTATGAAACTTTGTCAATTTTAAACCGATCGAGCTGAAACTTTGCATGCATAAAGCTACTATAACGTAGGCATCCCCTAAGAAAGGATTTTGATAAACTCCACCCCTAAGGGTATAAAATAGGGGATGAAAGTTTGTATAAATCTTCTTAGATTTTCGACTGATTGAACTGAAATTAAAGATTGGAGCTACTATGATGAAGATGTCCGCTTAAAAAGGATTTTGATAAATTGAACCCCCATGGGGTTAAAATAAGGGATGATGGAGGATGTAAACATATTAGTTTGAACCTATCAGTACCTAATGGAACAAAATACCTAATTAATAATAATACTTCTTAACGCGAGCGAAGCCGCGGGCAAAAGCTAGTGTTAGTATAATTTACAACTTATGAATGAACGCAACGCAGCAGAAATAGATACTATGGTAGTAAGTACTTAACCAGAAAATCAAACAGCTTTAATACTTCTCATTACTGTAAGGTGTGCCAAAGACACACTAAATAAAAGGTTGAGCTATAAAGAACATTTTATTTTAATTGATAATATGTGATTAATTGGTGATAATGATAATATTTATATCAGTATTAATATGAACTTAACAATCAGTTGCGTGAATATGACGTGATAATGATAACTTATTTAGGTATATTACCCACTATGACTGTGCTTTATTTTTTATGAGCAAATAATGTGGTATGCAATTAAATGTAATCTCGGATTAACGACTCTATTAATATGTTCAGTGTACTTTGTTCACAATCCGATCAGCTTACAATAAGCCCAGCCGAAATTACGAAAGATGCAAGGAAATTGCCAAAATCTTAATAAACTTTCTGCTGGTAAAAAGATATCAAAAGTATAGTAAACTTGTCTAGTTCAGCATGTTCATTTAGTATTTTAGTTCCATACCACAAATAGATATTTATAAATAAATATTAATTAAATTATAAATAAATATATTAAATAGAATTATGTACTCAAAAATATCATATGAAACATTTATTTAAAAATGCAGGGAGTTTGATGTAAGTACATTCTTTTTAGTGGCTTCTGTATATTGATATAAATAATTTGACAATGACACTATAATGTGCATGCAATGGTCTCTTATAAATGAGGGATGTCTCCTTCATAATACTTTATGTTGAATATTATTTATTTGTTGTAGGTATATCATGTATCGTAAATTCGTCGCTCCAGCTGTTTGTATGCTTAGATTTTAATACAGTTTTCAGCAATACGGAGTGATTCAAGAGGAGGGTTTATACGTATAGAGAATCACGGTACGACCAAGGGGAGCGGAGCAGTAACCAAAGAGGTAACACTGCGGGGTACATTTCTAGTGAATAACAAATGTATTGTTAGTGCATACTAGATATGAGCGCTGCGCCGGCGCGCCGCCGCCGCCGTGATTCCCCCCGCGCCGCCGCCGCCGACACTAGGCGACGGCGCGCCGAGCGAGCCCTAGCTCGGTCAGGGCGGGGGGCACACGATGCGTTCGCTGCGTCGTGTTACATAGAAATATCTGTACCATGTCACACGATGCGCTGCGGCGCCGCACCGGATTTGCAACCACCGAGACGGGGCGGGGAGGGGTGAATGCGTTGCGACGTCGGAACGGCACCGATCAGTTGTTTATGCGTCAGAGCGGGAGCAGACGAGGCGTTGCGGCGCCGCACACTGGGGTCTGCTCTATGGAGGCAATGCCCAAAATCACATTTCCAAAATATGAGTAATAGGAAAAAAACTTGACGTATTATTATTGTTTAATAAATTTCACATCAGTTAAGGACGATATTATCAACACAAAGGTTATCTGTTTGCTTACATACTGCAGTAAAGTTCATTGTTTTCATTGTTGCTGCGTTTCAAAATGTTGAATACGGAACTTTTAAGTGTTCGTTGCTACTGCCCTATTAAAGTTAACACAAAACTATAAAATGGCAAGTGGAGATCAAGGTCAGTACTAATAAAAATATGATTAAGATTGGACAAATTCGATGTGTAACCTACCGTAATATTTTTTTACTTTTTACGAATAGTTGTAGAAGCGAAATGGACGATATCTAAATTTCGCGCAATGTTCTTTTGAAACGAATTATTGTTTTAAGCACCCTAAACCTTCTTTATTGAGAAACTAAAAACAATACCAAAAGAACTTTGCGCGAAATTTAGATATCGTCCATTTCCCTTCTACAACTATTCGTAAAAAGTAAAAAAATATTACGGTAGGTTACACAACGAATTTGTCCAATCTTAATCATATTTTTATTAGTACTGACCTTGATCTCCACTTGCCATTTTATAGTTTTGTGTTAACTTTAATAGGGCAGTAGCAACGAACACTTAAAAGTTCCGTATTCAACATTTTGAAACGCAGCAACAATGAAAACAATGAACTTTACTGCAGTATGTAAGCAAACAGATAACCTTTGTGTTCATAATATCGTCCTTAACTGATGTGAAATTTATTAAACAATAATAATACGTCAAGTTTTTTTCCTATTACTCATATTTTGGAAATGTGATTTTGGGCATTGCCTCCATAGAGCAGACCCCAGTGTGCGCCGCACCGCTCGTGTGCCCGTCGGTACGGTGAAATCTTTACGTTGTTATGTCGCGGCGGCGCCGCCTGCGCCCTAGCAGCCTCTGTTGTTGGCCCTAACTTGTGACGCATAAGCAACTGAGCGGTATCGCTCCGACGTCGCAACGCATTCACCCCTCCCCGCCCCGTCTCGGTGGTTGCAAATCCGGTGCGGCGCCGCAGCGCATCGTGTGACATGGTACAGATATTTCTATGTAACACGACGCAGCGACACCGCACCGGCGCCGCAACGCATCGTGTGCCCCCGCTCTTAAGGTCACGCCGCCGACGCCGCCGTCGCCGACTTCGAAAAGTCGACGCGCCGCCGCCGACAGTTTGACTGTCGGCGCTCATATCTAGTGCATACTGACCCTGCTTGCGCGGCGTGTTGATCCAGGCGAGGTGCGTGAAGTGCGAGTCTGTGGACGCGCCGATGACCTCGCAGCCGAGCTTGCGGAAGTCGTCCGCGCGCTCGGAGAACGCGATGATCTCCGTCGGGCACACGAACGTGCTGCGGGGAATACGGGAAACTTCGTGTAAAATATTGGACTATACGTATCAATCAGGAAATTTGGGTTCTAGAATTAAAAATGGCTGCCATTTGAGTACTTAAATGAAAACTTTTTATTAATAAAATTGGGCATAGGTACTACCCTTCCGCAACTTTTGTAGAATTTTATCAGAAAAACATCATTCCAATACCAGTCTCAATCTATCAAAAGTAAATCTAAATGTTGATAGATTGAGACTTTGATTTGAATTCGAACATTAGGTGAAGAGTTGGAAACACATTTCATCTGTTATCCAGATAGGTACCGGACGTAATAGAACATGGTCTCAACTTTAACATTCAATGACAATTTTTTTTCTGCAGTTCAACAATATGTAAAAAATAAAAACAGTAAGTGGGGTACTTACTGTTGATTTTTTTCCTAATCTATCATCTTCCTTTAGAAAATGGAATGAAATGATGTTTGCAAAGCTTGCGTCACAATGACTATTGATATTTAGTAAATCGTCAAACAACACTCCTTCCCAATTAGTTTAAACACACTATCTTATCGGTAAGTACCTATGTGGTTTTTTTTTATATCACTAACAGGGTCAGCGATCCCGAAAATTAAATTACATATAAGCACAAGTGAATAGATAAAAATATTTTTCAATTTGGAGTGATACTATAAGGCCGTGGTGATTTAGATAGCGTTTACGACCAACAATTGAAAAAACTAACTACTTCCAAGTATTTTATTGATTTGATTACATTTTTACTAACTTTAAAAAGCTGAAGAATTTGTTTGTTTCTTTGAACGTAGGAACTCATCGCCGAAACTAATGGTCCGATTCTTAATTTTTTTTCGCTAATAGGAAGCTACGTTATCCCTGACCGAAATAGGCTACATTTCCTTTTAAAAAAATTAGGTTCCATAAGAAAATTCACGAGGGCAAAGTTACGGGCAAAAGCTACCTAAACATTGAACAGTCTATTAGTTTAACAGTTTATTTGTTGCCTATTAGTCGTTATTATTACACCGCATTACTTGGCCCCCCTCTAAGATAGAAGAAGACGGGAAGAAAGGTCAGGTAATGCAGGCACTTACTGTATCAATGAATTTGATCTCTACATTGAACGAATAAATGTGAAACGTAGTTTGACATTCCCAACACATCGTATTGCCGCATAAACTCGTTTGAACAAACACTAAATGTTTCTTATGAAAACATTTCACATCATTCATCATTCCGTCACATTGCTGGGGACAATTAATAGATGACTGAATGACGCAGGGGAATAGAGAATTAAGCTATTGTCTCAATGAAGAAGCGAAATCTTGTCCGATATTATTTTATTATTGTTATTGTCACATATTTTGAAATATAGTCACCTGAACTTGAACACTCTGTGTATGTAATATGCATATTTCCTGTATTGTTTTATGTCCCTTAAATATATAAATATTAACACAATAGTTGTTAATTACACCGCGTCACAATGCGCAGGAGTTTTTATGACTCACGACGCTAGAAACCGTTTCAATTAAACCAGAGGTGCTTGCAACGGTGACGTGTCGCTCAAAGATCACAATAGCCAGATGCGGTGGAATGATAATATTATACTGGCATTACACTGAGATTGTTTACTGGCAGAGCATTTACCGTGTAATTGCTGCCAGCTGATTAAGCAAATTGTCCACAAGCATCGAATGCTTGATGATCGAATGGTTTGGTTTTGCAAATACATAAAGCATAAAGAAGTTATGTAAGTACCAGAATGTGTGAAGATGAAGACCAAGCTCAGAAACAACTGTTGTTTACGGGCCCTCCTGTGGGTGGGTGTACCTTACACCTCTGCCTAACCCTTCGAGGAATACAGGCGTGATGGTATGTGTAAAAGAAACGCTATATTATCCGCCTGATAAATGAAAAAAAAAATGCAGCTTTCTTTAAGGTTATTACATCGGCCGATGTCCTTGAGGATTTGACATCTGTTCTATTATTTTTTTAATTTAGCGCCATCTACCGATATTCACTATGCTACGATAAAAGGAACTTAACATTAAGCAAGAACACAGATGTGTCGCAGAGTTGTCATTGTTTTTGCCTATTTTATTCGCTCTCTGAGAGATTTAATACCTACATTTTGTTCTTATATTATGTATTATTTGGTACATCGTAATTTATATTTATTTTGTTATACACGTTACTTTTACATCGTTCTGGAACCAAAAGCCATAAACTCTGTCATAGTAACAAAAACTATTGGCTAAGTATATTATTTTCAATAAATAACATTAAAATTTAATTTGAACTGCCTCGTTAGCCTATTGGTCCTAAGCACGACTGCTACTCTAGAGGTCCTGGGTTTCGACTCCTAGGTTGAGAAAAAGGTGTTATTGGGATTTTCTACGAAATTCTCAGTAGCAGCCCGGAGTTTGGATTTGTGCCCGATAAATGGCAATAGGCTCGCCCCCTTTTACATGGGACCTAAATGTACCGCCGAACTGTGGGTGTACATTGGTACACCTCTGCCTAACCCTTCGGGAAATACAGGCGTGATGATGATTGTTTAATTTGTGAAATAATGAGAACTCGAAGTAAACGCTTCTTTGCAGTTTATGCATATTTGTGTGTAAACCTTATCGACTATACAAATGCGAACGGTAGCCTTTGAAAAATCCATTCATCGATCAGGCAGAAACGCACTAACATCTTGAATGACAAAAACTTTGACTTTGACTCTGACTTTGACTTTTGACAAAAAAAGTCACAAATTTTCAAATTCTTTGAGACGTATTAAAAAAAATAACGCCAATAGTAATTATTACTTTACTGGAGTTCCTGTGTTTCGGCTCCCGAATGATGTAAAAGTAACCGTGTAAATAAAATATTCACTTATCGGTTGTCGGAAACGAAAATAGTTAGGATGACCTAGCTTTCAATATTTATCTAACTAAGCACGGGTGCTACTATGTGGTACATTCTAAAGGTGATGACCAAGTAAGTGCTTATCGGATCTCAGTAACGGAAATAGTTGTGCTCATACATGATACATTCTGAAAGTTTGGTAAGCAAATAATTAAAAAAGAAACATCTAAATCTATGTTCTAACAAAAATAAACACCAAAGAAATAATGTATCTACTAAAAGAGTAGGTATGTACCATAGATATCCGTGGTATTTTCCAATAATTTTGGAGAGCTCGGTCAAGCATTTGTTTTTATACATAGGCATAGTAGTCGGGCTTACTCTATGATAGATACAAAAACTAAACGAAATTACAAATTTGTTTTTATTTATTTACGAACTTAATTTCAATTCTTATTTTACGAAATATTTACATTTGTACTATTTACAATATTGCTTCATTCATAAATTATTCAAAAAGTGAACTTTTGGTTTTTATTTTGAAAAAAATAACATGCGTATAGTCCACCCTTGACAAGAGCCATCAAGGCACTGAAGTTTGGCGTCTCAGGCATAGCGGGGGTGCCTCGTGGGGGGAATTGATGAAATTTCAAGTTTTTAGTTATTATTACAAAATCTTAACAGAAACAAGAAAAAGTAAACAATGCGAATTGTTTGATATGTCATTACATATTTTTAGGTATAAAATTCATGTCGAACTATTCAGCCGTTTTACCAACAATTTGCAATTTAGATTGAAAAATTACCTGTTTAAAATATTTTTTTCCGAAATTTGGGCAAGTTTATTACAATTCTAATCAATGCGAACTGTTGAGAATGACTTTAAGTATAACATATATTTTTTATGTGGAAAACGTACGGAAGGATTCCTCAACAAATTTCTTTAAACATAAGGTGTTTTTAGGACTTGAGCGATGTAATACCCTTAAGCACGCCTTATAACACACTTGATGTCAGCAATGACGCAGTCCAAGACGATAACGCCTTCTAAAAAATCCTAATCCGTAATATCTTTATCAAAGCGATACACAAGCCAGTCTAAAGTACAGAGAAAATGTTTGCAAAAGAAAACACACCACAAAACCGTCTCCATAACGTACACAATTCTGCAACCAATCCTTTTCCGTTTTACCCATTTCCTCTCTCTCGGCTAGTGTCAGTCGTTCCTTGGTCAGTCTTAGGACCTTCCTGGTACGTCCGCTGACACGAGCAGACTGCCTTCTGTATAATGTGCAGGAGAGATGGAGACGGGGAGACCACGGCTTTCGAGAGCTCGTCCTTGACTTCTTCAACGATGTGGGCCTCCCTAAACATATTGCTTGTCCTTACATAATAATATAACACTACCTATTAGTGTTTTGGTTGCACACATTTGGATGGCAGGTTTTGTAATCAAAGGTTAGGCTTGAACTGTGAGATATAGTTAAAGGTAGAATATACGGGATGTAAAATAACATCACAATAAATACGCATCAAATTAAGCAACATTGAGCAGAATCACTTTTATTTAGTGTGCATCATCACTCTATTCATGATAGTAGATACGCATTGTAACACACGAAAAACGTGCTCACGATTGCATTTAATAGTACGGGGGTCATGGATGTATTTGTAGTTTAGTAAGAACATTTCAAACTATTGTTCGACAAAGAACTTTGGCCTTCTATATCTCCGTAACCAGGTTCCCTGGCAATGATGTGAAAAACATGTAATTTTCGGCTCCATTAAGCGTCTTTTTAACGCCCTTTATAAATCTTTATCCAATATAACGATATGGCGTGAGAATTCGGTACCCTGGCAAATGGTGTGCAAAGCTGAGTTACATAGTACGTCATATCACAATGAAAACCGATATGTTAACACTATCAAATTGTTATGTAAACTAAAATAAATTACGGATTTAAATAGATCCTATAAATGGAACAGTTTACTTGGCGGCATTATTAATTAGATTCGATTGGAATTAGGGTTGCAACAATAAATTGTAACGTTTTACACAGAACATTTCTAATGTATCACGAATTTGATTTGATGTTACACAGGTTAATCTGTATAGAAGCTAGGCATAAACCATAATCGGCTTAGAACATTACTTATGTATCTCTAATTACACAATTAAGCAATATATAGCTATATCTGAGAAATAGAACTAAGTAACTGAACCGAGTGAGATAATGGGTGAGTGTGATAATTATAAATTTGTGGCACTTAGGCATTGCTCGCATTTTCTCTGTAGTCGGGATACAACGGCATACTTTAGACTTTACTTCCACATATTGGCAGCCCTGAGTTGAGTGGGTTACGTACTAGATGATTGTGTGGTAATGAATGCGACCGGTTTGTGGCGGATGTAGTGCGGTCGGTTCAAAGAACTGAATAGGTAATTTGTTTTACACAATGGTTGAACTTTTATAAATCACAGTATGCACGTAGGGAAGGTTAGATGATGTTTTTGTCATTTTGCAGTCAAACTTAAAAGCATTCCGAAAAAATATTAGGCCATTTTTCAAAATAGGTGCAATTTACTGTTGTTTTTTATGGCCGGCCTTTAACCCATTTCTGGGTAAATGCCTCCCCTCCTACTTCCCCCTGTGTTGTGCCTTCTCTCGCCAGATATCTAGTAAAAAATGCCCAAGGCATTTAGTCCGTAAAGTTAGATAAATCAATATTTGTTAATAGGCTCAGAAAATATTCCATCACGAGAGCTGCTGTTTTTGGTAGTATTTCTAACTGAATTGATTAGCACAGTATGTAAGGATGAGACAACATATTCTAAAGTTATGACACATTTTTACGGCATCGTGTTTCTACCCCATGTGTCATATTGAGTCTATGAACTTAAATGGCCTCGTAAGAGATTAGCGACGCCGCCACTAAACAATGGACGCATTGACACAACACGCATAAAGCAAGCTATAAAGATAAGGATCGCAAAGATGGGAACTAGCCTGATAACACTGTCCCCGAGTTTATTTACAGCGAGAGTTTACAACAATAAATGAAATTAGCGTCTCACACTGGTTTCAATTATTGAAGCGATGACAATGATGAATGGTTATATGAATTTAGACAATACCCGTACAATAATAGGTAAGTACACATATATTTTTATTCACTATCTGAAAAAGTGACAGACGCTACGTAGGTATCTGTCACTTTTGTAAGCATTAAAGACGTCACTATCGAAGGATTTATGGAAACCCTAGCGCGTTTTTAGGCCAACGGATAGTTTCGGAAGTCGCGCTCAGAGCGTAACTAAGATGGTAGATGCGTATAAATAAACGATACAGATGGAGTTTTCGGACAACGTAAGGTAGTCCGCACTATCACTGAAAGTAACACTTCCACAACCATACCTTCGGGAGCCCAAGGATTTGTCATAATTTGAACGGCGCGGGCGTCCGGGGGTCGTTAGAGGGATTTTCAAAAGTGTCCGTGAACGAAAGTGAACATGGACTAGCAGGTGGCGTTATGTGGTTCTGCCTACCCCCATGGGAAAACGTCGTATAGATTCATACATAAACTATGTAGGTAGGTATGTCCGGAGAATCCCGATAAATTGAAAGATAAGCAACGAAAAAATGTGAACATTTTAAATTTTTTTGTGAAAATAAAATCTCAGCATTGATCGGGAACAGCTCAATTTTAACCAAACGTCCAGGGTAAGTATCAGAAAATTTGTCTGGCGGTGGCAATCTAGGCAATGGCAGCCCTAGTAGGTACCCTATAGCTTGGCAAGGCAAGTTCATGTTACAAATAAGGTTCACAATTGTATACTCACAAGTCCAGAGGATAGAAGAACAGCACAACATATTTGCCCTTGAAGTCAGAGAGAGCGATGTCCTTGAACTCGCCGTTGACGACAGCGGTGGTCTTGAACTGCGGAGCGGGCTTAGTCAGCTGGAGAGGCATTTTGTTAAAGCTGGAATTGATTACAACCTTATTAGTTTAGAAATAAGGCTATAATTTAACTGCAGACGAAATAGGTACTTCTGTCATTTCTTATTTTTTGTTAGATGGCTTTTTTGTGTTCTAATGATGAATGTGATTATGTGACGTTAAAAAATATATTTGGAACTGGTAATTATTTCGAACTAAGTACTTGAGTATGGTATTAATATAATCTTTTTATATTAATAAATAATACAATGTAATGATTAATGATGGTTGGTAATGATAAAAAGGCAATTTCCTACGAAAACAATGTAAGTATTATAATTATGTTCCTAATTATTGTAATACGAAGATATTTATTAATTCACCAAAGCATTCTAGATACTTTAATCACTTTTTAAACTTCAAATAAACGGAAGGAACACGACTTCTAAAGCACTAATGAGTCCGATTACCTAAATTAATAATCTTTTAATGAACCAGACAAACGAATTAACTTATCTCCAGAAGTACCTACTAATAGGTACGTAACATTGCACGTACAAGATATCAATCGTTATCAATATCCGTGCTGACTGCAGAGTCCCTATTCAATTCAATGAAGTGATTATGAGAGTCATGTATCAACTTCCTGATACCAGGATATTCCCAGACTTTCAAGAAGTTCCAAAATAAACGGTGACCAACAAAAGTCGATAAACAATGTTACTTTTAAATAGCCGCGAAATATCACAATCAACTGTTATTCAGTATTTTAGGCAATACCTAAGATTTCCATTTTGTCTTTATTTTAGATCTATTTCATATTTCCTTTGATATTGTGCTCAATAATAAGATACCTAATAATAAATAAGAGATTTAAAAATCTGAAATGTTAAACTACTTTTGTAACTGTAGCTATCATGTTCTGGATAAAAAATTGTAAATTAAGCGACTACCTACATTTTACAATGAATCATGAAACTGTCTTGTTAGGTTTTGTGTTCCAAAACTTCCAAACAGTTAACAAAATTGAGTCATAGCTCTAGCTAGAAGCATGCGGTTTATTATGCAATGTAAGTAAGAGGCCTATCACGATGTCTATGCAGTACCGTTATTTATGAAGCAATCACGTTAGAACGTAACGAGAACAAGGAACTTGATGGATCACGGATTGTGGTTGATGTGCGTATGCGCAGTAGAAGATTAATAAAAAAAATACTGGCTAAATATTAAAGAAACAAAAAGCGAGTTAATAAATATTAAAAACTTCTAAAATGTTCTGAAATAATTGTGACGAAATATCGCGAAAAATAGAACTTAAGTAGTGTTAAGATTCAGAGTTTTTGAACTTGAGAACATCTGTTCTCAAGTTCAAAAACTCTGAATCTTAATTCATAATATTAATCTATTATACTATTATTTTATTAATCTGAATATTAATCTTGATAATCTTATCAAGTAAGATTCAAAATCAACTTTGAAAATCAAATAATGTACTTAAAGAATTAAACTGAACATTGGAACTGAATATAAAAAATAATAATAATAATAATTTAGGTACTATTTATAAATGCAAGCTAACACAAAAATAATATTATTTAAATAAATATTCACGGCACCAATTCACAGAAATATTTAAATAAAAATTGTAGAACTCACTTCCAAGACGTCTTATCACTGAGAACACTGACGGTCAACTGAATTACTGAATTGAAGCACGGTAATATAATAATACAGTACTCCAACTTCATACAAACGGACGAAACGCGAGCTATACCTACGCGCCTCGCTCTGGGGTGCGCGCCGGGTGCAAACAGTCACGGCTGCAGTCTAGTGAAACTAGGAACAAATAACTTTTCTATGGACTTTACATGGCAAATAATGGTGGATATTGCTATCACACTCCCTCAGTCCGGTTTCTCTTTCTTCCGTCAAGTGTCAGCCATGTTACTTGTCAAAACTTCATTTCGTGCTGTTTGTTTTGAATGTAAATGCTTGTTTGATTGTGAATTTTAACTTTTTAAAGTGTAATTTAAGAAGAAGAAAGTGTAATTTCTCATCAAAATTAGTGACGGGTGATCAGAGGTGTACTTTGAATCAAAATGCCACCGAAAAGACGGTTTATTACTTGTGAAATTTGTGAAAATCGAGCAACTCGTTCGAATCAAGAAAAAAGGATGTTTATGGCGAGATTTCCTATAGATGAAGCCCGGTAAGCACTTTAATATTATACTTTGCAGCCTTAAGTAAGTAAAGCAGGCTAGAAACAAATAATATTAGCAAATTTATCTCATTTAAATTTGTGTGCTAGTGATGTACTGCAACTGTAATATCCACATATCGATAACAACGATACAAAATAATATATATGATTTTAACCAAGAAACATTGACTTAATTTTAAATTTAAAAAAATTTCAGATGCAAACAGTGGGTCAAGTTTGTGGGTAAAGAAGATTTGATATATGTTCCCATTGAAAAGTTGCATACATTAAAATATGTATGTGGAAACCACTTTGACAAAAGAGCATTTAATAAAAAAAATAATCGCCTTAAAAATTGGGCCATACCATCAAAAAATTTGAAAGCTGATCCACTTCCCGATGAAATGTTGCTTGAATTTCCATGTCACATTTATTCAAACATTGACGTTACAACTACAAACACGTCTCAAGGGATAAACGACAATGAAGATTCATTATTCCAGGCCGGACCTAGTAACTCAGGTACAATCTCTTATTCTCAATTTTGTTTGGCAGCTGAACTTTTTAGAACTTTAATACTTATAGGATTTTGGTTCTATTTTTATGTTGCAATTTGTTCCAGATTCATGTACAGCAGGACAGCAGTTGTTGGCTCCAGAATCAAGTGACAAGAAAGAAATTCAATCACGTAAAAGAAAACTGACACCTAGCTCAGGTAAATATAGTTCATTTCAATTATACTTTACTAAACACTACAGGGACAGAAAGTACTAGCATATTTTTTTAGTATTCTTTCTGAATATCGATACCAGAAGTATCAATTAATGTAAGGGACAAAACACGGTTTTTCAGGAGAGCCAAAAAACGATTTTATTTTTTTAAATCTGGGTATAACTTTTTACTGTCTGCTCCAATTTTAATTGTGTCTAGAGCAAAGTTTCTTAGAATTTCCTCTTCTTTCATGCTCTAAACGAAAGATTTAGGAATACCCAGCGGATTAAAATATAGCATGTCCTTTACATTAAAAAAATATGTTTAGTTGTGCCTTACGTTACTAATATTTTATGTGTAAACCGTCAAGCATAGTGTAAGCAGCAAGAGAAATAGAAAATTATACGTAATCCTATTGTAAAGGACTTTTACAGTGTTGCAATTTGATGTAACTATAGATTATCTACTAAAATTATGGTATTTTAACACCATGGAAATAGGTTCTTTGCATGATTAATGTTAGTTTCAGCTTAGCTATCACAGATTTAAATGAAAGGAGATGGCTAAATGGAAGTATAGACCACTGCCCCATGTGCCAGGTACCATGTATAAATATGGTACTAGGTACAATGTAATGCTGAATGGCTAAATATTAGTATTTCATGTAAAAAAGATTCAGATACTTTTTGGGAATAATAATAATGGTAAAATAATATTGCCTAAAAAGGAAAAACAGGTGTGTGACAGTATATAATTTTCTTCAACTGACAAAAAATAAAACGAAAAAGAATAAAACTAAATAAAAACGAAAATGAGGTTGTATAAGCGAATGTTTGTGATGAAAAAGTTTTTTTTTTAGATACTTTATTATGTTTAATAGTTCACGAAAGTGCTAGGAAAATATTAAACACTACATAATTCATGAATGATTTTTTAAATATTATGAGGCTATGTAAGATTCATATACATTCCAGAATGTATCTGGCCCGGGGGCAGTCATTTAGCCATCACATTTAGAAATAATTCTTAAAAAACTCTAATCATGAATTAAAGTAAGGGATATGCTATTTAAATCGACTGAGGTTGTAAATTATTAACACTATGACTTACTTTATTTTTCAGAGAAAAAAAAATGTAAACGTCCGTTACATCATTTTTTTTTCATAAATCGTTTTACGCAGGCCAAATTTTTTTAACGTAAGGGATTTTTTTTTAACGATAGAATTTTTTTAATAATACCAATCGATAGAGCAGAAAATTCTGAATCCAATGATGTATATAACTCATTTTCGCCAAAATGTCCCTTACGTTAATTGATACTTCTGGTATCGATATGTATAAAAATGTCAACCAATGAAAAGTTTAAAAAGTAGTACCACATAATTACTGTGGCGTAGCGCTAACTCATTAATTTCATTCAAATTTACAGAACCATCAACTTCAAGACTGCATTTGTCTGACCATGATTATTGCACAAAAAAGGAGATAGTGCTTTCACCTAAAAGAAAAAAAAGGTCAAGCTCAGGTATGATGTACATTTATTTCTATGCATTCTCGTACATAAAAGATATGTGGCGGCAATATTTTAAGCTTGTATGGTGTAACCTATCCAAAACTGTTTCTTTTTGATTTTTTACATGCTTTTATTTAACTTGCAATGTTTGTATGTTTGTTTGATTTCCACCCACTTTATGTAGTTGGATTGACTTGAAATTAAGAGGAACAAAACTATAGAACACTGTGCGTGAGGTGACATGAATTTATTTTAAGTAATTAAATATTTCATTCAATTGCAGATTTAGAAGTGACACCTCGAAAAAGAAAGCTGATAAAAAAGATAAATACGTACAAGCGCGAAATAAATGTTTTACGAGAAGGAAATATAATGCCACGTATCAAGTCATTAGCACTAAAAACTCTGATTAAAGCATATATACGCAACCATGACAGAAAACCTGGAGGAAAACGATGGACTCCTTTAGAAAAAGCATTGGCTATTGCTATATATAAGAAGTCACCTCGCACATACAGACATCTACAACATCTAATGGCATTACCAAGCGTTAGAACCTTGCAAACTCTTCTTCAAAGCATCGAGCTAGAACCAGGTATCAGTCCAACTATCATGGATCATCTTAAAAAGAAAGTTGCAAAATTAAATGAAAAAGACAG
The DNA here is from genome assembly GCA_932526535.1 of Caradrina clavipalpis. Lineage (NCBI taxonomy): Eukaryota > Metazoa > Arthropoda > Insecta > Lepidoptera > Noctuidae > Caradrina > Caradrina clavipalpis. The sequence continues at coordinate 583,962 of OW052089.1, forward strand.
GTTATGTGCTTTGCTTTTCGATGAGATAGCTTTAAAAAAGCGCCTTATCTTCAATCCAAGGACAGACAAAGTTAATGGATTTGTAGACTTAGGTGAAAACCAGCGTAGATCTTCAGAAATAGCTGATCACGCTTTGGTATTCATGCTTCAAGGTCTACACAAAAAAATGAAGCAACCAATAGCGTATTACTTTGTGAAAGGTACAGTATCAACCCAAAGCCTGGCTGTTCTTATTAAAGATGTAATTAAGGCTGTTACTGATGTTGGAATTACCGTGATTACCACAGTATGTGACCAAGGGCCCACAAATATTGGCAGTTTAAATTTACTAAAGAATTGGTGTGGCATCCCAAGTACCTACAATTATTTCTTATTACATGACATGAAGATCTTTATAATGTTTGATATTCCACATTTATTTAAATCGCTCCGAAACAATTTTCATAATGGAGGAGAAATTGTAATAAATGGAAAAAAAGGAAAGTGGTCTCACTTGCTAGATGTAGCAGAAAAAAATCAAAGTACATTACACTTTAAAAAATTGACAGCCCTACACGTGAATCCTACATTTAGAACTAAAATGAAGGTCAAGCTAGCTGCTCAAGTTCTAAGTAATACTGTTGCTGCCATCCTAAAACTTATGGCTGAAAAGTACGGAGATAGTGTCAAAGCCAAAGAAATCTTAGAGACTGCACACATTGTAGAAAGCCTAGATCGACTTTTCGATTGTACCAATGGTCCCTCGTCCAGAAAAGACATAATCAGGAACAGAAGAGAAAATGTCTCCAAGAAAACGAACCATGTTGAATTGTGGAGAAATTATAAAAAAAAAATGAGTACAATGTATTTCCTCAAATCTGATAGCTTTCTGAGACTGAAGAACGTAAGATGCGTCCAGGGATACGTTACTTCGCTGTCATCGTTGGAAGATATTTGGAAGTATGTTGAGTCGAAAGGGTTCAAATACTTAAATCTTCGGCAGTTGAATCAAGATTGTTTAGAAAACCTTTTTGGCATGATACGACAACATTGTCCTACAAGCAATAACCCGACGTGTCATCATTTCACAGCTGCTTTAAAATCCAACATTTTGACGAAATTAAGTTCGCCAGTTGGTAGAGGGGCAAACTGTGAAGAAGATAATTGTGAAGCAATCATTGATTTCGAAGATTTCTTTAGGCAAATTGAAAATTCAAAAGCCGTTCGATTTGAAAACCGGTCTCCTGAAAAACTTTTGGAACAATATGCTGGAATTCCCGTTCTACACTTACCCGAAGTTAATGATGCTGTCCTGCCTGACGATTTTGAATTTCCAGACGATGATGCGGAACATGTTCACATGGAAAATAATTTGTTCGAATCGTTCGAAAAGCAGCCTACTGTATATGTTGCAGGGTATATAGCCTTAATGGTGCTAAAAAAACTGCGGTGGCAATGTGAGAGTTGTGAGCAAAGCTTAAAAATAAAAGACCCAGAACGATGTGAGTCATCAATGTATAGCTACATACAACTTCGTGAGTGGTGGCAAGATAAAAAAAGTCTTACATACCCCACATTAAATCTGTGCAAATTAGTCGACACTGTTACATCATGCTTTGAAGTTCAAGTTAAACCTATTCTTCATGAAAGAAATATTTCTCAGCAAGCCGTTACGATGATGTTGTCAAAATGTGACAATTTGTTGTGGATATGTGATGACCACAAAGATCGTCTGCTCCATATGTTACTGGTTCGTCTGAGTAATCTTTTGATAAGGAATGAATGCCATCATACAAATCTTTCGTTTGTTAAAGCTGAAGACTCAACTGCCGACATTATTAAAAGATCACAGCAACAGGGTATCGCAAAATAATAATAAAAAATTATAAAGAAACAGTTTTTTTATTTTATTTCGGGTCCGCATTTAAGTCCAATCTTGTATTCGTACCAAACATCCCCTTATCAACACTGGACTCATGAATACGGATTCGATACTTACCTAAAATAAATAAAAATATTTAGTAGTAACCTCGGTTTCTACCCTGCATAGTTTACCGATATCGATAAAAAGCTATTTGTTAAATGTTAAGCACTATTTGGTTTGTTAGGTTGGTACTCCTGATGTTGTTTGACATCTTTGTGGTATTTGATGGTTATGTTGGTATTGGAATGCCATGTAAATTGATTCTATTGGCTAGTATGGAAGTCCCGTCTCTTAAACGTAGTGATTATATACTCTCTGCACGGCTGTACCGCAGTGTCGAATGGACGGTGTGTGGTTTTTTTAACAATAACCGCGCGATTTTTTCTCTAAAAATCAGTTAATATGACGAGTAGGAAATATTGTGCTGTTTTTGGTTGTATGAATTCGTCAATAACGCATCCAGACATAAGTTTGTTTTAAATTAACAATAAAGCATTTCGTACGACTCAGTCGAGGCGCAAATATTTTTCGGTCGCAAATTTATAAGCCCGATTTGTTTTTCAAACAAAAACATGTTTTTTTAATTAAATCTACCAATCAAAAAACAACACGCATTTTTATTGAACACTTCCTATTCAATATACAAAGTATTTCATTTATTTATATAAAAAGGATATTTACAATCACAAAACTAAATAGAAACAGAAAGTAGGCAAATGTAATTAAAATGCTGGAGACGGGTAGCCCTAACGCATGTTTACGTACCGCGCGGCTGTAGGCATTTATTTCTATCATGCGGCCGAGTTACACTACTGTATTATTATATTACCGTGATTGAAGCGTCATTCTCAACGTTCACGTAAATCGATAAGATAAAATTAAACTGTAGGTAGTTTAGCGCTTGTATATGTCACTACAAATACTTAAATGGGCTTAATTTGTTGAACGATACTATTGTAGGTTTTTTGATAGATCTGATAATTTTTCTGTCTGGCTGGCTTTTTTTGATAAAATCTCGCTTGATTAATTAAGGTGACGTGAGTTTGAAGTTAGCTGTTATCTCGCATAGAACCTACCTACTATGAGTTAACAGCTCACTTCTCCTAATATGAGGGACTGAGGGAGTCTTTTTACAGAATAACAGTTTCTTGAAAAATACCTCCTGTAAGTATTCCTTAAGAAACAGAGTTCAACAAAGATTGCTAAAATTATCACTTGAAAATATTTAGTTAAGTACCTTGAAAGTGTTAGTTAAGTTTAATACCAACCTAAGTAAAAAGTTGAATATTTTGAAATTAAACGTAAGTAAAATTCTCAACTAATACTAGCTACGATAATTTATTTATATTTGAAAAGGTCGATTCCACTAATCGCCTTGACCTCCGATAACTATGGGAAATTATGCAATAGACAGCATATTGCTTAGTTTCCCAACTACTAAAAGGGAATTTTTAATGCGACTTGAAACCTTCATAACAAAATACATTTTCTTTGACAAAAGCTAATAACTTAAAGAACACGAAACATCATTAAGAAGCAACAATGTTTATGTTATGCTTATATGCTATAATTATGTAACATCGCCGTGGTTCAGTACAAGCCGAGAATCTTCCATGGTGCAAAGTTACACAACCATGTTATCTGCTGAATGTCAAAGGTTCACGATAGATCGCTCTGTAAGAAAATAATTAACACAGTGTGTTATAGAATAGTTATTACATGTTTATTTTAGATACTGAATAATAACAAAATTATAAAAGTTAAATTGAGGGGACCAAATTGGTAAAGAATGATTCGGGAATAAGAACATTTTAAATGAATAAAATTGCTGAATGAGGTAGGTAACCAACAAGTAACGATCAATAGCTGGCTGGAAATTCTACGAAAGGTACAAGTCACAATCGATTAGAAAGAAAAGCTACCTCAGGTTCATCATTAGATAACGAAGAAGGGCAATCGTAAAAAAAAAGAAAATTGCTTTAAAAATCGAATAACCTTAAAATTTCAAGGAGTACAACAAATATATGAAACAATCCGTAGCTAAAAACCATTAAGGCGCGTGGCCGTGCAAAACGCAGCGGCAGCCGTTTTTAGGGCAGTTTTTAGGAGCCCACTTCTCTATATCAAATAGAAATACCAACTAATAAAAAATACGTTAAATTTCTACACATTCTTGACTCGAAAATGGTAGATTTATTTTTAACTTTTTAGTAACATAATGCTTAATTATAGGGTCATAACGAAACTACAGAAATGAGAAATAATAATTTTTGACATGCATCTCCTCGTAAAGTGAACATTATTTTGATTTGCGACTTAAACTAATAATTAGGCAATTTAATAAAGAACATTATGCTAGTTTTATTTTTTTCAAAACACGAAAATTTGATTTTATATAGATTTTACTCTAAAATCTGAGCGTATTTCCTACGTATCTCTTGCGCCGCGTTAGTGTGCCGCCAAAGGGACAAATGCTCAAGGTTATTTGGTCAGGGTAGCGCCTTAAAGATGCAAGGAACTATGGTTATCAAGCGCGCTATGACGGCGAAGACATTATAATCTGCGGCCAACCACGGGTCAATCGTGGTATTCATGGTTTTGTTTCGAAATTCAACGCGCTTCTAACTCTTGGTTTAAAAGCAGAATGTAAAATCATCAGAACAATTTCACGTTATAACAGCCTTGTAAAATCCTTTATATGTAACGAAATAGTCGAGTTAATAATAGCTCGAATCTTGATTTCTTATTCTAGTTAAAATTCAAGGTCAGTAATTCAATGTCCTATACTCCTATGTAGTATCTTATGATAGTTGATCTTGTAAAAGAATAATCTACGGAAACAGAGTAATTCTAAATTATTGTAGAATGAGATGCATCAGAAACGCTCAAGAAGTTTCAAGTTCTGGCTTGCTGCAAACTTGGCACATTCGATCAGTCTGAAAGTTCCAGCGAAGTTCCATTCAGGCACCAAGAGAATACTTCGACTACCAATGAGCCTCATACTTCGCAAGTCTCTATATCTTCAGACAAGATTCTACCGGTTTTCCAACTATACTACTACTTATCATCTTGGTTCTGCAAAACTAAACTACAATTTCTTTAGTTTTATAAAAAAAACTAACCGATAATATTGAGCGATGTATCGCCGAAAATGCTGCGGTACCCATTGGTGGACAATGACATCATCCTTAACCTCCCTCCACAGTCCAACTAGCAGGCGCTTGTTTCCATTTAATAAATGATCACCGAGTACTCCACATGTAAACATGTTTTTTACAACGGATTCCAAGTTTCTGATCCTGGGAAGGAGGGCAACCGTCCGTTATGAAGGTTTCTCATGACCTAATGAGAAAGTTTAGACTGATAATGTGGAAAGCTGGGAACCTATTACTTTTGCTAAGAGAAAGGCTGTGTCGTCCTATGTATGGCACATTGTTTTACGAACAACCAAGCCGTTGTCTACTACAAAAGGCAATAAAATAATAATCAAATTACTTGGTAAGTCAGATCTTTAAGACTATTTAAATTAGGTTTTTTTGGGATCTTACTTCTGCAATCAGATAAAACAATCGTCAAACTTGTGCAGTAAAATAAATAGGTACTAGTGCGAAACCGCACTCTGGGAAGATAATACTAAGACGTTTGTGAAGGTTTATCTTGAAGATGATAAGACATCCTCATAAAGATAGGGATGAAGTTATATAATTCAAGTGTTTGCCATACGTTAATGTTTATCAGCTTTTCACATGAACCGCCTAGCTTAGAACTAAAAAAATAAAAGAAAATTCAGTTCGAGTAGAACTTTTTTCATTGAACGGTCATGTTTTATGTATTAAAATACTGATATTCAGCTGCATCCGGTTCGACTGGAAGCCGACCCCAACATACTTAGTTGGAAAAAGGCTAGGCAGGTGATGATGGTCATGTTTTATGTATCTAAACGTATAAGCGATATCTAAATTAGATATCGCTGGTGTGTCACTTTACCATCATTGAAACCATTGAATTTAATAATACGGTACTAAGCAGGTATCATTATCTTTTTATAGGCACTTTAAAATGATACGTTTTACCAAAAGATCGTAAAAGTAACTTATTGTACGCTTTCAGGATAAATAAAGAAAATACCTACAATAAAATTAAGTGGATTAGGGATAGGCCGATATTAATATCAAATTCGGTGCAATTGAATCGGATTTGTGACGGAACTTCAGTTTATGGTACAGAGTTCATCGAACTAGATATGTAGATTAGATCTCCGCCTGCTATAATTCCGCAATTTGGCATAGGTAAACTTGTTTGTTTGCACTTTTGGTAGCATTTATGAAAGTCTGTTTGTAGATGATATTCGTGGCGGGCGCGGGCATCATAACAAAACACAAGTAAACGTGGGAACTTCACATGACGCGTCTCTCTGGTGAGCGTGGGAAAATGGACCAAAGTTCACCACACTTCAAATTCGGCGCACTTACATGCCGAATGTTCGGCGAAGATCGTATTCGGTTGAATTCACATGCGCCCCATCCCTAGTACCTATCTATCTATCAATTATGGTGTCATTGAAAAACGATCGAATTTGGATGGAGCGTTCAGAGCATTTGTTTCGTTATCATCAAAACCAATTTGTCGAGACAATTAGTGACAAGATAAGTTAAATTATAGATATGATTCAATCGGTTTACCCACTTATCGGATAGCCTTGACTTCGATTTGTAGTGGCCGATAAGGGCAGGAAGGCCAGGAAGGATAATGTTCAATTGCCAAGGAGTTAAACTTTACGGTAGATGTCATGTCGACATAAGACGATGGAGCTGAATCATAGGTTTTCTGAATTACCCAACGAACGGTGAAAAACCACTACACGAATAAACTATGTCACTGAGTCAATTCAGATTGTTAGTAAGGCTCTAGACAGACTAGTGTTGTAAGAAACTCGAGTCTTGGAGTCTTATTTAATAAAACTTGAGCTATTTTTAAAGACTCAAGCCTTAAAAATAAAACTTAGAACTCAAGTCCTTGGAATTTTGGAGTCTTTTGTAAAAAGACTTGAGTCCTGCCAAAAAGAACTCAAAGACTGAGTCTTTTTAAAAGAACTCATGACTGAGTCCTCTAAATCTATAGCTGAAGATTGAAGTAAAAAATAAGATAGCAATGAACATAATATATTGATTTATTAAGTAAATATTTATAATATTATTTTAATATATTGAGCCACGAAGACAGGCACATTGAAGCCCTTATAGTTTTATTACCCAATTGGTTTCGCCGTATAATGATACATGACTTTATTTCTATCTACCCTCAATATCAAAATAATTTAGCGTGAGCAGCATAATTTCATGTCCAGTATTACCTATACAATACACCAACTCAAGTTCATGACTCAGTCTAACTCAAAGAACTTAAAAGACTCGAAAGGACTCAGAAGACTCAGAAGACTCAAAGGACTCGGACTCATGTGACTAACGAGTCTTAGTCTTGAAAATTAACTCAAGTCTTGAAATGAAGACTAAAAGACTCGAGTTTCTTACAACACTAAGACAGACGGACTGCAAATTTGCAGTTTTAATGCAGTTGAAATGCAGTCCCTCTGCCATTACAGACAACAACTGCATGTGAACTGCATTCAAACTGCAAATTTGCAGTCCGTCTGCCTAGAGCCTAGAAAAAAATTTAACGCGTCGTGAATTTCCTACAGTAGACAAGAACTACAATGGCTACATGTTCCCGTGTGATAAGAAATCTTTTCAGCAAACAAACCTATTTTGGAAAGCTTTATGTCAGGATTCTAGTTTTAATTCTGGGTGAATGAGTGACCATAAAATAGTTAAAAAGGTGAAAAAAAAATAAAAAAATAGTAAGTAAGTAGATAAATGGTAGTAAAACTATGGTCTTATCAGGTGATAAGGGCCATAGTGCTATTCTATTTTTAGCATACCTACACCTATTAGTATGATTTTCGTCACATTAACCCTGATGTCAAACAATATAATCATCCTAATTTATGCCAATGCCGCGACGCGGGCGACGTCAGTACAGACCTACAGACAAGTCGATGCATGAACACAGTAGTCATCGATACGAGGATGATGAAATTATCTGAAATATCTATAGAATGTGTGTAATTTATGAAAAAGTATTTTGTAGGAAATAGATGACTAACCGGTGAATATCTAGTATTTTTGTGTTTATAATGAGTTTAAAATTAACAGAGAAAATACGTTAGAGATGTTCGAATGAATCATCAACAAAACCTTTGGAATTAAGATACCTCTTTTTTTAAGTCGGATAATAATGTTATATTATCACTAAAAATGTTATAAGCCAACTATTGGTTGGCTTAGTAATAATCCTATCAAATGTCCATTGGGCATTTGATAAGATTAATATTTGGCTAGACAAAATAATCTACTTTTATAGATTAACTGTCTGTAAAGCATACTAGTTGAATCATAACCCTCCTTTTGGCTTTCCCGTAATCGGGTAACTATAATTACAGCCTCTTTGGGTTGTGGGACTATGAACTTAATAAATTGCTGTGAAAAAACAAATAAATAAGTACATATTTGCGTTCAGGGGCAAAATGTCCAATTCTCAAAATGTCCAACGGTGTCAAAATGTCCAATTACCCAAAATGTCCAATGGTCAAAATGTCCAATTCTCAAAATGTCCAATGGTCAAAATGTCCAACTCCCAAAATGTCCAATCTTTGAGAATGTAGCAAATTTGTTCAATAACTCATCAAAACGCTTTTTTAATATTTATGACAAATAATAAATACAAAATACTGAAAGAATTGATAACAAAAATAGTGATTTCGGGTATGTTGTGGTCTTCTCTGGTCTTAATTTGTTATTTATAAATAAAACATATTTAGATTCTTTCAGTATTTTGTATTTATTATTTGTCATAAGTATTAAAAAAGCGTTTTGATGACTAATTGAACAAAGAACAATGCTCAAAAATGTATGGGCACCGTCCCCACCCTTGTAGCACTTTGAAACCTATGTCAATCGAAGGGTCATAGCCATCTTATTATTTTATTGTATGACAGCGATTCTGAAATGTCTGTCGGAAAAAAGTTATATCGACTTGAAGAAACTGGAATCTGCAGTCGCAAGTCACAATAATGTTGCAAAAAATATCAAAGAGGTGACAGCTCAAGATGTTTTTCTACTTTTACCGAGAATCTTTATACTCAAGGGTAATTAAATAGTTTCAGTCGGAGTTTTAAACAACTGTTGGAATCAAAATAGTGAAAAAGTGTAATGCAAGCAAACCTATGTGCTTCTTTATTTGCAGAATCTACGAATCTTGTCTTGATGCAGGAGTCGCGACTCCCCCGACTTTACCTGGCAGCACGACATCAATGTCTGCTACTCGTATTTGCCAAAAGGAGGTTCAGAAAGCGTTACGCGAACAAGGCCAGCGACCCAGCTAGTATTCCAGCTATAGTTCTGAGGACCTGTGCACCTGAATGGTTTCCTGTACTGATACGCCTCTTTCGACTCTCTCTCGAGACTGGATTAATGTCCATTATCTGCAAGACAATGGGACGTGTCCTCAATAACAGGCTCCTGGCGTACCTTGAAGCTAATGACCTCCTCAGTGGTCGTAAATGTGGCTTTCGCCGAAATCGATCCACTGGAGATCTTCTCGCATACGCCACTCACATCTGGAGTGAGGCCATTGAGAGGTATGGGAAAGCACTTGCCGTCTCCCTGGACATCTCAAAGGCCTTTGATAGGGTATGGCATGATGGTCTTATTAGCAAGCTTTCATCATGTGGCTTGCCGGCTGGTTTCTGTGCATGGATATCGGATTTCCTGAGTGATCGTTCAATTCTAGTAACCGTCGATGGCTGCTCGTCTGAACAAATGGCTATTAATGCTGGGGCTCAGAACTTGGTACTCTCTGCAACCCTTTTTTTTGCTGCATATTAACGATCTGCTAAAATCCAGTACTACACTTTGGGTGTGCAGATTACAGCACGGTTGTAGAGAGTTACATATCCAGCGCACTCGATTCCTAAAGAGTCCATGGCCCAGCGCTTGAACTTGTCCCTAAAGGCAGTCTCCGACTGGAGTGATGCCAATCTGGTCAAGTTTAATGCAGATAAGACCCAGGCGTGTCCTTTCTCTGCCAAGAAGATGCCTTTCCATCTGGCCTCTGCTTTCAGACTTGTATCCGCCCCGATCACTAACCGAATCCTAGGTCCAGTTAGCTGCCAAAGAGCTGGGAATTCTTGCAAAGGTGCGAAAGTACTCTACGTCAGCACAGCTGCTCAACTTATACCAAGCACAAGTTCGATCATACATGGATTACTGTTCGCACTTTTGGGATGGATCAGCTAAATAGCAACAGGAGGCGTTGGAAGTTATCGATAGATGTGCCAAGAGGCTCATTACCAACGACTCATTAGTTAGGACTAGGTTCCAGAGCCTTGAATATTGCCGCATCGTTGCTAGCCTACCACTGCGAGAATTGCCCTGAGGACACGGTGGAGATCACCGTGGCGCACCGTGCCCCGCTTGGGCGGGACACCGCCGTGTCCTCGTGGCGGCTATCAGCGACAGCGGACTCTTGCGTCCGGCCCTGGTGCAAGCCATGGTCCGGAGCGAGGAGGAATGAGTGGCAATCACCTCCTTCTACGAAGTAGTTATGCTAGAGAAGGAGGTGGCGGGACATCAGAGGCGTAGAACCTCCCGTCCTAGCCACCGCGGGAGACGCTCCGGGCATAGGGAGCCATGAGACTACTACCGGCCACCGTAGACGCGGGCCTGTGGACGGTAAGCAATGGGTAGCCAAAAAATCTGTTAAATATCGTTTTCGTGGAGTGATAATTGATGTTTTGAGGAGTTTTCAAATAAAAATAAATAATAAAAACAAAATATTTTTTATAATGAAGTCTGTAAATATTCAATTCGAAACGTACGTTATTTCGATATAACTTTTTTCGGACAGACATTTCAGTTTCGCTGTCATACAATAAAATGATAAGATGGCTATGGCCCTTCGATTGACATAGGTCTCAAAGTGCTACAAGGGTGGGGACGTTCTGAGCATTGTTCTTTGCTACATTCTCAAAGATTGGACATTTTGGGAGTTGGACATTTTGACCATTGGACATTTTGACACCGTTGGACATTTTGAGAATTGGACATTTTGCCCCTGAACGCATATTTGGATAATAAATTATTTATATTATAAGTGTGTATGACAAATGAATTCGGTACGTCTCTATTTAATACTTTTTGATCGAGAACGAAAAATGAAAGTACGAAAATGTAAAAAAAAGAATAACATAAAAATGAAAGTACTTACATTCACTTTATCAGATGATGGAAAATATAAATTATTCAAGTTACACTCTACTTTTCATATAATATACTAAATACTTACTCACAAAAATGACTATTATTTTTTCAACTCATCTATTTATTTACCTCATGTCTACTAACTATTACTTTAACAATTTTTATCAACATTAGCTACTATATCTACATACTTAATAACTATTACGATACCTTGGTGGTTCTGCTTATTATGATTACAGTTTTTATTTTAATTACAGTGTAGACTTCAAAATAATGTCAACATAACATGCCAGTTTCCCTCGAAGGGTTTGGCAGAGCTAAAGGCAGTGTAGGCAAAGGTATCTATTTTAACACGCTCATGTTTTGTGACCTTTGTCACATCAACTGCCTTATGAAGACTACATGTTGGCATACCTACATGTGGACTTTTTAATCTTACAATATTAAAAAATGTACTTACTTATGTATTGCCAAATTTTGTCATAGACATACCTCCTATCTATACATACTAAATACATAGGTCCATTAAAATATGGATTGTATTTTTTTTATTTTGTCTATACTGCCCTGATAACAAAGAATGCAGTAATCGACATTTTTGAGATTTTCACTTTTTTCCAGAAATGGTATCCCAGGAGGTTCATGTACATGAAAAAAAAAATATTTCCATAAAAAAATTCACTCGAAGTATGTTTTTTATGATATGATTTTCGCCGTACTTGCATGAAAACTGCTTCAATGATAAGAAAAAACGCAGTATTAAGCATGGCCTAAGAAAGAATACAGTACTTGCAAGAATACCCTAAAACAGAATGCAGTAATATCCACTACTTTATTGTTTTATTTTACATCCAGTAGACAAATTGCTAAATTAAAACGCAGTACCCCACATTACTGTATTTAAGTGTAGTAAAGGCTTGCGAAGTCGTAGCCGTAGTCGTAGCAGTACGATCCATTGCCGCGTTTTGTCTTAGTAAATCAGTTCGGCGACGTCATTCGATGGAGTAATACGAATACGAATTTGCAAAAACATGTTTTTTTTTATTTCACCCTAATGCTGCATATTATAAGAACATGAAGTAGGTTTTTAACATCCGTATAGTTTACTTAATACTTTATTTGCATTCCACGATGTAAAAACTTAGGTCGTAGCTAAGAAACTAAAAAAACCTTAACCTTAAAATGCACCTATATAAATCGTTGAGAAGACACAGTACACTTCAACTTAGTTCCGAGCATATAATAATGGCAATAATTACTAAAAAAGAATGCAGTAATCAACTTGTGCTAAGACATAATGCAGTAATACGCGCAAGTGCTGCATTTAGTTTTAGTATCCTGTGACTCGGAAACGACCTGATACTAAACCGAAACGCAGTAATACGTATTATAATTGCATATATTAGTAAATTAAATAAAGGAAAATTATCTTGTAAAAGCTTGATTTTTTTCCGATTTTTTAGATATATAATATGGCCAATAAAATACGAACAACTTGCTCAGATCATATGAAATATGTTTTTTGCGTTTATCTCGGAACCGCCATTTTGCGATTACTGCATTCTTAGTTATGACGGCAGTATAACTATACATATTAGTTACCTACCCACACACAAACTCATAATCTACAATCTCAAACTAAAAAGTAAATATTCTAAAAACTAAGCACAAAAATTCTAAATTCAACTCTGACTGAAAACTTGGATAACTAATCTGCACCTACTCAATATTAGAATCATAGACAAACACCTCATAGAGAAAGGCCTCATCATGGGCAGTAGGTGTTCGGGCTTGTCAAGGTCGAGGCCCTTGCCCTCGTCACCTCTGCAGAAACATGTGTGGTCCAAAGACATGTTGGCAGCTGACACTTGGCAATTTTCAACTTAACTAGATGAATTAAAAGAAATAAGTATAAAGATTACCACTTTTTTAAACTGAAGGTACTTTTCTACAAGTAAACTATGACTGAAATACTCTTATTGGAGATTTTCTTCTTGTTAATAGTAAAAGAATTGGAGCCTTATGTTGGTTTCTATGGTAATAGTTAATGTAAAATCTGCTGTTCAAAATAAAGTTTTACTATCTCCTTCACTTTCAGTCTACAAATATGGTAAACAACCACTTTAAGCCATATGTTAGCCACATATGGTATAGAGTGCGACAGGCAAAGGTTTGAACTTCATAAAAAGAACAAAATTTCGTCACAGAAAGTATGAATCATAATTTCACATAGTTTCATGAATATTTTTTTAACAATATTGCACCATGTTGGTAATATTTGCACAGTATTTGCTGATACAATTAAAAATGGAAATGAACAGAATGATGATTGTATTCATATCATGCAAAATATTTACATGCGATTATACACACCAGCACCTTATACAAATAATTCTTATAAAACACTTGAATAAACCAACCTATTACCCTACACCATAGTTATTTGTCCTTATTGTATTCTTACAGAGAAGTACATTGGCATTATTTTTCTTTGGATTATCACAGAGAGAAAGAGAGAGTCAAGCGACATGCCATACACCTACACCATTTGTTCTTTTGAATTTAGAATATCTCTTTCAAAGAAGTGGCTATAATAGCTTTTTTTTTTCTTTGCCTCATAAGGCGAGTCAAGCTACATGCCATTACTGTCACCTTGTAAAATCCCAAAGTTCCATGAAACATTAAGATTCCAAAATGCAATAAGAATTTATAATTTCCTGCATACTAAACTACAGGAAAATTACAAGTTCCTAAAGTAAGCAAAGAACTATAGGTAACTTTTTATTTCATGGAAAATTTACCTCTCTCCTATCATCTTTTTGACTACATTCCCTGTGACTTCGTCCTCATCAGACTCACAGCGAAGCCTTTTCCTACCATTGCTTCCGTTGTGCATGACCTTTGATTTCAAAAATTAAATTAGGTTCATTACATCCTGCAAGTCTTACCACAAGACTCCTTATGTTCACCCCTTACACATAGAAATGTTTATTTATTATGGAACGAAATTCCTTAGAGCATCTTTCATTTCAGACATTTGGCAAATGTGAGCTAGGACGAAAATAGTGTAAGACATATCGTCACGACAGTTACTGTACATAGTATGTTACAACCATGCATGTACATAGTGCAGTGCAGTGTTATTCGTTATAATTTGTGCGTTTACAAGCTCATGTCTATGTACGTGTATGTATGTTCAATTACTCTCAGACATTCGTTTATTTCAATATGCCTGTTATACACAATTATAGCGAGAGGAACTTCGTTCCAACCGGGTTTCCCACGACACCTCTCGTTTTACTTTTGCTAAGTTATTGCTACCCCCCTTTAACAATTAATAATATTATAGTGCATTTATTGCTCGTGGTATCAACAGAAATCAGAATTGGGTCAGTGGGTCGTCTTAGGGGTTGTGCAAACAGCGTGTCATGACAAAAATATTGAAAAAAAATAACGCTTTTTTACATACAGTACAATATTTCCATTCATTAATAACCAAACTAATAACTAGACAATACGGTATTATATTTGCAAACAATAGGTAACCTTAAGTTCTTATTGTATGCACAACAGAACACGATAATATGCTTGTTAAAAATGTATATAATATTTAAATAAAGTCTACTTACTTGATAAAATGTGACGAACAAAAACGAACAACACACACGTTCGGTGACTGCTCCGTAGAAATTGAATGACAGCCGGTACTCCGGTAGCCGGAAAAGATGGCGATGGCGCGCGCCAGTACTCGCTGGTCATAAGTTGCCAGTATTCATATTTATAAAAAAAAACGTATTATTAAAAAATAGTAAAAAAAAAACAATATTTACATTTGAGTTGCATTCAATAAATTCCTTTTAGTGTTTAAAAATGATTGAAGAACAATGCAGAAAGGTTGATTATTACTGCCATCTAGTCTTCACATATCGCTACTAACGGTTAATTAATGTATAAAATAGTAAAAAAAAAAAATAGTAAAAAAAAAACAATATTTACATTTGAGTTGCATTCAATAAATTCCTTTTAGTGTTTAAAAATGATTGAAGAACAATGCAGAAAGGTTGATTATTACTGCCATCTAGTCTTCACATATCGCTACTAACGGTTAATTAATGTATAAAATGATTGAAAGATGGCGCTGTTCACAGTGTCACAGAAATGTATGCGATAATCAAGCTGAACTGATTTCATGCAGTTTGATAAATAATAACTATGTATTACCGTGACTATGTACTGTTTGTTAGTCTTCGTATTTTTTTATATAAACCCACATTCTTACTACATAGTTATTATACTTAATATAAATAATTCGAATAAACTACTAGGTACCTACCTACTTTAGTTCATAATAATTTTAACTCTGACCATTAGGTATGTAAGTGAGTACAAGTAGGTACTATTACCTAGCTATTGTATGTAGGTAAATAAACCCATAACAATAGTAATTATGAAAGGCAGAGAGAACTTAGATATCCAGGCCGAATTATTAAGGCCGTGGAAGTTGGCTAGGTACCTACCTAAAGCACCTTATTAATATAAATGTACATAAGGTACTAAAGAGAGGTACTTGCGTATTGTAGAAGTAAAACCTCATCTTGAGATTCATTAGCTTTTAAATATTTTCATTTAAATTATTAGTCATGATGTGGAAATTGATTGGTCCACTGGGGTGGGGTGTATCCTACTGTTTATACATTAATCAGCTACTTTGATATATGAAAATACTATGTCCCCTAGTACTACCCTATGTATTCCGTGCCCTAGCTCACTTTTAAGCGTCGTGCTCACTTTTAAGCGTCGTCACTTAAAAAGTAGCGCTACGAGATAGACAATATGGTCCACATTAGCTCTAGACTGAAACAGCTGAAAGTCATGTACAAAGCAGTGGGATGATGTAGGTTGACCGTATAAGTAAAAGTAGAGGAATGTGGGGAATCCATGTGTGGAATAAATAAGTAAACAGGTACCTGAGATTCTCCTAACGAAATATTTCCTACATTATTTAATAATTCCCTACAAGAACGTTGTACTAAAAATATAACGCACGTGGACGTCAAAAGGTCCGCAATCCCTGATAAAGACTGAAGGCCATTGTGCCTGTGCCTGTGAGAAAATGAAAAGTATAGTAGGGCATGTATTTCGGGTCCCGTCGGGAGGAGGCTATAAATCTGCACCTAATGTGACCACTTGACCGCTAACTGATTTGGAGCAGAACGCTTTATTACCCTGCCCTATATTATTTTGAACTCCATTGTTCCTTATGAAAAATATACGTAAAAATAAAAATAGGGGGGATTGAGGAAAATGGTGTCTGTATGGGTTTAGTAGACGTGGCCATAGAACGCAAGTTTGTTTGCGTTTGGACGTCAATTTGCTACATGTTTTCTATAAGGCGTTGCCTGTTTCCTATACTTATCTCCTCGACTTGACCCGAAATAAACTTTGTTTTTGTCAATCAATATTAATTTAAGATTAACTTTTATCTAGAATGTTGTGTTGGCCTAGTGGTTATAGCTTCCCACCTCTCATGCATGAGGTGGTGGGTTCGAGTACCAAAATGTGATTTTTTCAATTCAACTTTCTCAGTTGAACGGTTCTTTTGAATGACACTGACATCGATAAAGGAAAACGCTTTTAGCATGTGTGGTGATCAATGCTCATGTATTCTATGATTGTGAATAGGCCTTGCCTTGCAGTAGGAAAATAATGTTATTATTATTGAAATTTTCTTATTTGTAAATAATAATATTTGAGACATAATATTCTTTCGTAAATTAATTATTTTTTGTCAATTTGAGTTTTGATGTGTTCCATTTTGGAGGAGCTGTCATTACCCCAACGATCCCTTCGGAAAGCCACTGTAGGTACCTACATATACCTTCTTACTAAATTAGACACTCCGACAAGTCGTTCTTTCGAAGGAAAATTAAGATAAGTCTTGTTCCTACCTAGGTAGGAACACTAACCCAGAAAAACGATTTTTAAACCTTGTTCGACATTCTATACGGCCTCGGCGCCTCACCTAAGCATTCTTTATTCAAGTGTCATCTTGACAAAATTTTATAAGAACAATCTAGGATTTCCCGGTATTTTTTCTTTTGAAACTGAGCCAAAAAGTTCGCGTTACTTAGTTCTTATTACTGAAGGCAATAAGCTTGGACAATTTATAGTGTAAAGGTGGGTTACTTGGCAAGCGGAGGGAGTCTGTTTCACTGGTTCACATACCGTGACAAGTGTGTTTGTTCCGGATGTTAGTATTTATGGCTGTTGCTTCCATTGTTTCAAATAGCTAGGAGAAATTCCTTGGTTTTGGAGCCAGTAATGTTTATTTAGTTGTAAATTGTTGTGTAATATGACGTTATAAGTAATTTTATTGTTTGGTTTTCTTTGTTCAGTCATAGAATTACTAAAAAATGAGTTAGTATGACAGTATAATATTGTTATGGTCGTAGTTTGTCGACACGGTTGGCGCAGTGGCTCAGCGATTGACTGCTGCGCTGCGTGTCGCAGGTTTGATTCCCGCATGGATCAAATATTTGTATGGCCTACAGATAGTTGTACCGGGTCTGGCTGTTTGTGTATGTGAGTTTGTATGTAAACGCACCTATACAGTAGAAATTTCTAGTGTGGGGCAAAGTTTGAAAAAAGAGTTTCCTCGAAAATATTATATGGAACTACAAACATAAGTAACTAGGTACCTAACTATGTATAATTACGTATACCAAGTCTAGTAGGTAAGTAGATACGTATATTTCAAGCGTCAGCCTCCACAGCCCTGCTTGTCTCCCTTTGAAGTGCTCTTTCTGCTCCAATGATTGTATTGTCTATGATATCGACGCCGCGTCCGGTGCTTGACAGCTTGTCATTCCGCGCGTCATCTATCTAGATAGTTGGTATATTATGGTATTAAAAATATCACGGATGGCAACACAAAATTAACCATAGACTAAACGTAGGCGAGTGCAACGCGAAATGGGACCTAAGTAATGCAACTATTGCTCATGTCATGGCCGAGGCTAAATATCTTTGAGCTGTGACCTATATTCTCAAGTCTCGGCACTATGACATTAATTAAAAAGCGTTAACTAAAAATTCTGCCATACAACTTTTATGCATATTATGTTCCAGAGCAAAAAAATGATCACAATAATGGAAAGGTCATGTAACTATCGCATCCGTTGTTGTTTTCGCTCAGTTACGAATACGAACGTCCAAATTTGATACATGACTGTATTGTTAACATTATTAATTGAATTCCCTAGAAAACCAACTGATATGAACCAATTAATTCTCTGTCAATTATTTGAAGATGACAGCGACAGTATTATTTTTTAATACGTTTCGATTTAAATATGTTTAATGATAAGTGGAGCAAGTGAGCTTCTGACCTAGAAATAAGGGTTCTAGGTACTCAATACTTTTTAAATAATTTAGTGGGTACCTTAGTACCTTGATTAGGGTATACACTGCCTATTCAGACATTGATACAGGCATTTCAACTTTGAAAAAATACCACATACATGTATATTTCAGGCTCTCACCAAAATACAGGTACAAAGAATGTACCACATTTTGTTCTCTACACAATAAATCTTTTAAGAGCTCACTTCTTATCCATAATACATGGCGGTATCGCTCTCTGAATTTATCCAATGTATCGCTTATTCGCTTCATCCGGCCAATGTTGATAGATAGGTACCTAACTGGTTTAATGTATTATTTACTAGCTTCTGCCCGCGACTTCGTCCGCGTCACAGTTGATGTGTTATCCTACGGGTACCGTACATTTTCCCGGGATAAAAAGTAGCCTATGTGTTATTCCAGACTATAATCTATCTTTGTGCCAAATTTCATCCAGATCCATTCAGCCGTTTAAGCGTGAAAGAGTAACAAACATCCATACATACATACAAACTTTCGCCTTTATAATAGTAGTAGGATTGTTGCTCTCATGTAGTCTGTGCTGTGATATCGATCACGTGTGTCTCGAGTTATGAGCGCTTGTGAGCTGTCTGTTCCTAAGTGAGGAATTCGATATACAAATTGATAGGGATTGTGGAACAAGGTTATAGTAAGTAGGGATTGTGTTGTAAGATTTTGAATGAATTTAATGACGAATTGAAATAAAGGTTGACTATTGATTACTGCACATCATTATTTAAACTTTATCCAACAAAAAGTATAAAGGCAGACTTAGACATTCACTCCCAGATAACCAAAGGTGAAGAGATAACAATGGCAGGTGCGCGGGCACGGTCACACCATCAACTTTCAAACTCCGTGCTGATAAAAAAAAAAAATTTGAAAACTCAATATGACTTCGCCGGACCCAGGAATCGAACCCAGGACCCCGCACTCAACAGTCCAAAACCAACGCGGCAGTCAAGTTTATTTATGTATGCTTAGTACGAGTTTATGTTTATTTAGGCTAGACCACACAGTAGGGCACCACAAAGGGGTAGGTTAGAGGCATGAAGTAATTTTGTTGAGTACACACGGCATGACAAATGAACCCGCGGCCGATTTGTATCGCTTGATGGATAGTCACTGCAATTTGCACTCCCCCTCTACATAACTAAGCTCAACTGAACTGCGAATCTTTCGTTACTCAGTTATTTAGTGGATGGTGTAAGCATCGGAGGGTGCCATACACCTCAACTCCGAAAGACTTCGCTGAAAAGCTAGTAACAACAGCTAGTCCAGCGCCATTCATTTGTACATTTAATAAGGTCCAAATAATAATTATAATCACACTACAAGTATTTTAAATACCTACGCCATCAACTAAAAATATGATTAAACCACCTGTAATTTTTGGAAGTACCAATGTGACTTTTCCTATTATTTTCTTTTATGTAAGTACTGTACTCTAAGTTGATCTTGGACATCACTGACATCGGTGAAGGAAGACATTGCGAGAAAATCTAGTATTATAACTCTGTAAGAATACTTATAATTTTTTAAGGCACATGAGGACTTGAAGCCAACTCGCAGAATCCCGTTAGATGACTTTACAATGAAATGAACCACCAACCGACAACTACCTATGCCTTCCTGTATGCACTTATGTAAGAGCACCTAAGGATAATATGGCAACATGGCATAGGGTTACTTTCAAACTTGATCAATGGGCTTTTGAAAACGGTGGCTAGCATGTAGTGACGTAACACCAGCATAACAGCGTGTAGGGGCGCTGACGCAGTTGTTTTGTATTCCTTGCACGCGCAGCGCCCGGCGAGTTCAGTTCGCCCGAAACCGCCTTCAACTATACACGCGCTACAAATACAACTTTGTAACTTTGGCATCAGAGTAAAGATTATACAACGTATAACAATCTATTATTTCTCTCCGCACACACTACCCTGGAACACACACAAAATTGGTGACCCCGACGTGATAACACACACATCAATTTCTCAACATTACACCATCTAGCACTTGCGACTTAAAAGCCACGTGTTTCTGAGTATGGAATGTAGCTCAAGTTTCACACTATGTTTTGTCGCCACTCGATTCGCTTGCAATTTTGCCAGCTCAGCGTCCGTTTCCTGTGTGGCTGCAAATTCTGCGAAATCGAGCGCTGTGGGACACGATGTATTTGTTCCCACCAGTACGTCATCAGTTTTTAAAAAATCTTCTCTTCTTAATCCAAAAAGTGGGTAAAAAAAAAAATGATGATAAGGGGGCAGGGGACTTGCCCAAGTGCTGTGACTCGGCTTGCAGCTCCCAAGCATGACCCTAAATTCACCTTTACCCTTCCGCTGGCCTCGGCTTCTCCCAATTACACGGTTGCTCCCCTTCGTGGCCCCGTCCATGGACCAGAAATGTGGTCTGCATACCCGTTGTGGTCGTCTTCCCTCGTCGCCTTGGTAGCCCTGGAGTACGATCCCGACATGGATCTGCTTCTTCTAGGTCTATCCTTTCACGAGCGACCCTGGACCCACTCGAGCCAGCTGGTTTTTTCTTCGAAGCTTCACCGTCTGATACTGCCTCCGCTGCGTATAGACGGTGGTGTCGGTTCTTCAGCTTGTCTTCTCCGGTAATATGCAGGCCTGACATAACACGCAGGAGCGTTTTCCTAGTCAGCCTGCACGTGGTCACACTATACCGCGCAGATGTTGGAATGAGTTGCCCGTTCTCGATCAACGCACACACTTTAGGATCACGTCGGGGTCACCAATTTTGTGTGTGTTCCAGGGTAGTGTGTGCGGAGAGAAATAATAGATTGTTATACGTTGTATAATCTTTACTCTGATGCCAAAGTTACAAAGTTGTATTTGTAGCGCGTGTATAGTTGAAGGCGGTTTCGGGCGAACTGAACTCGCCGGGCGCTGCGCGTGCAAGGAATACAAAACAACTGCGTCAGCGCCCCTACAAGCGTATTCAAGTACCATCCACACCAAGTTTAAATCAACAAGAGAATGCTAAAGCTAGTCTCTTTAGCTACATAAACGGCTAGGCTAGGCTAGGCTAAATACTGGAGCTCGCAGCTCGCAGGCTCCCATAATTCGCAGGCATTAGTCAGCCTTGACAAATTCAGTGGCACAATATAACGCATGTACCTAGCTGAAACGCTACGTGCACTAACATAAATTCATTTCGATGACACTGCTCTGCGGCGATTCGGATTCGAGAGTTACAGAAGGGACTGTGCTTTGAAATGTATTTAAAGGTGGTGATTTATTTTTAATGTAGTCAGTACGGTCGCTGTTTGTAGTTACGTAGTTTAGATGTTGTAAGGTGTATTTAACTTTATGTATCAGATATATTTACATTGTTTTGAAATAGATGACTACTGTTGACATGGGTGTGTAATGGATTTAGAAACTTATTCTCGTTCTCATTCACATACATATTTTAAGGGTGACTGATAGCGTCAAATATTAAGAATGAAGAACTTATTTAGGATTTTAGGCAAAGCCTGAAATTACCAACACCTTATGAGCAGTTGTGAATTGAATGAAGACTCGATTTTTATGCAGTGAAATAATTCAGCAAAACGTAGGTACTCGTATTTTATTTACCACCAGTTAACGTGCTTCTACCTGTCATAGTTAAACTTAACCTTTTTTTAACTTTTCCTGCGAAAGCTTTATTAATTTCTTGAAAAAATAAAAACTTTTCATTATTATAAAATGTCTGTCTAGTTACTTTGTTGTATATAAATGGGGGATTACCAAACCAACATTCTATTTATAGAAAAAATACCCTAATTTTGAAAATAATGACCTACTGTTATGGGTTTTATAGGCAAAGTTCTATAATTAACAGATCCAGTCACTAAATCGCAATCCTATGTGTATTACCTGTATGTAATCATTCAAAGATTCAACCAAAGACATTCAGAACCAGGTCTATCATACATTCCACCGTCTACCCGTCACCTACTCTATGCCTGCACCTAACTAGTAGAAAGGACAGAAGTGAACAACATATAAATTATGTGCGGGGAACTATTAAACTCTGCCGCCGTATTCCATTACCGGGAGAGGTCAGTTCATGCCCTGCTTGGGGCGCTGTTAATTTCTATAATACTGTTACTTGCTCTGTGGCTTTTGTACCGATGGAAGACTGAGAAGGTTGCTTTTTTTGGCGTAGGTAATTACATATGTTCTTTTGATGTTGGAGTCGAAAGGCAGAGTTTGTCATAAGACTATTTATGCGAAAGTTTTGGGGTTTGTTACGTCTTAAACACGTTATAAACGGCTGAACAGATTTGGACGAAATTTGGCAGAGAGATAGATTATAGTCTGGAGCAGTACATAGGCTTTATTTCGAAAACTTGTACCGTCTCCGTAAAGATGGTGGAAGGTAGTATTATCTGTGGAGGCTTGTTATTAGCAACTTAGTTATATGTTATTGTTATTATAATGTTATTAGTCTGTAAGCTTTCCTAAAATAAAATAAATAAATAAGTACGTACCTATTTATTTTAGAAAAACATACCATTTTTTTGCAGTTTTAGCATTATTTCTCTGAAATTTCACCAGCCTTCTGGTAACATGATGATTGAATCAATGGCTTGATGCTGTTGTATACCTTATCTACGTTTCATCAAAATTCTCTTCATAATATTCTCGTATAAACAGCCAGGTAAGCATGAGCGAGCTAACAAATTGCATGAAGAATTATTATGGGCCGGACTAATTAATGTTTACCTAATTATCTAATTAGTGACCCGACTCACCTTTTTGCATCACGTAAATGTGAAATGCGGACGCTTCGTAAATAAATTATTATTGAATGTATGAATTGTATGTAGGTGGACGAACAGCTGTTGTTACTAAGTATTTCATACTTATGTAGGTAAAACACAGATGTGATGGTATATAGATCATGATTAATAATAATACCAGCCTATTATTGTTCTACTGCAGGGCAAAAGCCTCTTCTTTCACAGAGAAGGCACGAGCATTGATCATCATGCTTGCCCAAGGCGGATTGATGATGAACATTGATCACCACACTTGCTCGAAGCAGGTTGATGATTTGAGATATTCATTATTGGTCCTAGTTTCCTCATAACGTTTCCAGATGTCAGTGAAATCCAAGATAAACTTTGAACGTTCATATGCATGAGAGGCGGACAGGATATAACCATTGGGCCATTGCCACATGACAAATGACAGATAACAAATAAAAAATTCTAGTAGATACCTACCTAAATGTATGTAGGTATATCTTGTAATTAGCAACCCAACCTTTATGTAATGAGAATTTTTGCTCCATTAGATATCGACCTTATTCAATACCAACACGTCTATGAAATTACGCCACTCAATTGAATTTGACACCTGGGAGAGTTGAATTACAATCTGAATTCCAAAGTCCAGTTTGAGTGGAACTAGTGCCATTGCAAGTAACAATCGAAGTGACACAGACTACACAGTAAATGCAAATTGTGGGCGAAGTTGTGCGTTCAACTGGGCAAGACGTGACACTAAGACGATGTGGCTTCGGAGCTGCTGAACCTACAGTGTAGTTGTGTCAAGACAGTGTTGTATTATTACACTATTTCGGGAGCCTATTAAAAAGTAGAGGGCAAGTTGTTTATTATTACTAACTATTAATACTAATTACTATTTTAATTCTTTAAATAGCCACCTAGGTATAGATTGCAAATCAGGTATTTAGATAAACAATCAAAAAATTGGATTTCCATGCTCCACTACAGCATCTCTATTCCCATAAAACTTAAACGTATTTAGCGCCAAATGAGAGTAAATTAAGCGTAGGTAAACTGTATCAACCATCCTAGAACATTTATTATTTTTGCCCCACGAACAAACCCCCAGCATTTGTATCACGTAAACTTTTTAATACTTTGCCTAGATGTACGCAAATGAAGTGTCGCGCGGGATCTGCGCGATAAGTCCAATTTAGCTACGTCACGTACGCCGCGCCGCCATGCGTAGGTACCGTCTCGTCGGATACCATGGAGTAACGAGCAAGTGGAGTGTCAGTTGCCTAATGCATCACATCGTGCCATTTACATACTGATAATAAATGCTGAGAAGACAACTGACTGACTAACTGACAAAAAACAAGCTTGGCAATATTTCATTTTCTTGGCAAGTTATTGTTTTTGCAATAGCTGCCGTGAGTATTAGCATTTACAGGTGTCCAAGCGCCAATTCTCTAAAACAATTAATTTGAAGTAGGTATATGATTTTTACTACTTAACAAGAAAGTGGACTGTTACCAGCTGTACATTACATTATTAGTGCCTACTTAATTATAGTGCCTAGTTACGTACTCTACCAAGTTCACGCTAGGAGACTTACTGAAAGAACATCGTTGACACTCCATGTTGCTACGTATTCCGTGTCTCACAGCGGTGTCAACTTCACACAGACTTTGTTTTTATGGCGGCTTGTGGTTTGAAATTCTGTTGAAGTTTGGCATTCTGACTAAGACAGACGAAAGGGTTCGGTGGTAAGCAGGCGCCTGTTTTGATGAATGGCGTCGCTTAGCTGCACCTTCTTACTACCACACTCCACTAATACTTCTTTTTAATAAGTGAATAGAAATTCTAAGGAATTATCCATACCTTAACATGCCTTCGTTACTTAGTTAGATAAAAAAATTATATGTATGTAACAGAAATTCTTAGCTTTAAACTTTTGAATTATAACCTTGTGTACTTACTTACTACATTATTGATTCAACCAAGAATACGTGGATATTAGATATGTTTTTGTTATAGTTATAAAATGAGAATAATTGGCAAATGGGATTCTCCAATTCAAATTATACAAGAAATGGTACCTAACTTGTTGCATATAATTTTAAATGTAGGTAAAATACTCCCAAAAATGTAACTTTTTTCCTTTAACTATTTTCACCAGACAAATATTTGCTAAATAGGTGTATCCGTCACAAAGCCCTTACATCATACATAACCTTCATTCCGCTTCAGAACTTCAGCCTAGAAAGCCAACTTGAAGGCCATCAGCTAGGTCTAGGCAGATAAAACAATTTCGCAAAGAATCCAACCGAGATCCATTCTTGGTTGAAGTTTGGAATTTGGCTAACTTTCTTCATATGCCTTGCACAGCCGCTTCGCAGTTTTGCGGAAGAACAAGATGAAAGAGGCTGCGAATTGTTGTTTGTGATTATTTTTATTATATTATACTTTCTTTGGTGTAATTTTCAACTAGCGAAAAGTTTTAAAAAGCTTTATAATGATCCATTTTTACTTTCCGTGAACTTTACTTAGATGTTTTAGGGACTAACTACACTTGTTCAGCTCAATTCAACTCAATTCATTTTGTCTATAGAAAACACCAGGTTTGCACTGCATCTGTACCTACAGACGTGGAAAGCTAAACGGATGCGTACACATCTAGTAAACTGGTCTCTCTAAGCACAAAAGCTGAATTAGTGCTTTAAAAGCAAGGAAGGAAGGAGATAAAACCAAATCAAAGCAGACAACAAATTGCGACTAACGAACGCACCTCTAACTGTCAAACGCGTAATCCATCATGGCGGCTCCCGCCAAAACGTAACTCGCTTTGTTGTAAAATGGCCGCCGTGTACTCTATATTAAATGCATGTCAGCGACGCGATGAATGTATTCTCGGTTTTCATTTTTCTTCGTCAATTTTTTTGGTAAAAAGATATAGGGGGCTTATGTTAATGCGTTGTTTGTGTCTGTTTGTGGTACACGAAACAAATGTGCTTGTGTTACTTTACTGTTCAAACTTGAAATAAATACTCAAAGAAAGACCTACCCTGACCTTATTGGTGAGGTTATTCAGAAAGGTCGAGTGCGCAGTACTCGTAACCGGCGTGCTTGTATGACCAGATATATGAATGTGTACGAGGCGCAAGGAGTATGATTGTAAAGATCGTAGCACGTGGCGTTTGCGTGGTTTTTGCCTACCCCCATGGGAAAAAGGCCTAAATTTGTGTATGTATGTAATATTGCCGTGTGCTACAGATCATATGGAGCCCTAAAATAACAACATTAAAAATAACAATAGTTCTCTTCTATCTAAAACCTTGCTACATTATAACCGGCAAACAATGGCATACAAAGCAACACACTGTCTCCTTGCTCGTGTCTCAGCGTTCTACCAAATGGACTTTCCTTGTATCCAGCCAATAGCGTGTAAGTACATACCTAACTAGATAGGTGTTGCTACGTCGATCTGCTTTACCTGTGGTACGTATAGGCAGAGGATTTGTGCACCTCTTAGTTCAAATTGTGTGTGTTTGTTATCGTCATTATACCTAAAATACTAAGTTATTTCCAGATTGTAGCTAAGATCCTACTTTTTTATATGTTATCGTGAGAAATTGTCATCGTGAAAGGAAAGGAAATCCGAAGGGTAATAAGGCCCACGAACATTTTCGTGTACGAACTGAAATGAGCTTACCTGTCGATCCGTTAGTGGTTTCTTTTTTTTTTGTACTGTCCCACTACTAGGCAACGGCCTTCCACTTTTTACAATGTTGTGCCGCATCTCGCCAATTATCAAAAAAATTATCCAAGGCGTCACGTCAGCTTCTAATTTGTACTGTAAAGGTTTTGGCTGGCTGAGCCATATACAATATATTTTATGTTAGTATTAATATGAGGTAAACGCTGTTTGAAACAACAACGACTAGAAAATCCGTCACGAGGTTCGACAAGACGCAATTTTAGCTATGAAATTATTAATTCAATATACGAAGTAATAATATAAAAAGTCTTTTAATTACATAAAACAGTACCTACCGACAATAAAATACCTAACCTACCAATTCAAAGCAATAAGGATTCCAGAAATCGTTCACATTTATAAGTAGGTTCAAGGAGAGTTGGCATGGCTGTAATTAGTTTAGGCGTAACCAATCGGCTGAAAACAAAAGACGCCTAAATTGTAGGCTACTCCCGAGTTATTTTGTTTCTTTTAAAATGGCATTAGTCCAAAAGTCCTTGTAATTTTATACACTGAGATCTCAAACCAGGCAAACTAAAGTCATCATCTGCTTAGCCTTTTCCCAACTATGTTGGGGTCGGCTTCCAGTCGAACCGGATGCAGCTAAATATCAGTATTTTACATGGAGCGACTGCCTATCAGACCTCCACAACCCAGTAATGGGTAATACGATACTCTTGGTAAGACTGGTTGTCAGACTTTCGGGCTTCTGACTAACAGTAACGACTGTCAAAGATCTACAAATGACAGCCGGGACCAACGGCTTTACGTGCTTTCCGAGGCACGGAGGAAACTCGCTATAGTAAATGGTCACCCATCCACAGACCAACCTCGGCAAGCGTGGCTTAACCCGGAAGATCGGTCTATGCGGCTGTAATTATTTAGCCACGAGCTCCTCCAGGCACCAGGCAAACTAAAGTCATTCTCCATATTTCAGATTTGCTAAAAATAATGTAGACCTGGTAGTTTTGAGATCTAGACGACGCCTCATATGCCATTGTAATAAGGTATAAATTGGAATGATTGACAAATTCGATTGATGGCACGAGTTCACGGTTCTGCAGGTGTGCAAAAAATTCTAAAAACAAATTGTAATACGAGCTACGATATTAAAATAAGTTATTTCATTTTGTATGCACTATAAGCAAGCCATCAGGTCGGCTATCCCAAGTTTTGCGTTGGTTCCGCCGCTGTTCTAACTCGATCTAACTTAGGTCATCATGATCGTAACTTACCTGTAGATACAAGTTATAACTTGCGCACTTTCGTGTAACCGACTTGTCCTACGACATGTTCGAGTATACTGCATAAAATGTAGTGCTTAGGTACGGTTACTTATGAAGTGTCTTGGTGCAAGTCGTGCCATGCGTTTGGGTTCAAATACTTGCATAGGCGAGCTGCAGTGTTATTCTGTAAGCATCTTCCTCGGTGAATTTTAGTGAAGTATGTTTGAGGTGAGCTGTTAAATCCTAGCGTTAGGGTCGAATGACAGTATACCTCAAGTTCACTGCACCTAAATTTACTGGAGTGACATTTTTACAGAATAATCATACCGGCTGGATAATTTATCTAAAATATATCCCGTTTTAGCCATTAAAAAAGTAAAATAATAATACCAGTCTATTATTGTCCCACTTGTCGTGATGGCCCAGTGGTTAAGGCGCCCGCCTCTCATGCAAGAGGTTGTGGGTTCGCAACCGGGCACGGGACATCACTGACATCGGTAACCATGTCAGAGGCCCTTGAGGCGGTTTACAAACTCTGACACTAGGGTATTTGGGGTCGTTAGACCTTACTGCCCACACGATAAAGAAGTAGAAAGAAAGAAGAAGATTGTCCCACTTCAGAGCAAAAGCCCCTTCACATACAGAGAAGAAATAAGTACCTATTGACGATTATTTACGCTACGATATTAAGATTTGCCACGCTTGCTTTTTTACCCGACTGCGACAGAAGGAGGGTTATGTTTTTCGAGGGTATGTTTGTATGTATGTATGTATGTATGTATGTATGTATGTATGTATGTATGTATGTATGTATAATTGTTTGGCACGCTCTGCAGGCTGAACGGCTCGATAGATTTTAGCTTGAGAGGTGTCGTTAGATTCGTATTTACTGTGAGAGTGACACTGGGTATATAAAAAGAAAAAAAACAAAATGGCGGATTTTTGGCGCCAAATTCAAATGTTTGGCTCGCTCTGCAGGCTGAACGGCTCGATGGATTTTAGCTTGAGAAGTGTCGGTAGATTCGTATTTACTGTAAGAGTGTTACTGGGTATATTAATTTATTTTTTAAAACACTAAAAAAATAAAAAATAAAAAACGGTAATTTAAAAAACTAAAAAACCCGACTGCTATTCTTTAAAAATCCCTAAAACAAGATAAATTGTAGCAGTCGGGACCCATTCGGGACCATCTGCAATGTAATATAGGTATGTGCTCTCAATTCACTAATCCTCCATTTCTAGAATGGGTCCCGACTGCTACAATTTATCTTGTTTTAGGGATTTTTAAAGAATAGCAGTCGGGTTTTTTAGTTTTTTAAATTACCGTTTTTTATTATTGTTGAAAAAGAAGGATATTACTAATTTAGATACACTATGGGTACGACACTTTAATTAAACCATTCAACTGACTAATAAATAACCAACAAAAGGTTAATCCGTGACCTTTGGTTAACCTTAACGTGACCAAAAGACTATAATTTCAGGCTCTCTTTCTCGTAAAGACGGACTTTGTAGGATTTCATGAGACAAGTTGTCAAAACGGCGTCTAACAGAGGCCAATGAATCTCATTGAAGCGCCTTACTTTGAAGTTTTTCTAATAAAGCGCGAAGGATCGCCGGCGTAGTTTTTGCTTCGAAACGAGTTGCGCTAAAGTTTTGAAGAATACTTGGCTGGTTTTTATTGTGGGCACTTGGGGCCGGCTATGGAGAAGAATTTATTGTTTGTTTGGCAGCGAGCTTCTGAAGCCGCGTGATGTTTGCATTTGATCGGTTCTGGTGAGTTTCGATTCTGAAACTTCTGCCCTTCTGGCGTTTTTTGTAGGATGCCTTGAAAGTGAACTTAAGATAGGTATAGTTAGTCAGATTCTATGTCAATGATGAGAAAAATCTGTGTATCAGTGGCCTCATTTAAACTATTCAACGTTGCGTTATTTTTGTTGTCGCGCAGACGAATTTTGAAAGTAGGTACCAAACTACAAGGGAAACGCCTCTCATATCCATTTATTTGCATACCATAATGTAAAAGATGTTACACAAGGCTTAAAACTAAAGTACAGTTACGGACCCTCTTAGAGCACAGCAACATTGTAGGTATTAAATTAAAATTAAAAAATCTTCTTATTACAAAGAAGGTACGAGCATTAACTACCACGTTTGATTCAGGTTTCCTTCCAATGTTTCCAGTGATGTTCATAATAAACTTAGAAAGTACGTATGTTTGTATCGAATCCGAAATCTCAGGGACGAGGAACGGATAAAAAGTGTAAAGTAGTATTTTAAAGCGCTCATCATCATCTACATATTAGCCACAGGACGTCCACTGCTCGACATAGGTCTCCGCCGTAGATTAAAGCGTTTACTATCATTTAAAATGTACTAGCTTTTGCCTAAACTCTCAGCGGGTATGTACAAGTACTAGAGGATGTAGATATTCCATCACAGCCGCGTTGTCACGCTTTGTGGTGGCGTGCAACGTGCAACGAGTATGTCAATATGTTTTCGCGCGAGTAAACACTTTTTGCTTGGGACGCACGTTTTTGTGACGACATTTAGCGGCAAGCGCTACTACGCGCTCCGAAACTATGTGATTGAATTGTTTTTTGGGTGCTGCTGTAAAACTTCGACATGTTTCTATGTTTGAGCCATTTAGGGTGGAAACACGAGGGCCACTGGAGCCGTACGCTCCGTGTTTTCAGAGATATCGCTACTATTCTCAGTTGTAGCCCGGAGTTTGAAAGTTAATGGTGCGACAGCCCCGGTCCTGGGCTGGATCTTTCCCCCATCGTATCGGAATGCCGTTCCATTGGGCTGAACATTGAGAGGGAAAACAGGTGTTTTCCCTGTAACTAAGGCAAACACAGGTGTGTTTGCACATACATTTGCGGGTT
This sequence comes from Caradrina clavipalpis, assembly GCA_932526535.1. Taxonomy (NCBI): domain Eukaryota; kingdom Metazoa; phylum Arthropoda; class Insecta; order Lepidoptera; family Noctuidae; genus Caradrina; species Caradrina clavipalpis. Next base: position 615,222 of record OW052089.1, read on the forward strand.
GCACTATCTCCTTCGTACTTGGCTAGTCTTCATCGATATTGGCCCCGCCGTGGCGCCGAAATTCGATCTGGAATACATGTAGTAATATATATAATAGGGGCATGGCTAGTAAGTTATCCCCGCGTTAAGTTACGTCTTACTGCTCCCCTCCCGTGTGTCATAGCGTTACGTTATATAGCCTATAACTTTCCTCGATAAACGGGCTATATAAAGAAAAGTATAAATTTACCCAAATACCTACATTTTTTTGTAAAACTGCCTGATTATGACTGTAGGTCGTGTTGGTGTTGAAATGATCATTGCAGCAAGCTATACGTACATAAAACATGTATATTGAAGTTAAATAAATAATAATAATAATAAAGCCTTTTATTCGGACAACAAATATACAATAATGTTTCTTAAACTACTGCACTATAACTATACTAGTATTTTCACAACTAAAAGTATTCGTGTATCTGGTGCTTCTTTACTTTCTGTAAGTCCGTTTGCCAGTTGGCAAAGGCCTCCTCCAACCTACTCCATTCTGTTCTCTCTCTGGCTACTCTACTCCATGTTATTCCTGCAACCTGCGTGATGTCATCGTCCCACCTTTTTTGTTGTCTGCCTCTTTTCCTTTTGCCTTCCCTTGGGTACCAATGTGTAATCATTTTACTCCATTTATCCTTTCCTCTGACCATGTGTCCCGACCACTTCCATTTTAGCCTTTTTATTTTCAGGGATACATCCTGTATCTTGGTCTTTTTCCTAAGGTTGATGTTTCTTATTCTATCCCTCCTCATTACTCCTATCATGCTTCACTCCATTGCTCGTTGGCAAGTAGCTATTCTATTGGTTGTGTTTTTTGTTAAAGCCCATGTTTGGCTTCCATATATTAAAATTGGTAGAATGCAAGCGTTGAATAATTTGCTCTTTGTTGCTATATGGAGGTTTTTGTCTTTCATTACTTCCCTTAGACCCCAATACCTTTTCCAACTGTTTGCTATTCTTCTTTCGATTTCTTTGTTTATGTTGTCTTTGGGTGATATCAGCTGACCAAGGTATATATATTCTTCAACATAGCTAATTTGTGACTCGCCTACATTTATGCTGCTTTTATTTCCGTTCGTCATTACTTTTGTTTTTTCGGGATTTAATTTTAGTCCTACTTTTTCACTCTCCGACGCTAGTTCGTTTAACATTCTATTTAGGTCTCCTGGCGTTTTTGCGAATAACACAATATCATCGGCAAATCTTAAGTGTGTTAGTGTGCGGCCGTCTATATTTAAACCCAGATTTTCCCATTCAAAGTTTCTGAAGATCATTTCCAAGACAGCGGAGAAAAGTTTTGGGGAGAGAGGATCCCCTTGTCTTACTCCTTTTTGTATCTTAAACGAATCTCCCTTCTTTTCTAGCTGAATACATGCTGAGCTGTTTTTGTACACATTTCTAATCAACCTTATATATTTTTGTTCTATCCCTTGTTCTTTCAACGCCTCCCAGATGTTTGTATGTATCAATGAGTCGAATGCCTTGCTGTAATCGACAAATGCTAGATAGTATATTAGTTGATATTCCGAATATTTTGCGATGATTTGCCTAACAGCATGGATATGGTCAAGTACTGAGTAGTCTCTTCTGAAACCTGCCTGTTCTATTGGCTGTTGCTCGTCGAGTTTTCCCTCCATTCGCTTGAGTACGATCTTTGCAAATATTTTGTACAGGTTGGACATCAAACTTATGGGCCGATAGTTGCCGATATCATACTGATCGCCTTTTTTGTATAAAAGAATTATATTGGATTTAGTCCATTGCTCGGGAATCGTTTCTGTGTTGAAGATATCATTGAAGATTTCTTTGAGAATTGGTGTTATTGCCTGTTTAGTTTGTTTTATAACTTCGTTGCTTATTCCGTCGGGTCCTGGAGCTTTGTTGTCTCTTTGGGTTTCTATAGCGAATTCTATTTCTCTCTGTATGATGCTAGGCACGGATGAGATTTCCGACAACTCTATTTCTTTCCCAGCTGTGGTATTTTCATAAAGTTTCATATAGTAAGTTGTAGCAATTTCTAATATTCCTTGCCTTCGGTTTACCTTCAAGCTATTACTATCTTTCATCTGCACGATCCAGTCCTTTTTGTTAGTTAGCTCCTTATATGCCTTTTTTATTCCTCCTGTCTGTAAAATGTGTCTCTCTATTGTTTCCATTCTTTTCTGAGTTCTATCTTTTCTAATACTTTCTTTTATTTTTTTGCTAATTTCTGCTATTTGCTTTCGATTATCGTTAGTATTTTTTCTATTAAATAGGTCAGCTCTTTGATTAAGGAGGTTTATGGTTTTGCTAGTCATCCACCTGTTAGATAGGTCTTTGTTATTAGCCCCTTGTTGAGTAGCTGCTTTGATTGTTTCTTCTAACCAGTTGTATTTTTCTAGCACCTCCATGTTCGTTGTCTCTTTATTGTAATCTATAAGTTTTGTCGTTATAGAATTGGCAATTTGGGCTGTTTGGTCTATGGTAGGTTTTGTGTTTATCATATTGTTTCTTGGTCTCGGGGTTTTCGGCGGGGTTGTCATCAATTCTGCTCGAATAATTCGATGGTTAGTATTGAAGTTGAAATTGCTTATGACTTTCATATTTGAGAAGTATCTGCTTTTACTAGTCATTATAAAATCTATTTCATTTTTAGTTTTCCCGTCTGGTGAAACCCAGGTCCACATCTTGTTTTCTTTCTTTTTAAACATTGTGTTTAATATTCTCAAGCCATTCTCCTGGGCAAAGTCTACCAGCCTCTCTCCGTTTCTACTTCTTGACTTTTTTCCATATACAAATGGTCCCAGGACTGCGTCTTCTTCTGGATGCCGTTCTCCAATTTGGCCATTGAAGTCTCCCATCACAACCAGGTTTTTATGACTATGGTCTCGGATTGTTTTATTTAGTTCTAAGTAGAATGAGTCCATTGATCTTGTATCGGATTGTTCCGTGGGTGAGTATACTTGTATGATGGACCATGGATCTTTGTACCCCGGTAGTTTAAGATTCATCACTGCTATGCGCTCTGATACTCCTATAAAGCTCTCTACATAGTTTGTGAGGTGTTTTTTGATAATAAAGCCAACTCCATACAGACCTGGAGTCGTTCCTATATGGTATAGAAGGAAGTCTGGATGGGAAATAATTCTCTCTCCCATTCGCCTTACTTCGCTCAAACCGACGATGTCCCATTTGATCTGTTTTAACGCGTATGTTAATTCTGTGAGGTTTTCATCATTTTTCAGTGTGAGTACATTGAGGGATGCAACATAAATTTTTGATCTCGTGTGACTGTTTTCGTCATTGTTTTCCTGTGTTGTTGGAGGGTTGTGGTCTCTGTCCCCCACGAGGACCAGTCGGCTTGGGGGAGATTGTGTTATTTCTTTTGTTTGGTTTTCGTAATTTGGTTGGATTTTCCGTTTGCCGGTTGTTAATTGCTATTGGTTTTTAGGTGTGGGGATATCAGTGAGAGAGTTTGATCGGATTCTCATCAAATCGAAGGCGTTTGTTCTGTTAGTTTTTATAGAACTTATCGTTTGTTGCTTTTTAGGTTTATTGGTTGACGTTGACTGTGGTGAAGTAGATGGTTCTCTTTTCCTTTTGTCGGGGTTGGGTCCTTTAACTACTAGTTTGTCGTATTTCAGAAAAGCAATATTCCCCTTTTCCTTCTCCTCCAGTAGCTGTGGTAGCAAAGCCTTTCTCTTTTCTATAACTTTCTTAGAATAGTCTTCCGAAATGTAAATTCCCTTCAAACTTTTTTTATTTTTTATAATTTGGTCTTTTTTCCACCCGTTTGTAAATGATAGCAGCACAGGTCTATTTTTGTTCCCGATTTTATATTTTCCTAGACGGTATAGTCTGTTCACTTCATTTTCTCCCACAGATAAATTTAGGTCTCTATTAAAGATCTCCTTGACGGTTTGGAGCAGCTCTAATATAGATTTTTCACTCTCTTCTAAACCATAAATAACTATATTATTACTTTTCTTCTCTTTTTTTAAATATTCAATCTCGTTTTCCAGATCACAAATTTTCTCCTTTAATTTTTCATTTTCTTCAATCATAGGAGTTAGTTTTTCATCTATCTGTCCCATTATGTTCTTCGTAAGAGATTCTTTTAGATCATTTGTCTGTTTCTCCATTTCTATCTTCATCTTATCGAATAATAGTTGAAATTGCTCATCCATGTTGTTGAATGAGGTTGAGTGAAACGGAACGTAAATGCGAATTGGTAGAAAGTATTATTTTATAATGGTAACACTCAGGTTGGTTGTCAGCTTAGCCGTGTGACAGTTCAGGTATTGTTGTTTATTTTACCGGCTGTCAAATGTTTTGTATTTGACGTTAAATGTTAAATAATTAACGATGTTGTATTCTAACCTCAATTGTGGATGTATATTTGAGCTTCAATTTTAATGAGTGGGTTTCGAGGATATCCAAAGATGACTTCTTCTATGTCTTCCGATGTTGTTTTGCCGGTGTTTGTAGCACTACAGTCCTTAAGGTGTAACTTTAACTATTTTTAATAAGTGTTTTATTAACGACGAACTTCACAGACCTGTTGACACTTCAACGACCGGAAACGGAAACCATTGAAGTTAAATAAACACTGTGAAATAAACTAAAAGATCCGTTAACGTGAGATTCGTTCCTGAGATTAAACAAACAAACTCTTCAGCTTTATAATATTAACACAGGTTAATTAGCAGATAAGTTTATCTGTTTACCACATCATAAGCTCGTATCAGCACACGAATTTCGAGAAAAGCTTACCTCTATTTTCAATGTTATTTCTGGAGGAAAACACTCCTACATACATAACCATTAGGGGTTGTTTTCAAAAACACATTAAGTACCTCCAATGCATAGTAAGTACATGCCACCGCGAAGGTCGCGACGCGTGTTGTGGAACACATGACGTGACACCCGTGACGTGACGTGTTGATTATTATTAATGACGTGACGTGTGACGTCATACGCCTCCCTTGTTACTACGCACAAGATTTAGGGCGAGCATGGACGATGGGACTGGTGTCTAGCTATTATTCAAGATGCAATATCTGTTTTGTCGTAACTTGGAGATGAGATTGTAGTTGTAAATAGAGGGGCTGATACGTCTAGAGGTGGCAAGGGCGGCCCGTGGTCATGAGGTGTGAATATTTTGGTGGGACCTTACCTTTTTAAGAGACTTTTCTGGTGACGATTCGTGAATACCGACATCCATCACATTCAGGGTAAAAAAGGGTCTGTCTGGAATTATTGCTGACGTGGTTATTTGGCGCAGTCGTTAGGTACACATGGTAGGTACTGTATTTTATTTTATCATACTAGTTTGTTAAATCCTGTTCCTTCTCTGTACGAAATATGCTTTTTTCTTTCTTCTTTCTTTTCTTTCAGCACGTTTGACCTTTACACAATATCAAAAGACCGACAAATCTTATCAGAATTCGCCCGCGACATCACCCGCGTTAAGTCTTTGGTTACTGTATCAAGCCTCTACTATTTTTCATAAACCTGGCTATCATAATATACAAAAAGATGTTTTCTAATTCGACTGTTACATCCAGAGATTAACGTTCTTAAACAAAGACACAAACAAACGGAAAATTTCTTCAGCTTTATTATTAGTAGTAGATATAGACTAGAAGCAAGACACAAAGTAACGTGAGTACCTCTTTACATATGAAAGAACCCTTAGTTACATTACTAAAATTACGCATCTCATAGTTGGCACATGTTAGAAGGGTTTATAATATTTAATGGAATGTTTTATTGAGCACGACGCACAGAATTCAGCCGGTTTGTGCTCACTGTGTGTAGTTCATCTTTGCTTACATGTAAAATTATTGATTTATGTAAAAGTAATTTCGGATAGATTAATATTCCGGTGGTGTAAGATAATTATGAATCCTTACGTAATATCCCTGGGGCTGCGTCTTTCTGTTTGTCAGTTAGTTAGTGTAGTAATATGTAACTGAATAAACATTATGGATTTGGTCTTTATTCATAGTGATTTTGTCTGTTTTTGTTATAGCAATATCATGCTTGCTGCATTTACATTATGGTCCAAGATTCCAAATTCACGAAACATAGGTACCTTACTTTTGTAGTCTTACGTTCAAATATATGACAACTGGTTTTCGTTATTGCCAGACACTTGAAAGACAGGTAACAGGGCCCAGCATTAAAACTAGCAAGTACTCATACCTGCTTGATAATAAATAACTCTATCCGAGCTCAGAATTTCAGCCATCTGAAAATGATGGAGGTCTAGCAACTGACTCAAGTCTATCAACAGTAGTAACCCTGTAGAACAATAAAAAAATAGTGCTGTCAAAGAAAAATACGTAAGGTAACATAAATATTCTTTCACAACTGCTTTACAAAGAACACCAACCAATGAAAATAATTGTAGAAAATACAATTAATTTTGTTCACACCGCCAATAAGTTCAGAAGCTCCAATTATTTTAATTCCATCAATCGGAACAGGTAATTAAGTTCTTTAATTGAATGTCATTGTGTTACGACAAGCTGGGTTCCGTCGGAACAATGAGTGAGCGCGGAACCAATTTCCCAAGTGTGTAGTATACGTGCAACCGTGAAGCGAGCTAGGTGAAACATATTTATTTACCTTTTTTATCTGTAGAAAGAATTGTGTGTACTTCGTCGTGTTGGCTCAGTGGTAAAGACGCCTGTGTCTAGTACTTGAGGTTGTGGGTTCGATACTGGGCAAGTATACCACTATCGTTTTTTAATTCATAATTATGTGCTTTATAACTGCCTCGTTTGCCTAGTGGTTCTAAGCGTGACTGCTACGCTAGAGGTCTTGGGTTCGATCCCCAGGTCGAGCAAAAATATTATTGGGTTTTTCTATGAAATTCTCAGTAGCAGCTCGGAGTTAGGAATTGTGCCCGGTCCACCACAATAGGCTCGCCCCCTATTACCTGGGACCTAAATATACCGGCAATCTGTGGGTGTACATTAGTATACCTCTGCCTAACTCTTCGGAGAATACAGGCGTGATGGTATGTGTTATCTGAGGAAATAATTATGTGGTTGAGGAAAGGTATTCCAAGAGTATAGGATAATTCAGATTGAGGATAGGGATCCTTTTCGTAAGTTAATAGAAAGCCACGAAAAGACACGGCAACATGTGCGCTACAAATGGGTTGTTACACAGCTAGCTTTAAATCATTTACTTATTAATTAGTTCCATGCTATGTCGTCTCCATTCACCAACACTATCGTACGCCGTTGTACCCCCTCAGAGATGTAGTGATGCGCTCGCGTTTCAATAGTTGCATTGTCTGTGAGTGATACGAATCCAAATTACTTGCGAGCATCGATTGCTATTGTTCACGAGTTAATTTCGGTATTGAGCTCATGAGCTTTTTGTTTGTTTGTTTGTTTGTAACAATGGTGGGCCTCGTACGAGCTTGTTGAGTGGTAGGACCCGGTATTGTTGACGCGATGTTTTGTTTTATAAGCTATACGAATAAGTTATGTTGAAGTGTCTGTTTGTGATGTTAATGTAACAGCTATTTTAACGAATGTGTAATTATGAATGTTCAACATAGTACTTTTACAATAAAAAAAAAATTGACATACTGTTTTAAATCTCCGAAACGGCTGGACTGATATTGACGGGACTTCCACTGGCACATATTTATATTACAATGAGTAACTTTAAACTATTACTTTTATTTTAGAAAAAGAATTAGGGTATCGCACAAAATATGAAACCACGCAGATAACCGACATTCAAGCGGACTAAGTCGTGGGCATAAGCTAGTATTATTACCAACTGAAATGGAAAATAATCCCATATTTCCGCACTAGATATGACACACCATTTAGCTTGACATTCCATATCTCTGTTAATGGCAGATTCCCAGGTACGGTACAGAACAAGATAAATAATAGGAAGAATATGTAACTCTCAGCTTCATTAAGTATCTTTTGACACCCGTTATATCATCTTCCTTCAAACTTTTTAGTCGCATTAAAGTTTAAACTCACTGAAATCAAGAGGCCAAGCGATGACCGTAGTTTATTATGACGATAATTTGCAATAACAAGCTTACGAATACAACTGGAAGCGCTTTATTTGAAGGGGCGCAGAGGCCAAACTTGTTTGGCAGTTTTGTCGTTTATGTTTGCAGCGAGTCAGTGCGAGCGCGACCCTGTGAGATACAATACAGCAGGCTTGCGGCGGATCTGCGCGGATTACTGGAGGCTGCGCTATCCGTTTCCTTAGGAAGAGTGAATCAATTTAACCTTTACAGTGATGCATGGATGGGTTGCTTTTGAATCTGGCCTCTATGGGTGGGCTTGACGCGGATTTCTATTGGCCAATTCATTAGGTGCATCAACTCATGTGTGTCTCTGATTCTATCTTACATTTTTGCTTTGAGGACACGGTTGGCGCAGTGGCTGAGTAATTTGCTGTTGAGCTGCGTGTCGCGGGGTCAATTCCCGCACGGAATAAATATTTGTATAGTTGACTGATATTTGTTCCGGGTCTGGCTGTTTTTTTGTGTAACATTAATTGTTTGTAAACGCATCTACGATACAAGAAGAATATCCTGGGAGAGGCTATGGTTTTTTTTTAATAATAAGCTTTTCGTTACTTGCATGGAATGTGCTCCTTAGATATTCATGAGGTTATTATCTAGGTAAGTAAATATTTTAACAATTTCGAAGCAACTTCTCATCTTAAGGGCTCGTACACATAAACAAGATACGACGTCGCATCGTATGATGCGGCATTTGTATAGGTACAATCGTGGAGAATCGTGTTTATGTGTACGAGCCTTAAGGTTAGTAACATTTACAACACATAACAAAACCTCCATTGCTTCATATCAGCTGACCCCGACTCGAAATAACAAAGGCGACATAACCGCTTAGCAAAGCGTCGAGTTAAACGTTAAAGCCGAGAGCAGACCAGCGCCGCGTCCGTCGCAAACATCGCGTTTGTTTCGTCGCATAATTAACAATTAGGTAATGCGAGCTCAAAGTGGGCTGCTAGAGTAGTTGTCTTGAGCATGCCTTCGCCTAGCTCGGCCGAGGACACATTGTTCTACGTGATTTCCCGCGGGAACCTATGTTTGTGCTTATGCATAATCATTTTAAAGTTATGTGATGAGGTGACGCGCTGTGACGCTTATTGATTAGGGAAGTTTTAACCTGTTTGCGAGTATGAGATTTAATGTGCTAAGTTTCTTTATTACGCACTAAAATAACGTACCTAATTGCATAAAGGCACAAAAGGGTGGATATTAAAAGGTCGTTTTGTTCTGTTTTTTGGTATCTCGCACGACCCCTCATATATAGGCAACGTACGCAAACTGAAATAATAATTATCTCCTCTGTGATAATACTGATTACACGTATGTGCATCCTACAAAATATTTATTTTTATTGAAAATTTACCCCGTTAGTAACAAAAGCTGACATGGGGAAGCGGGTTTGATCCTCGCTAAGTGTTATTGGAATTTTAAAATTAGAAATATTTCAGTAGCACTTCGAAATCAGTGTTCATTAATCATTGATGAACACGAACTGGTGAAATAAGGAAATATTGCAAAATATTTATCCTGCGAAGCGTATAAAGTAATAAATTGCTGTAACTTTGTCCCCACAACAATACCCACGAACGCAAATCAATCTGAATCTTATATAAGAGACAATAAAGTTATTGTTTTTATTTACTAACGGGCTGAACAGTAATTAGATCAGCAACCCTTAGCCACGGGGCGGTTATGTAATTAACGGAACTTGGGTTTCCTCTGACTATCGCGGAGATTGTTTTGGATTACCGAAGGAGTTGGCACAAATAATTTGGAGAAATTGGTTGGGATTAATAAGGATTTTTTCGTGATGAAGATAATTCTGCCTTGAGCAAGCGTGGTGTTCAATGTTCGTGTGCTTTCTCTATATGAGAATAGGCCTTTGCGAAGTACTTAGCGGGGTAGTAATAGGCTGTATTTTTGTTTATTAATCTAAATGATTTTCATAAACACATAAACTATGTTTCTCGGTTTTTCTTAGTATAATCTAATAAAAAATCTTTATAACAAAAAAGACAATGGCCTTCAAAAACTATCGGAATTATCGCGTAATAAACATCCAAAAAAGCATGCAGTCGAAATAACCTTCTTTTTTGTAGTCGGTCAAAAATACGATTAAAACGCCAAAGTAAGATTAATAATACCTATTTTGTTTTTATTTTTTATAAAATTCCCATCTTGGAAACCTCTGATTTCTGTTGTTATGTTAAGTATTAGGGTACAACAGCTTTTAGTAGACCTAGCCTAGTAGTAGTCTATGCAACTCATACAAAAATCCTATGTTATTTTCAAGGCAGTAGCGAGGTAGTGCACCCAGTGTTTGGTAGTAAACTTAGTGTCCTATCAGCTGAGTGCTCTGTCTGACGCCGTCTCGCCACTGTATCTATCGTGTAATCATAGTATAAGACCACTTTAAGACTTTTAACTTGAACTGAAATCTTCCAAACATACCATCACGCCTGTATTCCCCGAAGGGTTAGGCAGAGGTGTACCATTGTATACGCACAGTTCGCCGGTACCTATGTTTTCGACCCATGTAATAGGGGGCAAGACTATTGCCATTAAACGGGCAGAAATCCTAACTCCGAGCTGCAAAAAAAACCCATAACAGTTCTTGCTCGGCATAGGAATCAAACCCAAGACTTCTAGCGTAGCAGTTTTGTTTAGACCACTAGGCTAACGAGGCAGTTAGCCTAGTTGAAGTCTTACTACTATTGTAAAGGAGGAAGTGTGGATGGATGTTTGTTACTCAATCACGTCGGAACGGCTGAACGGATCTAGATGTTTGGCATAGAGATAGATTATAGTCTGGAATAGCACTTAGGCTATTCTTTTGTCTCGAAAAAGTGTACGGTTTCCCGTGGGATAATATATTGGCTTTGACGCTAGTGTGGAACTGTGGATATAAATCTTAGGCATACCTATGGAAGAAAATAATGTTGTGATCAATGTTGTACATTTCTTTTTTATATAAGGTGTTACCAAAATATCTGCCACGGATTTAATGGGAAGTAGTATTGTGTTTATAGATTAAGATTACAATAGTAAAGATAAATTATTGATAATGTGTCATATTTTTTTTAATTTGTGAACCGCGTTATGCAGACTAGAGTCAATGTTTATTAAATTTCTTTATTTTCTCAAATTGAATTAACTATTCTGGGGTATGAAATTTCTTCATTATTGTAATCTATAAACACAATACTACCTCTCATTAAATCCGTGGCAGATATTTTGGTAACACCTTATATGTCATTGGATGGCAAACAAGTCGACGGCCCACCTGATGTTAAGTGGTCACCGCTATCTATAGACATCTGCAATACCAGAGGCCTTGCAAATGCATTGCCATCCCAGAGACATTATTGGAGTTAGTTAGTTATTATTGGAGCTGAAATGTCTCATGTGCCTGTAATTACACCGGCACCCATACCCTTGAAACCAGAACACAGGAACGCTGCTTTGCGGAAGAAATAATAAGAAAGTATGGTGGTAGTACTTTCCGGACGAGGTCCTTTACAAAGAGTTCTGGGATTTTTAAGTTAAAGTTTCTGCATGTTAGGATGGCCTTTTTTTAGGGATAGAAAATCATCGAATGACTCCTTTTGATGCATGAGTGGTGTGTTTGTATTAACTCAAAGCTCTTAATGCTCTTTGCGTTCTAGTGCCACGGTGACCCTTTCGAACAAACTCTGCAACCCCGGATGTTACGATCCCCTGCAGTTAAAACATAACAGTCTGTCTCGTTATTGATGAGTCTTTCAGTCGCTGGAGCAAATTTTCCAGAGCCCATATACGTTGACCGCGGCCTCCTAGCAGTGTGAATAAATGGAAATTAATGGTCGCGCCCTGACCCCGGCGCCCCGACACCCTCGTCAGTGTTACATAAGGCAATTGACTAATAACCCTGTATTGTGGGTATTTGCTGCATATGTCTGGATGTACACAATGTAGGTAGGTATGGATGATGGAGGGCGGGGAAAGTTTGAAAAACATATAACGTTTAAAAACAATGCTTTCTTTTCAGCCAAAACAAACTGAAATGTTGTATTTAAGTACTATACAATATACTAGTAGCCGATTGACACTGCATTATTAGAAATTCACCACACTTTGCGGCAAAAGAATTAGGCGGTGAAGGAAGATCATTTGATGTAGTAAGATGTTATAAAGATTAAGTCAGATAAAGGATGACTCACGCTAGACCGTGTCGGGTCCGAGCCGAGTGTCGGCCGTCTGATATTACTTAAAAGTTGAATCGGCCGTCACTCGTTTGCCGCTCGGTATAGCGTGAGTGTGTCCATACAATATATATGTAATATTTAGATGCCCGTGCTACGGCCGACACTCGGCTCGGGCCCGGCACGGTGTAGCGTGAGTCATCCTTAATTCGAAGGGTAGTGTGACTATTAGATTAAAGATGACATTCGTCTTTAGTTACTTAAACTCCTTATGAATAGATAGACGGTATGTAGTAACAACCAGCGCCTGACAACACATGAGACCTAACTAGTTTCTTTCTTGCACAATCAGCTATTAATGCACAGAAATGTTCTTATGCATCTCTATTATTGTTTAATAAAGGCCCTATTTCCGTGTCAATTATTTTTCTCAATCCTTCCTCATGTAAGTACTCATCTCATTCGCATTAGGAAAGCTCGCACACACTGATTGCGTAGCTCCATCTACATCAAGCGATTATCAACCTTACGCGCTCCGGCGGGCAGTAAGCAGATTTACTGGAGACAGCGCTAAAAGTGCATCGCGGAAGCATCTTATTTTCTGCGCTGGTACATTTTAATCACACGGTAAGTTGGCTAGATCCAACTATTGCCGGATTTTATGCGTTCTGCTGACAGTGTAAGAGTTATTTCTTTATGTACTTACTTTGTTTTTTCTTCACTATTCATTATTTTGTCATTAGCTAGCTCTTTTATATGTTTTTTTTTACAAAGTAGTAATTGACTAAACTTCTATACCTACTTTCAGGGTCACTCCGCTTTAACATCACTTAACTGCCACTACGTAGCTTAGCTCATACATATAACTATGTTTATTAGCCTTTGCAGATGCAAGATGGAGCTAAGAGAATAACATAAAATGTTTAAAAAATCAAAAATACTTTGAACTATGAGATCACGGCGCTGTAGGCTGTTTCAAGTATCTTTTCATCGAATTATTTACGGTAAACCTCAGATCACACCGGGTCGCGATGGTATGGTGTACCTATGGCCGCTTTCCAGCCCGATGATCTTCAACCCGCTTTCTCGCGAACCTATATCATAACGTGCAGTAGTTATCTCAAAAACTGCTTTTCTCGTTGCATCGTTTCACGTCGCTGTGTGACCTGACCCTAAGTCTGATATTCCCCCACAGTACAACATGCTAGCTGCCCAATCCGATCACAATCAACATAAGTACAATTACAAAAAATAACACAAAAAATCAAAGAACCATTACTGTACAAAAGTTAAACAATAACTACTTCTGAGTACCAAGTGCACTCTATCATTACAGTGAATTGAAGTCATATGATTGCGGCGTAAGGCTCCAATTGTAGTGCAAGCAGGAGTCGCGGTGAACAATAAACAACGGGGCTACATCCGGCGGCCGATTACCGTTTCCGGCCGAACGTCGACCTCGCCGGATGTTGGTATGAAATACTTTTTACGTGAGTTTACAGTTCAGTTGGATGTAGGCACGAAGTTACATGAGAACGTGGATTATTACTTGTATTTTTATTCTTCTTATTTTTCGGTCTGCGACAATAATCGTTTATTGTATCAGATGTTTTAATTCCCAATTTTTTTAAGGAATTCCGATTATAATAATAATAATTGAACTCTATAAATAGTACAGAATGGATGTAAAATCAAGATAAAATAAACTCTTAGATATTACCTAAAATTCTGACATGCAGTTCTTATTATTTTATATATATTTAGATGATATTACTATGCAAAAATAACTGCATTATTCGATATTTGTCGCTTGCCATATCTACCTACAACTTAAGAGCCCATATTTTTTTTTCAGATACTGCATATTATGCAATATTGTGTTATCTTTTTTAGCACACTATTAAACCAGAAAGAAATAAAAGATGGAAATATAATAAAAGTTACCTACAGCTATCAAGTTAGATTTCGTATCAAAATCACGATGGTATGGTAATTACATTTGTCTCTAAAATTCTGGAGTAACATCTACACCATGTCGCGTCGTTCAACCGGTACAGGCGTAGATCGGTGACGTAGATAAGCTCTACTAATTACAGTTTACTGTTCTTATGATAAGTTTAGCCTTAATTAGCCGCTACATTTCGCCCCAAATATTTATGTTACTAGTAGAAACAACTGTTATAATGTACGTTAGGCTAAGTAGAAACATTATCAAAATCTAAATTATTTATTTGCCCGAAATGAAGTAGGTTCTATAGAAACTTAGATTAATATTTGTCTAAACTAATAACTAGTTACTAGTTTAATTACAAAAGTAGATAATTGGGTTCATAAAAGTTACATTTATGAAGTTTAAGTAGATTTTGCAGAAATGCTAGTTAATTGTGTTTTTTAGTTATTTTTCACAAAGTAAAATAGATCAATTCTTTTATTTATTTGAGAAATTTTGAAGAACATATTTACTCATGCTTGTTTTTTGTACGTTCTGTTAGCTCATGTAGTTACTTTGTGACTTCAAACAAAGATAAATTATCATGATCTACAACAACCCCGTTTAGGTAATATTTACATTTCATTGGACATTGTATAAACGTTCAATAGGACGTTATCCAATAAAAACGGTCTTAAGAACACTCGACAAGACATTTCTATCGCGGATCCAATAAAGTCAGATAACTGCCACGGAGGAGTTTACAATGAAGTGCTAATGTGTGACGAACAACGCGACAGCTTCACGAATGTTGTGTAATGAATAATTATAGTTAAAAAATATCGGCATATTATGCCATGTAAAGTTGATAGTTTCATGAAAGTTGATCCTTGACAAATTAAACGCCTGACAATCTTGCAAGAATATCTGCGTCCAAAATTTGGTTTGCGTGCATCAATCACACAAGAGACAGTATTGATTTACAAATCACAAAAGTCTGGTTGTCTAATCTGGGTTCTACGTTTTAATTCAATATTACATTTTCATACGAATATACCTTGTGGAAGGGGCAACTATATACAATTCTGTTTCTTGCTTTTAAATGAAGTTTAAAAAAAATAAATGATTTGCCTTTGACTTAATATATTTATTTATTACCCATCAAAACAACTACTCGTAACATTTGATTGATCCTCCAAACTTCTAGTTAAGACTCCATAAACGAAGAGAAAACTAAGTGCTTCAAACAGTAAACCTCTACGGGGCGATAAGGCGACAAGCGTCGGGGTCCAAAAGCTTATGAACACTCCAGTAGCTTACTCATCCGTGGCAGATACTTAGGCAAAACAAATTGAGGCACAAGGGGCAACAATTGGCGCAAACAGAACGCTCAGGTGGAGAGGGAAAAAATTCAATTCCAATACAACAGCAGAGCTAAATAGGAAACTCATAAACCGCTTACGTTGTGTACAGAAATTTTATTACGAACTTTATTTTGTTTAGGAGCGGTCTGCGTGCTGGTTGAATAGCGATGACTGAACAAACGTTTGAAAAAAGAACCATTTTTTTTCTTTTTATTTACCTGGCAGTGAGTGTGTCATACGTATGCATTGTCTATGTGCCACAATGTAACGTCCCTAGTAGAGAATTAATGCAGGGTGCATTTTGGTGTTGTGTTACGAAAGGAGGTGTTGATATCTGAAAGCCAATTCTAAAAACGTTCAAAATATAGTCGCCATCACATCTCAGATACAATCAATATCAAAATTTCTTGCAAAATTAGAGCTATTTTTGACAGAGTAAGACTGAAATTAGTTTTCGGTCGTTCCTAAAACTTAGTAAAATTGCCCTCCAGATGCATGAGGTTACGACAGACGACCTGTTCACAAACTGCTAAACTTTTCCTATTTGTCTAATTTTTCCAATCTTGGGTACCTATAGCCTCGCTTGCGCCGCCAACCTTATCTTTTAGCTCCAAGTTAGTCACTGAAATGTATGCGCCGCTTATTTAGGTATGAAATTTTGTAATTTAATACCGTGTGCTAGCAATCATAGAAAGTTTTGCTTTTGTCGACTATCATAGGTTAACCTCAGAAAGCACATAAAGCCGTCGGTCCCGGCTGTCATTCATAAATCTTTGACAGGCGTTATGGATAGTCAGAAGCCAAGAAGTCTGACAACCAGTCTATTCAAGAGGTATCGTGTTCCCCAGTTACTGGGTTGTGGAGGTCAGATAGGCAGTCACTCCATGTAAAACATTGGTATTTAGCTGCATCCGGTTAGACTGGAAGACGAGCATAACATAGTTGGGAAAAGGCTAAGCAGATGATGAGGTATTTCCATACGGACAAAGTCGTGTGCAGAATCTAGTGATAGAAAATGTAATTCCGCTGTCAGTTTCATCATTGTACCATTTCAGACCAATCGTCGGTGTCGTCTGATAGAAGGCTATTATGTTTGTTTAAAATTTCATTTTGCGTTAACCTTCAGCCACAAAAAGCCTAATTTAAACATTAAATATTCGCCAAATCTTTTACCGGTATTATGATTCGTTTACATTGATCTCTTTCTGAAATAGCTTATTTGGAAATATTTTAATATTCAATTGTGTGTGTAGCGTTGGTGGCCATAGGACGAGTGTTTAGCGGTTTGTTTGATTTTATCTTATGTTTTTAGTGCACACGGTGGCAATAGTCAGTTAGATATTTTGGTTTACTTAAGTATGTATTAGTTTATAGTTATTTTGTTTTTATGCTTATTTATGTGTTGTGTGGCCATAATTACCTGAAATAAAGAATTATTGTTATTATATATAATTATGTATCTCGAGAAAAAAACTTTTTTTTTATAATAAAGTAGGATACTTACTAAATACAAATCATGTTTTCAAAATGTTTTGTGTCATTGCCTATTCCCCATATTGATACGTTTCTATAACTATAATGTAATTTTGGCTCCGTTTACTACGATGTCTTGGGTACCAATTATGAA
This sequence comes from Caradrina clavipalpis, assembly GCA_932526535.1. NCBI lineage: Eukaryota > Metazoa > Arthropoda > Insecta > Lepidoptera > Noctuidae > Caradrina > Caradrina clavipalpis. Next base: position 632,407 of record OW052089.1, read on the forward strand.
GTCGATGATGGTATACCCTTTCCTAGAAGCAGCCTTTGATTTCTCGACTCGACACTCAGGTACCTAATAGCTATCGGAAAGCTCAGATTTCGGCAGTTACTGAAGCGAAGAATGGAGTTTAACAGGGTGGCCCATGTGACCTAGGACGTAGGGACCCTTCATGTTTTTAATGCTTGTTTTTTTTCTTGTTAATGTTGCGTTTTCGAGAATTTCACTTGCGCTGTTTCGTCGTTGTATTTTTAGACATATAAACTCAAATGCACTAGCAATAACACACAAAACATCTACCTATATGCCATAAAGTTAAAGTCAAGTAATTTATATCAATTATACGAATTTAAGGCATTGCTGAAAAATATTTATTTACAAAAAAAAACAACTAACTAGTTGCCAATTCAGTTAGTTTAGTTGCCATTAAAACTGTTGTTTCGTATTGAGAAGAATAGGGAGGAAACCCCATAGAAATATTAATACTAGGTTGTGAAGTTCTAAGGGCCTTCGGGTTTAACTAAAAAAACATTTCTACAACTCCATTGTAGAGCGACCCTATGGGTCGTGAGCCAATAATAATTACGGAATTTTATTTCATATTACTGAATTTATTACGACTGATGACCGTTCTTCGTTGAACCAATTACGTATTCCTTTTGTGGCGACATTTTTGTTGAAGGAAATTATCTTTATATTTAAATTTTGTGTTAAATTATCATTTATTTCTTTTGACGAATTGAACATAATTTAGGACTACAAAAAAGTTTGGTTCTAATTCGTTACTGAAATATTAGGTACTGTAGAGACTTTGGCTAGTGGAAACATTTTCAACATTATTAAGAGACTAGCTGTTGCCCGCGGCTTCGCTCACGTCAGCCTTAGTGTTACTTAACCAATTAAGGATTAAATACTATGTCATCATAATATTCCAACTATGTCAAATGGTTTCTAACGTTAATAATAGTTACGACTGTGGGTTTTAGAAATTAGTCAGTAGACGCCCGGAGTCTGATTTTTTGTCCGGTTGGTAATGAGCTTGCGCCATGCCTGGGATTAAAACATATTTATGCGGAGAGTATATGATATGGCTTTACTATTCCTTTCGAAAATACTGTGATGTGGTGTCAAAATTTACCTGTTTTTCTTTCTCTAACCGTTGAAAAGCATTTTTAATAGGTTCTGCTTTAATACTCACATTGTAGCTTCGATCTGTCTAGTATCAAAACCGTAGAATGAATCTTGTAATCAGAAGAACTGCCAACTAAATCTGAACTTCGTGTTACAACCAAGTTAATAATAATTATGTTGTTGGGAAAAAGTATGGGCAAAAAACAGTAAGCATATTATGACTTATTAAAAGGCTAAGCAAAGTTTTACCTCTCAAATTACCTTTCATCTATTGCAGAATGACGGTAATAGATAACCTTCATTTCCATTTTGAAGTTCATTTTTAAGCATGCAGAATATGGTCTGTTGACAGTACCTACCTATTAGAAGAAATTCATCATTAATGATTGATGCATGATTCTACATGTATCGTGAAAGCTTGAAGTCTGAGAGACATTTTTTATATACGTATAGGTTTAATTAATTTTGGTACACTTCCTGTTGTAGCTAATTTATTTCTGTTTAGCTATTGGAATAGAAGCATGCTTTTTTGGTAGCGTAGCGCAGCCCAGACAGTAAAGTATTGCACACATAACGTTTGCAGATAAATCGTACGACACTTGTATGAAGTGTCGAGGTTGGTAGGCCCACGGTGCGGTGATCCTTCTTTTTTAATAATGGAAAATCGTCATATGAGTTCTTCCGTTCTGGCGTAAGGGAGTGTCAGTCTCTTACTGACTAAAATCCATCCGTTTTCTCCTAATGCCCATCGCGTTCCGGAGCCGCGGTGAGTCTTTCGAACAAATTCCGCAACCGTGGCAGTCACTGACTCTAGCGTGCCCCGTCTTCTGTGCTGATATCTCTTTGAGACGTGTGTGAAACACAACGCGACGTCGGCACGGGCATGGTTCTGATCGGACGGCGAGCCACCCAACGCTCGCTGACCGCAGGCCCGTTGCCGTTGATCGCCTCTATGACGACACGGCGGTGTTCCGCCAAAGCAGGGCAGACCTCCACCTTATGCTTCACCGTGTCCACCGGATGATCCTCACAATGATATCACTCTGGCGTGTCCTCCCTCATGTCTCATGTCAACATGTCCGGAGAATACCTGCGTCAGAGCATCATGGTGTTGCGACGATACTACTATCGATATAACTCTTTAAATAGTCTGAGGCGCCGTTTTTTACTTACGAAAAATATTCTTAGCGTAGCTAAAATTTGTGGAACCAGTAGAATTCTGTTCCGGTCATTCCTCTTCAGTCAAACCATGCATATTTTTAACATTATGTAAGGGAAAAAACTAAACCCTTCTAAACCTGTTATATTATAATATTGAAATCATACTGCATCAAAACAAAAACCTATTAAAATAATAACAAAAAGTAACAATTGATTGGAATTGAACCCACACAAAATATTTTACATGGTTTTCATTAAACAGCGAAACTATTCACTTTATTTACGTAACAATTAACTAATAATAACCATCCCCATACATGTCATATTTGAACTGCTCCGTTGGTCTCGTGGTGGCAAGCAAGACTGTTGATCGTGGGGTAATGGGTTTTTCCATTACGAATTTCTCAGTAACAGCCCGGAGTTTGGACGTTGGTGGTGTGACACCCCCGTGCCTCGGAAAGCACGTAAAGCCGTTGCTCCAGCGCCTCATCTCTCCCCGATTGTGTCGGATTGCCGACACGTCGGACTATGAGAGTTAGGGAAGAGGGAGCGTTTGCTCACACACTTGTGCATTTTAATAGGTATCTCCTGCATACTTGGCTAGTCTGCTTTAAGATTAGCCGTCGTGGCCAGAATCGGTCTTGTATTGAATTCTATTACACAATTAACTGCTTAACTCCTTGTGGCTATGACTTGATGATTTTTATTTCATAGGATTATTTCATAGGATAAATATTATGTTAAAAAATTTCAATATTTTATGTATTTTATAACAGTCCCGTGGTAAAATCTTCACGGACAATAAACATAATGCAATAATGCTTACCTACCTAACTCCATTATTTGTTACAAATACCCAAATAGCCTCACTATTTATTACAAAACCCACCACCCAAAAAGAGAAGTGTGGGGAGGGAAAACAGCCACCACCTCATGACTACTTGAAGCTGCCAGAGTACCTGCTTCCCGGTAGTGAACTCAGTGATGTATCTGGAAGGTACTGTACATGTCTGAACTGGTGTAAATTATTGTTAGGGGAATCATCGATGCGAAAATAATTCAATCGCGTTATATAATACAGCCATGTGCTGCCCGACATTTAAAGACTATTTTGACAAAATTTAATTTAAAGAGTCAAACAGACAGATTTTTTTTTAACAATACGTATATTGTCCGCTCTACTTTTCTGATTTTGATAAATGAATAATTTTGACTTCAATATTGTTTATATATTTGTATTTTTTGCAGAAATAATAAAATATATTTGAAAAATAAAAAAGCAAAATGTTATGGCGGAAGAATGCCTACTTCAATTTTATTACAGTTTGGAAATGTTCTAGCATTAAAAATGTATTTAAAAAATCACAAAAAGTAAAACAGTTTTCGGGGTTCGAACTCAAACCCTGCGACTTGTAAGGCGGTCATCGAATCATTACACCACATGCTTCGATAGGAATTTCTCTAAAATTGCCGTTCTAGTTTGTCACGATTAACTGCTTAGCTCCTTGAAGGTATAGCGTTATGATGATAATTATTTCAGTAGTTTAAGTCCCAGCTACCTAAAGTATTCTTATATTTACTCTCGTATTTTTATAAACGCGTTGTAATCTGTAAGGAAACAAAACATAATGCAACATTGCTCAGCCCCCAAAGCAGATAGCGTGATAATTTATAGCCTACGGTCAAATTTGGCCTATGTGGAATATATGTACAAAAATTTAACAGAATCTGTCCGGCAGTATTTGCGTGATGCTCTAACAAACAAACAGACAAACAGACAAAAATTCTAAAAATTGTATTTTCGGCATTAGAATCGTTCCCCGACCTCGTAGCAATCACTTTTTCTCAAAAATATTAAATGTACAGTTTTGACATCGCTACAATTTTATTATATGTATAGATTAACGCTTTTTGAAATAAGAAAAACGGCATTAAGACACGATACAAAAAAGGGGTAGGCAGAGGGGTACCAAGGAAAAATGCGTAAATTTCTGTATGTGTGTATATAAAAATATAATATGATAAAAATGTTTCAATTACGTGTATCTCTGTATTTGTAACCCACGTCAAGGACTGACAGCACACAAAAATTTGAATTACACTATTCAAAATTTTTGCTGCTTGGAAAATACCAACTATCTAAGATGTAGCTGGGTTTATCCTCTTTGCAGAGAACTTGTTTTAAAATTAGACCTGCCATTTTAACGGCCGGCTACTGAACTGTAATTCGAGATTTATTTTGTAAATTTTCCTGGACCATTAAGTACAGCTGACACAAACCAACTCGGGAGAGGGATAAGCCTTGCAACACGAAAAATAAGCCCACTCCCCCAAAACGTCAACATAATCGTACACATTAGTTCACATTAACTGGACATATAAAAACGAGCACACCACGTACACTGGAGTGCAGATGAAATCACCAAAAACGTTGTAAAAGCCACAATAAAGTTGGTGCTTTACGTGCGTGACTATAAACTTGATAGTCCATTAAATTTGCATCGGACAGCTTCATACATTTTTGTGGCACTCACTGTAAAAACGTGCGCGTAAGTGCGATAAAATGATACCAGTTTAATTGGGGATGTAATTGTATGTAAAATGTTTTTGAGGTTATTGTAGAAAAGTGCAGAACTTTTTTATTATTTCGTCATTTTTGTTACAATGTTATAGAATACAAATACATTTCATTGTAAAAGGTAAATAAAACATAGTTCGGTAAGTAGCAATTCAGTAGTTATGACGAGTTAATACATTTACCACAGCGATTTCAAAACGATCAAGTTTGTAATGTTGTTTTTCACCGCCTTTGAACATTTTCCAACTTGACAAGTTTACCAACGAATGAAATACATTCTAGTTTCAAACCAAACAACAATTTCCTTTAAAGTAACTTACTCAATTAGATCTCGATGTATAAATGGGGGTAAAAGACATTTACCGAAGCCTAGAGATTATATGATTTTTCTATTATTGTGGTACTTTTTTCTGCACAATACCTAGGAACCTTCTGTCAAAGATTTTACGATGATAAAGATTTTTCAACGTTATAACTAAACTTGAAATATCCTCAGGGTCTATTTCATGCATCTGTAAGCACAATGTTTTACGTGCGTTACATTGCGCGTTACCATATACAGTGATTATTCACACCAAAAATAAAAGTCGTTTTTACTTAGTTTTATAGAGAGTATTCGTAATTAACGACTATGTGATAAATGTCTCCTTTTTTTCACACACTGCGCAGATTATGTAAAACTTACAAAACTATGTCTTAAACCCACAGAAACACAGTCCTTATTCCTACAAACACTAACAAGTGCCCCCAGCACATTGTTACCTCGAAACTTTAAACAAATTATCTGAACCAACTCTGTAATTGACTTCACCGGTAGCTAATTTAGTTAATCAGCCTTTTAGCGAAACTTTTACAGAATGCACCACTTGTGGGCTCGCGGGGTGTGGTGGTGGGGGGGGGGAGGTAAATGGTCCTTTGCTCCGCAGACACTCATTGACTTATGCGGACAAGTTCGAGATTGTTTGAGAACATCTGTTCCTCATTTGATGAATATGGAGTCGAGAGGAAGAATGGCAAAAGATTATTTTTTACATTTAAATGAATCGATTTAAATTAAAGTAGTTACTTTCCTGGGTTGTGTTGCTTGTGTACATGTCAATGATTTTATCTTCATCACTATAATATCAGTCGCAGGACGTCCACTGCTGGAAATAGGCCTCCCCCATAGATATCCAATAGAATCGGTTGGGTGAATTGTTTACCAGTATATAAACTGCTTCGAAGAGTCAACAAAATATTTACTACCTACTAGTATTTTAGAAAAAGGTGAGAGCAACAATCAATATTTGCAAGTAACACCTGTCTCCGTCTACTGATAGATTGAGGGACATTGATTTATGTACCCTTTCCCCGAAAGATCACGAGGCTTTGCCATCTCTTTTAGTAAAACATGTACAGTCAACAAAATAAATAAGTAACCAGGATCTTTACTACATGGTTGAAGATTTCTTTGAAATCGATGGATGTATTCAAATTAATTTAGATATAATAATTTTTTTTTAAATAATCTCTGTCTATTATTATTCCACTCAGACGCCTCTTGTCATACAGAAAAGCAGGAGCATTGATTGCCGCACTTGCTCAATTATAAGTCCTGGTTTCCTCAATATGTTATCCTTTATGGAAGTACTTATGAAGTACTTACAAGGGTCATAACCACGGGGCCATCGCACTACTATGAATATTCTAATAATTTAATTAGAAAATATCGATTAGTTTAACGACTATAATAATAATAATAGAACTTCAACAACTTCCGGGTTAATTTACTCTTTTGTCGACTGTACATAGAAAACTTATCTCGTTCGTATAGTCAAGGACTTTGGCAATTAAACGTAACCACATTTTTATCACACGCAAAATCTTCACAAGAAATTACGACGTCGAACAAAACACTTGACTCGTATACCTCTTACCTTATTACTCTAATTCAGACTCGCCAATAAAATGGCTCCTCCGAATGCCTCGACAAATAACATCGCGTATCAAAAGGAATATCGTCCAAATATAGTGGCGAATGGTCGTAAACTAAGTTTTATCTTCGTGTGTCTTCGGCTAATGTCGGAGATAAATCTGAAACGACAAAAGACCAGCTTCGGGATGAGTATGTCACGTAATTTACTTTTATGGTGTCGTCAGGGTTGCGATATGATGGGCATTTAGGGGATTTTCGGGTAGTTTGCGTCGGTACGGAGAGACTTACCGTCAATGGTCGGGTAAGCGACAGTAAGCCCGCGTCCGTGTGCCCGCGTGTAAGCTCTGGGCGATTGTCTGGATTGACTTCCTTACTAGCAGATGTTAGCAGATCTTAGAAAAATTAGGACCGACGCACGTAATGATAATTTACTAAAAGGAATTGATAAGAAATTGGTCCTTCTGCACGTGGTTATATCCTCATGGTTATCCTCCGTCTGAGCACAACGTAGGGTTATGTCGAGCTTTTATCAACTACAACCTCACGGTTCCTCTTGCTGCCATGAGTCGGGTCTCCGATCTGGTCCCAATCGAAGACTTACTCGCATCATTAATGACTTTTAAATAACCGTCTGTTTAATGAGTTTCATTCAATCATCATGAAGTCATTGACACATTTAACTATTCATTATCTTGTCAATCAATCATACATCTGTTTCTGTTCTGCAGTTCATTCAAGTCAACAGTGATTTCATTAATGGACAATTACCGTAAAACCCAAACAGTTTAATTCTAAGCCTTGCCAATTATTAAACCCATTATTTAAAATAAGCCAATCAGAATTCTGCAAACGATTTGGAAATAAGCGAATCAACAATTTCATCAGATTACATGACATTCAACCAGAATCACCAGTTTGGAAGCCTTAAATGCACGTTTCTATGCATCGCCCGTACCCGGAGACGCTTAACAATATAACCCCATGAGCTATAACATTTTAGGGCGAATATTAACCAAATTGGATGAGTCGGTAGGACGATCTGCGACTTCCCATGGAGAGAACGAGGCGAACAATTTAAACTTGAAGTTCTTTTTTTTATAGTAACATCTGCTGAAGGAAATCATTACATGGCATATTAGTTATGCTCGTGACTTCATTTGCGCGATTTTTGCTTTTCAAGGGACTTTTTTTCTCTTTCTTTCTCTAAATAAAAGTACCTAAGTTACATTCAATAAAATCAGATATCTGCCAAAGCTGCTAAAAGGAAAAAAAAAGTATTTTAATATTCATTTTGTAAAACGCCAGTTAGTATGATATAACAAACAGGCACTTTCATTTTATTTATTTGTTTGTATACAATTATAAAAGCGGATCGTCACTCATTCTTTTACTGAATGAACACTAAATCTCGATAACTGCTTGATCTAACGCTGAAAATTTGCAGTTAGATAGTATACACATACAGGTAGGAGACATCAGCTATAGAACGGAACGTTGATTAAACGAGGATAAGCTCGCGGGTAAAAGCTAGAGTTAATTTCATCGCAAATCTGAGAGCTTAATGTAACAATGCAAGATAAGAAACAGAAATAGTAACGATTTGTAACTTCCTATACGAAAGCTGATAAGCACTGTAACAGGAATAATTAGCTCTTGAGCGATGTACAGGAAATAGGCACACACTTCTGTTTACCCCCTCTGTGATAACAGCCGTGACGACCGTTATGGAACCGTATTATAGTTAGGTAAGGTCGTCCCGATGGTAAGACAATGTTTTCTCCATTTGGATCGGCTCCAATAGTGAAAGGGACGCGAGATAGAGGTTGCACGCTTGACGTTGATTTGATTAAAGAAAATTATGGGAGAAGTTGGGTATGGCTACAATCATATTCTTTTTTTTCTATAATTTGGTAGTTATTTATTTTAGAATTTTAGAAGTATACGAGTAGTGATGCCCAGTAACTGGGTTGTAGAGGTCAGATAGGCAGTCGCTCCATGTAAAACACTGTTATTCACTGCATCCTGCCAGACTGGAAGGCGGAAGCCGACAGCAACATAGTTGGGAAATTAGATTTATTGAGGTAAATCACAACGTACCTACACCCATGACACAGGTATAATGATACTATAAAAGATTGTCAAGTAAAACTGCAACTAACTGTTTTGCTGCAATTTTCTTACCATAATTTCTAATAAATAAAAGAATCGCTGTGTAGTTTGGAATGACGTTTAAGTTATAGTCTGCCTTTACAGTCAAAATATCCCTCTGCAAATTCAGGTGAAATGTAGTTGAGGTGAGTTGTCATTCCACGTGGTGTTAGGAATAAAAGGTCACCTCGAACTCACTTTAACTAAATTCATAGAGGGTACTGCTGCCGGTTAATGGTCCTTCTACCACAAAACATTTGTTTAGCTGAAACAATTTATAAGTGCGGTTCATGTGGTAACAAGGTCTATTTATTACAATTATTGCTACAATTTACAAACAGAATTATAGGCCAGTGCTAGCAAAATTCAATTGTATTATTATGAAAACCTTTTGTTCATTACTTAAATATTTTCTTTTTTGTTTTGTTTTATATTTCCTTTCTTCTCCTTCTTCTTCTTTCACAAATAATATTCAGAATGTAAAGGTTGTATTATTCGCGTATAAGTTATAAGGTTGAACAAAGGAAACGTGTTAAGTTACCCCCAAGTTGATCGGTAAGTAATGTAACATAACTTCTGCATTATTTCCGACACCAATTGTTACGAAAATACATTTCCTTTGATGTTTACCTCCTCGTGTTGTATGGGATGAAAAAGGTTCCGTGTTTTATGGAGATCGTTTGCCGCTGATGCAGATTGTCAAAATGTTTCCGGAGTCAAATTATTTATATTCAGGTTTTTGTTTGGTTTTTGTTTTTCAAAACGGCCTCGACTGTCTCGTTGATTTATTGGTCGCATGTGCGACACCTGAGCATTTGATCCCAAGTTCGATCCCCGGGTCCCAAGGGTTAGTGTTGGGTTTTCCTATATGGAATTTCTCAGTTGGGGGCATAGAGATTGTATGTATTTTGTCTGGTTGATGTCAAAAAACTGCCCCTTATGACATAAGACTTTAGCATAACTGTGAACATGCCGTGATTATCCAATTGTTAAGGACCTCTCATGCATGGGGTACTAATATTACTTTTTCAATTCATATGTACTTTCGAAGTTTATCTTGGACATCACTGACATCGAAGAAGTAAATAGCGCTAGGTAACGTGGACTCAAAATTAATACAAGCCTGAAATCGTCATTCAGCCAATAAGCAAGCGTGGTGATCAATGCTCGTACCTACTCTATAGAAGAACAGGCTTGTGCCCTGCAGTGGGACAATAGCAGACTGGGCAACATGTGGATGCACTTAATAAGGTACTATATTTGTTTGCACACTTTTTCTTTTTCATTTCCTTATTACGATAGCACCAATTTTCGCAGAGAACGGAGTGGGGCCGCGTAAATGCAACATCTACATCATGTCGCGTCGGTTAGGTTAGTAATATTTCGTCCTAGTTAATGGGGCGAGTTATTTTTTCCCTGGCTCCTGGCATGTTTCACTAAACAGTTGCCACGACATGAGTAAACATGTCCTCTGGCCTCCATTTTATTTTGATTATTTGGTTTTAAGTGGGTTAGTTTGTTGGATTAAATATAGGAGTATGTTATTAGATAGAACCGAATCCCTATTTTATTCGTGTCACTAGGTTGTAAAGATATAGAAAAAGAAACCTGCCCTTGGCGTTTTTTTCGAAAGGTAATAGTATAAAAGCATTATTTTTTTATAACTATGGAAAGTTCAATAAAGTGACACGCACATTAATATAAAACAGCTAGTGCACTTTAGCATGGCAATAGCGGTCATCACTTAATTTTTTATTGATCAAAATATAAACAATGACAATATCGATTTTACTTGACGTTCCCCTAACCCTAATCTCTTTAAAGTTAGAGTGAACAGGCTTCTTCTGGGTAAGCTCGCTCCATCTTGTCTATGTCACATTTGACCAAGACAAGAGCTTACCCATCTCGAGTAAAAAAAAAACTTTCTGGAACTTCCAATATTTTTTAAAATTTTGAAATGTGGAAAGCTAGGACCTGTCAATAAATAAAAGTAGGTCAGTGACCGCTATTCCCCATACTAAAACGCACCAACATCACCTCCCATCATATATTATTAATATCTGCCTGTCTATGATTCAAGTGAACTCCGACCCACGAACAACGTAATCATATTAGTCGCACCTGTACTAATACAAATAGCACTCCAGAAGGCTTTTTATTGTGCTCCCTCTCAATTAATCTTAGCTAGCTTACCGCGGCACGATCATTACTCTTCCTAAGTAATTGTCTTATGTACGATTAAAACTTCGTAAACGTTACAGAGGAAAATTAAAAACACGTTTTGTGTAACCGTTAACGTTATTGGTTAATGGTTATGTGATTTATTGGACGGTAAATTTTAAAGTTATTTGCGTTTTGTGGGAATTTCTAGGTAATATTACAGGCGTAATTAGGTCCTTAAGGATGTAAAGCGTCTCGAATGTATTCGGGGCAGCAGTAAATTGGGGACTTAGTTGAATGAAAAGGTATTATTAAAGAATTTCTCTTAAAAATGGAAGACTTGTCTCAACATTAAGTTGAAAAATTGTTCTCTCAACCAAATTTCTCTAAAAAGACTAGCCAAGTGTGTGCGTAATTACCTGCCCTCACTCTCATATTACAATGGGATGGTAATCTGATACGACCGGAGAGAGATCAGAAGCAGAACCAACCGCTTCAAGTGCGTTCCAACACACGGAGGTGTCATCCACCAGCTTCCAAACTCAGGGCTGCTACTGAGAAATTCCTATTGCCAAACCCAATTCAAAATCCATTCTTGGAAATAGAACCTAGGGCCAGCAGTCGAGCTTGCGCCTACGAGACCAACAGGGCAGTTAAAGTTAAATATTCGTATGATACTTACCTATTTACAAGTACTTGTTTAAATAAACCTCCCTTCTCCATTTCCGTACCAAAAAAGGGTACCAAACAAACACACAAAATACGATTTGAATGTGTACCTTTGGCTTAATATTTTGCTGTCAAAACACATAATACAGTAACACCGCAAATTAATTCAAACGCAATAACCTAACATGCCATCAAATTAATTAATTGAATGAAACATTTAATTCAATATCCCATGTGCGCGATCCCTACGGATGTTCATAGGTTAAGGGTGTTACATTAATTCTGTGTAACAATTATCGTAGTCGTATACCGGGTGCTCTCAATTTATCACACCATTATTTTTTCGGCATGATTCGGATTTTTATTTTCCTTAAATTCCTTGGTTTTGTACTAGCGACGAAGTGGTAACAGCTGTGGCTTTTGATTTGTAGGTTCAAATTTAGACACACTATTTAATGTAGGGGGAACTGAAGATTCCTAGAACAAAATATATAAAGTCATTACGTGACATTTTTCTACACGCACTATGCTCCCGTTGCCACAATCGAAATGAAGAAGAATATCATTTGTGACTCCCTGTTTTTCGGTGTTTCTTTCCAAATCTATTACCTTAACTCTTTATTCCACTCATTTGGTGTTGTCATGAACCTTACAGAAACCTTAAACGCATTATTACCAATACATTCACTCACCCAACATGTGTTGCGACAATCGTAGAGTTAACCGCACGTCAATGGCAACAATCATATATAAGAGTTTCTTTATTTCGTAGTAAGAAGGGTAGTTTTCGCAGTTCAAGTGTTTTTTTATTGCCATGGGGTTGACCGTACCTACCTTCATTTACATGCTTGCGACGTTTACTGAAATCAAAACACCGAGGAATATTATGTTATAACCCGACCATATTTAAGAATACTACCTTCTTACCTCTTTACGTAGTGTTTGTTCAGACGCGCTACTTTGAAGCGACAGTAAAGTTGCCAGACTCTCGCCTTATTGGCTCACTGCACGCCATAAGAAATTCAGACACAGAATAAGTGTTATTAATTGCAGTCCTAGTGCAGCGTACGACCTGATAAAGACCACAGGAAGACGCTGTTGGTGCTTTTGGAAATCTAGGAGAGAAGCCTATATCCACCAGCAGTGAACGTCCTACGGCTGATATGATGATGATGTTAAATCCTGACTGTTTTTCTTAAAGGTTTAGGTTTATTCATCGTAGGTGAGTAAATAAGTAAGTAAATAAAAAAAAAATGAAATGTTTTTATTTTGACATAAATATTTTAAAGTGTATTTAATGTATAAAATAAATAAATGAAGGAACCATAATAATATTGAAATCAACACCGTAACCATCATCACCATTTTATCGAAATATTGAATTTAAAAAAAAGTACATCACTTTATATCGGGGTTGCAGCATGCGGTTTCCTCACAGGTAACCGCATGTCGAAACATCCTGATGTGAGTTAAACGCTGTGCAAAAAGCCCATCATTCACATTGAGCACATTACGTTCTGTTGTTTATGTCCCGTGCTGAATGTTGAGGGGTGCCACAACTCGTTATGAGTGGCAGTTAGTGGTGGCGTACATTACACACGTGGCTGTTTTAACCCTGTTTCGTGGAACAACGGCTTTACTGTTTTCCTGTTGACGTGTTTTCAGAAATATAAAACGTCTCAATCACCGTCAAATAATGGGATATTTATTAAATTTAATTCACAATGAAATCTGGATCGAAGGACCAATATTTGGGTTGCTCTTCGAGAATTAAAAGGGCAGCATTTATATGTTTCTTTCGGTATTGTATGAATCACAATAACAAGTCAGAAGGTCAATACTAAAAAAGTTTAAAATTTTGTTCCATTCTCATACCAGTGACAATTAATGTCAAAATAGTTAATAAAAAGATTTTTTTACAGTGACGGCAGATATAAAATGTCTATCGTTCATAAGAAATAGTAGGATAGCCTCCTAGACTTTTGATACTATCTCGATACAAGGCTTACTATAAATAATAGCTAGTAATACTACAACATCAGCAATTTCGTCTGAGATCAAAAATCTCGAATAGGTAAAATACAAGTTACATAGTCTGCAATAATAGGTATATGTCACAAAAACAAACCACAGTAAGTCGCCCGTCTACACCCTACTAAGTCACGTCTCAAATGCGAACGTTTTAAAATAGATCGCGTAATATTTTCTCCATACATTTGGCTGCTCAGACGGCAGTCAGCGGTAAATGAGGCGGGAATTCTTCCAGGTCTTAACGAGAGCGCGCATAACTATGGCAAGATGACGACGGTTATCGGGAAATTCGTATTTAATACGGATTATAAAGTTCGCTTTATTGGTGCAGATTTTACGTTCAGATAATTATTTTTGGACGCCATTTTTTACACCAATGGTCTTTAGAGCTATTGTTGTATGTGTAGTTATCGCTATGGAGATCTCTCCATAGCAATATCTATTAGGTAACGTATTATGATTTAGACTTTTTTTGTAAGTTCTAAGATAAAGTTTTTGGAACTCTGTATTTTCCTTATTTCTTCTTTCCTTCTATTTTGTATTATTTTAATTCTGTTTTCGTTTCCTCTTTATTTTTTTCCTTCTTACATGTTTACTATAAAGCACCACCATTTTTTTTACCATACTCCTTATTAAGTATTTTTTTTAAATTAAGAAGTTCTGAAAATGGCTTCAAAGAAAAAACCACTTTCAGATCTAGGTAGGTAAGTTTGTTTTCATTAAATTGTTTACTTGGGACTCAAGTTAAAATGTAACAACATATTCAGTTTGTCTTACTTAGTTCACTTTTGTGTCACAACTTTAGAAGCGGGTTTTAACTCACTTCTTTATTTACACGTTTTAGAAACCTTTTACCAAAATCACATTTTATCAAAAGATTGCAACTCGCAGACAACTTAAAGATAAAACATTAATAGCGTATTACTAAGGATAAAAGTACCGTTAAAAACTTCGGTAATAAAGCGGAAAGTTGAAAAAATATCTTTTATAAACTCGACGGTAATCTTAAGGAGTCATTCCATTGCTCGTTTGGAGTCTAATTGTAGGAAAATTGCAAGTCACTTCGTTCTTGAGTGTAGTTTAACTGTTAATGTACGCGGAACATAGCGTTGGAGTCATTAGGAAGAGGAAAACAATAAAATTGTTCAGAGGAACTATTTGGTTGCTAGACTATTATAGGTAGCTACGTAACTATTGTGTCTTGGGGTTTTGTGTGGTATGAGGGAAACGCTTTTTCCTTTTTAAACCCAGTGCAGTTTTCTTAAAGTCTAGTTTACTTTAATGGACAGCTCTTAGAAAGTAGAAAACAGACTGAGTAGAGGAAAATATAAATGTGTTAATACTTTCTTAGGTATTTTATTTGTTGTAAATGACTAATATGTAAGGTCTCGTAATTGCTCAGAGATTAAGGAACCCACCTTTCATGCGTGTGGTTCAATATTGAGTGTACCGATATGACTTTTGCAAATCATATGCATCAATCATATACTTTATAAGTTTATCTTGCACATTAATGACATCGGTGAAGGAACCGGGACTTACAATTAATATAATGTAACGTGGTGCTCAATGCTCGTGGCATCTTAATAAGAGAATAGGCCTTTGCCTTACAGTGGGACAATAACAGCTGTTTGAACGTGAAAGACTTTCTACGCTTTTTTGACCATTCATCGATCCATCCTCACAAACTTTCTCATTTATAATGTTAGTAGGATGTGCGATGGTATGGAATGGCTTTCTTTTAATGTGGGTAAGTAATTTTAGTACTAAGAAATGAGAGCTTGAGAGAAATGAGAGAGAAAAGGGTAAAGATTTCCGATGGATATCTAGACAAGAAATTCGCAAAGTTTTCGTCCAATATCCTAAACCACTTGTAATATCCCGAATCAAATCCAAAACAACAATTCTGAAATTGAAAAACTTTTCCATCAATACTGCATTATTTCTCCCCCTCCCCTACAATCACAGCTTAACCCAATAAAATCCATACTTACGCGATACTTTCACCAACCGCCAAAGTTGGCGTTAATGTGTTGGCGTTCTCAAATTGCTAAATCTCGTGTTTGGTCGCAGTTAGCAAGTTGGCTGTTGGCCAATGGAAAGGATTTCTTGCGGCTGTATAAATCATAGCACGTTAGCTGTACATTGGGAGTTGGGACACTCGATTCTTCTTCGTTTTTGAGGCGTCACGAATGTCGTAATGCAGTTGAAGTGGTGTGGCTATGGTATAATGACTAATGGTATGTGTACAATGTTTGGTCCAATATTGGTCGTATGTTTCCGTGGCGTCTTTTCTTTGGTTGATTTTGTGGGAAGCAGTCTATTTTTAACCCGCGACGAAAACAGTGGGTTGTTGTTGGTTTAACGTGTGTAGAGATGTGTCTGTATGTGGTATCGTAGCTTCTGAACGACTGAAACGATTTTTTTTTTTTTATAAAAAGCTCAATAATATCAGTTCACTGTTTGATGATTATCAGCTCTTTTCTAGTTGATTATATTGATGTCCTACAGGTCTTATTTGCTTCCATAAAATTCTTCAATATAAATATTAATCTTCATATCAGAAAGACCTACCTATTCTTTAGAGCTCAGCCATTGTTAGTCGAGACCGTAACTTATACACAGTGCTAACAAATGCAATGAAGCGCATCGGTAGCGAGCCACTGAGTGAATGAGGCTGCAATCTCTTGGAGGTCGTCTCATCGCTATTCCGATGCCTATAAATATGCAAACTGGGGGGCTTAAGATGGCGCTTTCAGATGAACTCGTAATAGAAATAAAATTGATTAAGATTCTTTTTACGAGACAATCGTTTTATACCGTTTAAAAAGAATATGAATAGTTGTGAGTTTTGTTATGAGCTGTGCACATAGGTTTTAATTATTATTCGAAACTCCATGTACATTATTAGTACGAAGTTTGGACGTGCAATTAACTCAGTCTAAGATAAATAATTAAAGCACTAAAGAAAAGAACAGAAATTTAAGAAAGAAAAATATGGTTTATTTGGGTTAACAAATAAAGACTACAACACAAAACCACGACCACCTAACTGGTTGGTGTGTTTAAACAAAATATTAAAGTAGCCAGCAGGAACCAGCTGCGTCTTTTACTAGAAAGCGCAGTCTTACAACCCCTCACCTTCAATAGTCAGCCTGTTCTCGCTTATTTAAATATATTCCAACTATCTCCGGGGCCAGGCTCGTTCTCAATACACCGTCTTCGCGTTACATATGAAAAGGAGCGCGCTCATTGGCCGGACGCCGCTCGCATGTGTTTGGTCACGGCATTGTGTGTTCTGTGCGATTGAAACGTACGGGGCGCACCTAATGGAATATGTAAAGCTTTTCATTTCAATATTTGTTTATAGAGATTCGAGTATTGTGAAGCTATATAACTAGACTTGAATGTCCTGGAAATAATGTTTTGAAAGGGAGACTTCATCATGGAAATTCATATATCATGGATCTTCATATTGCCAATTTTGAAGATGAAAACTTATAGCCGCGTTGAGTGATTTTTGGTAGGGGTAAAACTTAAGGGTTCGCGTCACCGACATGCTAATGTGACTCCGTCTCAGATGCGCTATATTGACCTCGTCACCGACATGCTTATGTGAACATGTCATGGACATGGTTGTGACGTGTTCACCGACATGTTAATGTCGCGTTAAGTTTTTATTTCT
Source organism: Caradrina clavipalpis (assembly GCA_932526535.1). Classification (NCBI taxonomy): domain Eukaryota; kingdom Metazoa; phylum Arthropoda; class Insecta; order Lepidoptera; family Noctuidae; genus Caradrina; species Caradrina clavipalpis. The sequence continues at coordinate 649,873 of OW052089.1, forward strand.
GACGGCAGTTCCAATGAGATATCATTATTTTTATTAGATTCAGCATTAGGTTAGGTGTTATTAAGTTGGGAAAGCACTTGATCTCAAAGAAGGAACTAGATTTTGACAAAACGACTTAATTTGGCAAATGACAGGGCACTTTGTTATGACTGCAATACCGTATGTCTGTGACTGTTTGGTAGAGGCTTACTAGCATGTAATCATAATATTATTAAACCTTATTCTAAACCATATGTATTGAAATTGTGAATTAAAATTTATTTATTTCAGGCAAAACCTACAGTGTTACAACACACGGTACATTCTCCAAATACTGCTACAGAATATTAAATGTCAACATAAATATAAAATGTCATAAATAGTCAAAACTTAAATTATGGAACGAACTTTAAAACCTCGGCTATAAATCAGAAAAAATATCCCCAAAAATAGTTAACCCAAGCCGTGCAGTACAGCGTAACCACTAATTAAGTATCGTCAGCGGCAGCAGGCGGGATAAATCACGTGACACTTGTCACAGACGTCCCGGAGCTTGTAAGTTATGCGGCGATCGCGTGCGTCTGCGGCCGAACGTGTGCGGTGACGTGTGGCGAGTCTGCGAGACCTGTGCTCGGTACGATCAGTCAGTGATGCAGTTTATTTAGATTCATCTATAACATAGAAGAAGTTCCTGCCTGAAGTGACTATCTCGCTAGCCTAGTGGTCGTAAGCGCGACTGCTACGCTAGAGGTCTTGGTTCGATTCCTAGGTCGAGTAAAGTGTTATTGCGTTTTTCTAAGAAATTCTTAGTAGCAGTTTCTTTTTATGCCATTGGATGGCAAACAAGCCCACGGCCCACCTAATGTTAAGTGGGCACCGATACCTATAGACTGGCTAGCTGGTTAGCTTGGATTTGTGACTGGTTAATTACAGCAATAGGCTCGCACTCTACTACATGGGACCTAAAGGGGAACTGTGGGCCTACATTGGTACACGTCTACCTAACCCTTCGAGAAATACAGGCGTGATGGTATGTATGAAGATTGTAAGGTAGTGCGACCAACATTGTTGTTATAATGTAAGTAGTACATAAGCTTTTGAGTAATTTATTTTTGGACATTCTTTTGTGTCTTGTAAGCTACTGAAATGTCCTTGGAATTATAAATGAAGACCTGTAATTGGCTGTCAGACTAATTTACTGTTCTTACTCTGTTTTTAGGTGTAAGACTACCGTAAACTAAAAGTATCAAAACCGCATCCTGGAACGCAAAGGGCATTAGGAGGAATACGGATGGGTTTTAGTCAGTAAGGGTCTGACACTCCCTTCCGATCCGTTCAGAGAGGAAATTTTTTTTTTCCCGTCCTTAAAAAAAACCACTGCGCCAACCGTGCCGACAAAAAACCAAATTCTTATCTCCAAAGCTTCCTAAACAAAATCGATAACAACACCAAATCGTCTAAGTAAACCAACTAACACGGTAGCACAGCAACGTTGTCAGTCCTCTGTCGGCCAGTGAAACTAATAAACGAAGTGAGCGGTCGGCGGGCGGGCGAGCTGTGTCAAGTTGTGCCAAGTTCACCACTTAACACCGTCATATTGATGGCCACGAGTGTCTGCTGGTAACCGGACTCTGGGCGAGGAGGCAAATTGTTTAGACTGTTAGACTATTTTTGGACATGGATTCAGAACACGATTGTAGGCCCCGGGATTATTTTTCATCAGTGAAAAACGAATCAAAGAACTGTCTCGTTAGCCTAGTGGTTCTAAGGTCGAGCAAAGTCTTTTTGGGTTTTTCTATGAAATTCTCAGTAGCAGTTAGGATTTGTGCCCGGTTAATACCAATAGGCCATATTACATGGGGCATAAAACATACCGGCGAAGTGGGGGTGACCATTGTCACACTTCTGCTTTACCCTTCGGAGAATATAGGCGTGATGGTATGTTATTATATTGTGTGTGTGTTATTGAAACAGCTGTTTCATAATTGTAAACCGTAGGTGTTCCACTTTCTACGATGTTTTCATTACAATCCCTACCGCTCACTATACCTAGAGTACTCCATCTCAGGTTGTGTTACATTTTCATTATAAACTAACTTTTCAAATGTAAATGCATGTGTTTGTGCATGTAAGGGCGTGTTAGTAGTATATTCCACCCACATTTCGCTCAACTTTTATTGAATTCACTAAAGCAGTAACGTGTTCGTGAATGAAATAACCAATTTATATCAGTAAAACTAACAGATTTTTATAATTGAAATAATTGAATGCTACTATTACTGTTAAAATAAAACACGAACAGCAAAAAATTCAGTTGATAAAACCAAAATTCGCTTTACTTTTATTCACAACCCGAGCGCCATTCAAATTCAAAGTGCGGAACTTCAAAAACTGCTTTCAAACTGTGCAACCAGAAGAAATTAGAAACACATTAGCATCTCTGCCAAACCTGCTTTAGTTAGGAGGTGCGCAGGCGGAACTTCGAAGTGCAGACTAGCCACAGTTACACACAGACTGATCTAATTTTCCGGCTAAATTGCCGCTACATCAGACTGGCGTCCTGGCAGCTTGCTGTGTTTATTTACTGCTATAAAGTTATGTGGGTGAAAAAATGTTTTAGGGATTATTATAATTTACATACATACATACATACAATCACGCCTGTATTAACCGAAGGGTTAGGCAGAGGTGTACCAATGTACACCCACAGTTCGCCGGTATATTTAGGTCCCATGAAATAGGGGGCGAGCCTATTGTCATTATAACCGGGCACAAATCCAGACTCCGAGCTGCTACTGAGAATTTCATAGATAAACCCAATAACACTTTTTGCTCGACCCGGGAATCGAACCCAGGACCTCTAGCGTAGCAGTCGCGCTCAGGACCACTAGGCCAACGAGGCAGTTTACTGTAATTTACTTTTTGGAATATAAGGATTGGCATTTCGAAAATGTTTTTATTAACAGTTGATGGTAATTAATTTGTTTAAAAGGGTAGTTATGAGGCTTGCTGGACCAGGAGTAACAGAAGTGTTATTATAGGTTTTTGAAACCACACTAAATAATAAATAATTATGTTTCCTAACTATATGTATGGTGAGTTAGAGTTTATTTATTTATTTATTAAAACTTTATGCACAAATGTAAAAAAATACACCGTACAAAGGCGGACTTAATGCCTTAGGCATTTTCTACCAGTCTACCTTAGGGTGATGCAGAAACAAAACATAGGAGGTGCAAGAAAGAGGGAACAGAAACAGATAATTTACAATATAAAATATAATAATAAATACATATATACATACAAACAAACAAAATATACAAAGTAGAGAGAAATAAAATTACAAAGTGGAGATAGAAAACAAACTAATTGTGGGACGAGTCTGCCAACTCCTTAAGTAAGTGTTCGCGAGCTTTCACCTTAAATGTGAACCGGCTGGTGGCCATCCTGATGTTCTGAGGTAGTGCATTCCAAAGGAAAACCGCCAGGACAGGAAAAGAAGATTTAAGAAAACCAGTGCGGTGGGACGGACATCGAAGAAGACGATTATTGGAGGAACGAAGAATCTTGCTGTGCGCGGAGCACAAGTATTGAAAATGAGAAGTTAGATAGGAGGGAGAACTAGGCCTGTTCAGAAGAGAGAATAAGGTTGTCAAAGCTCTTAAAGCCCTGCGCTGTCTAGAGAGATGTGCGCTGTGTAGAGTTGATGGTGTGACCCCTTTTTACCCAAATAAAAAGTACTACTTCAGTTTGCTGGTTAATATCAAGGTTTACTTATTTATTATACTCGTATACTGAAAGGTCAAAGGTCATAAGCGCGACTGCTACGCTTGAGGTCTAGGGTTTGATGCCCAGGTCGAGCGAAGTGTTATTATGTTTTTATTTAAAATTCTCAGTTGCAGTTCGGAGTTGGATTTGTGCCCGGCTAATAGCAATAGGCTCGCCCCCTATTACATGGGACCTAAACATACCGGCGTACTGTGGACGTATATTGGTACACCTCTGCCTAACCCTTCGGGGAATACAGTCGTGATAGCATAATTATTATTATAAAAAGCTACACTATTGCCGAGTGTTAAAGGATAGTTTTTATGGTACGTCGCGGACAAAGCTAATTTAAAATAAAAGATACACAAATAGCAGCCACATTTAATGGACTCGTAAATGCACAAACTGCCCGTAGCGTTTCAATTTCTTTTGATGAAAGGAGTAAGCTGTAATAAAGACGACTATTTCTTTAATAAACTACAAAGTACCTAATTAACTAACTGCAAAAGTGGGCATAACATTACGTAATATTTAAGGAACATTTTTGAAGACATTATTTTGTACTAGCTTTTCCCCGCGACTTCGTCCGCGTGGATTAATAGTTCCCGTTCCCGGGGGATTTCCGGGATGAAAACTATCCTATGTCCTTTCTCGGGTCCCAGACTATATCTGTACCAAATTTCATTGAAATCGGTTCAGTGGTTTAGGTGTGAAGATGAGACAGACAGACAGACAGACAGACAGAGTTACTCTCGCATTTATAATATTAGTAAGGATGTCGAGCGTATTAAAACGTGACTGTGAGTATGTGACTTCTGTGAGATAAAATAAATGAAACAGATAAAGAATTCACATTTTTTGAATTCACAATTTACGAGCTATTATACAAAGTGTCATTTTGTATCATCGTTATATTCAAGAAAGTAACTGTGCTAGTGATTCTCGACACGAATGAATGATATAATAATTAGATATTTTTTAAAGGTGATTTTCGAATGCGTCCCTGCCATCTTGCAGATGGGTTTATTTAATATTGTCAAACATAAACAACTGGGATATATATGTTGTCATTTTTATTTTATTATTTAAATCCTACATGATAACCTCCTTTTTAACAAGGATTGAAAACTACGCCTTGCAAATATAATTTTAAAATTGTTATTACCAGCGTTCAATTAAAACGAAATCCATCACACGTCTTTAAATACAAAAAAAAAAACCTCCTACTAACTTAAGGCGAAGAAGAATAAATACACCTATACATTGTACAAATGACATAATCTCACGTTCAAAACTGGCTCCTTTGTTACCGGATGTTACATCCGTATTGTTAGAAGAAATAAAAATTCACCGAGCAGAAGTCTTGGCAAACATATCCTTTAAAATATCGGAAGTGAGACTCTTTGCTGAGGGCGCATGCTTATTGAATTTTGTATCGCCCGACAATTTTACTGGAGGAAATGGAAGGAGGAGAATTGTCAGGAAGCGTGTATGTATGCCCATTAGGATGACAGGATGCTGTGTTACTGGGTTTTCTATTTTTATTTTGAGTCTAATCAGCAAAGTAAGAGGTAGGAATTTGAGAATAATTGCGTGTTTGGAGTCTTTTTTTTTTTGGTTTGATGCAAGAACGTGTAAATTTTATATTTTTTTATGTATTCATAAATTAGAAGATTTTTTATTTTCTATCTTTATGGTTTCGTTATGGCCACTAATCAAATTTTATCTATGCATTCGTCACAAAGGCGATGCTAAACTCAATTACTGTTTACAAAGAGAATATTTTGGAGAATTGTGTTATATTATTTTTTGGTTTATTTTTTCCAATCTATACTAATATAATGAAGTTGAAAAGTTGTTTTGTTTGTTTTAACGCGCTGATCTACCTTGGAACTAGCAGTCGGGTGATAAAAAGGACTAATGTCTTTTTATATAACTATGACAGCTAAAATCATGACAAATAATATAAGCTATATAACATCACGCGGACAAAGTTGCGGGCAGAAGCTAGTAACAAATAGATACCGAGATTACATAGTATAGCACTAGGTTTTAGAGTACTAGGCGAGAGAAAAAATGTCTTCAACAATAACATGTTGATCTAAAGTAAAAGTTCCCTCGACATTGATTGACGTGAACATGATACATTTTCCACCCAGTCTCCCCCATCCGATTCCACGATTTATGTTGTTCCATTTTCAAACCAATAATGTTCCAAAATGGAACCCTACATTTTTCCTTTCACATGCCATTAGCATGTCCAAAAAGGTCTACCTATCGTTTATCCGGACAGGTAGTTTAATAACTATCCATTAAGTAAACGACGCAGATATTTCTGCCGCCTCAAATGGACAACCCTGGTTATTACAGCCATAAAGAGCTATTTAAATTTCCTCTAACTTTACTGAACTGTTATTGCGGTTTGTTATATTACGACTGCTTAATGTATTAAAATATTCTCATGTTTTGTGATCGTTAAAAACTGTTGTTTATTAGGTTCTGCCCGCTTTATCCCCCGTGTTAGGTTACGTCTTTTCGGTTTGTGGTTATTGCTTCTGTTATTCCTTTCTGTTGTAGTGTGATGTTATATAGCTTGTGTTACTTCCTGATAATTTAGCTATATATACCATCACGCCTGTATTCCCCGAAGGGTTAGGCAGAGGTGTACCAATGTACACCCACAGTTCGCCGGTATATTTAGGTCCAATGTAATAGGGGGCGAGCCTATTGCCATTAACCGGGCACAAATCCAAACTCCGAGCTGCTACTGAGAATTTCATAGAAAAACCCAATAATACTTTTTGCTCGACCCGGGAATCGAACCCGGGACCCCTTGCACAGCAGTCGCACTTGTGACCACGAGACCAACGGGGCAGTATAATAATTTAGCTATCTATTGGTGAAAAATGGTTAAAATCGGTCCCTTAGTTCTGCACTTACTCGGTACAAACAAACAAAAAAGTCATTCCTCTTGATAATATTACCTCACGTAGCATTAATCTTTAATCATAAGCTAGTGATCAGTGGATAATGGTGTTGGCAGTACAATAAGTACTATTATTTTAAGTTTGCATATAGTGCATAACGTGTAATTGTGTTACTGTTTTTTATCCCTAATAAATAAATAAATTTGTTATAGACTAGCTTTTTCCCGGACGAAGTAATTGCGTAAAAAGTAGCCTATGACCTTCTTCACTGAACCAATTTTCATCAAAATTAGTTCAGTGGCGTAGTCGTGGAAACGTAACAAAGTTACTTTCACAGCTATGTTATGTATTTGTAAAATTAAATTATCTTTGAGTGGGACCTTTAATAATAATCATGTTGGTCCTAAGTTTCATTTGACTTCAAAAGCAGCAAACCTGAGAGTGAACGCTAGTTGCCTTATCATTTAAAATTATTCTGCTTAAAGAGAAAAATAAAATTTCACTATTGAAAATTTCATTTCAGTCATTCTCTTTTATCTTTTCGTGCATATTCCAGAGCAGTTTTAATTGACTGACATATTTTGATGGTGCTTTTAAAAACACATTAAAAAAAATTAAATCAAAGTAAAGATTTTTTTGTTGGTACAGTCGGTTGTCAGCATTATCTGACCCACCCTAAACACAATCGAAATTGGACCTTCTGCCTATGATAATAAGGTTTAATTTCAATTTATATGAGGTTATCAGTCAAGTGCTCGAGAACTGAGAAGGAATAAATACAATAAAAATACACACGCAAATTTGATCTTTATCACGTTAGCATTGGGTTAAATCTTATAACAACTTGTTATAATATTATAATAAGTGTAATAGCTTATTTTAATGAGTTCGGTCAAGTAACTCTGGTCTCGTGGTCTGTGTGTAAGACTGAGAGTGACAAGTTGCGAGATCAAATCCCGCGACGAAGATATTGTTTTGCTTTCAATTTAGAATTTATTCTATAAGTATTTCTTGTATTATTGTAAAGAACTATAGACGGATAATCTTAAAATATAAAGTTTCTAAAATGGTAATATTTTGGCATAACTTGTATTAAGTGGGTAGTTGAAAAATAAATATTTGTATTCATTGTAAAACTGGTATTCAAATGCTACTAACTAAGGGTATGCAGTGACAACGCGCAAACATATTTTTCCTTGCCTTACTAAATTGCAAAAACAACTTCTCTTTACAATTTATTTTTGTCTATTTTATAGGTAGTTTTTTTATTATCATGTCTTAATGGAGTGATTAAATAATAATGAAGGGATAAAATACAAAATAATCTATTTGCACTAGGATAAGGTTGGCTGCTTGTGCTGTGCAAGAATAAACTTTATTAAAGTATATATATGGTTTAAATTCTTTAGTCTTGTGGTCACTAATCGTTGTATACGTTCGAAATTAAGTTTAACCTAAATATAGCTTCTGCTCAGGTGTTTCTTTTTTCATTATTTTATTATACTTTTTTTACAGTTCTTTAATGGACAACGCATAGAAATAAAACTAACAATTGCAAATTTAAAATGTTTATTATTTCATTAAAACACTTAGGTAAATAAAGTAAGTAAATGCTCACATATTTCCAAATTAATATACAATATATTATGAGGATGCCATAATCAAATCTAACCATTTATAAACATTAAAAAAGGCATGTTTTCTTGAAAGTTTGTTATCGAGAAAATTTATTTTATCTGTGAAATGCTTTAAAGATTTATAGCTGCCTATTATACGTAGTGAATAAACATGTCATTTAAATAGAAAAAAAACTATTTATGACAATAACATCACCACGTAATTGGCAACATTTTAATGGTTTAACAATCTATCCATTGAGCATTTACTTACATGGTGTGTTTAAAAATATCCTAGATTAATTAGTAGCGGAGTGATGGCGCACCGTTCCTTGTTACGTTCATCTTTGTTCGATTTAAATGTTTTTTTTTTCATCAGTGAAGATCACAACATTTTCTTCTCAATTAAAATTTAAATATTCCTGGGCAAAACGGACCCCTCTTCAGCAGGTGTCAATGCTATTTTCTGTGCCGGTTTATAATTCCTTATTCCAGCAGCGTGTAAATGCCTTCTCACTGTTTCCACTGAAATATGGTGTTTTATTGCGGTTACACTAATGGGCAATCGCATTCGGGACTATACTTGATGTTTTTTGCCCCTGGACGAATCCGCTGAATATTTACTTTGTCTCCATAACGTCTTAGCTACAGTCGTATTTCTCTAAAACAAAAAAAAAACATTTTTGGAACCGTTTATGTAACTTGTAAGGAGTGAATGTAATAGTAAAATAGCCAACTACGCGTTCATTAATCACAATCAATTAAATAAAATAGGTATAAAAAAAAACACTTACTGCTATATTAAGACGACGACCAATCTCTCTAATTCCAACATTCTGCTCATGTAAAAATATGATTTTATGTTTGGTATAGTCATTAAGCTGCGACATGATGCTTTTTACACCAAATTGCTTAAAAATACTTAACGAGTTATGCGAAACGATTTACAAATGTGTGTGCACAGTCAATGCTAATAGGCGTAGTGTAACTTTTGCCACTTAAGTAGACGAATTTATTATCTACCTCACGAAGCAAATATAATATGTGAACTTAAACTTTTTTAATTTACCCACCTGTTTACAAGATAAGTTATTAGGCGTAAATCATATTGGCCGTTCTTTAATAATGCAAACAATTTTGTAGAAATGAAATCAAATTAAAAAAGAAACTGATAACAGGTGAACTGTGTTTTCGAACCCACATGTTGTTCCTCGCCAATCCAACATCAAACCGCCAAGCCACAAGAACTTGTTAAGATTCCACGAAATTCAAGATTGGGTTCTAATTATGTAAGGTGACTTAAAAGGTTTTTAACTTTAATGTCAACGAGATAATGATTAAAATAGCTTAACAAAATGATAATTATAATGCCGGTGGCTCCGACAACGTTGGGTGGGTTTATGCGTGTCTGTATTCATCGATAAATTGAAATTAAACCTTATTATCATAGGCAGAGGGTCCAATTTTGGTTGTGTTTAGGGTGGGTCAGATAATGTTGACAACAGACTGTACAAGTAAAATGTTTCTGATTTGAATATTCATTATGTTGTACATCAAGAACAGAAAATATTCCGACAGTTTAAACGGGGCTTAAAAATTGAATTAAGCAAAAAGAATACACGTACCAGAAATCTGTACAAAAGTATGCAAGGACAACATGACTTTGTGTCAAAACAACTTCTCATTGGTACCTTTGCTACAAGTAAAATTTCACGCTTTTTGCAAACTTTTGTGCAAGTTACCAGCGAGTGTATTCCTAGCTTAACAGTACAGCTATAGCTCGTTAAACCGCTTCATACATATCCGAAATAATATAATTAATTAATTTGCACACAAAGCAAGCGGAGCGTTGTGCTTTTAAAATCATATCGGGGCTAATTCGTCGGCGAACCGTATCGAATGTATGCGGAAAATAAATAATTATGTCGGCTTTCATGTTACAGATTTAATTATTATTACCCGAATATTGTAAGGGCTGTGAGTTAATTGTGGATATTTGTTATTTAGGGAAAATTTTGTGATATTTCTATTGCTTCTCATGATGTATTACGGTTTTTTGGTAACTCTTTGTCTGGCAATCAACGACTTTTGATTGAAATGTTTTTTTCCTGGCGTGTCGATCGACTAATCTATATTGAGTTAGCCCAGAACTTAAATGAAGTTCTTAGTTTTAAATGTCTGTGAATCGCTATTTCATCCGGATTGCGTTTATGATCGTTTGCATTTTTTCTGTGGCTCATAAACTTGTCCATTTTTTCTTTCATTTTCTAATGAGCTTTTTATATAGGTAAGTGAGTTCGTTCACAATTCCCCTCAAAATGATTGTGTTGATAATTCTATCGATACAAGGTATTTGGAAAGTGTGCCAACTACGCTACACCTTGTCATAAGTTAGCGTGCTCAGGGGAGTAATTCCATTACATTTTAGGGACGATCGCATTCTCAAGTACTCAGTATGACAAAAAACCCGCTAATTATTTACCTAGATTTTTTAACATTGGGTTTTCTGTCGCCGAGATGAGATTGCGACTAGTTAATGAACGTTTCTAACAAAATTTGAAAATTTACTATAACGTAAACACGTAAACATAATCTACAAACTTATTACATCATCCTATAGCTAAACATAAAAGCAATTTACTTCAATATTTTCGTGACTTTAACTTCGGTTAGCACAGCGCCGACGTTAGCGAAATTATTAACACTGTTATTGTAAAGCGTAAGTTTCTGTTAGTTTTAGGTCTTAGTCTAGACTCCATCTATCCTAGTTATCTAACTAATATTATAATCCTAAAGTCGAAAATGTTTTGATTGATGTTTCTTACGTACTCAATTACCGGGATCGAGTTTTGAGTAAGGGTTTGAATGTATCTTAAATTAGTTTTCTTATGAATTCGGATAAGAATGACTCATCCATCATCCTTCTTCTCTTATTCATCTATTTGGCAAGGGGGGCGGGGGGTATAGACTTTCATATTATCACAGGGAGTCAACGTACCGTACAATTGAGTCTAAATAGACTATTTCTATAGACCGCTATGTATGGGGTGTAAAAGACACATCATATTGTCATCATATACCCATTAACTTACTACGCACACTCCTGAAAACTAAGCAACATTGAGCAAACATTATTGCCGGGAAACAACTTTTAATTGTGGTGTGAAAAATCACTGTTTGTAAAATATTATGCTTACGAGTGCATCCAACAGTAAAGGGTTCTAGGATATTTAAACTTTAGTTAGGAAATATCAATCTAATTTTGGTAAAAAACGTAAAAAGAGAGTGGGAACAAAAAAAAAAACAATATGCAATATAAAGTAAACAGAAGGATCCGGTTTTGTAAGGCCAAGTTTTTAAAATTGATATCTTTTATATATTTTGTTTTTGATAAATAAAAAAATAATAACGAAAAGAAGGAACAAAAAAAGCGTGTTAAAAATAATCACGATGATAAGATAAATATTTAATGTTGGATGTATTATTAATATCTTTTTGACTATTCTGGCGTTACGTGACCGAAGCTACACAGCGCATCTTCTGTCGGACACTTTTTACGTCTTCAACCTAAATCAAAACTCTCGTTAAACAGTCCTATATATTTACAACACAGCCGTTAACAAGATTTTATGCTTTTCGATATTTCATGGAATTCTAAAGAATCCGTCAAGACTTTGTAGAATGTTAATATAAGTATGTAAAACTTTTCTGTAGCATTGTTAACAGAAATAAAAAAGTTTAAACATTAAACAACAACTTTTGCACCTAGTATCTTGAAACGTCTTGACTTCTATCTAACTATTAAGTAACTCTTCTCTCCATGAGAAGACCCTTGCTTTACCTTGTAATAGGGCAATATAAGGCCGGTAGGTATATTTTATTATAAAATCTTGACTATGTTTTGCCGAAAACTGATTTTGGAATTAGAATTGTGGGCTGGTCTTTTTGTAAGGTCCATTTTATGAAACGTATTTATTTACTCTGTAACTTGTAGAAAGTAACTAGAAGCATGGTTCTTTTACTGTCCTGTGTGGTCTCAAGGCTACAAGAGCGAATACTGAGCGTGGTGGTCAGACGTCCGATTCCCAGGCTGTCCAAAATGGTAATAGGTTTTACCATAGGAATTTCTCAGTAGCAGCCTAGAGTTATACGGCCGGGAGGATTACTTTTAATTAATGGGCATGAATTACTAATTAAACAGTAGTTACTCGGATAAACAAAAACCAAAACAGAACAGGTACTTTATGTAAAAATCATAGTATGTGGCCATTATTAATTTTTCATATAATTATACTAATAGAGGCGTATATAACTCACATATTTGTGTTGAACGGATCACATTAGTATATAAAAAATTGGTCAAAGTGTTCATTGAGCTGACATAATAATATTTATGAAGGTGCCGTTATTGAACCCACTGAACTGTTACATTTCATATAAAGAATTATCATCACATGGAAAAGAAAGAAAGAAAGAAAGAAAGAAATCATTTATTAAACAAAAACAAAATTTACTTGACACGATTTGCTAGTTATAAGAGCCAAGAGCTTATGTTGCAAAGGAGGCATTTACCCAATACCTCAACTGCAGTACTATTCTGTAAAAAATCTCTCTTCGCTGGTTTTAGGTGAAATTAATAAGCTTCAGGTGTGCTGTCAATCCATAACATGTGGGATGATAGTTCACCTCGAACTCACTTCAAACTTTTTCAGAATAGCTGATGGTTAGCGATGATGTCTTCATTGTTCATCTTTGAGATAATTGTTAAAACAACAATCATCTGGGCAAACACCTAAAGCCCGGATGAAATAATGGAGATTACCCCAAAGCTGACCCTGCAGTTCAGCACAGCCGCTGGGTTTGGTGGCGATCTCTAACCATAAAATCAGCGATCATAACAGATCAGCTATAATCGCAGTGATACCACAGCCGAACAAAGCAAAAAAAAAAAAAACAACTGCATTGTCTGCCAACTTTTCTTCCACATCCATTACACCATACCTACTACCAGCAGGCTCATAAAAAACCCAAGCAAACCCTGGTAACGCTTCCACGTAAATAAATGAATGCAAATCACAAGTTTTAAAGAGTCAATTTAGGAAGCGGCGGCGACCGACTCTTTTAATTAAGAGAAAGAAAAACCGGTCAAATGCGAGTCGGAATTGAGCATCGAGGGACCTGTACCATCAATACAACTTGTCCTTAGTGTGTATTGGGTATGTATTATAATTGTAAATGTATATATAAAAATATACCATCACGCCTGTATTCCCCGAAGGGTAAGGCAGAGGTGTACCAATGTACACCCACAGTTCGCCGGTATATTTAGGTCCCATTTAATAGGGGGCGAACCTATTGCCATTAACCGGGCACAAATCCAAACTCCGAGCTGCTACTGAGAATTTCATAGAAAAACCCAATAACACTTTTTGCTCGACCTGCGAATCGAACCCGGGACCCCTTGACTCCACAGCAGTCGCACTTGCGACCACGAGACCAAAGTTAGTTGTAAATGTATATGTATGTAAATTCTTCTCTTTAAGTCATTTTTTTCCATTCGATACTACTTTTCAGAAAGGGCAACTAAATTCGTTCAGTAATTTCGTCTTGTATATGACATTCAATTGTACCTTCTAATGGTCTAAAGCAAGATTAGGAAGAATAACATTTTTAATGTTATCCTTAATTTTATTATTTGCCGTAAAGGACACAGTTTCATGTATTCTAGTTATTACGGTTAAAAAGGTACCGCTCTATTTTAGACAGGCAAATAGACAAAAGGGCCTTAAAAATGGGTCTCGTTTCCACTCATTACGTTCGGAACCCTAAAAAGTCCAAATGAAATCGCCTCACATTTCAAACGGAAATATTAAGGATTGGCATGGCTGGTGTTGGTAATGGTTTCAAAGTTTAGTATTTATGAGGATATGGCTCCGGTAATGGGACCATGTAATTGTGGACTAAAAATATAGGAGATGAGCTTCATAATTTTGGCCGGTGCGTGGGAGTTCCATGGTTATTGGATTTGATTAAGAGTTATTTTTTGTTTGGCAAATAAATGATTGAGGATGTGATGGCCCAGTGGTTAAGACCTGTCATACATGAGGTTGTGGGATCAAAACTAGGCAACTACAAATGTGACTTTTTATATTTACTTTCTCAGATTATCTTTGGCACCACTGACTTCAGCGAGTCCAAATACAGTGAGAGGTATGGGAATAGGTAGATAGAGGACTATATACTTATTAGCTTCAAGGCTGGACCTTTTTCAACTACGTACGATCAAGTAAGACAGCTGGTTTTTATACACGATGGAAAGGACATTGTGGCGCAAACTTTTGCTAAGAATCCAAGTTCATGATTGTAGACGCCTGAGAAACAAAACTACTTATGCGTTATTTTAAAAAAAAAAACGTCAGAAGATTTTTATTTTAAGAACAAAAAAACTACTGTTCTATTAATTTTCACCGTACAGGTGTTGACCTATACGGTCAAAATGAACGGCTTTATATATGATAGCCAGACGCTTTCTATGGACCATAACTTCAGGCAGATGCAATGAAGTTTTAATCTTTAAAGCTAATTTCCCCGTACGTTTCGCGGTTGCTAAACGTTTCCGAATACAAAATGCAAGATTTATCTACAAAGCTAAACCCTAATTACTCCAACAGCGACAAAAACATTACCTACTAATTACGTAAACACATACATTGCACACTGTCGACTTGCCAGCCTCCCGACGCATTAGGCTCGTCGCACGCACTGCGACATTAATCTTTGTCAGCGAACAGCGCGCTAATTAGTTGCGAATTTATAACGCATAATGAGTCGTTGGGTGTGACGCCGCCTAAACTGGCGGTGCAATCATGTGTTGTTAGAATCTGCTTAACATGTGATTAGCTACATAATGTGCAAAAAGACATAATATCATATAGCCGTTAACTATGCAGACGGTCCAACAAAGTAAGTAAAACTGGGCAAAACATATTGCTAGGAAGTGAAATTAATTTTTGGTGTAAAAAATCACTGTTTACGGTAGCGCGCAATACAACGAACGCTTTTTATTTTTGCTTACTGGTGTATGCAACAGTACAAGAGACATGGAGACACCTCCATGTCTCTTGTACTGTTGCATACACTACAGTTTAAAGTTAAATTTTGAACAATCAAAGTTTAACTTTTAAACCATATTTTCAAAAAAGGAAGGAAAGGAATTTTGGCCTTCAATATAATATCTATAATCTGAAGGTTCCCGTGTGATCCAAAAATGATCACAATGACGGAAAGAAGGATTTGTTGGTGGTTGCCACTCTTTAGTCCACATTAGAAACCGGTAAGGACAAAACACAAGTCAACAGTTATGAAAAACTCATACCATTTGAGGGTTGTAATTTTTGAAGTTCAAAAAGTATTGATTATGATAATGCAGTTACGCACTCAATCTTTAAAAAAAAGCCATTTTGACACTACAAAAAATTCCATAGTTGTTCCATGTTTCAAAAATACGTCTACTCAACAACAAAAATAACGCAATGGATATTATTACCGAGCTACTAATGAAAGGGATTGTATTCTCAAGTGTATAGCAGTAATAGGGTGCAGGTTTCATTACCAGATTCCTCGCAACACTCAAGAAATTAGATACCCACTACATAGTCACAATAATTATATCAGAGACTGGATTCGCAAAGGTTGGTTAAACCAAAAGCTGCTATTATGTTAAGCGTCGCTCCACAGCGGTTCCTAATTGGATGGGTCACTGCTTAGATCTCTAATTATATGGAAATTAAACTGAATACTAAGTTAATTGCGAAGTGATATACATGATAAGAATGAAAGTATAAACAAACCATACAAACAGATGGAGACGCATTTCTGGGGTTTGGTAAGAGTAGGTCCATTGCAATATTATTTCCTTTGAGAAAGAATATTGAAAATCGGTTATTTTGTACAGTATTTTTTTGTACAAACTTTTAGAGTAACTAAAGTCTAAAGCTTATGTTTATTAAATGGTTGGTAAACAGATCTAATTCTGAGCCTAAAGGGTCTCAGAATTAGACCTAAACGAGCTCTGTTTATTCGGTAGAAAGGATGTTATAGAGGAACCCTTTTGAATACTGATTTGGGAATTACAGAAAATGTAATTTCAAGTGTTTGAGATTTCACAGTTGAACGAAATGGTTGATACAAATAGCTGCCTACTTTGTAATAGTAGCTTATTTCAAATGATTTAAATTGATAGTCTTTTCTATAATTATTTTCTTTAGTATTGTGACACTGAAGGACTTATTGCGACTTTAATAATGTATTGTAAACGTAGTTGTTTTCACAATGGCATTTCTGAAATTACATTAGGTGAGATTTGTTTAATTAAAAATGTACGACATGTTTCGTTCTTCTCTGTAAATATTAAGAAGAATAGCAGTAATGTAATTATAGTACCTAACTTACTAAAGGAAATATAGAAAAAAAAAAAATGAAATAGAATAAGGAATAATGAAATAGAGTTTGTTTATTTTCAGAGTTGTTGGTCCAGTGGTCGTATGCGCGACCGCTGACGGCGGGTTCTGGGTTCAACTTGATGGTTGGGTAAAGTGTTATTGGGTTTTTAAAATTCTATAGAAGCAACCCGAAGTTTTGAAATTAGTTTTAAGCAAAGGGCGTCAAAAAGCAGGTAAAGCCGTTGGTACTGCGTATCAGCTCTCACCGGTAGTGTCGGATTATCGTTTCAATGGTATATGAGATAAGAGTTTGTGCACCTGTGTATGTGCTTATACTAATGCACTGTAAAGTCTCCTGCGTACTTGACTAGTATTGAGATTGACTGAAATTCGTTCTTGAGAATACTAGTTATCATAGTTTCTGACAACAAAATAACAAAACAGAACACAACAACAACACGGTCACAACAAAACCTTCAAACAAAACAAATAATGCCTAATACACGAAAGTATATTGTTCCTGCCACTTTTATCCCATGTATCAAAAAAAATCCCTAACATATTATATACTTCGCCGGCGTACGGAACAGGGGACCCGGAGGTCCGTACAAAACGTCCCCCAAACTTTTCATGTCAGCATTATTGCATGATCAATCATTGTGTCGCGATAGTCGATCAATTGCTGTCGGCTCCCCTGCGACGCGCGTGAAGGTTGCCACAGATATTAATTAAAAAAAGCCGATTCCCTTTGTGAGCCAACAATTGGGCGACATAATAGCCGCTTTGTTAGTCTCGACACATTTTTGTGAGGTTTTTGGTAGAAGGCTTATTGGGTATTTTGAAGCGAAATTGGATTCGGTTGAATTTGGAGATATCCTTTACTTGCTTCTGGCCGCGACTTCGTCCGCGATAAAATTTAATATATACAGCAAAGCCTAGCCTTTGTGCTATTCCAAATTATCTATCTCTGTACCAAATTTCGTCCAGATCCGTTCAACCATTCTGGTGTGATTGAGTAACAATCGTCCATCCAAATTTTTGCATTTATGAAATAGTAGTAAGATTGAAATAGTATTAAGTTTTGCAATCTATTTTAAAAGTAAGCGACTTATACTCCTGTTTATTTGGCGCAAAACATGGAACTATTAATAACAGCCTGGACTTTATTATTTGAGGCAGTATTATTAACAGTACAAGGATGCAAAATACATTTTTTCTTTCCGGCGTCCAGTACCGGCTAACATTATTACATAAAGGAGATGAATATGTATATAAGGCTCGAACTCGCCCCCAGCTAATAGAGATCCTGTACAAATTAACGGCACCCTGTGCGGAATACAGAACATTCAATATTTGTATTCACGACCCATCTCATAGACTTTACCTGTTACTTGTTTGGCAAAGAAATGGGCTTGGGGCTTGCAAAACTTTCCCATTGTCTGATATTTATGTTATGACCTTGTTACCGCTTTGAGCGGTTCAAACGTTCCATTTTATGGTTTTTAAACCGTATTTTAGCTTCAGTTGGATTTGTTTATAGGATGCACACACTCATGAAATGTATTTGACAAAAACAATTGAGCCCGTTTAAAATAAAATCGAATAATATGCCGGATGCATTATTATACACAAGTGGTTAGATAGATGAATAGAATAATTATGTACTAGCTCTTGGCCGTGACTTTGAGCGCGTAGAATAGTTCCTTTGGCTTATGACTTTCTCCAAGGTGTAACCTATCTCTGTATCTAATTTTATCAAAATCTGTTTGGCACTTTAGCCATGATAGCGTTACAGATAGACAGACGGGGTTGCTTTAGCATCTGTAATATTTGTAATATTGTTGTGTACATTTCTATATACTGGAATGAGAGGCAATTGTTTTTCAGATATGCTCGCCCTTCTTTTCCCAACCACTGCAACTCATGAAAATCAGAATCAACAATGGCCAAAAAGACAATAAAGTTCGGCGAGTCCCGGAGAAACGATTCAACTGTCTTGAATCCCGAAAAGAAATTACTCGTAGAATACATAATTTTCACACAAGCTGAGGTAACAAAAATATTTTTTTTCTATCTGATTATGATACGTTTTTGACCGAATTTGACATGTGTTACTCCTCCCATAGTAACCCCATCGCACTCAGCGCCACCATTCATCGCCACTTACCCCATAAACCACCATGGACGTAAAACAATAAAAATCATCCTAACCCGTTCTGAATCCCCCATATATCTGTACGGAACCTAATGGCGCCTATAAATAAACCATGCGTCCATAGACAATGAGCGATGGGTTTTATTGGCTTTCGGTGTCATGCGCGGCCTATGCGCGGTTGTGGAGCTCGTTTTCTTATGGGAAATAGAATTGCGTTGATGTATAGTAAATGCGTTTCTATTTCAGCCACTGAAAGTTAATACATTTTATTGTATAAGAATTGTAAAAGGGCTACCATTGAATATTTCTTAACCTATCTTAAATGATTCTTAGAGCTAGGTGATTATGGATCACTATTATGTAATCAGTTTACGATTGCCAAATAGTACGACGTTTACAACAAAAAAATAAAGTGGATACTTTTCAAGTATGCACCAAATGAGAATCGTGGTTATTTATTGGTAACAAATGTAAAATAAAATAGTTTTATAAATAAATATAAAAAATTCACCATTGTCGTGAACCAACACTCTCCTCATTCTTTACTGTATGTAAGCCTACCAAATGAGCCACTTGGCTCAATACATGGCCTTACCGAAAGACAAGCACAGAAGAAATTAATGTAAATGTAAAGAAATAATCAGTTCACAATTATTTTGTCACCCATTCCGGTTTCTAGCAGAGCTTTGTGAAAAACCGAAAGATTCAAGCAGTGTCTTGTCCTTGGCAAGGATTAATGTGCGGCGAGATCAAGTTCCACTGAGCTACACTATTGAGCAATGGAAACAGAAATCCCGATACGCACAGCACTTGAAAAGCTTTAGCTTTGGCAATGGAAGGCTAAGGCTAGGCCCGCCTACGAGGTGGGTCGAATACTTCATTCCTTCTAATCTGAAGAGGCCCGTAGAGGCGGATTCCACCTTCTACCAGTCGAAAATTGCTTTGCATAAGTGGAATAAGGAATACCGGTCTTTAATCAATAAGAGCCCGAAATATAATAACAGTGAATATTATTTATTCTTATTTTTTCGCAACTGATGTATTTACTTATTCATTTGATCTTATAAGCTAACAGATTTGTCATCCAAAATGCTCAATGATAAATTTTCTTGCAATTCAATTATTGCTTAACTTGTTCATCTTTATAGTAAGTTGTAACGAGAAACTTTGAGTATCAGACCATCTTTGTTACAACACACTGCAGCTAAATAGTATCCAAACGCGGTAATCATTGAATTCTTTGCGAGAAAAGCCGGTCAATTATCAGCTAATACGTTATAACATTTAAATTATACGTCTTAAACCTTCTGTTCGATTCCCTCTCGATTGCATCCTCTCGGGCAGTGCTAGTTCCGCCTCCCGGTGTTCCTGCGACAGAACACGACTTGCTTAATGACTCTGCATTAAGAGTGCCGATGCAGATATTTTCCTTTAACCATAGTCTGCTAGTCAGCTTCATCGTTTGGTCGCGAGCTAGTAAAAGTTATGCAATTGCTTGAAGAAAAGTCGTATTACGGATAAAACTTTAATATTTTTGAAAGCTTATTTGATTGTTTATTGTTTTTCAGTGATTCAAATAATTATGTACGTAAATTGGTATCGTGTTGCCCAGTAACTGGGTTGTGAAGGTCAGGCAAGTATTGCTCCATAATTATAAAATAATTCGGCTGCATTTGCTTAGACTGGAAGCCGATCCCAGAATAGTTGCCTAAAGACTGAAATACGTAAATTCAAGTGGCTGAGCTAGCCCAATGAGCTATGGGTCAGTATAACCACCATGTGGAGCTCTAACACAGTCAGAAGGCGTTGTGGTAACCATGCAAAAGATGACGGGACAAGCTAGAATAAATAAGGCACCGAAACTGTTAAGGTTATGGGGAAGGCATATCCTGCAATAGGATGATGCAGGCTAACTGCAAATCATATTTATTTATGATTATGATTTAGACTCACACGGTATATTTGTTTATGTATGTGGATTTTATATGTTTGTAAACGCACCCACTACACAGCAGAAATTCATAGTGTGGAAAAGTTTAAAAATATTTGCTTACTTCGAAATATTAACATAGAAGATAAAATCGTTTTTGCAATTGCTAAAATTCCGTATGATTCTGTATGCAAATACTGATAAAAAACTGCTTAAAAGACTGCATATTGAGTTTCATGTCCATTCTTCTGAATATAAACTACCTTTTGGATCTACTAGAATTAATTATTTTTGTTTCTTGTATATGACGTTCAAAAGTGCCTTTTAATAGCCTACTTCAAATGTAAGATTAACATTTGACGGTGACATAACTGTATTTCATTCCATTCTGTAAAAGGCATTTGACGTCACTATACCTTTAAATCCGCAGCATTATTAGTCAGTTACCGCGAACGCTAATACGAAAGGCGATGAGATTGAGAGCGAGATTGAATACTGAATGAGAGACGCCTCGGCTATTCACAGATAAGCCGCGAATCAGCCCAGCCCGAGGAAAGTATTCTGGAAATGGAACTTTATAGGACGCAACGAATAATTATTGAAGAGATTGTGTTTTGACTCTTGTTTATTGTGGTATTGAGTTTATTATCGAATGAGCCAACATTTTAGGACTTTTACTATAATAATCAATACATTAATGTTACTGAGTAGATATCGGTTATAGTCAAAGTGCTAGTTATAATAACAGCCTATTATTGTCCCACTGCAGGGCAGAGGCCTCTTTTCATACCTAAATAGAAGGCGCAAGCAAGGCGGATTGGTGATTTCGAGCTTTTTTCATTACCAGTTTAAGATCTTTAATTATTCCTCTCGATGTTTTTCATCACCGATGTCCAAGATAAACTTCATCATCATCAACATTATATTAGAAGCAAGACGTCCATTGCTGGACATAGACCTCCCCCATAGAAAAACTTATAAAGTACATATTTTAATGGAAAGTGAACATTGAAAAAGTCACATTGGTACTTGCTCGGTATTGAATCCTCAATCTCTTACATGAGAAGCGGGCACCTTGACCAATAGACCATCACTGTTAGTTAAAAACCAAATTGTTACCCAGATTAAAACTTACAACCAAATGTAAAGTACCTATTCCCCAGCCCAGCCTCTCACAACACGAATTTCGGTAAAAACGAGAACTCTTATTACCTCAGACTTAAAATAACAATAAAAATACTTACAGTAATGTTTGGTAGTCGCGGTCGGAACGAGCTCCTTACGCCACCAAACCGACTGTGCTCGCGATAGCTAATGTACGGCTTTAAACTAAGCAAAGCCAGTTTTATTTTAAAACCGACAATAGTTTCCACTCCATTTAACCTTTTTCTGTACCTGAATAAAGATCTGGGACATTCGGGAATGTGGTACTGTGTTTGTTAAATTAAAACCTGGTGTAGGTCGAAAGTTAAAATTATATCTGGTTAGTTAAAATTTGGGTGTTTTTTTTTTCCGGAGTTGGGAACTTGAATTCTCTGGAGGTTTCTGTGGAAATGGAGATCGTGGAGGTTTTTTATGTACCGATACAAATTAAATGCTTATATTAAAATGTATTTATGTATATAGCATATTTTACTAAAATTGTTGAATAATCCTTGGGCTGGAATTGTTAATTAACTGTTAGTTTTAATGTTTTGTTATTTGAGTATAATTTTTCTAATAAACCGAGCCAACCAACAACCTCCCGATAACGTCAAACAAAATTCAATATAACAAATGAATTATTACATTACTATCCAAACAATATCAGTTCATTAAATAGTTAAAATTGAACAAAAGTTAATCAGTGTTAAATATCCAAAAACATTACAATTACGTCGAAAAATAACAGAAATATTGACGTGGATTGATAATAAATTGATTCTCAGAGTGTAGCACGCCTGACGTAACTGACTCTTTGCTACATGATCTTGCTACGGCGTAGCACCGTAGCGCTACGGCTACGTAAACTTTGAGCAGTAGGATCTAGTTTTAGTAAAGAAAACTTGACATAATTACTAAAGTACCCACCAAGTTGAAGAGTTTACAGTTTAGTTCGTCGCTTCATAACAAAGAAAACTATTTGCGTTAATTACGAAACTTTATTAGCGCTTATACGACACAATTACTTTACCGTTTTATTATGCGGAACCATTAACCGACCTCATTTTACGCCCATTTTCATTTTTATAGTTTAATAACGCCTCTATCCATAAATTGTGAGGGATTTTCTTGTAATATGCAGATTTTTATGGACAATTATTTTATTGTGTACGTACAGTGGCGACCAAAAGTCCATACCCAATCTCAAAACGTATTAGGTTGACGTTTAGTTTGACTTACGACCTTTTACTTTCAAGAATAGACACATGTATCATCGTTGTGAATGTAGTTCATAATTTCAACATTTCTAAATGAGTCAAGATGGTCTAGCGGTTAAGCGCGCCCAGTTGACGGCGTTAATCAATGAGCCGCGAGTTCGAATCTCACATTATTTTTGTCTTTTTGTTTTTACTCAATTTGAAGAAATGAACAGAAATATAATATTCTTTAGCTTGTTCGCTTTGTTCACACATTTCGTAAATTTAAAAGGGTAGTCATAGAAAACTAATAAAGAATTTAGATTTCTGTGAGGTATTAGACATGAGTTTTGTGCATATTTAACTTGATTGGAATGAGCGTTGTCGTTTGGTTGTGGTTGTTGGTTAGTAACGAGTGATTTAATAGATACTCGTAGTGGTATTGTAAGTATTCTCGAAACGCAGGCAAATAATATTACTGAGGCGAGGGCGACTATTATTGGGCTGCATAAAAGTGGTCCCAATTAATATCTTATGAAACCTGACTGAATGTGAGTATTATATTAACGAATTGTAAATTAAACTTTTATTTGAAATTTATACCTAAGATACCTAAAATTATTTGGTGGCATTTCGATTAATACTTATTATTGATTTTTAAATATATAATGACGCCAAAAAAATGTGTTTATTATGGAATTTATAAATAAATAGTTTTAATATATTAAAATTTGTTATATTAAATAAATATTATTAAATTATATAAAAAATTAAGTCACTTTAGTATTTTGTTATAAATGCCTAATATTACTTTTTTTGTTGTTTTAGAGGAATACTATTATTAGTCTCCGGAGCAAGAAATACGAGGAAGAGGATAGATAGCCTATCCTACCTACTCAACAGCGAAGTGGATTAAGTTTGGTGGTTTCGCACTGGATAACATACTGTTTACAACAACAGCTGCATGCATCATAAACCAGAAAAAATACGTTTCGTTTTTAATATGTGGGGATGACGTGCAACAGTGCTACTTATGAAGAAGTATTAGACGGTGTTATGCAACATTTAATAACCTGGATGTTTTAGTTTTAATAATTAGGTGCAACAGTGCTACTTATGAAGAAGTATTAGACGGTGTTATGCAACATTTAATAACCTGGATGTTTTAGTTTTAATAATTAGACGGTGTAACTAAATATTTAGTCATAATTATATTATATATTCGTAGATAGTTATTTAATGATCTTAAATTGAGGTTTAGTTTCAATCTTCTTTTCATCAAGAAAACGAATTATTAAACTATTACCTCACTAAGTTTATTGTGACGTTACATAAAAAAAACCTGTTCATAAAGTCTGAATTATAGTTTAGTTTTCAATTAACTCTGCTGAATACCAATTCAGAAACTTAATACGTGAGCATCACCAAATTTATTTGTGTTATTAAAATATCCTTCTCTTATTATGTTATTATGAATTTTATTGACTAAGTGGGTATTCAACAAAAAATCTTATGAACAGTTACAAGAGAACTTCTTTTATTTCGGTAGGAATGTGACGTTACAATTCTCATAAGTTTGTTAATTTTAAAAATAAATTTTTGTTATCACACAGCACGCCTTTTTTTCCTACTTCCAATTACAAAAAGTTAAAATAAAATCACATAAAAAGTTAAATAAATAATACAATAACTAATATTTGCTTCTTATAAAAAATAAATAACAAGCATGAATACGTAATAATTCAACATAAACCTAAAAAGATTTTGCCTAACATTATTATGGTTTCAAGAAACAAAAAACAGCCACACATAGTATAAGATTTGAACTCGGAATTCAATGATCGTAAACCCTTTCTTATCCAAACCAGCTGCCAGGCCATGTTATAATTATGCGAAATTTAGCAATGCAATGGTAAGAATACGTCGCGCGTCGGGTAGGACTCGTACGGTAAACAGAAATATAATGCCATTTCGCGTAGTGCGACGATGGTTCATTAGTGTGTGTTATCTGTGGAATGTTGAGACATCACTCGTAAACACACATGCGCACGCGCTGACTGGATCGCGCCCGTGTTCATAGGAAAGTGAACCTTAGCGTGGGTATGGATTTCTGAGCGCTTACTGTACCTATCTTGATTTGTGGAGTGGTATAACTAACTGTGGGACCAGTTAAGTTTGATTTATTAGAAGGTTTCACTATTTGAGACAATAGATTATGATAAGGTATACAATTATATAAAAGTTAAAGGTCGCTCATTCACTCACTGACTAATATGAAATTTCTAAAACTTCAAGACTGAAGCTAAAATTGGGCAGGTAGGTAGTAAGGGTATTGCGACAGGGCCCAATTAACGGGGTCTTTGACTTCCACGCCGATAATATCAAGAGTAAGGTAGTAGACAAAAGCACTCACTTTTTCTTCTCCGTCTCTCTCTTTATAATATTTTTCAACGAAGATGACTTAAGGGGATTGTTCCTATAGCGCGCTCAATACAAAATGTTATATTTTCTCAATAGCAGTTCTGAGTTAGAATTTGTGCCCAGTTGATGGCAATAGGCTCGCCCTCTATTACATGGGCTTAAAATATACCAGCGAACTGTGGGTATACATTGGTACACCTTTGCCTAACCCTTCGGGGAATACAAGCGTGATGGTATGTTATGTTATGTTATGTTATGTTATGTAAAAACGATATATTAAAAAAACATATCATACGATATAGATTTTCAATAACTTACATATATAATTTAGAAAGTCAACACAAAATCTTTATCTCCCAACTGAAATATTTCTTAAGAAACTTACATTTACGCTTACACATAGACGTCTAGAACTTTATGCCCCATAAAATCGGCATTGGACATTAAATTTGATGTTCCATGGAGTATACGAATGCCCTTAAGATTGCCCCCGTCCTGAGCTGGATGATTTGTGGATGATATAAATCGTATATGTTATAGAGGATAAGGATTGAATTTATGCAGTCGTATTCTATGTGTTGTAATAGCCCAATGGTTACCAATGTAAGGTCACCGTCTACCATGTTTGAGATTGCGGACTTGATACCGGGTAATTACCAATTTGACTTTTTCAATTTATACGTCATGTATACGAGGATACTATTACGATAGGATACGTCTAGGATAAGTTGAAACAAAATTAGCTGTGCATACATAAACTCACGCCTTGTTTCTATGGGGGTAGGCAGAAACAACAGAACACCAGCTGCCACGATCCTTAATACTCCTTTCGCCTCGTCCTCCCTCATACATCTGGTCATACAATCACGCCAGTTACTAGTACCGACCTAGGCGTCAGCTTATGTATGTATGTAAAATTAACTGTAACACTAATGTCCTGTGGCCTAGCAAATAAACATTTTTGATGGATTGATTATGCATTTTCAACATCGATGATAGGAAAAATCGTGATTTAATAAAGTAAGTCTGAAATTGTGATATTCTTTTTTGTTATACTTACTAGTTTCGTTATTATTTACTAGTTTCGTATATTAAATTACATTTTGAATTAAATTAAATATTCATTGAAACTAGGTATTAAAATATATTATTTTGTACTATGGGGAAATGCTGGTGTACTAGGTATAGGTACACCTCTACCTTACCTACTGACATTAACACGCGTGATGCTTACATTACTATTACATCTTAAAACAACATCAAACTTACCTCCATACAATAGATACCTCCACCACTAAATCATCTAAGTAAAATAATTAAAAACTATAATGAGGGAAGTGGCGGAAGGCTTCCGCATTTGATATTTAATTACAGCTCGGTGGGGGGGGCGGTGTGCGGGGGGGGGGGGGAACTGGGGCATAAGGGCCGGGATAATGGAAATGTGCTGAAAGCTTGCGTACGTAGTGTTAGATGGAGGAGAACGACTGGTTTAGACGAAGAGTGCTGTGCTGCTGGCATTAGGAGGTTAGCGAGGAGTTTTTTTTTACTTGTGTACAGCGTAAACTGAAAGGTGGGTAATGTTTTGAAACTTGACAGTTTTGCTCTCCTATAATCAAATACAACTACATACGTGCTAACAGTAGAACAGTAATGTATATTCTCACGACCGAATTTCAGTAACTGCGACCAATCTCAGCGAAGACTAGACAAGTGAAAGAACGTCAATCGCAGGACCAATGCGACGGCAGCAGCACGGGGTTATAAAACTACCAACTTCGATGTTCTGGACTGTTACTTTGAAATCCATAATGGAATAACCCAAAATAATTTGCTCGTCATGGGAATCGGACCCGAGAAGCTACGCTAAGCTATTATGCTGTCGAGCATAAGATCAACGAGACAGAATACTGCTGAAGAGATTGTTTGAACGAGCTAAGTTCAGAAAATACTGATTGGATTTAAAAACATCTTTTAGCATTGTATAGTTAATTTATTGAGGAAAGTTATAGGCCATATAACATTATGCTACCATCCACGGGAGCGGAGCAGTAATCATAGAATTAATGCGTGTGAAACCGCAGGGTATTACTAATGAATGGACGTCAATAAATCCATGAAGTTCGCCCTCTCTCGAACAATTAACATCTTGCACGACGATTACGATTACCAGACAATACATACGTAAGTGTGTAACACAATGACCTAATTCCGAACAGCGAAGTTTCAAATAGTAATCATTAATCATCCGGAGGTCTCGCGGAGCTCAACGACCACTCTAAACAATAGGCGGCTTCGATAACTATCCCAAATCGCTCTATTGTTAACGCCGGCGTTTACTAAAGCCCAGCTTAACGTGTATAATTAACTTTTTAAACTAAGTTCAAGAAGTTTGAACGATCGGTTTTATAAATTTTTAATTGAAAGTTCGTCTGAAAAGTTTGTTCGAGCAAGTTCTGCTAAAGTATTGTTCTTTGGATTTTGTGATTGCGTTGTATATTATAAATATATCCGGTGTAAATAGGGTCGATGTTGCTTCGTACTTTTGTAGGTAGTATATGTGTTTTTTGTCTGTTCTGTGGGCAGTATGGATATGGGACCCTGAAGAGGGACCCAGAAAGTCTGTAGCAGTCTAAAGTTAATATAAGACACCCAATCAAGGAAAATATCATTCCACAGTCTATACAAACTACGCCTAAACTAAACAAGAGCGCAAAAGGTCGACAAACTTTAGGTACGCCTTTGGTCCTTGGGTACGCTAACTGAAAAAACCTTATAGAAAATCCTATTAACTGTTTGTCCGACCTAGGGACTAAACTTAGGATTCAGACCCAGTAGTTCTTTATACTTGTGATCACACAGACGTAATAGAAGCTTTTACGTGGTGCGAGTAGTAGAGCTCTTCGTGAATAAGCTCGTCCGGGGAAGTACTACCACCATACGTATTACTGCCGCAAAGTTGCGTTGCTGTGTTCCGATTTGAAAGGTACATAAGACATTTCAACTTTGTCTTTGGGATGTCAACGCATTTCCAAGGCCTTTGGTATTGCAGATGTCTACTGTAGCGGTAGCTACTTAACATCAGGTGCGCCATCGGCATGTTTGCCATCCCATGACATCAAAATAATTTGCTGTTCCATTAATTTTGACCTTCCTTGTCATAAAAAAATCCTTGTCATAAATATAATCTTGTCCATTATAAAAGTTAATACAGTATATATTTTACTATACTTACTAATATATTTTTATACTTTACTGAGAACTCGAATAAACCACTCGTAGATCCATTGAAGTATTCACCAACGATTTACCGTAGCTACTTTATTATGAACGACCTTTTGTTACTCCCAACAATAGACATATAACGAGTACCTACTTGTTAGGAGACGCTACAAAAGGATGGAGTTACAAGTCTGTTTGTCAATTATATTGGTTAAAGTGTGTTCTTTGAAGCGAGTGTGTTTGTCAATACAATGTCAACCGGTGAAAGAAGTAAGGGAGTAAATGAACGAGTTTTGTGATGTGGTATTTTAGTATCTTTTATTACTTGGTTAAAAGATGAAAATTGTATAAACACTAAACACATCTTGACTAATATTATATAGATAAAAATATATATCTTTTTGTAACACATCTTTACTGACTACTTAAAATCATTTACCTATGTCAAGTTATATTATCAGCAAGTAACATAGGCTATGTTTTATTTCCAATAATATAAGAGATCTGACAGAACATTCAGCAGTCTAAGTCGCGAGAAAAGTTAGTTATTTGACAAAATAATGATTACAAGTCACAAATTATTATTTTTTGGTTAAAATATTATAAAATAATTATCAATATGAAGCAAAAGTTAGTTAATAAATAAAATAATTGAGCCTTACCGTAATATTCACCACAATTTCCACTCATTATTACACATTGTTTATTAAATAAATTACAAATTTAAATAGGTTTTTCAACTAATAAAAACCTTAATGGAAATATTATATTAATTTTCCAGTCAAATAGGTTTTTAAGTACTCGTTAAAAACTTGCCCTGCAAGCTCCATATAGGGAAAAGGGATAATAACATACCATCACGCCTGCATTCCCCGAAGGGTTAGGCAGAGGTGTACCAATGAGCACCCATAGTTCGCCATTATGTTTAGGTCCCATGTAATAGGGGGCGAGCCTATTGCCATTAACCGGGCACAAATCTACTGGGTTACTGGGAATTTCATAGAAAAAACCCAATAACACTTTACTCGACCAGGGAATCAAATCCAAGACTTCGAGCGTAGCATTCGCGCTTAGAACCACGAGGCTAACAAGGGATATGCTATATTATTTTTCCAGGCAAATAGATTTTAAAGCACTCGTTATTAATAGCTCAAAACTCCCCTAAACAAGCGCCATATAAAGAAAAGGCATAATAATAGCTATTCAGAAACTAATTTGTCAAACAACACGACGAAAAGACAAACTAAATCTCTTGCACAAAATGTTCTAACAGAAACTTGGTATATTTTGTCTCCGAAACAATTTTACCGTCGACCTGTCGCAGAATAAAGCATTCTGTCGCAACTCCATGCCACCGTTTACACGAAAATTTTACTAGCTTATTTAAAACAGCACGAGTAGATTTATTACCACTACGAAATACAACGTGGATGTGGGAGAGGTACGGAAGGCATGGGTGGAGCGCGTTAACGTATGTATAAGTATATATACAGGTTTATTTACGAATCAGATGCCATCCGGCAGCATTTTAGTTCGAAATTAGGTATACAGCAACAACAATGTTTATTGTTAATCACTTTAAAGGAATATTATGTGCAAAGCCGGGGATTCTAATTTCAAAATCAATTGAATTTGCCCGCTTATCATATCATTATCATATCAGCCGAATGACGTCTATTGCTGGACACACGCCTCGCCTAAAGATCGCCACAAAGTCCGGTCCTGCGCTGCCCGCAAACTCAAGCTCACTTCACCTAATTAAATTCACGGAGAGAGGTTTTTACAGAATAGTACTGCAGTACTGCATTGTAATGATAATGAATCATTATAAACATATGTACTATTCTTACCCATCGTCTTAAGATTGACTCTTTTTTAGAACGTAAGAATGACGATGAGGACGTACATGATGACGACATAGCCTTAATTCTGCGACGCACCATAATAATTTATGTTATACTAATTCAACAGCTAAATATAATAACAATTCAATGTACACCCAATACAAAAATAATAGGATAAAAAAATATCGTTCAATATTTAAACTCAATTATAACATTACTTCGAAAAATGTTTTTTTTTTATTTGGCAAAGCCAAACCAATTTTATCAAAACTGCGCATTTAGATAAAAATATAGAACTATTTGATTTAATCAAGAATGCAAAGGAGGATTTAAGACAGCTCTAATCTTGGTGGAACCGAACTAGAAACCACAGTAAGCTATGTTTATTAGAAACTACTAGAGCGAAAGTGGCCAAATTTGTCTGTAGCGAGTTATTGAATAAGGGGAATTGCCGGAGCCGGCGACACTCATAATACACTCTAAACGAGACGGTTACACTCGCCGAAATGGCTGATTTCCTAGGGATCCGCGTTGACGCTGAGAAATTCACTGAATTGAAGTTTATTGAGTTTTGTCTCAAAGTTAAAAGGGGTCTCTTTGATAAGAACCTGGTCCGGAGAAGGACTACTAATTGGATGTAGTTCGGCCAATACGAACTAAATCATGTTAAAATGGTCTTTATTTTTCGTGGTAATTGTAGTAATATTTTATTATTAAGGCTGATTCATTTTAAATCCATTTTCCATTGAATTGTTATTGCTGAAGAGTAGTTCAATATTTGTTTTCACATAAGTAAGTAATTGAATTATTTTAACATTGTGGATTGGCATATTTTTATCAGAATCAAGCTAAATAACTGTTTAAGCTACAGCGATAAGAAAAGTAAACAAGTCAACAAGGTTAGAAGTAATTCTGATAAGCCAGACCGTACCTACCTAAGCCTCCGTCATTCACGGTGACTCTTCAAAGCCCTCCTTTGATAATAATCTCCTTTTATCTACGGAACCTTTAATTTCAACAACGATCTCAATTTTTTCCCCGTTCATTCTCACGGCGCGGCCCGGAACGTGTCCATTGTTGGTTTTCTTGTTATCTCAGAGTTATAACGTTTTTATTACGGCGCAATCTCTCCGCAACTCTTCATTGCTGTGCAACTGTTCGGCGCTGGATTTTTATGAACACCATTGTTATGTCGTAAAGTTTCTTATATTGAGGATACACTGGTTTTTGTCTTAGTTATGGATGTAAAGATGTAAATGAAAGGATCAGATGTGTCAATGTTGGTTTATGATAAAAAGATTTTTTTATTATTTTGGAATTGTAACACAATGGACACAAATAGAAAGAAGGAAGGGATGCCTTGACAGTGGAACTCAACAGGCTTATAACAAACAAATAATAAACACAATAGTGTGATTCCGTTTGGTGACTTGTTTTACTATACAAACATTACATAGTTTCTTGTTAAATAACCCTAGACTTCCCGAAAGAGAAAATAATGTGACAAAAAGTCACGCGTGTGTGAGCTGCTGTGCAGTCACACAGCAGGAGCTGCTTTGTGTTGACTGAGTTTTAAACAGCCAATCACAACAGCTACGTGGGTTTCAAGTAAATTTTTAATTTATTTTGAGAAGCCATAGCTTAATGTAATAACCGCTAAAAGTTATGTACATACCGTTCACCGTAAGATGTCCCCTTCCGTGATGTTGACACTATTGCCTTGTCAATCTGTCTTGCACTTACAAGGCAATAGTGCCAACATCACGGCAGATGACATCTTACGGTGAACGCTGAGTAATTACACTTTAGTTTTGTTACAGTTTAGTTTTGAAATAAACTTAAACGAAACATGGATATAATATTGTAAGTACAATAGACAGCTACTCAAACAAAGCAAAAAAAAAAAAAATTACACCCAGACATAAAAACAATTCCTTTCAACAACCGATGATAAAACGAAAAACTCAATTTTATATTACCTCCACCGCAGGTACCTTTAACAAAAATCTTTTACTACAACTACGATAAACAGCCACTTCTAGAAGTTTATAGCTCTGGAGAGCACACTACGACCTTCCATACACTTAAGAACGCTCATCCTACCCACTTCTAAATACATTTTCCCTTGTATAAAATGTTCCCTGGCGTACTAACTTCCTGACTTGCCCTCTACCTGTTTCTTAAGGCAAATATTTTTCTTTCATTACTTGTTGAAGCGCAATGTTGCGGTATGAAGGAGAATTTTTATTTTTAAGTTGGACTTTTTATTTATTAATATGTTGAACTTTAGTTAGAAATTGATCGTGTGTTCGGTAATGGAATGTGGCCAGTAGCAAAGTTTTCTAAAATAAACAAATAATATTCTGACTAATAATATAAGAAATAGGAAAGTGAGCTTGTTTATTAGTTTATTTTAAATGCTTACACGCCTTACCTAATTACCCTATCATGAAGAAATTGGACACAAAGAGACATTGATGAGGATTTCTTTGATCTGGAAAAGCGATAGAAAAATGACTTTAACGCGATGCCGTGGGCAAAAGCTATTTGTCTGAAAAAACAACGTGGAAAACTTTATTAAAAAATTATTAAACATACATAAACTTAGGTGATTCCCGTTGGAGTATGCAAAAACCACAGAACACCACCTGCTACGATCTCTGCATACTCCTTTCGCCTTCTCTACGTTTATACAAGTACGCTGGCTACGAGTACTGCGCACCCCACCTTTCTGAAGAACCTGACCAATAAGGAACTTTATAAAACTAAAATGTATGACTATGTATTAATCTTATAATGTTTTAAATCTTCAAAACGTAACAATATTTATTACTTTTCTCCGTATTCTCAATCCCCACTCAATTTATCTCTTCAAAACTGTGGCATCCTGGTATCGAAGGCTTGCAATATATTTACCAGGTGACAATAGATTTAGTGGCGTCTCTTTGGAAAGCCATCGGCGAAACGTCAAGTGCGAAGCGGTTAGAACAGTGAGTGACGGGCGATTAGGGATCCTGAGAGGGAACACTAACAGAGGTGAACTTACTGACTTTAAACTTCGTATATTTTGTTGTATTTTTGCTTAACTTTACTTGTCACTAGGACTAAATTGTTTGGAAAGAGTAATAATTGAATTTTTCGAAGGGTTCCAATGGAATTACTAAGCCTCCGCTGTCCGCCTGTCTATCAACGGGCTGTATCTCATGAACCGTAGTAGGTAAATAGTTGGTAAAATTATCACAGAGTATGGATTTTTATTAAACTATAACAATAACTTAAACTATACCTTTCCTTATACTAAAAACCGTTTTTTTTCGCCATGGGACCCTTTGTGTGTAAGACCAACTCGCATATTGCCGGTTTTTTTCATAAAAGTAAATAATAGTAAATATTGTATCTGCAAAACACACATTATTCCACGCTGATTCATGAGATATAATCTTCTTATGCCACAACAATGGCCAAATCGAGTTTCCAACTAA
Source organism: Caradrina clavipalpis (assembly GCA_932526535.1). Classification (NCBI taxonomy): domain Eukaryota; kingdom Metazoa; phylum Arthropoda; class Insecta; order Lepidoptera; family Noctuidae; genus Caradrina; species Caradrina clavipalpis. Next base: position 683,994 of record OW052089.1, read on the forward strand.
AAACACCTACCTCTTCTGCTTACCCCTCCAGCCTCGTTTGTGCCGCAAAACGATGTTAAACTAGTTACAAAGAAGTTCCCGAGAAAATAACCACGTTCTAAATGACAGGTCTCCGGTTGAGTGCGAACTTGTTCCATTGCACTTCTTATTATAACTTACAGACTTTTTACTGCTCACTGGTTTTCTTTTATTAATTTTCCTGGCTTGTTGGTGTAGGCGTGGGGAATGTGGGTTTAATCCCCGGTCGGCCAAACTGTTATTAAGTTTTTTCTATTACGGTCGAGACATATAAAAGGAGTGCGGTTTGGTGACATAACGCACCGCTGAGCGTTGCGTTGCGACGCGTCGCATACCGTCCAACTACCGTTGCCGCGTTGTGACTATTTTACTATAATCGTCACGTTGCTGGATATGTGTGACGTCATGACTTCGAAATGTGCGGCACATTGGACGCCGCAATATTTTGCGTTGCGTTGATTTTATTTGTGTAAGAAAGTTAAGTAAGCATCAGCTTGTTGTCTCTAAGTAGGGAGTTTCTTGCCCATTCTTCTCCGTACGAAACTAACTTTTGGAAGGGGCAACTATAACCAATATTATTTTCCTTGTAAATGACATCAAAAGTGCCTTTTAATGATGTAATTAAAATAAACAATTTGACTTTGGCTTTGATATTTTGTTCTCGATTAAAGGCCTATTTCAAAGAACCTAATTAAACTGACGAAATATGGAATCTACTATTCACTTCCCTGCCTACCCCTTCAGTTACAGATCAAGATCACTCATAAATTTTCCAGAGATCTCGCTGAAAAAATGCGTTATGAAACATTACAAGCTGAATGCAAATTCCAGTTCACCTTATTATGAGTTACGACGTTTTTACAGCACATAATCTGTGTAATTCTTCGTTACCGAGACTTGTGACTTTGTTCCGTGTAATATGTTTGTGTGTCGCGCTCGGAACATTATGTTTTTGTTAAAGTCGTGACGTATGGGGTTATGATGTGCGTTTGTTTTGTCCATTGTGCATTCTGTGATGGTTTATGAATGTAAGAAAATGTTTGGCTTTTATGGATATGAGAGTATCTATCTTTCTAAATCTTAATGTGTAATTATTTACGTGACTGCCTCGTTGGCCTAGTGGTCCTGAGCGCGACTGCTACGCTAGAGGTCCTGGGTTCGATTCCCGGGTCGAGCAAAAAGTGTTATTGGGTTTTTCTATGAAATTATCAGTAGTAGCTCGGAGTTTGGATTTGTGCCCGGTTAATGGCAATAGGCTCGCCCCCTATTACATGGGACCTAAATATACCGGCGAACTGTGGGTGTACATTGGTACACCTCTGCCTAACCCTTCGGGGAATACAGGCGTGATGGTATATTTACATTTGGAAACTGTAGGGAAGTACTTCTGTTGTTTTGCTAACTAGCTTCAACTTTCTGAATAACTGACCATAACAGGCAGTTTACAATTGTTATGGAGCCGGGCTCAGATTGCCTGTGAATGGTTTTATTGAAAAAATTAATTTGTCTTTGATTTTGTGTTTCATTGGAGTGTGGTTCGCGATATACACATTTTCAGAAACTATTTGGAGTAGTAAGACTGCTGGAAAGCGCTGGATGCAGGCCGCTTCCAACCGATCTTTTTGGAAATCTATAGGGGAGGCCTATGGCAGTGGAGCTCCTACAACTAATATGATGATGATTTGGAGTAGTCAGTGATTAGATCTTCTACACTAGTGTGTAGGTAATATCGTCAACAGTCTTATTGCGTAACATCAGAGTGGTAATTCCCATACTTTTAAATTCTTTCATTCTAATTTCATCTATTAAAAATACTTCAAATGACATGGCACCTTGAATATTTTTAATTACTGGAATTGGCTTCCAGGTTTGATAGTGGACTTCGCAAGCCTAGGTATTCAATATGAAAATAAATACGAGTAAAATCAGTCCCATCGCATAAAACAGCAAGTGGTTCTAATTAAGATCACAATATTTGACTTAAATAAATATATAATTAAAACCTTCTAACATTTTCATTCTATTCAAGTCTTCAAAGACCTTTATCCCATTTAAGGGTGAACCCTTCAAAATAAGTTACATAATTTTCTTAAAAGCGACCATCATTTACCCATTGATCTGCGCCTGACATAACTAATAACGTCTACTACAGATTAAATGTCAGTCTGTCAATGTCAACGCGGAATCTTCAATTAAATGGCGAAGAAATAATGGAAAGCCTCATCTGTTTCTAACATGTATAATAGGATCCGATTTCGTCGTAGAAAATTCTTTTTGAAGTTATTGTTTCAAATGCCTTTGAAGTTATACGCGTAATCGTATCTTTCTATTTTTTATGTAAGTGGTTTAGTACAACCTAAAGTAAGTCTTATTATAGGGTTTTTAAATCACGTTTCCGAGTGCGAGATAAACGAGTACAAATATTGTAATAATTACCCTTGTTTATCTAGACATTGATAGACATTTGGAAAAAAAATACGGCGCAAAATCTTCTCTAAAGTAAAGTCGCGATTCATTCTGCAACTTAATTGCTGCGAACATCTCAGACACCCTTGACACGGAATAAATAAATACAGAAAACACACGTCTAAGTGAGATGCATTACTTTCACATAGTTTGAGATCGCCGTACGTACCCGGCAATGTTTGTTTTCGCTCGTTTTATTAAATCAGCCTTCTGCACTTATTTATTCTGTGTCTCCGATCAATTATTGACATTCGCGTCATTGAGATAACGGCCGTCAAGGAGTATGACAGGCAGATAGATGTAGCTGTTAATTAATTCTCGAGGCAGTTCGAGCACGTGTTGCTCGAGATTGACTTCATGCGGTGAGGAGATGGCCTGCATGGATGATTGGTGTTCGGGAACCGCTGACAAGTGAGGAGGAGGGAAGATCAATTTGAATAAGAATCACAGTAGAACCTGAGACATCTCAGTAACGCTAGAAGGTAGAAATTATAAGTCACTTGGTCACGTATACTTTTGCAGTGATATTCTATACAACACTCTTTCGATAAATTTCTATACCTATACATACCACCGCGCCTGTATTCTCTGGAGGGTTAGGCAAAGGTGTAACAATGTACACCCACCGTTCGTCGGTATGTTTAGGCCTCAAATTATAGGGGCGAGCCTATTGCCATTAACCGGGCACAAATCCTAACTCCGACCTGCTATTAAGAATTTCATAGAAAACCCAATAACACGCTGCTCGACCTGGGAATCGAACCCAAGACCGCTCTGTATTCTTCAGATCGATTCCGGCCACGGCAGCTAATCTTAATGCAGACTACTTAGCGTACAAGTTATAGTGCACAAGTGTGTGCGCAAACACTGGTGCACTCCCTCTTTCCTAACTCTCATAGTCCGATGGGACGGCAGTTCGACAGGACTGGGGGAGAGATCAGGCGCAGGACCACCGGTTTTACGTGCTTTCTGAGGCATGGGGGTGTCACACCACCAACTTTCAAACTCCGGGCTGCTACAGAGAAATTCCTAATGGAAAAATCCAATAACACTTCTTGCCCGACCTGGGTATCGAGCCCAGGTCCTCTTGCTCAGCAGTCGCACTTGCGACCACGAGACCAACGGGGCAGAATATAACTAATAATCCTAGAATTATCCTCCCACCTAGTTCTAGGGATAGACCGCTCCGCTCATCTTCACAGAATAGACCAACTGGATATCAAAAGATCACAATGGATAGAGAATATGATTGTCCATTTCAAATAGTTTCAAAACAATAATAAAGTTCTGAATAGAAAGGACCGACAGAAAGGGCCAAGTTTCCTTTGAAATAATTCATATCAAACACGATCTGACTCTTTCGTGGATACAAATATCTGTGTTACATGTATTTACAAATTTATACAAAATTCACATCCATGTTATATCTTTGACATTATTCCCAGACGATAGATAAATCAGAGTTGCCATTTTGTAATAGTAGGTATCTAAACTAATAAAAGGAAGAGTTAAAATTGTTTGTGTTTATTGCAATAGGTAGGTAGTTTATGGAAGTTTATAAACGATTTAAAAACAAAAATAAAAACACTAATGCAGCGATTGTTTAAATCTTATTACTTTTTGGTTACTACCGTAAAAAGAACACTAAATCGTTAGTAAGTGCTTTTTCGCAACAGACTATATTATTTTGTCTCTGAAATCCCTTTGAGTTATATTCTGATTCACCTCGTGTGATTCTATCACCCGTTTATTTACACAGCAAACATTACAAATTATGATTATTTCTTTGGTAAATTATTGTAAAATTTTATTAAAAAAATATATATAAATATACCATCACGCCTGTATTCCCCGAAGGGTTAGGCAGAGGTGTACCAATATACACCCACAGTTCGCCGGTATATTTAGGTCCCATGTAATAGGGGGCGAGCCTATTGCCATTAACCGGGCACAAATCCAGTCTCCGAGCTGCTACTGAGAATTTCGTAGAAAAACCCAATAACGGTCGAGCAAAAAGCGACCTGGGTATCGAACCCAGGACCTCGAATAAAATTTTTATTCTACTTAATTATTTTATCATTTAAAAATAAAACAATAACTTTACTACTTTTATTCCTCACAACGTTTTTAAGTGAAAGCAAAAATCAGTACATTAAAATCCCGGTGGTTCTATTCGCTTACTTACTATATAAAATATCTCCCCGTCCATTTACCTCGGCTGCTCGGAGCTCCACAACAAACTACATGTCTGTAGACCAGTGACATCCACTTAGCTAGGCTGCCGGCTGCTGGATAATCTCCGATAGCTTAAGTAATAGGTGACAACCGTAATGCTCTCACCTTTACATGCTTCCCTGGTACCATTTGCTGTTGGAATCTTTATTTTTCTTTTTTCTTTGTGCTTATTTGTGAAGTGGGATTGATTTTTGTTTCAGATTTTTTAAAGAATGAAAGTATTCAATAATTTCATTGCTTATCATATAGCTAAGCAGATAACTGTCAATAACTGTATGTAGAGAGCTGTATTAGAGACATTTTTGATTGATTGAAACTGTGAGTAGATAACGTCGTTCGTAAAACTTAATAATAATATAAATTCTTAGTAGCAGCTCGGAGTTAGGATTTGTGCCCGATGAATGGCAATAGGCTCGCCCCTTATTCCGTGGGACCTTAAACATACCGGCGAACTGTGGGTGTAAATTGGTACACCTCTGCTTAATCCTTGAGGCTATTATGTTATGTTATGTGATGGTATGTAATAATATCAACTCCACTCCTAAATATAGCAAACATTAATAAAAACTTCGAAGTACAAACCTAAAATATCAGCAGCATCAGCCGCAGTCATACGCCAATACATAAATTGTCTTGAAATATTTATTTCATTGATAGCATTACAGGTACTAGAGGAACATAAAAAGAATACAATACCAATAAAGTTCAAAAGTAACGCATAACAAACAACCATTTACGACTTAATACCTCCAGGCAGCGGTTAGGAATTCATTTGGCCAAGTTCTTAGCATAAAATTATTCAATGTTTCCGTGCGAAATGCCTCCGCATCCTGTCCTGCAGTGAAATGTATGCAAACTTGGAGTATTATGTGCAGGAAGCGCCTCGCCCACTGCATGTGTGATTTTTAGAGCTTTTTCTCCTTTGTAAATGTAATAGGGATTTGAAAAAGATTTCTACGATTTCATTTTTTTCTGTAAAGATTGTCGCTTCTAGAATTGCTGTAAAATGAAGTCTATTACTATTAACGGCGATGGAAATATCGTGAGGAAATGAGATGGCCAATTTTACTCAATCTTTGATTTCTGGTAGATTGAGACTGAGATTAATAATAATCGTAATCGTTTCTCAAAGTTTAAAGAATTGCCCCCCTGCTGTCAAATACTAATATCAGCAGCTCCATTTTTAAAAAATACCTGTAGTAAACTTCATCTAAATTCACCGAGAGAGGTTTTTACAGAAAACATTGCCTGGAGTCATGGTCATTTGCAGAGCAGGTGATGTGAAATGTAAAAGTCAACAGTTGGTATGTAGGTTCAAAATCGAATATCACATGACATTTTACATTCTCTTCAATATTGGGTTAAAATAAAAGTACATGGTAGCCTGATGTAGCCAATCAGCCTTCAAGTCCGGAAAATGTAATTTCCTCCCAAACTCCAAAAACTCTTGAAAACTTTTAAGCTTCATCTGTAATGCAGCTCATTACCTGTAGCCCTGTAACGTAATGGTGTATTAATGCTGCACTTAGCACGATGCACTGGATAACGCAGGTAATCACCGCCGGCGCCGCCGTACAGAGTGCAAGGATTTCAAGCGGTTTAATATAAAGCGACTTGTTAGTAGTTTGGTGCTTTGAGTTCAATTTCGAAACTTGTAGGAGGGTGTTACTTTATTGAAGGTTAGCTTCGGAGTGAAAGTCGAAAAAAACTGGTATATGAAAACAGAACAACCCTATGGCAATCGTCAATAATGTAGTTTTCTCACAGTGAAAGTTTTTTTAATTAATTACAAAACAATATTTGAAAAAAGAACTAACAGAGATTACCACTAACAAATAAATAAATAAACAATTTTACCTCTTTGTTATGTACGTTGAGATTTAAGTTTTTCTGTTGAAAGTCTTTCCAAGGATTTGTAAAGATAGAAGCCCGCTGGATATAGTTAATAGATTATTTATTGACAGCGAGCTTAAAACAACTTAATTGTTTAATTACATAAGGCCAAAAACATAAATAGGCTTCATTTTGTAAGGAGCGTACTCTCGGTACAGTTTTCCTAAAATCTTGGTGTAAGTTGCCTTTCCATTCTCGCTATATCGGTAGGGTAAGTGTTGGTACGATATTCATGGCTCCTTAGCACGAGCCAGCGTGGCTTGCCAGCGTCTGTCGCTCGAGCGAACTTTGAATTATTTTTCAAACATACATTTCTCACTGCATAAACTAAACATATTTATGTTTGTGGTTGGAAATACTGAACTTAATAAAAAATATTTTTTACTATTTATATTTTTCCATAAGCCTGAGAAAGCTGATAAGATCTAGAAGGTGCAAGAAAATAATGCTTGGAAGGATTAAGAGGAGGGCTTTAAATTGATCTTATCAGCTGACTGCAGGCTTAGCACTAAGTAGTTTTTTTAAGCTTTAAGTAATAATAATACCAGCCTAATATTGTCCCAGCATAGGGCAAAAACCTCTTCGCATACAGAGAACGCACGAGAATTGATCACCACGCTTGCCCAAGCCCGATTGGCGTTTTCAGACTTATATTCATTTTATAAGTTCATTAGTTTAGTTTTATAAGTCCATGTTTCCTCACGATGTTTTCCTTCACAGATGTCAGAGATGTCCTAGATAAACTAAGAAGGTACATGAAAATTTAAAAAGTCATATTGTTATCCGAATCCGAAAACTTATACATGGACTGGGTCGTTACGCCGTGCTATTTCTATTAAAATAAAATAAAGACTATGGATTAATTTAATCCTACGTCCTGCTTAATATCCTATGCCCTATGTAATCCTATCCTAAAAATCCTACTTCCTACTAATATTATAAATGTGAAGGTTTGTAAGCATGGATGTTTGTTACTCTTTCACGCTTAAACGGCTGAACAGATTGGTATAAAATTTGGCACTGAGATAGATTGGAGTGTGGAATAACACATAGCATACTTTTCATCCCGAAAAAATGTACGGTACCCGTGGAATAATAAATCAAACTTGACACGTACGAAGACGCAGGCTGAAGCTAGTTACAAACACACAGCACGTGTCGTGTATAATTAAATTAATTTTAATTATTAATTCATTTGAGGTTCAGTAGCTATCTGGTTATAGCGTACGTTAATTAGTACTTCTCTCGGTAAGTCACCGGGGATTAGATGAGCTCGGAGCATTAGCTTGAGTGTCTCGGCTACTAGTTGAAACAATTTCCAGCCATTATACCAACCAAAATGTAACGTGATTTGAATATTCTATTGCATGTGTTTGTTGCTGTGGGACTACTGGTTATTGTGGTAGGGAACCCGTGATTTTAAGGCTTTATTGGATTTAAGGAAAGCTGTAGGCTTGAGAAATAATATAATAAAAAATTTGGTGTAGTAAAACGAAAATAAACCAAAACAAATGTTAAACTTTATCTCTTACAAAAAAAAAGGATTTTAGATTTTTAACTTTACGCTAATTAATGTAAATTTTTTCTTAACATATTTTTTTTATTAAATACTAAACTGTTATTGCTGCTTAGTCATGTAATTAATTTGGTATATTTGGCTGTCCTGTTTTGGCAAAACAAAGCTCAATTAAATTGTTTTTTGCAATCAAATTGTGTAAACCCCTTTACGTCATAGTAACACATTTACATAACATCTACACACATAACTTACAATCCCTTTCAGCTAAATACAGACAAGATTCATACAATAATTCAACTACCCAGGAACCGAACCCCGGTCGTTCTATCGGCGTATCCGTCAGCCTAGCATCCTACACGGCCCTGACAAAGTTATAGCTTGGCGCGAATTTCACTTGCAAATTCAGTTTTAGGCCGCGGGCTAGTCTACGTTGTATAGACGTACCTCTAGGCAAGCTACGGAGGTGCAAAAATGGATTCGTGTGCGAAAACCGGTTTGATACGTTTTTGTTTGTCATTTTAAGGCTTTCTAGAATATTTTCGCTTGAAATTTTAAAGTGGGAAAGGTTTTGAGACGAGTGCAGGTTAAAGTTTCGGTATGGGTGAAATTGTTAGTGGTTCTTGGAAGTGGGGTTTTTGTTAAAAGTTTTTTAGTGAATTAATCTAATAATGTTGCTGTTTGTTATTAGATAAACAAGACAAAATAAAAGTGAAGCTGTGTAATTGGAATTTACTGTTCAAGTTTACACGTAACTAAAATACAGTAATTATTATTGCTTATGATTAAAATAAAATAGAAAAGATCTAAAATAGAAATCTTATTTATTTGATAAAAGTTTATGAAACAGAAGGAACAAAGGTGGATTTAATGCCTCAGGTATTCTCGACCAAAGGCGATGAAGAGAAAACATGACAGGTGCAAAATTGTATGAAGGTAAAACACTAAAATGAGAAAAACAAACCTTACCTACATAAATATAGTGCAATGTACAAAAATGTACTAAAACAATAATTAAAATATTGAATATGCATATAAAAATAAATAAAAGAAAACATTTCAGGAGTTCGCTGAAATTCTAACAACTGATGTACCACCCACTTGAAACGCTACGTCCCTTAAAATTCAAAAATAAATAGTGACCTCATGCGAAAAGATAATATTGTAATATATAAAACAATTGTTCGGAAGCATTTTAGTAGTCAAGCCGTCAATACAGGCAACAGGCGGAAGTGAAAAATATTAAAATTCACAATGGCGGGCGTAACGGAAAGTTTTTGATCCGACGCGCTTATTGGTGGAGGCTTTAAAATAAGAAGATTATGTCTGCTGAAGACTCGCTGTCACTGAGTAGGAAACTCCTGCTTGAGTAAGAATCTTTTACTTGGACTTGTCTGTAATGTTGTTCCTTTTGATAATTAATTATACTAATAATATTACAAAGAGGAATTATTTGTATGTATGTCTGTAACAAATAAACTCAAAAACTACTGGACTGATTTAAAAAAATCTTGCACCATTAGAATGCTACCATTATCCCTGACTAATATAGGCTATATAACGTCATGCTATGACACACAGGAACGGAGCAGTATACAAAGACGTTAACGCAGCTGAAAGTATCCAAGCGGACAAAGTCGCCGGCAGTTCTATAATAGCAATAAATAAATATATCATTTATATTTTATCCGTATATTTTTTAAACATAATTGTTAAAAAAGAAATTGCAAATGCAAAATTTAAAAAAATATTTGTGTAAAATAGTGCTCCGTATGCAGGGAGGGCAGTCGTTGGGGTTGCAGAGTGAGGAACCTCCTCACTATACGTGCCGTATTTACTTGACTTTGACATTCAAGAGTGCCTTTTAGAGGGTCTAATTGAAATAAATGATTTGACTTTGACTTTTGACCCAGCTGTAGAGCGATAGTTTTTCCAGGTGATAGTCGAAATTGTTGCTATCGAACCATTTACTGACACGACTTTCGGCACAATAATTGTTTATAACATCTTATTATTGTTATTTTCTAACACCATTACGATACAATAATAATTGTTTTCTACTAATTAATCAGCTAACAATACCTAGCTTGGCAACATTAGTACAAATTGCAAGCCCTACGCCCAAAAGTTTTAAAGTCAATTTAAAACCGGAATACAGAAATACAAAACAAAACATCAATTTTCGCCTATTTGAGCAGTCTTCCTGATAGCGAAAGAGCCCACAAAATTCTAAACAAAAGCGTTCGGTAGCAGCCTAGCGGATAATTCACCCGGGTATGTCCGGGAGTCGCCGAATTGATTCGCTGAGGGCCCTCCCCTTCCTTGTAAGCAGGTATTGGTCGGGATTAAACGCTGCTATGCAAGGAGCGCTTAAATAATATCTACACTATCGCGCTAGTTACGTAGTGGGTAAGGTTAGTGAACATAGTCTTTAATTTCATGCTTATGTAGGGTTAAGTTGGGATTCGGAGGTCGTTTATTCGATTTTTAGTGCTGGTTTCAAATGTTTGGAAAACTGGATTTTTGGTGATAAGTTTGTTTGTTGTTTGCTTTTAAGGCTTTTGTTTTGCAATGAGACAATAATATGCTAATATTATATTTCGTTTATTTAAATTAAAAATATATACATAATTATTATTATTTTTAGTGTGTAAGGATCGTAGCAGGTGGCGGTCCGTGGTTTCTGCCTACCCCCATGGGAAAAAGGCGTGAGTTTATGTATGTATGTATGTATGTATGTATTATTATTTTTAAATTAATTCATAACAACACCTTCTGCCTGCCCTCGCCCACAGGTGTCTTTTAAATTTAAATTTTATTTTATAATTGTTTATACGTTTTGTGTTTTGCTAAATGATGGACTTACCAAACAATTAATTATTATTACATTATATTCGTAACTATATAATTATGTCTGATTTTTAATCTTTCTTTTGCATATAATATAGTTTAAATAACACAACTACTTTAAAAAACCAATTCAAAAGTTTTCTTTTTTTAAATTTATTCAAATCGGTTAGAGAAACTACAATAGCGAACTAAAACGAGTTGTTTCAATGAAACAGGAGGTACTCGGAAAGTTCTTGTTACAAAATGTATTTAATAAAAGAAGTAGACTGCGCCTAATTACTTCCTAGTTGTCGGGGCGCCAATTAACTCCATATGCTCGCAATTATGCACTCACTTTTACAAATGTGCATACTTATACCGACTCAGGGAAACTGGTAAAAGTTTTCACAAGGTTGAATTCACTTTTGCTTGGAATTCGTGGTTAATGAGATTTTTGTCTTTGTTAAGTTATGAGCTTATAAAAATATTCATTTATCATCGATATGTTGGGATGTTTTTTCGGAAGTAGGAGTCGAGTCTGTCTGTATCATTGTGTCTTTATAAAACAGTTGACTATTCCGTTGGTTCCCATGCTGCTCGACTGCTGAGTGTAACGCCTTGAGTTCGATTCCCAAGGTTGGGCAGAGTGACCAGATTTTTACAGTGTTTCTAAATCTCAGACATGACCCGTTAAGGAAAATTGTCCAGAATTTGTCAGAAGCCTGAATATCTCACATCCAGTCTTACTAAGGAGTATCATGTTACCTAATAACTAGGTCGTGGATATCGGATAGGCACTCGATGTATAATATTATATTGGTATTCAGTCGCGTTCGGTTAGACTAGAAGCCAACCTCTACATAGTTGGGTAAAGGCTAGACAGATGATTAGGAAATTATAATAGCGACCAATCATGAAACTCATGAATGGAAAAACAAACAATGAAGATTTACAATGTAAATTAAATAAACACATACTACTTCTAACTCTACAAACTTAATTTACAAGTACTTAAGTACGTAAATCATGTCAACAAAGTACGCAAACACAAACAGACGAACTTTAACTAACAATTTATTTTAATGTGGAGCGCCGGTGACATACAATAAAGCTAAAGCCGCGGTGCAGGTGTCAACAATGGTTTATTACGAATTAGCACAGGGCCGGATTAAGGTAGATTGTTTTGGGTGCAATTTGTCTGTACTGGATTTTAGGGGAGGTATTTGAACGACTGAGGTTGAATGGTTGATGTTTAATTTTAATTGTTTAAGCATTTATTATTGTCTTGGCTGATTTTGTAAATGTTAATTAAGTTTAAAAGAACCAAAACACAATCTCTCAAAAATATAATATTCTATTTTTTTTGTTGTTTTGTTTAGCTGCGTGTCTTCCATAGCTCATAAATAAATAAATAAAACATAATCTAAATTATTTTACTATCCATTAACAACAGTTTAATGCATGTCCCAAACTAATACTAACTATATCTAAATTCACTACATCGAAAATGTTCGATGTGGCTTGGTTCGTTTCAATTATAAAATCGTTTTCCGTCAGAAGGAGGTTGGAAAAAGAACTGCTAAGGAAATATTTGCATCGCTTTTTGCCCTTTTTATTTGTTCTAGCTTTTGCTTGCGACTTCGACCGCGTTGAAGACAAGTATAGCGTAAAATATAGGCTATGTCATTTGGAAATAGTGCGGCTTTCTATCAGTGAAATATATTCTGTAATACATGGTTACATTATGGCCAAAATCACTAAACATTTATGTATTTAGCGTTAAATGTGTTTATTATTATCATTCTGTCACTGTCACTTTTAAATAATGTGACAGAGATGCAATGATGTTCTGAATAGGTTTAGGCACTAAACCACCTTTAATCTTAAAAACAAAAAAAAAACAAACAAATTTTACCCCTTTATACAATTTGTAAGTTTAGGCCGTAGTTATTGTACAAAAGTTAAAGGCTTAAACAACCCTGCAAAATCATAGTACGTGCCTTCCAGACGCAGTACAGTCAACAAACGTAACTAAAAACGTAATTTCCTTTCCCACATAAACCTCTTTCAAAGTCTCCGCGGCAAAGTTAAACGCGGTGCATACATAAGTTTGTACGGAAAGGTTCACACTCTCGCTGCTCGGTAATGGGCGAAACAAAGTTGCAATTAGCTGCACAAGCGTGCACTGAACACTTTCACGAGTGCATGTCGTGTGGAACTTATCTGCGGTGATGCGGTCTTGGGATTGATGAGGAGATAACTAGCCTCGTAGTGTGTATTGTAAAATCCTTACTAATATTATAAATACGAAAGTAACTCTGTCTGTCTGTCTGTCTCTTCTTCATGTCTAAACCACTGAACCGATTTCAATGAAATTTGGTACAGATATAGTCTGGGACCCGAGAAAGGACATAGGATAGTTTTCATCCCGGAAAACCCCCGGGAACGGGAACTATTGATCCATGCGGACGAAGTCGCGGGCAAAAGCTAGTTGATTATAATCATAACCAATACTTAGCGGTTCCGCCGGTTCTTGAGGTTAGTGCATTCACTCAATGAAACAAACTCTTCAGTTTTATAATATGTATACGTATAAGTAAGCATAAATTATTTGGTTTTAGTACTTAAGAGTTGGGAGAGTTTTTTCTTTTGCATACAGGCCACATAGGACCAACCATCTACGGTGGACGTAGGCTATAGGAAGAATATCTCCTACCCTCACCAAACCCAAGGAACACCTTCCACTGTGACCAAAGATGACCAAAAGAAGTCCTACACTTGTGCTTGAGAGGTCATTTAAAAATGCCACCTTGACCGCCTATTGACCCCAAGTGCTCTAACAAAGACAAAAAGGAAAAAAAAAGGTTTAACTTGAATCATCCACCCGAAAAGAAAAAAAAGATAGGTATTAGGTTTTGAGGACACAACTTAACTGGACTTATCGACTGTTGTTGGTCTGGTCCTAAGTTTAATCCCTAGATCGAGTAAAGTGTTACTGGGTTAGGACTTTTTACTCTATTAAGATTAACTTAATAGCAACCTGAAGTTAATATTCCTCTGTGGTTAATAAAATAAACCATTTAGGTACAGTCACTTATGAATTGTCAAGGAGTCAGTCAGTCAGAACCTTCAATCTTGATTCTGGTTCCATATAGGTAGTAGTATAAGCAAGAAACTCCAAGAACACTATTTTAAAATCAATAAAATGTTACAAATTCAGGTTACATAATATGCTCTATCATCTTTTATTTACTTAGCTTTACTACATTTACTTACTTAACTACTCTACTTTTACCCTTATCATAGCTGTCGAAATACACTAGGTAAGTACACTCCCTATTTACTCTTTGAAAGAATACTGTCGATGTTTTATTACCTTCCCCACCCATTTTGACATGTTGTCTGCCTTGTTAGCCTAGTGGGACTACCTCGTTAGCCTAGTGGTTCTAAGCGTCACTGCTACGCTAGATATCTTGGGTTCGATTCCCAGGTCAAGCAGGGTTATTGGGTTTTCAATGAAATCTTAATTATAAGCTAGGAGTTGGGATTTGTGCCGGGTTAATGGCAAAAGGCTTACCTCCTATAACATGGGACCTAAACATTCCGGCTGACTGTGGCTGTACGTTGGTTCACCTCTACCTACACCTTCGGGGAATACAAGCGTGATGGTATATTTAATATTAAGTCCTTTTAACCTTACCGTTACCTTAGACTCCTCTTTAAATGTAGTTTACATTCAGCTTTCGAAAGATTGCACTCCTCACCGCTTCTTAATACTATGTAAAGTACCAGTTGAACACTCCGTTCGTGGCATACCTACTCAACTCTTTCATATAATAAATGTGCATAAGGACCGACTTATCTTTGCATATATATAATGTGAAGTAACGCCCGAGGGAGGCGAGATGACGCGTTACAATCGCATTTTGTATTAGGTACTATGTGTTTTGCAGGCAAATTAATTATGTTTACCAATGCAGTAACAATTGAATAATGACTTCTTTCTTAGTATATTTGGGACATCTCTGACATCGGTGAAGGAAATCATCGTGAAGAAACCTGAATATAAGTCTGAAATCGCCAGTTTTCCTTGAGAAAGGGTGTGATCAATGCTTGTGCCTTTTCTGTAGGAGTATAGGGCATTGCTCTGCAGTGGGTCAATAAAAGGGCTGGTATTTTTTATTGATTGTTTCGACCATTATCCATATATATCAAGGGAGGTGATTTAGGGTGGACGCACATCACGCCAGAACAATCAAATAGATAATAAAACATTCAACCTTACAGACATAGCCGATGATGTATTAGTGCGTCGAGCGTACTAACGATTGAACGGCATATGTATTCGATGTATATTCCGTCAGATATGCATATAACTATTGTTACTAACCTAATATGGACCAACTACAGTCTGAATGAATAAATGATTTTAATTAATTTATTTATTTATATACCCTCATGTAACACTTTTTGACTAGCAAAGTACGCAGGAGACATTATAGTGCACAAGTTAGTGTGTGCGTGAACACAAGTGTACTTCTTTTTCGCTCACTCTCATACTCTGATGGGACGGCAATCCGGCACGATTGGGGAGAGATCAGGCGCAGGACCATCGGCTTTATGTGGTTTGCGAGACACGGGTGTTGTCACACCACCAAATTATGTATTATTATACTATAGATATGTCAGGCCAACAATGCAATTCATTGGTCTAAGACCAAAACATTCAAACTGTCACAATATTGGTCCTTCGAGCCGCTTCCGCCAATCCGTCCCTGTCACTAGTCTACCGCTGATTCTAAAAGTCAATTACACGGGTTGGTAATAAAGGGCGCTGTAGTGACGTCAGCAAACTTCTCAGTTGAGCCTCCGATCGGCACGGACCCACTCTAATTGATTTCGGGCTACGTGGGCCAATGTCTGGGCTAGATGTTCTGTAGTGACGTGGTTAATTTCGCTTTTGATTGGTCGGTGCGATTGTGATGTTTATAGTAAAACTTAGGTTTGAATTACTGTCAGAAGGGAACCGATTCAATTCTTGTATAAATATGTTGTTTTAACCAACAGCATTTATTCATTCGACAGCCCCGCTAGAGAGACCGATATTTACTGAAAGGAATAAACTGTGGTCATTGGACAAAGGTGCCAAAATTTACCACAGTTACCCACTACAAAAAATACCAGTCAGACACACTTACATTTTTTTTGAGGGTCACTCATAGACTGCCTCGGGCAAGGCGGAGGTATGTTTCGGAATCCTACCGACTAAAACCCCATGTTGTTTCTCAAACTAACCATTAGCCGGGGCTGAAGGGTCGGTCAAAGAATTCTTCTGCACAGTCAGACATAGTAACTAAGGGTTTCATATGCCATTGTTGCACATAATATTATTCTGTGTTATCAACTGGCTATCTATTACTGTTAAAAAGTTACAGTTGTAATAGATGGCGTAAGCTTAGTAATAGGATCCTTGGATACGGAATCCTAAAAACCTCTCTCAAGTTAACGTCAACCAAAGCCTGTTGTCCAAAAACAAAAAGATGACGGAACACAGCATGGCGGGCCATCTAAAACAGTTATAATGAACGGAGAGCGGTCAACCGCGGTCGTGCATACAGAGGAACGTTTCCGGACGCTGACTTCGTACAGTCTGACTCTCCAAACTTTGCTTGTCCGTTTGTTAAGTAATAATTTCGAGTATGTCCGTACAGCTAACGAATTGTTGACTAATTTTAAGTACTGTGCAGTACCCTTGGGTTTTTAGGTTACATGTTTCTGGGACAGCTTTTGAATTAATAGAACTGAAAATTTAGATTTTATGAGAGAGACTTATGTTTGGTAGGACGAAAATATCGTGAACATTAATTAGTTGAAAGTTAGAAAAGAAAAAGAATGCAATGTGCAACGACTATTACATTACATACATTATTACAACGGGTTTATTTCATTGTCATGCTTGCAAATTCACATAGTTTTAATACATACGAGATACCTCGTATGTAACAGATACATTACAAAACCGTTATCTATACATACTGCACACGAAACGAAGTAGGTAACATTTACCAAATAATTACTGGGCACCTAACGACTTTTATTATTGACACACAATGTAACACACATGAAACATTGTGCTTACAAGTGCATCCAACAGTTTAAGGGTCTTGAAAAACTTGTTTCCGCTAGAAAAACGTAAGCTTAATACGGAACTTTAACCTTCAATATTTACTTAACCAAAAGGTTCGGTACAGTCCAGAACAAACAAAAATATTGCAATAACTTTTCTTTACATTTAAAACGTAATTTAATGCAAAGGCTACTCTCATTTTCCGTAATAACGTACATTTTAACCCGAACCGGGTCACAGTACTCGTAGTAATTACGTAGACAACTAACCGTGTCCGATCGCCGTGACGGACGTTTCCGTCGCCCAGAGATTATACGTTTGCGCGTCCGAAACTTCGGACGGACGGGCTTACCCATCACGCCGCGTCGGGTAATTTTGAATAATGGCAACATTTTAGACAGAGTTTCACGTTAATTTGTAAAAATAAAACCGTTTTGAGATCATAAAAGAAAATTGGGGCGATAAGGAAAATTTTGATTCGAAATCGGCGGAAAAAATGCTTAGAAGATTAGCGGGTGCTTGTGTAAGCAAGTGAGGTGAAACAAAAACTGGATTCGGACTTTGTGAATGTTTTGTTTTATTATTTTGACCGGTATGGCGAACTATAATTAAAAGCCATTAATGAATGATTATAAAATTTTATTCGAATATTGTCTATATATTTTTAGGTAAATTACTGCTCTCTATATTTATTTCATTTTATATAAAGAGTTTGTAAGTTCATTAATTACTTAAGAGATGTACTTGAGATGTATGTCCTACATAATTTTAAACGTATTTGTCATTTTACGCTGTACATATCATTAATTCAAATGAAAAATAAACCTTTTCGTAATAAGCTTTCTGTATGATCAGTTGCATTTTTCTTTGATTAAACTTTCAAAAACTTGACAGAACATTCTAAATTTAAATTTTATATTAAGATACATGAATAGGGTCATTTTTTAAACCATTGAAAACTTCGGCATTCCATTGCCTACAAAACAGGCTATTATAACATTCTTCCTTGCAACAACTTCATGAATCACAAACTCAATATTTCTTCACCAGAAAATCGTGCTGACGCCTCAAGCCCGTCTAATTACGTAACTGTCTTGTTAGCACAATTAATATCTCGTCCCGAAGCAGGCGGTGGCCGTGGTCACGTCTTAGAAACCGATTGCTCGCCCCTCACTTTATTAGTAAAGTAAGTGAAGCAACTTTGACGGCAGCCATGTTGCTATTGGAGTTGATGGTACGGAGTTGTTGGTGGTACTATCAATTATAGAATTGAATGGTTTTTGTGGTACAATGAGATATGGGGTCTGGTTGTTGTGTATGTTACTTTATTTATGTTGGCAATAGACTCGCCCCCTATTACATGGGACCTAAAACCTACCGGCAAACTAAAGAAATTGCACAAATATGGATATAAAAGCCAAGCAAATAAAATATTTAAAAAAAGGTGCCATGAACATTGAAGTTACATCTGGCGTATTTTCAACAATGTAATCGTGGCTTTTTACATACATTTTGAACCTATGGTTTATAACGAGCAAATAGCTTCAGCATTTTGATGCCGACTCCTAGATAATTCTTAAGTGACTGTAAAAGGTTTACTTGAATTAAATGACTCAAGTTTCAGTATTAATGTTTCATCAGAAATAAGAGAAAATGTTAATTGAAATTCTTTATCTGAAAGCTAAAGCTACCTAGTCACCAAGTAATCACAAAATCAATCTTACCAACGTTACAAAACACTCATAGACATGTATAACATTATCATTGTCATACAAAATATTGTCTCGAAATATTCAACCCTTTGTTCGCCGGCCAGGTATAACGAGGCTGGCAGGTGTGTCGAGATTGACGCAATATTTAATTAGAGCACTTCACGCTCCGGAGGGATTCAAAGGGCTCGAAATTCGCGTTCGCCGAGTTATTATTGTAATGTAGCGCACTTACGCGTAAGTGCGAGTACAGTATGTTACGCGACGCCTCGTTGGTCGCTCAGACCGGGCCGCCGCGTTTTAGGGTTGAAGGAGCGTGGTTCTTTTTTTTGTTGTGTTTGAATCAGTGGTTGGGTTGAGTCTGTTTGGGGCACGGTTCAATGATAATACGAGTAAATGTCTTAGTGAGATGTAAACATTTCAACCACATAAATATAATATATTTTGGCTCATGAACCTGCAATATATTCAAATAAAAATCTATTTACCTATAACTGACACACTACCCATTACGTTTAAAAGCTACAGCTTTTTGACAGACAGAGGAACAGACGAGCGGAAAGATACCTATAGCATTGGCTCAATAATAGGATCCCCTCTTAGGGTTCCGTACGTACCCTAAAAAGTAAGAGTAATCTAAGCTATAATTCTCGTATTATAAAAACGTGCACACCAATTTGTCAAAAATACACTAACTGATTGTCGAATGTCACTGTAATGGGAATTAATGGGATAGGTTTTGAACGTTTTTAATCACGGGAATTGGCCCCTATTATGCTAGTTTTCATATTATTATTATTTATTATTTACCCATTACTGGGTTGTGGAGGTCTGATAGGCAGTCGCTCCATGTAAAATACTGATATTCAGCTGCATCCGGTTCGACTGGAAGCCGACCCCAACATAGTTGGGAAAAGGGTAGGCAGATGATGATGCTAGTTTTCATATTGTCGTCTCGCTTTACTATACAAACAGCAGCAGTATTTTACACCAGGGCAAAGACTTGTGCTGTATAAAGCGCAAGTCCGGCCCCATATGGAGTACTGCTGCCACCTTTGGGCGGGAGCTCCGGGATACCAGCTTGGGCCTTTTGACTCGGTCCAAAGACGCGCTGTGAGAATTATTGAGGATCCCATGCTCACAGGCGGTATTGAACCTTTAAGTCTGAGGAGGGACTTTGCCTCCCTATGTGTGTTCTACCGCCTGTACAATGGGCTGTGTTCCGCGGAATTATTTGAAATGATGCCAACGGCCACTCTTTACCATCGCACCTCTTGCCATCGGCAGGGGGCCCATCCTCACACCTTGGAACCGAAATGGTCCCGTACGGTACGGTTTCAGAGGAACTTCCTCCCTCGTACGCTTAGGTTGTGGAATGCGCTCCCTGCTACGGTTTTCCCAAGAGACTACAGCATGGGGTTCTTCAAGAAAGGAGTTTTGAGGTTTTTACGGGGTCGGCAGCGCACGAGTGATGCCTCTGGTGTTGCAAGTGTCCATAGGCAGCGGTAACCGCTTAACATCAGGCGGGCCGTTAGCTTGTTTGCTACCTACAGTGGTATAAAAAAAAAAAAAAAACACCTCCTTAGTAAGTTAATAATGTAGGTACTATAAATACCTCCCTCAATTCATCCAAAAACAATTGAATCCCTACTTGAAGGTCATCGCAATTAACTTAAAACATTGGTACGAAATTCCTATTTGTTTCAGAATGAAACTCTACTACTGAATAATGAAGAAAGTCGTTCTTCAGCCCCAGAAATAAGAAAACTGTATCATTTTTTGACAAACAAGTAGTCTTGCGTTAGCTCGCAGTGCACAATGGTTTCTTTAGGCAGAGCGGGGCCCGAGCTCTGACAATGGAACGGAAAAAAGCGGAGCTGCGGAGAAGATTAATTTCAGACTCTATTATTATAATAAGTGAGTCGTGTGCCCAGTGGTTAAGACTGAATGCTTGAGATTGTGGGTTCAATACCATTCCTTGTGTTTTATTCCCATTGACTTATTATAATTCATATAAGTCTGAAATCGCCAATACGCTTTGAGCAAGCATGGTGATCAATGCCCTTGCCTTCTCTGCTTGAGAAGAAGCCGTTGCCTTGCCTCCCAGTGGGACAGTAATAGGTTGGTAGTACTTATTTATATTGTCAAAATAATATGTAAGACTTGTTTTAATAAATGGGTGAAATGAGTAGAACATTAAATTACCCGCCAGAATTAGCGCTAATTTGCAAAATAATGACGTCAATTAGTCTTCTAAACAGACAAGTCAACCATGTTTATAAGTATTTGTTACGACAAGACTTTTAAATAAAATTTTACGCTTGACATTAAGATATTCCAGCGTGCTAGTACAAAATAATCCTAAGAAACGACCGCAGTAATAATCCACAGCATAAAAATTCAAACTACAAAAGTTAGGCGTACCGTTATTCTTTCAGCAGAAGTCACGATCTTTTTTTACTCTGCGTCCCTTTTTTACAAGGTAAGAACAAATCCTGGGAAGGTTCCGAGACGGTAAAAAAGGTAAATCTTTTTGAATAATGTCTCCACGTGTTAGGATCCAAACGGGACGTTTTGACGCGATGTCAGCTTTCAAAAGAAATATTAGCGTAAAATTTATTTGTATGTGAAATATCTGAGGCCTCACCTTTTGCATAGCCAAGTGTGTTACCATTTTGTTCTTACATTTTTATACTGATTTGGGTGCGAGAGGGAAAATTGAGCCTTTTGTCATCTCGTAAGATGTAGAGGTCAATCGGGGAGAGGTCAGTTGTAGCGGGGTAGGACATATGGGTCGTTTGGAGGTATTTGTGAACTGTGACAATCACTTTTGTGGCATTTATGTATATCTATAATAAGGTACTTACTTGTATCGTGCGAGTTGCGAGTTTCCTCCGTGCCTCGGAAAGCACGTAAAGCCGTTGGTCCCGGCTGTCATTTGTAGATCTTTGACAGTCGTTACGGATAGTCAGAAGCCAGAAAGTCTGACAACCAGTCTTACCAAGAGTATCGTATTACCCATTACTGGGTTGTGGAGGTCTGATAGGCAGTCGCTCCATGTAAAATACTGATATTCAGCTGCATCCGGTTCGACTGGAAGCCGACCCCAACATAGTTGGGAAAAGGCTAGGCAGATGATGAAGGTACTTACTTATATTTAAGTTTAACATAGTTTAGTATACATTTATTGTCCTATTAGCTTATGCCCGCGACTTTGACTTCGTGTGAATGTTGGTGTTATCACGAAGTTAAATTTTGTTGCGCGGAACCTTAATTCTTTTTCAAAATTACTCCTTATAACATTACATAATTATCTGTTAAGGTCAGTCTCGTCAAAATTGGTTCAGCTATTTCAGAGATTAGCTGGAACAAACAGACAATAACTACCGTGTAATCATATGCATTTAGTGCTTATGCTGTTATTTTGATATTACAAAAAGACTTATAGTTATTGTATTTATTTCTATATTACAAGTAACATACTCTATACTCTATAGTAATACAACAAGACAGTAGAAGCAGTCTTCTACGCTACAGTTAGTCGCGGGTCCCACACGGAGGAAATTATTTGACCTTTAAAAGAGTTATTTCGGGAACAACGTCTTGTATACAGTTTTTCCTGTACCGTGCGTTTATTTATAGGTTTACCCATGATCTAGAAAATACTCTAGTGAGGCAATATAAATAAGCTGAATTTTTTAACACTAGTTGGATAGTTGTAGATTACTAAACCCATTTAAATGTTATTTTTTATAAATAAACTAGCTCGGCTAGAGACTTCTCCGCGTTTTTTTTCGTCTGCATTAAGTTATGTCTTTGGATACCTCTCCACTCTCTTATGTAATAGCGTGATGTTATATAACCATTGAACATGAATGTGATGATACCTGAAATACTAATAACTAGTTATGTACGAGTATGTTTTAGGTATTATTTCACATAAATCTGGCTATCGTACCCTAAAATAAATAATAATAATATGCCCGTAATAGTTTTTAATTTTTACTTATTTTTTAATGTGTTTAACGCACGTATTAATCTCTTATTGTATAATAGTGATCAGTGGTGGTGTGGTGTGTTGGTTGTAAAATAAGTGCTATAATTAAGTAATTTGTGTATAACATGCCATTGTACTACTGTTTTTTATCCCTAATAAAAAAATAAAAAAATAATTGTTTTTTTCCAATCCGACCAGTAATTTCAGAGACTAGCGCGTTTAAAAAAAATATCTTCAGCTTTACTTAACTTAAGTTTCAAAATACAAAAACTCCCCATCCCAATACTGAATTAGTTACTAACACACAGAAAGCACTCATATACCTTCCACATCCACAAACACTATCTTACATATTTGGCAGCTAACACGTGTGTTCCCAGTATATTTTCCTACCATTTTCTACCAGAAGACAGGATAAAATCCGTCTGCAGTGTGAAGGGGAAATCCGTAAGAAACGCCACCATTACTCAGGTATGTGCTAGTACTTCTTGCGTCGCGCGGCGGTACTGCATGGAGATTTGTCACTGTGACATCCTTTTATATTACAGCGGAGGTTTTTGCTAGACTTTGGAGGAAACTAAGTTGTATATTATATGTTTTAAAGTTTAGTTTATAGGAGGCTTTGACCCTTAGATAAGGGTGAACAACAGCAGCTGTCATTATATAAAATCGAAAAATACATGTTTGTTACCATCATTACAATATTTTTTTGTTTTAGACATAAATATGTCCAATCTCATATGTCGTATCTGGAAACCTTCTAGTTACGGAAGGTTCCCAGATATCTGGGAACCTTCCGTAACTACAAGGTTCCCAGATATGCCCCAAAATTGTTGGCGGTCAAAGATATAATTTTTTTAACATCTTTTAACGAAAACTAGTTTTAGTATTATTGCATACATCTATGAAATTATCTAATTACACGCAAACACATTCCTAATAAAAGTCCGTCGTATTCATATTCATTCATTTATTTATTTGCATATCATAATAATGTTCTTCGTACAATGCAGCCTGTTGGGACATCGACTTCGATATTTTCAACATTGTAATATGCATTATTATCGGCTCTATGTAGCTTCTTTTCGGAAAACATTCCCCCTACTGCTACCTTCTAGTACCTCACTCAGTATTCCTATATTACCTATTCAAACATATTTATGTTAATAACGCTGCCTTCCACCTTCTTGTACCTGTTTATAGGTATGAACGTATTTTCCATCTGTGAAAACATTTAACTTTGCTACTTACATAATCTTATTTTTGCACCTGAATGTAAGATTTCCGAAAAAAATAAATTATGGAAATATTTGGAAGAGGAAAGATTTTTTTATATGTTTATTGGTACCGAATATGCTCCGAAACTACTGGACCGACTTGAACATTTTTTTCACCAATACTTACCTACATTACTCCTGAGCAACACAGGTTAAATAACATCACGCTACGACCCCCGGGAGCGGAGCAGTAGCCAAAGCCGTCACTTAACGCGGTTAAATAAATGAATAAAATCTATCACAATATTTTAATCAAAAAACAATTTATGAAAACTCAACAGACACCTGTTCACAATCCCGAAGGAATTATAATATCGTTTGACGAGATTCAGTGCAGCATCAGAGAGAGCAAATAATACTGCCCACCGTGGGATTATGTGGAGTAATACTCTAATACTAGCCGGTTAGAGGGGTTTAGCAGCTGCGACCGAAGCTCTGCAAAGAACGATTATAGATGCTGTCTATTAATGCGGTGCTTTTCATTATTATGGTGTTGTTGTTTCTTGTTGGGTATTAGCAGATCATAGTGATATAAGAAGTTGCTGTAGGATATAAGGAGATGAAACAACTTCATTTTTTATTCAGTATTTTTCTAGAAAATAATTCAATGGTGGCAAAATTAGAAGGACAATTCTAGAATTAGTAGGAATGTTTGCATTGTAATCTGAGTCTCAATCTGTTAAAAATGCTTTAATTTACGTAAATTTTCGACAAACTTTAGACGTTGATTGTCGATGAGATCTGATGAGATTGAGGCAAAATTTTGAACATTTTCAGTCGTCGTTAGTGGATACGTTTATAAATATCAAACCAGATAAAATCGTAACAATGGTAACTTTTTTTTAAGGATGCGGAATCATCAAATAACTTCTTCGACTAAGGCCTATGCGTGTTCCTACTAATGCCCTTTTCGTTCCAGGGCCGCAGTAACTCTTTCGAAAAAATTCCGCAACACTGGCAGGATAACGATGGTCCCTGCTGCAACAAAAAGTAAAAACAAACATAGGTTCCGTAGGTAGGTATATAGGTACATACAACAACAAAAAATCAAAACACAATCCACCATCGCCTAAATTGAAAATTTAACTTTCATTATAATAAAACCCGGACATTCTGCGACGTGATCGTTTCAACCATAAAAATGTGAGTGCAAATAAAATAATGGCCCCGTTCAGTTTCCATTATTGGAGCAACGTAACAATAACATATAAAAAAGTGTCATAAAAATCTAGCGAAATTACTGGTTTTATAGCCCCGTTGATCTGTAGAGATGTGGACCAATGGGATGCTGACAGCTGTTTCGCTTTTTCGTGTTAATTGTTTTCGTGTGTGACGTCGTTTGACGTCGGGGTTGTATTCCCCATGGGATCTGCGGTTCTACCTCCCCGGGTTGCAGATTCAATTATGTTCAAGGGGGAAGCTTTAAGGCTCTTATTTTGAGTAGATATATATACCATGTACCTACAATCGCTGACGACTGCGATGAACAACTTTTTACCGTTATGTAATAAGGTTGAAAAGTGGTCAATTGCCATTGTCCTCGGTTTTACATATAGTGATCAACTCTGGGATGTCTCTAATATCAATTACATGTAGTCTGTGATTAAAGGCTCAGGACTTTATACGTCAAGAATTCACGCTTGAAACCACCTAATGAGCCTGGGTTTAGAAGATAGTGGCTATTATGCCACTGAATGAATGAATGTGAATTGCATTAGCAATCATTCTTTTTTGGCTCGTTCGGGGAAATACTGTCATCATATCTATTTCAGTCACAAAGTAGCGTTGCTGTGTTCCGGTTTGCCGGTGTAATTACAGGCACATGAGACATTTCAACTTTGTCTGTGGGATGGCAACGCATTTGCAAGGCCTCTGGTATTACAGATGTCTATAGGCAGAGGTAATCAGTTAACATCAGATGAGCTGACGTCTTGTTTGCCATCCAATACCAAAAAATAGTTGGTATAAGAAATTATATAAAGCTGTTGCCTTGCATTTAAAACCCCTCCGTCACTTCAGAACAGAACTATAAAAAGCCTTTCTGTTTATCTGCTCAAGTTTGCGGCACTGTCACCTCCGCTAGTAGCGTAAACAATTTTCATAGTTTCATGGGCAGATGTCAAAGTTTTTCCTCTCAATGGCGGGCGCTCGGCGGAAAATTTTCCAACTTGCTCCTTGAATTTTAACGCGGCACGAACTCTGATGTCGCTTCCATACTTTGTTGGCGCGATATTATTAAAAATATCTAACATTGTGTGATATTGGTGATACATGAGAGTGTGAGAGATTAAAGCATGATGAATAAGATAGTTTTCTTTTAAATGAAGATAATTATCAACTTTTGTCGTGAGTGTAAAGAAATAAGTGGCAAGTGGCAATGGGCAGGGCAAATAGCTCTTAGAGCAGACCGCTTTTGGGGTTGTAAGGCTCTCAAGTGGCAACCACACACCAGAAGCCATAGGTAGGAAGTATATGTACCTGGTAAAGGTTGCGGGAAACCGCTGGATGCAGGCAGCACAGGACCGGTCATTGTACCTATGTTTAGGGGAGGCATATGTCCAGCAGTGGACGTCGTTTGGCTGATACGATGATGACGAAAATAAACACGAGCTGAGGTTAATACAAGCCGAATAAGTAACATCCTTGAGTACAACATCGGGCACAAATTACGTTATAAATATTAAAATCTCATAACCCCAGGAATGCAGCAAAAAATCCTACCAACAAGCAGTTTATCAGCTAAAAACTTTCCCGACATTCTTTATCGTAAAATCTAGGTCGGTCTTATAAAGCAGTGTTTAATCTTTTACGATCTCACATAATGGGTGTAGCTAACAAACTTCGAAGAAAGAGACGTCGCGTGTAAGAGCACAAAACGGTCCAATTACTGCTGAGGTTACATGCCAAGTTTAGAATAGCGACATCTAGTGGCAAGTGCGTGAACTCGTTAGTAGTTCACGATGAGGATTTTGTATGAGTGGGCGGAGTTTAAATCGCGCTAATGATATTTTCTCGGAAACTGGTAAATAGATTTTCTGTTTATTTTCGAGTTGAAGGGTCTTTCATTTAATTAGTTATTGTTGTGTGGATAATAATAATGTTAGTATTCAACAAAGTGAAAGTGATTTTTATGACTCCTGGTAAATTATGGTAATTTTTGTTACCTAGTTTATACAAAATATATAATAAATATTATCTCAAGTATGGTTTTAGTTAAATACTCTCCTATTGAATGGCTTACGATCCATATCTTGAAAAGTATTTTTTCAAGGATTGAAATGATCAAGATTAAATCGTGATTTTTACATTCGATTGATTTAGTACCAACCCTTTGTACTTATTGTTACCCGTTTGTTTTTTTATTGACATGTAGAATAAATTAAAACATGGGATTAGAGTCTCTTTAACAAGTCTCAGGCATGAACCACTTTGGAATGAAGTGGACTGCTATAGACTCAATTTATTGATCGATTGTTTCTTGAAAAAAAGTACCAAAATGCTAAACGGTTATTTTATTTTGCACTAGTTTCCGGCTTTGGTTACTGCTCCGCTTCCGTAGGTCTAAGCATGATGTTATGTAGTAGGCTACATAACATCATGCATATACCTATCTAGAAAGATATAGGTTTTCTTAAGGATTATAGGTAATCTTTTTAAATAAACGAGCTTTTTCCATCAATTTTTTTTTTCAAATCAGACCAGTAGTTCCTGAGATTAGCGCCTTCAAAGAAACAAACAAATTCTTCAACTTTATAACATCAGCATACATTCTAAATTCGATTCTAACCGAGTACTTGTCCGTCGTCGCGCTTGTTCTAGGTTCAAACCCGTTGTGTGAGTAATTTTCTAAAACAACAAACAAACGAAGGCCGTGATGTGTGAAACAGAGGCGGCGGGCGCAGCCACGCGTCTCCGAGTGCGTGACGCGGCGCTCTGTCATTTGTGACACCACGGGTACTGATGCTGTAGTGGAGCTGTGTTTATAGTTTTAACTAGGCAGTAGTGTTTTTGTACTTTTGACTAGTCAATTGGACCATTAGTTTTATAGTTGGAAACACGACTGGGTGTTGGGTTTTTTTACCCAATGCGGAGTTGGTTCGAAAGAGTTACCGCAGTCCTGGAACGCAAAGGATATTAGGAAGGACACGGGTTTTAGTGAGTAAGAGACTGACACTCCGTTCCACGCTCCGCCCAGAACGGAAGAAGTAATTTGATGATTTACCATCAAAAAGAAAAGGTTGCCCAGTGTTATTGGCTTTTTTTTGTTACGAAATTTCTAGTAACGCTGAGTTTGGAATTTGGTTCAACCAGGTTCTAGACCTAGACTGGTTGTCAGTCTTTCGGGTTTTCGGGCGTTGACACTGTCAAAAATGTAAGAATGGCAGCCGTAACAGCAATAGTTAGTTACAGCAGTAACTGACGGTTTTACATGCTTTCCGAGACACGGGGGTGTCACATCACCAACTTCCAAACTCCGGGCTGTAACTGAGAAATTCCTAATGGCAAAACCCAATAACACTTTTTGCCCGACCTGGAAATCGAACCCAGGACCCCACGCTCAACAGTCGTGCTTGCCACTACGAGACCAACGGGGGGGATAGGTAGTAACAGTAGGTAGCTACAAACTTTTGAAATAAGGTACATTTTCGCAAGACATGCTTTCGTAACTAAGAGAGAGTTTTCAAATATTCTTGAAAGACCTGCAATTTTTTCAAAATCTCTTTTCAATAATTCCAGTAGGATAAACCTTCATTCCACTCAAGTAACAGGTAATAAAATCACAAAGTTACAAAACCGTTCGTCACGAAACTGATTCGCTCGTGCATGAACTGTGTTCTCTCTAATTTATTAAATTGCCAAAGCATTTTGGTACGGTTAGTGTTTCAAAGAGTAGTTTGAGAGTAGTCGCAAAGTGGAATGAATAATCTAGATTTGTTCCTCGTGATTGACAATTTCGCCTCACTTGGGACTTTCGACATTACGGTAGAAATGTCGATGAGCTATTAATATGTCTCTGCCTACCTCTTAAGGGAATACAAGCCAGATGTGGGAGTTTTTGTGCTCCAGTAATGTACTTGGAAATGTTTTAGACTGTTTTTTAACAATTTGTCCAACTCAATCCGATATATATAAAAAAAATATATATACTATCACGCCTGTATTCCCCGAAGGGTTAGGCAGAGGTGTACCAATGTACACCCACAGTTCGCCGGTATATTTAGGTCCCATGTAATAGGGGGCGAGCCTATTGCCATTAACCGGGCACAAATAATCCAAACTTCGAGCTGCTACTGAGAATTTCAAAAGAAAACCCAATAACACTTTTTGCTCGACCCGAGAATCGAACCCAGGACCTCTAGCGTAGCAGTCGCGCTCAGGACCACTAGGCCAACGAGGCAGTTAATCAGATATAAAAATGCCATTTTACGAAGTACAAAGCAATGCATTATTTGATACAGAATAAACGTCTGTGTTTGTGCTAGTATTAACTATGTTACAGACATAGGCGCCTTCCTAATATTTACTTAACAATTATTACCTAATCATCATCTGCCTAGGCTTTGTCCCAACTACGTTGTGGTAAGCTTCTATTCGAACCGGGTACATCAGAATACTAGGGTACATAGAGTGACTGTCTATCGGATATCTAAACACTTACTGGACAACATGATACCTCTCTATGTCAGACTGGTTGTCTGACATTCGGGCTTATACGGGTATCTGTACCGACCGTCAAGGATCTATGAATGACAGCCGGGTTTCAGATGAAATGATCTGAAACCCGCTGTCAATCTACCTTCACTATACACTTCTCCTGTATCGGAACTGCACTTACAAACGTATAAAATCACATACATAAACGATCAGTCCCGGTACGACTACCCGTAGACCATGTACCTAAATATAATTATGTTCCATGCGGTTGCAGCGCAGTAGCCAATCGCTCATCCAGTCAACTACAGTCACATCTACAGTATCACTACTCTTTGATATGATATGATGTGTAGTGCAGGCTGTAACTGCTTTGAGCTGGCATCGAACAAATAGCTCTTTGAAATTATATGCTTTATAAAAGCTATCGATGTCTAACGTACTGAGAATCACTGAAATAACGACTAAATGGCGAAATGTACCACGAACAAATTTTAAATTGGAAATAAATATTTTGCGCATTTATTTAGTTTGATGATTTGATATATACCAACGGTGATTCTAATTGTGTTTGTTACTTTGAACTCCAAGAAAGGACATAGGTTATTTTTTATCCCGTGATTTAACCTGATATCCTACTTACTATTATAAAGGCGAAAGTTTGTAAGTATGGATGTATAGATGTTTGTTACTCTTTCACGCTTAAACGGCTGAATGGATCTGGATGAAATTTGGCTAGTCTGGAATAACACATAGGCTACTTTTTATCCCGGGAAAATGTACGGTACCCGTAGGATAACACACCAACTGTGACGCGGACGAAGTCGCGGGCAGAAGCTAGTATACAATAACGGAGACATTCACACGAACGAAGTCGCGGGAAAAGCTAGTTACCCATATAGGCTTGGCACATTACCTGTCAAAAGCCAACTTCTTATGCAGATAAGTATTGACCATGATCAGTTGAAGATAACCAGAAACACGATAACTACGTGGTATTTCTACCAATTTTAGTAGATACGATCTAAAGTAATTTCAATACACTTTTCACAGAAAAGCCTTGTTGCTTTTCAATCGTGAAATATCACAGTAATTGTAAAGTCTGCGGTATCCGACAATTTAAATTAAATGCTGTGGAATAATACCACAGGAATTCCACTGGAATTCCTAACCGTTAAATGTTATACGTAGTGGTGGAAAATGGAGGCGTCAATGCGCTGCGATTTGAATTGTTCACTGCATACCATAGCGTTTATTGAAACATCACACACATCAAAATACAAATAAAATAATATAGAAACAGCTTTTACTCACTAAAGATAAAATATTTTATTACAATACTTTTCACCTTATTTCCTGTTCCTAATCCAAAAATGACTACCAACTGCCTCGTCAGCTTAGCCAGTCCTAAGCGCGACTGGTATGCTGGAAGTCTTGGGTTCGATTCCCACGTCGAGCAAAAAGTGTTATTGGGTTCTTTGAAATTCTCAGTAGTAGGTCATGGTTAGGAAATGTGCTGAATTAATGGCAGTAAGCTCGCCCCTATTACATGGGACCTAAACATACTGGCGAACTGTGTACATTGGTACACCTCTGCCTAACCCTTCGGGGAATACAGGCGTCATGGCACGGACATAAAATAAAGCTAAAAATTAAACGGTACAAGTATACGAAACGTGTTTTTTTTAATGTAGTGATAAAATTATTTATTTATTCATATAAATAAGTACAACATCTTACAGATGAAAAAATATGATAATATATGATGATAAATATTTTACTGTGGAACGAAGCCCTTTACATGCAAGTCCAAATAGCACTTAAACCAAGTTTTTATTTGTCTATTCCCTTGAGTAACACAAACTAATTCAATAACAGTATCAGCGCAATCCAAACCTAGCTTTAATGGAAGCCAACCGACCAGACAGCGAGCAGCTCCACATGTTTACTGCACAAATACATCCGAACGATGCGGTGTGTGCGCCGCTCGACTAACAACTCCGAGCGAGGTGGTCACGGTATTAATTGAAGATTATTTTCGTATGCACGTACGGAAGTTTGAAGCTTTGCTCTCGTGTGAAGTTATGGAGTGAAAGCACTCGTGTTATTGGAGAGGTTTTGATATGGGAGTTTACTTACATTCTTGTTACAAAGTGAATCGTTTTTAGTATCGATAGAGACTGGCCAAGTTTGTAGAAGATATTAGAGTGTACAAGTTTTTGCATAAAGAGGTGCACGCCCCCTTTCCTCACTCTCATAGTCCTTAAGGACTGCAATCCGACATGACCGGGGAGCGGATCAGACGCAGAACTAACGGCTTCACGTGCTTCCCGAGGCACGGGGGTGACTCACCGCCTACTTCCAAACTTCGGCGTACTACTGAGAAGTTCCTAAAGGAAAAATCCCTATACGACTTTTTGCCCGACATGGGTATTGATGCCAGGTCCCCATAATCAGCAGTCACGGTAGCGACCATGGGACCAAAGAAGCAGCTGCGGTAATAGAAGTACCGATTCTGTAGTGCTATTCTGTGCCATTCTTTCTTACAATGCCTAGCACGTAGTAGGAAGGCAGAGCTAGATTAAACTGTAACTTCTTTGCAATTCAAAGATCTGATTGATTGAAATAAATGCTTTGACTTTGAGCACACTACCCTGACTCCATATAAATTCACCGAGGGAGTTTTTTTACGGGACACAACTGCAGCTATTTTGTTCAGCCGGTTTAAGGCTTGTATGTCATGGGAATAGTCATAAAGAACTTTAAAGCGGTTTAAAACAGTGTTTATTACTACTACGCCACTAAGACAATTAGTAGTAATTAGTTTATTTCTTTTACGACCCCCACGGGATGAATCGGAGTTAACTAAACTTAAGCGATGCCTAAAAAGCAAGCTGGCAAGCAAATGTATAGCACTGGGCTTGCAAGGGTGCCTGGAGGCCAAAACATACATTTGAAAATGAACTCTTGAAAGTATTTGAACACTTTCTTTTGTTTCCATGTCTGCCAAACGAGCGGGGTGACCATGAGTGTTATCTTTCTTCTTTTGTTCGTGTTTAAGCGTTTGATTTGCAGACAAATTAATTGTCCAGGAAATAAGAAACTTCAGTTGAAACGCTTCCTTCTCCATTGTTCTCGTGGTCTCTCTCTAGTGTGGGGTTATCCATATCTCAGTAGCAACCGGGAGTTTGGAAGTTGGTGATGTGACACCCCTGTGCCTCGGGAAGGATAAAAAACCTATGACTGACATTCGTAGATTTTTGATAGGTAGGCAGAAGCCCGAAAATCTGATAATCAAGAAGTGTCGTGTTACCCAGTACCTGGGTTGTAGAGGTCAGATAGGCAGTTATTCCATATAAAATACTGGTATTCAGCTGCATCCGATGAGACTAGAAGCTGACCGTAACATGTTAGGAAAAAGGTTAGAGGCAGATGAGTTAAAATTTATTTTTCCTATTTATTTTATTCAAGCTAATTACCAACATTATGCGCCATTAGTTCTATGTCACGTATTTCTCCAACTAAACTGCATGTATAACTAAACGTATGATCACAGTAAAACGGATTAGGAGAAACTGAACTGGACGGACACAAGTACCTACTAATTACTTGAGTGCAGGCCTCGCCCACTGCTGTCTGCTGCTGCTTAAGGCATCTACACACTATCTGTACGCAAGACGTTTATAGAGATAGGGTAACATACTGTCTTCAGTAGATTAACATACTATACTTACATGTCCATTTGATAAATGTCTGGAACGGATTTTTGCACGCGCGGATTTACTTAACGGAACCCAATTTTTTTGAATTAAAATATAGCCTATGTTACTCGCTGACCATGTAGCGTCCATAGGGAAAGAATTTTTAAAATCGATTAAGGAGTTTTTGAGTTAACCCATTAGAAACAAAATTACAAATATTTTCTATTTATTATTTTCGATGACAGCTGAACTGTAATTTTAATATACGGACGAACCAATTTGCTTAACAATTAGTTTAACATTATTCTTGAAACATGGTAAAGGGATAAGGAACTTTCTTTGGCTTACTTTAACTTGATCAGCTACAGGAGTTTCTACGTTGTTTACCGACGTCAAATTTAGTTTTTCATCTATCAGCGTAGCCGGTGGATTATGTGCAATCAAATAAGAAATAAAAATATAATTCTATTTTTGTTTCCTTTTACTAATAATCCCAGACTATTATCGTCTCACTAAAGGGCAAAGGCCTCTTCTTATATTTATTTTATTCTCATTTATTTGCATGCCATAGTGTGTATAACGTATGTTATATAAGCCTTCCAAAAGGACCATTTGGATGCGGCCTGCATCCTGCGTCTTTCTGCGGTCTTAATCACGTCCGTTTGTATATCTATGGGGGAGGCCTATGTTCAGCAGTGGACGTCCTGCGGCTGATATGATGATGAAGCTAAAGTACGGTTAGGGACTATACATTCTCTGTTTGATCCATAACCACGCTTGCTCAAGCCGGGTAGGCAATTTTCGATTTATATTTTTTCATGTTTTTTTTTGGTTTATTAGAGTAGGCAGCACTGCAGTTTACGTAATGGCAGTTGCTCGACTTATTCATTTTCTTTTATATACAAACAGTTCTTAGCTTATTATATTTCTTATAGTATTTAGTAGCGTTTTTACGAGAAACAGCGTTTGGTCTGGTAAGCTCCTTATGCGAGATCGAAACCGTTTTGATTAGAACGTCTAGTGTTTAATCTAATAACGTATGCAGTAAAGTGCACTAATACTATGTAAACGTAAGAGCTTATATTAGGTACGAGAATAAGAAAGATATATTTATTATTTTTATCGCTTTTCAGTGAAGTTTTAATACTTTTATGTAAAAACACACTTAACAAATTCGAAAATTACAATTTTTTTCCATTATTCTGTTTTTTTTTGCACATGACTATATTTTTAGTGACGCTCCATTTTTTACGAAAACGACTTCGAAATGTGGTTTAAAATTTAAATACTCGCACGATCCCTTTGCATGCACCCGTAAGCACAATGTATTGCGTGCATTACATACATTGCGCGCTACGATAAACAGAGATTTTTCACATCAAAAATAAAAGTTGTTTTCCAGCAATAGTTTTTGCTCAATGTAACTTAGTTTGATGGGCAGTATGCGTGGTTAACTTCTAAGCAATATGTCTTTTTATACCCCGTAGCGTTGTATGATTCCGGTCACGGCGGCTAATCTTAGTGCACACTAGCTAAGAGCTGCGAGGATCGCCCGAAAGACACGGTGGAACACACCGTGTTGGTGTGCCCCGCTTGGGTAGAGCACCGCCGTGTCCTCGTGGTGGTCATCGGCGGTGGCGTACTCTTGTCCGACCCTGGTGCAAGCCATGGTCCGGTGCAAGAGGGAATGGGATGCAGTCACCTCCTTCTGCGAAGCAGTTATGCTAGGTAGGTGGTATCATGAGATCAGGTGTAGGACCAACGGCTTTACGAGCTCTCTGAAGTTCCAAACACTGTTACTGATAAATTTCTAATGGGAAAACCCAATAACACTTTTTCCCGACGTCGATGTCGAACCGAGGACCCAACGCTTAACAGTCGTGCTCGCCACCACGAGACTAACCGAGCAGTTTGATATAAGAACATAAGTGATGAAACTTCCAATAATACTTCCAGACCACTCCGGCCAGTCTTCTAAATTGGTAACTAGCAAAGCTTGCTTCAGCATGACCTTTTACCGCGCACCTCACACACGAGAGTATTGAAATATATTATACCACTTTCCACATCGTTTTATAAATGTCAAGTCGTTGAGTTTCGTATTTCAATCTGGAGCACTTGTCACGCTTGCCCGAGCCCCGTGTGGCACGTGCGCACTTCACCTACGTCTTTCTGCCAAGTGGTTGTTCAGTCCTACCTATATGACGTTATTATTGGGATTTTGTTATACGCTAAGTGGGGAATGTCTAAAAATATGCCCTGAGAAATAGAATTTCCACTGAAAATATGAGTGGGATGCTTGATTGATGAGGCGCTTTCGTTTTGTTTTGCGTTCGTTTTTTGTTTTATTGGGGATTTCAGTATTATGATGAGATGCTTTGTCTCGTTATTGAAGACATGGGAGGTTCAAGGATTCAAAAGAAAAAGAAAATTTAGGAATGTATGTACAAACTACATTAATAGGGTACAACACTCGGATTAAAATATTTTAGAACAGGAAGTAGCTAATTGCCTACGGTATCATTATTTACGAAGAAGGTAGAAACCACGCGGATGAAGTCGTTGGCAGAAGCTAGTACCTACGTACGTACACACATACCACTACGCCTGTATTCCCCAAAGGGTAGGCAGAGGTGTAGGTACCAATGTACACCTACAGTTTAGGTCCCATGTAATAGGCGGCAAGCCTATTGCTAACCATCCATCATATCGTTAACCAGGCACAAGACCTAACTCCAAAGTGCTACTGAGAATTTCATGGAAACACCCAAAAACAGTTTGCTCGACCTGGGAATCGAACCCAAAACCTCTAGTATAGTCGCACTTAGGACGAGTAGGCTAACGAGGCAGTTCGTACATACACTCTGAAAGCCTTTCATTTTGAAAATGAATAGGTAAATAACGATTCAGTAAACACAGGCAAGCTCATTTAATTACCGTTCCCACAATCATAAACTTTTCGCATGAGACTCATGGCGTGTTTCCGCGTATGTGCGCACATTCGTCATCTAAACTGCTCGACTGGGAAAACAAGATTTTCACACGACTTATGACAATTGCTGTTGCATGTAATAAATGTATTTGTTTTGTTATGTTACCCTGATACTTACGACCGAGGTAAACGTCTTGGGTAGGCTTTGAGTGTTATTTAATGTTTATTTAAATTCTCAGTAGCAGCTCAGAGTTAGGATTAATGCCCGGTTGGTAGCAAAAGGCTTGCCCCCTATTACATGGGATCTAAACATGCCGAACATGCCGGCGAACTGTGGGTGTATATTGGTACACCTGTGCCTAACCCTTTGGGGAATATAGGCGTGATGGTATGTTATATGTAATGTTAATTACCAGCTTATTTTTGCCCGCGATCTTGTTTATTTTTGTTGTCGGTTATAACGAATGCAAAAGTCGCGAAATAAAAAGAAGCTTATGACCTTCCTGGGGTTCGTACTTACCCCGTACCAAAGTTTATTGAAATCTGTTTAGTGGTTTATTCGTGAAAGCGTAACAGACACACAGATAGACAAAGTTGCTTTCACATTTATATTATTAAAGTTAGGACAGTACGAATATGGAATCTCCAAAAAAAAATATAAACAAAATATGACGAACAAAGTGTGTTCTAAAAACTTGTTAGAAAAGAGTGTCCGTGGAATTTCTAGCTCGTTCTTTCTAATAGACACTACGTGTTGGAACTAGCAACTAGCTTCAACTTTCTGACTAATTGTTGACAATTCAAAAGTGCTTTTATGTAAATGGTTTAATTGAAACGAATACTTTATGGATGGTGGTGGTACTTGGTGTGGATGTACATCGATACATCTCTGCCTAACTCTTCGGTGAATATAGGCGTGATGGTATATTGGTGGTATAAATACTTTGACTTTGTTAATAATCTTTCGTTTCTTCTTTATATGAAAACATGCTTTGATATAAAATAATAAACCGTAACACATTATTTTAAAGCGCATATTCCAACAGTGAAGTCTCACAGGCTAAGCGAGTTTACAGCTTCACTGGCCAGTTGAATCTGAGCATCAAACAACACAGATTTTTGTTAAAAGCTTATATCGTATGGTAGAACCACTAGTTTCGATTTGTGGGGAGTTGTCAGTGGCATGTGTGCGGGACGCGTGCGGGCCGAGTGTAGCCGTGCGATACGTGTCGTTCAACCGTGACGCGTGTCCCACTTCAGTACATTCTAAAAATGTTGTTACAACATATTTTTGTTTGTTATGTAATGTCTGTGATTACTCTGAAACCATTAATCGAGTATAATGTTCTGACTTCTCGTAATTTACCAGTTAACTTTCAAGTTGCATGTTTTCTAATAAACCAAGAACATGAGATGTGGTGTGTATGGATTATATAATCATGATGATTATAGTTAGAAAGGTATTCAAAGTCAAAGCCAAAGCATTTATTTCAATTAAACCATTTACAGGCACTTTTGAATTGTCAAGAAGTTATGCAGTAAGTTGAAGCTAGTTGCTCGTTCCAAAACGACTACTACGGAATTATTAATATAAAGAATAGTAGAGAATAGACACAATAATGAAAACTAGCTACTGCCCTCGATTTCGTCCGCGCGGTTTTTTCACCCGTGTTACGTTACGTCTTTGATTACTGCTACGCTCTCCTGTGTCGTAGCGTGATGTTATGAAATCTGGCAATCACATTAGCGTTTTCGATCTGATTGACAGTTCCAAAAATTGGCAATGAAGAAAAATCACCAAAATCAACCGACTGAGACTTTTGCACAAAAGACCAACTGAACTGAGAACGTCTAGCTTGATAGTAGTGGTCTAAGAATTAGAATTTTTCCCGACAGTAGCATGATTATTATTAACTTATGGTTTATTATGAACTTGATTGACATCTAACAACATGGAATATGAAAATAATTAATGCAACGATGGCTTCGCTAGTTAACCTCGCGTGCGTCTCACATGTAACTTGCGTGTCAGTGAAGCGTGACGTCATTGATTGTCAGTTATTAAAGGGCTTAGTTACATTGTACTTGTATGACGATGTGACTGTTCTTAAAATTCCCCAGGCTGATAAAATTTTCGATTTTCCTAATCATATTAAAATTCGTGTTATAGGTGATGTTATAATAGGTCGGCTTCCCTTAAGGGGAAGGGGTCGTGCTCCGCCATCCGCACGACCCTGTAGAGCTCGTCCCAGACTGGTCACTCTCCCACCGAGCATAATGAATTCCCATGAAACATACTGCCTTGTCCCGACTAAAACTGGGTACAAGGAGGGGATACAAACAACTATGTTCAAACAATACAGGGCAGGGAATTCATAGGGATAAAGGATAAGGATTGGAAAACTACTTTACTTTGATAATACACGTTATAAGACAAGAGAGGGATGCAAATGGGTAATTGATGCGTAACGCTTGCGTATAAGTACAATATGTAAGTTACGTTATTCGATTGCAATAATCTAGAAACCCACCCCAGTGACGTGGGGCCATTTTACAACGGCTGACGCGTCGTACGTGTGCTGCCAGTTCTGGGTACATAGGCCTATAGAGGACCTGCTGTGGTGCAAGCAGCACACGTTCCCTATCAGTCATGTCTTACCCAATCCTAAGACAGCGGACTGCGAAGTACCAACTGCCATTGAGCGAGACACGTTTCCAGAACTACTGGACGCGAACAATATTGAAACATCCCCTTACAACGGCCTACGCGCCCCTTACTAAAACAACACAAAACTAGCGCAAGCGCATTGCATCGTCAGTCGGTTGCAGAATTATTTACGATTACTCCTGCTATACGCCGAAGTGGTTATTTTATATCGTCACTCCTCACACTTCCTTAATCTTCCCCGTTTAGAGGTTACTGTGCAATTTACTCGGCAACCGTGCTACCGGTGTGGCAACGGTCTTTTCGTTGCAAGTCCAGTTCACGTGTCTCGCTAAATATATATTTTTTTGTATCAGTAAGAGACCCGAAGGTCAGGTGTGATTTAACGAGACACGCTCCTTAGCGTTCCTTGGAACGGCGGCTACCAATTCAGTTTAGGGTACTTGGTGAAGCCTACCCCCCTCCCGGGAAGTGCGCGTACATCAAGTGCAATGTAAAGCATTCTGCAGTCAGTCAGTCCATAGGGAAAGGTAACCATCACTAACGTTTGGTTGATCGGTGTTCGTAAACACTGTTATTATAACTCCAATTACAAACAGACGACCAGAATGGTCCTACCGAGTTGCGAGTATTATTCGGTTCAGCCTTCCTTAGGCTATGCATGTGTCTGAACTGTAGTGTGTGAAGGAGTGTGGTTGTGTAAGGTGTGTAGTGTCAAGCACAGGCTATAGGTAGGCCATCTCCGAGTCCCTATAACCAAAGCGCGAGTGTAGGTTACCCTTATTAAGTCACTGTAGGAATAAGGAGAAATAAATAGTCAACCACTCACCCATACAGGAAAAAATTTTAACCAGTGCGTAAATTTTGCCATAATAAACTTCAACACGTTTTATTAAACACGTATATTTTATTTTGATATGTCTTAGTACTAAAAAAAAAAGTTATCGCTTACGAAACATGTATACTTAAAAACCATATTTTATTGTCACTCGGCGTTAGCGCATTCCCCACCCCCTCACCCCAGCCATGCGCCCGGGCGGCGGCCAAGAGTTGTCATTGATAGTATGGCGAATAGATTATGTCCATGTTTTGCTTATTTCAAACTCGGATAAGGATGAAATTTTTTTTCTTTTTTTTTTAACTAAACACGGAAATGTGTTCTATTACTGACACTGAACTACCAAAAAAAATTTACGCACTGGTTAAAAACTTATCCTGTATGTTCATCAAATCTTTCACTGAGACTCACGCGCCTTACACTCTACTTACATTTATACTAGTCTAAATACACTAGTCTAATATTAACTTTAACTTATTATAACAATGCTATCGTTATCGTCACAACACCTCCTGGTATTTTCCCAGCCTCCTAGCTTCACTAGCCTAGACCATGGCGTCCGCACCCTATAGCGATCTAAGATCGACTGTCCCTCCTTCGTCTCCTGGATCTTCGAAAACACCCCGGTCAGCCCATCTTCCCACACTCTTGGTCAATGGCTTTATTGCCGTTTATGTACAATTTCTCCATTGTTCTAAGGGTTCTTTCGGGTAAAGCCCGGGACTCGTTTATGGTCACCAGATGTGTGGCTCTAGCATTGTGTGCTGCGTTTAGAAATCGGATAGCAAATACATTTCTTTAGGATTCGTAGAAATATTGTATTTGACCTAACGGCTGGCAATTATCGTTAGTTTCTTTGGCCCGAACCATGTGATGGTTTTAAAATAAATATAATATTTTACTTTTATTTAGGAGTACGTGACGGACAGTCACAACGAGTACGATAAAGTCTGTAATTTTCAATGATTTGATTCAATTACTGGGTGTTACTCACGTTTTCTGTCGATACACACATACCATAAAAAAATAAATATCTTGGGACAACTCACACACGGCTATCTGATCCCAAGCTAAGCAGAGCTTGTGTTATGGTAACCAGACAACTGATATACATACTTATATAATTTATAAATACATACATATTATAGATAAATCACACCCAGACACAGAACAAACAATCATGCTCATCACACAAAGTTTGTCCTGGGTGGGAATTGAACCCACGACCTCCGGCTTAGCAGTCAGGACCACTAACCACTAGACCAACAGGCCCGTCAAAGCATCTGTATTAAACGTCCAAATGCCATCACCATGTTTTCCGCCAATTTCAAAGATGTCTTAGATAAACTTTGTAAGTACACATGAATTGAAATATACCATCATGCAAACATCACCACGCCTGTATTCCCCGAAGGGTTAGGTAGAGGTGTACCAAAGTACACCCCCAGTTCGCCAGTATGTTTAGGTCTTCTGTAATAGGGGGCGAGCCTATTGCCATTAACCGAGCACAGATCCTAACTCCGAGCTGCTGCTGAGTAGGTATTTCATAGAAAAACCCAAAAGCACTTTATGCTGTCCATACAGTTACACCATACTACATTAAAAAAATAAAAAACTTATTATTGTCCACTGCAGGCACGAACATTAATCACCACGCTTGCTCAAGACGGATTGGCGATTTCAGACTTGCATAAATTATTATTTTCAGGTGTTCTCAGTTTTCCTTCACCAATGTCAGTGATGTCCAAGATAAACTTAGAAAGTACATATAACACTCAAATTGTACCCACTTGCCTGGTATAAAACCCCCAACCTTATGCATGAGATGCAGGCGCCTCAATTACTGGGCTATCATGACACTTCAACAGTGATCGCCAAATCCCTTGTAATTATCAGCATAGCTACCTGTTTAATATGTACCTCTATGGCAACCGTAGTCTTTATTGTAAGGTTACAAGACGTACTAAATAAATAATGACACTAGATGGCGCTGCAAGTCCACATTAGGGGTCAGTTTTACAATCTAACGTGTCCGTACTCGTTACAAAATGGCCGCTCGAATGACAATTACACACTTACGTATTCGGATAGTTTCAAACAACCCGCTTTTAGTGATCTAAATGAATGCCTTCATTTATGATGATTGCTGTGTACAATTAGTGAAATGAATTGTTAATCAGTTTTACTTCCTGCAACTTTAAATTGTGCTTTTATTTTTGTCGCAATCACATTTTGTTATCAGTAGTCTGTACTGCGGTCCGTGGTTTCTGCCTACCCCCATGGGAAAAAAGCGTTAGTTTATGTATGTATGTATGTATGTATGTATGTAGTCTGTACTGTAACTATTGGAACAGTGATTAAGGGTACCAGGGACTTCAATTATCCGACTCAAACATTCATTACCATTATTATTTCCTATATTGAGAGCTTATCTCATAGACATCTATACCTACTAATACAACGAAGATGAAGAGATTCATTGGTTGTTTGGAACTATCAGTCGGGAAAATGTATTTTTGTATATGATAGCCAGATACATGAGGAATAGTATAGGCCACATACCATCATGCTACAACCTACGGGAGCAGAGCAGAAACTAAAGACGTAACATGGCGAAACCGCAATTTTTAGCAAATATTAAGTAAGCAATTAATGATTTTGTGCCCGGTTAATAGTAATAGGCTCGCAACCTATTACATGGAACCGATAACCTACCTATTATACATACCTATAATATACCGGCGAACTGTGGGTGTACATTTGTTAAACCTCTGCCTAACCCTTCAAGGAATACAGGCGTGATGGTATGTTTCTGTAGTTAATATAAAGTAAAGACATATATGGCTAAACCAGCTAAAGACTCCTGTATTAACGTATCAATTTGCCCAACAAAACACTTCCTCGACTACCCATAAATCTATTCAGACGTGCAGTGTAAAATTCACGTAGGTATAACACTCGTATACCTTCACATGTATCTGTTACAAACCGCGCCATTGTGGCAGTATTGACGGAGCGAGCGACAATGGCTGCGGGGTGCGGATGTCCGCTCGGAAGGACGCGGGTTCGAGTCGTGACTTCATTGAACTATTGAACCCTTTCATCACAATAATGCTAATGCAAAACTAATGGGTATTTATTACTTATTTTATGTTTTTTAGCTTTAGGTGTAGTGTATATGGTTTAGCCATTTGTGTCTGGGAATATGGCACTGCCATTCTTGACTTGGGCCTAATCCTTACTAATATTATAAATGCGAAAGTAACTCTGTCTGTCTGTCTGTCTGTCTGTCTCTTCTTCACGCCTAAACCACTGAACCGATTTCAATGAAATTTGGTACAGATATAGTCTGGGACACGAGAAAGGACATAGGATAGTTTTCATCCCGGAAATCCCCCGGGAACGGGAACTATTAATCCACGCGGACGAAGTCGCGGGCAAAAGCTAGTAAAATATATTTTAAGAATCTAAAAGACGCTATTTCAAATGATATCTGACACAATATAATAATGATATTTTGTTTATTCGGACAATCAAATAAATACGTCAGTTTATGTCTTGCGATATGTGTGTGTGTTATCAAGATCTAACACTGTGCCAAGATACAAATTCCTACGTTGCATAGATCTTTTTCTTATCTAGTCCGGAAACCCTAAAAACTTCCTATTGTAATAAGTACCTACAACTAGGCTATGCGATACGTGCCGAAGCTTTAGGCGCGATTAGGAATGCGTTATTCGTTTGTTAATTAAAAAGAAGTCTGCTGTTCCTCTTTTCTTTAATAGAAAAGCAGATTTTGGCGAGAAATTTCAATACTCCAGTATCTTTTCAATACCCAACAATTTCAATACCTCAGAATTGAAAACTCTCACCGCTTCTAGCCTAGATTCATGTACTTACTGAATCCATAGTAGAAATTTTCTCATCGAACTCTCTACCACCAGTTCCTTGAAAGTTTGAATAAAAGCCAAGAAATCCTCAGTAATCCTAAACCA
This sequence comes from Caradrina clavipalpis, assembly GCA_932526535.1. NCBI lineage: Eukaryota > Metazoa > Arthropoda > Insecta > Lepidoptera > Noctuidae > Caradrina > Caradrina clavipalpis. Next base: position 727,844 of record OW052089.1, read on the forward strand.
GCTTTCACAAATTGAAACGTATAACTATCTTCCCTCACACTAATTTTCCTTGAAATGCTCCGGCAATGGAAGTCGGTCCTACGCTACGCATTCTGGCCATGCCAGCGGGTGACAAAGCGCACTCACTCGTAATTTATGAGCTCCCTTGGACACGAGTCTTGCCGTGCCCCTAACTGAGGTCATTAATTTAGGACCAATTGTAAGGTTCATGTATTTTATGGCGGGTTAATGCATCTGGAAGTACAGGGTCTTATCTTAATGGAAAATAAAAGAGGCATACGGTGATTATTTCGGGATTAAAGCGGTTAGGTAATCCTGATTAGGGACTGTAACGATAGCGCGCTTTAACCAAAAGTAGTCTAGTTATATTTTGGACAATAAGTAATTTTACTCTATTATATTTTGTAGATAGGATATTAAAGGACACAGATATCTAAGCTTGCGGTTAGTTAGTTTTCTGTCAAATAAGTTAATTTTAAAATGAACGGTAATTCAAAATCTCGTTTGAGATTAAAAAATAATTAAGGTTCCGTAAAAAGAAAAAATCTTGTAAAATATAATTTTAAATCTAGAATCAATCCATTTTACAGAGAAAAACCTACTTTTACTTCATTTTGTGTTAGGAACGCTGCAATTTCCTGCGCCAAGAGTAAAGGTAGCCAAGATTAAAAAAAGCCAAGATTATTTTATACAAAGTACATACATACCTACTGGATCCATCTTTTACCTAAAAACAAGACACATACTGCATTACACGGTGTGATAATAAATTGTTAACTTTGCCAACGAACGGACAATAATTCATAAATGCTTTTGAGAATCTTGCCAAGAGAGCTCGTTCTTTTTCAATACTGAAGACTTGGCTGCGCACCTACCTGCATGGTGCCAGGACCTGGGTCATTAATTTATTGATAGGACCTTAAATGATTAAATATTTAATTATCAATATTATTTAATCTATGGGGGAGGCCTATGTTCAGCAGTGGCTGTCCTGCGGCTGATATGATGACGATAATAAATATTATTTAACTGCCTCGTTAGCCTCAATCCTAAGCACTTCTGCTAAGCTCTTGGGTTCAATTCCCAGGTTGGTTCTTGGGTTTTTCTATGAAATTATCAGTAGCTGCTTGGAAGTTTTGTGCTCAGTTTATGGCAATAGGCTCACCCCCTATTACATGGGACCTAAACATACCGGCGATCTATGGGCATACACTGGTACACTTCTGCCTAACCCTTAGGGGAATACAGGCGTGATGGTATGATGGTGACCTCTTGAACTACATCCTACTACTATTATAAAGGCGAAAGTTTGTATGTATGGATGTATGGATGTATGTATGGATGTTTGTTACTCTTTCACGCTTAAACGGCTGAATGGATCTGGATGAAATTTGGCACAAAGATAGATTATAGTCTGGAATAACACATAGGCTACTTTTTATCCCGGGAAAATGTACGGTACCCGTAGGATAACACATCAACTGTGACGCGGACGAAGTCGCGGGCAGAAGCTAGTCAACTATAAAAACAAGAAGCACCCTCTCCATGTTTACCATTTCAATAGCGCTCATAACCCCACTCTAGCCGAGGACGAATAACAATTGTCGCGCACACACCATCGACTCAACTAAACTGTCGTTTTGCCGACAGTTGTCCCAAATTAACTCGATGAATCAGTTTAGTCGTGAACGCGGACCGAATACGAATACACTCGAATAAAGCGATGAGCGTTAGTGCGGCCGGAGGCTTTGATAGTGTGAAGTTTAAGCTAAAGCTGTGACTGAATATTAAGATATTTCTGTGGTGTTGGGGCTATATTTGAAATTTGGAGAAAAAATTGTCGGTTCCTACCAGAATCTTTTGTTACATAACAGCGTATGCTTGAGACTTTGTTTGCGTAAATTGCAAGATAAGTCAAAAGTACGTTTCTCCGGGATAAAAAATATAGGAATTTGGGGTTTTCTATGAAAGTCTCAGTAGTGCTCGGAATTAACATTTGTGCCCGGTTAATCGCAATAGACTCGCCCCTATTACATGGGACCTAAACATACCGGCGAACTGTGGGTGTACATTGGTACACCTCTGCCTAACCGTTCGGGGAATACAGGCACTATGGTATGTTGTTTGTATGTGTAAAATACACCATCCAACAATTTTACCGCAAAACAAGAACAAATATAAAACTAGAAACAGCTTTGCAGAATCGCACTAACACCGAATAGTCTGAGCGTTACACTTGACGTAAAGTTCATTACTTAGGCACTCGCAGCGCGGCGGCGAATCGCGTCGACTTGTCAACTGTTTGTTAACACACTACACACTGCTAGACCACTGTAGCGGGCTCACTTTAACTTGGAGGTCGCTTTGTTTTTACTGGAATCACAGTTGAAATACTAGTTCTTAATTTATTTAAAATTAACGGCAAAAATCTGGTATCAATTCTGTGTGTCACAGATGGAACTGATTTATAAGTGACAGTTAAACTGCCCCGTTGGTCTCGTGGTCGCAAGTGCGACTGCTGTGCAAGGGGTCCCGGGTTCGATTCCCAGGTCAAACAAAAAGTGTTATTGGGTTTTTTCTATGAAATTCTCAGTAGCAGCTCGGAGTTTGGATTTGTGCCCGGTTAATGGCAATAGGCTCGCCGCCTATTAGATGGGACCTAAAATATACCGGCGAACTGTGGGTGTACATTGGTACACCTCTGCCTAACCCTTCGGGGAATACAGGCGTGATGGTGATGGTAGTTAAATCATTATTAAAATTAAAATATTAATAGGCACTTTACAAAACAAAGATGTATAATAAGACTTTTTATCTATCTACACAAAAAAAGTGGAGTGTATATTTGTAATGTCAAAATAACAGCTTTTTATTAAATGCGTACGAATGTGGACATGGTGCTCTTACTAAAAAAGTCAATTTGTTTCGGCTAATTTCAAAACGGCTGGACCAATTTTTACGGTGCTTTCACTAGTAGATAGAAGTCATAAGAAGTAACTAAAGCTACTTTTATTTCAGAAAAATAATTAGTATTTAACGTGAACATTTTATCAGGCAACAGCGCAAAAACGTGTTTAGGTACTCTAGTTTAAAGTATTACTAGCATTATCCACTAGAAATTTCTCAGTAACAGTCCGGAGTCTGTAAACACGGTTGCCCACATTACTAGGAACTAAATATGAAATGTGGAATATACCAACAGCCCTTCCGAGAATAGTCGCAATATTAGTTCCGCGTAGTCCCTCTGTTCCTAACTCCTGCTAATTTTCAAAGCGTATGCATCCTAGGCTATCAAATATCATGTAAGGAAACCGGGTTCAGTTGAAGTGATACCGGAGATTTGCTGGAACTCCAATATTTGCTCAGATATTACCGGACTCTCGGAAACTGGCTGCAACGATAATACTTTGGCTTCCAATAGTTTTACACTGGATTATGTTATAGTTTTGTATGTTTAAAGTAACTGAAGGCCTCATTAGCCTAGTGGTAATAAGCGTGACTACTACGCTATCATACCATCATGCCCGTATTCTCCGAAGGGTTAGGCAGAGATTTACCAAAAGTACACCTACAGTTCACCGGTATGTTTTTTTTTTAGGTTCCATGTAATAGGGGCGAGCCTATTGCCATTAACCGAACATAAAGCCTAACTCCGAGCTGCTACTGAGAATTTCATGGAAAAACACTATAACACTTTTTGCTTGACCTGGGAATCGAACCCAATACCTCTAGCGTGGCAGTCACGCTTAGGACCACGAGGCTAACGAGGCAGCTGTAATATTAAAAAGCCACATATAAGCTACATTATGACCCTAACAGCGCTGCAATAAAAACCACTTTACGAGCAAGAATGTTGAACATTTTCATCACCTATTTTATTTCACGATCGCAGTTTAAAAAACGTTTTAGCCGGAAAAATAAACACGGCAGGGTTTTTAAAGTCACTTAAAAACACCAAAATAGCTTACTCCTTACACCAACATTCACTTAACGAACGAAAACAAACAGTACGAAGCACTAACTCAGTGTAAAGGTAACGAGTTCAACAATAAATTCAACATGTGCAATTTACCTGCGCTCCTGTTTACTTTAGATTTATATGTACGAGCGTTTCTCATGCAAATGCATTGGGACTCCCCAAATGAATGTTCCTTTCATTATAACTTTGTCTAGTTGACCGCGGACTAATTTGCGCGTTGTTATACGTGAATTAGCCGAATAAGTATTTAACCCTTGGATTTCAACTGCAACAACATCTTGCACGATCAACAGTATGGTTTCACCAGAGGGCGTTGTACTACGGACGCCGGTGTCACTTTAATTAAGCACATCTTTAATGCATGGGAGGACTCACAGGATGCCATTGGCATTTTTTGCGACCTCTCGAAAGCATTTGATTGCGTAAATCATGAAACACTCCTCCTTAAGCTTGAGCATTACGGACTCGGTCATCTAGCGCGTAGCTTGATAGAATCGTACTTAAATGATAGACTGCAGCATGTTCAAATAAACGGTGTAAATTCATCAGGCTTAAAAGTGAAGATGGGAGTTCCGCAGGGTTCAATATTGGGTCCGTTTCTCTTTTTAGTATATATTAATGATTTACCTCATTTACTGAAAAACCAACCTCAAATGGTGTTATTTGCCGATGATACTTCACTGATTTTTAAAGTAAATAGAAAGGCACAACATCTTGACGACGTAAATAACGCTATGCTTGAGGTTCATAATTGGTTTACTATAAATAACTTAGTATTAAATGAGAAGAAAACTAAATGCATACGATTTGCTTTACCGAACGTTAGAAGTAGTGCATGTAATGTTATATTAAATAAGGAAATACTAGAATTCGTCGACAAGACAGTTTTCCTGGGGGTTACGCTTGACTCAAAACTGCAGTGGGGTCCTCATTTAACATCTCTTGCAGGGCGGTTAAGTTCAGCCGCTTACGCTGTCAGAAAAATCCGACAATTAACGGACGTGGATACCGCAAGGCTGGTCTATTTTAGCTACTTTCATAGCATCATGTCTTACGGTATTTTGCTTTGGGGGCGGGCTGCAGATATAGACTCCATTTTTATTCTGCAAAAGAGGGCTGTCAGAGCCATCTATAATCTTGGCAGACGCGAATCCCTAAGGGAATTGTTTAAACAAATTAATATCATGACGGTACCTTGTCAATATATATATGAAAATATTATGTATGTTCGGAAAAACCTTCATCTTTTTAAAAAAGTTGGTGATAGGCATAATTTTAATACTAGAAATAGGAACAAATTAGATCAACCAAGTTTCAGATTATCAAAAGTACACACTTCTTTTATGGGGTACTGTGTAAAATTTTATAATAAAATACCGCGCGTTATTCTCGAACTAAACGAGAGAAAGTTTAAAACATGCATAAAACGCACATTATGTAGTCAAGCATATTATAAACTAGAAGATTATATAAATGATAAAAATGCTTGGCTTAATGCTGGTCCTGCTCCACAGCCACTCGGGCTTCCAAATTAATAAACTTAATGAAATATATATATTTCTTTTTAAAGGGAATGTTGTTTCTTAGCACCTTTTTTATTGACGTAAATAACGTTTACGTTATTATTATTGTTTCTTTTTTAACATACCACAGGTCATCTGTCAAATAGGTTCACTGGAAAACTTTGTTTTATATAACTTAACATCATTTATTTCGATTTTGTAAATGTGAGTACCATGGGGCAACTTATTATATTTTTTCTCTTAAGTTACTATGTGTTGGACATTAAGGGCAGGGCGGTTGAGAGCTTTGTCATGCTCACTTAAATGTCTCGCTGACGGTGGCGCGTGCATTGGATCGTTCAGTTCCCTCCAAGATGGTTGAGCTGAACGGTGCTGATGCACGCGTCATGTTCGTGAACGGGCGCCGTCAGTTGGGATTGGTCATCTCTTATCTGCCATGGCCTACATCTTTATTAGTATTATTTAATTGTTTAATATTCACCTCCATTGTTTTCACATATAGAAGCAGCATGAATATTGTAACCAAGATTTTGTAAAATCAAATTGAAGAAAAGGAGTGTCCATGGAGTTTCTTGCTCGTTCTTCTCCATAGAGATCTACGCTTTGGAACGAGCAACTAGCTTCAACTTTAAACTGTAACTTCTTGACATTCAAAAGTGCCTGTAAATGGTCTAATTGAAATAAATGCTTTGAATTTTGAATTTTGAAAAAAAATTTTGAATTTTGAATTTAGATAATATCCTCGTTCTGTTTTTCGTCGCGTGGTGTTGAGCGTAATGGTGCCGGTGTGTGTGTCATGTTCGTGAACGGGTGCCATCGGTTGGGTCAGGTTATCTCTTAGCTTCCTCGGCTATAGATTTGAAACTAGTCGGTTATCACGGGATATTATTTTGTCTCATAGAACACTAATTCTCTTTGTCTGAAATAGAAGTAGCCTACGTAAAGTAGTACGTAAGTTTTCTATTTTTGTGTGAAAATCTTAATGCGGTTCACAGAATCTACTTACCAAGTTTTAACAGCATAGCTTCGCGCATAGTGCTAGCGTATAGTTTCGGCAAAAAGTGGCTGTGACATGTCCGGACGGACAGACAGACATGACGAATCTATAAGGGTTCCGTTTTTTCCCATTTGGCTACGGAACCCTAAAAAGCTATTAATTGGATAGTATAAACAGACACTTCAATTTGATTTATTTGTTTATGTGGTTTTTATTATTATTGTATTTTAATTACTGTAGACCTCTTTTAACGTACACGTCATGTTATATTGTTTTTACATTGTACTCGTAGATATAATATGACTGCTGTTACCTAAATGTGTAATATTTTGTTGATTTTTAAAGAGTGTTCATGGTTTTGTTTCATGGAGTTTCTTTCTTGTTCTTCACCATGTATACTTATTATACGAACGAGCAAATAGCTTTAATTTTATGACTGATTAATTTCTAGACAATCCAAAAGCGCTTTATTTTTTTTAGCATAATCTAAAAAAAAATAGAATGCCAAAAGCCAAAAGTGCCTGTGAATGGTTTATTTGAAATAAATGCTTTTTAGTAGGTACTGTTGTGTACACTACTAAAGAAAGTTCCTAATAAATTAAAGCTCGTTGCACTTAATGCATGAACTCGCGCGACCTGTGAGTTACGAGCCGTGTTTGTAATTGTTGTCGCTAGATGCAGCGGCTAACAAATCAAATGCAAGTAGCATGTGTTGTGAAGGGGTACCGTTTTTCAAGATTAGCTCTTGTTGAAGCAAAATCAGAGTTGCTTATTCAAAGTCAAAGCATTTATTGCAATTAGACCACGCAGTAAGTAAGACATGCTAGTTGCTTGTTCCAAAACGTAGGTCTCTATGAATGGAATAATAATTCCATAGACTCTTTATTTCGTTAATAACATAGATGGAATAATAGGAGGAAATATAGATTACAGGGTCATGATACTGAACTGAGTCCCACCTCTTACCCTGTACTTAGTCAAATGCAATCTGAGCATTTTTGTGCTGCAACAAACAGCGCTCTGAAAGTGGCAAAGTAGACCAAGAACAAAATTTGTATGTTCAACACAACACAATTCATCATATTCATCGATATCGTATTTATAAATATGTAAAATTAAAATTAAAAAGAATATATATATTTCATCATGATAATTAAAAAAATCATCATCAATTATTATTCCATGTTAATAATTTAGGTATATTTTTTATTTGTATTCATATTATGTTGAATCTTTGTGAAGAGTGCAATAAAATAAATTATTATTATATTAATACATTTTGTACCAACACAAAAGTTTACCCAATCCATAAGATAAATCATATTTCCTCAATACTTGACACTTGGAATAATTGCATGCACCCGTCAGCGACGTTCAGGGGCAAATATGGCGTGAAATGCACCGCGCGTCGCGACCTCGCCAACTTTTCCAATATACCGGGGTACGTCAGTGTCGCAGATCATAGAATGTGGACGGAGACGTGACAAGGAATAAACACCTGTACGGTAAACATGATTAAAAGGACACAAGGTATATTGTCGCATGAATTGAAAAGCTGAAAAGGGGGCAAGACTATTAACGTTTTGGAATGGTCGCAATCTGATCTGAGTCTAAATCTCTTTCAGATCGATATTGCGATTAGATTTTGAATGTTTTGGATATCAGCTTTATATTTTTTCTAAAAATAAAATTGGCGTTCTTGTCATTCTACTCATCATTATGAACAACATTTGTGTGTGTGTGTATTAATGTGTAGGGTCAGCGTCAGAGAAAAGGAACCACCTTTGGTAATGAAATCTAACCGTATAACCGTAGTCTTGGGGGGTTCCTTTTCTCTGACGCTGACTGTACATTTGTCTGTGCTGGAATAATTAATAACTTCATCATTCATTCCTGCACACAAGTTACTCCCATCGCACGGCACTAAAACCGCGACTTAATGCCTAAGGCATTAAGTCCGCCTTTGTACTTTTGTTGCATAAAGTTTAAATAAATAAATAAATAAAACAGAAACATATTTTGCTGACTTATCCACATTTTCTATAATCTTTGTTGAATGTAATGCAATATTGCGGCAGCCAAACTATTACAGGGCCCGCGGGTGCCTGAATATTTTCAACAGCGAATTGACTGGATAACTGTCGGATTGTTTACATAACTGTTAGATACCTGTCCCATGTCGGTTATTGTTTAACTAAACTAATATGTATAAAAATGTACTATTTATAGTAATAAAAGCTAATTTATAAAAAAAATTGGTAAATCAAGATTGTATGTCGTGGTGGCCCAGTGGTTAAGGTGCCCGCCTTTCTTGCATGAAGCTGGGTATTCCATACCGGACACGTGCCAAACTTTTTTTGTTTCATGTATATATTTTTTAAGTAAGCCGTTGGTCCCGGCTGTCATTCGTAAATCTTTGACAGTCGTTACGGATTGTCAGAAGCCAAGAAGTCTAAAAACCAGTCTAACCGAGAGGTATTGTGTTGCCCAGTTACTGGGTTGTGGAGGTCAGATAGGCAGTCGCTCCATGTAAAATCGACCCCAACATAGTTGGGAAAAGGCTAAGCACGTAAAGCCGTTGGTCCTGCGCCTGATATCTCTCCGGTCATGTCGGATTGCCGTCCGATCGGGCTATGAGAGTTAGGGAAGAGGGATTGCACCTGTGTTTGCGCACACACTTGTGCACTATAATATCTCCTGCGTATGTGGCTAGTCTGCATTAAGATTAGCCGCCGTGGCCGGAATCGGTCTGGAGAATTACATTACATTTTTACATTACATTACATATCTGTATGAGAAGAGCCCTTCGGCCTTCAGCGGACAGTAACATGCTGGCATTATTATTACTATGTTACTCTAGATTCCAAGAAATCGTTTCAGAGATGTCACAAGTCCTTTCGCAATTTTGGGAGTCATTGGTCCAAGTAAGAAGGAAATTTTCTAAATCTTTTCCGATGGCCATCGAAAATTCCCTGAGGCGGTCCGAGATATTATCCTTTTTGTCGTACTTTTGTTCTTCTACCTCATCGACTGATCTTTTGGATGCCTAGTGAAGCGTGCCTTATATGTTCATACATAGGTACTATAATCTCGCGACATTTCTGTTAGAGTACCTAGGCAGAACTTTTAATTATGAACTGTAAAGATATTTACATAGGTACTCTTTTTTCATGATTACTTTAAAATGATACGCATTATAATTCAGGAGTCGTAACACTCGTAACTACGTCATTTCATCATCACTGTTAGTTTGTGAATAGATAAAAGAATATGTAGTTAAGTCATATCCCATACATAATAATATATACTCGATTAAATGCTAAGTCATTTTTCAGACATCACGTACAAAAAGTCACTGTTCAATTATGGCGGCTAGTTTTTACACATGTTTATAGGATAATGTTAAAAACTAACGTACATTATTTCTAGACTCTTTCCGAGGGCCATAATTTCAGCCAAACGCCTTAAAAGCCGGAATTTTGAAACTTTTAAGGTACCTTTTGTACCTGAGAAATCTATCATTAAAACTAGCCAAGTATACATTCTTTCTTAACTACATATTCCTCTAATATTTTCAAATTACGTAGATATCAAAATTCCGGAATCTTGAATAAATAGAAAATAGGTAGGTAATTATAATTATTCTAGTAAATCTAAATGATTATCATCAAATTTAAATATTTTCATAGAACCATCACAAATTCTATCTCAGCCTTATTCAACTTTGAAATGAATAAATAATGATGTTCATAAAGAAAACGAAAAAAGGTAAAACAAAGATTTTTGTTCAGCCTTAAATCCAAGCGAATTTTACGATAAACTTGAATAATTTAAATTCTAATGGAAAATGTATCTAAATGTAAAATTATGCTAAGTTGTGTGAAACGTGTGTTCAAATAAAATTTGAAATTAAAAGCTTATTTCAATTTATAAACAGCTAGCGTTTGCCCGCGACTTCGTTCGCTTAAGTGCCGGTTATTGCGTCGAAGTCGCGGACTATAAAGTAGCGTATGTCCTTTCTTGGGGGTCAAACTTACCTCCTGCCAAATGTCGTCAAAATCGGTAGAGTGATATAGTCTTGATAGTATATATCGGGTGTAAGGATCTATCATTAAACTGAAACCATGAATTCTCTATTCTGGAATGAGTATTGAGTACGAGTATTTTTTTTAAACCATAAGTGGAGGTTTTTAATACTTTTCCGCTATAAGTGAAAATTCGCTCTTATTCCTTCTGTATCGAAATATACAGGGTGTTTGGTGCATCGTGTGCCAAATTGAAATGGTAGACTGAGGGGGTCATCTGCTATCCTTTCAGACCCCTAAACACTTCTCATGCCCTGTGTATTATTTTTCATCGACTTTTTAAAGTTTTATAAAAAAAATACCAAAATTTTACATTCAAGTACATTTTTTTTTAAAAGTACACGTCGTAGACTCTGTATTTTAATTTTATTTAGATGTGCATTGTACTACAGTACTTTTAAATTCAAAATTAGTGACATTAGCCATCTAGTTTTTTATTTATTTACTCGCAAAGTTTTGGACTTCAATTATAGCTATCCATGTTACAGCTATTTACATGGCTATAAAAAATAAACCAAATGAGACCGGGATCTAAGAACTTCGTCAAAAATTCTCTAGTCTATCCTCTTGCTAGTGATGTGCCACATGCTATAAAAATCTTTTTACAACTTCGTGAATTCGCTAGAATTGTGAATCGAGTCACAAAATACAAAATTTCAAATTATGGTTTAAAAATTTTGTTTTGCGTAAATAACACCTGAAAAACGTATTAAATATGTTATCTCACACTTATAAGATAAAATCTGTCTCGTACCTCTATTTTTTGGTTGAGGGGGTACTAGAAATAATAAAAAATGCATTTTTAACATTTATTTCATATTTTTTTGCATATTCTGCTTAAATTGTTGGCCTCTATTGTGAATGCAGGCCAGACATCTATTTCGTATTTCCACAGTTGTTGTACGAAGTCGCATTTCCCCCTTAACCTCCTTTGAAAAGATTTCTGAACTTAGCCAGAAAAAAAAGGAAAGGTTTAGTGTAAACGTTTGGGCAGGAGTGATTGGAATCAGGTAGTTGGACCGCATTACCTGCCCGAAAACTTCAATGGCGACAACTATTTGGAGTTCCTTCAAAATGACGTGTCCGAATTAGTGGCCGAGGTGCCCGTATGTAATGAAAATGTGGCCAAAGTATTCCAGCAAGACGGCTGTCCCGCGCATTGGCGTTTGACTGTGAGGGAATATCCTGATAATGCGCGGATTGGTGGCCCTATTGCATGACCGGCACGTTCCCCAGGCCTAACTCTGCTAGACTTTTAACTAGTTTTTGACTAGTATACGCCACGAAGGTTCCGACTAGGGATGTACTACTTCAACGCATTCAAACGGCGTTCAATAAAATTAAGGAGGAAATGCGACTTCGTACAACAACTGTGGAAATACGAAATAGATGTCTGGCGTGCATTCGCAATAGAGGCCAACAATTTAAGCAGAATATGCAAAAAAATATGAAATAAATGTTAAAAATGCATTTTTTATTATTTCTAGTACCCCCTCCCCCAAAAAATAGAGGTACGAGACAGATTTTATCTTATAAGAGTGAGATAACATATTTAATATGTTTTTCAGGTGTTATTTACGCAAAACAAAATTTTTAAACCATAATTTGGAATTTTGTATTTTGTGACTCGATTCACAATTCTAGCGAATTCACGAAGTTGTAAAAAGATTTTTATGGCATGTGGCACATCACTAGCAAGAGGATAGACTAGAGAATTTTTGACGAAGTTCTTAGATCCCGGTCTCATTTGGTTTATTTTTTATAGCCATGTAAATAGCTGTAACATGGACAGCTATAATTGAAGTCCAAAACTTTGCGAGTAAATAAATAAAAAACTAGATGGCTAATGTCACTAATTTTGAATTTAAAAGTACTGTAGTACAATGCACATCTAAATAAAATTAAAATACAGAGTCCAGGACGCGTACTTTAAAAAAAAAAATTACTTGAATGTAAAATTTTGGTATTTTTTTTATAAAACTTTAAAAATTCGATGAAAAATAATACACAGGGCATAAGAAGTGTTTAGGGGTCTGAAAGGATAGCAGATGACCCCCTCAGTCGACCATTTCAATTTGGCACACGATGCACCAAACACCCTGTATATTTCTTTTGTGTTGCGCTTGTTTTTGTCAGCAAATATCGTGATTGCTATTAGGGAAGACTAAAAAAGCAATAGGTAAATCTTTCGAACTTGAACAGCCAAAAAAAGAAAAAAAAAAGTTTTTTGCAAGAAATTCCACTTACTCTGAAGTCAGAATAGTGTTCTGAGTGCACTAGCGAAGTTTAAGGATAGATGTCCCTCACACCCTGTATAGACAGACAGACAAAGTTACTTTCACATTTACAATATTTGTATAAATTTTATTTCATTTAGGCTTTTTGTTAGACAGCTGGTACATTTTGCTGTCAAAGCAGACGCATTATTGTATTCATCACTTAAAAATGCATTACGGTTTGAAAACCGTAAGCCCGTGCTTTGAAAAACCAAATGTGCTTAGCTATTGTGATTTGGGCAATGGACTGTCATTTGTTTGTCTTGGAATTCATTTTTCAACGTGTCTTGCACTGACATATTTTTTACGGTGTCTCGAATGAAAAGTATATGCGATAAATTGTCAAGGATTGCTGTGTTTGATTATATTATTTACAACCAATCATAGCTGCTTACGATTGCCTGATAATTCATCACATTAATTTCTCGCTCGATTTGATAGTGAATTGATTGTGTGGTAATAAAGATGATTTTAGTTGGAAGAAGAAAATCTTCGTACTTTTTGTTGCATTAAGTTTAAATAAATATAGATTGCTCATCAGATTTTATACAATTTATTTGTTACCTAGGTCTAAATAAAAATAAAAATAATAGGAAGTTACTTTTGAAATTAAGGATAACAATAAATGCAAATGATCGTTATGATTAATTCATTTAGTATAATATCAAGTGTAAGATGTATGAATGTAGACGAGGCGAAAGGTGTGTGTGGCAGGTGGCGTTCTGGGTTTTCTGCCTACCCCCATGGGAAAAAGGCGTGAGTTTATGTATGTATGTATGTATCAAGTGTAAGAGTCTAGTTTATCTTAAAAAAAATACGAATTCATGTAATTTACAACAAAAACAAAAAATAAAATAAATAACAAAAGGCAGAGGCACCGTACTGAGCAGCCAATTAAACCTTAATGAAAAATTAATTAAACATTTTTCCATGCTATTAACATTCGCAATGGTATTACTGAGTTATTTCAATGGCAAATTACTCGTGACCGCGAACCAACTGAAACAATTAACGCAATGATGCATTAAATTAGTAAATAATCAATGATTGAAAGTAAATATTGAACAGACGTATTAACTTACATCATTAATTTAATTTTTGATTGAAAGGAATACAATGGGTAATGGTGTCATTACTTTTGAAATATTTCGTTTAGACGATGGCCCATACTGGACCATTTTAACTTCCATTGGCAGAGGATAATACAAATATAATACCCTGAGACAGTGAGACTAGGTCGCGGCAGGCCACGAAGGAGTTGGCAGGACGAACTGTATAAATTCATCCACGTAACACTGCAAGATGAAGGATGGAAGAAGTGGAGGAAGGCTTTTGACAGGAGTGGGACTGTACAGTCTAACAAAAATAAAGTAGAAATGATAAATGGTTTAAATAAGATGTTATTAATCGAGACGAATATGAAAAAGACATGTCTAATAACAGGCACAATAATACCTTATAGCGCTTCAAAACTTGAAAATCGAGTTGTTTTTAATTTAAGAATTTAAAAGTCCATGAAACGACAAACTGCTATCCCAACAACCCTTACGACGAACGTTCCAATAAACCCAGTTTCAGTTAGATTCCAAGAGAATGGACGCCGATAACTCGATTGAAGTAAATATCGATACAAACTAAACGATGACTCGTGTTCCAAGAACTAGTTCACGATTTTACTCGATTGTTTCGGCTGAAAAAGATTTTGTAATAGTGACGTTATAGTTTAAATTCGTTGGGTAGATTATTTTTATAGGTTATCTAAATACTTATTAGGCTATATTTCTCCTCAAGATTTTTACTTTGCAAATATTTTTCATGGATACTCTAATTTAAGTTTGCTAAGTATAGTATTAAGTATAAGTACTCTGATTTAACTTAAAAAAATATATTTGTAATTTACAACAAAAACAAAAATTTAATAATTTACAAAAGTAGTCAATTAAGGCTTAATTAAACATTTTTCCATGCTATTAACATTCGTAATCTGTAAGAAAATAAAATTCTATTAAACTAGTCTTGACTATAAGAGTATCAGCAGTGTTATTCTATAAAAACCATCATCGGTGATAACAGGTGAAATGAGCTTGAAGTGTGAAACTCTGGCATCAAGTAGATAAACAACTCTCCTCAAACCCACTTCACCGAGGGAGATTTATATAAAATAGCACTGTTAATAGTACAACCTAAGGATTATATATGACCGAATAAGTAATAGAACACAAAATGAATGAAATACAAAATGCTATACCTACTCAAAGGCAAATATTAGGTATATTTAATCGAGCACTACTAAACTCCGTGTATGACCAAACACTGCAAGTTCGTCTCTAAGTCACTTAAACATTCTAATTCAAGTATCGAGCGGTCACTCGCTTGAGAAACTACAACACCAAAGAGAAACAATCGCTAAGATTTTGTACCTAGCCGTCATGGAGTAGATAATACATGGAGTGATAATGTGAGGACGGGTAAAGATTTTAACAAAATTTGATTATTTATTAAATGAAACATGTCTAATATTACAGACATAGCTTCTAACTAATCTTTCACGATTTCGAACTTCATCCCTCTCACTGTAAAGGAAAACAGTTCGTCCCTTCATCCCACCCAACCAGTAAAGCAAGAAGGATGAAAATTTGTTCTCTCCTCAAATTATTATAGCCATATAAACAAGGACCATAATAACAGTAGGTTAATGCAAAATGTAATTAGAATATACCCCACCACATACCATCACGCCTGCATTCTCCGAAGGGTTAGGTGGAGGTGTACCAATATACACCCACGGTTCGCCGGCATGTTTACATCCCATGTAATAGGAAGTGAGCCTATTGCCATTAACCGGGCACAAATCCTGACTCGAGCTGCTACTGAGAATTTCATAGAAAAACCCAATAACACTTTTTGCTCGATCTTGGAATCTAACCCAAGACCTCTAGCGTCACTCCTACACGTCCTCTAGGATCACTAGCCCAACGAGGCAGGTAATACCCTACCAATAAATACACGGTGAAAGGCTTTAATCATCGGAGGCGAAATTATGAAACATCCATTTACTACAAACTCCTTTAAACCAATGAACTTGCAATGCAAACTTGATCCAAGAACACTGAATTTGCCAATACTGCATTATGTAAGCCGAGACTTAGCTCGCTATCATAATATGCTAACAGTACTGAAGGATGTACCTATGTTTGTGGGATGTACCTATATTTGATTCAATTGGATTTGACGGCTCGTTTGACGCCGTGACAATGTGATGGACTGATGCGCTACATATCTCGGGTTCAATCCCCATACGTAACAAACATTTCTACATTTTTTTTTATTTGAAATAAATTTTGTTTGAGATTACGGATAATCACATTTCAAATAAATAATTACTTACAGTGAAATTTTTGATTTCATCCACGGAAAGTTGGTTATTAGCGGCCAGCCTAATTCTTGTTCTAAAAGTAGCATAAGTTATTAACCATCAAGTAACATCCTAGAGAAAGTCTTGTCAAAATCATTTCAGCCGTTTTGGAGATTAGTCGGAACAACCAGCAAGACATACAAACAAATAAATATAAAATGATTTTTGGTATTAGCACTGTGTGATTACTGTACACTGCACTGTGTATCACTGCGTTGGACGTCCACCTAAAAGGTGGACCTGATTAAGACCGCAGACACTGGATGCAGACCGCTTCCAACCAGTCCTATTGGAAATTTGTATAAATGTCCTATTTCCAGCAGTGCACGTCCTGTTTTTAATTAATAAAAAAACTTTTATTTTGACATTACAAACACACACTCCCGTTTTATTCATGTGTATGGATTATTTGGAAGTTTTGCGTCATTCTCTTTTCATGTTTCAAAGTAACACTGAATAACTTCAAGGAAAACCTTATAAGATGTTGCTTTTACATTTTAGGACAAAGTAATAGCAAACTATGTTCACACTTCTTGCTAACATTTGGCCATCCTAAAATAAATATTTGTGTAGTGTATAAATATTTGTGGCGAGTCTAGACGGCTTTGTGTATAACGACACTATATATTCGAATACTTTAAGAAGTCTTTTCTAGAATTTTACCTAACTACATTTATTTATTTATTTTTCGGAGCTTTTTTACGACTTTCGTTTTCTGCCTTTTCGGTCAAAATAGGCAGTTTTGTTATGATGGCCGATGGCTGTGTTTGCTAACGAAAATAAACAGTTTTTCTCTGTATTTAAGAAGTTACTTAGTGTGACATTGTGGGAAATACCTATATTACACTATCATACAAATAGTGTTTGGGCTCAAAGTATAATCATTTGTTTGAATTACAGTTTAGACCATTAGAAAGCACTTTTGTAAGTCATTTACATGAAAAATAATTAAATCTAAGTGGTCCTTTTAAAAGATTATTTCACAAGGGAAAAAATGGGCCAGAACCTAAATACATACTTCTCAAAAAAGTTTTACAATAATTTGTATTGGTAAAGTCATTAATATACTACACACTAGAAATTTCTCCTATATCGTAAACTTAAATACACACTCAGTCAGACCTGGAATAACTACTATTTGTATAATACAGGTTTGTATATGAATGTAAAGAAACCAAAGGTTACTGAAACAATTAAATTTTGCCCAAATCAAACATTTTTCTAATGGTTCCACGAAAAGCCTAAAATATTTGAATAATTATAAGTCTTATTTGCGCAATAAAACAAAACAACAAATTAAAGTATCACCGTGTTGGATGCAGCTTTTAAAACTATTCCAAGAGACTCACTGTTGTTTACATTATACAGCCTTAAAGCAATCATTTAAATTCCACAACTTTTCGTTGGTATCTAATGAAATATGTTCCGGTCGAAACGTGAATGGTGATTTAAGGAAATCTATTTAATCAAACGTTTTTATGTTTATTTAAGTAAAGGTTGACAAAATGTTAATGATTGATTCGGTTTGATTGGTTTTTGCGCTTTGTCACACATTTGTACTTATTTTAGTTATGGAGAAGACTTATCATACACTGTGATCTCACTTGAACTACTTGAGTAATTAAAAACAGGGGGATAGCTGTCCTCATATTTAATTTTTAAATAAAAAACAAAGCAAACCGAGTGAGGTGCTATTGGAATTTTCTACTGAGGCAACCTGAGGTTTTATATTGGTACACCCTTGCCTAACCCTACGGGGAACACAGGCGTGATGATACGTTATGTAACGTGTTAATTTAACAAAAAAAAAATGACACTTAGATTGCAACTAGATTTTAAACAATTTCAATTACGGGAATTTGCCTTCTGACAACTGAAAAGGCCTCAGCATCAAAGCTAGCAAGTATGCATACCTTCCTAAATACATATATTATTCCTCTATCTATTCTAAAAATTTCAGCCATGAAAAAGTGATATAGGTCTGACGTAATATACTTTTTCTTTGTGTTAACCGATAGGTAGACACTGTTTTTTTAAAGGATTTTTTGCACACGTTATGAAAATTGGAAGAGGCATATCTAGTCCAGCTAAGCTTAATACATTAACAAAATGTTTGTGTAGTTTCAAAATATGAACCTTACAGTTAATCAAATAGACATTGTGTTTCTGAAAAGATGTCAAACAAGCAAAACCCTACACAGAAATGTTACAACCGGCGAAGTCTTTGTCGCTGTGTTGACATCCCCAAGTTAATTCCACGAACAGTACATTCAAATACACATTGTAATCCAAAACCCAACAAAAGAAAAGAGCTCAAACTTAACACGTACAGTCACGACGAAAGGCTTAATAAGGTACAGCCGGTGACCGGCTCCATTGAAAGCTACCGCCGGCGGCAGGGTTTGCATAACTCCTAAACTCAAAGGGATAAAGACGAGACAAAGTTTTCAAGGTCCCTTATAAAAAAGTAATAGAGAAAATTCCTTTGACGATACGTCCAAAGGAACCCTGGAAAAAATTCTACGGGATATTAAGCTGGGAACGTTAGCCTTGAAGGGAATGGACGCTAACTTTCTCGACGTGTTTGGGAAGTGGGCCTATAAATATGTACTTAGGTACTGCTGTTTCTTTACACTAGGTACTGAATTAGGTTGGGCTTCTGAAGGTAAATATTAGTTGAATTAAAATGAGTTTTCTACATACTGTTTATTATTGTTATTAAACCAAGACACACAGCCACCATCTTGGATTTGTAATCTGACGTCATTTCTCCTTTTAAGGTATTTTTAATTTGTTGAATTATGTAGGGAAAAGGCCTCTTTCTGTACAAAGAAGGCATTGAACAGTAAACTAACGATACAAAATAATATTCATTACGGATTTAGAATTTTTCACGAAGTTTTCCTTCACCAAGATAAATTTACTAATTACGTATGAACTGAAAATTCACACCGCCGGGAGGTGACGCCCTAGAAAGACCTACCTTATTGGTAAGGTTCTTCAGAAAGGTCGGGCGCGCAGTGATTCTAACCGGCAGGCTTGTATAATCAGATGTACGAGGCGAAAGGAGTATGTCAGGATTGTAGTAGGTAGCATGTTGTGGTGTCTGGCTACCCCCATAGGAAAAAGGTGTAAGTTGATGTATGTATGTTTGAATGTAAAAAATCACATTTGCACTTGTTCAGTCTGTATTAAACCCACAACTTCATGAAATAGAGGCGGGACTCAAACCGTCTCATAATACCTTGCAATTCATAAGCCTTCCTTGTAGTCGAAAATAAACATAAAACTTAATACCACCATATCATAGCTAAAGCAACATATTGGAAGCAAAAATAGCTCTCATTGCCATAAAAAGAAATGGCAAACTAATCAATGGGGCAATACGCACGTCTTATGAGCAATAGTGTCTTCCCAATAGCAACTTCTGATCGAGTTGAACGAGGAAAAGGCGTGTAGGTACAGGATGTTGTTATAACCGAAACACGTTGGAAATATTCCAGCATTGGACGTACCTATTACTTTTTTAAATACATAGTAGAATACAGGGTTTTTTAGGTCTTTACCAAAAATATACATTTACGTACTTATTTGACAATACGATTGGCGCAGCGGCTGAGCAATTGACTGCTGCGCTGCGTGTCGCGGGTTCGATTCCTGCACGGATCAAATATTTGTAAGTTGTTTTGGGTCTGGCTGTTTGTGTCTGTGAAGTTTATATGTTTGTAAGCGCACCAACGATACAGGAGTAATTCCTAGTGTGAGTTAAGGTTTAAAAAAAAATACTTATTAATAAACTGCGGGCTGCTACTGAACAATTCCTAATAGAAAAACCAATAACATTTTTTTTGCCTGACCTGGGAATCGAACTCCTTTCGTCAGTAGCGCTTACAACCACGAGGCCAACGGGACAGTTTTCAACAACAGTATTCTGTATAAACAACTAAATAAACATCAAAGAGATGAATACTATAGATCCCGGAACGGATCGTTTCCGCTTCCACGCTCCGTTGTCCCCTGTTTGCGCTAGAGGGCGCCTTTGTCGCGGATTCTGTTTCATCCCCCTCAGATCGAGTAGCTGTAGATTTTTCTCTTTTTGTTGATCGAATTTCGTTAATAGTTCTTGGGATTCTTAGGACGTAATTGAGTTCCGTGGTCTCGGTTTTGAAGTTGGACTTCTTGGGTTATTGTTGTGGATTCTTGAAGATTTTTGGATTGTTGTTATTTTGTTAATTTTAATTAGCTTATGCCAACGAATTTGCCTGCGTTGTTTTTATCACTCGCGTTAAGTTATGTGTGTAGGTCTTTGGTTACAGCTCCGCTCTTTTGGGTCGTGGCGTGATGATAGAAAGCCGCTATATTGCTCATGAATCTGACTACCACTTACGAAAATATCTTCTCCATTATTCAGATTTACATTAGGAAGCGAAAACAGGTCAATGTGCATCCAAAACGTATACTTACGAGATTTAAAATTAATTAGGTTTAAATATATAAAATCTTGAATTATTAAAAAAGTGGGTTGAATCCAAAATTCAAAATTGTAATGCATTTTTTCAGTCGAATTAGTATAATTTATAAAATAATTCCAGAATAAAATATATACGAATGTGATAATGTTAATATTTAAATCGCCTGAGGACGTTCTTTAAATTCAAGACACTTTTGGTGACAAACTTCAAAAATGAAAAAAATCTCGCTTCTGAACTTTTCCAAAGTGCAGGCAGCACTTCTTAACTCTAATGAGACGACTATTTTTTCGCAGCGCATCTCTTCAGGGCAATTTGGCCTGTTTGTTCGTGAAATGATAAGTTTATGAGAAATTTTTGCTCTCTTTCGCACAAAGTTTGCTAATGAGGGTAGTAAGGATTGGGAGGGAACGAAGATTTTTTTTTTCAGAGTTAATACGAGGAATTGTTTGCAAAGTTTGTTTTGTTAATGAGAATAGGTGGACCTGATAATAATTGATAAACACACGGATTCTGATAGGTGCTGAAATATACTTTTAAAATAATGTCATATGATTTGATTGGCTGTTATTAATCGGTCAGTGAATCACTGCAATTTAAATAAGTTTGGCAATATGCTAGTTATATTTTTGTAACTATTAGGTAATTCATACTACAAAACTTAAATAAGTTAAAATGTAATCGCGTGTAAGATGAACTGATTACAGTGTAAAGTATAGACGGGGCTGTGGCGGGCCCCGTCTATAAAGTCCACGTGCCCACTCACAAAATTAATTAATTAAATTATTTAAGACTTGTATGTACAAACCTATGATCTATACATATAATATAATAAAATTGTAGCGATGTCAAAACTGTACATTTAATATTTTTGAGAAAAAGTGATTGCTACGAGGTCGGGGAACGATTCTAATGCCGAAAATACAATTTTTAGAATTTTTGTCTGTTTGTCTGTTTGTCTGTTTGTTTGTTAGAGCATCACGCAAATACTGCCGGACAGATTCTGTTAAATTTTTGTACATATATTCCACATAGGCCAAATTTGACCGTAGGCTATAAATTATCACGCTATCTGCTTTGGGGGCTGAGCAATGTTGCATTATGTTTTGTTCCCTTACAGATTACAATGCGTTTATAAAAATACGAGAGTAAATATAAGAATACTTTAGGTAGCTGGGACTTAAACTACTGAAATAATTATCATAACGCTATACCTTCAAGGAGCTAAGCAGTTAATCGTGACAGACTAGAACGGCAATTTTAGAGAAATTCCTATCGAAGCATGTGGTCTAATGATTCGATGACCGCCTTACAAGTCGCAGGGTTTGAGTTCGAACCCCGAAAACTGTTTTACTTTTTGTGATTTTTTAAATACATTTTTAATGCTAGAACATTTCCAAACTGTAATAAAATTGAAGAAGGCATTCTTCCGCCATAACATTTTGCTTTTTTATTTTTCTAATATATTTTATTATTTCTGCAAAAAATACAAATATATAAACAATATTGAAGTCAAGATTATTCATTTATCAAAATCAGAAAAGTAGAGCGGACAATATACGTATTGTTAAAAAAAAAAAACAGTCTGTTTGACTCTTTAAATAAAATTTTGACAAAATAGTCTTTAAATGTCGGGCAGCACATGGCTGTATTATATAACGCGATTGAATTATTTTCGCATCGATGATTCCCCTAACAATAATTTACACCAGTTCAGACATGTACAATACCTTCCAGATACATCACTGAGTTCACTACCGATTCTGGCCACGACGGCTAATCTTAAAGCAGACTAGCCAAGTATGCAGGAGATACCTATTAAAATGCACAAGTGTGTGAGCAAACGCTCCCTCTTCCCTAACTCTCATAGTCCGACGTGTCGGCAATCCGACACAATCGGGGAGAGATGAGGCGCTGGAGCAACGGCTTTACGTGCTTTCCGAGGCACGGGGGTGTCACACCACCAACGTCCAAACTCCGGGCTGTTACTGAGAAATTCGTAATGGAAAAACCCATTACAATTGAAATTGAAAAACAGTCTTGCTTGCCACCACGAGACCAACGGAGCAGTTCAAATATGACATGTATGGGGATGGTTATTATTAGTTAATTGTTACGTAAATAAAGTGAATAGTTTCGCTGTTTAATGAAAACCATGTAAAATATTTTGTGTGGGTTCAATTCCAATCAATTGTTACTTTTTGTTATTATTTTAATAGGTTTTTGTTTTGATGCAGTATGATTTCAATATTATAATATAACAGGTTTAGAAGGGTTTAGTATTTTCCCTTACATAATTTAAAAAATATGCATGGTTTGACTGTAGAGGAATGACCGGAACAGAATTCTACTGGTTCCACAAATTTTAGCTACGCTAAGAATATTTTTCGTTAGTAAAAAACGGCGCCTCAGACTATTTAAAGAGTTACCAAGTTATATCCATAGTAGTATCGTCGCAACACCATGATGCTCTGACGCAGGTATTCTCCGGACATGTTGACATGAGACATGAGGACACGCCAGAGTGATATCATTGTGAGGATCATCCGGTGGACACGGTGAAGCATAAGGTGGAGGTCTGCCCTGCTTTGGCGGAACACCGCCGTGTCGTCATAGAGGCGACCGACGGCAACGGGCCTGCGGTCGGCGAGCGTTGGGTGGCTCGCCGTCCGATCAGAACCATGCCCGTGCTGACGTCGCGTTGTGTTTCACACACGTCTCAAAGAGATATCAGCACAGAAGACGGGGCACGCTAGGGTCAGTGCCTGCCACGGTTGCGGAATTTGTTCGAAAGACTCACCGCGGCTCCGAAACGCGATGGGCATTAGGAGAAAACGGATGGATTTTAATCAGTAAGAGTCTGACACTCCCTTACGCCAGAACGGAAGAACTCATATGACGATTTTCCATCATTAAAAAAGAAGGATCACCGCACCGTGGGCCTACCAACCTCGACACTTCATACAAGTGTCGTACGATTTATCTGCAAACGTTATGTGTGCAATACTTTACTGTCTGGGCTGCGCTACGCTACCAAAAAAGCATAGTTCTATTCCAATAGCTAAACAGAAATAAATTAGCTACAACAGGAAGTGTACCAAAATTAATTAAACCTATACGTATATAAAAAATGTCTCTCAGACTTCAAGCTTTCACGATACATGTAGAATCATGCATCAATCATTAATGATGAATTTCTTCTAATAGGTAGGTACCTACTGTCAACAGACCATATTCTGCATGCTTAAAAATGAACTTCAAAATGAAAATGAAGGTTATCTATTACCGTCATTCTGCAATAGATGAAAGGTAATTTGAGAGGTAAAACTTTGCTTAGCCTTTTAATAAGTCATAACATGCTTACTGTTTTTTGCCCATACTTTTTCCCAACAACATAAGTATTATTAACTTGCTTGCTAACACGAAGTTCAGATTTAGTTGGCAGTTCTTCTGATTACAAGATTCATTCTCCGGTTTTGATACTAGACAGATCGAAGCTACAATGTGAGTATTAAAGCAGAACCTATTAAAAATGCTTTTCAACGGTTAGAGAAAGAAAAACAAGTAAATTTTGACACCACATCACAGTATTTTCGAAAGGAATAGTAAAGCCATATCATATACCCTCCGCATAAATATGTTTTAATCCCAGGCATGGCGCAAGCTCATTACCAACCGGACAAAAAATCAGACTCCGGGCGTCTACTGACTAATTTCTAAAACCCACAGTCGTAACTATTATTAACGTTAGAAACCATTTGACATAGTTGGAAAATTATGATGACATAGTATTTAATCCTTAATTGGTTAAGTAACACTAAGGCTGACGTGAGCGAAGCCGCGGGCAACAGCTAGTCTACAATAAAGATATTGATTTTGAATTTGAAAATTTCATCAAGAATTAGTTACAGATCTTTTATGATTAGACTAGTCCTGATGGAGCGCGTTGTCTAGAAAGTAGTCTAAAGTAATAAAATAAAGAATCCTAGTTAGGTACATGTACAACTATTGTTTGTTTAATAACATAGCTACAACATGTCGTCATGTAGAAAACGTAAACAGTATTCATGTTCAAAGTTGTTCAACAAAACTAGTTTGCTCCAAAAAGTATGTAATAAAATGTTGCTTTGACTTTGTATTACATTTTTATTTTTGAAATTGTTCTTTATAAGTATTTGAATTTGAAAAGTTTCGAGTGCACTGTGGACTTTAATAACTGGGTTTTAAAATGTTATTTTTAACTTTTAAAATCTTGAGAAAAGTGACTTAGGTGCGGAGTTATTTTTGAGCGAGATTTTGTTAGAATTTCTCCCCAAACATGATTTTAGTCTAAAAGTTGTAAATAAAAAGCCCTATGCTTCTCACGTTAATAAAAATACAAGCCAAACTTATTTCTACTTTATTAATTATTTATACTGTAGCTCCTATAACGTTGAATTTATTTAAACTTTCTTTACTAGTAGTAATGTCATGATGGCCTATTGGTTAAGACGGTTTCTCATGCATAAGGTTAGTTCGTTACCGGGCAAGTACCAATATGACTTTTTCAATTCATATGTACTTTCAAAGTTTCTCTTAACAAATATACCTATTTACATGTTTAGGCACCTATTACTGCAAAAAATCTAAGCTATTTCCTCTGATTGGAATAGTGCCCAATACACATATTGCATTGGAACATGTGCCAACATTGGCAACTGTTCAGTAAGCCAATAAATGCCTACCCTATTAAAGTATCTTCCAAGTTGAATTCACGTCGAAAACATTAATCAAAATATGCATTATACTTATTCAAATTAATTCACAGCCAAATCTGTTTGAATATTTAATTTAATTTAACTCTTTAATCCTTCTGTATTCATAACTGAAAATTTAAACACAAATTAGACATTTATTTGATATCTCATACATACGTGGACCATTTTAACTTGTAATAACGAGAACTTTGAATAATTATAATGTAAACGATTCCCTTCCATTACGCCTAGGGTTCACGGTGAATATACGGGCGGATAAAACATGCGTGAACGCTGCGGTACTGGGAAAACTTTGACATATTTGAAGATATTGTTTCTATTTAGCCAAATAGTGAACAACAACAGTATCTGGAGGCTTTAAGTAAAAAACTAAAACTAAAACTTTTATAGTTTAAGACAGATTACTTTGTAAGTATGCACCATCTACATACGCGTAAGAACATCATTAATTTCATTAGAAAGGCACTCCGCTCTATAACATACTATGTCAAACAAAACTGCATAGTTACTACGCAACTTAGTCCGCGTAGAAGTTTAGTGTACCATTAAACATCTCCCGTGGCCCTTGGCAACATTGTAGCTGTTTATCGGTAAAAGTTATTTGTAACTTCCTCAGATTACCTTTTACAAACAAACAATTACGACTACACGGAACAGATATTTGTAAGGCCTACAGATAGTTGTTCCGAGTGTCGCTATTTGGAGTTTAAATATTTGTAAGTAAAAAAAAAGACAAGGTTAAATAAAATAGATCAAATAGTATACATTTTTCTTTCAGCATTCCCGTTCACAATATCGCCCCGTAGAACCTCAAAAAAAGCCCTTTTACAAATTCAGCGCGCGAGTCGAATTAATACGTACCACCTTAATCGAATGAATTGAATAATTCAAAAGCTGTCTCTGAGGGATTTGTCTTTCACAAAGCGGGTTTCTTTAATTTTTCATCCCTCAGTTTCGACGTTTTCATAATAATGTCTATTGTTTATTTTTAGTATTACGATGTCCTGTTTTGTGTTCCAAATGAGCTTAGTAAGTGGTGTTCTTGTTTAAGATTGCTACTGTCAATTTGCTTTGTGTTTAATGACGGAATCGGTGCTTTGCATTTGAATTTGTTGTTGTGTATCAAAGTATGTGGTGAGTTGTATCCCCTAAATAAAGTTGTGTTTTAGTATAATTGTATCATAAATGTTGTAGTCATGTTTGCGTAATGCAGGGTAAATGCCTTTTTACCCGACTGCGACAGAAGGAGGGTTATGTTTTTCGAGGGTATGTTTGTATGTATGTATGTATGTATGTATGTATGTATGTATGTATAATTGTTTGGCACGCTCTGCAGGCTGAACGGCTCGATGGATTTTAGCTTGAGAGGTGTCGTTAGATTCGTATTTACTGTGAGAGTGACACTGGGTACATCAAAATAAAAAAAAACAAAATGGCGGATTTTTGGCGCCAAATTCAAATGTTTGGCTCGCTCTGCAGGCCGAACGGCTCGATGGATTTTAGCTTGAGAGGTGTCGTTAGATTCGTATTTACCGTAAGAGTGACACAGGATTTATTAATTATTTTTTTTTAAAACACTGAAAAAATAAAAAATAAAAAACGGTAATTTAAAAAACTAAAAAACCCGACTGCTATTCTTTAAAAAGCCTTAAAACTAGATAAATTGTAGCAGTCGGGACCCATTCGGGACCATCTGCAATGTAATATAGGTATGTGCTCTCAATTCACTCACCCTCCATTTCTAGAATGGGTCCCGACTGCTACAATTTATCTAGTTTTAAGGCTTTTTAAAGAATAGCAGTCGGGTTTTTTAGTTTTTTAAATTACCGTTTTTTTAAAATGATCTCTAAGATTATTGTTGTTGTCACTTGTAGTTAGATTACTTAAAAAAAACATTACGCCTTTTCACTACCTATACACTTATTACACTATGTTTAATACTTACATTTTGTTCTGTTACTTGCTAACATCTTACTTAAAGCCAACCTATATGGCTGTGATAAAAAAAAATTGAGAATGTATTCTTTTGAGAAATAAATAAATAAAAATATAATTATGTTAAGGTAAAAAAATCCCACGTTATATTTCCTGTATATCAGGTTCTCATATAAACAAAACCAACCAGTCCCAGTCCCGGATTGGACCTCTCGAAACGCAACGCACCAGCGTATTTCTCAGCCACTGTGCTATCGAAGAAAACACAAAAGTACTTAAAAATAAACCGAACTAAGCAATAACATTTCCTACCGTAGCTACCAAATAAAAACAATTAACAACTATCTCTTAAGGAACGTACCTGTACACTTGGGAACGCGTTAAAGAATTTCATCTATTGCCTGAGGCTTCAAGACGAGTCCAGTAAACGTTTTAGTATCGATTGTGGAGTTTACACGAACAAGTACAAATGTCGGCTAGAACAATAGAATCGATAAAGGGATTGGAGGAGCTTTACTTTGGTCGTGTTTGCTGAGATCGCTGCTGGGAGGTCTAACACTGAGCTGTTTAAATCTATACTAATATTATAAAGCTTAGTTTGGTTGTGTAAACGCGCTAATCTTTGGAACTGTTAGTCGATTTAGAAAAAATCATTTTGTATATGGTATAGGAAATGATTGTCATTGAGGCTATCTTTAGGGGGGGGGGGGGGGGGGGTAAATGTCCAGTAGTGGATATCGTTAATATGATGATGATGATAAATAAAGTTATATACAATTAGCTTTTCCATCCCTGAAATCATTTGTTTGTTCCGGATCATACTTGGGAATATTGTGGTTATGAAGATAATATTGAAGGTCAAAATCCCAACTTACTTAAAAAATATTTCCAACCAACATTGTTTGCTTAACGTTACTTAGTTTGATATGCAGCATACGTAGTTAACAGCTATATGAAGAGTCTTTTTTACACTTCGTATATTACAAGACATAGTAAAAGCAGTAACTGAGAACTTGCACACCTGATCCAGTTCTCAAAGACAGGCACAGCACCTTTAAGCTCTGAGACTAGCGTTTAAAACGACAGAAAAGTTTCAAAATCTCACTAAAACTTGATTCGGAGCGTCCCGCCTCGCTAGCTTGTAGCGCTAGTTAAAAATTCGCGCACAACTTCCACTTAGTTCTTACAATTTGATTGAGAAGTTAAGCAAAGAGATGGGGGAGTGTCCCGTTTACTTGCAGTTGTGTTCAGGTTGAAGCTTATGAGTTGTTGATTTGAATCTATGTGTTAAATGTGTTGTATGTTTCCACATATACATATACATATACATACATAAACTTACACCTTTTTACAAAGACATACTGCCACATTATACTTCTTATTTACTTATGTGTTTTTACTTTAAAAATATTTTATAGTGGTATTTCATCATCATATTAGCCGAACGACGTCTACTGCTAGACATAGGTCTCCCCTAACGATAAAGACTAATAACCGGTTCAAATATCCCATAAACGTCTTTAAGTCACCACGCAAGTCTTGTGTCACCCGACTACACATGCCAAACGGTAGCCAATGAAAAATCCATTCATCGATCAGATAGAAACGCTACCAACGTTAAACTCGAATGACAAAAAAAGTGATAAATTTCCAACTTCTTAATGAGACGTTTTAAAAAAACTGGAGTTCCTGTGTTTCGGCTCAAGAACAATGTAAAAGTAAGTGTGTAAAACTATAGATATATTTCATGTAGAGAAAATTACATCTTCAGTATAAGCCACCATGTTTGTTCGAACAATCTGTCATCAGAGGAAAATATCGCGAGAAATCCATACAAACACATTCTAGTATAATAAAATTTACAGCCTATCTTATAGGGATTTTACTATCTCCGTGATATGAATACAGAAGATTGGAGATTCGCTTTTGTTTTGTATTTTATTTATTTGACCTTCGATTTTGGTTGGGGAGCCAAAATGTTTGATGCAGTCATGGAATATGAAGATTGGAAAGCATTTGTTGACCAATATGATGACATGGTTGAACATTCTCCCATAAAACAAATATTTGTATTGCTGATATTATGATGAAGGCGAACTTACAACCACGCCTATATTCCCCGAAGGGTTATACAGAGGTATACCAATGTACACCTACAGTTCGCCGGTATGTTTAGGTTCCATGTAATAGAGGGCAAGCCTATTGCCATTAACCGAGTACAAATCCCAACTCTGAACTACTATTGAGAATCTCATAGAAAAACCCCATAACACTTTGCTCGACCTGGAAGTCGAACCCAAGACCTCTAGTATGGTAGTCGGACTTAGGATCACTAGGCTAACGAGACATCATCACTAACACAATACCTACTTTTTATATACGTATCAATGAAATGCATTCCACAGACTCACACGTAGCATTTCGTTAAAAAAAGCCTACGTTAAATTGTCACCCAGTGTTCGCAGCGTGACGTTGATGGTCGCCGTGCTATCATTCCGCGTCACTTGCTGTTACTTTGACACGTAACGCGGTTAGCACGCAAATACGACGGAGCTGTGATTCGTTTTGTTTCGAAAGGGGTTAGTTTTCACTTAAACGGGTCGGCCTATTCGGTTCGGCATTGTCAATACAAGCTTTGGTACAGTTGTATTGTCAATGCCGAACCAAATTTCCCTGACGACATATGTAGGTTAGCCTGAAAGTCGTTTCTTAGACTTCTTCCGACCGAATTTTAGTCACCACATACAATCTTGAAAGAAAGAAAGAAAGAAGAGACACAAACCATGTGCACACAGATATACTAACAAAAAGGTTATTTAATATAAAATAAAAAAAAAGAAAACTACATAACTGTGTGCCTCACGGCTGCGCCAAATAGGAATAGTCATAGGAATAGATAAATGCCAGACCACTTGGGCCTGACGCTGGTTTTCAGCTGGATCTTAATGTTAACTAGCCAAATACGCAGGATTTATTACGGTGTGTACTCAAACATAAATGTACTTCCTCTTCCGTCACTCTCAAAGTTCCACGGAACGGCAATCCGATACGACCGGGGAGAGATCAGGTGCACGACCAATGGCTTTATGTGATTTCCGATGCACAGGGTATCGCACTATTGACTTCCAAACTTTGGTAAGCTACTGAGAAATGCCAAATGGAAAATCCAAATAACACATTGCCAGATCTGGGAATCGAATCGCATGACCAGCAGTCGCGTTTGCGGCCAAGTGACCTCTGAGGCAGTCATAAACAATAATATTCTGAAACAGAAAATAATTGAACATAATTATATTTATTCAATTTTTTTTTCAAGTAGTCTTGTTTATTTTTTAGCCTAAATTGTACTTTATGTAATATTATTAAACTTGGAATATGTAAGTGCTGTGCACATCTGTAAGTGACAAATTCACTAGATTTTAAGCTCAATAGCTACAGGACCCCAAAAAAATTAATTTAATTTAATTAAATAAATATTAAGGTCACAGCTCATTAGAGCCACCCGGCACCCACCCCGCACCGCCTCGTCGTACGGCGTCCACTCGTTGTCGACAGGTGGTTCACGGGTGGACGCCACGTTATCACCAAAACGTTGCACGATCAACCAGTGAACCCCGCGCGGTCAACGAGTGAACACCGCGTGGTCAACGAGTGAACGCCGCGTGGTCAACGAGTGGACGTCGCTTAGTCCACGAATTTTCGAGTAGTCTGTTAACAATTGAATGAAGGGAGGGTGGGGAGCGGCGCATTGCCAACGTATCGTCCTCGCGTGAATCACTCGCGGGCAGCGCGCGGTCCGCTTCGGACCCGCGCGTTGGCGATGCGCAGTCAACGCAGGGCAGCGAGTTGTCACCGAGTGGTCCACCCGCCGTCCGCGCGTGGACGGCTTGCGATAGAGGCGATCCGGTGACGCTACTGAGCGCATACCCATACAAGTCCATATCAAGAATACTAACCGCACGAGGC
This sequence comes from Caradrina clavipalpis, assembly GCA_932526535.1. Taxonomy (NCBI): domain Eukaryota; kingdom Metazoa; phylum Arthropoda; class Insecta; order Lepidoptera; family Noctuidae; genus Caradrina; species Caradrina clavipalpis. Next base: position 759,246 of record OW052089.1, read on the forward strand.
GAGGCGGTGCGGAGTGGGTGCCGGGTGGCTCTAATGAGCTGTGACCTTTACAATGCTTACTTTTGAAAGTCTATTCTTTACAATCACCATTAGTAGAAATTAACATCTCACCTCACACTCACTTCACCTAAACCGTAGGAGGCTTTTACGGAATAGCACTACTAATTTTCTTACAATGTCTTCTTTACCGAAAATCAATGATTTTTAAGAAGTTATAAAGTTACAATAATATTGCAAATATCATTGCAGTTGCCAGATTTAAATCCACAACGTTGTATAAATGTCTGGTCATTGAACTAATCCAAGAAGATCATTGAGCTGTCCATTTCTTCGAACGGTAAGTAGAGACGTAGGTACCTAAAGTTTTTAAACATGCATTTTATTTTAGCACACAAGTTCGTAGTTACGACTTTTCCAAGTCGTTTGAAGTGTCCTCCACAAACTTTCCGATAGATGTATCTAGGAATTTATAAAACTCTAATGGCTTACAGTTGAAAAGATAGGACCTGTGTGTCTGTAACAAATAATTAAAGACTCTGTGACGTCGTTTTAAAGTCTCATTTTCAATGAGAGGATTCGTTTTGAAGTTTATTTTATTCTTTTCTAGTAAGTTAATGGCTTAGCTAAATAATGTGTGAAAGTTTTATTTTCTGTACCAAGCAGGCGAACTCATCAAGCTTGGTTCATATTTTATTCAGTTCGATGGCTGTTGATGTTAAATAATTAATTTATTTATTCGTGGTTATTTCACATCTTACTTCCAAAATGATAACCCTTGGACTCATAAAATTTGGAACAATAATGACACCAAAAGGATGGCCAGTGTGTGTAGTAAATTACCACACCTGCAGATAATTACTAATTAGGTAGTACACAGTAATTATATTCCAACTAATTTCACTGTTTAAGAGCACATTTTAATGAGACAACAACAATCTGTGAGTGTATCTGTATTTTAGGTATAATGTTAACTAAACTTTTAAATTATCAAGTAGATATTAAATATTGGCATTGCCTAAATAATGAAAATTGTACCTACCATAAAACATAATTCTATGGCAATAGTTCAGCAATTTTGGTATTCGAACCAGGAGTTGCAAAGATTATTTCTTATAAACAGACAAACAATTTTACCACCTTTTAAGTATTAGTATAGATCAAAGGATTAAACTTAAAACACTTGATTTCATCCCTACTTAATCCAAGACCTGTTTGTTCATTACTGTTTTCGTTTTAATTACAAACGTGTTTGTTTTGGCATTGTTAATTTTGGGCTCCATTAATGAAGTATTAAACAACCTTACCATGCAGTAAGGCAGTGTTTCCCAAACATTTTTTATATTTTTTTATATTCGAGATGGTTAAGCTTCAGACTGTAGTCTTGGTTAGAGGTGAAATAGATAAAGTCTATGATGGAGTGAGCTTACCCAGAAGCATGTTCGCTCTAACTTTGAAGAAATTAGGGTAGAATGCGTTCGGAAATACAGACTCAGGTAAAGAGTTCCATTCCTTTGGAGTCCTAATCAGAATATTTTATGGGCCGTGTAAAATGACATGACAATGATACAAAATAGGTTATAAATAAAGTTTGATAACATAGTTTTAATCATATAAATAATAATTAGTATTTATTATTTTAGCTAAAACTGTTTTGTACCTGAACTATACTGTAAATACGCCCTAGCGCTCCTTTTAATAAATTAACTTAAGTATTAAACTGACTGTAATTATTTTCTTTTTTACATTCTAAACGTCAATGGATGGAGTGGATGAGGGAGGCCAGTGAAAAGATGAATGGATTTTGTGAAGAACGATATGAAAGAAAAGGTAGTCAGAGATGCCGTGACGGTTGACAGGAAGGAATGGAAGAAGAAAACGTGTTGCTCTGACCCCAAGCAACATGGGGTAAGGGCAGGATGATGATGAATTATTCTATTTTTGACACTCCATCATTCAATTGGGTGTACATCTTTCAAAAGGTGAAAGTACTGATGAAGATGAACAATTTTATTATTCTATTCATATTTATGAGAACTGTCACTTCCTGAAAGGTGTATAACTAATTAAAAATCATGATATAAGTTATGCCCATTTTCTTTACAACAGCTAAGAGGAGACTTTTGAATTTGGAAGTTTTTGTTAAATGGGTACGCTGTCCAATGAACTTTGGGAACCACTGCACACAAACCTTTTCAGTATAAAAGAATAACTTTGACCAAAGAGAATATTCAAGCTTCATATTTTTCTTTTTATTATTTTTACAAATTATCTCTAGAGTGCTTGTAACGAGCAAAAGATTAAAACGCCGCGAACGGTTAATTTATATTTAATAAACTACGAATCGGTGTGATAAAGTCGGGTTCAGAGGCAAACAGTTTATTCGAGTGGTTACTGGCGAGCGTTGAAAGTGGTACCTTTAAGAAAATGAGCTGAGATTATATTGGTTTTGTTTAAAGAGATTGAAATTGACTTTAGAATCGTTTGCAAGATTTTATCTCTTTGAATTTTACGATTATGGTTATTTGTGTTTTATAAGATTTTGTAAATTCGATAGAAAAATGTGTAAACAAGCTGTGTATTTCGTTCGTAAATATTAATTTTATAACCAGATTACCCGCGACTTTGTCCGTATGTCAGTTATCATGGACGAAGGTTTAGTCGCTGATTAAAAAGTAGCCTATATCCTTTCTTTGTGGTTCTGGCTTACACTGTACAAAATTTCATCAACATCGTTGGAGTTTTTTTTTAAATTTATAGTTATGTCTGCATCCCTCGCTGTCTACATGAGCTTATTAATGCTTTAAGCAGTGAATTAAGTGTACCTCCATTTTTGCATTATTTAACTATTATCACTATAAATTAAGTCTCAAACTTAATCTCCCCGCTCTCCACGTCTGAGCGAGGCATTATTCGGGATATAAGCCCGTAACAACCTCAGCCCGCACTTATCTATCACAGCAGATAAGGGAACTGCTAAAATTTCCCAGGCCCTCGTTATCAGGACCAACTTTCGTACAATTTTATCTTGTTAAATTCATTTATAGTCTGTGGCAGAAAATCGGTGATATTTTTCAGTAAAAGTTCAACTGAAATTGCAATTTAAAATAAGTTCGATTTTGTTTTGGTTTGTTGAAAGTGCAAAATGTAACTTAAAGTAGATGATTTTTTTTTGTATAATATTGTCCCTACCGATAATAAAGACTAGGCAAGTACGTTGAGGATATTATAGTGCACAAATGTGTGCTCAAACACAGGTGGAATTCTAACTCTCTTACTCTCATTGTTAGTTGTTGTTGTGTAGTTGTTTCCTAGTCTAAAGGTCTAATGCTACTGAGAAATTCCTAAAAGAAAATCCATTCTCAGCAGTCTTGCTTGTGACCATTAAACCAACGGGAAATTCTTTATAGCACTATGGCAGCTTTTCTGTGTAGAAATGTTTCAATTTAAAATTGCACTTCCCTCCACCAAATTCACTAACAGACAATTGAATTGTGTACGAAACAAGCGGTAGATGGGAGTGGAATATTGAAATAAAAGACTTATTTCTATAGTAGCAAGGTGCAGTTTTGCATCCTCGTCAAATTCAAGGCGGTGAGTAGATATGCTAGTGATTTTCATCATTTAATTATTTATAAACAATTGGATTTTTTCTGGTTGACTGCCTCTTAAGCCTAGTAAATTGTAGTTTTGGGTTCCTTTCCCAGATCGACCAAAGTGTTAATGGGTTTTTCTATGAAATTCACAGTAGCAACTCGGAGTTAGGATTTGTGGCCGGTCAATGGAAATAGGTTCGCCCCTATTACATGGGACGTAAACATACCGGCGAACTATGGGTGTAAAAAAAGTACAAAGGTGAACTTAATGCCTTAAGCATTCTCTACCGTTTAACCAAAGGTGGTGAAGAGATAACATGCCAGGTGCAAATTATTATAGGTACTAGAGTAAAAAAAATGGAAAAAAAGTAGGTACACAAATACTATGTGCCTGCTAATAGAAAGACATTTATCTTAACTTTCGCTTTAATATAATACTTATAACAACGTAAGTTGCGCGACAACAAAATATATGGGCCATTTAAGATCTCTTGTAGGCTTAATAAATTCATATCGTAGTATTATTCACTTTACTATAACAAAACGTTATGAGTTAATATCATAATACTAGCTTCTCCCCGCGACTTCATCTAGCTTTATTTTTTTACCCAAATTAATTTACGCCTTTAATTTTTGCTCCGCTCCCTTAGGTCGTAGCGTGATATTTTAGAGAATATTATTACTCACGAATCTGGTTGTCATAAACAAATACTTTTGTTCAATCTGACGGGCAGATTCCGAGATTGGCAAACAAACATAAAGCCTCTACAGTTTATTTTTAATATATGAAAGGATTATACTAGCTATATTAAAATACAATTTTAATGTAAATACCGTTACCAAAGAGAATTCATACATCTTAAGACTGGATTAATACTATTAAAAAAATCTCGGCTCTCGCTGAATATACAACCTACGTCTTAGTATAAATTAAGTACTAAAGCAAAGTTCATTAACCCTACCTACGCATACAGCAAAATAAATCGAACTATTTTAAACCTTAGTACACGCGTAAACTACTGTGATTGACTGCTGATAATTTAGCCAATCAATAACAGAAGTTGCAGGCATTTGTCAAATGAAAGCATACATTTTTTATTCGCAGAACTAGGGGTCAAGCTCCATATTTGTTTTTGTATGCCTATTCTGACCCACTCCTTCGCAAATGCCTCCTTCCATCTTTCGCGATGCCGTGCTTCATCTCTTCAGTTTTAGAGGAATACATCTTGTTCATCCTTCCATTCTTTGTGGCCTACCGCAACCCCGTGTGACTGTCTCAGGGCACCAGCTCTGTGCTACTTGGGCCCACAGTGTGTCCAGTATACGGTACACATGTTGTACCGAGTCCCATTTAAGTTCGGCAGCCTTTTAAACCATGTCAGCTATCCCTGATAAGGAGCATGTTTTTAGTTTCCATTAATAGTTTATATTTTATAAGTATTCCAGTCTATCCAACTCTGTAGAGTGGTACTTATAAAAATAAAGTTTAAAGACATTTTGAATTTTAAAAATGTTAGTTCAAACTTTATTAGAAACAGAAAGTTTTCGAAGAAATCAATATTGATAGTTACTTTAGTTTTCTCTGATTTATTGCTGCGAATAAAATATGCTGTGTGTATCAGGCTTTATTGGGCAAATAAGTTAGTGGAGGGAATTAGATTACAGACGGGTTTATGTTAGGGACAAACTTTGAAGAATGTTCGCGGGATTGCCCGGACTTTGTGGTCATTTCACATTGACCCTTGTGGTGTTATAAAGTGTCTTGTAATTTATTAAAAAAACATTCTTCTGTTAAGTGCCATTATTCCATGTAGCCGTGGAATGTATTAAAGTTCTCTATCCTGTTTGCTTAAAACCACTAAGCGTGATAACAAATTCCTATGAATATCGAAAGAAAACGCGCAATTTCGATGTAACCTAACGCGGAGAGTAGCCAACGAGATACAATTGCAAAATCGTCGAACACCGATTCTAAAAGTAGCATCTCTGGTAAGAGCCATCGCAAAATGTGTAGTAATATGCTCGAACAGTGTTCATGTATTCATTGATAATGAACTAAATTACATCACATAAAGAGTTGAAAATTATGTGCAAAATAATAACACCGCGCGGGATTTAGAATCTTGCAAGGAATTACGCGAATCTCACCTCTATTTCTGTTGAGTTTTAGTTCATTATTAATTAATAACAGAAGGCCGTTCCAGCATAATGATCATGCTGACCACAAGGTCTTAATTACATGCGTAACAATAATTAAAAGTCGTTGAAAATTATTTGTAACGGTCATTGTTTTCGTACAAAAACAAAACTGCCCCAAATATTTCGGAAGAGAATTTCAATAACTACCAAAATATTATTTCAGTTTCCCTAATTGGATCGGAAAACGACAAAAGTCCTTAGATCGGACTGTTCTAGAACAAACTGGAATTATTTAAGTAAGGGGGCTTAACACAATTGTTGAAGAATGGCCACGAATAATTAAATCTGCTGAGCCTATTGAGCCGCCATCTTGGAATCGAAGTTTTAAAAGATGGCGTTTTTATTATTATTTTCTTTGTCATAAATATTTATGATTTTGCGAAGGCTAAGTTTGAATGAGCGGCAGCGTCGGTCTGAAGGATCGGCAGTTCCAAATTTAAATAGTCCTGAGTTTATTGTTAACTAATAATACCTTGCTGTTTTACCTGCATTCAATTACGTCATAGCTTGATGTAGGTATTATTTTTATGTATTGCTTGTGTTTGTTGTTTTTGCTTATTTTTTTTATGTATTTTTGTTGTGCTTATTGTCTTACTTGCTAATAATGTAGCAATATATAACTAATATATACATATATATTGCTACAGAATTTTAATATTAGTTTCGATAGGTACTCAGTCAAGTTTTCTACTTTAAGGATGGCTGATGGTTAGGGAATATATACCAACATTGAATTAGTTATGTAATGAGATCCTACAGTAGCTAGGCCTATGTCATTTTAGCATGTTTGAGATTTTGAGGTTAGGTAGAGGAATATTTCCAACGCTGAGCCTTTTCCGGTACCGAGTATAAAAGTTACCTTACACCAGGGGTGTCAAACTCAATTTTGCAGAGGGCCACATATTAGATTAAGAATGTGTAGGCGGGCCAGGTTCAAATAAAAAAACTTAAACATACTGAATTATTTTAACGCCTTTATTTATTTATTTAGTTAGTTTTATAACGGGTGGAAGGGACACCGACGCGAAAACGGTTACCACGTATTCAGTGCATCATTCTGGGCCCCCTCTATATATAGAAATTTTTCATCGAGAGAGAAAAACATAACAGAAGTAGTGTTAAATTGGGCTATCTGGATCACAGGAGATCCAGATACCCCAATTTTAACTTCTCGAGAAGTGATTTTGAGTTTTTGAGAACTGATTGTCGTTCTTTCAATAACTTGATCTATTCAGACCGCTTTTCTTAGCAACATCTACAGAACTGATTTCGTTTTCTCTAGAACTGAATCATTCAAACATTTTTGTCTCGATCATTCAAATACGAAGATTCAGATACACACAACTTTAACTACTCGAGAAGCGATTTTTAGTTTTTGAGAACTGATTGCTGTTCTTTTAATAACTTGATCTATTCAAGCCGTTTTTCAGCAACATCTACAGAACTGAATCATTCATCCTTTTTGTCTCGATCATTCAAATACTTACTAAAAAAATATCCTCTAAAAATCTGTTTGAGAACTGCGGAACGGACATGTTCATAAATCTTCCATAATACTCAATGATAAATAATTAATCAATTTTTATTATAACTTAACAATACTAGAAACAGTTTACTTCTCGAAAACTGGTGTCTGTTTCTGATTGATACTAATTTAAACATACGGTATACTGAATCAGTTGCTCTCGCTCAGCACGCAGCAACTCTATAAAGTATGTATGATGAGAACTTATCATATCGAGAATTGAAATATATTTATTTATTTATTTATTTATGGGTAATATAATAATATTTGGTACGATAGCCTAAATAGATTCTGATCTGCATTACATTCCAAATGGATAATGATTCAAGTATAAAACTGTGTGATTGGTGTTAGGGGTCTCACAAGTCTTTTATTAAATAAAACTAAAAATGTTAATTTAACAATTTATTTGTGTTCTACATTACTACTATTGTACAATTTATATGAAACAAATTTCATTTCCCGGCAGTATCTCGTAGCAATCAAAATCAGATTTCACTGACTGAGACATTATAGATTAATATCAATAAATATAGTTATTTATTTATGAGATAAATTTAAAAATTGAACCTTTACACTGTAATGTTCTTAGTGAAATGGCTGCGGTGCACGACATCTCTATAATATGTACACAAATTTAACTCATTTTAAGTGCAATATACATACATAATACATAATATATTCTAATAGGGTAAATATAATCCGACTCGGAGCACAATGCAATAGCGCATATTCTAATAGAGTAATTGTTTCAGACAGTTATTAATATAATATATTCCTTTCACGGCATTCAAATAAAAACATTGAGGAAAATGTATAGCATGTTGCATCCAGGGATCATCGTAAATCTCCCAATCTTCTATAACACCTCCACATGAGAAACACGCTGCTTTATCATTTACACTATTTCCATAATAAAAAAATCCGGCTTCAGCCATTTCCATCACCAACCTTCTCCTTGAATTAGCCGTTGCCCAATAATGTCTAAATGAAATCTCACGCATTTTATACGCATTATACATGTCATAACGAGGGCTACATTTATTTTGAGACATTTTCTCACTCGCTATATAGTTCTTCATACAGATAATTATAAAGGTGAAATGATATCGTACTGCTGTAGCCAGCAATTTATAATGATTAACATTTGAGGGAATTGGTAGGGATAGAGAATTTTAAAATTAAAGAAGCGAATATTTATTTCAAAAATTTATTATCTATACACCATTTATTTAAACATGTTACATTTTTTAAAGCACATATTTTATCATGATAAATACAACTATACACATCATGAGAATGTTCATATTTATTGTACAAGCTTAATAAATTAGGACAACCTTCATCTTCTAAATTATTTATATTCTTATTATTATTATTCAAAATATTTTTTAGCCACAACACTTTTTCTAAACCTTTGGTGTAAACACTTTTATCTCTTAAAATATCTACAATCAAATTCTGATGATTTGAGTAGGGCACAAATCCGTCTCTCCAGTATATCCTTCTATTACGTTCAATCCAACTGACTTGTCGTTTTTCAGGTTTCGTTAAATCGTAAAATGGAAATGGTGGCTTAATTAAGAACACCTGAATTTTTTTATTTAACAATACAGCAAATTCTTTAATTATAAATTCATTTGTTTCTGTTTTAAAACCTTGAACATCTACAATGGCTGTCATGATAATCTGCGCACTATGTTACTTAAAGGTTTATATTCCACAAGTCGATCGTTAATAATTAAACAATATCCAGTTGTGTTATCTGGTATTGGTGCTGAACAATCAATCTCCAACCGTACATCTACGGGGCCTGTTTTCAAACTATCGTTTTGTCTTGAACAGTCTATAATAAAGAGAGGGGCTTTCTCCTTGAAATCAACCAAATTAAGCAAGGGGTCTGCAGGACAATTGTAATACGACTGACGAAATTTCACGTACATTTCATATAATATATTGTATTTGTTCTCAGAAAAATTTAAGCTTAGAGGCTCGTAAGGATAATACTGTGAATTCAAAAATAGTGTTACGTTAGTAACCCCACAATGATCAAACAGAGAACTGTCTTTGGTTTTATTATTTTTTCTGTTGGTTTGCAAGCAAAAAATTACATATCGAGGTTTCTCTAATTGCGATGCAGTCTTAACTGACCAAGAATGTTTTGTAGTTTTAGGGAGCAAAGGATACTCATATAAATCCCAATTTCGAAACGCTATTTGAATAGGTTTATCTCTCTCCAAGTGTTTTAGTAGTGTCAGTCGTTCACGGTCTGACACTTTTATATGTGGTACACGCCATTGCAATCTTTGTATGTCTATTTGAAAATTCGCAATATCATCAGTTGCTATGATACTGTTTAAGTTAGAGTTACTTCTGTTCAAAATAAGTTCATGTTTACAATTTATCACAATTTTATTGTAATCCTCCGCAAATCCTAAAATCTTATTAAGAGGTACAATAGCACTAAAATGACCATCACTTTTGAATCCATCTAGGTTCCAACCCCACAGAGCAGCAACTTTATTTTCTCCATCATTCATTGAAACGTATGACTTTATTGTCGACGTTATTCCAGAATTTTTAATGCGATCTATTTCAATGCCATTTATTTCGTATCGGATATCTTGAAACAAAAACATAACAGGGTTGTTACTGAACGTAATATTTTTCTTAATCGGTTTTCCATCTTTGTCGAAGAACTTTGCTTGACCCTCGACGTAAATTGAACTGGCTGATGGTAACACGTATATGTCTTGTTGGTGTATGGGAATTCTGATTTCATCGTTTTCTCTAAAGCTGTTAGTGTAGGGATTGTATGTGTGGACTTCATAGCTTTCAATCGAACTATCGAAGTGAGGTAATTCAGTAATTTGTAGTATATTCATACTTTAAAACCTAGAGCTTTAAGAAAAGCTTTGTTTGCTTCACTCAATTTCTTGACTTTTTTCTTACGTCTATGCACCTTAATGGTCGTAGATGGAATAAGACGTCTGATTTTCACAGGAGTGTTTTTATAATAAACTATCATTTTGTTTTTCTTAAATGAAGGCGCAATTGAATATGTTCTTCACCAAAGTTAATACAGTTATCAAGTTGATCAACAATCCTAATAGATATAGATGAAATTATATTTTTGTTCACTGGGAAGTAAATAACGTTCTGGGGTATTTCTGTGTACTGACTCGAAGCAGTATTAGATATGAATTCATGAATAAAATGAGTCGGTAATCCGTTGTAATATGAACCGCACACAAGATCACATTCAATTCTGATTACAGCTGGTAAACTGCTGTTATTAACGGGCACATTCGGCCTTGTTTTTAATACTGAAAAGTATAGTAAACCGCACTCGTATTTATCAGTTAAATGAAGAGGTGGTTGAAAATACGAGACCAGTTCTGATTTATTTCCAGAGATGGTAACCGTAGTAGACATGCTTGCATACTGAGCTCTTTTAAATGAGCCTGTTTATTTTATTTCTTGATTATACCAAAAATTCTTTAGGAAATTTAAACATAGATGTCCACAGTTGAAGGGGTGATCACGTTGTATATTTTCATAATTATATTGAATGTTAGAACCTACATATTTTATAAATTCCTTTGGAGGTTTAAGATTTCCATAACTATCGAAATACTCAACATAATCATTATATTTTGCATAGGCTACCCAATGAGAACCAGTATTTTTAGAACTATCTAAATTAATAACTCCACATTCTTTTTTATATGGATATTTAGGGAGCTCATCTCTCATAAAGACACCTCTAAAATAAGGAATTCTATTTCCATACTTTAAAATGTCAAAGTTAGTTAAGGCCCGTTTGGGTAGCCGATATCTTAGTTTTTTTCTTTTGATACGAAAATTCCAAGGCCGCTTTTATGTGGTTTAAGGTGTAGTCCTTTCCCGATACATAGAGCTTCCATTTTTTCATTGTGTCTCCTCGATTCCTCATACAGCTTTTTAGCCATTTTGAATTCATTTATGGTTTTGGCAATACCAGCTGCACCGCCTGCTAAAGCTCCCGCCGCTGATAATCCCGCAAAAATAGGAATCAGAGGTAGTACTCCCCCAGTTTTTGGAATAGGAATAACACGAGGGAGCTTAATCGATGAATCATCAGCTAATTCTCTGGTAGCAGCAATAGCTAATTCTATAGCCATTTTCTTGCTCTTAGGTTTTAATTTTTTTATGTGTCTTTTTGCTTTTGTAATAACAGTTTTTAATTTACTTTTTAATCCTTTTCCAGATGTAACTTTTGGAAAACGCTTTTTGCTCAAACCAGAACCAGTTTTAATTTTTGCTGACATAGCCTTCCTTACTAACCGTGCCGCGAGTCTTTCGCCTATACTAGCATCGGAAGCAAACGCTCGCTCTTTCGCCATTTTTAACAAAATTAAATCAGCCTTATGTCGATCTTTCAAGTTTGATGACTTGTGATATGCAATATCGTGATCTTTGCAATATTCGTCCAATTTATTTACACCGTTATCTCCTTGTGCAAGCCTTTTTATTAATTTAGTGCCAGGACCACAGTAATTATATCCTGGTAAGTGTAATTCAAATGGTAAATTATTAATAAGCCAATTGAGTAGACTACTCTCTCCAAAACACATTATAAGACTGATGATTCCGGTTTGAATACTTTAATAAATAGTTATCGATTCAAGTTTGTTGCTAATATTATTTATAATATTACATTCGATTTATCAATCCAACTGCTTTCAGCCGAAGACAAACCTAACCATTTTACTAAAACTCTGTTACCTTTTCTTCTAAGAACTTTCTCAACTAAATATACATTAGGATGTTTTGTTTTTTGAAGTTCTTGCGTATAAAATGCGCCTAAAATAGGGTGACCTCTGATAGTATCTTCAATTAAATAAGTTATGGGAGTTGTTTTTTGTATTTTACGAATTTTAAATATTTCTGTTGACCAGTTGGGAGTGTAACCTTTTTCAAATGTTCCTTTGTATTTACTGATACGCACATAATCACCTACTTTGTACTTGCTTTTTAAATTATATTTTTTATGCAACTTTAAATACCTTTCTAATATCATTTTTTTATTAATATTGTCCACATTAGCAGGGATTTCATTAATAGTGCGATGGTGAGTGTGATTGTATTTGTAAATGACGTCATTTAGGGTATTATTTATCCAATTGTAATTGCCTTTTAAACTAAATTCCTTATAAACTTTAGATTTCAATGTCCTGATGAATCGTTCAACTATTGAAGCCTTTTTTGTTGAGAAGGTTGAATAATGGTTAATATTATATGATTTCATAAGCTTCTGAAATTTGTTATTATAAAATTCAGCTCCATTATCCGTTTGCAGATTTTTAGGAACACGCCCTTTATCCAACAAAGTTTTGAAAGAGTTACACACATCATCTTTGGTTTTACTTCTCATAGGAAAGGCCCAAGCATATTTCGAAAATGTATCAATAACGGCAAGAATATATCTGTAATTCTTATTTTCTCTTGAAATTGATTGCATATCAATTAAGTCTGCTTGCCACAAGTCATCTATATCTTTCATGATAACATGTCTTCGTGGATAGTTCACCCTCGCATTTTTATGAATTTCGTTTACCACGTCAGCTTTGCTCATGTTCACAATTCAGTATACTTGTCTTGAACTCAGCTATTATACTGAATAAAAAGCATATTATTATGAGTATTTATTATTTAATTATATCAGCTTCTTTTAATTCTTCGATTATTGATAAAATTTCATTATCATGGTTAGTATTACCAGCATCTCGGGAAGCAATTAATAGTTTCAATCTCTCAACCAGTTCGTTAGGATCATCCCAATATACCAAGTCAGTGTTATTTTTGTATTTCTTTAGCGTTGGTAAGCTTCCTCCAAATTTAGTGATAATATTATTGTTTAACGATTCAGAAAACAATGGTCTAATTATTTCACGATATTTTATACCTTTATCACCTCTAATTTGTCCATTAGGATTGAAATCTCTCTTATGTGCATTTGTATAATGCAACATATCTTTATAGACAAGTTTATCTTTGCTCGATATTAGTTTCAAATCAGGTTTTCTTCGAAGTAAGAGTTCTTTTAAACCAGGGGTTAAATTGTAGCTTTTGTCACCAACTTTAATTAAAATGACATTATCATCATTCACACTATCTATTTTAGAAAATGAAACTATTGAATTACCCATTAGTAATTTTTTGTTTGCACTCCTTATTCCAAATGGTATATTTACCCCATCATAAATATCATGGATATCACAGCCCTCTAATGATATTTCTAAATCTTCCAGTAGTTCTGTCTGGGGAGACTTTTTAACGAACTGTATAGAATTCAGTTCTGGATCGCAGCATTCTTCAAACTTTGTAGATGAGCTAGTATTATTAATGTCATCCGATTCCATGTCTTCAAAATTAGAGTGTGTATTTTCTACATTTTGTATTTTTTCCATTGTTTTGCTCGAATCAACTAGGGTTTTAAGGGGATCTGTGACAGGTTTTAACATTTTGTCAAGTGACAAGTTCATTAAGTGTTCCTGGTTTTTCATTTGTTTTATTTTGTTCTTTATGGAGTCTACAGACTTCATTAATTCTATTTTAATATTTTTCTCCATGTTGTGCCTATTATAACACCTGTATTAAGCTAAAGATCAAATTATACTGAATTTAATTTTGCATGTTTTTACTTATATGTACATATAAACAGTCAGTCAAATTTAAAAAACATATCAAAATTCTGTCTATACCTACCGTTATTTAATGATGATTCTTTATTAATAAGTAGAAAATTGTAAGGTTTACTCCAAACGGTATGACAAAGATTTCTGAACTCTTTCCATTGTAAATCAGAACTAACGTTCTCTTCATAAATATGCTTTAAATTTACATCATCTTGTTTGAATATAATAAGAAAATTAACATTGTCTCGTAACAGTTGCTTCGGAATTTTTGAATAAGTTTGAGATAAATAGAAACAATCTATTTGTTTATGTCTACCCATACAGAAATAATTGCGGATATTTATTTGATTTTCACAAGCAACATCATCGAAAATAAATACAGAATTTGTTAAAGCTTCACTCGGAGAAATGACATCTTTATCATCATTGAACTCGTAGAAATTAACCTGCGGTACTCGTCTCAATACTTCAGTCAAGAAACGGTATTTAGGTTGAAAAGAAGTTTTCGAGTAAAGATACAGATTTCTAAATTTGAGCCCATTTTCATGCAGCAGTAAACTAATCATAACATTCGTTTTACCACAGTTCGACGGACCACATATTATACAGCGAATGGTATTCGGCAATAAAGTGCTATGTCTGATGTAGTGGGTAGAGTCACTTAATCTTATATTATTAACATTTAGGGATATGGGTTGCTTGATCAACTTCATCTTGTCGATTAAATCAAATACTGTTTAGCATTCACATATATACATAATATGCAAAATATTAGGACGAATTAAAAATAAATTTAATTGAAGTATGCCACCTTTGCAAGAATGATGTTATTCTTATCACAGATTAATATATTCTTTTTTTAATTTTATTTTTAAAGGTAACATAAATAAAAACAGGTTTGTAGGTAAAAAGTATTTTATTTAAGTATGATAAAACATGTTATATGCTAAATATGTACTTATATCTATGTTTGAACTATAACCATATTTATGTAATCCAATTATAATTACAATATAGTAAACAAAATATAAGGTTGTATATGAATAATATATTTTTTCTCATTCTTAATGATTAAAATACATTTAAATATAGATTAAATTAAATGTAGCGCAGTTATACATACAACATAATCTTAAATTCATTTGATAGATTTGTAGTGCCCCCAAGGTAAAGTATATATTTGGTTTGGTAAAATTTGCCTTTTGTCATCATTTCTATTTAATGCTACTTTATTAATTTCTTGTGTATACAGAACATGTTTCATCGATTTTATAATCATCATTTTATGTTTATATGTCTTGTCATTCAACAAGGCTGTCTTGTAGTTAGCTGATGATAATTTTCTTGTTACATTCTTCGTAATGCCTTTTGCTTTCTTTATATGTGTTTTAACACTGCTTATACAATATAATTTAGCTCTAAGCCCAACAAATTCAGAAATTACATCACCTCCTAGTTCGTCTTTAAATAAACCAGGAACCTTTGCATTCATTTTTAAAATTCCATAAGGGTTATCTTCAGAAAAATTACTAGTATCAAATTGTGAAATATTTTGACTAATATCAGCATAAAAATCATTAGTATGTATATAATAAAGTAGACTATCGGTATCTGTGTAGCAAAGCATTGTTTGATTTTTATACTTATTTTTAATAAAATCATAGTGAAACTGATACAAATGTTGTTTTGCATATTCTAAAACAGTAAAACCAATATATATTGGCCTATCTAAGGTTACTTTTTCCTGATTCAATTGAATAACTACAAAATTTTCATTTAATATATAGATGTTTTTTAAATTTGGTTTTGAAATTAACTTTTCAGCACCTACATTTTTATTCGTTAAATTTTTCGTGTCTGCCCATTGTGATATTAACCTCACGTCTTTTTGTTTTCGTCTATTTTCAATTGTTTTACCAAAAATAGCATTATTTAGTAATTTAAAAAAGTCTTTTTCGAATGTTGAATTACATGTTTGACGTAACTGAGTATTCAAATCAATGTATTTTTTCAGAAAACAGTCTTGACGAAAAGCTAATATACGATGGATCTTTTTTAAAATCAATCCATGTTTTATGCATTGTTTTAAGTTTGTATAGTGAATAACATATTTGGTTTTATCATATAAATTTGCTATTAGTTTATAAGTTTTTCCGCCTGGAGGTATTATTTTTTCGGGCGCAAAAGGTAAATCACTGTGAGAATCGTGCAAGTGATGTGGATAACATAAATCTACTTCTAAAATATAACCATAATCTGCATCATCTGCGGCGTTAAACAGATCAAATTTTGATATTTCATTTTCATTTAATAAATAAAAGTTTGATATCGGCATCTTTTTGGTCATGGCATGCCCGTACAAATTATTAGCATCAAGATATATTAAAAAAGAAGAAGGTTCAGTTACGTCATAATCTGGTAGGTATTTGTTATTAGATTTGGCATATCGAAGTGAACATTGAGCCAAACCGCCACGTATTCCATTTTCTAATAATTCGTATATTTCCAAATCAGAAATCAAATCTAATTGAACTCCTGTGTATAAAAGCATAGCATCCCAACTTAAGCCAGGTGAAGATACATAATGAGCTGGGTCTAATTTGTAATATTTCAAGCACATTTGTCTAAATTTTTCAAATATATCACAAAGTAATAATACATCACTCTTTAAATATAAGTCATTATATCTACCAAGAGTATCAATCTTAAAAACATTCCAAATTTTTTGTGCACGTTGGTATTCAGCATCTGTTATATGCTCTGATGTTAAACTATTAAAAAATGTATATTTAGCTGGAAGCTCCTTTTCATCATATTTAGCCCACGAATCAATGTACTCGTAAGGAAAAACACCCTTTTCTTTCAGTAACACGAATTGATCATAATTTCTGAATTCACTGGCAAGATGTACATTTTCTTCTTTTGTTAAAGATTTTGATAATGTATCTAAACTACAACTTAAAAATTGAAATGAATCTATAAATTTTATTTGTATGTGGCGAGACAACTTTTCATAATAGATGTTTTTCGTTATCGACATATATTTTTCTTTCGATTTAGGTATTACCTTGATGTCGCCCTCATAGTTAGTTAATTCTTTTATAAAAAGATGACTATCATATCCAGATAAATTGTGAAAAACTACTGGAATGAATGGACATACTTTGTAAGTTAAATTACAATGAGTATGCGCTGCGCCGCGATACTCACCAGTAATATGATCGTGATCAAGAACTTTATCTCCTAATAAAGGCTGTTCGCAGATATGACATACATTGGCCATATCATAGTTGTCTCTTTGCTCTTCAGATAATGAAGACAAAGACTTTTTATTTGATAATATTCTATAGATTCGTTTCACATCTCTAATTAAGTTTTTTATAAATATTTCAATACAGTCTGGACCTCTATGCCAAACATATTTATTCAAGCTACAATCATGAGAACAGCAAATATAATAACCAAAAGATGACGGTTGATGCAATTTTATGTTAGTTGTATTATTAACACTTGATTTTGTATCACAATCTAACAATATGCTTTCGAAATCTGCGTATACTATAAAATTAATTTTTAATTTTCTTTCATAGTGCTGAAACTTTAATTTACTATTTTCACCTGGTAATATTGCTAAAATTTCAGAACATTTATGCGAATTATATCGAGACTTACTTGCAAAAAACTGTAAACATGAATCACAAAACTCTAGTTTTCCATTATGTTTAGTAATTTGACGTCTTACTAGTCGTGGGAGATCTTTAATAAGACAGTAATGACCCTTTTCTTCTTTTTCTATATATAATAAATTTATATGATTAACTTTCTTTAAACTACTCAAATAAAGAGGCCCAGTAACATTACATTTTTTATCTAGTCCGTAAACATTGATACTTAAATCAGGATTTTGTTTCTCTAAAAGTTTCAAATCATTAATAGTAGGCGGAAATGTGATCCCTTCAATATTGAGAACTTCTGAAAAATGAGGATAGGATGTAGTTCTACATACGTTACTTCTAGCAGGATACAGCGAAGCTACGATGCTCCATAACAAACAGTATTTATCATCGTTTTTAATGTTTATGCAACTTTTAGTATTTTTTATAACTGAAGGTAATTCTAAATAACTACCTCCTTTCATAGGTGAATATTTATTTATATTAATTTCTAAATGATTTACTTTAAAAAATGACCAACCGGACTCGCAGTGTTCAAATGCAATCATTTTTTCTACCAAAATATTTATTATTTTAATAATCATACAATTTATATCTGTACTACAGCATACAATTTCAAATTTTGTATTAAATGATTTAAGCTGTTGTTCATCTGACTTGGGTAAAATAAAATAAGCAAATAGCTCAAAATTAACTTTGATACACTTATGTTTTGCTAATGATAGTTCAATAATTCTATTTATATCATTCTTATAATAGCACAGGAACGCCTCTGGTGTGAGGTGCTCGTCTTCCTGTAGTGGACTTAGTCTGTATGTAACTATTCTATTCTTAAATGCAGTAGCAATTATTTTAATACTTTCAAATTCGGTACTCAATAGACAGTTCGACTTATGTAAATTAGATCTGGTATGATTTTTGAATTTTCGTTTTAATATTCTTAAATTGCATTTCTCACATAACATAAAATTAATTTTATCGGGTTCATCCTCATGATGTAGGGTAACTGTAAACAATTAAAAAGTTATAAGAATATTTTATTATTTAATAAGTAACAAGAAGAATAATATATTATTATGTATATATTTATACAATAATATTTCACTATTTATCTAAATGTTATGGGTTCAAAAAGAAACCTTAAACCCACTATATCTCTTACACCTAACGAATACATAGTTTTATTTTATAAATCATAAAACTGTTTTACTAGAAATGTTATATAGTATAATAGTTATATAATGTGTGTAGTTATGCATAGTTAAACTACACAGCTATTAATGTATGCTATTATGTTTTATTTAATTAATTATAAGAATTAATAATCATAGAGGGGTAGTTTTTAAATTCTTTACGAATGGCACTCAAATAAGCAGATAAGTGACGCCAACTTTCGGTATCAATATCTGTTCTATTCTTTACGGTAACAATTGCATGACGCCACCTATTCATAGGGGACACATTTTCTATTTCCTCACATTTGTATATTTTTAACTCAATGAAATGTGTCCCCGGTTTTAATGCATTAGATTGGCGCGAATATCCATTCGTAACGCGTCTCATTACATAAGAAGTTAAAGGGGGTACTTTTTTACCGATTTCGTTATCAAGAGAAGTGTGATCATCTTCACTATCAGAGCCAAACAGAGCCGCCGCGGTGCTCCTTTTCTCGGCTTTAGCCCGCTTAATGTCCCGGTCGGAGCGAGCGCTGGTACCGCCGCCGGTGCGTACACCACTGCTCGACGGCTCTGAGCGATGAGATCTCTTCTTCGTGCTCTTTTTTTCGACCCGCTTCTTTTCCGGCTCTTCAGCGGATGACACCTCGTCCGTTGGGTAAATGTCGTCTACAAGTTTCGACCTGTAAAGAAAAAAATACATGATAATGTATTTGACACTGTATTTAGATGTAAATACGCATATGATAGTGGGACCTATTCAAATATAGATTTTATCTAAAACTATTTTTTAGCATTTTAAGTTGATAGAAGTTTTTGATCTATGTTTAAACATTACAAAAAACTACGACAATTGATTTATAAAATACAATTATAAATACCTATTATTAAAAATATATTAATAAAAATTATAAATATTATTAATTATAATTATAAATATAATATTATTATAATTTTCGGTTATTATATTCATTGTTATATTTATTAATTAAGATATTTAAACTATAATTCTAAAACTGAAATACCAAAGATGTTGTTATTGGGAATGAAGTCGATAGTTCGAAGGCTAGTAATAAACCTATATGATAAATTTATATGATAAGACACATCACATTTAAATTAATAGTAGTGAGAAACGTATTACAAAAATATTCAGACCAGACAAATATCAACTAGTCTGTGTGGGAATCGAACCCACAATCACTCGGTTTAAATGGTTGAAAAACATGTTATATTGTGTTTAATATTGATTGAGGCTTTTAACAAGTAAATAACATTAAAATAATACTTACATAATGAACTGATGAATTTATCGAATAGTTGTTTCGAAAACTGATACTTCTTGATGATGAAGTTATTGAATAGTTATTTCACTAGAAAAACTAATACTTCTTGATGAGTATATGCACTGTCACAAACACGTACGTAACTTGAAGTGTTTACTAGCAGCTCTAAGCAGAAAGTATTGAACCATAGAATTTAACATCTCTATTAATAGGCACCAATACTTCATTAGTGTGAACGCATTAGTATTTCATCCCTATACGTGTGTGTAAAAAAATGATGATCAGAAGGAAAATTATGTCAAGTTTGACTACTTATACGAATGAGGGTTCTGTCCACATTAATTCCTTATGATTTATATTAATCAATGTTCGAATAACTTGAGATTAGTCATTGCTCAACGAGGATGATACCTCTCCGACGGAATTCTAAAAATATTGCTAAGGTAGCAATAATACGCAATGAATATACGACTAGTTTCACGTGGTTTTGCTTTGCATTTAATTTATGAAAAAAGTCGTTCATTACAATACATTACTATGGGTGTACATTCGTACGACACTTATTAATTTATTACTAGAGAAATTTGTAAACACAGGCAGGCTCAGATTGCATCCGACGCCTCTCTGGCGCTACTAAGTCTACACAAAGTCTAAATAAGGAGTGAGTCTATTTTCAAATCCTAAATCAATGCACACACAACGACACAACAAGCTGAACTTTCCAGTATAAACTGAACCATTATTACACGGGAAGCATATACAATGCGAGACCATGTTTTATTGGAAATGTGTAGCTATGTGTCGGTGTACTGTACAAAGGTGAGTAACAAAGACAAAAAATGTTCCAAAATGAAGCTTTAAACTACAGACTAGAGTATGTTATTCTTTAGTTGTTATTCTTTAATAATATTTGGTACGTGTAAGCCGTGTGTGACAGAAATTGTTAAATTATGAATTCGGTAAGTATTTTATTGTACTTTTTACACATACATACATTTATTGTATTTTTTGTATTTTGTGTATGTTATATATGTAATACACAATTTTATCTACGTACTTATAAATATTCCACTTTTTTTCTAATGTATATAAGTCACCTCGTACCGTGATTGCTATATTTGTTTCGCAATACTTATTATAAAATTATGAACACTGTTTTCTTCTCTCTCGATTCAACTTTGGAACTGTCGCGATGCATATCTCATTGTTTAAATTTTATTTTTTCAGGATTCAGAAGAACCATTATTCAACTTTGTTCCCATGGAAGCAGTACATTCAGAAAGAAACAAAGGGGATCGATTGCATCTAAAAAGACCAAATGGTGAAGATAACAATGTGACTTCGTATACATTTATAAAAAAACCTGCCCTGGGATTCAAGGTTGTACGCATTGAAATATATGATGCCAAAGATTTCATGGACCGGGAAGACACCCTCTGCAAATGTAAAGCGGAGTTGTGTGCGCAGCATGTCGTAAAACATGTATTATTTGATGATATTTACAAATCCGCAAATGAATTAATTCAAAAAATTCAAAATAATTTAGAGAATTAAAGAAATAAATGCTTAGATATAAATTTTGTTTTATTTGTTAAAAGATTCACTACAATACCTTGATATGTAAGAATATAATTATTCTTATTATATTACCCATAAATAAATAAATATATTTCAATTCTCGATATGATAAGTTCTCATCATACATACTTTATAGAGTTGCTGCGTGCTGAGCGAGAGCAACTGATTCAGTATACCGTATGTTTAAATTAGTATCAATCAGAAACAGACACCAGTTTTCGAGAAGTAAACTGTTTCTAGTATTGTTAAGTTATAATAAAAATTGATTAATTATTTATCATTGAGTATTATGGAAGACTAGCTTCTGCCCGCGACTTCGTCCGCGTCACAGTTGATGTGTTATCCTACGGGTACGGTACATTTTCCCGGGATAAAAAGTAGCCTATGTGTTATTCCAGACTATAATCTATCTTTGTGCCAAATTTCATCCAGATCCATTCAGCCGTTTAAGCGTGAAAGAGTAACAAACATCCATACATCCATACATCCATACTTACAAACTTTCGCCTTTATAATAGTAGTAGGATTTATGAACATGTCCGTTCCGCAGTTCTCAAACAGATTTTTAGAGGATATTTTTTAGTAAGTATTTGAATGATCGAGACAAAAAGGATGAATGATTCAGTTCTAGAGAAAACGAAATCAGTTCTGTATATGTTGCTAAAAAACGGCTTGAATAGATCAAGTTATTAAAAGAACAACAATCAGTTCTCAAAAACTAAAAATCGCTTCTCGAGTAGTTAAAGTTGTGTGTATCTGAATCTCCGTATTTGAATGATCGAGACAAAAATGTTTGAATGATTCAGTTCTAGAGAAAACGAAATCAGTTCTGTAGATGTTGCTAAGAAAAGCGGTCTGAATAGATCAAGTTATTGAAAGAACGACAATCAGTTCTCAAAAACTCAAAATCACTTCTCGAGAAGTTAAAATTGGGGTATCTGGATCTCCTGTGATCCAGATAGCCCAATTTAACACTACTAACAGAACACTCTCTCGCTCGTCTAGTCAGGCGCTACTCTTGAAATTACTTTTAAGTAAAGCGCGCGCATTTTTAAACCTGCGTAGAGGCATCGAGTGCAGTCTAAAATGTCTAAAAAACAAGATTTATTTATTTGTGATATATTGTGATCGCGGATCGCGGGCCGTATCAAAATTACCCGAGGGCCGGATTCGGCCCGCGGGCCGTATCTTTGACATGACTGCCTTACACGTTTACGTGCAATTGAGACGGATAATTTGATAATAATAATTAAAAACTAGCATTTAAAATTATTGTCATGAACGAACTGTGGGATATCCCTTCAGCCAGATGCTTTAAAAGTCGGTACTAAAAAACATCTGGCTAAAGATATGATACGCGGTAAATGCTCGGCAATAACGAATAATGGTTTGAATGAAAACGAATAGAGTTTAATGAAGGTTCTAAGGATCTTGAACCACATGCGTCATCCGCATAATATTTTCCGTCCAGCCGAACTGTCGCCATTTTGATAGAACGGGCACCTGACAAAGTGTTTTCTCTCATACTTACACCAAGGAGAGTACCAGCAAAATAGCCACTATTAAACTAAGAAATTACATGTACACACAATCAATCATCGAGACGCAGACGAACTTTCTTTACCACTATGATCGATCTGCTGAACTAAATTGCTAAATTTGATTCCGCTTCGGGCGCGAAAATATTGCAAAGAGGAAGGAGTTGCGATGTGATTAGAACTTCTTGCTGGAACTGCCACCTGATGATAAGGGCTTTTAGGCCACTTCCATCTTTTTCCAAAGGTACAAAGTTAATTTTAGGTATCTTTTTGAAGGGGAATCGGAAAAATGACTGAAATTAAGTCAGTGATTAAATAAACAGTTTTACAGAACTAAACTTCTCTTCGTTATTCTTTTTTATTTTACTTCTTAGAATTCAAAACTTATACATCAACGAGATTTTGCAGCTTGACGTCACTTACAACTAGATAAACTTGTCTTAGTATCAGTTCTCATGCTTCTATGTTTTTTTCCTGTAGAGAAAACCTCATGGACTGCCTCCGTCAAGGGTAAAGGCGGAGGGGTGTGTCGGACTCCTGTGTCCATCTAGATACCTACTTTTGATTCAATCACGGGGGTCGCTCATTGCTTTCTTCCACCAAGTTCCACTCAATTAAATCTTCCCAAACATACACAACCATCCCAAAAACTCTATGTTGTGCTGCAAACCTTTGTAAGAAGGAATAGTCGCATTCAATTGGCCATGTCGATAACCTTTTAGAGGAAAATTTAATGTCCTTGCAATAAAAAAATGTTAGTGTTCCATGTTTTTATCACAATTGACAAGGTTGCCTTCATTGGGCAAATTGTTTACCGGCCCCGGAACGTTGCGAGTAAACAAATTTGGACACAACGGTACTTAAATCTGAATATTTGAATAACGTTTCCACAATATTTAGCGATTCATATTCCTAATAGATGGTTACTTATTATTTTCTCCCCGTGTTGCTGGAGACAATGTTGCTAGTAACACGTTCTGCGCAACACGAAAATATGTTACAGCAACATAAAACGTAACAAAATTGAACTTTCTCTTACCATGAATACGAGGTAATACAATGTAGTGTGTAAACACATCGTATGTAGACAGCCTTATTCATAGTGCTTCCTCAGCAATATTATTTGTAACTAACTTGATATTTTACACACAATAAATCGGACCTTCAAACCAAACACACGTATTATTTATCTTCATGTAACCCGCAACTACCAGAACACCACATGGCGACCCTGCCAGTACTAACAGTCCACATGCTACTTTAACCATCAAAACTACGGCAACAACTTTTAATCTTCTTTAATTTTTGGAACTGCCGCTTTGAATCAAATCAAAACTTCGTCTCATCAAGACTTTATACAATCTACAATTATCTTGCTGCAATTACTGGGACATCAAGATCATACTTTTATTGGAGCACCTAATCAGGAAAAATATAAGATGAACACCAGATAAATTATAAAACTACGTACTATGGGAACTACAAGAAGCAAAGAACAAGTAGTTATTGCACAAACTGCACTTGGGAGCAACGACGCAAAAGCGACGGCGGAACATCTTCAGACGAACAACATCCTTCTGACCATAATATGCGCCTGTATGCTGTTAGCGGTTCTCATCGGATTCTTTTACCTGTACAAGCGATGCCACGTGAACTGGATGCAGAAACAAATGAGGAGTGAAGCCTTGGAGCGAGTCCTGTCCCGTGTCAGCTACCGACGGCGCTGGGAGAACAGAGAGCGCGAGGAACCAGAAACCAAGGTGTAAGATTAACCAGCAAGTAAGTCGTAATCGATAACAACGCGCGTAGTTGTAATTTGTAACAAATAAATGTATAATTGAGTGAATTTAAAACTTTCTTGTTTTGTCTAATTTTGTGTAATGTTAAGAAACCTAGTTCCTACTTATTGAATTAGATTATGAGTTTAGAATTAAAATTATCTGAAATTTATAAGCAATTAAAACATTGTACGGATTCAATTTCTAAGTTAGGTCCTTCAAGAAGGATAGGCAGTAACTTTGAGAATAAGATTTCAGAAGCTAAGAGCTTGTATGAGTCATTTAAAAATATTTTGAGTACTTTGCCAGAAAACGTGTCTAAAGAATTATTATTTTTATGTTCATGTATAAACAAATGTTATGATAAAATTTTAAAATTTGAGTCGGAATTTAGTTTAAGTAGTAGTCAAAGTCAGTGTAGTGAAAATAAATTTGTAACAATGTCTGTGTCAGGTGAAAAGTTTAATTTAAAGACGGCTGTAAGCCTATTACCTAAAATGAACGGTGACGAAGAGGTGACTAGCGATCTAATCTCAGCGATTGAACTATATGAGTCAATGCTTTCTGATGGTGATAAGGCGACTTTAATAAATTTTGTGTTGAAAAGTCGATTAACAAGTGGAGCAAAAATGCGTTTAGCTACTTCTTATAGTACCATTGAGTTGCTATTAGAAGATATGCGAAAATATTTACTTACTCGTAAGTCAGATACTGCTTTACAGTCTAGATTACAAAAGGCTAGGCAAGGCGAAAAGTCAGTTACAGAGTTTGGTCAGGAAATAGAGAAGTTATTTGTAGAATTGACTATTTCTCAGGCTAATGGCGATGAAAAAGCTTATGACGTATTGCGTCCTCTCAACGAAAGGAATGCTATTAGATGTTTTTCCGAGGGTTTAAGAAGCCAAAAGCTAGGAACAATAATTTCGGCACGAAATTTGACCACATTAAAAGATGCAATTAGGGTAGCCGAAGATGAAACTAGCTCGACTTCGGACCATCAGACCGTCATGTCATTTAATCGACGCACTTTCCGTAATAATAATTTTGCCAATCGTGGATTCCGTGGTCGAAATTATTCAAGATATTTTCGAGGCGGTAGGCAACCACATGGCGCGCATCAAAATTTTGCTGCGCCAAGGAACACGTGGCGAGGCAGCCGTGGGGCTCAGGTCGCTCGCCGCGGAGCGTCAAGTTTCAGCGCAAGGCATGTTCGCGGAAATCGTGGCAATTATGCAAACCATTCTAATAATAGAAACTTAAATCATTTCACTGCAAATGAACAACAACAAAATCAATCAAATGTAGTAAATAATGGTATTGATCATTCTTCAGAACCTAATTTAGGAGCATTTTTTCGTACCTAATGTAGTTTTAACTTGCGATAGCATTAATTGGGTACATTTAAGTTTAAATAATATACAGTTAGAATTTTTAGTAGATACAGGGGCCTCTTTATCTTGTATTAATTATGAAATCTTAAATATAGTTCCGCTAGAGTTACATAAATGCGATTTAACTATCCATGGTATTGGTGGTAGTTTAAAAGCTATAGGATTTGTTTATTTGTCTCTAAAATCTAAGAATATGATTTTTAAACATAAGTTTTACGTTTTTAAGAATTTACCATGTAAGTCGATAGGAATATTGGGTCAAGATTTTATAAAACGGTACGGTGGCGTTATAGATTATGACTCAAATAGTTTATCTCTCAAAGTATCGGAGTGTAGAGTTACATTGCCGTTACATTTTTATAACTATAATTTAACTATCGCACCGCGATGCGAGGTTATCAAATATGTACCTACGCGAATTAATTATGACTGTGTAATTTATCCTAAGGAGATTTCTCCAGGTATTTTTTTGGCTAGTACAGTGGCTAGGCCAAAAAACGGTAAGATTCCCGTGAGAATTTTGAATACTACGGACAAGGAGGTAACCCTATGCTTGAATGAGTTTGAGCTCGATAAATTAGAAAATTACGAATTTTGTCATTTTGATAGACCAGATGTTAATGTAGAGAGAATTCGGTCATTATTTTCATTACTTAATGTAGGTTCATACTTAAACAAGGAGGAACAGTTGTCTATTGAACAAATCTGTGCCAAATACTCGGACATTTTTCATTTACCAGGCGATACGTTAAGCGTTACTAATGTTTATGAGCAGTCAATTCATTTAAAAGACAATGCTACGCCCGTTTATAGAAAACAGTACAGAATTCCGTTTATGCAGAAAGAGGAACTTAATAGGCAAATCGATGAAATGTTACGAGATGGAATTATAGAGAAAGCTAGCAGTGAGTGGTCCAGCCCTTTATTGCTAGTGCCTAAGAAGTTAGATAGGAGCGGTAAACGTCAATGGAGAGTAGTAATAGACTACAGACAATTAAATGAGAAGGTACAGGATGATAAATTTCCTCTCCCAAATATTACCGATATTTTAGAATCGTTATCAGGTGCTTTCTACTTCAGTCATTGTGATTTAAGTCGTAGTTATTTTCAATGTAATTTATCAAAAAACTCTAGAAAGTACACAGCATTTACTACCGATAAAGGACAATTTCAAATGTGTCGCTTACCGATGGGTTTAAAAATTAGCCCATCTGCATTCAGTAGGTTAATGACAGTTGCTATGTCGGGTCTAAATTACGATAAATGTATTATTTATTTAGATGATTTGATTATTTTTGGCAGAAATTTGGCAGAACATAATCAAAATCTCATGTCAGTTTTTGAAAGACTAAGAAAAGTAAAATTAAAATTAAACCCTTCTAAATGTGAATTTCTAAAGCGACAAATTCTTTACTTAGGACATGTAATATCATCGTCAGGTATTTTGCCTGACCCTGAAAAGATCCGAGTCATTGAAAGTTATCCGACACCGACATGCGCGGACGACGTCAAACGTTTTGTTGCATTTAGCAATTATTACAGAAAATTTATTCGAAACTTCGCAGCTATTGTTTTGCCACTAAACAAATTATGTAGAAAGAAGGTTCAATTTGAATGGACTACAGAATGTCAGTATGCTTTTGACACTCTTAAAAAGTTACTCTCTAGTCCACCTGTATTAGACTACCCAAATTTTTCAAAGCAAAATGAATTTATTTTACAAACAGACAGTTCTGGTTTTGCAATTGGCAGTGTGTTAAGTAATTCTAACGGAAAACCTGTCGCATTCGCTAGTAGAAGTTTAAATAAAGCCGAGTTAAATTATGCAACCATTGAAAAGGAACTTCTGGCGATAGTCTGGTCAATAAAATATTTTAGGCCATATCTTTATGGAAAGAAATTTGTAATTAGAACCGACCACAGGCCTTTACTTTACCTTTTTAATATGTCAAATCCATCAAGTCGTTTAACGAAATTTCGACTTTTATTGGAAGAATATGACTTTACAGTAGAGTATGTCAGAGGAAAGGAAAATGTAGTTGCTGATGCGCTATCTAGAATTATTTTGACTTCAGACGAGTTAAGACAAATGAATAATAAATTGGTTAATGTAATGACCAGAGCGCAATTTCGAAAAAATCAGCAATTAACTGATTTGACATCAAGCAGTACTAGTATTACTACTAAGACTTCGGATGACGATAGGTCTGATCAGCCTAAAGTCGCGGAAGTACTTAAAAAATGTGATTCGGATGTGGAATTAATTATTTTATCGGAAAAAGATCTGCGCAGATCACTAAAATTAGTAAAGAATGCAAATTCGTTAATCTTTTCAAAGAATAGGAATTTTGTATATTGTAAAAGTAAAAATAATTTATTTGCAAGCTCATCTTCTTTATCAGTAAACTCGCGAGACGATTTATTGAAAGAAATGGCATTACTTTGCAAAAAATTAAATATAGAGGAATTAATAATTATGAAAACGCGTAAAAACAAAGAGCTCATTGAAAGTATAGCTAAAT
Organism: Caradrina clavipalpis; assembly: GCA_932526535.1. Classification (NCBI taxonomy): domain Eukaryota; kingdom Metazoa; phylum Arthropoda; class Insecta; order Lepidoptera; family Noctuidae; genus Caradrina; species Caradrina clavipalpis. The sequence continues at coordinate 788,185 of OW052089.1, forward strand.
ATATTGCTGAAAATAAACCGAGTATTTTTCCTCGAGTATGTGTGGTAAAGGACGTTCAAAGAATTTATGATGACGACGATAAAAAAGTAATAATGAATGACTTCCATTTGTTACCTAGCAGTGGCCATGCAGGTATTAGGAGAATGATTAATAATATTAAAAAATATTATTATTGGTCATCATTGGAAAAAGATGTTAGGTGTTATGTCGAAAAGTGTGACAAGTGTCAAAAACAAAAATATACTAAAATTCACAAAGAACCATTAACAATTACATCCACAGCATCTTCATCGTTTGAGAAAGTTTTCTTAGATATCGTAGGTCCATTAGATAAAGATGATTTAGGTTACAATTATATTCTAACATTACAGTGCGAGCTCAGCAAATATGTTGAAGCATACCCTTTAAAAACTAAAACTACAACAGAAGTTGCAAAAAAATGTTGTTTCGCGGAAAATTTTATTTTACGTTATGGAATTCCTAAAGAACTTGCCAGTGATAGAGGTACAGAGTTCATTTCTAATGTAATGTCAGAATTATGCAAAATTTTAAACATCAAACAAACAATTGCTACTGCATATCATCATCAAAGTATTGGATCATTAGAAAACTCACATAAAGTGTTAGGAGCCTATTTACGAATACAAACAGACAATCATCCTTCAAGTTGGAGTTCTTGGTTACAGTATTGGTGTTTTTCATATAACACTACTGTACACTCAGAAACAAAATATACTCCTTACGAGTTAGTGTTTGGACAAGTGTGTAGACTTCCTAATAATTTATGTAATATTGTAGAACCATTGTATAACTTTGAAAACTATGTATCAGAATTTAAGTACAGATTACAAAAAGCTCAAAGAGATGCAAGAAATAATTTGATTGTAAGTAAAGAACGTAGAAAATTATACTATGATAAGTCAATTAATCCAATTGTTTACAAGTCAGGAGATGCACTATTGTTAAAAAATGAGATAGGAAATAAATTAGATATATTGTACTCCGGCCCATACATTGTAATAGAAGACCTTGCACCTAATGTTAAAATTAATATTAATGGAAAAGATGTCATAGTTCATAAGAATAGAACTAAATTGTATACGGAACCATAGTTAAGTTAATTTTAAGTTTGTATCAGTATAAAAAAAAAAAAACTTGTATTCAAATTTTTTTTTTTCAAAATAACAGGGATGATGTAGTGTGTAAACACATCGTATGTAGACAGCCTTATTCATAGTGCTTCCTCAGCAATATTATTTGTAACTAACTTGATATTTTACACACAATAAATCGGACCTTCAAACCAAACACACGTATTATTTATCTTCATGTAACCCGCAACTACCAGAACACCACAACAAAGCTTGTATTAATAAAACAAACGAAGACATGTAAAGCACAGAACTTTTACATTCAATATAATGTACTTAGAATTTAATGCAAGTAGACTAAAATGCGATGAAGTAGAAAACAAGTATCACGTTCAGCCCCAACTTAGTGAATAGATGTCTCCACCATTCAGCGCATATAGCAGTAATTACTAGGTATGTAGTCTCTACTTACAAAGTTCTTGTCTGCAAAATGTATGGCAGCCTTTATACTCCGTGGAAATGTTGGGCCAACACCACCACATGCACGCCAACGCTGATTGTAAAGAGATTTCATGTTGGCTTGTTGGCGCCAACATTGTCAAACGTGGTGTGGGATGACGCTTGGGATTGTTGGTCACTAGTGCAATGTTTGGACCTCTTTTGAATTGTTTTTTATTATGCCATTTTGGTCATGTTTTAGCTTTTAGGATATTAAAATAATTAAAATCATACCACTACCATACCGTTACTTAAAAATCTTTTAGTAAAGCGTTAACTCTGAAACATGATACAATTAGTGCTATGCAGAAATCGTCCTAACACGATCAAATAGTATTTTTATTTTTTAATCCAGACTTGGTCCCATTATAAAGTTGTTCATTTTAATGAGCATTTTACCTCTTAAAAGAACAGTAGAACCTAAATTAGACATAAGCCTTATAAAGCAGGTTACAGTAATCAAACTGTTAAAACACACAAATAAAGGCACAAGAAAATTCTGTTCACATTACTACAAACATTTGCAAATGCTTGATTGGAGCCAATGTTCGGCCAACAATCAGAAGCAGCATTAACGATAAGCGTGGAAGGCTGCTGCGAACATTTTCTTTCAACCGACTCTCGCCCCCAAAGTGGCATATTAATTAAAAGCACGTGGATGGTAATTAAAAATACAGAAGTATTGTGAAGCTTATTTCCCTGCGGTAGGGGAGAGTCGAGTTAATCGAGTGTGAAAAATCGTACTTACTGGAGATAGGAAAGGGAACGTCGGAGCATTTACGATAGTTGGTTTTTTTTGTTAGATTTTTTTTTGTTATGATTAGGAACAAATTGCAGTGGAGCATTGAATGGTGATGGTCTGGTGGAGGATTTGAAGAATAGATTTTTTTATGCCTTAGGGAAATAATCCTACTACTATTATAAAGGCGAAAGTTTGTATGTATGGATGTATGGATGGATGTTTGTTACTCTTTCACGCTTAAACGGCTGAATGGATCTGGATGAAATTTGGCACAAAGATAGATTATAGTCTGGAATAACACATAGGCTACTTTTTATCCCGGGAAAATGTACGGTACCCGTAGGATAACACATCAACTGTGACGCGGACGAAGTCGCGGGCAGAAGCTAGTCTAGAATATTTGTAAGAAGACCTCTGATTAGAACTCTGGTAAAAGAGATACAGTTGCTTCAAAATAAGAAAAATAAAGGCACCTAGTTAGATAGACATAGAAATTAGTTTAAATCAAATGATTAATCAGAGGGCCACTTCTATAATCTCAGTTTGAATCTGACAAAAATACCTCTAACTAACCTAAATTTTGGACAAGTTTTTGGCATTGAATTTGAATGTCGCTGAGATGAGATTGCGATTAGATTTTGAACGTTTATAATTACGGGTACTAGTCTTTAGGATTCGACTTAATTTGACCACTGAAACTCAATAAAGAATATGACAAACACAAAAACTTTATTTGTAGAACATAGATGAAACATAGATGCCAGTTTTGTTATTTAGTGACAGTCCTTTACATCACAGTGTTTCCATGATCGAAAAACAGTGTACCTTTCAAAAACAACAAAACGAAGCGAACTCGCTCTCCAATATCGAAATTCACGCAATAACAAATAGCAGTACATCGACAGTGAACATTCACGAATCACACAATATCGAATCACCGAGACACCGACTATCGAGTATTGAATTGGGACGGCATTTTCGATATCAAGTTACTTTACTCCAAATTTATTTTGGTAACCTACAAACTATTGGTTTGGCGTGACTTTAAAGCTGTGCATTGTTTTGTAAGACTTGCTTTGGTGCAGTTAATTAAAACGAATGAAAAGTGTAAATGGTTTTTTTTCCTGTATGGATACTGGAGTTGTATGTGGATGATGACAATGCTGTGGAATTTATTCGAAAGAATAACCGCGGCCCTGGAGCGCAAAGGGCGTTAGGAGGTATGCGGATGGGTTACAGCCAGTAAGAGTCTGATACTACCTTCCACTCCGCCCATAGCGGAAGAAGACAATTGATGATCTCCCATCCTTAAAAAAATAGAAGGAATGTAATCATGATTACGAACAACTTGTTCTATATAGCCAACTCTGACATATGGAAAATAAAATCACCTATTTCTTATTAAAATGTACTGCAACGCAAAACAAAATATATGAACCAGCTGAATATTTTCACGTTACCGGATTAATCTCATACCTGGGTCATACTCAGAAAAAGTGTACATTTGATATATTTTCTTGTCCCGCTACTTCAGATTTAAGTAAACATCTAATAGTATGACATGTTTTCTTTTCCCGCCCCTTGTTGGTATGTTAGTTTATTAATATGAAGATTTCTCTGGTATTTTAACTTTATTTATCATCAAAAGAAAAAAAAATTGAATATCAAAACATTGCTATAAATATCCTCATACATTTTTTTAGTGTCCCAATGACCATTACACATTTTCAGAGATGAATTGTTACGAATATTTATCGCTTTTCTTAACATTTACTGTGGCTATATTGTTCAAGTATCATCAAGTAACTAGATAAGACCAATTTTATTCGTAAAACATTTAAAGAAGAATTTATTTTAATTAAACAAATGTTGTCCCAAAATTATGAAGTTTCGTTACTCAGGGTTAGTAACACGTAATAAAATTTGAAACGCGATGATTTAAGGTGCTATAATTTGTTTTTCCTATTCTGGCAAAATTATTACTTATGTCAAAATCACTCTCACGGCAGCCATTATGTTTTCGCCATAGTCGTGAAGTCAAGACGTGTATCAAGTGAATATTTACAAAATAATACCTCAGGGTGATAAACGTCGATTTTTGTGACAAGTTTATTACATTTTTTGTTTTCTTAAAATGTTCTTTTCTTATTTTTTGTATTATCTTAACGAATACACTCAATGCTTGCAAGGTAAAACCGTGGTTTACGTAAAAATATTTTTAGAAGTTATAATTTCTCAGATTTTATTCTCATTTTCGTTATATTGCGTTACGTTACGAAACTGAGAAATTGTTAAGCTTAGTTCACAAAAGCGAGAAGTGCATAACTATAGTTACCGGCTCGTAAGTTGGCCAAAGATTATGGTAAACTCGCGCACGCACAATTTCGTTGCCAAACTAAAATTATAACGTTCCTTTATTATTTCTGGTATTTTTTATTGATCTTAATAAGACTGATAAGCCAAATATAATCACTTGTTTTATTCGCCTAATCCTTGTGTACCATACCTTATGACATCAGTTTCGTGACGGAGATTCTCAGTATCGTTACCTATCAGTTTAGTTACAAATTTAAAATGTACACTTTTTCTGAGTATGACCCACCTATGTAATTTATTTTTTTACATTCATAAATACTTTCACGCTCAGATGCGCAATAAATTAAAAACCAGCCTGTTATAAGTGTTTTTCATAAAAAAAAGATATCCAGCAGGGTGAAACATAAGTACCTTTACCATATCGATATCTAAGACCAGCACTCCCCTGCTAACCCCGCCACAATAACAAGCGCAACGTTAATAACAGCGTGCTTACCGGTGCGAGACCGCAACAAAGGAGCAGCATCGATACACTGTGAAACACCACTTACAGCAGTCGTTAATTCTCGCAGATAACAGTTAACTGGCCACGCTCATGAATCGGAACACAAATGATCCATCCGCTGAATTACTGGTCGGTTTTAAAGCTTAACTTGCTTGTATTGCGAGTTTGCAGGAGTCACAAATGGAAATATACAGGTGAATCAACTTGATATTTTATTTTTGCGATGTGTGATTAATTTTTGTTTGAATTTATTGGGTGAGTTGTAGTTGGTTGTTGTTTTACGCGAGCAGATGATGGAGAACTGGGACGTAATTTTGTAAAGACAATAAAATGAATAAAAAATATTATGCTCTGTTACAAAAATTACCTTATTGGGCCTATAAAACAGAGTGATGATTTTGGTGGGCCAATCCCTGGGGTTTCCTACAAAAATTAACAGGATATTAATGTAAGAAATTGATATGTTTTAAGCTTTTGTGATTCATCATCATCATTGCAGTGGACCGACGTACACTACTGGATATAGGCCGCCTCTAAAAATTGCCACAGTGTCCGGTCCCGCTACCCTCATCTAGCGATTTCACGTGATCTTTACCAAGTCGTTGGTCTGCTGTAATCACAGCCAACCAATCGGTTGTTGACAATTCAGGCAACCAACAACACACACATTGTCACATGATTTTTTAGTTCGAAGTGAAACTTATAAAACCTTCCTACTTACTTAAAGTAACAAAATTTACAATCTACAAACACCCAAAGTTACTTAAAAAAAAACAAAGTACAAAACCGAATAACAATCTCTCAAACTTAGTTTTCATTACAGTTCCCCTCAAGACGTGACCTTGCTGAACATAAAATAGGACGTAGTTACAGAAAGTCGTGAAACGGACCATTTGGAGCCGGCACACAGTGTTGAATGAAATATTGGAGCACTCGCTTCAACTGTGACCGTAGTCCTTTGACGAATTGAAAACAAGTTTTGTTGAGGTATCAAGTTATGAGAAATCATAAGTATGAAATCATTTTTTTTTCATGTCTTAACTTATGTAGCTTAAGGTAGAGCCACCCCCATGTTTTAGATTGTGGGTTTGATACCAGGCCAATGTGATGGATCAATGTGATGTTTTAATTCATATTCTACTTTATCAGTATTTGGACATCACTGGCATCGATGAAAGAAAACATCATTATGAAACCTGATAATTATGAATATAAGATTGAGATTGCCAATCCGCCTTGAGCAAGTTGTAGTCAAGTTAACATAAGTCCTAATAACACAAGGCGATACAATAGCTTTTTATCATCATCATATTGTCAGCCTAAGGACGTCCATGACTGCTGGACTTAGGCATCCCCATAGATCTCCAAAAGGACCGGTTGGAAGCTTTCTATTAGTGAAATAAATATTACAATCGTACCAGTGATTCCAAAAAATACCACTTACAAACAAACAAAGTTCACCTGTTTTCAATTAAAGTATACATAATTATGGACATTTAATTTATTTATTGATTTACTCTAGTGCATATTTGAATACAAAAATAAAATCATCTTATCACTTGCACCGAATAAAGTCGTATCGTATCGTTTTAAGTTTCAAAGTTTCGGAGTGGCCCCTCCCCTTAACTTTGCTTTGAATGTATAAATTAAAGATACATTTGAACTTCTTCCGGGATTTGATTGTTTCTTTATTACTGATGTCGTCGCCATGGTCTCTGTAAAGACTTTTTTATTTTATTTACTTTAACTTCGAGTTAAGTTTTTTTTGTTAACTAATAAGTCGTTAAGACTTTTATTGATACGTTGGATTGATTCATTTACTGTCTTTGAGTTGTTTTTATTAATGGAGAATGTAATTAATTTAATGTTAAAGAAATAAATCTGAACACTGAGTGATTGGCTGTTGCGCTGCGTGTCGCTGGTTTGATTCCCGCACGGAGCAACTATTTATCAAATAGTTGTTTGTTTTATAATTAGTTATTACTGGTCTGGCTGTTTGGTATATGACTTTATATGCTTATTTAGAAGCATATAAAGTTATCCATGTTCACAACCCAGTTACTGGGTAACAGGATACCTCTTGGTAAGACTGGTTGTCAGACTTCCTGGCTTCTAAATGTCGGTAACGACAAAGATTTATGAATGACAGTTATCAATCAATCAATTAACAATGTACAATGTACAACAATTAACAATCAAACAATTAACAATTACCTACATTACATAAAAAAAGCAATAACTTACTTCACTACTACATTTACTTCTTATTTTTCTACTTCTAACTTCTTCTTCTTTTGTTTTAGTCTTCTTACTAGTTCCTAAAACACGTACAATTTATAAACAAAACATTATTCAAGCTCACGTGCCATATTTATAATAAAAGTATATATTTTATATAAATAAATAAACATTCGGTGCGGGCAATATTCGATAAAAGCAATCTCGATACCATCGGATCCGACCACTAGAGTTTATGGCCGCTACAACTTAGGAGAGAAGATTTATAAGTCCTGACCCTACCTGAAATAAAAAGGATTTTTTGGGTAAAAAAAAATGGCCGCTCGATATATTTAGTAGGTGTCGGTCCGATAGTTTGCAATGAAAAGTTTTGCGGTTATGTGAGTATGTGGCGAGATGTTTTATAGGTACCTGAGGCGCCGTTCTGAGAACGATTTTGTTGTACTTGAGAAAGGTATTTCTCGAAATTATTGGTTTGTAGTTACAAACCTACCTTTGGCCTACTTGCTTCAAAATCTAACTGAGACTAACTTAGTTTAGATCCTAACACAAAGTTAAATTAATTAAATTGTCTATTTACACGGTAGAAGGAACATAGTAATGAAAACTTTTACCATACACCATGATACTGGACCCAAAGGAAATAAATTTTCCGTTGTATATTAAAGAAAGAAAATCAGCCATTCCATACATTTTGACCGTATAAGTCTGGGTAGGTTACACTTTTGTATGAACCTGCTGATTTTATTAAAGACTAGCTTTTGCCCGCGACTTCGTCCGCGTGGATTAATAGTTCCCGTTCCCGGGAGATTTCCGGGATGAAAACTATCCTATGTCCTTTCTCGGGTCCCAGACTATATCTGTACCAAATTTCATTGAAATCGGTTCAGTGGTTTAGGCGTGAAGAAGAGACAGACAGACAGAGTTACTTTCGCATTTATAATATTAGTAAGGAATAGTAAGGATTCAAGCAAGAATTTATACTTTGGGTTGTTTAGAATCATGAACTGAATGTATGGTCACACACCAAGAAATCAAAATTTAAAGCATTTATTTTAATTTAACCAGGCACAGCACATTAGTCAACCAATTTAAGCTACTTACCTATTCAAAAACGCAGATAACTCTCTATAAAAAAGAACAGGCAAGAACTATCAGCTCCACAACAACATGAATTAAACAGAAACCCAAATGAGCTGTCCACATAAGGTCTTGTTAATTACTAATAACATATCAACTTAATCACTTAACCTTTTGTCAGCCCCTGTTTGTTCTTGCTAAAATGTTTATGAACCCTGAAGGCAGGTACTTAAGATAGTAATTCCCGATACGGTACGAAAAGCTACCGTTTTACCGCAGAGGAGAGTGGAGGAGTGATAAAATCACGTTAATGGCAAACATAGGAGGTGACGGCGCCCATGGGCTTTCTATTGCGTTATGAATCAGCTGACGGTAACTGGAAGCCATTTTGGGTCAGATATGGGAACAATATGGGTGGGGGAACTGATCGGTTATTGTGGGAACGAAAAATAAAAGGGGAAAAAGAGAAAGGGGTTTTATGGAGCATTCAGAAAGTCGTTCGCATCGCTGTCAATGGGACAAGTGGCGCAATGGTTGGCAGCGTTGCATCATTGCAGATTATATAGCTGAGGAAAAGGTAAAAAGAATATAAAGAAAAATAAGGGACGGATTTTTGGTGTGGTTGGGTTGGGTGACGGGTCATAATCGGACAATTATTAATTGTAATTGTTTTTTATTTAAAAACTTAATAGTTTTTCTTTCTTCTTGCTCACTAAATACCAATATTTATTTATATAAACTTTATGCAACAATAAGTACAAACGCGAACTTTAATTGCCATGGGCATTCTCTGCCAGTCAACTAAAGGTGGTGAAAAGATGAGATAACATGGCATTTGCAGTTCAGAAAAAAAAATCTAAAAAATACCCAACCACAAAGAAGCTCAAGTATTATCCATACACATGCATACAAACAGAATCCTTTCATCCTCCCTTGATTTCTGCAAGATTTCCTTATCATTCCGCTTCCTGAAAAAATCTTTGAGTACCAGGAAATAATGAGTGAAAATCACGGCTTCATTACAACGGAGGGACCTCTCCCTCTCCGCTCCGATTACCATAGCAAAGGAGGTTTTAGTCACGAAAAGAAAAAAAAAATCTAAACAATTCAAAACCTTCGGCACAAAAGGAAACGCAATCATTTTATTCTGGAGAGCGAAAAAAATTAAAAAAAAAACTTAGCGAGGAAAAATGCTAATTCTTTGTAAGAATCATATTAAGAGGAAGTGTGGAAGAAAGAGATTTTTTTTTTCTGTTTATTTTAACTAGGTAATGTTGTCCTACATTTTTTGGTTTCACAAATTAAATATTGTAAAACATCTGTAAAAACAGATAGTATATTTTGGCGCTGAAAACTTCATTAATTTTCCATTAAACATTAAATACTTAATCAATGTGACAGCACTTTAAGTTGGATTATTTTATTTAGATAGTTTACTTCGAAATATTCTGTGTTAGAAAATCTTAGTTCTGTAATATTAATTGAATTTTAGATCTTATGATTAAAAGCAGATGAAGTTATTACAAAGGAATAGAATTTAGTAATTTATGTTCACTACATTAAATAAATAGAAGTTTTAATAGAAATGACCACAAAACCTCATTCATTAAACGTAATCTTTCAGTTATTGTGGACTTAACTGTATTTTATTACATTTCTGTAATTTTGTTAGATAGCTCATATTCTTAAATAATTAAATTATTCTTCTATAAAAAACAATAGTTACAGGATAATAATCGTAGCAAGCTACGGCGTAGCACACGAAGCGACGGCGTAGCAGCGTAACGACGACAAAGCAGTATTATCAAAATAGTATTAAAAATCCTTTTAATGGTAATCAAAGGTAATAATTTAAAGACATATTAAACAAAAGTGTGCTAAAATACTCTTCAATTTTCAACAAGAAATTGAATGAGAGACGAGACTAAAACCAGACAAAAAGATACTTAGAAACGAAAAGATTTAATGTTTCAAAATCTCAAAGTGAAACATTAGATTAAAACTTAATATCCCATTGACCTGTAAGCCAGTTAGTTAATTTTTTAATCTACGGTACACGATCTTCGTGAAAAACATTATTTTGTCTACCAACCATGACGCTTGCGGACGCTGCCCGCATACAAATTAGATGCCAAAATCTTAAAGTACACCTTCACGGTAATTTGAACTTTATAGTATAAAAATGAAGGTTTGATTTTCTTGTGGTGGTGTTTTTCTATCTGAAGGGAGTCATCATCGTTAAAAGCTAATCGTGTACAAGTTCTCATTATGCTAAACAGGAGACGTCTTCATTAGGAACTCGCCGCTTCGTAACCGAAAGAATTACGCACTTTTTAGGGTTCTGTGGTGGCTACGAAAAATAATGTGACTTTGTAACTAAGGCTTCGATATCTATCGTAAAATTCTGCCCCTGTAATGGTAAGTGGCAGTCGGTGGTTCATTGTCCAAACTGTTTTATGGCAAGTCAAGACGGAAGAACAACAATTAAGAAAGAAAAAACCAGATATATAAGGAAAACATTAATTTTATATATAAACTCACGGTGATGTGACGCGGAGGCGTTTTCGGTTACTGCTCCACTCTCGATGGTCGTAGCGTGATGTTCATAACGTATAAATTTTCGTCTTGAATCACTCTCTCTATTGATATACCGCATTAAAGTCCGTTGCGTAGATTAAAAGATTTAAACGTACAGACGGCGGGAAGCGACTTTGTTTATACTATGAAAATATACCATAATTATTTAAAATAAAAAATATTTTTTTGAAAAGTTACAAAATAAATAGCAAAAATCTAATCACAGATAATCATCATTATCTACGGAACCACCAATACAACAGCAACGCTCACTTGCTCCGTTTTTCATAATATATTTTTCTAATATATTCCCTGCTGGACCCGATCGCCCGCCCTAACGGCCAATTACCAAAGATTTTATAAATCTTATTTTTTTGGGTACGGAATGAAAATGGCCGTTGTTAACATTGTTAACGAGGGTGATTTGGTCCCCGATTTTGGTTATTAGTCAACAGTTAGGAATATTACAAGGTTGTTTTACGTAAAAGGTTGGCAACCCCGCAAATACAAAAAGTTCATGATACGACCTTCGCAGCGGTTGAACTCGATGTCACACCCACCCTAAAATGGTGCAGTGTTGTTTACTTTACATTATTAGTCACGCTGTGTACACTTATTTTTATAGGATACAGCCTCAACCTGAAGGACATAGTATTTAACTCTGTATTACAGTGTGACTGTTGAGCGTGGGGTCCTGGGTTCGATACCCAGATCGTGCAAAACGTGTTATTTGTTTTTTCCCAGTAACAGCCCGAAGTTTGGAAGTTGGTGATGTGACACCCTCGTGACTCGAAAAGTACGTAAAGCCGTTGGTCCTACGAATGATTTTTCCCTGGTTGTGTTGGATTGCCGTCCCATCGGAAAGGGACAGCTAGGCAAGAGAGAGTTAAATAAATAAATAACCACACGTGGGTTTTTTAGTCAAAGTCAAAGCATTTATTTCAATTTGACCATTTACGTGTTCTTTTGAATTATCAAAGGGTAGATTAGTTAGTTATTAGTTACTCATTCCAAAACGTAGGTAGGCCTGTATGGAGAAGAACGAGCATTAACTCCACGGACGCTATGACATTTTTTTTATGGCAGTTAAGCAATACTTACCCCAACTGACAGCCCCCATATAAGCGGGTCCGGCACATTCGGTTCGGCATTTTCAATATAACATTATCAAATATTGTATTTGAATTCCGAACCGAATATACCGACCCGCTTATGTATAAAGAGACTATCATACCATAGTTGGCCACTACTCCAGTTCCAAAAACAAAAGAACTCGCTTCCCAACTGTTTACAAAATATTTTGTCGCCGATACTATTTCTGGTTAAAAGTACACTGAACAAGAAAATCGAACTAAATAAAAGTGCTATCTCAGCACATTTGTTTGTACTTTGTTTTCCTAAAAAAAGGAAAAACTTTTCCTTTTTATCACAAAAACAAAACAATAACAGTCTCTATTATACGGGACAGAATTTTATTTGATTGCTGTACTTTTCTTGCTGTGATTGCAAATAGCGCGCACGTGATCGCAAAGCGAATGGCATAGACTGAGGGCTTTAGTTACTGTGAACTCTGTAGTGACTTCATTTGCATGTTTTATACTAGCTTTGACATCTGTGAAAGGAATTGGAAAGCTTTTTTGTTGGTTGGTTAATAGTTTTTGCCCAGTGGTTAAGGTGCCCGTTGTTCGTTGTAGGTTCAAAATTGGACAAGTACCAATGTGGCTACCATTGAAATTGTGTACTTTCTTAGTTCATTTTTTATATCACTGACATTGGTGAAGGAAATCACTATTGCCATTAACCGGGCACAAATCCTAACTCTGAGCTGCTAATGAGAATTTAACAGAAAAACCCAATATGACTTTTTGCTCGACCTGGGAATCGAACCTAAGACCTCTAGCGTAGCAGTCGCGCGTAGTATCTTTATTATTATATCTAATTATTGCTTTATATTCACCTTCATTGTTTTCATATAAAAAAGTAACAACAATATTATAAAACCAGCAATTTGTAAAAACCTAATTAATAATAGTGTCCGTGGAGTTTCTTGCTTGTTCTTCTCCATAGAGGCCTACCTATATATAATAATATACTGAACTAGATTCCGATTCAGACCAAACCAGATCAACATAATATGAAATAGGAAATCTTAGATTGGTCCTTGCCCGTGCCCGGTTACGCACCCACAACCTACAGTAAAGAGGCGGGCTAAAATGTAAAAAGACCTTTTTTTTTTTTTTTTTTTTTATAGACGGGAAATCATCAAATAACTTCCCCCGCCCTGGGCGGGGCGGGAGGGAGTGTCAGACTTTTACTGACTAAAACCCGTCTATGTTCCTTCATGTGCCCTTTGCGTTCCGGGGGCGCGGTATCTCTTTCGAACAACCCGCAGCCCCGGCAGGCATCGGCCCTCAGTGGCCCCATCCAATTTTGCTGACATCTCTTTGAGGCGCGCGTGGAACACGAACGCGCCGTCGACACGGTCTGTCGCTAGTGAACGTACGGACGGTGAGCTACCCATTGCTCACCGTCCACAGACCCGCGTCTACGGTGGCCGGGAGTCGTCACGTGGCTCCCGACGCCCGGATCGTCTACCGCGGCGGCCGCTGGGACGGGGGACCCTCCTTTCCCTCTCCCGTCCCGCCGCCTCCTTCTCTAGCATTACAGCTTCGCAGAAGGAGGCGACTGCTTCCCATTCCCCCTCGCTCCGGACCATGGCCTGGACCAGTGCCGGACGCGAGAGGGCGCCGCCGCCGATGGCCGCCTCGAGGACTCGGCGGTGCTCAGCCCAAGCAGGGCACACCGCCAAAGTATGCTCCACCGTGTCCTCGGGGCGATCCTCACAATGGTGACACCCGGGCGATTCCTCCCGCCCGATGAGGTGCAGGAACCTCCCGAAACATCCGTGTCCGGTGAGGACCTGCGTCAGGCGGTAGGTGAGGGCGCCGTGGCGCCGCTCCAGCCACTCCTCAAAGAGGGGTCTTACCGCCTCAATCGAGGCGAGCCCTGCACGAGGTTGCGACAGTCGTTCTCTCCATGTCGCCATGAGATCGAGCCGGAGTTCCGTCCGCAGGGCGGCAATTTGCCGCGGCAGCGGAGTTTCGCCCCGGCCCAGTGCCTCCGCGCGCCACTCGTGTAGGCGCGCGAGGACCAGCGCCTCCAGATCCCATGGCGGCAATCCGGCAAGGAGGCTCGCTGCCTCGCCGGAGATCGTGCGGTATCCGCGGATGACCCTTATGGCGATCACCCGCTGGGACGCGTTCAGGTAGTGGGCGGCAAGCCGCTTCAAGCCCCGCGCCCACACCGGGGCCCCGTAAAGGGCCATCGAACGCACGACCCCGGCGTAGAGCCTCCGGCAGGAGGCGTTTGGCCCCCTCAAATTGGGCAAGAGCCGCTTAACAGCGGCCGACGCCCGTGCCAACTTGGGAGCCAAACGTCGGAAATGTTCCACGAAGTTCCATCGGCTGTCGAGGACAAGTCCCAGGTACTTCATCGTCGACCCGACGCCGACGGAAACCCCTCCTACCGTTATTTGGGATCCCGAAGGTGGCGCGTTCCGAAGCCCATGAAAGCACAGGACTTCGGACTTGTGCAAGGCCACCTCGAGACCCAATTGCCGGATCCTCTCGACGACTATCGCAACCCCGCGTGTCATAAGGTCGGCCGCCGCCTCGTGCGACCACCCCTGCGCCAGGACCAACGTGTCGTCTGCGTAGCAAACTACGCTGGCGCCCTCGGGGAGGTCAGCACGTAGCACCCAGTCGTAGCCGATGTTCCACAGGAGCGGTCCTAACACCGATCCCTGCGGAACACCGCACGACATCTCTCGCCGGTTCCATTCACCATTTCGACCAGGGTAGATCACGGCTCTATCACACAGATAGGCCCCGACCACCCGACGGAGGTAGTTCGGCACCCGGTGGTACCGGAGTGCCTCCCTAATGCAGGACCAGGGCAGGGAGTTAAACGCGTTGGCGATGTCCAGCGACACCGCCAGCACAACCCTGCCCCGGGACACAGCATCCCCCGCCGAGAGAGCTCTCACGCGCATGATGGCATCCACCGTAGAGCGCCCCCTGCGGAAGCCGAACTGGCAGTCCGCAAGGTCCGGCCCCATCCCAGACAGGTGCCCGACGAGGCGGCCCGCAATCACTCTTTCAAAGAGCTTGCCCACCTCGTCGAGCAGCACGATGGGCCGGTATGCGGACGGTGAGTCCGCAGGGCGCCCAGGCTTCTGAATGAGGACCAGCTTCCCCGTCTTCCAACGAAGTGGGAACCGGCCCCTCTCCAAACATGCGCTTAGGAGCCCCTCCAATCGGGGCCCTAGAGCCTCTGAGGCCAGGACCCAGGCTTTCCCAGGCAAGCCGTCGGGTCCCGGGGCGGTATTTTTGCCTTTCAGCTTACGTACCGCCACCCTCAGGTCTACCCCAGTCACCTCTGGTGTGTCGTCGTCGGTGTGGTCCGCTTCCGGCATCGCAGGCGGCGGAGCCATGGGCGGGGGAGGATGTTCTCCCCGCGAGGGGAACAGAGCGCTCACCACGTCCTCAACGAGCTCCGGCCGGAGACTCTGCGTCAGCGGGGGGGCCCAGGTGCGGATCTTGTTCCGCACCGTCTTGTAAGGGCGCCCCCACGGATCCGCGTTCAGAGTCCCCAGCAACTCCTCGCGGGCCTGAGATTTGGCCCGCGAAATGGCCTCGTTGAGGGCGGTCTTCGCCTCTCTGTACCCCTCGTACAGCTCCGCCTCAATGGCCGCCGCATTCGGTGGCCGAATGCGGAGCCTGCGATGATGGGCGTACGGGTGTCGCGCAGCGACGCATGCCTCCCGCAGCGCCGAAATCTCTTGCGACCACCAGTACACCTGCCGGCGGGCGCCGCCTTGCGGGACTCGGGGCATTGCCACGTCACAAATCTCGGACATGGCCCCCTGGAACCACTCCACCTCACTGTCTATGTCGGCAGGCCTGTCCGGTGATGACACCCAGGCCTGCACGATCGAGGCTTCCAGGAGGAGCTCCCGGTCCAACTGCTTCAGCGCCCAACGCGGACCACTCGGGGCCTGCACGACCGGCGCGCTGGAGTCCGGGGCGGAGACGTCAAACCGGATGTACCGGTGATCGGAGTAGGTCTCCACCCCCTCCACAACGCGCCAGTCAAGAACCCGCGGCGACAGAGCGGGGCTGGCGAACGAGATGTCCACCACCGATTCGCCCCGCATCCGCACGCACGTGGGTACAGAACCCCGATTCAGGATGACTAGACCCTTCTCCAGGGTCCAGTCCTCCAGCATCCTCCCCCGCACATCCGTGCAGCGAGAACCCCAAGCCAAGTTTTTGGCATTGAAGTCCCCGAGCACTAGCACGGGGAGGGAATGGCTTCCGACGACGACACTCAACTCCATGAGGGAGTTGTGGAACTCGGCGAGAGTTCGGTTCGGGGAGAAGTAGCAACCAACTACAACGATCCCCCCGAACCGGGCTGCTACGCACCCCTGTCCTTTCTTGACTCCCTCAAGGGACGGGGTGCCGGCGGCGGCCGACGCAATTATGGCCACTGAGCCGCTAAGGTCCTCCACCCAGGTTTCTCTGGGCGGGACAAAGTACGGCTCAGCGACCACGGCGATGTGTATCGACCACTGCGCCATGCTCTGGAGCAACAGATCCTGAGCGGCGACGCAGTGGTTGATGTTCGCCTGTAGGAGGCGCAATGGTGCCGTTATTGGCAGTCCATTGCACCCCCCTGAATAGCCGTTGCGGCGACGGCTGGCGCGGACTCAGCGGCGGCTGCGGTTGCGGCCACGGCGACAGCAGCGGCGGCGGCGGTGACAGCGGCGGCGGCGCGGGGCCTTCCCCCGGCTTTGGCGGGCACGGCGCAGGCCTTACCCCCAGCCCGGTGATCGGCCGGCTTGCTAGCCCCCGCACATGCGTCGCAGTGCGGCGGGGCATCGCAAGTCGCGGCCTTGTGACCGGGCTTGCCGCAGCGGAAGCACAAGCCGCTGCGGTCGACCTCTGAGGCGCATCGGCATGCCACGTGATTTCCCACGTGGCAGCGGAAGCACCTCATGGGCCTGGGCTCCAGCAGTCTGACCTGCGCCGATACCCAGCCCACCAACAGCCTACGGCCCCCAACAATAGCCTTGGCCGCCGCCACTGGGCAGCTGACTGTCACAGCCCGCATGCCCGAGTGCTCCGGACGGATGGTGCCTGCCCTGACCTGTTCGGCAGGGCATCCACCCGTCCTGGCGACGGCGGCCACCACCTCCTCCGCGGTGACCGAGTCATCTAGGCCAAGGATGCGCAGGTCTGCGCATCTGACGGGCCTGGAGACTCGGGCCTCGTCCGCGTCTAGGGACGCTCTCAGCCTTTCGGCTAGAGCGTCTGCAGACGGGCCGCTGGTGGCACCGGGGACCTCCAACATCCTGGCCCCCGTAGCCGTCACCCGGAGCCGGAGCCCTCCGGTGATGCCGAGCTCCGCGAGGTTCACCGCCGCCCTAGCTTTGCCGAGGACCTGCCCGTACGACACGCCCCGCTTCTCCGCCTCCGGCTGCAGTGTAATTACCACAGCCGCGGATTTCGGGGCGCGGAGCTTAGCCTCGGCAGCTCGCTGCCTGCGCCGCCGCCGTTCCTCTGTCCTCCTGGAGGCCGCCCTGGCCGCTCCGGCCGCCTTCCGCCCCTTCTCCTTCGCTCCGGCCACTTGCCATTCGGCTTCTGCCGGAGGATTGGGATTAGAGGGCGGGGGGGGCGGGGGCGGCTGCGACGCCGCCTTGCCCCTCGAGGACACCGCCTTTTGCACCGGCGCCGGTTTAGCCGGAGCCGGTTTCAATGGATGGGATGTAAAAAGACCTAAGCTTAACTTAAATCCAAGACTTTATATTGACCTCAAACGAGACGTTTATTTGAACTGTGACAAATCATTTTTCATTATTATCTAGAATATTTTGACCCAGACTTTAAGAAAATACTTTTATGAGAGAAAGAACTAAAGTGCCTATTACTTAGTCCTTGAATAAAAGTATTTACGTAAATAAACGCAAGTGGTCTGGTGGTAACGATGTTATGAATGGCGACTGTACATTTTGTGGTATTTTTGTATAAGTGACATAAAACAGAAATTCATAATAAATATATACCTATGTCCTTTTATTCTATCTGTTTTTTTACAAAGTGGTTCTGTGTTTGATTAATAGAAGAAGATAAATAAGGGAATAATATTCGGTCGTGTTTATTTTGCTTGAATGAATAACACTAATGGTCTTAGATTCCAGTGTCGCCAAATCTGCGTCATTTTGCCAAGGACGTCAAAATAACAAGTGATAATCAATATTTATAATGAATGCTAAATACTGCTACACTCAGAGTAGACACTTAATAGGTACCTAATAATCGACCAACTTTGGACCAGGGGGCAATGTACTACTTTTAGGAACGATCGCAATTTAATCTTGGTTTTAATTTAAAAAATACCTCTAATTTGAATTTATATTGATTTTCAGTGAAATGTGTTTGTGACCAGACTTAGAACGTTTTTTATTAGTAGAATTAGCCTTCTAAATATCTAGAGCTATTTAAGAAGCTATGTACCAAATAGAAAAAAGGAATCGATCAGAATTATTATAAAAGCAATCTTACGTGTTGCCACAATTTTTAAATGGGAAACTTTGGATCGATGGATGTTTGTTACTTAATCCCGCGAGCGTCTGAAAGAATCTAAATGAAATTTGGTAGTTAGAATGTAGTATGGAATAGCACATATATATATAACTATATACCTATATATTATATTTATATTATGAAATAATATATCAACTTTGACGTGAACGAAGTCGCGACCAAAAACGAGTTCTGAATACTCAGTAACAATAACCAATTCCCAGAAATCGTGGAGCACGCGTCAGTTATAGTGAATATACATAGGAAAACATCCAGTTGTAATGTCACACGGCGCAGGTTCGGCCTCATAAAATACGTTTTTACGACAAATTACCGAGGTAACGCGATTTGGAAACGCGACAGACGTTTTTCGCGACAATAATCTTGTACGTGTGACTTCGACATTTTCTTGTGTTTTTGTCTGTTTATTTCATTTTCTTGGATTGTTTCTTTTTCGTAATACAATTATTTGTGTGGGGTTAACTTCTTAATAAGGCGTATTTTTGGTCTTTATTAGCTGTAGGGTTGGTATTACGCTTGATGACAATGAATATGTACTCGTGCAATTCTTAATAATAGGTTACTACAAACTTACGTTTTTAAATGTTGGCACTTAATATTTTTTGTTTAAACGCATTAATATCTGAAACTATTAGTTAGATCATAAGAAATATTGTAAATGATAGCCGGATTCATGAGATTATTGGCTAATAAATATCACGCTACAACCCACGGAATAACCAGACAGGTAGCTTAACCTGGGTGTAAAAAATACCACTCAGGCGAAATCACGGGCAAAAGTCAGTATGTCCAATAAATTGCTATATTACATCTATACACATGGACACAGCTACATAATAGTGGACACACAATGTCGAATCTAGAAAACATTGCCCCATTCCTACCCATTTCATCTCGTATGAGTAACTAGTCAACCCTATGACGGCGCTCCTTAAAACACAATCATGGATGTCGTGTATAGAAGCCATAAAGATAAAAATGCTGATGAATTAGGGCAGGTTAAATGATGCTTGTTGATTAATACTGACAGCCCTGCCCATGGTTAATGGAGCGTGTATACAATGGGCCAGGTTGGCGCATTATACAGTTAGTTTTCACAATTTTCATAGTTTGAGGTTGCAAGTGATGGTTGTGTATTGAATCTTGAGTTCGATACTCTCTGGTTGGACCAAGTGTTACTGGGTTTTTTCTCAGTGGCAGCGAGGAATTTTGAAGTTGGTGGTGTGACACCCCGTGAATCGGAAACTCATAATTTTATGCAATAGTTGTTTTCAAATTGATAAAATATTGAAACAATGATAAAACACAATCGAGTTCTGAAATCTATAGAAACCATGTCAATGTGCTTTTAACTCTATGACGTAGTTATAACAGTTTAAAATTCTATGAAAACGAATTCACGAAAAACTTTTAAAACAACGTTCAGTAATGCATTTGCAAAAACACTGAAAATAAATTAACGGTGACGTTAAAATAGTAATTTGCATATCGCTTATTCAATGGGCGTTTAAAACTGCGGCTTTTTCTATTTGTCCGTCATTCATGTTATCAGTGACAAGTTTAAATAAAACATTGTGGCACTAAAGGCCCCTTTAGACGATGCACGTCAGCAGTTTTGCAAGAATAAATAAAAAAATATTTTAAGATTTGATTCTTTTTTTTTATTTAAACATTTGATCCTTTATTTAGAAGAGAAAATCCATAATAATGTATTTACAAGTAGTCGTACATTTAGATGTCAGTTAGACTGGACAACGATCAGAACATAGTTACAAGACTAGGCAGATGATGACAACCAAAAATATTGTACTAGTAAAAAAAGGTAGTCTATAATTTTTTTTTCCTGATAATTAAGCTCAATTTTAATAATAAACCACAACAACCATTCCAGTTAATTCACCATAACTGCATAATAGCAACAAAACGCAATGCAAATTCCACCATCATCAAAACGCCAATAAAGCAAACTGTACCAAAAATAAATACAAACATTGCACCTAAAACGCTAAATTAACACATCACAATAAAACAAACTGCACATCAGAGAATAATCAAAACATCAAACCGGTAAATACACATCAGCAGTTTCAAATTGCAGAGTTTACTATTTAGCACACTTCAACTAAAATGCAGGTATAAGCTACATCAATTATCGCGAGCTTTGCAGACTGCAGACTGCAGAGTGTAGACTGTGACATGTCACACTAACAGTTGGTACACGTTTAGTTATTAAAATGGTAATTACAGCACACGTTGTTTGAGCCCTAATGTGGGGAGGTCTGACGGCATGTCTACAGTTTAATATGCTCGGTTTACGAACGCGATGATTTAGGTGCTTCACGTCAAGTAATCTTGCAAGTTTATTAGTAGTTGTTGCTTTAATTAGGTGGTTAGCTTCTTCGAAAACAGTGTGAATTAGACGCGTTGTATCGTGAATTATGATACAGGATTTCCCTTAGATTATGAATATTAATTAGGAAGTTAGTTATGTTTATTTAGCAGGTGAATTCTAAACAAATCTATGTTTCCGATTGTTTATTTAAGTTAATTACAGTGATACTATAGTGTAAATAAAGTTGATGGCAAAATGAGCCATATTATTAAAAAAACTGCCTCATTAGCCTAGTGGTCCTAAGCCTTGGGTTCGATTCTTAGGTCGAGCTAATAGTTATTCAGTATCTATGAAATTCTAAGTAGCAGCTCGGAGTTAGGACTTGTGTGTAATGGCAATAGACTCGCCCCTTTTATATATAATGAGATGAGATATATGCAACACACTATATTTCAGTTAGCAACACCAAAGTTTAGCTAATACACGTAGTGACACGCAAAACTTAGAGTTGCCAGTGTCGTCGCTACTCAACTAAAACAATCTGCAAACGATGCTAAGCCACTTAGATACTCGTATAGCTTCCAGCTTGAATATTTACACATTATGTATTAGCTAGTTTCTACCCGTGATTTTATACGTCAAAGTTGATATGTAAAAATGAATAATAATGTAATCAGGCTAGAGTACGCAACTAAAAATATCGTTCACATGTGTGTGCGCTTAATATACGGAAGTGTTACACCACCAAATTCCAAACTCGTACATTTTCGAATCGTAAATTTTTCCGAAATAAAAAGACAATAATGTATCTCTGTGCTAAATTTCATCCAGATCCGTTTTGAGTAACAAAACGTATCCCTCCATCGTATCCATCCATCCTCTCAAACTTTCGTTTTATGATATTATTAGTGGTGATTACTAGGATAGGATATAGGAAGTAGGATAGGATATATAAAAATCAAAATTCAGTTTTTAGCAAACTTCAGACTGATTATCCATTGAATTATTTACAATAATTTATATAACTCTAAAATCGCTAAGCTCTTGTCTTCTCTGTATGAGAAGAAGCTTTTGCCCCGCAATAGGACTGGAATAATAACATTTCAATTATTCTCACATTTATAAAATTTTAAAGGGATTTTCTCCTGAATGATTGCAACTTTGAGATGTAATGTAATTCTCCAGACCGATTCCGGCCACGGCGGCTAATCTTAATGCAGACTAGCCACGTACGCAGGAGATATTATAGTGCACAAGTGTGTGCGCAAACACAGGTGCACTCCCTCTTCCATAACTCTCATAGCCCGATGGGACGGCAATCCGACACGACAGGAGAGAGGTCAGGCGCAGGACCAACGGCTTTACGTGCTTTTCGAGGCACGGGGGTGTCAGACCACCAACAACAACACAAAGAGAAATTCTTAATGGAAAAACCCAATAACACTTTTGCCCGACCTGGGAATCGAACCTGGGAGGTTTTAAAGTAATATGGGGATTAGAATATAATATTCGTAACATCTTTTCATTTTAATCAATCCTTTAGGAGGGAATTACTTTCAAATGACGCTGAGTGTTGGTATACATTTTTATGTTAATGACTGTTCGTACATTTTTAGTTATTGAATACAAGAGATTTAGTCAAAAATACTTTGTAATAATGCCAGAAATACAAGATAGAGGTCACCAGTTAATACTTTCCCGATCACATCGGAGTGAACTTTAAATTATTATTTCAGCGTAATGGAATTCACAGTTCATTTGTGGCGATAAGGCGTGTGTTCATATGTGGGTGGCCGCAGATAATAATATAAACATACTGGGATTTATTGGAAAATTAATTTAAATTCACATCAAAAATAGTAGTGGTTTTTCTTTCATTCATTCATGATTTGAGGGAAAATACTGACTGTTAATTATGTTTGTGCTTTGAGTCTTTATTCATCAATCTCAATTTTATTTATGAACTAGCTGTTGCCCGCGGCTTCGCTCACGTCAGCCTAACTGTTACTTAACCAATTAAGGATTGAATACTATGTCTTCATAGTCTTCCAACTGTCAAATGGTTTCTAAGGTTAATAATAGTTACGACTCTGGGTTTTAGAAATTAGTCAGTAGACGCCCGGAGTCTGATTTTTTGTCCGGTTGGTAATGAGCTTGCGCCATACCTGGGATTAAAACATATTTATGCGGAGGGAATATGATATGGCTTTACTATTCCTTTCGAAAATACTGTGATGTGGTGTCAAAATTTACTTATGTACATATTTTAATTTTCTCTAACCGTTGAAAAGCATTTTTAATGGGTTCTGCTTTAACACTTACATCGTAGCTTCGATCTGTCTAGTATCAAAACCGTAGAAATGAATCTTGTAATCAGAGCAACTGCCAACTAAATCTGAACTTCGTGTTACAACCAAGTTAATATAATTATGTTGTTGGGAAAAAGTATGGGCAAAAAACAGTAAGCATATGACTTATTAAAAGGCTAAGCAAAGTTTTACCTGTCAAATTACCTTTCATCTATTGCAGAATGACGGTAATAGGTAACCTTCATTTTCATTTTGAAGTTCATTTTTAAGCATGCAGAATATGGTCTGTTGACAGTACCTACCTATTAGAAGAAATTCTGCATGCGATGCATGATTAATGATTGATGCATGATTCTACATGTATCGTGAAAGCTTGAACTCTGAGAGATATTTTTATATAGGTACGTATAGGTTTAATTAATTTTGGTCCTGTTGTAGCTAATTTATTTCTGTTTAGCTATTGGAATAGAAGTATGCTTTTTTGGTAGCGTAGCGCAGCCTAGACATTATAGTATTGCACACATAACGTTTGCAGATAAATCGTACGACACTTGTATTAAGTGTCGAGGTTGGTAGGCCCACGGTGCGGTGATACTTCTTTTTTAATGATGAAAAATCGTCATAATTATGAGTTTTTCCGTTCTGGCGGAAGGGAATGTCAGACTCTTACTGACTAAAATCCATCCGTTTTCTCCTAATGCCCATCGCGTTCCAGAGCCGCGGTGAGTCTTTCGAACAAATTCCGCAACCGTGGCAGGCACTGGCCCTAGCGGGCCCCGTCTTCTGTACTGATATCTCTTTGAGACGTGTGTGAAACACAACGCGGCGTCGGCACGGGTATGGTTCTGATCGGACGGCGAGCCACCCAACGCTCGCCGACCGCAGGCCCGTTGCCGTCGATCGCCTCTATGACGATACGGCGATGTTCCACCAAAGCAGGGCAGACCTCCACCTTATGCTTCACCGTGTCCACCGGATGATCCTCACAATGATATCACTCTGGCGTGTCCTCATGTCTCATGTCAACATGTCCGGAGAATACCTGCGTCAGAGCATCATGGTGTTGCGGCGATCCTACTATCGATATAACTTGGTAACTCTTTAAATAGTCTGAGGCGCCGTTTTTTACTTACGAAAAATATTCTTAGCGTAGCTAGAATTTGTGGAATCAAAAGAATTCTGTTCCGGTCATTCCTCTTCAGTCGAACCATGCATATTTTTTAAAGTTATGTAAGGGGAAAAACTAAACCCGCCTAAACCTGTTTTATTATAATATTGAAATCATAATAACAAAAAGTAACAATTGATTGGATTGAACCCACACAAAATATTTTACATGGTTTTCATTAAACAGCGAAACTATTCACTTTATTTACGTAACAATTAACTAAAAATAACTATTCCCATACATGTCATATTTGAACTGCCCCGTTGGTCTCGTGGTGGCAAGCAAATGTTGATCGTGGGGTAATGGGTTTTTCCATTACGAATTTCTCAGGAACAGCCCGGAGTACGGACGTTGGTGGTGTGACACTCACGTGTCTCGGAAAGCACGTAAAGCCGTTGGTGCTGCGCCTGATCTCTCCCCGATTGTTAGAAAAGAGGGAGCGTTTGCTCACACACTTGTGCATTTTAATATCTCCTGCATTGGCTAGTCTGCTTTAAGATTAGCCGTCGTGGCCAGAATCGGTTTTGTATTGAATTTTATTACACAATTAACTGCTTAACTCCTTGTGGCTATGACTTCATGATTTTTATTTCATAGGATAAATATTTTTAACATAATATCTTCAATATTTTATGTATTTTATAACGGTTCCGTGGTAAAATCTTTACGGACAATAAACATAATGCAATAATGCTTACCTACCTAACTCCATTATTTGTTACAAATACCCAAAAAGCCTCACTATATTACAAAACCCACCACCCAAAGAAGAAATGTAGATTGTGGGAAGGCAGACAGCCACCACCTCATGACTACTTGAAGCTGCTAGAGTACCTGCTTCCCGGTAGTGAACTCAGTGATGTATCTAGAAGGTACTGTACATGCCTCAACTGGTGTAAATTATTGTTAGGGAGATCATCGATGCGAAAATAATTCAATCGCGTTATATAATACAGCCATGTGTTGCCCGACATTTAAAGACTATTTTGTCAAAATTAAAATTAAAAAGTCAAACAGACAGATTTTTTTTACGTATATTTTCCGCTCTACTATCGTTCCCACACCTATCAGTTTGTTTATATTTTTTGATTTCGATAAATGAATAATTTTGACTTCAATATTGTTTATATGAAACTATGATTGTATAGACATTATTTTTTGCAGAAATAATATAATATTTGAAAAATAAGAAAGCAAAATGTTATGGCGGAAGAATGCATACTTCAATTTTATTAAAGTTTGGAAATGTTCTAGCATTAAAAATGTATTTAAAAAATCACAAAAAGTAAAACAGTTTTCGGGGTTCGAACTCAAACCCAGCGACTTGTAAGGCGGTCATCGAACCATTAGACCACATGCTTCTATAAGTAATACTCTAAAATAACCGTTCTAGTCTGTCACGATTAACTGCTAGCTCCTTGAGGGTATAGCGTTATGATAATTATTTCAGTAGTTTAAGCCCCAGCTACCTAAAGTATTCTTATTATTTAGTCTCGCATTTTTATAATCGCAATGTAATCTGCAGGAGAACAAAACATAATGCAATATTGCTCAGCCCCCAAAGCAGATAGCGTGATAATTTATAGCCTACGGTCAAATTTGGCCTATGTGAAATATATATACAAAAATTGAACAGAATCTGTCCGGTAGTATTTGCGTGATGCTCTAACAAACAAACAGACAAACAGACAAAAATTCTAAAAATTGTATTTTCGGCATTAGAATCATTCCCCGACCTCGTAGCAATCACTCTTTCTCGAAAATATTAAATGTACAGTTTTGACATCGCTACAATTTTATTATATGTATAGACGATTTTTTAAGCCCTTTGAGCCGTTATGTACTATGTAGTTGGTATAAAAAAATACAAAGAAATAATTACATAAAACAATTAAATACATTACATCATATGACAATAACACCGTGAACCCGGCAGGTAGCGAGCCATCATGATTGTGGCTTCCGCGGGTTATTTATAGCTTTTGTAAAAAAATATAATGTATATAAGTTAAATGAAATTTCAACAGAATTAAAAAATATATAATTTCCATTACAACGGACGTTTGAATTTATGAATTGATACCTGCATTTATTAATCGGCTTAACTGTTAGCGGACTATAGGTAACCTAACCTATTGTAACAGTTTTGCATGTAAAATAATCTTCTGTGTTGGAGTAATGTTGTGTTATATCCAATAATCAATCGAATGCAAATTTTTTGCTTTGTATGGAATAGACTCTTGTATCGAAATATCACTCAGTTCTGAGATTGTCGAAGATTGACTTAATTAGTGTTCCGACTGACTATTTTGAAATGCTTTAGATCATAAAATTTTAATTTAAGACTTTTGCTTAATTCTGAAATCTGCGAAGAAGATATCGCGATTGGAAGCTAGTTCAAAATAAACTGTAAATTACTGCATTTATTTGAACTGTTTCACTACATAGAAACTGTTTCTCTTTACGGTCGCTTTCTATATGCAATCTTTTGATCTTTTTTTTTATTTATCTCTGCCCGATCAACACACCACATTATACGTAGAATTCGATTGTCAGATCGTATCCTAAAGTAAAGCACGTGTTATCATATTAAAATTAATTAATGTCATACTTTTAAATTTGTAATCAAGGTGATTGCTTCACGATATTAAATATACGTCATTATCTCACACACCACTCATTTGCAAACTCGTTAAATAAACGAGTTTCAGTACAAAGTTACGAAGTTGTGTTTTGAAAGGATGTTTCATTGAATTCGGCTCGTTTGTCATAATTACAGTTGGAATTTTTGGGTGTTTTGTTTTGTTATGGATTTATGTTATAATGGCTTAGGATATCAGGATCCCATAGTCACAAGCCCGGTGTCAATAGTGTAGCTTTTTTCTATCTGTGGAAGAATTTTTGTAATCGGACTTGAACTTTCAGAGATTACCTCATACAAACTAAAAAGTAATTCACGAGGATTGCCGGCAGAAGTGAAATCTTAACGTCACATTTTAGTATATCAGTAACCTGATCATATTTGCATGTCGGTGACGAGTTCATATTCGCATGTCGGTGACGACAACGGGTGAAACTAGCATGTTGGTGATGCAAATCCACGGATCAAAAATTGTCTAACGCAGCTAAAGAAATTTTTACTTCAAAAATATGTCCCTAACATCAACGTCGACGAAGCTACGGGCAGAAACTACAACGGTAGAAAGATTTCGATATTAAATTTTTATTGGAAACTAAAACTGAATTCCTGAAAAGGATTCACCCAGAATTGTAGTAGGTACCAATTCGTCAGCAGTTCACAGAATATACGTCACCACGAATAACACATCCGTCACGAGGTATGACGTCACAATTCGTAGTTCCACTTTTTATCAAGATACGACATTTTCATTTGCATTTATAGTGGTTGGTTGTTGGTGTTGCGTATTTTTTGCGACTACCGTCATTTCACACGTGTGTGCTGTAAAAGTTATAATTTATCGACTTTTTGCTGGCGTGAGAGCTATTGACTTGTGTGTTACCGGTCTGGTATTAAGCTTTTAGTGTTTGTATGTAGTGTGTTTCTTGTTTGCCTTTTTGTGGCTTGTCAATGGGGTCATGTTTTAGTTGTGGCTTTCATTTTTGTAAATCTTTCAATTTGATGGTTAGATGGTTCAGATCCAGACGTCATATACGTGAACGTTGATTATCTCTGAACTGATGGCAGTTAAGAGATGTAAAAATATTAGAGCCTTAAGGCTCTAATATTTTTTACCTACATTGTTTCCACATAATAAAGACGCAACATAAATAACGTAACCTTAATCTTGTAAAAACTTGAACTGATGGCAGTTAAGACATGTAAAAATATTAGAGCCTTAATAAGGCTCTAATATTTTTTACCTACATTGTTTCCATATAATAAAGACGCAACATAAATAACGTAACCTTAATCTTGTAAAAACTTAATTGAAAAAAGTGTCCTTGAAGTTTCATGCTCGTTCTTCGTTTTCTTCGTTTTGGACTGAGCAATTAGCTTCAACTTTCTGACTAACTGATCGACTCTTTGGTAATTTAAAAGTAAGTGGTTTAATTAAAATTTATTGACTTTGAATAATTAAATGCGTTTAAGAGTAAGTAACAACCACTCTGTCTTGAGCAAACTGCGACAAAAAAATGAACCCACTACTGACACACGTCTCATACACTAATATATGATAGCCACTCAGAAGTATGGCTTAGGGTTACCTACCCCTCTCAACACACATTCGACCAAACACCTCTTTGTTTAGTTTCCACCCCTCATCTTCAAAAGGGTCACGTCACACGCTGAAAAAGCGGCTTCGTCAAACACACCTGACACAGTTCCTCTCGATACTCAAAATAATAAAAAACCCGCTTCAAAATGGTTGATATTTGCTAAAACAATAGTTCGTGCTAACCTACATTTTAAGCTTCACTAAAAGAAACAAAAGTTGGTTTGAGCGTGTTTGTTTGAATAGCGATCGAATGGTATCGCGCCGGGGCAGACGACGCTACCTAAACGCTGGCCAGGGCTGGCACCCACGACTAAACTATTAGAGTTATACTAGTTACTAAAACAGAAATATAAAAAATTCAGCCTGAAATAAATAACACGAATATATAATAAAAAGTAATAATTATTGTAAAATATAGACAACAAAATCCTACATCATACGCCCGGTTTCTGGAATATTAATACAAACAATTACTAACTAATTCTGTGTATGTTTGTAATATGAAAACAACAGTTTATTACTTGATGCATAATTGTGAATGAAAATGCATAAATGTGAAATTACACGGAACTTATACCACAGAATCTATTTTGTTCTATCGAGTCTTGTAGTTCTTGATCATTTTCTAAATGGCTAGACCGATTTTGATGAGATTCTAACTGGCAGGTAGCTGATGTTATAAGGAGTAATTTAAAAAAAAAAAACAAAGTCGCTGATAACCGGCATTCAAGCGGACAAGGTCGAGGGCATGAACTTGTAAAAAATATTCATAGTGATCAACATATCGCCATGATAATTCAACACAAATGAGACAATCTACCTACTTTACAGACGTTTCTATCGGCTAGAAACACAGTTTCACAGATAGGAAGGTCATGCCTGCACCACCATTTTAGACTTCTTTTCTGGACCGCAGCCAACCTTCTCGCTGCGGTAACGAAACAAGGTATTAGGGCGCGTATGATTTTTATTTACACTATGCAACTAGTCTTTATGTGATGCTTATCATAATTATATGTAAAGGAAAAAGGAGAGGTATATGAAGATAACAAAATCCGTGACTGAATTTGAACTGGATGAAAAGGTGACTTGTAAATAAAACCATATATTAACCAACTGCTTCAGGGCCCTAGGTGAATATTCTCGATGGATCCCTAACTACCATCATTTTGGGTTTGCTCATCTTGTTAAGGGCGGATCATAATCTTCCTACTATTATGGATGGATGCATGTTTGTCACTCAATCATGCCGAAACGCCTGAACAGATCTGAATGTAATTTGGCATTGTGATATATTATAGTCTGCAATAGCACAAAAGATCCTTTTATCCCGAAAAAAAATGCAGTTCCCATGGAATAAAATATCAACTTTGACGCGTATGCAGTCGCGGGCAGAAGGTAGCGTGTTTATACATAAGTGAGCTAAGTTTAACAAAAATAACTACTCAAAAATATAAAAAAATAAAAGCTCTTAAAAGGTTTCGTTTACCTACTTTTAAAGAGAGAACCCTAAAAAAGAGAATGCAACAAAACGAAATAGCTGTCTCAGTTCTCAGAATAACTGAAAACAACTTCGTTAGCCAATAAACTTTGAAACACATTTACCCACAAAAGTTGAAAAAGAAAACATAAAACATTTATATCATTCGAAAGCAACAACCCGTTCAACGCCAAACATTCTTTTAAAGACCGACTTTAAATTAAAACGTTGAGGAGAATAGAGATAACCCTGCGCCACAGACGGACGGACGAAACGTTGAAAAAGTTTCGATGGCACTCTGGCTCGTATTTCAAATTCTACAATAGCCCGCTTCAGCCGAGATTTATTTCAAAACTAAAACTCGCCGGCATTGGTAGGGTTATTATGGACGATAAATTAGAAATTTTGCAATTTCCGCGATTATAATCAATTATATTTTGTGGCGAGGTGAGATTTCTAATTTTAGTGGATTTTTGAGGGATTAAAAAGGGCGTGCTATGTTTTTTTTTTTTTGCTAATTTTTGGGATTTTTTTATTTAACTTAAATTACATCCTTCATCATCATCATTGAAGCTGAAACACTGCTAGACAGAAGACTAATGAACCCTCAAACCCTTTCACATATTTTCTCTCTAAATAGTATTAACTTTATTATCTACGTAATTGATCCTCTATTGTCAGAGTAACTACGTCATAATGTTTAGATTAGTTGAATGTCGTCACTAGACATTGTTGGCCTTCCAACGTAATAATAACAGCAGTCTATAGTTTCACCGGAATATCTTTAGAACCTTTTTTTCCTA
This sequence comes from Caradrina clavipalpis, assembly GCA_932526535.1. Classification (NCBI taxonomy): domain Eukaryota; kingdom Metazoa; phylum Arthropoda; class Insecta; order Lepidoptera; family Noctuidae; genus Caradrina; species Caradrina clavipalpis. Next base: position 819,229 of record OW052089.1, read on the forward strand.
CCTACACTAAGAATTACTCCTGTATCGTGGATGCACACACCATCATGCCTGTATTCCCTGTAGGGTTAAGCAGAGGTGTACCGATGAACAAAGTTCGCCGGTATCTCTTGTGTAATAGAGCGCGAGCCTATTGCCATTATAGTGGATGCATTTACAAACATATAAACTTATATTCACAAACAGCCAAACCCGGAACAACTATCTATAGACCAAATTTGTTCCTTGCGGGAATTGAACCCGCGACACGCAGCGTAGCAGTCAATCTCTCAGTCACTGCGCCTACCATGCCATCAACTACACAAATAGCTACTGGATTTTTTTCCCAATTTGAACCAATCAAAATTATTTATTTTATCCAAACAGTACGGAATCTTTTTCAAACAGGGTACGTCAACGAAATCAGAAAACAAAATAACCGATCAACATCAGTAGCTATCTATGCGGAACAGAATCGCCACTCAGTCCCGAATCACGTCCTTAAACAATTACCTCTGGCCCAATTTTACACAGCGCCGGCATTAATCAATAGAAAAACAATAAAACCCGGACATCGGATCCCGAAATATCGGTAGAATAGCCAATTTTTATAGAGCGGCGCCACGATGTATCAATGGGGACAGAAGGAAATAGGAGAATTTTTCATCCTAGGTATCGAATAGTATTTTTCATTGGTGAAGGAAAATATAAATGCAGGCCGCTTCCAACTGGTCCTATTAGAAATGTGTGGGGGAGGCCTATGTCCAGCAGTTCACGACCTGCGGCTGATATGATGATGATGATGAAGGAAAATACCTTAAGGAATATTTGTAATTACCGTAGGTCTGACACCGCCAAGCCACCTTGAGCACGCGTGGTTCTTTGTGTGCGAAGAAGCTTTTGCCTTGTAGTGGTACAATAATAGGATGGTACTACTAATTTGTTATTTAAAGCTTGTTTTAAGTAATGAACAGAAATACAAATTATCTATTTTTCCTTTGTGCCTTTCCTGTATATAAAGGGGTACTTGCCCAATAAAGTGCATGTAGGATTGTAGGTATTAAAAATTTTATCAGTTCAGTAAGATCTTCAATCTGGACTTGCATAACTTTTGTTATAGCCCATTTTAAGCATATACAATCTGGAATTTCGAAACCATATCTATATATTTTGTGTATCCTTTTCAAGAGATGCAAGAAATGAGACTTCTGTATACAACTTATTTAGTATCTGATGTAGAAAAGCAATCTGTTATTCTGCGCGCGGAACCCTAAAGAACCCATCTCGTTGGTTCGGCATCAATAATTTCGAAGACAACTTATATTTGTAGGTACCTATTGTTTCTCATTGATTTTAAACAACTCCGTTCTGTTCCGTTCAGTCTTGTTTTGTTTTATTTGTGTCGAATCGACGCTTGTTCGATGTTCATTAGAAATGTTCGCTTTTAATGTAGAATACTTAATTAAAAGCGGAGTTCAGGATAATGAACTGGGTCGCTGTTTAAAAGTGACCTACGTGTTCGTGATTTACTGAGATTGACGTCACTTCTGCGGAACACAATATTTTTTAACCAACTTCAAAAAGAAGGAGGTTCTCTATTAGTCTGCATTTATTTTTTTAATATAAAGTCTAAGTTACTCCTTATAACATTAGCTATCTGCCAATGAAACTTCCATCAAAATCGGTCCCGCCGTTTTAGAGATTAGTCGAAACAAATATACAGAGAGATGAACAGACACAAAAATATTAAAAAAATATTCTTTTTAGTATAAACTGTGGTTTTATCATTACAAACAAACATTTCTATAATAGTAGTAGTAGTATTCGGTTGTCCAAGGTCATTGCTAGTACAGTGATTTTGATGTGTGATTTTATAAAAAATACTTTCTGTGAATTTAAGTGAAGTGTGCCGCCAATCCAGATGACGTTAGGGATAAGTAGAAACCTCAATAAAAAAGTGTAGTGGTATACTTACGCTTGCGGTACTCCATTCCTATAAAAAGAGTATTGTGTTCTACGACAAAAAAAAACCCTTCTATTTTTAACCTTATTAACCCTAGTATTGTGCTCGAACAATTGTGTATGGACAAACACACCCGTGACCCTTTCGGGATGTATTCAACAAAATGTAGTTCCCAATCTTTAATTGCTCTCGTCCAATAGATAAGGCACCGCGCACAAAAGGTTTATATCTTTGTTTTGTTCAACGATTCTTCTATTTGCAGTAATTCAACGCAACAATCGGAAACCGATTGAAAGGATTCCGCCCGAGATACGCTCTGGGAGACTAATTGTTTAGGGAAGATTCGAAAAATTGGAAAAAAGCGTCAGTGTCGAAGTACCCCCCTTTCAAAAGATTTTGTTTTCCACGCTGTTGTTTTGCACAGCGTTAATTATTGGGTATAGAAACGGATGGAGTGGAGAGAATGGACCCTCGAGGAGACAGGAGCAAGATGATTCAATGTACTTCTCTTAAAGATCTCCCTTTTAAAATGGGCACAATTGAGTTGACAGTCAAGGGGTTGTGTTTTGGGTTTATTTTAATTAAAGCAACAATAGCAATAGTGTCGTGATGGCTTAGTGGTTACTGCCTCTCATGTATGAGGTTTCGAGTTTGATAAAGGGTTAGTACCAATGTGTATTTACACTAATCTCACCTAATGATTAATGCGATGCACGTAATGGTAGCGTACCCGTCAATCCCTAGCTTTAGGCAGAACGACATCTTATCTCAAGATCACTTCATCGAAATTCATCAAACTAGGTTTTCACAGAACACGACTACAGGTTTTCATGTAGTTTTTTGCTAGCCATTACTGTCCCAATTCTGGAAAAAGGCCTCTCCCTCCATTCCTTTGACTTCCCTCTGTGTTCTGCTTACACTTGCCAGCTCCTGAGGAAGCCATCCAAGGTCTCCCGCCATCTTCTCCACGCCAAACTGTTTCAGGACTCCACTATTGCTCTTGAAGTAACAAAATAATATTACAGCTTAAAAATATACCAAAGCAACCTGTTCTTTATGAACTAGTTGCTACCAACTTTTGAGAACACAGCGATGCATAAGCAGACAACTTAAACACTATAACTTGCTCCTTCCCATTACAGCGTAAACCTGGGAACGCGAACTAAGCAAAAAACTTTGTGAAATTTATTTCCTTGCCTGGACTTGGAGTACTGTGGGGAGTTGCAAAGCACATACATTACAAGTATTGCTGCTTAAATTTGCAAAGTAGCGAAGTAGGGGCCGAAAGTTTGTGAGCCAGAGTTCGGGTATCATTATATCTTGGTAACTCAACTTGTTGCAACATGTCCCTGGAGTTGAAGACGGTAGTGGTTTACGTGTTCTTGATAGAATGTTCATGTAGGTAGATGATCGTGTAAACCAGTATTAGTTAAACTTTCCTGTCAATTATTCTCCATTTAGAAGGGGCAGATAGATTTTTCTAGTCCTTACAAAATGGAGCAGATGCAATAAATGATTTGACTTTGGTAAATACTCTAATGTTCATTTGGTTGTAGGGTACGAGTATATGGTCGTCGTTTGTCTCACGATGTTTTCCTCCACCAAAGTTCAAGATAAACTACATACTTTCTAAGTATACATGAATTGGAAAAGTCACATTGGTACTTGTCCGGTAATGAACCCATAATGTAAAAGCCCACCTCTCATTTGGGCATCCATATGAGAGGTGGGCTTTTACAAATACAAATTATCTATTAGGTTGAGTCGGTTAGGCACACACAAAAACAGTATTTATTACATTAGTAAAAGAGTATTTTTTACAAGAAAGTCAGTATAATCTATTACATCTATGAAAAGCGTCCAACTAAGCGTTTTCCGATTTAACGACCACTGCTCGTCATGCGAAACTAATAACATTTTTAAAAAGAATAAGACAATGAATTTATATTCCCGGCTTCATCTTCTATCTTAATAATAAATCGTATTCAGCCTGTGCATTGGCGATTATTTTTTTTATTTGCTGAACAAAACTGCAACCTTTCTTATTCCCTTTGACGATTTTTACAAAAGATTAAGTGGCTGCTCGAAAAGCATTTATATGATCCAGTTTTTCTTCAACAAAAGATGGACCTTACGCAATGACACAAAAAATGCCAAAGAACATGTGATGTTAAGTTGCCCATTGCTAATTTTGTTACTAGCTTTAAAATCCCAAATTTTACAACCTCCAGTAATCTTATTTTGAAAATATAAAGTATTCGATGAATTTTAAAGATGTGAGCATGAGGTGAAATGTCTATCTCTAGTATTATTTGGGATGACAGATCACTTCACCTCGAATCCGTAAGGCGTAAGGCCTCGAATCGGCAGTCCTACAAACTACATTATAGTGATGTAGTGTTGTGTTAGGTAGTCGTCGATTATTGTATTCACATCTATTTACCAATTCCACTATTTATAAACGCTTCCAATCTAATCTCAAAGTCATCTAAGCGACGTTCAATGTATAAAAAATGCAAGTAAATTTTGACAGATTGACACTGAGATAAATATATCGCAGATATATATTTATATTCTTTTAAAAGCTAGTAGAATTGCCCCCCTAAATTCATTCATTGTAGATGGAAGTTTACAAAATGACAGCTGACAATTCATCACATTAACAAAGCTCTTAGAAACAAGGATAAATAAAAAAAAAGAAAATTGTTCTTTTCCATATTTGAATAATTCCTCCGCCACACGCACACATTTCTCAACAATCTTCTCTCGTTACACACTACTTACGTAACACTTAAGAAATAAATAAATCACTCTGTTCACAAACAATGTAAATGTATTCCACTATTCGAGTCTTCGTGTACCGCCGACTGACACTCCCAAGGCCCATCCGGCACAACTTTACTCATATTTCCTGTGATGCTATTACTTGTTGGAAAGCAAGTACTTGCTATCAGGTGATAGCGATTACATGTGTCAAGGTGTGACTAACATTTTAAAGTCATTAATTCCAAGATATAAAAAGTTTTATACGCGTAATCACCAGGACTTAAGTGTCGTGATGGCCCAGTGGTTAAGGCGCCCACCTCCCATACACGAGGTTGTGGGTTCGCAACCGGGCACGGGCAAGTACCAATGTGACTTTTCCTAATTCATATGTACTTTCTAAGTTTATCTTGGACATCACTGACATCAGTAACCATGTCAGAGGCCCTTGAGGCGGTTTAGAAACTCTGACACTAGGGTGTGTGGGGTCGTTAGACCTTACTGCCCACACGATAGGAAGAAGAAGACCAGGACTTACTCGTTTTGACTTTAAGGCCAAGATCACTAAAGTATACTAGTAACTGCCCCGTTGGTTTCGTGGTCGCAAGTGCGACTGCTGTGCAAGGGGTCCCGGGTTCGATTCCCAGGTCGAGCTAAAAGTGTTATTGGATTTTCTATGAAATTCTCAGTAGCAGCTTGGAGTTTGGATTTGTGCCCGGTTAATGGCAATAGGCTCGCCCCCTATTACATGGGACCTAAATATACCGGCGAACTGTGGGTGTATATTGGTACACCTCTGCCTAACCCTTCGGGAAATACAGGCGTGATGGTATATTTATATCACTAAAGTATATTATGATAGCCTTTTGCAATCCTAACATTATTAAGATAATTGGAAAAAATAATCCAATTTATATTCATCTTGAAATAAAAATAAATACTTTTTTAACAAGCTGATTTTATAAAATAGTTTGGAATATTTTACAAAATATTATAAGTTCGTAATAACTCTCGGGGAAGGTTTATTAAAAACTATTTTTACTTGGAATTTGCTTAAGGTATTTTAGATTTTTCTGTCTGGATTTAATACTTTAATAACCGTAAAAAGAAAGGTAAATCTAAACTATCGTTAATTTGCAAATTATTTGAAGCTTAGCAAAAAACTAAGAACGAAACCTGTCAAAAAATTTACCCATTAAAAAGAAGATCCATTACAGCAAAAATAATGACTTTCTATCCGCCAATATCTATGACAACACGTAATAACAACGACAAAACACAATGTTAGCGTATTTTACGATTTAATTCCGTACATTTCACTCAAGTATGTGCTTAAGCGGCTTACAGTACAGTGTGGTTATAGCTTTACGGCGCTCAGTGACGTATGTGTAGTTGAACCGTTTAAAAACAAAATGGTGCGGAAAATTTACAATCGCCAATGTCCTTTTTATTTCATTATCGAGTTGGCATTTGCAGTTTCATGTGTTCTGCAATTTAATGGATTTCTGTGGTTTATATAAATACTGTTGCAGTGTTCGCCCAGAGGTAATTACATAAAATTACGTAATTATTTAACTTACTCTGAGTTACGAGCAATGTGGCGTGAGTTTGAATTCGAGGCGCTTTATAGACTTCGACCGGTCTCTTACCATGGGCCTTATTAGTAAACTCAAAGTAGCCCAACGAACTATGGAAAGGGTCATGTACGTCGATTCTGTAAAATTCAGACATGAACTCGCATCTCAAGTCGCTATTCAATGACATCAAATATTCAATCAAATTCAAATGACATTGATTTAATTCACACTTTGAAGTACGAAGTGACGGTGTAATTACCGTATAGAATGCCACTGATGAAGTCTATATGCGAGATCGAATCAGAAATGAGGAGTTCTGAGCGAATCAGCAAGTTGAAGTGGCAGTGGGCAGAGCACATGGCCAATGGGGCCGCAAAGTTTTCGAGTGGAGACCACGCACAGGCGTGATTAAGACCGCAGGAAGACGCTGGATGCAGGCCGCTTTCAACTAGTCCTATTGGAAATCTATGGGGTGACCTATGTCCAGGATTGGACGTCCTGCGGCTGATATAATGATGATGAATCGACTTCGCGCCCAGGTATAGGATATTAGATAAGACTTAAAAGTTCGAAAAGTTTTCATCGCTGTACACAGACCATCTACAGTGAGACATAAATTGTGATAGTAACATCATCCACCACTACAAAACTTTGTACAACCCCAGTAACATCGCCCAGATGCGATTTACAGTGGCATATATGGAAAGCGCTCAATAGACTGTGCAGTGTGCACTCAAGTAGGTAAGCGTATGCAGACATAACATCCAAAATAAGGGATTGTAGGTCTGTCTAACACTTAATGCTAGTGCAATGCTCCTGACCAGGCGTTGGCCCATTTACGACAACACAAAAAGTTCCTACACGTGCACTTTAGATCACACTAAAAACGTCAGTGATGCGGTTAACCTGGTCAACAAGTACTTCAACTGGTTTTATTTCATTGTTGATCAATTAAAGCCAAAGCGCACAAGCCACTTTTAGCATCGGCGATCGGCTATATTGCGACTATATCGATTCTGCATCGTGATTAAAGCGACATTCTATGCCGCAAATTCGCTAATGCTATAGTGGGTGCTTTGGACCTTAAGTATACAAAGCAATGAATTTAAGAAATGACTCTTGGGGTTCTAAATATGTCGATTTAGTGATACTAGCCTATTATGCCAAAAAAAAAATATGTAAATTATAAATCGACACCTTAAAACCCCCGAGAGTCACGCACGATGCCAACATTGATCCCCATGCTTGCTCAAGGCAAATTGGCGTTTTCAGACTATTAACTATTTAAGTCCGGGTTTCCTCACAATGTTTACGTTTATCGATGTCAGTGATGTCCAAGATTACCTAAAAATGTATACATAATTATGTATTGATAAAGTTACATTGGTATTGGTTCAGTTTGAACCAAACGCAAATTAACTACTAGGCTATCACAAAATTATTATTTTATTTACTATATAGTTCTAATAAACTCACTTTTAATGAATATAAAGTTTTAATTAATTAAACTTCGTTTTCAAAGACTTGAAGCCTACTATTAGAAGCGGAATTTCTAAAAACAGTAATTAAGTGAGAAACCTATTTTAGGAGGTAAAGACAAACAAACGTGACTAATTTGAAGTTAGTTGGCTTAATAGTTTCGGAGATGACGAAGAAGTGAGTCAGTGGTACTTTGCTCTTAGAGTACACGTCATGCCTGTGTTTCCTTAGGGAATATCGGAAAACTTTCAACTGTCATAGGTACTAATAATGTTATAAATGTGAAAGTAGCTCTGTACGTGTGTCCGTTGTTTGTGTGTTTCACGAACAAAGCACTAAACTGATTTTGATGAAATTTAATACGGAATAAGTTCGAACACCAAGAAAGGACATAGGCTATTTTTTATTGCGTGATATCATGTGCGACAACTGACATTTACGCGGGCAAAGTCGCGGGCAAAAGCTAGTAAAAACAGTTAATCCAGGAAATTGTCTATCTATGTGCCAATTTTCAACCAAATCTGTTGAGCAGTTGAGTAACAAACATTCATGCATCCTCACAAACTTTCGCATTTATAATGTTAGTAGGATATCAAGACATCGTTACGAAAACATTCCCCAGGGGTTCAGTACATGTTTCTAAACCTCCCAGCGTTAATATTTCTCAGCGTTAGTATAAAAAAATATCTTATTTATTTAATTATTTATATTTTATTATTTGCCATCGATACGCTAAGAAGAAGATTGTATGTACTGGTTTCATGGTAAAAGATTCCGTTACGATGTCCCTTCCACTGAAGATAGACAAATAAATGCCAAGTGAAAGGCACCCAGTTCAAGTGTCCTCACTTTTATACCATTTAAATGTATCTGACTCCAGAAAGTATCAAAGTCTACAATATCCATTGAATGGGCTGCGTTGTCCCTTTGGGCTTTCAAGGAGGCCATAATACCCAATTTAGCGAAGTTACCCTAACTGAAAACCCTTCTACTTTCTTGTTTATAAATACCATACTTTTCTTTTTCCAATTCGTTAATTTAATCATACATTCAAACCCAACAATTCCCAAGATGCGTAATTCCAAAACGCATTTTAAAATTCAAAATTTAAACATTCAAGAGTTGCGTAACTCCGAAACACCCTATTCCACCAACTCTCGAGCTAATTATGTGCTGTTATTATGAGTTACGAATTCATAAGCGGAAAAACAAAAGCTATTACTCGTCAACTTAAACTTTTAATTAGTTGTCTGAACTGCGTGCGCGCTGACCTTGGCAGTTTGAGTGCGGCGCTTAGTGTTCGGTAATATAGTTAAATAATATAGACTTGTTTGTCTTCTTCTGCTCGGGAATTTAAATTGCTGATTGTGGGACCTTTATTTAACAGAGGTCAAAATGAATTATTGTCTTTATAACTTATTTTTGGCAAAGAGACAGCTGGAGTCCCGACTCATGGTAGCAGAAGGAAATCGTGGAGTGTTAGACGGTAAGAGGCCAAAAAAAGGGCAAGCAATCAAAAAACACCTGAGTGTAAAATGAAACAAAACTTTCACCGTATAGACTGTTACAACAGTCGCCCAAACAAAGTACAGTTTTCACACCTCATACTGTATGTAATCCACGACACTACTATGATTCAGCATACAGTACTCCCATTGAAACATACTTACACACTATTCGTTACAATCTGCAAGCAGGACTTTGACAAATGCTCCCCATAATTCCTAACCATCTCTTCGGACACTGCCATTTTAACAAGACCTCCCCCTCCCCTTTGAACGGAGCACAGAATCAAAGAGCAGGGAGAGAGCATCGAGAGTGATGTGGGTCTAAGTAGAATGGATGTTACAGAAACATCGGTTCGAGGTATTATCAAGGCGGTAAATGTGCTAAGTCAGGGGCTACTTATCTGAGCTATTACTCTTTACTAAGTGAAAGGCATTTGCATTCAGCATGTGGGCATGAAGGTGTTCCTAGTTATGGATCGGACTGTGGTACGCTCTCTGCGTTAAATAAATCTTACTGTCTCTCTCTCAGCGCAGTTAACGTTCCACAATGTTAAGTCTGAATTTATAATCGTTTAATACCGGAAAATTGCTTCAAGCCCCACTTCAGTTTCATCTGGGCAGTATATTTTGCTTAATGACTCCTATTATTATTGAGACGAAGCTTAGTATTATGCCTCAGATTTTCTCTGAACATTTTCTTCGTTCTAGGTTAAGATTTTATGAGAGAAATGAATTTATCTAAGTTTAAATTCTTAGTTTACTACTTTTCAAGTGTTCATTTATAACTTCTAACTAAAAGTTTTATAGCTCTGTCCGATCTCTGGAGTAAAGCTGATAAAAGAGTCTTAAATCCTACCTCAGTCTGGAACTTCACTCCTCGATGAAAAAATAATAAGCCGGCTGATTGACCTCAATAAGAAAATCTAATATTTATCGGTTATACCTCGCTAGACGCGATGCAATAAGGAAAAAAGAAACGCAGATATTTTGTTAGGATAGGTATATAACTTCAATATAATAGAATATTCATTTGCCCGAAATACGGTATGTTTACTATAGGCGCTTATTAAATTGTATTGTGCTATGTCTATTTTAAAGGTACCTATGCGAAATCAATTTACAATTGCATTATTTTTTGTGCTATTTTGAGGAAGGAGTATTTAAAACCCATAATTTTATATGAAACCAATTGTAAATTTTTACGATACATTTTCACTTATTATCCAAAAAAATATATTATCTTGAACCTGTCTTGAAATGAATCTAAGCAGTATTTTGTTTACAAGCTATAGGCATATAATTATATCTCTAGATTAGCAATCGTGTCAATTATTAGAAAGCTACAGTAGTAAAAGTCTTAAGACTGATCTGCGTTTTATACCCCTCTTGCCCCTATTGCACCCTTTTGTCCCTTTATCTAGCCATTTGCCAATACTGCCTACCCTTTTGCCTTCCATTTCAGACACCTACGCCATACAATTTTATGTGGCAGTACCATAATGTTATTTTTATTATTCTTATAATTTTCTCACTCGTTCCGTAACGTGAGTGAATAATGGAAAAAGTAAAGTCAGCTATGAAATAATGAAAACAATAGCCGATTCGATGCGCAGTGAAAGTGGCATTAACAACAGAAGTGGAAGCGGAACAAACACTTTGCCCACACACTTTTCACAATAGTAAGTAGCAAGTAGTAAGTATATCAGTTGTCTGGTTACCATAACACAAGCTCTGCTTAGCTTGGGATCAGATAGCCGTGTGTGAGTTGTCCCAAGATATTTATTTATTTACCATCACGCCTGTATTCCCCGAAGGGTTAGGCAGAGGTGTACCAATGTACACCCACAGTTCGCCGGTATATTTAGGTCCCATGTAATAGGGGGCGAGCCTATTGCCATTAACCGGGCACAAATCCAAACTCCGAGCTGCTACTGCGAATTTCATAGAAAAACCCAATAACACTTTTTGCTCGACCCGGGAATCGAACCCAGGACCTCTAGCGTAGCAGTCGCGATTTATTTATTTATTTATTTAATAGTAATTTCTACTGTTTCGTGGGAACGTTTACAAACATGTAAACTCACAACATAAGCTTACAGTCAGTCCCGGAGTAACTGTAAAACCCGCGACACGAGTTATAAAAAATGGTGATTAAAATGATCTTTTAAGGTATTCTTCTCTAAAAACTTATGACTTAAGAAAAGTTTTAAGGTAACAGACCAGCAATATTATCCACCAGTTTGTATTGTTTGATTGATAAATAGGATATAACTAAAACACAACGCTGAATAGTCTCATGTTCATTGCTAATAAATTATTGCGTTTATACTTAAGGTGACATACATACATCATCACGCCTGTATTCCCAGAAGGGTTAGGCAGAGGTGTACCAATGCACACCCACAGTTCGCCGGTATGTTAAGGACCCATGTAGGTAATAGGGGGCGAGCCTACTTAAGATGAGTTAAATTAATTTAATTTATAAACTCATCTCTTTTCACAATATTGTACCTCGGAATATATTTTAATTTAAGAAAAGCGACTTTAACACAACGCCACAAAAGTCAAATAAATTGTAAAAATGTTAACAACTCGCATCAAAATAATGTTTGTGGCAACATTTCCTATTGCCGCGGCCATTACCTTTGAGTTCACATTCTCACCTGAATTTCACAAAATGCACGGAACCAGGTGTAGCTGACTCGGTTTTTTAGGGTTCCGTAACCAAAGGGTAAAACGGGAGCCTATTACTAAGACTCCGCTGTCCGTCCGTCTGTCTGTCTGTCCGTCTGTCACCAGGCTGTATCTCATGAGCCGTGATAGTAAGACAGTTGAAATTTTCGCAGATGATGTATTTCTGTTGGCGCTATAAAAAAAATACAAAAAAAAAAACAGAATAAAATAGACATTAAAGGGCCCCCATACAACAAACAACATACATACGTACATTTCATACAACAAACGTGATTTTTTTAAATCGTTTTTCCTTGATATTGGTTATGGCAATAGATAGACGCTTGAAATAATCATGGAATATTTAGTTATATTTTCACTTTAAAAATAAATATTAAAATTTAAATAAAACAAATACTTAGCTCTCTTTAGCTCCCTCAAAACAATATGATTTTTTTGCCATTTTTATAGAAAATGGTACGGAACCCTTCGTGCACGAGTCCTGCTCGCACTTAGCCAGTTTTCTTTCGTACTCGTAACAGCATGAAAATTGTATGAATTCGATAGAAGGGACAAAGGACCATGCTCGGTGCAGATATTTTAACTATATGTTAGTTCGGAAACAGTTGAGTCAACTGGAATATTTTGATTAAAGTAGCAAAGTTATGCTTGCTGGAAGCTGGCGTGGGTTTTAATATGTTATGTTGGGAGCTTTCAGAGGTTTTACCTATTTGTTTACATATTTTATGTATATAATACACAGAAGCAGACTTATTTTTGTCAACAAAAACTACACAGTTACAGCAGTTTTCATCTATACTAGTCTATACTTAATATTATAAAGAGGTAACATTTGTTTGTAAGTTTGTATGTAGGGGGTAATCTCCGGAATTAATGAACCAATTTTAAAAATTGTTTCACTGGTAGAAACCTACATTATTCGTGAGTGCTATAGGCTATATAACATCACGCTACGACCAATTGGAGCGGAGCATCAATGAAAAATGTGGCAAAAACGGGGAATAAATATTCTTTTTGAGGGCTTTTGTTGCGTGCGCTGCGTAAACGGTTAAAGTTACTCAAAGATGAAGAAGAAGATGAGAGAATTGTTCCTCTTAAAATATTCTAAAAAAAAGTCCGCGGTAGCAAATGCCTAACTTTTAAGGTTGACTCACTATAGCCATTTTTATGGCCAGAAAACTTGTTTTAAAACCATGCATTATTTGCGAAGGTGTTTTTATGAACATAGTATTAATCCTTATCAATATAAATACCTTATTCATCACAAGTGTTTAATTTTGAACAAAATTGCCCTTTACATCATTTAATTTCAATAAATATCTTAGGAGATATCACAGTTTTAAAATAACTTCGCAGCAAAATAATAACTCTGCGTGACATTCCGTAGCTTATACCTCAGAATAACAGATTATAGGCTAATAACGGCTGAGATGATATTAAGACTAGTTTTTGAACGTTTTGAATAATACTTTAGGCCACCTAATTAGGTGAGTTTACCGTAAGCAAGTCAGTGAAATTACTAAAAACAAGTATACGTCGGACTTGCACACGAAGAAAATTAGCGAAATTTCTTGTATGGGTCCCATTTAATTTTTTACTTTATTTTTGAAACACACATTCTATGAAAAATTCAACTCTTTATCAGTTACTGGGTTGTGGAGGTCAGATAGGCAGTCGTTCCATGTAAAACACTGATATTCAGCTGCATCCGGTTAGACTGGAAAGCCGACCCCAACGTAGTTGGGAAAAGGTTAAGCAGATGATGACCAATCACGGTACATGAGGTACAGCCCACTGACAGACAGACAAACGGACGGACGCTTACCGCTTAGTAATAGGATCCCCACGGCACCTTTTCAGTACGATACCCTAAAGAGGCCTACGTGCCTACCAACAGATTCCCTCACAAAATTTTTCATCGAAAAATGTTCATAGCGACAGTTCAAACGCCCGTCTCATGGCATCGCTCCCCAGCCGTGCGCTATCCCTCGCCCCGGGGATTTGCTCGTGCCGTCGTTTGTCGTAATTGACAAATTGCCGGCACACGTCGCAAACCCTGAGATTATTTTATCGCGTTACAGCAGTTCGGTAATTGTATTAATTAACTTCGCTACAGTTTTTGTGTTGTCTGTCTGTTTGGCGTGTTTTATTTGTGTGGATAACCTGTTTGTGAACACTGAAGTTAATAGCTTGGTTAAATATGGTTTTTCTGTTAATTGGTGTTTTGTTTGTGTTGTTTATTGTGAATATTTTGTTGAACAAAACCGGTTAGAATATAATAGATTGATAATCTTTATTGTGCAGTAAACAAATTATAAATAAGATTTTTTTACATTGGCGGTCAAATTTGTTATACAAATGTTTGTTTGTTTTTGTGTGAACGTGCTTATCCGCGGAACTGCCGATCCGATTTAGAAAATTATTACACTAAATGGAAGCTACATTATTCCTGAAAGCTATATTTTATTTTTCAAAAACTATCAGTAATTAACAACAAGCATTCTACGCAGGGAATTCAGTGAATAAGATGTAGCTACCTTACCATACATGAAAATTGCCATTCTAGCTTTATCATGCACCGAAAAAGTCACAGAAGTTGATTCAAAAATTCAAAAGCGAGCGGTAGGGGCGGTAAACAAAAAAATCTCCATTCATAATTAAAAATGAAATTTCAGACAAGGCTGTACCTACAAAATAAATAAGCGAGTAACCAAGCCGGGGAGCCGTATTTTAAAAAATTAATGTTCAAAACTTTTGAACTACCGAAAAAGATTTGCGTACAAAAAAGCTAAATCCACGTACTGGTACGGAACCAAATGTGCCAATTTGAGCGTAAAATTAACTTTGTAACGACGTAATGCCCAAGTGGGCTAAATGAAAATGGTAAATAATAAAGTAAAATCGAGAGGGCGTGCCAAGTCAATTTTGCGACTAAATGAATCGAAAGTCGTTACGGATAAAAATCGTTTGGTCCTCGCGGATTGGGTGTAATGTCCCAAATTTTTGGTTTTCCTTTATCTGATTAAGGAGGCAGTGAGGCTGTTTAAATGTTAGTTTTACGTTTAACTTTTGTTGTTAGGTATCTTAGGAAGCAATTCGATGAGGCATTTAGAACAAAAATTAAAATAAACATTTACTTTTTTTTACATTTTCTGACTAAAACTATGTCTCATAATACGAGTATGTATAGTCGGTACCTATATACAAATAGTTTAGTTACTTATGCACTAACGAATTCTAAAAATTCAAAAATTATTGACATTAAATCATTTTGGTTCGCAGTGCTATAATACAATTTTTAATCCACGTAATCATTAAAATCAAAGTGAGACTCAGACTGAAAAACTATATTATACATAGTACATTGTGTGTATAGTATAGTTTTGGATATGATGCCCAAGGATCAAGGTGAATTTGTTTTACATAAATTGTAACCAAATACTTACTAGTTCAAGATGTTACAAGATTGCGCTTCTTTTGTTTATCATCACCACAAAACATTAGCATGTTGCCGATAAACACTACAACCATTCCACAAAACAAAAACATATTTCTAAACAATGTTGTACAACATTGTTTCCCTATGAATAACTTTGGGCTAGAAGATCGGAAAATCCTTATAAACATACAAAAGCTGTCGTTCAATATTCCGTCAGACACACTTAGCGTTACATGTTATTTTCCGTGTAACTAAGTTATTACTAAGCTAAGATATTGATAATCCATAATATTCGTCTGGCGTTCAGACATTTTGTCGTGATCTGCTTATTTTGTGAAAGGAATGAAATAAAAACAATCTCAATCTGAATAATGAGTAATGTAACAGAAGCTAATTTGTGTATTTCAGGCTTGGTGAACATATATTTTCCCTACTTTCTATTATTAGAACAGGGAAATTCCTGATCTTTGTATTGTATAACAAGTCAAGTTATTAGACGAAGTGTCACGGCGTGTCATGAGAGATGCCAAGCGATTTTGTACCATATTCAGAGTAACTATTATCTATCACTTTATCTTACTTAGCCCATATCAAGCCGTTTAAATGATACTATCCCTGAAGGAGTTAGTTATATTGTATTATCACGCAGGTTTTACCCAGAGGTTTTTAGCCAGAGGTGTACATTCATAACTTATGAAGTTCCTATAAACAAGACTTTTCAAAAGCACACTCCTGTTTTCTTTAGCCTAACCTGTCCAATTGCCGGGCAAACGCCTGGCTAGGATTCTTCCATAGTTTTACTTCAATTTTTTCCCGCCCCTCCTTGCAATCAGGTCATTTCGCCACCTATTTCTAGACCGTCTTCGGCTGCCGATCGCCATCTATCTTTAAGTATGTATTGCGTGGAGACAGTTACCAAGCGATCTCTGTGCATGCAGCTGATGTGATCCGTCCAATCATAATATTCCCGGCTCAACATACACCCATAAAATCTTTAACATTTTGACTTTCCACACAATTTCAACAACTCTAACTCCAAGATAACTAAAAGCTTATCGCCATCCCTCCCCCTTAACCCCCTGATAAGCGCCGAAGGAAACTCCACCAAAATATACAAAATTAAACATTTATATCGATGATAAACTTCTGCCATAATTTCTGCGCCTCCAACTTAGGCACCCACTTTCAGTAATTAATGGCATTGGGTTTTGATTAAGCAAATAAATGATTCCTTTACGATTTTAAACATTAAACTTTGTTCTTGGCTGCAATTAAACAGTTTCTGTATGACTTGGGAGATGGATCGAATGCTCCGGGGTGAAGAATTTCTGAAAACTTTCTGTCAAACATCGGTGTGTTATAAATGGGAATTTGCTTAATGTTTCAATGTCTCAAGTTTTGTTACAGCCTAGATCTTTGTAGGCGATTGATAGATGGTTCTTTAGAATTTTACTGTAGTTGTGATTTTGAAAGAATAAATGTATAAAGAATAAAGTACATTTTACGAACAAAAACTACATACATACAAATAAACTCACGACTTTTTCCCAAAAAAAAAAACTATATAAAAATAAATAATAACACCAGCCCATTTATAATCCACTGCAGGGAAAGGCCTTTCAATAGCATTTTGAAATTCATGGAATTAGATGACGTTATACTGCGCCCTGTTCAAATAGTGGAACAGCTAATGTAAAAAAAAATATTTAAAAATTGGTTTTATTCAAATGCTCTAAAAAAAAAGAAAATAAACTTTGGAATAACCGAAACCCTTTGTTATATTATACAATTTCTATAATGTAAAAGCTTGTCGCGTGAATATAATTATTATTTTAAAATGAAAAATTCCAAGTATACGTAGAACTTTATGGATATACTTATATTATAAAGAGGTCGTTTTTTTGCTTGTTTTCATGTTTATAACGAATAGGCTCCGAAACTACTCGATTGATGTTAACCATTTTTTCATCAATAGATAGCTATATCCTTGAGTATATTGGAATTCAGATTGCTTTCGACCTACACAAACTAACAAACATTGCAAGTTAAATAAAACCTTTAAATTAGGGCCAGCGGAATGAGTTGCTGATTATAGAATACCAGGAAAACGAATAACAATCCCCAAATATATCAAACTAGCAATCTATCCGCGGCTACGCCCGAGTGGCTTATTTCACCCGCGTTAAGTTACATCTTTAGTTATTGCTCGGCTCCCATGGGTCGTAGCGTGATGTTACATAGCCTATATGTTACTCAGTGATAACGTAGCTTACGGATATAATTTTTTTTTAAAATAGCCGTTCCGTACCTAGTTTTTATGTTTTCTCGTTACATACAAAAATAGAAATCTTTCCACTTCATAATATTAATTATTATTCGTGTAGAAGTATAGATAGTATTTCGATAGCTTAACAAAACAGAGTTCAAGGAAATGGCTTCATTGTTGAAGTGCCCTCGACTAGAAACTAACAAGGGTGCTGGCTTCGCATTAGCGTTAGCACTTACTAATACCTGGAAACTAATAATTCTGCTAATACCTGCTGCTTAATAGGATATCTTGATTAAGTTTCTCTTCATTACTGAGTAGAGAGATTTTCCCGGAATTTATAATATCTATCGGGGCAGAGGGCTGTTGACTTTTGAGTTTTAAATAAATAAATTAAAGCAATCAAATGTTTAATATCAGAAAGTATGTAAAATTAACTTACAGTAACTTTTTATACAATCAAAAATAAAATGTTGTTATATTGGTACATACATAAACTCACGCCTTTTTCTCATGGGGGTAGGCAGAAATCACAGAACGCAACCCGCTACGATTCTTACATACTCCTTTCGCCGCGTTCATACATCTGGTCATACAATCACGGTATTTTTATTTTATTTTAATGAGCAAAACGATTGTTAAACTTTCTGGGTTTGGCTGGCTCTACTATCAAGACAGGGTAAAAAAACATTTCTTTGTTTTCAAATAAATAAGTTGATCATTAAAATATTCATCGTTTCGTTTATAACTAAACAAACAAAATCAAATAAAGAACCTACTAAACCACCATTAAATAAGCACAGGCGCAATCAGTCTACACAAATAAATAAAATTGAAATGTCTGTTTGTAATGCCAAAAATATACAGTTTTATACAAAACTAATTTTAATGTTTACATGGTGTTGCGGAATTTGTTCGGAAGAGTCACCACGGCCCTGAAACTTAACGGGCATTAAGAGGAACATGGATGGGTGTTAGTCAGTAAGAGTCTGACAGTCCCTTCCACTCCGACCAAAGCGGAAAATTTGACGATTTCCTTAAAAAAAACCATCCATTCTACCATCACGCTTGTATTTACCGAAGGATTTAGCAGGGGTGTACCAATACACACCCACAGTTCACCAATATGTTTAGGTCCCATGTAATAGGAGGCGAACCTATTGCCATTAACCGGGCACAAATCCTCACAAAATCCTTAAGGCGACGAATTGTTTAACAATAATTCTAGACCAGGCGCGCGCCCCCCGCAACCCGCACACACCCCGGTAAGTAAGCTTTTTGTTATTTTATTTAGTCGGAAATGATAACTTGAGAAAATCCTACTACAATTTTAAAGAGTATTTATGGACTTGTCTACAGAGCAAGTTGAGAGGCTAAAATCGGTCCCGTTTGCCCATAAGATGTGAATCTCTATTTAAAAAGAGGTATGTTTGATATTTTTTTCTCTGTTACTAAAGTTACATGAAAACTAACAAAATAAGGCTTTCATCATGAACTATTCAGAACACCAACTCACATTTTTATACATTCCGTAATTACTGACAAAAATAGAGATCACTGATGCCAAAATTTCCAATTCGTCCTCTTAAAAAAAGAGGAAATACGAAATATACACGGACGGAGTCACAAGCACAAGCTAGTTCAAAATAAAATTAGATTCCTCCTGATTACCCATTTAAATTACATTGGTGGAGGTCGTAAACCAGGATCATTGCTCATCGCATTCTTTCGGAGCCCAGGGTTGCTTGATGACGTGTAATTAGACTGAGAGCTCACTTCCTTTCCTTACGACCTCCAAATGTTTTAGCTGATTGAAAAAAAAATGTTGAGAAAGGTATTGAGTGAATCAAGGTGTGGTTCCTGTGAGATGGTAATTTTGTGGAGCCGAGGCAGTTTGTTTTGTATTGAAGGGAACAGATTAGGAAGTGAATGTTGATTGAACGTTGTTTAGTTTCTTAGTTCTGTAAAATAAATGGTATTACAATTTTTTGCTTCAGATATGTAGATTACAGCACATAAAAAAAAATATTGCTGTTTCATTGATTCTTATCATGTTGCACTCTTGTATGGATATGGACTGCTTGAGTTTCGAGAATAATGTAATTGATGCATGGTTGAGATTTTCACTACGATATCTACCTTTCACTTTGCGTGTCACGCGAAAAATGAAAAATAATAAGAAATGTGAGGTCACTCATCTTTTTCAGCTTTAAGTTGACGTTTTGATGACAAAATAAATGAAACCAAAGTGACCTGACATCTTACCACTGCAATGTCCATGTTTTCTCGCAAACAAATAACTTGTAGCATACCAATAAAGCATAAAAGTATAAATATGCTTCAAAAAGATGTAAGTTGAACAAGAACTTCCAATTCAAATAATACACTAATTCCATATAAACTGGACCAATTCCAATCAACCTCTCGCCTACACCCTTGAACACATAATCAGCTCCCCACACGAACATACTAACACTGTTCATGACCTCACCTCCACATAATACTCCATCAAATCCTTATTATCAGAGGCTGAACCAAAATCGACACTCCACACGACATCTCTGAAAGCCCTTCGATATCACACAGCCGATATTGTAGGTAATTTAAAGACTGAACATCTTGGCTGCCAAAGAGGATTACGTACTTCCTATGGCAAATATTTGCTCCTACATTGCTTGGAGTATATGTGACATGGATGTTGGAAGAATGGTGTATTGATTTGGTTTCTTCCATTATGATTAACGATAATATACTTTTCTAAAGGTACCAAAAAAAAGATCGATGTCAATGGGACTTTATTACTAAGCCGCTGCTGTCCGTCCATCTGGCTATAAGCGGGGTGTATCTCAAGAACCGTACTAGGTAGAGTTGACATTTTTACAGAGTGTGTATTTCTAATATTACTATATTACTAATATTATAAATGCGAAAGTAACTCTGTCTGTCTGTCTGTCTGTCTCTTCTTCACGCCTAAACCACTGAACCGATTTCAATGAAATTTGGTACAGATATAGTCTGGGACCCGAGAAAGAACATAGGATAGTTTTCATCCCGGAAATCCCCCGGGAACGGGAACTATTAATCCACGCGGACGAAGTCGCGGGCTAGTTTCTAATAAAACCCAAGATGGCAAATTTCAAAATGGCCGCTATTAAAATAAAAAATATAAATCGAGTATGGTAATATAATATGTTGTACATGTATGTGTACGTTGATAATTTTTATGTTATGTGAGTGACTTTCATGTGAGTAAACCTTTGATTTCTTTCTTTATTATGCTGGTGTTGATCAGCGTGTTTAGTCCTATTTATCTCGTACGATAGGACAGAGCTATATATGAATAAGTTAGCCCGACAGGGCGGTATATGTCCACGACTATGTACCCTAGACATCATCGTACTTATGAGAAGATTTCAGAACAATTTCATGATTTTCAGTTCGATTTTTGCCAGATATTGTTATTCTTTTTCAATGCCTGAATAGAACACTAACTACTAACCAATTTCCTATCGCCGAGCTAAAATTCTGATTGCATCTACAACACAGGTACGATATTACAGTATCGAAACTAGTAACAACAGTGCAATAGATGCCAACTAGTCCAAGTTAGGCTGTACTATCGTTCTCACTATTATTCGCAGCTCCCAGTTGGAACAAACAATGTAAGCCGCGTAGAAACTTGACGAAAACGTATCACGTTCCTAAATGTTTGGTTGTTTGAAGCTACCTCTCGGATTTCAGGCGAGCCATCAAATATTAGATATTTTCTTCTGACTGTGACTTTGTGCTTTGGTTTTATGAAAGTAGATATTATTCTGACTTTATTTTTTGAATATACTGAGACATGAAAGATGTGAAAGATCAAGTTTTAATGTTTTAATTTTGGAAACAAATGTTGTTTCCAAAATCGTTTACATCCGATTTGTTCAAAAGCACTTTCACCCCTTGAAAGATCCGGGGCTGCGGGTTGTTCGAAAGAGATACCGCGCCCCCGGAACGCAAAGGGCACATGAAGGAACATAGACGGGTTTTAGTCAGTAAAAGCCTGACACTCCTTCCCGCCCGCCCAGGGCGGGGGAAGTTATTTGATAATTTCCAGTCTTTAAAAAAAAAAAAAACCCCTTGAAAGATGGCAGGTGAATGATACCTCACCCTGTATATTAAGATAACTTGTTAACATTTGGTTGCCCCGGTGGTCTCGTGGTCGCAAGTGCGACTGTTGAGCGCGGGGCCCTGGAGTCAATTCCCAGGTCGGTCAAAAAGTGTTATAAGGTTTTTCCATCACAAATTTCTCAGTAGCAGTATTTCTCAGTTGGTGGTGTGCCTCAGAAAGCACGTAAAGTCGTTGGTCCTGTGCCTGATCTCTTTCCCGTTGTGTCACATTGCCGTCCCATCGGACTATGAGAGATAGGAAAGAGGGAATGCAATTGTATTTGCACATACACGTGTGCACTATAATATCGCTTGCGTACTTTACATGTCTCCATTGAGATTAGCCGCCGTGGCTGGAATCGGTCTGGAAAATACCTAACATTTAGAGTTAATTTCAGTATCATAATTTTCCCGTATACCAGAGTATAACAAAGAAATGAAGGAAGACCTCTCAAACGTCTGGATCTATTAGGCACAGTTAGCGAGCTAATTCGTATCGCATACGGCTCAGTAACGAAGAGCGATCGTTCCTAATGCTTCTTCTATCTATTAATTTTCATTTGTTT
Organism: Caradrina clavipalpis; assembly: GCA_932526535.1. Taxonomy (NCBI): domain Eukaryota; kingdom Metazoa; phylum Arthropoda; class Insecta; order Lepidoptera; family Noctuidae; genus Caradrina; species Caradrina clavipalpis. The sequence continues at coordinate 841,612 of OW052089.1, forward strand.
GGTACTAAGTTTATCTCTCTCTGTCTGTGTGTGTGAGAGCTAAATATCAATGGAAATAGATACAGAGTTTTACTTGAAAGTTCGCAGGATATTAACTTTAGAAGCTCTCTTTACTTGATTTGGTGTAGTTGAATTTTGTTGCAAAAAAATGGGAATACCAGACCAAGTGCATGTCGGTCTGACTTTGCCACACTTTCGCCACAACACTACTCGTATATACAAAAAAAAAATACTTTTTCTTGTATTTTATTATTTTTATTTGTTGCTTTAGCAACCATACTAATAATACACACTCTGTAAAAATATCAGGTGTCGACTTACTACGGTTAAAAATATGACTCTATGAACTCAAAAAATACATAACAAAAACCAAACACAAATAGGTACCTACCTTTTTTCCAGATACTTTCGTATTCCAAGGTTTTTGACGACAGCATTTTGTCCCATCCTCTACATCAACTCTAAAAATGCTTTCACTATAATATATTTAAAAGAGTAATCGAAACATCCATATCCCTCACTGCACATCAATTTTCGCCACTTATTTAACCAGTCCTCAGTATTCGCTCAGTCTCGTAAGTGATGTTTTAACTTACATATGAACCTTTGAGTCTAGCTTCAGTACATTAGCGAAACAAAAGCCGAACACACGCGCTGCAAAACACGCGTTACTAAAAAGCGAAAAGGGCAGGTTACGAATTAACTTTGATGGGCTTAGATTTATGAAGTTTGGATAGGAAGTAATAAAAGTTGGACTTGGGAAATTATTTCGAAGTGTTGTTTGGAAGTTAGTTTGGTAACTTTTTTATGATGTTTGTACGTTATTCTTATCAATTTATAGAAGTGTTTTGTGTAAGTTTTTGTTTTTTAATTTTTTATTCTTGACTTTTATTTTTGTTTTTTTCGAAAACTTACAGATCTTTTATATTAAACTTTTTTAATTGGCCATATTTTGTTTTATCACATAATCTTATTTTTGTACCTAATAAAAGTAAGATTATGTGATAAAACACAATGTGGCCAGTTAAAAAACTTTGCTTTTCCCAGATACAAAAAAAAAAAAAATAGAAATGACGATAAATAATATGATTTGATCTCTAATACATTAAAACAGTACGTTATTACGTATTCCAATCTCATAAACAACAAATCACTTATAAAGAAACCCGCACACAAAAAAGTACTCGACGTATAACTCTTCTCAAAAAATCATACTCCACATTTGCTAGCAAAAAAAGTACAAAAAAGCCCCGAATAAAACATTTCCAATACCAAACATCACTATTTACTTACCTAACACCGTCCCACTAAATCAAAAAGTATACTCCCATACTACCCGACTGTCTTACAATGAAAACCGGCCAAATGCGACACGCACGAAGGGTTCCGTACCATTTCCTAAAAAACGGCAATAAAAAAACACGTTTTTTGTATTTGAGCCTCCCTTATTTTATTTTAATCTGTTAGTATTTATATCAAAATAATACTTACAAAATAGTACTGGCCCCATCTTTGTTCTATTGTATGTGCTGCCATGCACACCTCGTGCCACCCACCACGTGCACCTGCTTGTCATATGAAAAATAAATTTAGTCTGTCAGAAACCACTACGCTTGTTTCATTAGGTTATGGGCCCAGTGGTTCTTATTTTAGTATTTGTTGTTGTAGCGGCATCAGAAATACATCACCTGTAAAAAGCTGTCTAACTATCACGGTTCAAGAGATATAGCCTGGTGACAGTAGGACAGACAGGCAGACGAACGAACAGTGAAGTCTCAGTAATAGGGTCCCGTTTTACCCTTTGGGTACGGAACCCTGCCTTTTCACAATTCCCTCTGGTTCTTGCCGCGTCACCGTTGTTTCATTACACGTGCCCACTTACAATCACGTGTGTGTCTGCCCTTTTTTGTGTCCGTTTCATGGGATACCTGTCCGAATGTAGTAATTGAATACATCAAATAGTTCGCTTTATTTTTGTTCGGATGCTGTGATATTTTTGTGTTTCTAAACTGGTCTGTTTTAAATTTGTTTTTACGTGAACTGGGATGAAAAAGTTTTTAAAGCAAAACATATAATTTTTATGTGAATATTTTCTCGATCGTACCTACCTTGTGCCATCCGAAATACAAAACGTAATCACTATTATCATTATTAATTTATATGGCGGAGATCTTGGTGTCCTGAAATACATACCTAGAGTTTAGTAGCAATAATATTTTTACCTCTCTGATAACTCTGTATTTTGTAATATTGTATTGAGTTATATAAACAGTTAGAGAGGTTTCGCACTATGTCCGATCCGAACCCGATCCGAACCCGTGAAAATATTGGTCTAGAAATGTTACTATTGTTCTCATTGAGTTATTATTAATAAATACATATAAATTACATTTTTGAATAATAATATAAAAATAAATACTTTAAAAAATATATGAACAATTACATATTATTTATTATGAGAACACATGTAATTGTTCATACGTAAAATATAAATGTTTACGTTAAAAACGTATGTTTAAAAAGGTATTTCTACGTAAACGAACGCATTTACTGGTATTTATTAATTGATAATCAAGTTACAGGCAAATGTTTGCTAACACGCTCTTAAATATTTGTCACCAATGTTGGTTGGAAATCAACATTTACGTCAGAAAATATCTGTGTTCACGGTAAACATTTGTTAAAGCTACAAGTTTAATTTACGCGAGCAATAACCAAATTCGTATAAATAAATTTCGAATAGTGACATCGCATAATGTTAAAATTTTAGTTTGGATAGGACAAAAAGCTTGCTTAACTCATGGTACTTAATGTACTGACCCTACACTTTCTTATCCAACGACTGCATAATCCTTGTCCTTAGCTCGTTAATCTCTCAAACGGCGCGCTCAAATGACGTAACCGTCAAACGCGGCCGCTCATTACTTTTAATGAGAGGCGCGTTCATTAACACGAATCAATTGAACCGAACCAACTTACCAATTAAATAGTACACCTTTTTCAATGGATTTCAATTAAATCTAATTGCGTGAGAGTTAATTTTTTAATCGGATTCACTTGAAGGAAATTCTGCAAATCGTTTGAATGAAATTAAGTACACATTGAATGCATGCTACATTGAACATCACTTTGCATTATTGCTACGCCGTAGCTCGGGCAATGAAGATGTCGTAGCTACGCGAGCTACGCTGTCGTAGCAAATAACCGAGCTGCTACGCTTTTTGAAACAATGTTCTCCATTGGTTTATTAAATGGTATATTTAAAGGACGATCATATTTTTGTTTTAAAAATGTTTTTTTTTATTTACATTTTGTTCATTTTACGATGACTGATGTGAATTTATTATAGCCAAAGCTGTGAAATCGCCAAAATCGATAGAATTAATTTAAAGGTCGATGGATGTTTAGGTCATACTAAAATGAACATACGACATTATTATTTTCAAGTTTAACTCGATTATATTGATGTAGGTTGATTATATTGATAGGATAAGGTATGCGTCCTAACTAGTTTCAATACCATTTTTAGCATCAGGTACATTGAACTTATGTGAGTACCTTAGATATTCACTTAAGTTTAAATGTGACAGCTGGTTTTTTTTATACGCGTGTGAAGGGCATCGTTAGGTTTTTTTTACCATAATTATATGGTCCATGATTTTGCACTCCCAATAGTTCACATTTTTATAGGTTATTAAAAAATAATCCGCTAGAATGGAATTTTGACTGTACGCTTTTGTATGGGTAACCGACAACAAAAAATTGCTTTATTTAGTAAATTCATTATTTGGTAATGTATCCGTATATCGTATGTCCGCGTGGCTTATTTCGTTACGTTTTTGGTTACTGCTCCGCTCTGATGGCTCGTAGCGTGATGTTATGTCTGTTTTTCAGGAGTATATTATTGAAAAAATGAGCAACGATGAATAGAATGACGAATTGAAATTAAAATCGGTCCAGTACTTTCAGAGCCTATTCCGTACAAACAAACAACAACAAAAAAAGACTTTCCTAATATTAGTATTGCTAAAAATAAACGCAATACATTTTTGCCACAAACTTTCCGCAAACCATACATCCAGAAAGCAAAGCCAGAAATTTCATTATACGAACATCAAAATAAAAATTAACCAAGTACCCTACTGTATGAATAATTTCCCCTACATGGGCGTACAACATGATATCCCAAAGTCTCATAAGCGAAATATATCGGAGTCCATTTGAAAGGCAAGTGTTCCCAGTAGGGCGATAACTCACGGGCATATACTGGGTAAAGGGCTTGTTAGCTCAATAGTTCTCTTTAAATTATTTAATTTTATAGAGAAGAGAAGTGTGTTGTTGAGTTTTAGTGTTTAGAATATTTTGTTGTGTTTGTGATTAGATGAATAGTTTAATTTAATTTTGTATTGTTGTTTAGATTTTTGTTTTTTTTGTTGGGTTGTAGTATTTTTTGTGCGTTTGTTATGAAGGGTTTTTCAGAATGATTTTGGAACATAGTAATTTTGAATTGTTGTGTTAGGATTTAAATTACATTACAGATTACACGTCAGAAAATATTTGTTTTAGGTTAGTTTTGCGATGATGATTGAAATAAAAGCTTTACTGATTAACTGTGTTCGATAGCGCTTTTTGTGAGGACTACAATTTATGATGTCATCAATTAAAATCATTGGTATTGACGGCAGTATAATAAAGTGAGTACGAGAGGAGATTCACGTAAATACATAACAAAATATGACTCCCTTTTTGCCTGAAGGGCTAGGCAGAGATGGAGGTGTGCGTATAGTACACTCATATCACGCCAGCTTTGTTGATGCCGCGTAATACAAGGACACAAACATATTACCTGAGCTATTAGTAAGAAAAACTGCATCACTAACAAAAAAGCAGATACTGTCTCAAACACAAACTGAAATTTTCATACCCCCAAAAAACTATAGCAATTAAAATGCAAATCCGTGGGCAGAGCTAAGTGTGCAAACCCAACACGATTCATTTCAGCTGTATTTTACAATACTGTACAACCACTGAATATTTATCACGCGTTCGCGGCATTTATTATGAAACCCATGCAAATGTGGCAAAATAAAGGAATCTATTTGTCAGAGAGTGCGCCGTGGGGAGGTATCTCTGAAAGTCCGGCTACCCTTGGGAACTGTAGCTTTTATAGTTGAACGGTGATGAGGTGAGCGTATGAATAAGACGAGGCGTGTAGGATGTATCAATAGGCTATGTCTGGTACCTAAGTAAATCTATGATAAGTAGCTGTTGAAACCTTAAAGGTCAATTTATCAATTGTCAGAATACTTTTAACTGAGGAATTAATATTCAACAAAAACTCCAAAGTATCCACCTATATCACCAAATAACTATATCTGATAATTAATAATCAGCTCTTATTTAAGTTAGACATTTTATAATTTTTCTCATACGAGGTCGGATCGTCTATAATTTATTGCTGTATTATAAATATAAATAAATGTTACCACACTTGCTACACTGCAGATTACTGGGTCTCATGGCGTTACTTTTTTATGTGTGTAGAAAGTTGAGCGTAATACCTATGCACTGTATCCTTGTCATATTCATACTTCGAGGTCACAGGATTTTACGTGTGTTGGTTAATTTTTACCTGTATTTTTAGAAAGATAAAATGTCTCATACGTTTTCATGTTTACGGGGCGCCTGTTCCATGGATTTTGTAAGGGATAATAGCAAGGGTAGCAGCAACTCTATGAGAGGTTTATATTCTTCTTGGCGTCTTTAGGACCTATTGGGAAGGTTCGATTTGCTTACGTAAATATTTGTATGCCAAACAACACCGCTTTTATTGTTCCCGATAAAGTGCGGGTGATTGCTTGTTGCATGAAGAACAAGGTGATCATTGTATTCGATTAGGAATTCACGAGGATTCTAGTGAAATTCGCACACACAGTCTTGATACTTTGGAACGGTTGTGCTCAAACAAAGTCAAAGTAAAATCATTTATTTCAATTGGTGCATTAAAAGGCACTGAAAACGTCAATGGGCAATTTAGTTTCCAATAGGCAGTTTCAGTTTTTAGTTCGATGATGGGCAATTCCAGACTTGGTCTTTAAAATAAATAGTTTACAAAAATAGTAAATTAATTCAGTCTCTAATTTTATGAATGTTAACACGATGTACCTAAAATAAAAATCACTATAAGTAATATCAGTATTATATATGTGAATGTAGTATTTATGTTTATCAATACATGGTATTCACATCTTTACAATATTGTGATCGTAGACAAGATAGACAGTAGGTAGTTCCCCATTCTATCTGTAATATTTCTTCGAGTTTGACTACTCTTTGGCCAAAATACGACTACACTACGTTTTGCATTGAGCGCAGTCAATACAGATCTCTGAAAGTTCCCCTTTAATACTCACCGTCCGCACCACTAATCTTGATACTTTTCATGTCACCAGTCAGTTTACCAGTCTCCAGTCCCATTAGCTCCACTCCACACACAGACCAAACACAAGCCTAACTTTTAACAAATTCAAATTTTATTCATATACACTCAGAATTTTTCCTAAACGCAAATAAGATGTCACGTGAAAGTCCAACTTTAAATGCAGAAAGACTTAATGAGAGCCGTTTGAACGAATACCCACATGAAAACATTTGAGAAGTTGAAAAATTGGACCATTTTAAGCATCTCCTTCGGCACGATAAATGTCAGTAGAAACATTTTAGAACTGCCGTCAAAGTCGCGATTTAAGATTGAAATAATGTTTTGAAAGTAAAGTTTTCGTTCGATCGGAGTCTGTGCGAATGGATTTTGTTATTTTATTCTTTTGTTCGTTTCAATCTTTATCTCTTTTGAGAGATGGAACGTTAAATAAATCACGGGTAGATAGGTATAGTATGGGTGTAGATACCACTAAGCTAACCATTCATTCGAAGACACGACTTCTCTAAAACAATATTTTATTTTAACCTCGACACATTTTTAACTTACTGTAAAATTCGATTTTAGGTACCTACTTTGAAGAAAATGAACAGTGGCAACTAAGTGACGTCACAGCTGCATCCTATTGTCATTCAAAATTGATGAGATTCCCTATTTCACCCAATATAGAGAAGGCACGAGCATTGATCACCACGTTTCCTATAGGCGGATAGGAGATTACAGACTTAAATTAATTACTATTATATTCTCGCGGTTTCACCCGTTTTAATTTACGTCTTTGATCACTGCACCATTCCCGTGGGGCGTAGGCGTGATGTTATATAGCCCTCCTCGATAAACGATCCTGATCTCTCCCCGGTCGTATCGGATTGCCGTCCCATCGGACTATGAGAGTAAGGAAGGAGGGACTAGATCTGTGTTTGCGCAAACTGTCATGCACTAGCATCTCTATATTAAGAGATAAGCGCGTTGAAACACACTAACAAACAAATTCTTTAGCTTTTTAATAATAATAATAATAATAAATATCTTGGGACAACTCACACACGGCTATCTGATCCCAAGCTAAGCAGAGCTTGTGTTATGGTAACCAGACAACTGATATACATACTTATATAACTTATAAATAAATACATATTATAGATAAATCACACCCAGACACAGAACAAACAATAGTATAGTTTATGTCTAGGTTTCCTCACGATGTTTTTCTTCACCGATGTCAGTGATGTCCAAGACAAACCTTACCCATCGCCCACCTAATCCGATATTATGATTGTTATATGTATTTTAAGGGTTTACGATAAAGACGTAAAAATGATGAACATAAAGATTAGAAGATAAATTCAGTAAAAAATATTCAGATCATTACAGTGAAAAGGTTTACTGATGTAAAAGGAATTCTCAGAAATGGTGGGCGTTTATTATAGCCTTTATTATAGACGAATTCTTAGAAATATGGATTATTATAATAACATTATGGTTTAGTTTAACTTTACGTTTTTCAAGGAATTGTCCTTCTTCTTCTTAGCGTATCGATGGCAAATAATAGAATGTTAATCAATATAATTTATAGAATAATAATAAAATTTAAATATTATGTTTGACCCAAAATTCGTCCTAACTTCTCGTGACCTAAGGGCTGGCTTTTACCTTGACCAGAGGCTAATCATTGCCATCTAACGTGGCAATGCCGCCAGTCTTTTGGGCACATTTCCAGTTGAAGGCTATGTGGAGGAATTTTTGATGCCTTTTAGTTTTAGTTTATTTTTATGATTTGTTTGTTGTAGGTTTATTTATTTATTTGGAAAGTTTGTAAATATTGTACAACGGAATAAAAAAATATAACATTTTTTTTTATCTAGTCTATAATGTCTCACAGCTGGACAAAAGCCTCTCCCATGTCCTTCCGAATATTCTTTTTTTGCGCCACCTCGAGCTAGTGTTTCTGATACGAGTCTAGGTCATCTCGCCATCTCTTGCTACGTTGGCCTCGGTGACGTCGACCATATACGGGTACCCATTGCGTGAGAACTTTTGCCCAGCAATCGCTTTGCATACGACTGACGTAACCTACCCAATCCCACTTGAGCATGGCATCTTGTTTACCCACGTCTATAATCTCCACAGTTATGTTTAGGTCCCATGTAATAGGAGGCGAGCCTATTGCCATTAACCGGGCACAAATCAAAACTCCGAGCTGCTACTGAGAATTTTATACATAAACTAAATAACATTTTGCTTGACCTGGGAATCGAATCCAAGACCGCTAGCGTAGAAGTCCCGCTTAAGACCTCTAGGATATCGAGGCGTTGGTATTTTATATATGATTTTTAAAATATCACTAACAAAATCCGATTGCGATGCCCACTTAGTAAGTAATGAATATTTAGATTTTGTTGTTGCTATCACTTAAGACTTCAAAAGCCTTTATTCTACTAAATTGATCTAAATTGAGCATTATTGATAAAAGGTTTCGAAGAGAAGATGAATAACAAATACTTTTAAAATCTTAGTACTTATCTCTTTATTTTACAGTAGAATTCATTTGCGTTTTATATTTCAAAAATAAGGTTCTGAAGTCACTACTGGTTTAAAGACTTCTAAAAACATTGGCTAGTGGTCCAAAATATAAAAAAAAGTACAAAACAAAAAAACGATTTATTTAATCTTTCAAATTGATAATAAATACACTTTTTTGCAGTATCGTATCGTATCACTCGTAACCGGCGTGCTTGTATGATCAGATGTATGAATGTGGATGAGGCGAAAGGAGTATGTAAGGATCGTAGTAGGTGGCATTCCGTGGTTTCTGCCTACCCCCATGGGAAAAAGGCGTGAGTTTATGTATGTATCGTATCGTATTCTCCCCGATATATATCATTATCACATCTTCATTCTTTCGTAATGACTCATCATTATTAATTTTGTACACTACTAGCTTTTGCTTGCGTTTTCAGCCGCGTGAATTTCCCTACGAATCCCTAACTCTTTTGAGAATAAAATGTAGAATAAAGTACTCAATTATAACGATATATTTCTATTAGCGAAATAATTTTCTGAATCCGACTGAATTTTACATACAAGGCGTTGATTTGCATCCTCGTCAAATTCAAGGAGTTAACTATGCTCGTGATTCTTAACACGAGTCAATAATAAAATAGTTTTTATTTGTCGTGATTTTCAAATTCGAGCTAGCCATCTCGCCAGAGGGTTTAGGCACTATGTACACATTGATATAGCCGCGCGGCAACTCTGCCTACCGCATACGCAACTGAGCGATGCTGAATTTTGCAAGAGAAGTATTCTGGAATACTGTTATTTAATAGTTGCAACTAAAAAAAGAAGTATTTATTAGATATTGGCCAGGTATCGTAGGTATATTTGATTACTTATATTTTTTTATGACAAGCTCCTAAAGTTTGACGAGGATGCAAATCAAGGGCTTGTATAAAACGAAAAAGTCACATTAGTATTTGCCCGTGCCCGGTTGTTAACCCACCTCATGCATGAGAAGCTTGCACCTTAAACACAGGGCCACGTGCATCAAATGTCTCTAAACAATCAAAACATACACCTCGCATATTAACATGTCTATTTACCATTCAAGAAACAGTACGTCGATTCTGTAAAATTCAGACATGAACTCGCATCTCAAGTCGCTATTCACGCCTACACGAGTGGCGCGCGGAGGCACTGGGCCGGGGCGAAACTCCGCTGCCGCGGCAAATTGCCGCCCTGCGGACGGAACTCCGGCTCGATCTCATGGCGACATGGAGAGAACGACTGTCGCAACCTCGTGCAGGGCTCGCCTCGATTGAGGCGGTAAGACCCCTCTTTGAGGAGTGGCTGGAGCGGCGCCACGGCGCCCTCACCTACCGCCTGACGCAGGTCCTCACCGGACACGGATGTTTCGGGAGGTTCCTGCACCTCATCGGGCGGGAGGAATCGCCCGGGTGTCACCATTGTGAGGATCGCCCCGAGGACACGGTGGAGCATACTTTGGCGGTGTGCCCTGCTTGGGCTGAGCACCGCCGAGTCCTCGAGGCGGCCATCGGCGGCGGCGCCCTCTCGCGTCCGGCACTGGTCCAGGCCATGGTCCGGAGCGAGGGGGAATGGGAAGCAGTCGCCTCCTTCTGCGAAGCTGTAATGCTAGAGAAGGAGGCGGCGGGACGGGAGAGGGAAAGGAGGGTCCCCCGTCCCAGCGGCCGCCGCGGTAGACGATCCGGGCGTCGGGAGCCACGTGACGACTCCCGGCCACCGTAGACGCGGGTCTGTGGACGGTGAGCAATGGGTAGCTCACCGTCCGTACGTTCACTAGCGACAGACCGTGTCGACGGCGCGTTCGTGTTCCACGCGCGCCTCAAAGAGATGTCAGCAAAATTGGATGGGGCCACTGAGGGCCGATGCCTGCCGGGGCTGCGGGTTGTTTGAAAGAGATACCGCGCCCCCGGAACGCAAAGGGCACATGAAGGAACATAGACGGGTTTTAGTCAGTAAAAGTCTGACACTCCCTCCCGCCCCGCCCAGGGCGGGGGAAGTTATTTGATGATTTCCCGTCTATATAAAAAAAAAAAAAAAAAAAAAAAAAAAAAAAAAAAAAAAAAGTCGCTATTCACCCTCACTTCGCTTAAGGTTCAAAATGACATTGTTTTGTTTGACACTTTGAAGTGCGAAGTGACGGTGGAATTACCGTATAGAATGCCACTTCTTACGTGATCTCATACTTTATCTTTAGTTCAACTCGCTGATACGCTCGCAAGAGTGGCGCTAGTGTAAAATCGAATTTTCCACCGAGGTTTTAGAATGCCAATCAAGAAAGTCACAGCGGATTCAGATTCGAAGTTTAGAACGAGGTTTTACAGAATCACACAGCAGTATGGCCGATGCAGTATAGCGATACAGAACAGCGTAGTAAATGTAATAAGTACCGTCGTCGTGTTTGTGTACCAGCTCGGGCCCAGCAATGGAACGGCTTAGCAATTGCGTTTGCATTGGCACTGTGTAAACGTGGAAACAACTTTGTTTCACATCGGACTTGATAACTGTTTCTTTGTTGTTCGAGAATGTGTTGAATGGCTATTTAAATGTAGTTTAGTTGGAGTTTTAGGATGTAGAAAGATCTGGGAAATGTACTTACCATCACGCATGTATTCCCTGAAAGGTTAGGCAGAGGTGTACCAATACACAGTTCCCCAGTATGTTTAGGTCCCATGTAATAAGGGGCCAGCATATTGCCATGTCTTTTTTTCAATTTATTTATTAATTTTAAATTTATTCACATCAACTGGACACAAATCCTAATACCGAGCTATTACTGAGAATTTCATAGAAAAACACAATTCGCTCAACAACACTTTTTGCTCGACCTGGGAATCGAACCCGGAAGACCTCTAGCGTAGCAGTCGCGCTTAGGACCACTAAGCTAACGAGGCAGTTTCAGGATCAGGGAGTCTTATGAAAACCAGGGAAAATAATTATGCGTATTTGCGATACTCTCGCAGACTCGATAATAGCTCGATCGATTTGAATAATACCATCACACCTGTATTCCCCGGGGCAGTTAATAATTTATAGTTTACTAGCTTTTGCCCGCGACTTCGTCCGCGTGGATTAATAGTTCCCGTTCCCGGGGGATTTCCGGGATGAAAACTATCCTATGTCCTTTCTCGGGTCCCAGACTATATCTGTACCAAATTTCATTGAAATCGGTTCAGTGGTTTAGGCGTGAAGAAGAGACAGACAGACAGACAGAGTTACTTTCGCATTTATAATATTAGTACGGATTGCATACGTTATATAAAGTAGAACAATGATTGTGTGCAAAATAAAAAAACTTTTTTTTTTCAATTCACAGGGTTCCTAGTTAGGATAAAATAACGTGTACGGGAACTCTTTCACTTCCTATGATAAATTACTAAAATTTAAAAAAGTATGTTCCATCTTAAATTCTTAAGGTGGATTCTTAAGGTGGCTTACTAACGGGAAGTGATGAATCAGGCACTTTATCTTTTAAACCATAATATATTTTACTAGTTTTTGCCACTAACTTCGTCTGCGTGAATCTTCTTACGTATTCTAGTTTTTTTTTTTTTATAGGAACATTATTTCATACCATCTCGCTTGTATTCCCCTATGTTTAAGTCCTATGTTATAAGGGAGAGCCTACGCCATTAACCGAGCACAAATCCTAACTCCGAGCTGCTACTGAGAATTTCATGGAAAAAGCCAATCACACTTTTTGCTCGACTTGGTAATCGAACCCAAGACATCAACTCAATCGAACCGAATTTTCTAAAGCAATTCAAATAACACTTTTCTTAACGACTTTCACATAACTAGCCAAGCATACAAGACATACAGAATGCACTTAGTGAACTTGATATTAGAATTCTCACCCATATTCACATACAAAAGAACGGGAATCCATTGCCAAAGTCCCTTGGCCAACAATAGTCAACACTCCTAATATCCGAACGGGAATTGCGACGATCTCATACAACCCCATTCAAAGTTCCACACAAACTTAATCTTGGTAGTTTACACTAGATAAAACTTTTACTCCTACGACCTGAATTTGTTCCGCCGAAACTTTTGCGAGTGTTAATTTCATTGTATTGTTTCATCTTGTATTGTGGGTATACGGGCAACTGTTGACGGCAACAGTTGCTAGAGATACATTATAAATACACAACGAGATGCACCATTGCGCGTGCCCAGTCTCCCATCCCGCGTGTTCTGTCCTCGCTTAACACTTTTTTGGACGCCAAGCCTAACTGCGATTTGTTCGCGGACGAATGGAACACAATCTTGTCAGTCTGTTTTGAGTACGTATTGTGAGATTAGCGTGTGAATGTAATTAAATATTTATATTGTACTGTTGTAATTAGCCAATGGCCCATTTTCACAAATTACTTTTAGTTTATTCATGTTCATACATCAAAGAATACATACATTCGCAGAATAACCCTGCAGGCTATTCTGCGAATATCTCTCTCTCGGAAAATTAGGTCGAGCAAAAATTATTATAGGGTTTTCTATGAAATTCTCAGTAGTATCTTGGAGCTAGGATTTGTGCCCGGTTAATGGCAATACGCTCGCCTACTATTACATGGGACCTAAATATACCGGCGAACTGTGGGTGTACATTGGTACACCTCTGCCTAACCCTTCGGGGAATACAGGCGTGATGGTATGAGTGTGTGTGTCTGTGTAAATATTAGGTAAAGTCACTCCATAGACAGAGATAGGATGACAATGACCTTTAACTCACCTTACCTATATTTACCGATGAAGATTTTTACAGAATAGACTGAGTACACACGACCTCCAATTGCCAGTAAATCTACTACACGTGACCTATGAAGGACGTCACCAACAAGGTCAGTGTTTGTCCTTTTAGCGCACCCCTCCCGGCGTTTTCACTTACACCCATTTTGTTAATCGCTTTTAATCTGTTAATTGACGGAAGTTGTAGAGCAACTTAATGAACTTGTTATTATGTTACTTTATATCGCTATAGTGTACTGTATGAATTAGTACAATTTATGTATCATAGTCGCCCCGTTGGTCTCGAGGTCGCAATCGCGACTGATGAGCGTGGAGTCCTGGGTTCGATTTCCGGCTCCAGCTCGAAAAGCACGTAAAGCGGTTGGTTCCAGGTGTCATGCGTAGATCATTGGCAGTCGTTACGGATAGTCAGAAGCCAGGAAGTTCGAAAACCAGTCTTACCAAGAGTTATCGTGTTGCCCAGTATCTGGGTTGTGGAGGTCAGATAAGCAGTCACTTCATGTAAATCGCTGGTATTCAGCTGCATCTGGTTAAACTGGAAGCCGACCCCAACACAGTTGGGAAGAGGTTAAACAGATGATGTATCATCACAGTTGATTGCCATGTTTTGCCGTGACGTCATATTTCACCACAGTTGCTAAATGTTGCGCAATTTCGGTTGCCCGTATAAGCGCACTCTTAAAACTTTATCACGGAACGTATAATACCAATGTTTAAGTGAATATATCTGTGTTGGTTTGTTTTCGTTGTAGCAATATTGTGTGGTATTATTGTTAGTTGCCACAATGTTCTGACAACCTGGTATAAGGATCATTGAGAGCAACTTGTTCTTTGGAGTAGAATTGTGTATAGAAAGAAAGTTGTAGCTTTTCTTGTAGAAAAGGTAAAATCTGTGTTGTTTGTTTGTTAATCAATCACGACTTAGCGGCTTATCGGATTTGGATAGAATTTGGAACACGGATAGACCAAGACCTGGATTAGGACATAGTACCTATACTTTGTAAGTCGGTAGTACGTTTCCGTGGAATTATCCGTCCTCCATGCGAGTTATGCCTCGGGAAAATTCCAGTTTATATAAATATGTTTTTTTTTAAATAATATCTTTGGAAGGCAAACAGACCGATGGCACACCTGGCGGCATAAAGAGGTATACAGGTGATAGTACTTTCCCGGAAGAGCTCTTTCACAAAGAACTCTACTACTAAATCATAAGTAGTGATTCAGTTCATTAAATAACTGTTGGTTGACCAAGTGATCGTTTTTTGTTTGTTGATACAGTTAAGGCCCAGAAACCCACAATTCATTATTCATACCTTTCACCATCTTTTCGTTACAAATTATTCACTGCAGCATATCACAAAATCCTTCCTCTTGGTATTCCCGTCACCTCTGCCACAGCACGGCACGGGCCCTGAATATTTGACGTCAAGTGACCGTATCGATCTGCTACATAATCTCCACAGAGCAAACATCTCATAAATATGCGAACTCGTCCACCCGCCTGTATCAGTTCCTGAATAAAATCTCAAAGAATTTCGCACTCCATCGAGTTTCACTTATACGATATGCATTTTATGATTCTCAGGCCGCCATCGATGCATATCGTGACGTTAAAAAAATCCACTCAGACTACTTGTGAAAGGTCGCGAAAATTCTTGACTCGGGAAAAATTTCCGAAGTTTGGAAAAATTCCGAATTGTCGGCTTTGGACGTCGCATTTTAACCCTTGTTCCAGATGAAGTGAATTGTAAGATCTTTCCTGAATATTGAAGGCGAGTTGCTCGTGTTAGAATATCGGGTTCGTAATGTGTGAAAAGCTTTCTCGCGTAAGAGAGACATCTTGACCGTTTCAGCTTTTATCTGTTTATCTATATAAATAAATAAGATTGAAGTATTTATTTGTGATGTTAATATAACAGTTTTTTGTGCTAAATTAATAACAATAATGAATGTTAACAAGGTAGGGTAACAATTATTTACTTATACCAACAACATAATTTTGGATTTTTGTCTGTCTGACTGTTTGTTTCGGCAAATTTCCGAAGCGGTTATATCAGTTTTGACGAGACTTTCAATGGTATATAGTTAATTTTATTAGGAAAAAAAATGACTAGTAGCAGGCGGAATCACGGTTATAAGATAGTTTGAAACAAAAATACTGACTAGGACTTTTAGCAAACTACTACTACAGCAGCAGTAAAAATAAAATATGTTCTTTGGACTTAGGCCCTGTCACATTAATGACTGGCAAAACCTTGAAGGCTAATAGATGTTCTTTTCACGCTTATACAGATTTTTATCGACGAAATAATTCTTAAAATGGCAAATGTCTGCAAAACTCCGGGCTATAGACAGAGAAGCTAGAAGACACATCACATAGCCTTTAACTACTCATACTGCCCAACAAACTACGTAACTTTAGGCGAAAAATATTGCTGGGGAACGACTTTTGTTTTTGATGTGAAAAAGCATTGTGATTGTCGGGTCGTTGGGGTATTTAAAGCCTACTTAATTGCAACATTTTAAACTTGTAATAATGAACAAAACAAAAATTTGAAACCTTAACCTTCAATAATGTTCCAATGTTCCCAGATATGTTGCACAACAAAAAGAAATGATGAGAAGAACATGCAAGTAACTTTTACCTTGGTTTTACACCACCCACTTCCCATCTCCGCGGCTACTAACAAATTCCTCACAGTAAATTCCTAACACTTTGCTTGACCTGGGAATCGAACCCAAAACCCCACGCATAACAGAGGCGATATTTAAACGTGGCCACAGTTTCATTAATTTGCCAGCATGATAAGAGATTATTATTTTCTTATGGTATTTGCTTTAGCTCGTCAGGAGATAACAAAAGGGCACTTAAAGGGCAGATCGTAAATGACAGTTATTTATTGATACCATCAGTAGGTATAAATAAACAAAAATAATACTAACAAAACTTCAGTCTAAAAAACCGGTCAAGTGCGAATCGAACTTGCACACGGAATAAGGTCCTGTACCACCGTAGAATACTTAACTCTAGATTTAATTTAAAAAAAACCTACTTAATATATTATTTTTTGGAATAGAAATACACACACCTATTACGGATCATGAGCCCATTGATTCGAAAGGACAGCGGAGGCTTAGTAATAGAATCCCGTTAGCACCATTCGCGTACAGGATCCCAAAAACCAACGGAATATTTACAACTTGAACATTTCAATAACAACTATTTATTTATTTATTTATTTGTTTTTTCAAACAATATTGAAATGTTTACAAATCACAAAATTCAATTGAAACATCAAGAGAAAGAACACATTCGCATTAAATACATTATCGAGTCTAAGAACTTTGGAAACATTTCAGATCAAATATTCAAATGAAATATGTCGTTCAAACTTGTTTGGACTTAAAAAATTGAGGCTTTGTACCAAGTTTGTGTTATTTATTACTTGTGTGGGGTCACAGAAAGTACTTCAATTTGATTTGTATATATCTACATTTGTATGCAAACGTGACTTATATGAAAAAGTTTCGTTTCTCTGTTTGGTACAAAATTCTTAGCAAAAATACCTTATTTTGTTCAATATAATTTTTAAATCAATGTTGGGGTCGCCTTCCATCCAAACTGGATGCAGTGTTTTATATGGAGGAACTTTTTTTTTATATTACTGTAGGTGGTAAACAAGCTAACGGCCCTCCTGATGTTAAACGGTCACCGCTGCCTATGGACACTTGCAACACCAGAGACATCACTCGTGCGCTGCCGACTCCGAAAAAACCTCAAAACTCCTTTCTTGAAACACCCCATGCTGTAGTCTCTTGGGAAAACCTTAGCAGGGAGCGCATTCTACAACTTAAGCGTACGAGGGAGGAAGTTCTTCTGAAACCGTACCGTAGGAACTGCATATTTCTTGACTTCCATAACCCAGTAACTGAGCAACGCGATACCCCTCGGTAATATTTTGATACTTTGGTTGATTGGTAGATAATGCCTAAGGCATTAAGTCCGTCTTTGTACTTTTTGTTGCATAAAGTTTAAATAAATAAATAATAAATAGTGGTTGTCAGACTTCTCGGCTTTGGACTATCCGTAACGACTGTCAAAGATTTGCTAATGACAGCCGGAACCAACAGCTTTACGTGTTGTCTAAAAAACCCATTAACACATTTTTTTCCCGACGAACTTTTTTCGGAACGCGAGGCCTACGGGGCAGTTTCATGGGCATATTATAGTTAAAACGAGTTAATTATAAAAATACTTGTGGTATTGACATTCAAACAGCTCATTGCTAATTAACTATTCATTTGTTTCACGTACCATTTCATATTGGTCGAATATTCCCGCTCATAATAAAGGCATTCATACACACGTGAACATCCAATATCTAAACCATCACACCAATCCACAATTGTACTCCATTTCCACATTACACACTAGAATAGTTTGCTGTCAACATAATTGATGCGTGAATTCAATACTAATAAACGTGCTATGCACAAATAGTGACCGGTGTATTACATTAGTTATTAACTATTCTGTTTGTACCTTTACTTATGCTTATTGATATTTAAAAGATAGGAAGGGAACCAGCAGAGAAGTGTTAAAAGACAAAATTAATTTAAAAACCATTACGATAATTTACACCCACAGTTTGCCGGTATGTTTAGGTCCCATGTAATAGGGGGCGAGCCTATTGCCATTAACAGGGCTCAAATCCTAAATCCGAGCTGCTACTGAAAACTTCATAGAAAAGCCTCATAACACATTGCTCGACTTGGGAATCTAACAAAAGACCTCTAGCATAGCAGTCGCGCTTAGGACCACTAGGCTAACGAGGCAGTCCATGAACACTCAATTAAAAACAGTCAATGTAATAAAGAACTTACCTTAACTATACTAAAAAGAAGCCATATTATTTCTTTCCTCAACAAAGCAAAGAATACACCTATTCAAGTCACCTTCCCAAATTAGTTGCCATCTAAAAACCGCCTGGCCTCCGCGGCCATTCACGTCCGATTTGTCATATGATTGGGCAGACGCGCGAAATGGAGCGTATGATCCGGGCGACAGGGCTAGATCTGTGACGTATGCTCACTGTGTGGTTAGTGGCATCACATACCTGTTTACACGGAGATAGTGTTTAGGATAGTAGGTATTGTGGAGGCTTTGACTGGTTTAGCCAACCTACATTTGCTTTTGAGTATTACTTAGCCAAATTTTGGTTTTAGTTTCTGGGTAAGCTACGACTTTGCCATCTCTGACCTAGACTAGAGTCAAAAGCAAGCTACCTAAAATAAAATATAATTTTTTTTTGTTGTAATGCAAATTTTTATACGTTATAAGTCTGTATATTATAATGGGAACTAACTAACGTCTAAGATACAAGCTCGGCCTAGTTAGGCGTTAAGCTTCAGTGAACTGTGAATCGCGTGTTTACATTTCGTAAATATAAGACGCTGGATGCAGGCTGCTTCCAACCGGTCCTTTTGAAAATGTATGATAATGATGATGATGAATTACATGATTCATAGTTTAATTTGATAAATATTGTAATTTGGCAATACAAATAGAATAAAAACACTCATGTAACTTAAAAGCTCATTTACCTATTTAGGCGACCGCGACCGTTTTACCAAGAGAGATTTTTACAAAATATAATATATTTTTACATAAACCTACACAAAGCAAAATATATTATACGAAGGACGTCTCACACGATATTTTGAGACAAGATAATTGGTTTAAAATTGTAAATTAATAATAATAATCTCCAGACTAATTTCTGTCTTCGGCAATGGAGACTAGCCAAGTACGCAGGAGGTAAGTAGAGCACAAGTGTGTGCACAAACTTACGTGCACTCTCTCTTCCTCTCACAGTCCGTTGGGACGGCAATGACTACCGGCTTTACATGCTTACGGAGGCATGGGGGTGTCACGCCACCGACATCAGAAAACTCCAGGCTGCAACTGGGAAATTCGTGACGGAAAATCCCAACACAGAAAATCCCAAAAACACACTTTGCCTGACCTGGGAATCGAACCAAGACCTCACGCTGAACCACCACGAGACCAACGGGTACACAAATGTAAGGTAATGTAGTTTTCAGGCAAAATTTATGCTATTCAAATAAAATACTTCGTATCAAGGCAGAACAAAGCAGCCGATCGATTGTACTAAACACAGCTCCGCGACACGCCACGCCCTCCTAAAAATCTGTGTATCTACTCTCATTATGGAGCGAAGTCGGTAATTGTGCGGAGTGTACTTAGGCTAATTAAGGAGTTTGTCTTAGGGGTACAAGATGCCAGTAATTGTAACAAATAGTGCCCGAGGAACCCCGCGAGGTTTTTTTATAACTCCTTAGGGTGGGGTCATATTGCAAGCGAGTAGCGGTTGGTTTTCTTTTGATCTGAAATTAATCTATACTAATGTAATTAAGGTGAAGATTTTTTATTTTATTTTATTTCTTTAATCGCTCTAATCTCTAGAACTGCAAGTCGTATTGGATTTTGATATATGATAACCAAACTCATGAAGAATAGTATAGGCTATTTTGCATCACGCTACAACACACAGGAGCGGATCAGTAACGAAAGACATAATTTAATGCAGGTAAAAAAAACCAACCGAATCAACCGAAGTCGGGGCCAGCAGCTAGTAGTTTATAAAATATTGAAATATGCTTACCTATAAATCTTTTTTTATTTTTATTGTTTCATATTACCTACTCTTTAAATACCTTGTTTCCACGTAAATAAAACCAACAAGAATAATATAACCAGGATATTGTAAAAACAACCAACAAATCTCTTCAGCTTCTCCATATTAGTATAAGGATCGCCTCTAAATTCATGAAGCTCTTGAAAAGAATCCCTAACAAATAATTAATTTCATCCCTCAAATAGCGCCACTTTACGAATATTCTATTAACATTTTTGGAGGAAACTTTCAACTTTTCAAATTAGTTATAGTTTACTGAAGGTCTAAGCTTAGATTAAATACGAGTTAGGTGAAGTAATATTCAGTTTTAGTACTCCTTTTATGAGTTTCACGCATACCCATTTGTCGCCCGAAAAAAGTCGCGTGATAATTCCGGACTTTGGGTTGCTACTGAGAAATTCCTAACGGAAAAACAAAATAACACTGCCTGACCGGGGGCTCGAATCCAGGGCTTCACGCACAGTAGTTGCGCTTGCAACCACGAGACCATCGGATCAGTCTTGTATAATCTATTATACTAATATTATAAAGCTGAAGAGTTTGTTTGTTTGTTTGTTTGTTCGCGCTAATCTCAGGAACTACGGGTCCGATGTGAAAAATTCTTTTTGTTTGTTTGTTTGTACTGAATAAGCTCCGAAACTACTGGACCGATTATAACAATTTTTCCACTAATAGATAGCTACATTATTCCTGAGTAACACAAGCTACATTACATTACGCTACAGCATCGAAAAGCGGAGCAGTAATCAAAGACGTAACAACGTAAAATAAACCACGAGGACAAAGTTGTAAGCAGAAACTCGTATGATTATATAACAAGACTGCCCTATTCTCGGAACAACTTCTAGGTACCTACGTCAAGATGTACGTATCTAATTGGAGGAAACTGTGAGCAATCGTGAACAAACACGAGTTCGATTACTATTTTCCGTTTACACACAATGTTGCAAACGTTTCATTTCAAAGAGATATTTGTAGTAGAAGCTGCGCTCTTACAGAGTGTTCGCTGTACCGAGTGTTGGTATTTCTGTTTTTAATTGATTATTGATACATAATGATAATTGTCAATAAAACATGAAAAGTAACTTATATGCAAAGCGATTAGATGCAGAGAGAACTTTTGATGCAAAGTGATCCTTAGATGTTATGTGATCTCAAGACGCAAAGTGAGTCTTAGATGCTAAGTGATCTCTCGATGCAAGAAGATCTCTATATAAAAAAAAATCCTTGGAAGCAGAACGATTTTTAGTTGCGAAGTGATAATTAGATGCAAATAGATCTATAGATGCAAACTAATCTTTAAATGCAAAAAGATCTATAGATGCAATATGGTCCTTATAATTATGCAATGCAATCCTTAAGAATAAACTACAAAAAAACGGTAATTTAAAAAACTAAAAAACCAGACTGCTTTTCTCAGTATTTATGAGAAAGCCCTAAAACAAGAAAGTCGTTGTACCCGATTGCACTTAAAATTGTAGCAGTCGGGACCCATTCTAGAAATGGAGGCTCAGTGTATTGGGTGCACATACCTATACTACATTGCAGATGGTCCAGAATGATGGCTTTTTCATAAATACTGAGAAAAGAAGTCGGGTTTTATAGTTTTTTAAATTACCGTTTTTTATTTTTTACTTTTTTTATTTTTTATTTACCCATTGTCACTTTCACAGAAAATACGAGTCTAATGACACCTCTAAAGCTAAAATCCATTGAGCCGTTCAGGCTGCAGAGCGATCCAAACATTTGAATTTGGCGCCAAAAATCCGCCATTTTGTTTTTTTTCATTTTGATATACCCAGTGTCACTCTCACAGTAAATACGAATCTAACGACACCTCTCAAGCTAAAATCCATTGAGCCGTTCAGGCTGCAGAGCGTGCCAAACAATTATACATACATACATACATACATACTCTCGAAAAACATAACCCTCCTTCTGCCGCAGTCGGGTAAAAAGATTTTAACCCTATTGTCAAAAATAACCCAAAAGTCTCAACATTTGATGTATCAATTCAATTTCTCCTCACGCCGTCACTCGCAATCATAATAAACTGCAACATAACAAAATACAATGAAAATAAAACCGTCCAACAAAGCAAGTTTACAGGAAAGCAGCTTGTTATAAAGACACGGAACGTTCACTGGCTCTGTTAGACGTTGAATTGCAAGCGATCTATTGGCTATACAATGGGACCCCAAACGGCAGCTATCAAAGACCTGAGGCATTCGATTACTGTACGGAGCGAGTGGGGGCTACACATGTGCGGTTGCAATATTGTTGGGGTATTCGGGATGAAAGGGTATTCTTAGTGAAAACTTTTAAGATAGATTTAGTACAAGAAGGGATACTCGGGAGTTAACATTTTAGCCGGTTATTAACAAAAGATCATGTCCGATATTCCCTTCCACCAGACTGATATTGTAACATGTAGGTAGCGCGTAAGAAGTCGACGAATGTAGAAATAATTAAATTAAATGTAATGAAAAAAAAAAAACAATGGAAAAGAAAATGAATGTTTCAAAATCAATATATCAGTTGAGTTATCAAATAATAATAATGACAGCTCATAAAAACTTATATCAATTTATTGGTGGTGTCTACGTCTTGGTAGTAATAAAGCAAGTAGGTATATAACACCACACATTCTTTTTCCGTTAGTATACTTTTCCAATTTACTGTAATATGCATATGCATTAGAAAATACCTTATTTTGTTCAATATAATTTTTAAAGCATTGTCGGAGTCGCCTTCCATTCAAACTGGATGCAGTGTTTTATATGGAGGAACTTTTTTTTTATATTACTGTAGGTGGTAAACAAGCTAATGGCCCTCCTGATGTTAAGCGGTCACCGCTGCCTATGGACACTTGCAACACAAGAGGCATCACTCGTGAGCTGCCGACCCCGTAAAAACCTCAAAACTCCTTTCTTGAAGAACCCCATGCTGTAGTCTTTTGGGAAGCTCTTAGCAGGGAGCGCATTTCACAACTTAAGCGTACGAGGGAGGAAGTTCCTCTGAAACCGTACCGTAGGAACTGCCTATTTCTTGACTTCCATAACCCAGTAATTGAGCAACACGATACCCCTCGGTAATATCTTGATACTTTGGTTGATTGGTAGATAATGCCTAAGGCATTAAGTCCGTCTTTGTACTTTTTGTTGCATAAAGTTTAAATAAATAAATAATAAATAGTGGTTGTCAGACTTCTCGGCTTTGGACTATCCGTAACGACTGTCAAAGATTTGCTAATGACAGCCGGAACCAACAGCTTTACGTGTTTTCTGAAAAACCCAATAACACATTTTTTTCCCGACGAACTTTTTTCGGAACGCGAGGCCTACGGGGCATTTCTATGGGCATATTACAGGGAAAACGAGTTAATTATAAAAATACTTGTGGTATTGACATTCAAACAGCTCATTGCTAATTAACTATTCATTTGTTTCACGTACCATTTCATATTGGCCGAGTATTCCCGCTCATAATAAAGGCATTCATACACACGTGAACATCCAATATCTAAACCATCACGCCAATCCACAATTGTACTCCATTTCCACATTACACACTAGAATAGTTTGCTGCCAACATAATTGATGCGTGAATTCAATACTAATAAACGTGCTATGCACAAATAGTGACCGGTGTATTACATTAGTTATTAACTATTCTGTTCATACCTTTACCTATGCTTATCTTAATATATATAAATCTCGTGTCACAATGTTTGTCCTCAATGGACTCCTAAATCACTTAACCGATTATAATAAAATTCGCACACCATGTGCAGTTCGATCCAACTTGAGAGATAGGATAGTTGAGAGGGTAGGGTAGGGGTAGGGGTAGGGTAGGGGTAGGGTAGGGTAGGGGTAGGGTAGGGGTAGGGTAGGGGTAGGGTAGGGTAGGGTAGGGTATGGGTAGGGTAGGGTAGGGGTAGGGTAGGGTAGGGGTAGGATACCACGCGAACGAAGTCGTGGCGGGTCAGCTAGTTGAATATTAAAAGAGAAGAAGTGAACGAGCAGGAAAGTGTTTGAAAGGCAAAATTAATTTAAAAACCATTACGATAATTTACACCCACAGTTTGCCGGTATGTTTAGGTCCCATGTAATAGGGGGCGAGCCTATTGCCATTAACAGGGCTCAAATCCTAAATCCGAGCTGCTACTGAAAACTTCATAGAAAAGCCTCATAACACTTTGCTCGACTTGGGAATCTAACAAAAGACCTCTAGCGTAGCAGTCGCGCTTAGGACAACTAAGCTAACGAGGCAGTCCATGAACACTCTTTTAAAAACAGTGAATGTAATAACGAACTTACCTTAACTATACAAAAAGAAGCGATATATTAACAAAGCAATGAATCCACTCATTCAAGTCACCTTCACAAATTAGTTGTCATCTAAAAACCGCCTGGCCTCCGCGGCCATTCACGTCCGATTTGTTATATGATTGGGCAGACGCGCGAAATGGAGCGTATGATCCGGGCGACAGGGCCAGATCTGTGACGTATGCTCACTGTGTGGTTAGTGGCATCACATACCTGTTTACACGGAGATAGTGTTTAGGATAGTAGCTATTGTGGAGGCTTTGACTGGTTAAGCAATGTATAACCTACATTTGCTTTTGAATATTACTTGGTAAAATTTTGGTTTTAGCTTCCGGGTAAGCTAAGACTTTGTCATCTCTGACCTAGACTAGAGTCAAAAGCAAGCTACCCTAAAATAAAATATAAAAAAATGTTGTTGTAATGCAAATTTTTATACGTTATAAGTCTGTATAATTATTATAATGGGAACTAACTAACGTCTAAGATACAAGCTTGGCCTAGTTTAGACGTTAAGCTTCAGTGAACTGTGAATCGCGTGTTTACCTTTCGTAAATATAAGACGCTGGATGCAGGCCGTCCTTTTGGATATCTACGGTTATTTATCTATTTGGTCTCCATAGACCCATGGTCATAGGCCCATGCCTATGACCAGCAGTTGGACGTCCTGTAGCTCATATAGAAAGAAAGAAAGAAAGAAAGAAAATCCATTTATTCCCGCGAAAGCGACGCACAACAAAAAAATAAAATTAAAAAATAACAAAAACAATAATCTATATGATCCATATGATGATGATGATGATGATGATGATGAAATACAAGATTCATGGTTCACTTTGATAAAAAATGTAATTTGGTAATACACATGGAATAAAAACACTCACTGCACCTAATTAGTTGACCAAGACCGAGACCGTTTCATTGAGAGAGGTTTTTACGGAATAGCATTGAAGATGTTTATATTAATGTAGATGTAGCAGATATACATACTCGTAATATGTAAAGGTCTCACATGATTTTGTAGTTTCTGAAAGCACCTCATCATCATCTGCCTAGCCTTTTCCCAACTACGTTGGGGCCGGCTTCCAGTCGAACCGGATTCAGCTGAATATAAGTATTTTACATGGAGCGACTGCCTATCAGACCTCCACAACCCAGTAATGAAGTTTCTGAAAGCACCTATGGGTCAAAATTGTAAATGAGAAATATGGTAGATGAGCTAAGTTCGCAGAAGATATATAGACCACAAGTGTGTGCTCAAACTTAGGTGCACTCCCTCTTCCTCTCATACTCCGATGGGACGGCAATGACTAGCGGCTTTACATGCTTACGCAGGCACGGGAATGGCTCACCATCGACATCAGAACTCCGGGCCGCCAATGAGAAATTCGTAATGGAAAACCTAAATAACACTTTTTGCCTGACCTGGGAATCGAACCCGGACCCCACGCTCAACAGTCACGCTTGCGATCACGCGACCAACGGTGCAATCATGTAACTTAATGCAGTTTCTACATATACATACATATTATCACGCCTGTATTACCAGAAAAGGTTAGGCAGAGGTGTAACCAATGCAGACCCACAGTTCGCCGGTATGTTTAGGTCCCATGTAATAGGGGGCGAACCTATTGCCATTAACCGGGCACAAAACCAAACTCCGAGCTGCTACTGATAATTTCATAGAAAAACCCAATAACACTTTGCTTCACCTGGAAATCGAACCCAAGACCTCTAGGCTACCGAGGCAGTTCTATATACGTGACAAATAAAAGTCTTCAGCCAAAATATCTTCTATTCATATAAAATACCTCGTATCAAGGCAGAACAAAGCAGCCGATCGATTGTACTAAACACAGCTCCGCGACACGCCACGCCCTCCTAAAAATCTGTGTATCTGCTCTCATTATGGAGCGAAGTCGGTAATTGTGCGGAGTGTACTTAGGCTAATTAAGGAGTTTGTCTTAGGGGTACAAGATGCCAGTAATTGTAACAAATAGTGCCCGAGGAACCCCGCGAGGTTTTTTTTCAATTCCTAAAGGTGGGGTTACATTGCAAGCGAGTAGCGGTTGGTTTTCTTTTGATCTGAAATTAATCTATAGGTACTAATATTATAAAGCTGAAGATTCTTTTTTTGTTTTTGTTTATTTAAACGCGCTAATCTCTAGAACCGCAAGTCGTATTGGGTTTTGATATAATGATAACCAAACTCATGAAGAATAGTATAGGCTATTATGCATCACGCTACAACACACAGGAGCGGAG
Source organism: Caradrina clavipalpis (assembly GCA_932526535.1). Lineage (NCBI taxonomy): Eukaryota > Metazoa > Arthropoda > Insecta > Lepidoptera > Noctuidae > Caradrina > Caradrina clavipalpis. The sequence continues at coordinate 868,650 of OW052089.1, forward strand.
CAGTAATCGAAAAAAATAACTAACCGAATCAATCGAAGTCGGGGCCAGCAGCTACCTAGTTAATAAAATATTGAAATATGCTTACCTATCTTTATTTATTTTTATTATATCATATTTCTACCTTGTTTCCACGAAATAAAAGCAACAAGAATAATATAACCAGGATATTGTAAAAACAACCAACAAATCTCTTCAGCTTCTCCATATTAGTATAAGGATCGCCTCTAAATTCATGAAGCTCTTGAAAAGAATCCCTAACAAATAATTAATTTCATCCCTCAAATAGCGCCACTTTACGAATATTCTATTAACATTTTTGGAGGAAACTTTCAACTTTTCGAATTAGTTATAGTTTACTGAAGGTCTAAGCTTAGATTAAATACGAGTTAGGTAAAGTAATATTCAGTTTTAGTACTCCTTTTATGAGTTTCACGCATACCAAATTGTCGCCTGAAAAAAGTCGCATAATTCCGGATTTCGGGTTGCTACTGAGAAATTCCTAACGGAAAAACAAAATAACACTGCCTGACCGGGGGCTCGAATCCAGGGCTTCACGCACAATAGTCACGCTTGCAACCACGAGACCAACGGGTCAGTCTTGTATCATAATCATATGTAAATACCTATCTATATCTATAGTACCTAATAATATAACAACTAATAAAAAATCTATTATCTTTCTTTAAAAATCTTTTTTTTTTTGTAAAAAGGAAAGATTTTTATTTGTTTGTTTGTAGGTACTGAATAAGCTCCGAAATTCCTGAACCAATTTCAAGCATTTGTCCACTAATAGATAGCTACATTATTCCTGAGTATCATAGGCTACATTACATCACGCTACGACAGCGAGGAGCGGAGCAGTAACCAAAGACGTAACAACGTGAAATAAACCACGAGGACAAAGTTGTAAGCAGAAACTCGTATGATTATATAACAAGACTGCCCTATTCTCGGAACAACTTCTAGGGACCTACGTCAAGATGTACGTATCTAATTGGAGGAAACTGTGAGCAATCGTGAACAAACACGAGTTCGATTACTATTTTCCGTTTACACACAATGTTGCAAACGTTTCATTTCAAAGAGATATTTGTAGTAGAAGCTGCGCTCTTACAGAGTGTTCGCTGTATCTAGTGTTGGTATTTCTATTTTTAATTGATTATTGATACACAATGGTAATTGTCAATGAATTAAATTGAATTGTTACTTATATGCAAAGTGATCTTCAGATGTTAAGTGATCTTAGGTGCAGAGTCTTTAGATGCAAAGTGATCCTTAGATACAGATGAGAGGGGTCTATGTGGATTTGTAGATGCACATCGACCTATCGATGCACGTCGAGTCTTAGGTACCAAGTGACACTTAAATGCCAAGCAATCTTTTGAAATAAAATGATCCTTAGATGCAAAGTGACTCTTAGATGCTAAATGATCTTTAGATGCAAACTTATCTTTCGATGCAAAAAGATCTATAGATGCAATATGGTCCTTATAATTATGCAATGCAATCCTTAAAAATAAAGAAGAAAAAGATTTTAACCCAATTGTCAAAAATAACCCAAAAGTCTCAACATTTGATGTATCAATTCAATTTCTCCTCACGCCGTCACTCGCAATCATAATAAACTGCAACATAACAAAATACAATGAAAATAAAACCGTCCAACAAAGCAAGTTTACAGGAAAGCAGCTTGTTATAAAGACACGGAACGTTCACTGGCTCTGTTAGACGTTGAATTGCAAGCGATCTATTGGCTATACAATGGGACCCCAAACGGCAGCTATCAAAGACCTGAGGCATTCGATTACTGTACGGAGCGAGTGTAGGGGGGGCTACACATGTGCGGTTGCAATATTGTTGGGGTATTCGGGATGAAAGGGTATTCTTAGTGAAAACTGTTAAGATAGATTTAGTACAAGAATCTAGACTCGTCTAGACCGGTTATTAACAAAAGATCATGTCCGATATTCCCTTCCACCAGACTGATATTGTAACATGTAGGTAGCGCGTAAGAAGTCGACGAATGTAGAAATAATTAAATTAAATGTAATGGAAAAAAAAACAATGGAAAAGAAAATGAATGTTTCAAAATCAATAAATTAGTTGAGTTATCAAATAATAATTATTGGTGGTGTCTACGTCTTGGTAGTAATAAAGCAAGTAGGTATATAACACCACACATTCTTTTTCCGTTAGTATACTTTTCCAATTTACTGTACCAACTGCAACTCAATCGATCGCATTTTACCTTCAAACGTCATTGACATAATTTTCTTCTATCCACTTTCATTTAGCAAGCCCAACTTTTATAAACTCACCCATAGACACTATAAAACGACTTCACAGACTTTTTCCCACATCGTAAACAAGTCGTTTTTCCGGCTCGTGTGCTACCGGCCTAACATCAAACGGTATCCGGCGAAACCTAATATCAGTAGGCCTCTGCATCCTTTGACGCGCGACGCTGTCACTCCGGTTGATCCACGTTGATCCAAGTTGGTTCTACCTGGAGACTTTGATGGACAATGGCTTAATAGACTGGTTGCGATGCAGTTGGATAAAATGTGAAGTAGTGTGTAGAAATGTGTGGAGTTCCATACAGTTCGAGGTTCTTCTAAGCGTTGCCAATTGAATGCATATTATATTGATTTCAGTGAAGTTAATTGGTTGAAATGAGAATGTCGTGATAGGCCTGCGTGATGGCACCTGCCACTCATGCATGCATGGGTTTACATCCAGGCACTACCAAGTACTAATGTGGCCTTTTCATTTTGAACATCATTCACATCGGCAAATAAATTCATTTTAAATTTAATATAATTATAATAGGTTGATTTAATGACTGTTCATAGAACACTGACCCTAAACAACTAAAGGCAGGAGAATGAAAATAATAAAATCAAATGACCTTGATAATTATGCTGTCAATATCAAATGAATCATTCGTATAAGAGTATCGGTTTCTGTACAAGTTGACCGACACTATCTCCTATACCAATTGGCCCAAATTGTTCTATTATAGGAAACGCGATTGTCGCTCTCTATTGTACGAAAAATGCGTTCGGGTATGTCGAAAAAATTATCGCTTCTATTAAGATGGGCATAGTAACTAAAATATCTAATGACATTGCACTTTACAAAGCAATTAAATAATATTTTATTTCTTATCTTTACCCAAAACCAAACTTCGTGTCCATATCTAAAGGGAAGCTACAGCAGATAGTAATAATGTACAACGCCATGGTCAACAAAAGCGTTAGTATTAAACTACGAGTAAAAAGATAAACATTTCACAAGATAGTCTCATCGCCTCCGGATAGAGGCACGATACAGATGTAAGATACAGCTGAACTAGGAAGCTAGCAAGAAATGCGAAAACTTGGAGACTATTATACTGAGTTTGTTGACAATATCTCTGTTTTTCTTCTGATATACTGATTTAAAAAAAAACTTTTTTACAAAAAAAGACAACCGCCTTCAAAAACTAAAAAGAGAAAAATAACTTTAGCTTTGGAAGTCGGCGGCTTTGCTTCTGTTTGTTGTTTTGTATTGCCGCCGACTTCCAAAGCTAAAGTTATTTTTCTCTTTTTAGTTTTTGAAGGCGGTTTTCTTTTTTTGTAAAAAAAGTTTTTTATTTCTCGCTTTTTAGTATCATTTTTTTTATCCAAATCCATGAAGGGACTGTCATGTCATGTAAATTAACATGACACCGCTAAAAAAAGTCATAAGAAAGCAGAATACGCGATTTCGTTTACTTAGATGAGAAATTTTCAAATATTACTGAAATTTTCAAGTATACATCTGTGTAACTCTTTCGAGTGTACAGGCGCGATGTTATGTTGTGTAATTGCGTAAACAATGCATATTTATGCGATAGCAGCAATCGCGGTTGATTTGCTGAATTTTTTTGAAGAGTTCCGTTGTCTATCTCCGTAATCCATCATCAGATCTATATGAAATTTAAATGGAACCATTTGGGAAGTTTACCCTTTCCAACAAAAAAATAATCAAAATCGGTTCATAAACGACGAAGTTATCTGCGAACAAACATAATATAATAAAAAGTCCCTATCTCAAAAACTACTACCGTTAAGGAGTACTGTAGCATCATCATCAGGACAGCAGCATCAGATGTTGACGCCCTGAATCATATACCTGAGTAAGACATTACGTAACAAAAACACCATACGAGCATACAATTTTCGGTGGTTGCCCTCGATTTCTCCTGGATTCCATCATCAGATCCTGGACTGGTGAAAATGGGACCACCTCAGAAGTGAACGCTATCCAACAAAAAAATAATTTTTGAAATCCGTCTATAATTGACGAAAATATCGGTGAACAAAATAAAAAAAAAAAAATTATACATACAGACGAATTGAGAACCTCCTCCTTTTTTGAAGTCGGTTAAAAAAAAATATTATACATACAGACTAATTGAGAACCTCCTCCTTTTTTGAAGTCGGTTAAAAAGGATGTTTTTATTGGTGTTTAAAATGTAATATATCAGTTTGTCTCAAACATCGTTAACATCGGTCAAGGAAAACATCGAAGGGAAAACTGAAAGAAAATTCTATAAATTCAAACGATCAAAATCTAGACGCTATCTCATTTTAGAGACAATCAATGTCAAAAAGTATAGGTAAAATATCGGCAGTTTTGACAGATTGGGCGGTCCCAGTAGGTAAGGTTGGGGTTGTTCCTGAAAGCTAGTAAAATTAAATTACCCAGTTGAACTTTTATAAGTCTAAAATCGCCAATCCGTCTGGTCGTCAATGCTCGTTACATTTTTGTATATGAAGAGGCCTTTGCCCCACATTGGAACAACAATAAGCTGGTTGCGGTTTTTGGGCCAACAGGCCAAATTATGTTCAAAGATAATGTAGTGTTTACGTATTTACAAACATTGGAACTGTAGACGACCACTCTTAACACAACAACAAACCATATAATAGGTGTATGTTCTTGTAATCTATAAAGAACTTAATTTATCAGAGCCTCAAATAAAATAGCTAATTTACTATCCTCATCGTACCCCTCATTTCGCCATCAACAATCGAACCCTCCACAATTCCCTCAAATTCCCCGAATCAGTGTCCCCCAGAAATAATGTGACAACATTGGCCAAGTTTGCAGTTACCATAGTCGTTACCGTTATTGCGCTTCGAGAAGTTTAGAAGAAAAATAACGCAGGAGTTACATATCTTTGGTTCGGAAGTGGGGGTTAATTTATTTTAGATCGCTTCGTGTTGTTCGCTATCGATTCTGTTGTGTGCCTTTTACTGAGTTCGGGGCGTTGGGAGTTCGAGTTGCGGGATTTAAAAGATTAGCTTGTAAACTTCATGGTACCTTGTGTGAAGTGAAATCTGAAATTAAAGTGTATGAAAAATTAAATTGCACATACATTCAAATTACCATCACGCCTGTATTCCCCGAAGATTTAGGCAGGAGAGTAACATTGTACGCATTCATTGAATGCTTCGCCTGTATGTTTAGGTGTCATGTAAAAGGGGACGAGATTATTTCCATTAACCGGGCACAAATCCTAACTTAGAGCTGCTACTGAGATTTTATAGAAAAACCCAATAACACTTTTTGCCCAACCTAGGAATTGAACTCGAGACCTCTAGCGTAGCATTAGCGCTTAAGACCAGACCACTAAACCAACGAGGCAGTGAAAAATAAAATTCTCGTGGTAATTGTGATAGAAATATTTATTTCTAGCTCCTGCCCTCGATTTCATCCGTGTGCAAGTCAAACATGCAATATAGCATATCCTAAGATACTCGGCAAGAATGTAGCATTTTATTAGAGAAAGATTTTTTGTAATCAGACAAGTATTTTCAGAGCTTAGGTATCTCGTAAATACAAAAAAGCAAACAAACTTTCCTTTTTAATAATATTAGTATAAATATATACATTGCTTAGGTGGTTATTTATATGTATTTTGAATCCAGCATGCTAAAAATTTAATTTCATGAAATCCAGAATCGATATTTCCAAGGCCTCTAAAATTCTGTTTTTTACTGTAATAAAACAATAAATAACCTTCGAACTGCCGTAACGACCTATTACTCTTGTTTTTCAGGCACTTCTACTTTATTTATGTAATTACAAACTCAGATAATTGTGTTATTTGAATAAAACATATTTTATGCTAAATATCTATTGATATTCCATTATAAAAGTGATTTGGTGTGCTCCAAGTGAAAGACTTTAGGCTCTTTCTTTCTTTATCGTGTGGGCAGTAAGGTCTAACTACCCCACATACCCTTGTGCCAGAGTTTCTAAACCGTCTCAAGGGCCTCTGACATAGTTACCGATGTGAGTGATGTCCAAGATAAACTTAAAAGTCACATTGGTCCTTGCCCGTGCCCGGCTGCGAACCCACAACCTGATGCATGAGAGGCGGACGCCTTAACCACTGGGTCAACACGACACCACTTAAGGCTAGTAGGCAGGAATTAAAATGTATCATGGCCGATTTTTCTCTCATACATATTATATGCGAGCGTGACCCAGTGACGCTCGCCTCTCATACACGAGGTTGTGATTAGCAACCGGCCAAGTTCATGACGACCTATTTCATGACGAGATTGTGAGACTAGCTTTTGCCCGTGAGTTTGTCCGTGTGTTTTTTTTTCACTCGAATTAAGTTACGTCTTTGGCTACTGATCCGCTCCTGTGGGTCGTAGCGTAATGTTATATAGCCTGTTCGATTACTCGTAAAACTGGCTTATACAAGTATTTATTCCAAACCAACAGATAGATACATATAGATTTATTAACTTATTTGAGTGCCTAATTTAATATGAAGGCATGAATTCCTAATAACGTGATCTTATAAAACAAAAACATTAGATACGTTTGTATTCCTTGAGTGTAGGTGTAGGCAACATTTTGCTACTCATAAATGTACTGTTATTAGGAAGCGCGCTCATTACCATTTTCAAGACGGAATTTTCCAAACACCGGGATACTGCTGAAATCCGTATGGAAAATACCGATCGAAGGCTTAGTCACTCTTGCGACTCATATCTAAATTATTTCCATTTTTAAAAGTAATTGTTATGATTTTGGGTTTAAACCAAAGAAAAGGTTTAGGCTGTGAATTGTGAATAGTAATTGCTGGATAGTAATGTAACACATAAGGCATAGGTTTTGTATTATTGAATGCAGGCCGCTTCCAACCAGTCCTTTTGAAAATCTATGGGGAGGCCTATTTCCAGCAGTGAACGTCCTACATACAACATAAAAAAACTTTTTTACAAAAAAAATAACAACCGCCTTCAAAAACTAAAAAGAGAAAAATAACTTTAGCTTTGGAAGTCGGTGGCTTTGGTTCTGTTTGTTGTTTTGTATTGCCACCGACTTCCAAAGCTAAAGTTATTTTTCTCTTTTTAGTTTTTGAAGACGGTTGTAATTTTTTTGTAAAAAAGTTTTTTATTTCTCGCTTTTTAGTATCAACTTCTTGTCATCCAAATCCATGAAGAAACTGTCGTGCTATGTAAATTAACGAGACACCACTAAAAAGTCATAAGAAAGCAGAATATGCGATTTCGTTTACTTGGATGAGAAATTTTTAAATACTACTGTATACATCTGTGTAACCCTTGAGTACAGGCGTGATGTTATATTGTGTGATGGTGTAGACAATGCTTAAATATGCTATAGCAACAATCGCGGTTAATCTGCTGTTATTTATTGAAGAGTTCCCCCGATTTCTACAAGATCCCATCATCAGATATTGAAATGGTGACAATGGGACCACACGGGAAGCACCAGCTTTCAAATAAAAAAAGAATCATGACAATGGGTTCACCCAGTCGGGAAATTCGAGGTAACAAACATAAAAAAAAAAAAAAAAAAAAATACAGTCGAATTGATAACCTCCTCCTTTTTTTGAAGTCGGTTAAAAAGAACATTATTTTATTACTGAGAGATTAATTTATTTAACTTCTATACAACAAAATAGGCCAAAGGTGGACTTAATGCCTGAGACATTCTCCGTCAGTCAACTAAAGGAGATGTTACAAACACAGTGATACCAAAAAAGCCACCAAAACCAGTAAAACAGCTACCCTTGAACTACTCCTGACCTTCACCGTTAAAGTATTTTTAAATAGACCCATAATTTTTCTTCGTTCACCATTAATCAGCTAAGCAACTCATGAAGTAATTTCAGGCCAATAAACCCGCATACTTATATTACTTGCACAGCTGTTTGTTGCGTAAACCGACAGCCAATTAGGAGCGTTTGTGTGTACTGTGCTAATATCTGCCTTGTTGCTGATTTCTATACAGTTGTCGTGTTATTTCGACCGGTTTATTAATGTGATTAGATCTAAATTAAACGGTTGCCGCTTTTGACTGTCAAAGAGCGGGAGGACAAATTTTTCTTCTTCGTAAATATCTTTGAAGAACTCTGACACTTTGACCTTCAATATCTCCGTAACCAACAGGTTCTAAAGAAGGGAAATACCAGCTGTCTTGTGTCTAGCTAAACAAGAATAGCTCATGTAGAATACTACGATTAGCCGCCGTGACCGCAACCGATTTCGACCACGGTGTCTAATCTTAATGGAGTCTAGCCGGGCACGCAGGAGATATTATTGTGCACAAGTGTGTGCGCCGACACAAGGTGTACTTCCCTCAATCTCAAAACACGACGGGACGGCAATCCCATACAACTAAGGAGATCAGGCACAGGACCAACGGGGGTGTCACACCACCAACTTACAAATTTCTTTTGCCCGATAGTTTTTGCCTGACCTGGGAATCAAACCTAGGATCCCACACTCAACAGTCGTGCTTTCGACCACAAAGCTAATGGGGCAGTCAAATATAATTTATATTTAGTTGAAACTACACTCACTTCTCTCAAAATTACCGTCATCTGGCATCATACTGGGCTTCATGCACAGCAGATGCCTTCGCCAACACCAAAACCAATGTTATACCAAATCTTTGTCAACAAACACCACTAATCATAACCATAAACCCTCAATATCTTTCGGCGGTCACTTTCCACACTAAACCTATTTGTTCGTTGACTAACTGACCTTGCTTCAAACAACCGCCGACGCCCCGCGCCCCCAATAACGGACACAATAGGGCTGTTGAAATTGGAACGAAATTTTACGTTATTTTCTTTTTGTTAATGTTTTTGTCACTTTTAATCGTTTCATTGTATTTAAGTTCAGCTTTATTTTTGGTTAAGATTGTTTTTTACTCAACTGTTTTGCGTTCAAACTGCTGTTTTTTGAAGTGTTTGGTTCGATAAAAGTGCAACACCTAAATATTCAAAATGTATAGAACTACTGATTTTTTCAATGACTGACAAAATTCTGCACCTTTGGAACGCTGAGACGTCTACTGAATCCATAATAAAAGTTTAAGTTATGATGACTATTTTATCTCTTATACTTGTTATTTATATTACTATGCACTAATTAACATTTAGATGTAAGCAAGTATCGACAAAAGTGATTTAAAAAAAAACTGGTAGTTATCATTACAACTATGCCATTGTTCAGCTGATGCCTAACTAGAAACACCTCATCACCCATAATCCCACTTACAAAACAAAACAAATCTCTAGAACTAACAAAACAACAAGAAAAAAATGCCAAAAGTTAAACAACTTTTACAAAACAAGAGTACTTAAGCACCTAGTTGGTTCGCACACCCCTAGATAGGCCACGGACAATGTCGCTGAACAAGGCTATTTGGGCACTCGACCCACAGGTAAACGAAGGCACGCTTACCTACCGGCGAAGGTAAACGGAGTACGAACGAATGAGATAAGACAGTGCGTCGGACCTGAATGTATAGAGTTTGGATAAAGTGGTTTTATAGTGCTCATAAAAGTCGAAAACTTACCTGATACTGATAAATCTAAAGCTGAATTGCAGATGGTGGTTGGCATCAGTGGCGATGGTGATAAAATCTTACTGATATTATTAGTATTAAAGTTTGTATGTTTAGATGTTTGTTACACCATCATCAATAACTGAGGGCAAACATGTAGATATTGAGTTTGCTAAAAACATAAAATAATAGGTATTTTCTAATGTTAAAGTTTTATGTATTTTACAAGGTAAATCTAAACCAAGACACATACAAATAATAATCAATTTTTGATGAGAATTTGAGATGATGTACAATTTATGAAAGAGAAAGGAAGAATGTTATCCTAAATTATCCCATTTCTAAATTTTTGTGGGATAATTCAGGACTTTAGCTTAACTCTAAAGTTAACACCGAAGAATCACCTTTAATCAAATATACTACCGAGGATGAGTACCGAATTACTAAGGTTAACAAGCTTATGATTACTAGATAAAATATTGAAGACGTTATCAAAATCGTAGTCAGTAAAGACTCGTAAATTCCGTGTACAAAATTGTAATAAGATTTTAATTCTAAACGCGAATTAACCACCATTTCCGGCAACAAAACAACACTATCTTAAATCCACACATTTCAGAACGTCCCCGCCATATAACCCACAACAAAGAGTGCTTACTTCAAACTTTGCTTCAATAACTTAAGCACCCACTTTAGCGACGGTCGATCAAACACTTGACATCAGATTAGTAGGATCCTCCAGGTATCCGAGACATAAACTTGCTAATGGCCAATAACTATCAAAGTGTACGTAATGTTTAGTGTTGAACCACCTTGCAAGTTTCACTATGATTTGGTATTAGGGACCTTGTATATGGACTCGGATATCTTGGGATTTTGTGGACCAGAATAATTTGAATGAGTTTCTCGTTTGTTTAGGCTTTTGTTATAGTTGATTTAAGTGTCTTGGTGAGCTAGTTTAGTTTGCAAAGTTTGTGCATTCATACGACTTTCATGGTGTTCTTTTTTATATGAGATGAGTTCTCTTGACTCTAGTCTAGGTCAGGGGTGACAGAGACAGAGTCGACAATGGAGAGGGCTTACCCAGAAGAAGCCTGTTCACTCTAACTTTGCAGAGATTAGAGTGAATGCATTTAGAAACATAGACTCAGACGTTTGGATAGGTATCTACTAGATAAATAAGCAAAAGCTGATACCTTTCTTATGTATCATCTACATATCAACCAAGAACCACTTACTGCTGGTCATAGGTCTCCCCTTAAGTGTTCCAAACGAACCTGTCCTGCGCCATTTGCGTTTCCGACCGACAATTGTTCTTACTAAAGTAATCCCAGCCTATCATTGTCCAAATGCAGGCCAAAGACATCTTCTCATACAGAGAAGGCATGAGTATTAACCACCGTGCTTGTAATTATAAATCTAGGTTTCTTCATGATGTTTTCCTTCACCGATGTCAGCGATGTCTACGATAAACTAAAAAAGTACATACAAATAGAAAAAGTCACATCTTACTCGCTCGGTTGCCGGTTGCTACTGCGTAGGTAAATGTTTCCAAGTCGTCCTTTTCACTCCATCATGCAAGCCCCGTTAAACTTGAGAAGTTCGATCCGTGAGTTTGTTGCAGACGCATGATTAGATCTTACTCACATCGCAAGTTTTCAACTTCCCCAAAAACTTTGGAGCAACGAGCATGCCGCCTGACCTAGTTACGATACGACAAACTGTATGTAGTTTACCATTAAGAGCTATAGTTAACAATATATGGATAGATGCTATAATTTATCGACCTGATCTGTCCTAATTTGCGTTCTGCTCAAGCGGAATAATTGTCATGTTTGGTTATTTAGATGTCCAGAAACGGATTGGTCTGTCAATGGTACTGTTTATTTTAAAGAATTTCGCATATAATTCAATTTGATAAATAAATAATTCAATCAATAGGCAATTTCGTATATGATTACTTCAAATTTTTCACTTGTTAAGAAAGTATGAAACCGAATTTTACTAGTTAAAACTTGCAAAATGTTGTAGCAATGTCTTGTCAGCGACAGTCGATGTCAAAAATCTGGATAATTTAAAGCATTTTTGACAGATTGAGAGCAAGGCCCACTTTCACGAAAAGTTATAAACATATTTAGTGCCTTACATATTTAAAACATCATTGCATCCCTATCACATTGTTAGAAGGTGACAATGACAGAATGATAATTTAATCATACCTATTTAGCGCTAAATATGTTTAGTGATTTTGGTGAAAGTGGCCCTTAGATTAGATTGTGATCGTTCTAAAAAGTTAATAGAATGGCCTGTTTCATTCTCCTAGTTCGTTACTTTAATCGGTCGGATAGGCGTAGAAATCTAAGAAAACATAATCTTCAGATTTTTTCTTGGCCCATTTGGTCACTTATCTTTATCTCAACATAAAACCACATCTTTATACATTTCCAATTGCATTGCATAATCAACCGGCAACAAAAACAGAGATAACCTACTGCTCGTTCAGAACGACATCGTAACATTGGCAAGATTATAAAAACATGCCATAAAAATTGTGTATCCTAAGAACGAAATAAATATTCATTGTACAAATCAGCCTTATTTGAAGGACTCTATGTTTAGAACGGTAAGGTTGAGATTGCTTTGACATGTGTGAGGAAGGTTAAGCAACGTAGCTTATGCTTTAAGCTTAATGGAGCGTGAGTTATCACGGACATAACCTCGAAATTTGACATTCTTTTATTGATAAGAAAATGACTGTTATTTGCTTGACAGTGGAACATTGGACGGTATTATTTAGCTAATATATAGATGTTAGTTATGTAGTTGGACACGGTAGTATTAGCGAGGATGTCGCCACACGTTTGTATGAACTTTGGATTTTTCTGAATTAAAAAATACGGAAGTCCCATTATTGGTTTCTGGACTGGTTTCTATTGGTTAAGATACACAGAGATCTCTTGATTGTGTTTTTGATGGTACAGTTGTTAGCGATTCTAGCCTATTGCCGTGCTACTGTAGGGTGAAAGGCCTCTCCTCATGTAGAAAAGGCACAAATAATTATCACCACGCTAGCTTAAGGCTAGTAAGCGATTTCACACTTCAATTCATTAGGCCGCTATCCCACTGGCGTTTTACGAGCGTCGGCGTTCGTCGTCGTCGACGCCGACGCACGTAAAACGCCAGTGGGATAGCGGCCTTATAGTCCAAGGTTCCTCACGATGTCTTTCTTCACTATTATCACTAAAATACCTTATTTAGTTTAATAAATTTTTTAGAGCTTTCTATCTGCATAGCCCTTTCCTAACTATATTGGGGTCGGCTTCTAGTCTAACCGGATGCAGCTGAATACCAGTGTTTTACATAAAGCGACTGCCTATCTGACCTCAACAATCTGATTACTGGGCAATATGATCCCTCTTTGGTAGACTGTTTGCCAGACTTCCTGGCTTCTGACCATCCGTAACGACTATCAAAGATCTACGAATGACATCAATGTCATTCTTCATCGATGTCAGTAATGTTTAAGATAATCTTAGAAAATACATAATGAATTGAAAAGCTACATTAGTAGGTCCGACCTAATGCATGAAAGGCAGGCATTAACCACAGGGCCATCACAACGTAAATAGTTAACACAATATTAATCACGATTGCCATCAAAAGGGCACATAGCTTGCTGTAACTCATAGGCAACAAAGCCATCAAATATTCGGCCATTTAAAAGCCCTTATCAACTCACTGTATAAGATTTAACGTGCTATAAAACAACCACTATATAAGGCCTTATTACATTACGTGTGAATATCTTTTTGTTATGTAGATGGAATGACCCTATTGGGCTCCCAACCGTATATTTTAAGGTTCAAGGACTGTTATGATCTGTATAACTGCTTTTATTGTACCTATTGATAGGTCTATGAAAGGAAATGGAGGAATGAAATGAATATTTGAAAGGAGATGATATAAAATATTCTAATGTTGATATGGGTGTTCGAATATTGAATGTAACAGTCCCTTGTCATCATGCTTTATCGTAATTTGGAATTATTTATCTATTTACAAAACGTTATTTTATTGTTGAGTAGGCAAAATAGGCTGTCTTCCAGTTTGGGCATTTTTTTGCAAGAGCAATATTATCACCGGAGAGATAATGATGCTGGCAAAATAGACATTGTTCTAGAAATATAAATAAATCACTAGTGTGTGGGTATGTCTATAAAAGACTTTTAAGAGCGTGTATACAGAAAGCGGGCAACGTCGCAAATAGCTGTCAAATATTTCGCTGTTTAGATTAATTTGTCAATATTACTGTATAAAAATAAGAAATATGGCTAACTAATGAACTAGAATATTGATTATGAAATGCAATAATTAATATCGTAACACCGAATATTTAGTTTTAGATGTAAAAAAGTATTTGAAAACTTTACAAATGCCTTTTTTGCACCTAAAACGGTTTCAACATCAAATTCAGTGTTTTAATTGCATTTCATTATTAATATTCTAGTTCATTAGTTAGCCATATTTCTTATTTTCATAGAGTAATATTGACAAATTAATCAATACAGCGAAATATTTGACAGCTGTTTGCGACGCTGCCCACTTTCTGTATACGCGCTCTTAAATAATTGCTTAACAATAATAATATCAGTCTAGTACTGACCTACTGCAGAGCAAAACCCTCTCCTGTTACAGAGGCACGAGTATTGATGACCACGCTTACTCAAGGAGGATTGTCTTATAATTAATTAATAATATTTTAATTACAAGTGAAAGTTTCCTTATGATGTTTTCCTTCACCGTCTCCAGAGATGAAGTTAAACTTAGAAAATACATTATCGATTGAGCCATCACGACATACCTAAGTACTTCTTAATCTTTTCTATTTTCAAATCTTATATTCACAGCCAACCGTTACCTTTATGAAATACGAAAGAATTAGTAGCTTATCTGTCTTCAGAGCGAAATACCAAATTCATTGTTTCTACAGAATTCTCATTTTTACATACGTACATAAAACACGTGCGCGTCATAGGTAACAAACATTTTTATGTCTCAGTAAAGTGATACAGCGTGTTCGTTAAAAATAATGACTTAAAAGCGTCATGTGTCGCGCGGCGATGGAACAATCATGGCCGACAAAATGGCGGACGTAACTGTCAATCATTTGAATTTACGCGTGAATGTTTGGAGGAGACTGTGGGGAGTTTTATTAATGAGCCCTTTCAATTGGTCAATGAAATGTTTAAAATAATGTTGTAGGTTTTTGTTTTTTTTTATTCTTTCAAACAGTTACGATTGAAACTTTAAACAAAAAAATTAAACCGTGTTTCTCAGCCTGTTTCTAGAAACCTTTTTTTTTGTCAATTCACTATATTGTTATTGTTCATTTTCCTTATTATTTTTTTAAGCTTTGCCCTTCACTCGAGTTTTCTCTTGTATCGTAGGTCAAAAGTAATTACCTGTAGGCCATACAAACATTTGTTTCGTACGAAAATCGAATCCGCGACACACAGCGCAGCAGTCGTGCAGTCAATCGCTCAACTACAGCGCCAAACGCATCATTACAATAAAAACAAAACACAGCTGCAAAATTATCCACAAATCAAAGTAAACACCAAGCAATCTATCTTCTATCAATAAAACCAGTATTATCTGCTATTATCTTCACGCATTAGATAAATACCGCAGCATTATTACGATACAAACTCTGCTAGATTAATCTAGATTAGTCTGGATACACAGACAGACATAGCCAGGAGCTTAATTTTATAATAACACAAACCGATAGGTTATTAATTCCCTCACCAAATCAATTTGCAGCATTTACGAATTGATTTGCGCAAATTCCCCTCGAGCTTAGTTAATGCAGTTTCAATATTCATTACTTAACGTCTCGCAGCTAATAGACAATGGAATACACGATGCATCGACGCGTCAGTGATCTTATAATACACAGCTACGCGTACGTAACCAGCAATGTACGTGCACAGAGTTTATTTCCCTCAGGTGTTTGCGTATTAGGAGGGTGTATTGGTATAGGCTTAGGTTTGAGTTAAATTTGGGTTTATGTTCTAAATATGAGCTGGGATACTATTAATCCCTGGGCTTATAATTTTGCTCAAGTACTAGGCTTTTGGTGTGCAAATGAGATTGTAATATTAATAAGTTATTTTTCGTTTTATATGCCTTTTGTGAATCACATTTTCCTGTAAATCAAAGCAGGATTACAATAATTTTCTAATTAGTATTATAAATGAGAAAGTTTGGATGGATTTGTGTGAGTTCGACGTCAGAACGGTTAAACGTATACCGATGAAATTTGGCACAGAGATAGATTATAGTCTGGAATGCACATATACTACTTTCTATCTCGAAAAATGTACAAATCTCTGGAGATAATAATTTTATTAACTTTGACGAAAACGAAATCGCGGTCAGAAGCTAGATGGATTAAAAGCCGTGTCCAATGTCCCAGTGTTCATTACACACCAAACAATATAAATCTCTGCAAAAAAATGTACATAAAAAATCCATAAAGCATATCTCACAAACACAGCCTTCAACATCTTATAAACCCAGTACTTTAAACCTTCACATTGCACTTTAAAACTCAATAAATATTTACATCAGCGGAGCACACACGGCTGGTACATCTTCAAGTTTTCCAAGAGCCGTACACAAACCACAAATCTCTTACAACCACAACAAATATTATTCTTCGTTCTGTATTCAACAGACGTAGAAGCGTTTAAGGCTAAAACTCTAAGGAGTCATTGTTTACCTTGTAACTTTGGTCCGGGTCAGGAAGGGATGTTTTACTTACACCTCCGGAAAGGCCGTTTGTATTTGTGCGTTATTTATTTCCTAAGCAGAATAGTTTGAGGTAGGTTTCAGGATGAGGATTTTGGGATAGTCGCATTTTGATTGGTTAAGATTGTGAATGAAAGCTTAGGGGAGTTACTTATTCTTGCCCAGTTTCTCTCTAAAGAGTAATAAATTCGACTATTTTTTTGTTCTTATGTTAGTTACGTGCATACAATACATTCAAAACGATGTAAACAAAAAGTCATTTCAGTTTTAACGTGGTTCGTAATTGTTCTACTTACTTTTGTTATAATGTGAAAGTTTGAATGGATGTTTGCTACTCAATCACGCTAGGATAATGTCTGTAGCTTTACAGACTTAGATGAAATTGGCCACAAAGATAGATTATAGTTTGGAATAGCACATAGGCTTTTTATTTCGGAAAAATATACGGTTCCTTAGGAATAATATATCAATTTGCACGCAGACGAAGTCGCTGACAAAAGAAGCTAGTCAATAATTTAAAAGAAATAAGTAAAACAAGTTCAACACAATAATAATACTAAACAAAACGACTATCATAAACAAAATAAACAGTAGTATGTAATAATGAAGGACGAACATCTGTAATCGAGATTGCAACTTATTTAACAACAATGGAGTTAAGGAATATGTGTAAAAGTCATAAAAGTTAAAATGCAACAACAAGATAGTCGGAGGATGTGTTTAAGGTGATACAGGTTAAAATGCTTGAGATTTCACATACATTAAGCGATGCTATCAGCTACTTTGCCTTTAATTATCATCGTCTAGTAGCAATATATCAATTTAAACAGTTTGATCAATTAGTGATAAGTATGCAACTTGGGAATTGTAAGTTTGTGTGATGTATGCAGGTCATGTTTTCATCGTGTAAGAAGTTAAACTTGTGTTGACGTGCTAAGTGGTTTGTAACTGCTAGGCCCACGCCTACCAGGCAGGACCCCACGGTCCTGCTTGCGATTACTAGGTCTGGCATAGTGTTATTGAGTTTTCCCATTGGGGTGGTTAAGATGGTGATAATAAATTAATAATAATAAAAAAAAATACGGAAAAAAATTACACACTCAATTACAAAGCAAATTACAATAAATGTGGTTCAATTACAAGACCAATGGCACTTCGTAACTTGATTTGGGAACCTCTGCATCCGAACTAGGTGTTAACCTGTATCTTGGAACACAGTCCATCCAGTGTGGTGTAACACCCTCGTGTCTCAAAAATCATGTAAAGCCAGTGATGATCTCTCCACATCGTGTTGGACTGCCGTTTAGTCCCACTGTGAGAGTGGGGGAAAAGGGAGTGCGCGTGTGTTTTAGTTTGTGCATTAAAATAATTACAGCGGCTGCCGAGATTCCGGATAATATAATCGTCGTTATCGTCGTTACAACTTTATATAGATAACGGTCTCTATTTGACATATTTTATAAAACATTGTCATAACTTTTTTCCCGTTCTGTGTAAATAAACATAATAAACCGCATATTTTTCCCCATAGAAAAGGAGAAATATTGTTATGGTGCATCCCTATTTAGCTAGTCATGTTGTAGTCTCATTTATAAAGGTAGCCCCATAAGGAAGTAAACTACACCACTCCTTTTCCATGTCCCAAAGACACCAAAACCGTTAAGGCAAATTAATAACATGAACTACAGGGTCAGTACAACCCTGATCTCGTGTTGTGTTGACTTCAAGTAGGCTTTTGACTGCGTTGTTTATGCCAGGGCTCGGCATGTTTTGGGGTAAGATTGAAATAGGCGCACCGCAACATCTTGTAACCCTCATAAAGTACTCACACTGAGGCCGCAAAGGTGCAATGGGAATTGTTATAGAAAATAAACAGGGGTGAATAAAGGAGTTCCCCAGGGGAGTATATTGTCGCCTGTCCTAAATCTTAAGTTAAAAACTCTTTTCTTTTTCGTAGCGCTAAAATTGGATCAACGAAACCTACAGCGCAACTGGTATATTTGCTTCAAATATAGGAAAAAGGAAATGAAACGGTTCTCTTAAAAGTTTTGCAAGACGAATTTGCAACTAAAATATTTTAGTTTCCAATATCATGCAAAAATACGACCCTCAATGAGTTATAGCGGTATTCACATTTGTCACATCAGCGCTTCTTCCCGCAAATGTAAGTACTGAATTTTCTGTAAATATTCATTCTGAAATGAAATATTCCGGGACAGACTTGAGTTTGGAAATCCCTTAGTTAGGGAGAATAATTTATTTTTTTAACTATATATGTAGAACGACATGTTTGGGTATCGCCAGTATCTGAAACTCGGAATGAATGAATTAATGAATGAATGCTTTATTTGATTGCTTTTTTTGGTTTCTTTTTTTTCTCGGAGTGACTGTCATATGTGTGTGACAGTTCGAGTTGGAGTATCGTGAGTGTCAGACACTCTGAAATGGGAGACTATAACTATCAGACACTCTCGGAGATGGAGTGTCGCGAATATCAGACACTCATGCGTGACCAGCACTTTAAAATCAGTGTCATGAATGTCAGACATTTATAATAGAACATAAGGCTAAAAGCAATCAACAGATTTCTGAGAAAGGCTTTCAATTTAACAACGATAAAACATAAAAAAATTCACGTTCTAAAAAGTATGAAACAAGAAAACATTCTCATCTGAAAGCCGTGGTCGTATGCCACTTTACCCTAAACTTTAGTGCTAAAGATTCATGTTCTATAACTACATACATACAGTTTTACCTGAATTAGGTGGCATACGACCACGGCTTTCAGATGAGAATGTTTTCTTGTTTCATACTTTTTAGAACGTGAATTTTTTGTAGTCGGGTTTTAGTTTTTTAAACTTCTTTTTTATTTAAAATATTTTGGGGTTTAAATTTAGACATTTATATGCGTAATATTATTGGAACTGCAACATATATACACAATATATGAAATAATAATCTATTAAGTCTCCCAAACGAAATATTGGTTAGTTAGATAGGTTTATGATGCGTTCTAAAGGGTGCTATGTACAATTTACTTATATAATATATATATATATATATATATATATATTTGAAATGTGCTAATTAAGCCCTTTAGTTTGATATGCAACACGACCATATTTGGAAGAAAAAAATTTTTTTTTCACATCTTCTTGAGCCCCAGAGGGCGCCACATACAATTTATTGCAACATAATGTAGCCTATAACCAGCGGACGATCAAGACGCTTCTAATGACACCTCATTTGTCAATTTACGTTAGACGGTTTAGAAGTTATGAGGGAACAGATGAACATCCATACATACATACATACATACATACATACATACATACATACATACATACATACATACATACATACATACATACCGGTCAACCTCATAACCCTCCTTTTTGCTTCGCCGTAGTCGGGTAAAAAAGAATGTGCCGTAAATATTCATTCGGGTCTGACATAGGGAGTGAGTTACGTTCACACGCACACAAAAATTGTTGTATCTTAAGGTTATACGGTGTCATTGTTCACTGTTAGGTCACAAGAGGTAGAATTTTGCATACTGAAGTGTGAAAAAAACTGGCTGGTTTATGATTAATTTGTGATAGACTATACATCAATATTATTGCAAAATGTGAACACTTATCTAGATAATGTGAATTTTCACCGACTGCGCCAGAAGCATAGTTATTTGCTAGAAATATTACTTCAGGTTTTTTGATTCCATTCCATGTGCAGTTGTGCACGGTTGTACGTTAGCAACCAAGCACGGACAAGTAGCAAACTTTTTTAATATCAATATAATTATTATGTATATTTATGTACTTTAAGTTTATCTTGGATATCACTGACATCGGTGAAGAAAAATATCTAGAAGAAACCTTGAATTACTCGTATATTACATAGATACGTATATATAGATCTGAAATGACCAATCCGCTTTGAGCAATACTCGTGCATGTTTCTTTGCATGAAACGAGACTTTTGCCCCGCGAGAAGACAATAATAGGTTGGTATTATTATTAATACTGATTTCGAGTACCAAAATAAATGTTAACAGTAAATAATAGCTGTGGGTTCCACTTTATTTAGCAACCACAAAGACTTCCATTTTCCCGTAATTCCGATATCAGCACGAAGCAAAAAAATCTCTGTAAAAATAAAATCCACCATTAATAATGTCTAAAAATATAATTCTTTTCCCAAAAGCATTTTTCTCATTTTAAGTGCTATCGATTCGCGCAGCACCACTAAATCGTTACAAAGGACCTCAAATTACATCCGTAATTTATTGTCCAGCCTATAAATCATCAATCTTCTACAAGGTCAGGGGGTAATCAGGTTTAATGTGGCCACGTGGCGATTTATGAGCGCCGTATAGCAGTTACACGCTATGCCTTTGACAATGGTGTGACGTCACGGACGTTTAAATTGTTTTTCATGAGTCATTGTGGTAATAATATTCGAGGGTGGAAAGAGCATGTGTGAAAAAAATGTGATTATGTGAACGTTAACCAGAGTAGGGACATGCAGAGAAGCGTGGAGATTAGCTCAGATAAAGAGAGGCTTATATACCAAGTAAGGGTTAAAGTCAGGCTGTAGATGATGATGATGATCTACTTTTTTTGAGCAAATCTTTTGTTGTTTTTCTCTCGTCCAATAATTTGCACCTACCATGTTACCTCCCCACCAACTTTGGTTGACAGGTAAGTTATGCCTATGACATTAAGACCGCCTTTGTAAATTTTGTTGCAAGTTTAAATAAATAAATATTTTTCTTTAGAGTACTTGGGCCTAGTAGGTAATCACGTTTTTTGCGCTGTTAGTGTCGTTCAGATTAAAGATCCAACAAATAGGCCGCTGCAAACATCATCATCATCATTATATCAGCCGTCAGACGTCAGACGTCCTCCCACATAGATTTGCAAACTTGGAAAAATGGAGTAATATAAATTCCATCGACACCCAGTCTGAGTACAGTGCTCCTGATCAAACGATAGCCCACTTTACAATAGCCCAAAATTTTCCCTACACCTGCACTTTAAAGATCATAAAACAATGATGATGAAAACAGAATAAAAAATAACTATAAAAAATGTGCAGCTGAGCATACAAAATACACTTTATGAAGCTTTCAATTTGATACCTACAGAATACAATTTTTGTAAATGAAAATTTCCGCTTACCTACACTATAAAAGGATCATAAATTGGAAAATAAAATGCAATCTGTAAAGGCGTGAATGACCGGGAAAACTGTGAAAGGTGCCCAATAAAATATATGATTTTTTTACTTTGATTTTTTATGTTTGATGAATCATTTCTTTGAAATTACATTCATAATTTTGATATTATAAATGCGAATGTAACTCTGTTTATCTCTCTATTACGGTTTCATGCCTAAACCGCTGACGCGATTTTGACGAAATTTGCTACGGGGCTAGATTGAACCCCAAGAAAGAACATCGGCTACTTTATGTTTCTCGATTTAATTTGCATCCGTAATAACCGACATTTATGTAAACGTAATCGTGGGCAAAAGCAAGACATAAACATTGATGATCAATGCTCGAGCCATCTCTGTACGAGAAGAGAGACAATTCAAAAGTTCCTGTAAACTATGTAATTGTATTTTTTTTAAAGCTACCTAGCATTTAAAATAAATACATAACTAATTAACATATACGCTTTGACTTTGAATAACAGACTAGTATTAGTATTACAATTTTATATTCAGTTGCATGCTACAACCACCAACCAATATCTACCTCAACGCAATCCGCCCGACACAGCTCGTTAGCTAAACTTATCGCGAAGACGTTATAATAATATTGATAACATCTCAGCTTGCTGCGGTGCCTTAATTACCATCTACTGAGTAATTGGCCTGTAATTACCTCATCAAAGTGTTGTTAACATCAGTGATGGCACTAATTTGTAGCCGTAATTCGGTCCGGTTGACTGGTGTGCAGTGCGGCCATGAGCTTTAAGGTAATCATGGCGAATAGCATCTTGGTATTTATTTACTAGCTTAAGCTTGCCGTTTAAGTTACGTCTTTGGTTATTGCTGTGCTCCCGTGAGAGGTAGCGTGATGTTTTATAGTCCATACTATGTTGAACCAACTACTTTCCCAAAGAAAACAAAATTCTTTTATGTAATTTGTAAAGCACGTGACCACTGTGGACAAAAATTAAAATAACAAAGTCGTTTTTATATAATTAAATCAATTTTTTATTTTATTAAAAAAAATAAAGTAAAATAAACAATGTCGTATTTGAACGTCAAGTCTACATGTAAACTAGACGTGATTGAGATAGATAATTTTGGCGTACTTTAAAACCCGATATCAGCTATTATTCCGACAGATAGTTTCAATAAACGTCTACGTTGCGCAACGACCTGCTCTACTTGAAGAGATATTTGAGATCAATGATACGGTTAATTACCGTCGTTTAAGGTATGTGTGACTGCCAATGATGTGCTAGGAGTAAATTTCAAGAATTTGAAGGTTATAGATTGAGAAAGAGATATAACATCTATATTTTATGACAAACTAGCTCCTTGCAACTTTATCTGCATTAACTTGAGAATTAAGCCAGTCTTTAATAATCCTATGGGATGTGTTAAGCTAAATTAATCTATATAATATGTACGAAATTATAATTGTGAAAGAGTAACAAACATCCATCGATCCATCCTCACAAACTTTTATTTTATAATGGGAAAGAAAAAGATAGGAAGTATAAGTAAGTAACTAAAAACTTTCAAATTTTGGCCGTGATCTCAGTTTACCAACAATCAATGTCACAAACTTGACCATATTTATTCAAACTAGCTTCTATCCGCGACTTCTGTCGCGTAGTCACTGCTGCGCGTGGTTACGTCTTTAGTTACTGCTCCGCTCCCGAGTGTCGTAGTGTGATGTTATATAGCCTTCCTGGATAAAAGGACTAACAAATACAAAAATATTTTTTCAGTCGAACCAGGGCCTATAGGCATGTCACAAACGATAAACGCAAACGCTGAGTAGGCTTTAACAGATGTTCAACTTTATGTGCTTGGTTTTAAGTTTAAAATCTAGTGAAGTTTGCATAGCGTTTTCGTTCTTTCCAGTCGCTAACGCTTACAAAATTAGAAATCTTTAATAGATTTTTAACTTAAGGCTCCGGGGTATAAAGTTGAAAATCTATTGGTACCTACCGAGCGTTTACGATTATCGTTTGCGACTTGGCTAGAGGGGCAGTAGTTCCTGAGCTTTATAATATTAGTACAGATTAAAGGTATTTTTGACAGATTAAGACTCACATTAGAATACGACCGTTCTCGAAAATACAAAAGATCTCCCAAGGTTACTAAATTAATACACCACTACCAGTATTTTATTAAGTAAATCTCCGTTTCCATGAATAAAACCAAATACGATTTGTATTCACAGCGCTGCATCCGTATTACGTGTTTCGCGCGACACATGACAGATGTCATTACTGATCCCATTTTCAGGGCATTACACCCGTCACATTTTATTATAACCGTGTGGCTGTAGTGGCTTCCTCTAGTTGGCTCACACTGGTACGACAATTTGATAATCCTGTATGATTCTGTATATAAACTTTGATTTTAAAGAGTGTGCATGGAGTTTCTTGCTCATTCTTCTTTATACCTGCCTCGTTGGCCTAGTGGTCCTATGCTCGACTGCTACGCTAGAAGTCCCGGGTTCGATTCCCAGGTCGAGCAAAAACTGTTATTGGGTTTTTCTATGAAATTCTCAGTAGCAGTTCGGAGTTTGGATTGGTGCCCGGTTAGTGGCAATACGCTCGCCCCCTATTACATGGGACCTAAATATGCCGGCGAACTGTGGGTGTACATTGGTACACCTCTGCCTAACCCTTCGGGGAATACAGGCGTGATGGTATATATTCTTCTTTATACAAAATGAGCTTTTTGAAGGGGTAACTAGATTCGACTAAACGTGTGTTTTAGTGACTGAATTGAAATAATTGATTTTACTTTGACAAAAGTAACCGATGCCATTTTAAATAGTAGGTATTTTAGTGTCGTGTCAAATTAGTTATTATTTAGGTTTAGGTTTAAAAGATTTCATTGTAATGAAATCTTTTAAGATAGATTTAGTACAGTTTCTAGAATCCAGCGTTAACATAAAATATACAGGAAAAATTTTTAACCAGTGCGTAAATTTTGCCATAATAAACTTCAACACGTTTTATTAAACACGTATATTTTATTTTGATATGTCTTAGTACTAAAAAAAAAAAGTTATCGCTTACGAAACATGTATACTTAAAAACCATATTTTATTGTCACTCGGCGCTAGCGCATTCCCCACCCCCTCACCCCAGCCATGCGCCCGGGCGGCGGCCAAGAGTTGTCATTGATAGTATGGCATAATTTGCACCTGCCATGTTATCTCTTCACCACCTTTGGTTGACTGGTAGAGAATGCCTAAGGCATTAAGTCCGCCTTTGTACTTTTTTTTTGTGCATAAAGTTTAAATAAATAAATAAATAAATATGGCGAATAGATTATGTCCATGTTTTGCTTATTTCAAACTCGGAAAAGGATGAATTTTTTTTAATTTTTTTTTTTAACTAAACACGGAAATGTGTTCTATTACTGACACTGAACTACCAAAAAAAAATTACGCACTGGTTAAAAACTTATCCTGTATAAACACGCCTGTATTCCTCGAAGGGTTAGGCAGAGGTGTATTACTCACAGTTCACTGGTATAATTAGGTCCCATGTAATAGGGTGCGAGCCTATTGCCATCAAACTGACACAAACCCTAACTCCGAGCTGCTACTGAGAATTGAAGCCAATAACACTTTGCTCGACATGGGAATCGAACCCAAGACCTCTAACGTAGCAGTCGCGCTTAGGACCACTACATATATTGAAAAACTCGCATGGAATCGTACCCGCAATCTCATTCATCAAGTAACAGGATCAAATTAAATTTTATTCTCAACTCAACAAGACAGCCGCGTGATGTTAAACTAATTTAAAAAATCCTCATATCAATGTAAAATAAACATTACCTTTATACTTTTAAAACGCAATTTAATTTTCGTTTATCGCTATTTGGGATTCAACGTTTTTATCACCTGAAAAATAATTTCTCCCACTTCATAAAATTAATTTAACAGTTTTTTGAATGCAGAAAATTGCCTGTGCTTAATAGCATTGCGCTGGTGTACAGTTATTAATAACTTTTGTTCAAATATAATGGTATATTGTGAGATTGGGGCTTGCGTTTTATTGTTGGCTTTTTTATTGTTAAGGTTTCACAGTACGAGTGCGATTAATGGAGAAGCTATTTAACATAAAGTGAGTTCAAGTACGGGATTAAGTATTAAAACGCAATAAATATCCTTTGTATTATTACACTGTTAAAATATATCGCAGTCATTTTACGACTTTTCAAGTTAAAATTGTGTCCATTTACAAACAAATGGTCTACAAAATGAGCCGATGCTGGTTGAATCGATAAGTGTAAAATCGACAGAATAATAATATAATATTGCCTCAACCGAATTATTGTTCCAGCGCCCTATTTCCTAACTCTCTTACTGCGATGGGATGGCAATCCAACGAGGCTGGGAATCATGGCCAGAAACTGGTGAGAGATCAGGCACAAGACGGGCAGCTTTATGTACTTTCCGAAGCACAAGGGTGTTACACCATCAACTTTCAAACGCCTGGTAGTAAAAAAATTCTAACAGAAAAACCCAATAATACTTTCCCCAATCTAGAAATCAAACCTAAAACCCCACGCTCAAGACACAAGACCAACGACAGCCCTGATAAGAACAGAGTAATCGACAGAATAATAAACAAAGAAGCACTACAATCTAGAAGACTCGGTAAACTGCAACCCGCATTCAGTTACCATTACAGAAGAATTAATGAAACTATCTCAAACAAGGGAGAAACAACACAGAACTTAATTACAGTTAAACTAGAAAATCTTAAACAACGAGTTGAATTTTAAAAGAAAATTGTAAAGAGCACATTGAATAAGCAAACTGAATTGCAGTTCTTTTACAACAAGTCTAATCCAGTTGCTACGGCAAATTAGCGGGTTTGTTTAGAGATGTTGTCTTGTTTGTTTTTTTACGATCTTTATTAATTTGTTGATAGTTTCAAGGGCCAATATATGTATTTTGAATTGCTGGTATTTCAAGTGTACATCGTTATATAAGTCAAGGTCAAATATTTATTTGAATAAGATCAAGAATAGTATAGGCTTTAAAGCATCACGCTGCGACTGAGGAGCAGATCTGTTACCCGGGCCGTAACTTAACGCAGGAGAAAAAAATCATGCGAACGAAGTCGCGGGCAGGAGCTAGTACATAATATAAGTATTTATGACAAAATATCTGGTGAAATATTGGCAAAACGTAATGGACACACGATATAGTATAGTATGTACAGATATCTGCACAGACTATAAAGTCTGAGTAAAAATTTTTACTCAGAGGTCTTTACCAAATGTCTGTGCAGACTTTTCATCAGTTCAGACTTCGATTTTAATGAATAAATTAAGTAATTCAATAATCATGAGTTTTGCTCCGACAATCGTACAGACATGTACGCAGACTTCCTACTTTTCTGGTACACCGACATTTGTCTGTACTGATTTGTTGTACGGACAAAATTCAATAGAAGTCTGTGTTAAGTCTGTATCGTGTGGACCCACCATTAGGCTGTCAATAAAAAAGAAGTATAACGAACAATTAAGTACTTATTCTTTTAAAAGTTGCGGCGTAGTACTTCTTTGGTTTTCCTCGTACGATTCCCAAGAGTCTAGAGATCAGAATATTTTTAGCCAGAGATGGAAATGACGACAGTAAGACGAGGCGAAATATGAGCTGACACCGCGAATAATGTTTGTCATTAATTTATTTATTCATTCATTCATATTTTTATGTATTACATAACGCTGTGATGGCACAGTGGTTAAGGCACGCCTCTCTTGTGAGAGGTTGCTGGTTCCAAACCAGGGTAATACGAATATTATCAATTTTAGTCAATTTTAATAATTTTTTAATCAAGTTTTTTTTCAAATATTATGTTTTTTCTAGCCTGGTCACAGTGATATGGCGAAGATCGCGGAAAACCGCTAGATGCAGTCAGTGCAGAACCAGTCATTGTGGTCATCTTTAAACTTAAGTCCAGCAGATGACGATGATGTAGGTACTTTCTAAATTTATCTTAAACATCACTGAAATCGGTGAAAGTAAACAGCTTGAGGAAATCTAGACTTAAAATCATCTCGCCAATCTGCCTCGAGCAAGCGTGATAATCAATGGTCGTGCTTTCTCAGTATTAGAAGAAGCCTTTGCCCTTTAGCAGAAAAAACATTAGGCCGATATTATTACATAAAAAGAGCAACAAACAATAATACTAACAAACAATAAGGCAAGTGTCGTATAAACTGTCTGGGAAACTTACTTACACGGCACATACATAGGTAGATATCGCGCCAAGTGTCGCAAATTACATTATTAGGCTTCATGTAGCAACTTTATGACTTTTACCAACTAATATGAAGATATCCTTGACATTTGAAAGACTAATAAAACTGGTAAGGCTTTAGTTGGTTTGAAATTGCAGAAAATTCTAGAATAAATAGGTTAGCCTAGTGGTCGTGAACGTGACTGCTACGCTAGAGGTAGTTGGCTAGACTTCCAGATCAAAATGTTGTTGGGATTTTTTATGAAATTCTCAGTAGCAGCTCGGAGTTAGGATTAGTGTCCGGTTAATGACAATAGGCTCGTTCCCTGTTACATGGGACCTAAACATACCTGTGAACTGTGGACGACATTGATACACCTCTGTCTAACCCTTCGGGGAATACAAGCGGGATGGTATGTTATTTATGTGTTATGTGTTTGACATTTGAGAGGCTAATAAAACTGGTACAGCTTTAGTTGGTTTGAAATTACAGAAAATTCTAGTGACTAGTGAGTTACTAGTGAGGTTCTTACCATTATAAGCATTTTTCCTTTTGTTTTAAATGTCAAAGGAATAACAAGTTTGCGAAAAAAATTGAAACACATGAACCAAGGCGATAGTTACTTATATGTTCTTCTTATCATTACGATATTTTTTCTGATCTAGACTATACCTGATATCTTTTAGTGACGTAGATATTGAAGGTCAAAGCTTTTGTGTTTCAAATGTTACCATCACGCCTGTACTCCTCGAAGGGTTAGCCAGAGGTGTACTAATGTACACCCACGGTTCGCCGGTATTCCTATCAGAGGAAATACTTCAATTCAAAATTCAATTATAATTCAAAAGACACGTGGCTTCATCTATTATAATAAGAACATTCTGGTCGTTTTCCTCGAGAACAGTGGATTTTTTCGGGATTAAGGGTACCTTATATCCATTTCTGTATCCTTGACAATGTATATGCAACATTTCAGGATGGTTGGTTCAGTGGTTTAGGCGTGAAAAGGTAACAAAGAAACTTACTTTATCATTTATAATATTAAGTTAGGACTATGGATTAGTACGGATTATACTGAATGAATTTACCGTTACTAATCCAGAGTTTGTAAAACAAAGCATTAGCAATTCAAAACAAACTCTCAACAACAAATTCTTTCACCTTAATCCTTTGAAAGATCTAAAAACAGACGTTTGAAAAGAAACCGTATAGTTTGTAAATACCGGGGCTTTGATAGGAATCTCAGATGGTATCGCGCGGGGAACAATTTCAGGCCATTAGGCAGTAACATCGCTCAACCCTTTCATAGATACGCGCCCTTTACAGAAACTGATTGAATTTCTAAGTACAGCCGGTTTGCTACCTGATAGTTTGTGTTCGGATTTAGTTTTAGTAGTTAAAGTACCATCACGCCTGTATTCCCCGAAGGGTTAGGCAGAGGTGTACCAATGTACACCGACAGTTCGCCGGTATATTTAGGTCCCATGTAATAGGGGGCGAGCCTATTGCCATTACCCGGGCACAAAATACAAATAATAATAAATTAGCAGGAATTAATTAAAAAAGCCTCAGTGCACTGTGTCTGTGAACCTAATTACCCGTCATTTAATCATTTATATGACTTTAATGGCTTCATTCAAGGAACTACATCTTTTTCACTTGTAATTTTACAATTAATGTATACAAGATATTGTAAAACGTTTATTTCAAAAGTGTAAGCACCTATGTTTCTTGCCTTACGTCTCATACGAAACTATATTTTGGAAAGGGCAAAGAGATTCATTTATTTTTTCTTGTAAATGACGTTCAAAACTTCTAGCATTTAATAGTTTAATTGAAATAAATAATTTGATTTTATTTAATATCATTTTAATGACATGTTGATTCTTCTCAGTGCCAGACAATATTATTGAATACGTATTTTAGTGTTTCTATTTCTGACGCAATATTAAGATAAATCTATTTCTTCGGTAAGTAAGCAGCGTCTGATGTTGGCTATCTCTAGAGGCTCAAATTATTTTAAAACCACAAAGATATGAATCGTTACCTTTCAAAGTAAGTCTGATAAGATTTTGAATGGACTTTGCAAAGTTATTTTGCCTTTTAAATGCCTTCTAAAAATAGGTCCAAGGTGATGTTAATTAGTGTGTTGAGAAATTTGAGAATACAATAATTTCAGGCAAAATGCTGCGAAACTAAAATGGCAACTCGTTAAGAAAGAGTTTGTCTTTGAAACTGTCACTTATAACTTTAATTGTCCCTTTATAAAACGATAGCTTTTGCCCGCGACTTCATCAGCGTAGAAGTTAAGTACCTATACCATAAAACATAGGCTATGACACTCGGCAAATAGGTAGTGAGCTTGGGCTTGCTTTCATCGCTAGTACTTATAAGTCCATGTTCTCTTTATAATATTAGTACAGTAGAAGTATTAACATCGGGCATCGGAACATCGGTCGGGTATTGTTACTCATTTTCTATTTTACACAGCAGCAAAAGTTTATTCAACCTTCGTAATGCAACAGAAACTATTCAAGCATATGTCTTGTCACGTTAAGCGGTTCATTGGAGCTCTGTCAAGGGAGGAAATTAAAATCTGCCGAGTTAATTAAGCGACGCACGTTGCCCAATAGTCAATAATCCAGTATGGAGCTCAATTGAAATTATTTACGTACACATACAAACTCAATTGGAGCATATCGTTTCAAGCCTGAAATTGAATTGAATTCTGTAATTCGAATTGAACTTTAGGTTTATTTTAGAACAGCGTTAAGATGGAAACTTTATTTTGCTTGAGTAATTTATTGTGTTGCATTTTATTAGAATTAATGTTGTGGGTTTAATTAAGTTTAATCGTTATTTATTTGAAGCTAACAATCTTGTTCTATAGACCAAGTTTTCTCTGTATCTATTTTAATTATAATATTCTTCAGAACTGAACTGAACTGTGGGTCCACATTGGTACACCTCTGCCAACCCCTTCGGGGAATACAGACGTGTGTGTGTGTGTATTCTTCAGACCTTATTTCTGTCAGGGCGGCCAATCTTAATAAAGAATAGCCAAGCACGTAGAAGATAGTATAGATATGTGTGCGCAAACATGGTGCACTCCCTCTCCTCTCACTCTCAGTCCGATGGGACGGCATTCCAACACGACCGGGGAGAGTTCATACCACAAACTTCCGAACTCCGGGCTGCTACTGAGAAATTCTTAATGGAACGGATCGAAAGCAAGACTCCACGCTCAAACCAAAACCCCAAAACCAAAGGTACACCCTATTTATTATTATGAATGTTGACATGAAAAACATGGAAGGAGCTTCCCCGAGCGACGTATCCACTGAGTATCCATACGGAATTGGCACCTTTTTTTTTACCGATGGGTAGTCATTAAATGACTTTCC
This sequence comes from Caradrina clavipalpis, assembly GCA_932526535.1. Lineage (NCBI taxonomy): Eukaryota > Metazoa > Arthropoda > Insecta > Lepidoptera > Noctuidae > Caradrina > Caradrina clavipalpis. The sequence goes on from OW052089.1 coordinate 900,206, forward strand.
CCGCCCTAGTAGGGGCGAAAGGGAGTGTCAGACTGTAACTGACTAAAACCCATCTATGGTACTTCTTGCGCCTTTTGCGTTCCGAGGGCGCTGTATCTCTTTTAAACAACCCGCGGCCCCGGCAAGCATCGGCCCTTAGTGGCCCCTCCAAACGGAGTTGGCACCTTGAAATAAGCATTGTTGGGCTAATTGGATAATCCACAATTAATAAATCAAAGATTCCTGCCTATATCTACCGCAAAACTCACTGCGACTTTTTTCTGCGTCTAAGATACCTAATCAATATTCGAATCTACATTAGTCATAGAGAAGTTGGGTTTCGAATCTTTGAAAAACTACTCAAAAACATCGATGCCACTTTCGTCGGACTTTGCATGACCTTTTCAATGATTGCCAATGAACAGAGTTTTTCGTACAAACTTTTTCGTATGTGTTGAGTTAGCTTTGGCCCTTTTCCCCAAAAGTTTTCCCCAAATAGCCCCTAGACAAAATTCATCAAGATTTTTTTGGCAAAATCGAGAAAAAGAGTAAATGTTTACCATTTTTATAACATTTTCTATTCTTCATGGAAGAATTATAACCGTTAGCTATGTTTTTGGGTCCTACTATTTATGTTTGCTTACTCCACACAACTTTTACATTTTACTACTGTAGAAATATTGTCATAAGCAAACCCTTTGTGTCTTTTTTATTATGGACCTTCAACAAAGGGTAAAGGGCAAACCGAATGTCGTGATGGTCTAGGTCGGTCGGTCTAAGGTACCGGCCAGGTTGTGGGGTCCATTTTGGGTAAGTACCAGTATGGCTATTTAAATTCAAAAGGCTATTTCAATTCTTTAAGTTTATCATGCAGGTCATTGGCATTGGTGAGGGAAAAACATCGTGAGGAAATATGGACTTCAAATTTTATGACTTTAATCGCCAATCCGTCTTGAGTAAGCATGGTGATCAATGCTCATGTCTTCTCATCATATTATTTACTAAGGGCAAACACATACAACCGATAAAATAGGTACCTTAAAATGTGTTAAAGACAGACCTTTAACTCTTAGTTAGGTATTTTATCAGTTGTATGTATGCCTATTCAAATCCTTAAGCCACCTCTCACACTAGATCTTACTATTCCCCGTTCCTACACATCGTGCACCCACATAAACGTATTAAGTCAAGCCATCATTACTACCTTCAGAACCGCTCAGCTGGGTTCGTTCTAAGTACCTCAATGCATAAAGTTTCGAAGCCAACCCTTTCTAGCTAACGTTGACAACGTTCAGAGACGTCAAGTCTAGACTCGGATATATTTTAAAGTGGCTCTCTATTGGCTGACTGTAAGGGATGGTCGAGCAACTAATTGAAACCACGCTGAGCACCTTTCCGCTTCGGTGAACGTGTTACTGGGTGGCTGTGTGGCGCAAGTTGTGGGTGGACGAGAGTTATTTTACTTTTTGACAATTTAAAAGTATTTTGTTTTTTGAAATAATTGCTTGGACTTTGACTAAGGTTTCTGTAATGGTGGTTTAGGAAGAAATGTGTATTTATGATGCCTAATTATTTAAAAAAATGAGGTGAATTTTATTGTTTATTATAAACTTGGGCTTGCTCTTGACTTCGGGTCAGAAATTTAAAAAGTAAATGTAAAATAAACAAAAAATCCCGACTGAGTTCAAAAAATAACTTAAATTAATAACTAAAAACAAAATAAAAAAAAACAACTAGGTACTCTAGTCTTTAGTAGTATTACTGTAAACTAGACTTTCATAGACAGGACCCGCTATTAGGAAGCCGGTCTAGATTTTTAATGGGCCCGGACTGCTAAAGTCTAGACTAGCTTTTACCCTCCTTCTAGCGCAGTCGGGTAAAAATAAATAATAAATTAAATGATATTATAAAAGAAAGAGCTTTTATAGCAAGAGCAAGGAGCACAGTTTACAAGCGTTGATACAAATGTATTTGTGTAACCGTGACGATGTCAGAATGAATGTAGATGAAATTAATTTTCACTGACATTCAACTCAGTGTATTTCGTTTTTTTTATACAATATAATTATGATAGTTATGTCCTAAAATTGATGTACTCACGTATCATTCTGCTTTAAAAATACAGCTAAAAAGTATATAAATATAAATAATAAGCGAAGAAAAAAAACATTGTCAGTAAGTTTTTCAGGAAGGTATTTTTTTACATTATACATTTATTTCAAGCTGTAAATTTACTTTGAATTTCCTGAAATTCTGAAGTGATACGAAAAGTTGTACTATCTCTGCATTTTATTTTATGTTTTATCAAAATGGACTGTGTAGAGGTAGGTAGATGGAAAAATAAAGCACGGTCAGTTAGGATACACGGAAACAAATTAAATGTTAATTACAAAGTAAAACCTACCTTTGTTAATAAAAACGTAATTTCAAGTGGAAATTGAAAAATACAACTTTTTAATTTTCGCTTTGTTTTGTCAACCATGGTAGCGGAAAATACGGGACAAGAAAATTTCCTAAAAGAATTACCGTGAAGCTTTGCTTTGATTTCTTGTTTTAATGTCATTTTTAATTCAGGAAGTGTTTCTTGAACGGTTTCACAATTTTATAATTTAAGGGTGACACAAATCATAATTTTTTTTTGTACTGACTTATATCTTACATTTATTTTAAGTAATTTGTTACTCAAAAAAGTTTACATCAAAATCATATGACTGGTAATTAGTGACCTATATTTATATTATACTTGATTATACTCATGATAACAAAGAACTTGTATACTCAAAAGATACGATTTTTATTAAATTTCCTCAATTAGAAATTTGAAATGCGTATTCCCTGAAGCTTTAGGCAGAGGTGTACCAATGTACTCCCACAGATCGCAGCAATAGAATACTGAGTAACAAAATAACATACAATTAGCTGCAATTTACCTATTATCTCTTTTGAAAACAAAACTATTAAACAACTTCCGTGCGTGTTTTTTTTTCTTTTATCAATTAACTGTACCTGCGGAACATTCACGTGCGCATGGATATAAGGGGATTAGAGACACGCGCTTTGAAAAAAAAAAAACATTTATTTGAGAAAGTTATTATCATGAGTACAATCATGTGTTTAAGTATCGGTCAATAATTACAAGTCACTCATTATACTATCCAAAACTAATATAAAATCTTTGAGCCTAATATCAATAGAATATTAACCGCCCATGTTTATTTAAACCACCACTACTCTTTAAAAGCAGCATGTTCCGTTAAAAGTTCCACCAACGCACTATATAATTAAATTGCAGTTCCCCGACTGTAACGGTAATTTAGTACTCTCGCTCATTTTCCCTGATGGGGTAAGCAGTAAGCCAAGTGGAACGAAGTAAAAGTACGCAGGCGGCACTTTTAGTCTCGTGCTGGGAGTAAATAGATTCCTTTTTGTAAGGGATTTGAACATTACTGACGTAAGTAGGTCTGCTTAATGCAATTCTGTTGTATGTTGCATCGGTTGAAGAACCGTTTACGAAAATATATAATTTTTCACCATGGATTATACCTATATAAAAAAATATATAAAAATATACTATCACGCCTGTATTCCCAGAAGGGTTAGGCAGAGGTGTACCAATGTACACCCATAGTTCGCCGGTATATTTAGGTCCCATGTAATAGGGGGGGAGCCTATTGCCACTAACCGGGCACAAATCCAAACTCCGAGCTGCTACTGAGAATTTCATAGAAAAACCCAGTAACACTTTTGCTCGACCTGGGAATCGAACCCGGGACCTCTAGCGTAGCAGTCGCGCATAGGACCACTAGGCTAACGAGGCAGGCATGGATTATCTTAATGATTTAAGACCAACCAGCGATATTTTACCACATTCTTTATAACAACTGCAAAATTTTGTGACGGCCGTTTTCCGTTATGTAGTCTATCATGAACTAAATCCATGGTGAAAGTCAGCGTCACCATGTCCCTACCCGTAAATAATTTTTGACGCAATATATATTACCATGGGATTCACCATACATCATCATTACCATCCTGTTTACGTTATATGTTATTTCCTCACATGTCTATCAGCTATCATCTTTATATTCACCCCATTTCTGTCCATATTTTACACAATCCATCCATTTATTTTTACATTTCTTACATTATCCATTGAGGCCTCGTTAGTCTCGTGGCCACTATCGCGATTGCTGAGCGAGGGGATTTGGTTTTGATTCCCAGGTCGGGCAAAGTATTATTGGGTTTCTCCATTACGAATTTACCAGTAGCAGCCTGGAGTTTGGAAGTTGGTGATGTGACAACTCCGTGCCTTGAAAACACGTAAATCCATTAGTCTTGCGTCTGATCATCCCCGGTCGTGTTTTCTTACCGTACCGAGACTAAGAGAATGCACCTGTATTTAACACACTTGTACACAATAATAACCTCTGCAACAACACTAGTCTCCTTTAACATTGACCGCGAAATTCAGACGTGAGAATTACAATAACCATAATGTTAAAAAGGCTATAAAAATCTTATAACATAGACGGCAGTGCAGTAGCCACGCGAGTTTTATTGCTAATTCCCAAAACCCAATAAACGTTGTACTTCACTCTCACTGCAATCTCACGCCTGCCTCTAATAAAATTTATACTCAGTACTTATTTACTGCTCCTGGCAGTAACTGCTCGTAGTCTTAGACTCTTTCGCTTTTAGCGCTTTTTCGTTAATTGGAGTTTGTGCTTTTTTATTCTGCTTTTTATTTACCTGTGTGTGAGTGTTTATGTGTTCTAGTAAATTATTGGCTGTTCTTTTTTTTTATCTTTTTCTATAGCGCTATTTGCAAAAGTACCTAAGAATTCTTTGTAACTCAATGGGTAACAGATTTAATACCTTTTTTATATTCACCTATATTATTTTCACATAAAGCAGCACCAACAATATTCTAACAAAGTTTTTTTTTAAACCTAATTGAAAAGAGTATCTTGGAGGCATAAATAAGTTTTGGAACGAGCGACTAGCGTCCTTGTCAATTCAAACGTGCCTGTAAATAATTTAATTGTTATAATTACTAATTTAATATTTTCTTTTGTTTTCAGCAATTCCAGCCTGCTTAGACATACAATGGATAAGCAGCATCATTAACAACTAATTTGAACAGTCCGCGTTACGTGAATGAATGGAACTGACCAGTCATTTCCACCACAGCACGCTAGATGAGCCAGTTGATACATTTTTCTGTTATCTGACCCAATTCCATTGGAATTAGGTCACAAACGAGCGAGGGGCAACAATCTATCATTGTATCCCGCGCTATTTTTACACGCAAACTATTTTCAGCTTGCATAGCAGTTTAGGTAGAGAGCAACTTATAGCTATTGCTGTATACAAGAAGAAATAGGACTTTATTATAGTGGCATATATTTTCTTATGTTATTACTTATTTTTGTGAATGTTGATGGCCAGTTATTGGCGACGATGTAAGTTTAATAATACTGTGAACACCTATATCTTTCTTTTTTGGAAAACCCCGCTATAGTATCCCAAGCCACTACAACTCCTGTAAGCCAGAATCAACTGTGGCGACCACCAGAAAAGCGCTGTGGCGTTGTTTTTTTACGGATTGGAACAATGAAGCTCGATACATCCCGGAGAAACGAGCCAACTGTCTTGGATCCAAGACAGTATATATATGTGTGTTAAGATATGTTGTACATAGAAGCTGTTAAAACGATATACCTTGAATATAGTAAGAACTACTATGAAAACTTGTGGACTATTCAGATGCCTGTACCGTCATAATCACACCACACCACAGGGGTGTTTACTTTCTAAAATACTAGTTTAACGTCTAAAAAAATGCTACTTATTTAACGTACGAATTGTAAAGATTGCAGATTTATTAAGAGAAAATTAAATTATAAGATAATACTGCCTTTAGGTTATATTAAAAACAAATATTTAGTTTATCTATGTTTAATATTTAGTCTAGACTTTATAAGTAGATACTAGACTAGCGAAATTAAAATTTAGTCTATACCAATGTAATAAAACTGAAGAGGTTTTTGGTCTGTTTGATTAAAAGCGCTAATATCCGGAATTACCAATTATAACAAATAAATTGTTTATAGCAAGTTACATTATCTCAGAGTTGTACAATTGTCTAAAAATTAGGAATCAGTAAGAAAATTCGCGTGGAGAAAATCATATTTAAAAGTTAGTCATAAATAAACACAAAATTACGTTCTGTCACAAACAATATAATATTTTATCTGCTTTATCGCCTGAAAAGCCTGATTAGCTCATAATTCAGATGCATATGAGAATAAAGAATTTTCTAGAAATAATCAGACGTCTAGACTGGAATGACTAATAATTGTTGTAGAACTGATAAATTACAGCTGAAGTCACCCAAAAATATTACTCCAAGATCCCAAAGTCACTAAACCCACGTCATTTCACATGGCTGAAATTTTGAAAATACATATATTGAATAACTAGCTTCTGCCCGCGACTTCGTTTGCGTCAAATTTGATATAATATTCCACGGGAACCGTACATTTTTCCTTGATAAAAAGTATCGTATGTGTCCACATAACAATGTATCTCAGTGCCAAATTTCATTCAGATCCGTTTAAGCGTAAAAGAGTGACAAACGTCCTCACAAACTTTTGCATTTATAATATTATTAGGATTATGTAATTAGGAAGGTATGCGGAGTTGCTACGAGATAATAAATGCTGGGCCTTTTTTCAAACCCCTTCTTATAATATTATCATTATTATATTTATCTAAATTATATATTATATTATTTTTATTTTAGGTATAATAGTGGATGTCCAGTAGTGGACGTCCTGCGGCTGATATGATGATTATATAGTAAGAATACCTAACTATCGCTAGTTTCTTGCGACTCTTGCTGCTCTTGCTTCTAACTTTCTCTCCGTTCTTGACCTTTCGACTTAAGCCGTCAAATTAAATTCTATTTCTGATAATATATAATCATTATTATTATTCTCTCTATTTTTGCTACAATGATGTAGTTGTGGCGACTCTAAGATCTTAGCCTATATGCTTTGTTCGGGGATTGGAAAAATGCAGCGTTGAGAAACCTATGAATGAGTGACTTTTTTTCATAAACCTAGTGAACATTAATGTCATAATTATAATGGTGTCTGAATGTCGTGGGTGCTAGCGAGTTCATCAAGTTGACTTCGTTTGTCGTGCTAATGTCTTAAGCTTTATAGTGAAACTTGGGTTACTTACTTGAACGATGCCAAAAGTCCTCTATTACTAAGACTCCGGTGGTCGTATGTTTGTCTGTCAGCGGGCTGTATCTTATGAACCGTAATAGGAAGAGAGTTGAAATTTTTACACAGTGTGTATTACTATGGCCGTCATAACAACAGAATAAAAGGAAATTAAAATCGTACCAAAACGTGTTTTTTGTGTGTAATGTTAAGTATTGTGCAGTTGCAGCCCAACTCGCACTTGGCCGGTTTTAAAAACAACAGGACCTTGTATTTTGGTAACTTCTGCCTCCGTTATAGAATATATTTTTGATTAAAGCTTCTGAAAGCGTAAAGAAATTTTTTAAACATCTTAAATTATTATTAGTTATTATCCATACTATATCTAAAGGTACTACTGCAGAGATCAGGAAGATGACACCATATTACATCAGAGCAAGCAAATGCGGGCCAAGCCTGTCCGATAATCGATAAATTAATCGAGTGTTCACGCGACTCGATAAAAATAGATAGTCAGGGGATGGGCGAGTGGCGACATCGGCATTGGTAAACTGGATGCTGGCGTATTTGTGTCACTGGGATTTTTTTATACTGTGGTTTCTTTTTTTGGCAATCCAACGAGTGATTTAAATGGTATTGGTCGAGATGTTTCTTTAACAATTCAATGTAGCTGTCATACGTAAAAACATTTTTGGTAAAAAAGAATAACATGCCCTAGTGTTCCCTATCGACATTTTCCAGCGGGGTATTTGTTTATTGAAAAAATACATTTTAGAATACGCACATAAAGTGTTGCTTCGGTATAACAGAGTATTAAAGTGATATATTATATTCCGAATTATGTATCAGCATGACTATATAATTGTTGAAAAAAATAACAAGACTGTAAAAAGACGAATCATTTATTTAAATTGGACCATTAAAAGTCACTTTATAAGAGAAAAATATAATTGAATCGAGTTGCCAAAAGGTTTTCCAAAAGGTTTTTAGTGCATAGAAGAATGTGCTAGAAACTCTATAATTATTCTTTAAGAAAAATTGTTTTACAATAGTTTGGTTGGGTAAGGAAAATTTATGCATGGGTAAGCAGAGTTTACCAATTATAATGTCAATTCCTTGTAGTAGTGGGTGAGGCTATTGCTGTAATGTCCCACTGCTGGGCAAAGGCCAAACCATTACAGCCCCTGTAGCCATATAACAAACGATAAACGCAAACGCTGAGTAGGCTTTAATAGATCTTCAACTTTATGTGCTTGGTTTTAAGTTGAAGATCTAATGAAGATTGCATAGCGTTTTCGTTCTTTCCAGTCGCTAACGCTTAGAAATCTATACATATAATAAAATTGTAGCGATGTCAAAACTGTACATTTAATATTTTTGAGAAAAAGTGATTGCTACGAGGTCGGGGAATGATTCTAATGCCGAAAATACAATTTTTAGAATTTTTGTCTGTTTGTCTGTTTGTCTGTTTGTCTGTTTGTCTGTATGTTTGTGAACGCATCACGCAAATACAGCCGGACAGATTCTGTTCAATTTTTGTATATATATTCCACATAGGCCAAATTTGACCGTAGGCTATAAATTATCACGCTATCTGCTTTGAGGGCTGAGCAATGTTGCATTATGTTTTGTTCTCCTACAGATTACATCGCGTTTATAAAAATACGAGACTAAATATAAAAATACTTTAGGTAGCTGGGGCTTAAACTATTGAAATAATTATTATAACGCTATACCTTCAAGGAGCTAAGCAGTTAATCGTGACAGACTAGAACGGCTATTTTAGAGTATTTTCTATCGAAGCATGTGATCTAATGGTTCGATGACCGCCTTACAAGTCGCTGGGTTTAAGTTCGAACCCCAAAAACTGTTTTACTTTTTGTGATTTTTTTAATACATTTTTAATGCTAGAATATTTCCAAACATTTATAAAATTGAAGTAGGCATTCTTCCGCCATAACATTTTGCTTTCTTATTTTTCAAATATGTATTTTATTATTTCTGCAAAAAATAATGTCTATTCAATCATAGTTTCATTTAAACAATATTGAAGTCAAAATTATTCATTTATCAAAATCAAAAAAAAAAAAAACAAACTGATAGGTGTGGGAACGATAGTAGAGCGGAAAATATACGTATTGTTAAAAAAAAATCTGTCTGTTTGACTCTCTAAATGAAATTTTGTCAAAATAGTCTTAGAAATAGAAAGAAATAGTCTTAGTCTTAGTCTTGAATAGTCTTGTGTCGGGCAACACGTGGCTGTATTATATAACGCGATTGAATTATTTTCGCATCGATGATTCCCCTAACAATAATTTACACCAATTCAGACATGTACAGTACCTTCTAGATACATCACTGAGTTCACTACCGGGAAGCAGGTACTATGGCAGCTTCAAGTAGTCATGAGGTGGTGGCTGTCTTTCTTCCCACAATCTACTTCTCTCTTTGGGTGGTGGGTTTTGTAATAAATAGTGAGGCTATTTGGGTATTTGTAATAAATAATGGAGTTAGGTAGGTAAGCATTATTGCATTATGTTTATTGTCCGTGAAGATTTTACCACGGGATTGTTATAAAATACATAAAATATTAAAGTTTTTTAACATAATATTTATTCTATGAAATAAAAATCATCAAGTCATAGTCACAAGGAGTTAAGCAGTTAATTGTGTAATAGAATTCAATACAAGACCGATTCTGGCCACGACGGCTAATCTTAAAGCAGACTGTCCAATGCAGGACATATTAAAATGCACAAGTGTGTGAGCAAACGCTCCCTCTTCCCTAACTCTCATAGTCCGACGTGTCGGCAATCCGACACAATCGGGGAGAGATCAGGCGCAGGACCAACGGCTTTACGTGCTTTCCGAGACGCTTGAGTGTCACACCACCAACGTCCAAACTCCGGGCTGTTCCTGAGAAATTCGTAATGAAAAACCCATTACCCCACGATCAATAGTTTTGCTTGCCACCACGAGACCAACGGAGCAGTTCAAATATGACATGTATGGGAATAGTTATTGTTAGTTAATTGTTACGTAAATAAAGTGAATAGTTTCACCATGTAAAATATTTTATGTGGGTTCAATTCCAATCAATTGTTACTTTTTGTTATTATTTTAATAGGTTTTTGTTTTGATGCAGTATGATTTCAATATTATAACAAAACAGGTTTAGGCGGGTTTAGTTTTTCCCTTACATAACTTAAAAAATATGCATGGTTCGACTGAAGAGGAATGACCGGAACAGAATTCTACTGATTCCACAAATTCGAGCTACGCTAAGAATATTTTTCGTAACTAAAAAACGGCGCCTCAGACTATTTATAGAGTTACCAAGCTATATCGATAGTAGGATCGCCGCAACACCATGATGCTCTGACGCAGGTATTCTCCGGGCATGTTGACATGAGACATGAGGACACGCCAGAATGATATCATTGTGAGGATCATCCGGTGGACACGGTGAAGCATAAGGTGGAGGTCTGCCCTGCTTTGGCGGTACACCGCGTGTCGTCATAGAGGCGATCAACGGCAACGGGCCTGCGGTCGGCGAGCGTTGGGTGGCTCGCCGTCCGATCAGAACCATACCCGTGCCGACGTCGCGTTGTGTTTCACACACGTCTCAAAGAGATATCAGCACAGAAGACGGGGCCCGTTAGGGCCAGTGCCTGCCACGGTTGCGGAATTTGTTCGAAAGACTCACCGCGGCTCTGGAACGCGATGGGCATTAGGAGAAAACAGATGGATTTTAGTCAGTAAGAGTCTGACACTCCCTTCCGCCAGAACGGAAGAACTCATATGACGATTTTTCATCATTAAAACAGAAGTATCACCGCACCGTGGGCCTACCAACCTCGACACTTCATACAAGTGTCTTACGATTTATCTGCAAACGTTATGTGTGCAATACTATACTGTCTGGGCTGCGCTACGCTACCAAAAAAGCATACTTCTATTCCAATAGCTAAACAGAAATAAATTAGCTACAACAAGAAGTGTACCAAAATTAATTAAAATTATACGTATATAAAAAATGACTCTCAGAATTCAAGCTTCCACGATACATGTAGAATCATGCATCAATCATTACTCAAGCATCGCATGCAGAATTTCTTCCAGAAAAAAATCTGCCAATTTTGCTGTTGACACAGACCATATTCTACATGCTTAAAAATGAACTTCAAAATGAAAATGAAGGCTTTTAATAAGTCATATGCTTACTGTTTTTTACCCATATTTTTTCCCAACAACATAATTATTATTAACTTGGTTATAACACGAAGTTCAGATTTAGTTGGCAGTTGCTCTGATTACAAGATTCATTTCTACGGTTTTGATACTAGACAGATCGAAGCTACGATGTAAGTGTTAAAGCAGAACCTATTAAAAATGCTTTTCAATGGTTAGAGAAAGAAAAACAAGTAAATTTTGACACCACATCACAGTATTTTCGAAAAGAATAGTAAAGCCATATCATATACCCTCCGCATAAATATGTTTTAATCCCAGGTATGGCGCAAGCTCATTACCAACCGGACAAAAAATCGGACTCCGGGCGTCTACTGACTAATTTCTAAAACCCACAGTCGTAACTATTATTAACCTTAGAAACCATTTCACAGTTGGAAGACTATGAAGACATAGTATTCAATCCTTAATTGGTTAAGTAACACTAAGGCTGACGTGAGCGAAGCCGCGGGCAACAGCTAGTCTTTAATAGATTTTCAACTTAAGGCTCTGGGGTATTAAGTTGAAAATCTATTGGTACCTACAGAGCGTTTACGATTATCGTTTGCGACTTGGCTAGAGGGGCTGATCTAGTTACCTCTTCCTGGGCCAGCCTTGGCATCGCCGACCATCTTCAGGCATCCATTACGTAGAGATTTTTGCCCAACAGCCACTATGATTGGAGCTGCCGCCCTCCCAACCCATTAGATCCTAGTAGCTTTTTGTCGTGTTCTGCATTCTGTCAGTTCTTTTTACACCCAGAATTCTACACACCATTGCCTGCTGGCACACTCGGGACCTGTGTGACTCGGTGAGTCAGTTACTATGAAATATATATTAAAGTAAATTAATCTTTGTTCTATTAAAGTTGTCAGATTTCTCGTTTCATCGCAAATGTATGTTGAACATAAATCACAGGCGCCTTCCGAGAACCGAGGCTTTGTTTGTCATGAACTCAAAATGGTGTATATTTTAGATATTGAAGCGATTGTTCTGATAAAGTTGTGTTTTTAGTCTACTTATATCCAAGATAGCTTTTTTTAGGAATGGGATATCATCAAATGAATTCTTCCGCTTTGGGCGGAGCAAAAGGGGGTGTCAGACTCTTGCTGACTTAAGCCCGTCCATGTTCCTATTTATGCCATTTGCGTTCCAAGGCCGCGGTAACACTTTCGAACTAATTTCGCAACCCTAGCGGAATTAAAAATACCAAGGTTACCTACATTGCTGTAATATGTCATTGTATAGCAGATTAACATAGACAGGTATATTTTACGACAGTAAAAAATCCGAAACAAAATTATCATTGTAATAGAACAAGATGTCTCTCATTGAAAACGACCCAAGCAATTTTCAGCCTTAATCCATTCTTGCAAGAAGCCAGGTGTTCGAAAATTGCATACTCATTAATCTCGTAAAAAAGTAAGGGGTGCCGCTCAAAATGTTTAAAGCCATAAATCATAATAGCAACGTTATTAAAAATAAGCCTTTCGCCCGTCAGCTTTAGTATATTATTAACATTTTTATACTTTAAATTATTCTGATGGATATCATGTAAACGTGAATGTATAATTTGGGTTTCTCTCAGAATTGATGGAATAAATAATTGTTACTACCTATGTCTTTTCTCGTATTACCATCTAATATCATAATATAACATCTACCACCTAAGGCGTAAAAAGACATTTTCACTAAAAGTCACTGAACTTTTTGGGATTTTTTTAAATATTATTTTTTACTTTAGTCAACGACTTCTGTACTGTTTGATGATGCATCCCAAAATATACTGTTTTACTTGCATGTTTTTACATCGAAAATAAAAACCTTTTTCCAAATGTTACTTAGTTTGTTAGACAGAGTATACGTAATTAACAGCTATGTAGGGGGTCTTTTTATACTTCGTATTATTTATTTATTTATTTATTACTCATACAATTTTTTTATAAAGTAGGAAGTGTCTCCCAAAACCGTCTAGACGGTTTGACTGGGGGATCGTACAGTCTCACTCTCCTTAGTTATATATTCTATGTATATATCTACGTATATATATCTACATCCACACACACACACATATGTATATATATATATACATATGTATGTATATATAAATACTGTCTCCTGCCCACGACTTCGTTCGCTTGGATTTTCTTACCTGCATTTTCTCAACTGCATTAACTGCCCGCGGATTTTTTCACTCGTTTTCTTTTGAGCTACGTCTTTGGTTACTGCGCCACCCTCGTGGGTCGTAGCGTGATGTTATGCTATACTAGTTTGGCTATCATATACATATCAAACTATTTCAATTGGACTGGGACTTCCAGAGATTAGCGCGTATAAACAAAAAAATCTTCATCTTTATTATATAAATATAGATTTCGTACCCGAAATCTATACTAAAAATACAGGCCTGAAGGTGTCCTTTATTTTTTAAGCATGGGAAATCATCAAAACACTTTTTCTGTTCTGGGTGGAGCGGACGAGAGTGTCAGACTCTTACTGACTAAAATTTATCTGTGTTTCTCCTAATGCCCTTTGCGTTCCAGAGCCGCGGTGACTCTTTTTCAAATTCCCCAACCCTGATAGGGTCCTGCCAGCCCTTGAAAGCGACGTATGTACTTATATAACTCCCTTTCATACAGAAACAATTTGCCAATGTTATTTCGGGACTTAACATTTTCAGTTGGTAATACGTGGGAGTATAACAAAATCATATTCATAAGGAATAGTTATTAACTTAGTATATACTGAAAAGACCCAAACTTATAAAGGTCACGTAAAGGTCACTCAATCTGTGTTTACACAACTGGTGTTGTTGTAGCTAATCTATTGAGTTTATTGAAATATTTCTTGATGGTCAACTCGAACTTAATAGCCTCAAACTGAAAACTTCATTTAAGATCTTTAACCTAACAATTAAATCTTCTTGTAGCTTTTCGCCTCCATTAATTATATTTATATAATATCTGCCTAGCCCGTTCCCACCTATGTTGGGGTCGGCTTCCAGTGTCACCAGATGCAGCTACTAGAATACCAGTGTTTTACATGAAAGGACTGCCTATCTGACCGCCACAACCCAGTTACTGGGTAACACGACACCTCTTGGAAAGACTTCCCGGCTTCTGACTATTGTATACGTAACGACTGTCAAAGATCTACAATTGAAAGCTAAGACGGCTTTACGTGCTTTCTGATGCACGGGGGGTGTCACACAAACATGTTCCTAACTCCGGACTGCTTCTAAAAAATCCCTATGGCAAAATTCAATAACACTTTCGCTCGACCTGTGAATCGAAGCCAGGACCCCACGTTCATACATCATGATTATCACCACGAGGCCAACAGGGCAGCGTCTCTTCCACTTATAAATAACTAGCAATACCCTGCGGTTTCACCCGCTTCAACTTACGTCTTTGCTTACTGCTCCATTCTCATTAGTCGTACAATCTACCTTAATTTAGGCATGCAAACATTTGAAGGTACGTGCATGAATTTATCAAGTAACTAAGATATATTAATGAACATGATTATAATCAACAAAGTATGTCAGTGAATCATAATCTTTATTAAAATTATGAAGCTGATGAGTTGTTTTGTTTGGTAGTTTAAAATGCAGTCCGATGTGAAAAAAAAACTATTGTACTATATAGCCCGTTTATTGACTAAGATTATAGGCTGTATAGCATTACGCTGCAACCTTCGGAAGTGAAGCAGAACCCTAAGACACCGTGACACCGCGGGGTACAGCTTTTTTAAAGTAACGGAAATCATCAATGACTTGAAATATGAATGATTAAATACAGCATATCAATATTACTCTCACAGTCTTAACCCTCTTCTAATCAGTTAATATAGCAGGTGCCAGATACAGGTTGTATGCAAACTGTAACAATATAGTGACACGACAGCCGTCAAGAGGGTTGATGTATGCGCAGAATTAGCATAATAGTATAAATATGATTATCCGTGGTATAGCCTACATGAAGGGGTTATTAGTGTCACGTGGTGAAGTGCTGATTGTTTTGTGATGGAACAAGAAAACTGCATTATTTTTTCAAAGGCGTGATGGTTTAATAAATGATTTTGTGAATTTATGTTTTATTTCTGTATATACCTTTTATTTTAATTTTTCTTCTTCTTCTTTTTCTTTATCATTTAATATAATTGTTTATTAATATTTATTTATTGTTTGTTTGTTGAAATGTTAAGAGTGATCGTTTAAAGTTCCAATATTGTTGTAATAGGTTATAATTGTAGATTATCAGAGCGAGTAATAACTTTGTAATTACACTTTGGTAGTGTTTGGAACAATTAATAAACTTATAAAAAAGGTTTTCATTTAGGTATACCTAACAGTGCATCTGGACGTTATTATCTTCACGCAACGCACCAGTGATTTTCCACAACAAAATAATACTAGGTATTGAATGCCTGCATTTTAATGCAGAATAGTTTTCTTTACAAATAGTATAAGATGATTGTATTGTTCATTCACTGAATTTAAACGTCTTTTTTTGCTGACAGTGCAATAGCGACTCGTGCAAGAAGTAGCGCGTCCGCCTATTAAGTATATTGATTGTGCGAAGAGTTTCATTGCTTATCAGTTTTTTGAATCGAAAATGTCTACTCTGCAGACCATCTCTAAAATGAAATAAACGCTTCAAAATATTTTATCAGCATGATTGGTGCAGTGGAGCGATTGGCTGCTGCGCTGCCTGTCGCGGGTTCGATTCCTATACAGAACAAATATTTGTATGGTTTATAGATAGTCGTTTCCCGGTGTGGTTGTATATGTGTGTGATTTTATGTGTTAGTAAATGCACCCATGATATAGAAGAAATTTCTAGAGTGGGGCCCATGTTTTATAAAAAGAAATATTATACCTTTCGGAACACAGAACAACTAGAATCAATTCTACATACCTATGTCTGGTTATTGAAGTAGGAAAGTAACGTAACGGTTTAATTGAAATAAAAAATAATAAAATAAATAAATATCTTGGGACAACTCACACACGGCTATCTGATCCCAAGCTAAGCAGAGCTTGTGTTATGGTAACCAGACAACTGATATACATACTTATATAATTTATAAATACATACATATTATAGATAAATCACATCCAGACACAGAACAAACAATCATGCTCATCACACAAAGTTTGTCCTGGGTGGGAATCGAACCCACGACCTCCGGCTTAGCAGTCAGGGCCACTAACCACTAGACCAACAGGCCCGTCAAAATAGTAAATAGAAAAAAGTAAATAAATAGTAGGTGGTGGTGGTGGTGGTGGTGGTGGTGGTGTGGTAGTAGTAGTAGTAATAGTAAATAGTTTTAATTCAACTTTGACCTTGACTTTTAACGATTAAAATATTTGACTAAAACTCCACAATCCAGTTACTTGGTTACACTTTAAACTGTAACTTCTTGACAATTCAAAACTGCCTGTAAATGGTCTAATTGAAATAAAGACTTTGACTTTGACTTGGATAGAATCAAAATGTGTTTTCATCAACATTGACAATCAAATATAGAGCATAACATCATTCACATTAGAGTCACCAATCAAAACGACCACCAACCTTAAATACCAGACGAACAAAAATGGCTTAAATTCGATTACTCAGCCTTTGAGAGGCCCAATTTCATCTGCAGTCGAAATTCAACTGTTGCAATATTCAGCGTACATTCATCCCAATGCCGATAAGCCGGCTATTCAAAGTCTCCACCAATCATAACGAGTCGATATGATCAGCTTCACTGTGCGAATATTAAGTGACCTGTATTATATTTGGATGGATGGCCGAGGGTCGGGCGAGGAGGCAAAGCCAGTGGACGGTTGTGCGTACTTTTAGCTAGGTATAGGTAGGACGTGATTATTGTTTTAGTGGACTGGGCAAAATATATTGTGAAGAGAGCTGTTTTTGGTTTTGTAATTTAGTGTATACGAGTACAATTGTTTTGTTTGACTAATTGATATTGACCTTTCTGTTATCGTCCTAATGTAGAGTATAGGCTTCTTTTCGTACAGGCACGAGCGTTGATCAACATGCTTGTTCAAGATGAACTGGTTATTTCAGGCTGCGTTGATATGTCCAGGTTTCTTCGCGTCTTTCCTTTACCAAGTCAAAGTCAAATTATTTATTCCAATGAGACCATTAAAAGGCACTTTTGAACGTCAATTAATTAAAACTATTGAATCTAGTTGCCCAAGGTCAGTGATGATAAAGATACACATGGAAAGTACATATGAAATTGATAAAGCTTGATACTAGGACCCACACGACACGACGCTCTTGTATGAAAGAGGAGCGCCTTAACTACTTGACTTGGGACTTGATGTCTTGGGACTTCTACCAAAAACTACACAACATTACAATAACTTAAAATGGTATAAGATAGACTAAGAAAGTAAATACCTACGAATTGAAAAAGTCACATAGCCGGTATCGAATACGCAACGTCATGCATAAGAACCCACCTGCCTTACCCACTGAGCCAAAACAATGTTCTATTCAACTAAAATACAACCAACACTAAATATAATATACGACCACAAACAAAAACGAGTTTTCCGCTCCAAAATACCACAAATTTGCCATCTAAACAATACGAGTTGGCAAAACCGTCCACATGAACGGTTTTGAAGCGACGCCTCATTTACATACGCCAATCACAGCTTAGCATACAAATCGAATTTGGACGGGACAGACGGACGAATTTAGTTTAATTGCTTGTAATCTTGTTGTAAATTGTAGACACGTGTAAAGTGGGCTAAGCGATGGGAGCTCATATGATTTAATAATGACGTTTCTTCTTCATCTTTGTCATATAAAAATTTATAATATTATTAAGAAGATTTTTTTTGTTTGTTTGTAACGAATAAGTTCAGAAACTACTAAACCGATTTAAACCATTTGTTCACCAATAGATAGCTACATTATTCCTGAATAACATAAGCTATCATCACGCTACGGCCCACGGGAGCGGAGCAGCAACCAAATACGTAACTTTTAGCGGGTGAAATAGGCCACGCGGTCAAAGTTCCGGGTAGTGCGGTAGTTTCTTAAAAAAAGGCTCCTTCACGATGTTAACCTTCACCGAGCTCAGTAATATCTAAGATAAACTTAGAAAGTACATATAAGGTACTTAATTAGATTGCAATTAATTATGTGTAAGTTAGCGGCTAGTGGTATTCACTGACCTGTGATATTAACCTACACTCTCGTTTGATTAATCGATTGTGACTATTCGTTACACAGACTGTAGTTGTGCATTAAATTTCATGTATGTGTCCTATTGCATGGGACCTAAACATACCGGCGAACTGTGGGTGTACATTGGTACACCTCTGCCTAACCCTTCGGGGAATACAGGCGTGATGGTATGTTATATGTGCTAATAATAGATTTAGGTTAAGAAGATTTCCATTAATGATTAGCGATATTTCTAAGTATAGCTTGTTTTATATTGGATGTAACGTAATCTTTGTAATCAAATATAAAAAAATGCAGCGAAATTATGGAATTTAATGCCATAAGTGTGTACACAAGAGAAATAGGAGAAAATTTCCATCAATTGTTTATTAGCTTTAATACTTAAAGCTAAATAATTAAAACAAACACATACAAATACATATTTTGACATACCTATATTGTCAGTTCAATTGTTTTAAATTAATAATTGAAATGAATAAACGTATAATGCATGATTATTAATTCATGATGATATTGCAACGTTTTGCAAATAAGTACAAACATGACACCAATATTGTACACTCCGCAACAAACGCTTTCATTTTCACTTTAAATATATATTGAGAGTTTACCAAACAGCGTACTCAACCTCCTGGTAACAACACATAAACATCATTGATGGAAAATAAAGAATCCCACAATAAAACAACACGTCACAAACGAGCCTTTAAACCATGCCTAATTCGCCCTCGTTTGTCAAACGCCGACCATCCACCTTCGTACCTACACAATTTTCTACACATAGAATTCCTTCCCAAATAGGTTTACTACTAATGAAACGACCCCAGTTTATTTATGTTCGAACAAAGCCAATTTCGTCATCAACTAAAAGCATCGATACTACTTGTGTATGGGCTATAAAAGAAAATTACACAACACATACGTTTTCGTGACTACAGACAATTTGCCGTGCACACAAGAAAGAAATGCTTACGGCGATAAAAGATTCAGAGAGACATTCGTGTTTTTGTTATTAAAGACTTATCTTTATGCATGTGTAACATCACGCCAGGTAGTTGGGCCAGACGGATAATCAAGCGGTATAGACGATGACCTTGTTTCATGTCTGGAAGGAACGTCGCCGTTGGCCTCTTGTTTTTGTTTCATTTTCGTGAAGGAATTGGATGTTACTAAAATTGTTTCGAGAAATCTAGCGAATGGTGTGTTTTGCCGTCAGTCAATTTGTTGTGGTTGTGTAGTCAGAAACAAAAGGCAGTTTTTCATCCTCGTCAAACAGGAGGATAAATATTAGTACACCTGGACAAATCATACAATTAACATTATAAATGCGAAAGTAAATCTGTCTGTCTATTACGTTTTGACTTACACTAAACCACTGATACGATTTTAATGAATTTTGGTACGAGGAAATTTTTCACCCCAAGAATGGACGTAGGCTAATTTTTATACCAACCCGATATTTACGCGTCGAAATTTCCTTGCGAAAGATAGTAATATGTTTTTGAATGTGTTTATGTTTGACAGTACTTCAGAATAGCAACTACCACTTGAAAAGTGGCTGTAAATGGTCTAATTGATATAAATGCTTTGACTTTGAATACACTTATTTCCAAAAACTGAATCGCCTCGTTGCGTATGCGGTAGGCAGTATCGCGCAACCTATTACTGTGTGCGTGGGAGTTCATCGCCCCGAACACCTAAACCCAGCGCCAATGGCGGCTTGAACCCGAAAATCACCTTTTAAAAGAAAAACTAAATCTCTAAAATTTTCATCTTCTCCTTCTTTTGTTTATTCAATACTAATTATGCTCTCAACAAATTCTACACTGACCCCCAGTTCCAATACAGCCCAAACAATTGATTACTGATAATTTAATAATAGGTCAAAGGTCTCATAAAAGTCGATGGGGTTCCGTAATCGTATTCATAGGGTTTTATGGTAATAGTAATGATATATATCTACTCTGTAGGAACGGAAGAGAAACGGAACGTTAGTTTTTTGTTTTTACGCCATTTTCATAGATTTTTCGATAGAGACTATCTTATGAAGGAAATCGTCTTCGCGTGAATGTTGGTTATCATAGGGTTTGTAACAAATAGGCTCCAAAACTACTGGACCGATTTTAACCATTTTTTGAACCAATAGTTAGCTAACTGCCTCGTTGGCCTAGTGGTCCTGAGCGCGACGGCTACACTAAAGGTCCTGGGTTCTATACCCATTACCCGGGTCGAGCAAAAAGTGTTATTGGTTTTTTTTTTTTAATTCTCAGTAGCAGCTCGGAGTTTGGATTTGTGCCCGGAATAGCAATAGGCTCGCCCCCTATTACATGGGACCTAAATATACCGACGAACTGCGAGTGTACATTGGTACACCTCTGCTTAACCCTTCGGGGAATACAGGCGTGTTGGTATATTTATTTATTTATTGATAGCTACAGTATTCTTGAGTTACATAGGTACACGGGAGAGGCACATTAACCAAAGACGTTATTTATGGCTGATGGAATAAGCCACGCGGACGAAGGCGCGGGCAGTTCACTAGTCTAAAATAAAAGTAGCTAGTAAGTTATTCTCTATAACATCAGCCAGTGTCAGTGCCAGTGAATTTTTCCTCAAAATCGTTTCTGACAGAACATTTTAAAATTGGTTTTTCCGTGTCAGAACATTGTACTATTTTTTGTAAAAAGCTGTTACTTGTATAAATTAGACTTGTCCTGTGACTCTTTGAAATCAAAATTCAGCTGGAACTTAAAGGTGAAATCTTCGAATACTTTTTAATTAAAATTAAAAATGTTGTTATTCGGAAAACAACAATAACAACTACACCGTTTCCTAGTACGCCTTCTTGCTCTGCCACAAAAGAGCCAGCTTCGAGCTGCTGACAATATTCCTACTTAATTTCATCACAAAGAAAAAGTTTTAATGTTATACACGTTTTTCGCTAACCAACATCGCGAACTTTTCGACCAATTAGACTTGGTATTCAAATACACCAGAGTTTTCCATTAAGAAAAGACTTCGAGGGGTTTCCGCGTTCTTTGTCAGCACTCGAAAACACTTTTTATTTTTGGAACGAGTCTTAAAGTCAACGTACTTGTATTTGCTTAACCATTAAAGGGGTGAACTCGAAAGCTTTTCGCTTCGAATATTTGCATGTTTTCTGCGGATCCCTTGTGCTGACAAAGAAACATCTCTAGCGAGGGTGTTAGCCTGAATAAATGATGCCCACATCGCCCTCTGATGGCTTCCATTGTTTTCAAGTGAAATGTTTTGAATGTTTGCTTTGGAGGTGAAGGATTTGAAAGGATCTTTATTGTTTTCTCTTTCCTATTATGAGAGACAGACAGAGATAGATGGTTGTGTGGATACGGGATGATCCCAAAGTTTGACAGGGCGATGAGATGGGGTATGATAAAGATATGAGGAGGGTCCTCAGGTCGACAATGCAGCGCATTCCTTGGAGTGTTGCAGGGCTTTGTAATGAGACATTAGCGATGACGGGTGAGGTATTAAAGCTCTCAGGTGTGCGCGGCCCTTTACAGCTAGGGCACGTTTTATGAAATGTTTCGTAAAATTACCGCGAGAAGTCACGTTTGCGGTGGGTAATTTCGAAACAAGACGTCCATTGTTATTATTTTTTCCTCAAAATAAACAAAAGCTTTTGTTTTTGTTATTTGAAACGAAATGTTTGAGATATGGTTTCCTAAGTTAAATGTCATGATCGCTCAGTGGCTAAGGCCCATGTAACTTTTTTAATTCATAACAATAAGTACTTTCTATTGTATTAATATAAACGTGACATCGCTAGTCCGCTTTGAGCAAGGGTGGTGATCAATGCTCGTGCCTTCTCTGTATGAGAAGAGGCCTTTGCACGGTAGTGGGACAGTAACAGGCTGGTATTATTATATCCTAAGTTACAATATGCTGCTAAACCATTTAATTACATCTGGAATTCATATTTCAATCGTATTTTGTTTACATTTTCAGTTACTAACAATATCCTTTACATAAAGAAACTATTACCTGTGTTTGTTATTATTCAATACACATTTACGAGTAGAAACAGCTGACTCATTATTTCAGAAACTGGAGCAAAAACGTAACCCTCGACCTAACTATTGGCAAATTACCACACGACGTCAGCACAATAACTAGAGTCGACCCGGATAACCGTATGTTAAAAAGTCACGCGTACACGCAAACGTTGGAAATTAAAATTTTCCCCACCCGTGCCAAATCCGGGCGGTCGGGCGAACTTAATATCCGGGGGGGGAGTCGGCACAATTTCAGCTTTGAGCCACTGTCTCGTGTGGGGCTAAAAATACTGTTTTACATATAAATGTCCGAATAAAATGAGTGTCGCGATTATCATATTAATCAGGGCGGGCAAATGGTTCTGAAAGAAGACCCTTTTAAGCTGATAGCAGGAAATTGTATTGCCAGAAATAAGATCAATAGGTGGTGGGAAGGATTTAAAGATGTTAAAAGGATTGCACTACGTTGCAGAGGACGGCCTGAACAGAGGTGGCGGGGTAACCCCGTGCGCACCTACCACTAGACATGCCTGAGGTAGTGCGCGAAAATAGAGCCTGGAAGGACTTTGGGTTCGGTTTTTTCCAATAGTTTTTTTTTAATTGAAAAAAACTTTTTTACAAAAAAAAAACAACCGCCTTCAAAAACTAAAAAGAGAAAAATAACTTTAGCTTTGGAAGTCGGCGGCTTTGGTTCTGTTTGTTGTTTTGTATTGCCGCCGACTTCCAAAGCTAAAGTTATTTTTCTCTTTTTAGTTTTTGAAGGCGGTTGTTTTTTTTTTGTAAAAAAGTTTTTTATTTCTCGCTTTTTAGTATCAATTCTTTTATCCGAATCCATGAAGGAACTGTCATGACATGTAAATTAACATGACACCGGTAAAAAAAGTCATAAGAAAAAGAATACGCGATTTCGTTTACTTAGATGAGAAATTTTCAAATATTACTGTAAGTATACATCTGTGTAACACTTTCGAGTGTACAGGCGCGATGTTATGTTGTGTAATTGCGTAAACAATGCATATTTATGCGATAGCAGCAATCGCGGTTGATTTGCTGTAATTTTTTGAAGAGTTCCGTTGTCTGTCTCCGTAATCCATCATCAGATCTATATGAAATTTAAATGGAACCATTTGAGAAGTTTACCCTTTCAAACAAAAAAAGAATAATCAAAATCGGTTCATAAACGACGAAGTTATCCGCGAACAAACATAATATAATAAAAAGTCCCTATCTCAAAAACTACTACCGTTAAGGAGTACTGTAGCATCATCATCAGGACAGCAGCATCAGATGTTGACACCCTGAAGCATATACCTGAGTAAGACATGATTACGTAACAAAAACACCATACGAGCATACAATTTTCGGTGGTTGCCCTCGATTTCTCCTGGATTCCATCATCAGATCCTGGACTGGTGAAAATGGGACCAACTCAGAAGTGAACTCTATCCAACAAAAAAAAAATTTTTGAAATCCGTCTATAATTGACGAAGATATCGGTAAACATACATAAAAAAAAAAAAAAAAAAAAAAAATATTATGCATACAGACGAATTGAGAACCTCCTCCTTTTTTGAAGTCGGTTAAAAATAACAGCATGCTGATAGAAAACCTGATAGTGATCAATATTTTATTACTGAGTTAGCTTTATGCTATATAATACACGAAATTAAAATTAAACAACTATGATAAAAATTAAAATCTGCAAAGGCCTGTTTTCATACAGAGAAGGTATAACATTGATCATCACGCTTAACCAAGTGGGTTGCCTATTTCAGACTTATACCTATTATAAGTTTAAGTTTCTTCTGCTTCTTTCATTCGGGCCATAGCGATGTCGGTGATGTCCAAGATAAAATAAGGAAGTCCATTTTTTTATTTAACTTGTATAATCCCTATTCTGGGCAAAGATCTCCTCCATTACCTTTCACTCTTCCCTATGTGTTGCCTTCTCAGATTAATCTCCAAGAAAGTACATAATAATAAGAAATAAAAATATAACATTGGTACCTACTCGCCGGTTCCCCATTGCGAACCCACGACCTGCATTGAACCGTGCATTAGAATTAGGGTGTTTAACCATACCGTGACGTCTATGACATCAAACCTCCAATTACGATTAAGTAAATTATACTTTACTTCAATCGCAAACATTAACCACAGCTTAAAGTTTTAAACTAAGCAAAGTAATTTACTCTGCCTTCAATTTAATCTTAATTAAAAGTAAACAGAAAATATCAACTTTACTGCTTTCTGTTACTGAGAAGCAATACTGATATTTATCTTAAATTGTGATACTTCAAAGATAAAATACTTGGAACTGGAGAAACAGATTGTAATTTCAAAGTTTTTGTAGTTAAAAAAGTATAAATTTTTTAATGTTCCTTAAGTATAAAAAAAATATATAAGAAAATATGCCACCACGCCTGTATTCCCCGAAGGGTTAGGCAGAGGTTTAACCAATGTACACCCACAGTTTGCCGGTAGTTTTGGGTCCCATATAATTGGGGGCGAGCCTATTGCTCGACCTGGGAACACAGGACCTCTAGCGTAGCAGTAGTGCTTAGGACCACAAGGCTAACGAGGCAGTTCCTTAAAAAAAGGTGCTAAACGGGACCATGATACTTAGGCTCAGCTGTCTATCCTTCTATCAAAGGGGTGTATCTCTTCACCTGTAATAGATACACACTTGAATTTTCATAGAGAGTGTTATAAATAAGGCCGCTATAAAAACAAATTACAAAATAAATAAAGCAAACAAGAATGTATTTCAAGTTAACGATTTACATACACTTATGAATTCTTAAGGAATCGGTCAGTTCAGTTCGAATCGTAAGTAGGTCTCAATGGAAACTAAAAACAAAAATTCCACGGACACTCTTCAATTCCATGTTAATCTTTGCGGTTCCCAATTTAAATTAAGATTTGGTTACCTCAAAAACAAAACACAAACGTACGGTACTCGATCTTGACCCATATCATGACTCTGTTGACACAACGTTTAAAGAAAATCCACCTTACACCGTAATAGATAAGAGTTATCTTCGCAGATCCTCTTAGGCAACAATAGGGATAATACACACTTACCTTTTCCCCTAACTTTCTTTGTTCTTACCCTTAAGGTTCAAGGGTCCGGTCATAAAGTGTGCTGGCGAACTATCTGGTGGTCATTATCGAAATTAATGCAAGTTTACGAGGTCGTGTGTTCTAAACAAATGTTGTGCTGTTAACAGTAACTGTGTAATTTTGTGTGAGCCTCTGGGGTGGGAGAGTAAGATGCGAAGCGTTTGAACTTTGTGTAGTTGCTTTTAACCGCGGTTTTACTCCCGGAACGATGTATTTTAGGGACAAGTCTTAGCTGATGTTATTCTCCGGTTTATAAACTATTTATATGCATAAAATCATGACGGTCCTGATCTGTTGTTGCGTGAAAGAAGTACAAAAAACATGCAGTTTCGCATAATGTAAAATTCTGGGAACAGTTTTGTCGCTGGGACGGCAAGGAAATTGCCGTTACTGGAATCACTACTTACCATCATATACATATCTGAACCGATTCTTTGTTTGACACTCAATATAGTCAATCAACTCATTAAAGCTAACTAGCCAAAAATGAAGACATTTTTGAAAAAATTGGCATATAATTCTAATTTTGAGCTATTTAGAAGATCAACCTAAATTGTCTGTATTATTTTCGTAAGACACAAAAACTTTCCAAATACATTGTCAAGTAGATACTTGACAATGTATTTCTCCACCAGTTTAATCAAAGATGTTACTGATGTATGTAATGTTCGTGTACGAGTATTAAAACCCAGTCACAGCGAGCGGACAACTCAGATACTGCAGTAGTATTTGTATGAACGGGTTGCTCGCATTGTACTACTGCAATTAAGTTGCCCGCTCCAGTGTAACCAAACCTTTACTTTAATAAAATTCTCACTACTTACACCAACAAAACCACGCGAGAAGATCCAAACTAAAATCAACACTACCATTCAGCTAGTTTCAGTTATACAGTATTGTTATATCCCTCATAAAACCACGACTCTCTATCCTCAGCCTAAAGCGAACAAAGTAAAATTAATGTACAACGTACAACATCTTCACCCAAACCGCGGCCCGTCCGGATACCTACGGATGATGCGAACAGTCAAGTATTAAATAATATATTTAGTCTGTTACCGACAGACAGGATTAATTATTCAGTAACTAGCTCCGCAGACTTTGTAAGCTTCATTAGGTTGGGAGATATAGGATTTAAGACTGGAGATAGATTTATATCGGTGGGGTGGGAAGAGCAGGGGATTTTGGGCCTTGTAAACTTGTAGTACGGTCGATGGTGGGCACGGGTCTGTCAATAAATGGGTCTTAAGATAATAGCATCCTCCTGACTGAATTTTGGACACGGCGGCTAATTTAAATGGAGATTAGCCAACTATACACGACATAATATATATTGCAAAAGTATGTGTTCAAACATAAATATACTATCTCTTCTCTTACACATAATATTATGTTCCGATGAGACGGCAATGTATGGATGGGATGTCAACGCCTTAATGTGCTATCAGAGGCACAGGAATGTACACACCACCAATTTCCAATCTTCGGGCTGCTACTGAGAAACGCCTATGAGAATAATCCAATGACACTTTCTCTGGATTGGGAATCAAACCCAGAACCGCTGCTTAGCAGTCGCACGTCCGACCACCAGACCAACAGGAAAGTCAAGTTAATAAATAAACGACATCAGAAATATTGATAAACAGATTGATGAAACGTTTTTCTTATGAATTTGGTGGAAATTAAACCCATTGACATTGAATTTTAATCCAATAGTGATCAGACGATTATCAACCCTAACAAACAATCCTAATCGTAAAGCAAAAAAAAAATATTTACCCAAAAAATCCTGACTTCGAAAGTAAAGGCCCACTTTCCCATTTTACGCTATTAAGATCGTAATAATCAAAGTTAAGGATGAAATGCTCAATTCTTCATTGAAATCCTCGTAAATATTTACCCATTGTTAGAGAATTTCTACATTATTAATCCGTACCAGTAACGCAAAGTGCTCGAGAGTTTCCAAAGCATAAAACAAAACAGCGCAAGATTTCATCCGTAAAAGTGGTTTCAATTCAATTAAATTTTTACTCTCATCCTCATCACGATTAACCTTACCGTTTTTTTCCTGCTTAGCGTTAGAAGTTGCGCCACTAAATATTTTTCCTGTTATATTAAAGAGCTTTGTTTTAAAGAGGATTTTGCTGGGAGCAGTTTCAAGTGCCGGGAACATCGAGCACGGTGAAGCCTTAACACTGGAAAAATAAACGCACATTTCTCTGGGTTTTTTCTATTTCACATTTTCTTTTGTCTTGCTTATCTTTCTTAAGTCTATTTTATTAATGAGGTAGGAATAGTTATTGAAATGTTTTAAATTACCAAATGTGTGGTGTGAGATATCGGTGAAAGAATTCGTGTAATTGGAGTAGTACTTCCAGAGTGATTACCTCTTAATAACAAAAAAAAACACACATTACCTTTTTAAATTCTTAATATAGAAAAATAAGTTCTGGCTAGAGAATCATAGATCCCCAAACCATCCAAACACAATCAAATTAAACTTATAGGTGGAGAAATATCTGAGAATAATAGATATGAAACCGAAATCTCTCTGCCATTTGAAAAACTGAAATTGAAATACATAGTACTATTTTATCTTATTTCTTTTTTAAAATATGTAAGTATGATACAATCTGAGATAAATAAAACAGCGAAATTATTTTTTGGTTTTTATTTTATTAAAATTTTTAGTCTGTATTCCGGTGAGTACTTTATAATGAAGTCTTTGTACAGACTTTATTGATATCTATAAATACACTTACGTTTTTATTTTAAACAACAAAATTGGTGCTTACGGAGAAATAATGACATTAAATACAAAATTAAAAGAAATTATTCTTACTGATTCATTAAGTTAAAAAAAAATAATTAAAAAAAACTTAATTGTCATTCTCTACATTTAATTTTGACAAAACTCATTTTCTTTCTCTGTCAGGCTTATGAGTTTTGTCGTGTTTCCTTTCATTTACAATTTACAATTACATTTAAATGAAAGTAATAACCGATAAAAATGAACGGGATCAGTCGTGGTTGGAAATTTAAAATAAAAAAGGATGTTTTACAACCTGTTATACCGTTTCCTAAGTTTATTTACATATTTACAAACACTATTGGTCCATCTATGTTGAAAACTGAAATTGACGCGTTTACTGAAGAAACCGATGATAGAAAAATTGTAAGTAGATACAAAATAAAGAGAAAGAAATTTTTGAAGTGAAAATAAAATTAATTTTCAGAGATGTGCGTATTTTTGAGCCTATAAAAGTAATAAAATGAAATACATTTAAACAATCATCGTGTTTCTCCAGAAAAACGTATTCATTTTTTCTATTAAAAACGAAAATAGCTTAAAAAACTGACTTTTTCGAAGAACCATTATTGCTTCTAACTTCGATAACACATTCGGCGAAGATTACATTGGTGTCTCTTTATCCTTCAAATATCTAATTTTTAAATTCAATATTAAATCCAAGTTCGATCGGCTGTTAGAATTTTATAAAAATGTTAGAAAAGAAAATGGCCAAAATTTCATTACTTGAGACGTTCAAAGGAAAATTATATTTAAAATCAAGAGGGCCTTAAAAGGGTCCTCTATTCCCTCTCGGATTTGTCTGCTTGAACTATTAATAAAATACACTGATCCGCATTTAAGAGCCGACGGTAACGTTACAAGAAAATCGAAATTCATTTATCAATCGCACAGCTTCGTACAATATCTTAGTATCGGATTTAATCATCTTAATTGCAAGTATTAAGGCAAATTGCTGCACTTAAATACAATAAAAGCTCATCGCAAATGGGTGGAATATAAGCTTATTACACCGTCAGATATTCCAGAACATAAATCTCTTGAAAATAACGTCTAAGAAACAACGTAATTTCTTTTATCGCGCTGAAACAACGAGACTTATTCTGCATTCATAGAACTTTAACAGCCGAACGAGAACAACGACGATTAATCTTTAATATTTTATTTAAATTTCACTATTTTTTGAGATTATCATAATTGTAATTAGGATGGATATGCGGCTGAGCTGCTGAACTATATACAATTATATCGCTATTTACAACCATATTATACATCGATAAATCGTCCAATAACACGCTATTATACACTCCAACGTCTTAGATATGATAATCACGAACGTCACTTATTCAAATATCTCACTTTGAGTTTGAAGAAAATCACTGATTCAGTTCACATTGTCTTTGTAGAAGTAGTCTTTAATATTAATAACCTTCAAAGTTCAAGGGGCACAGTAAAAGTCTATATGTAATCTGTGACACACTTGAGAAGGTCCGGCTCAAGTCACACGATCTCGTCATGGTGGACTACGTCGCTGCAACTGCCGGCTCGTTGCAGTCATGCACGCTGACGTCACACACGCAACTCCTCCATCGTCACGTTCGATTTCGCGTTCAGTTGCGTGTTCTTCTTCGTCAAAGTACTAGTGTTGATCATCTGCATCTGATGTGCTGATAACAACGGCTGGTTCTCCTGAAGCTGCCCACTTGCTAAAGTATTTATATTACTTTTCCCAAGCTTTGGCGGCGGAGGCGCCCGTGGTAATGTCGCCATACTGGCAACGTTATTACTTGGAAGATCAGCGAATTCTGGTGGTGGTAACTGATGATGAGAATGGTGGTGATGACTTAGAATAGTAGCAGGATCGTTTTTTAAACTAGTTTGATAAGTCAATGCTCCTTCAAGGTCACCACATATGTTGTTCGGCATCTGCCCATTCTCCACTCTTTTTTTTAAGTGAGCCCCATTAGTGTGGCCATCTTGGCCGTTCATTCTCGTTTTGTCGCGTTGGTAGTACACCCCAGCGAATATTAGAACATTTAGTATGAGCAGTGAGCAGCCGATAGCGATAGTCACACTAAGAGCCGTAGAATACGCAGCGAAGCCATCCTCAGGCGGTGTGGCAGTCGTTGCATCAGTTTTGTGTACTTCAGTACCGGCAGTGCTCTGCGTAGGAGCATTAATGCCAATGATATTGAAGTTCAAAGGAGAAGTAATATTCAGGACACCTAGCACTGGGGTCTTAGTTGCCAACCCAGTGTCTGTGATGACCATGTCTGTAGTCTTTTTGAATGGTGGGCTAAACGTTTTGATGGTCGGCTGAAGAGCCGCGTCTTCATGCTCGAGCTGATGATGTGACGGAGGCACATCCTCGCCTCCAGGACGATGAAGATCTGGCACTAAGTTCAACCAGAACGATAGTCTGTTGACAAATAAATATTTTCTTACAAGAGTCTATTTATAGAAGACGTTTCATCGGAAACCCAAAGTTGATTAAATCAATATAGTTCTTGAATTACGACGTTAAGTGACTTGTATTGTGAAAGGAAAAGCTGGAATGAATTTTAATAATATCATTTTCTCAAAGAAATCTAAATACGACTCGCATTCTTGGGAAAAAAATCTACTATAGGAAGGTTCTTTGAAATTTTCTTTTGTTGTAAGACGTACCTGTGAGCTCTGTAGTGGTTCTTCAATTTAGCTTTGGTGTCGATGTTCAAGTACTTTTTGTGCACTGCTTCGTACGCCGTCCATTCTATGTTCTTCATCCTCACTCGCTCTTGTCTACCAGCTCTTATTGGATCACTTTCTTGAGCTTCGTTGGGATTCCTAGACAAAAATAGGAAGTTTTGAAGCTATTTTCATAAAGACGTTTGGTATATTATGGACTTTTTCTTCGGAAAGTATGATGTAGGTAACGTTATTTTCTATTATTCTAGATTATGTTAAATTTGAATTCGCCAATTCTAAATCGCCTACGTACTTTGTAATTATATTATGTACAACCGATTGCAATGGTGGTTGACAACTTTTTAACCTTATTACTAGAAGCGTGAGGTCCAACCGTTCATCATAATAGTATGCGATTGCACATAAGTACGGTAAAGATAGTTAGGTTACACTTTAAGCTATATTGCTCTTGTTAACTTGTATGGAGCTAGACGCAAAAATAGCCTTCATGGTTTTCTTTAATTCAGAAAGGAAATTGCTGCAGCAATTATCTCATTAAGGCAATGCCAATCAAATTGTTAATAGCTTTTGAAGCAGTTCAGACTACCTAGTTAATTGTACTAATTAATATTGCATTGTTCATAGTGTGAGTACTTGATATTTTAGCATTCTATTTGTTTAGTGTAGATTCAAGAAACTTTTCTATTTATTACTCTACTGCAAAGAAGCAAAAAAGGAGGGTTATGTGTTTGACTTGTATCTATAATATATGTATGTCCGTTCTTATGTCCGCTCGGAACTACTCAAGAGCTCAACGGTTTTTGATAAATTATATGTTATTGTTTTGTTTTGATGGCGCGAGTATCACTGTGTACATTGGTCCCTAAAAGCCAAAGTTATCAAATAACAAACAAATTCCAATAGGTACATTTTTTCTAACTAATATTTTACTTTTATTTATCAGAGATAAAGTAAACACTATTCCAATGCCTATTTCTTTAAAGAAAGCATTCTTAATATTAAATCAGGGATTCAACGCTATAAAATCTCTAAATGATTTTAAAATTAGATTGAGCACTTATACCAAAAAGAAAACTAGACATTTTAAACTATGCAAACCTAGACAGACAGAGGATCGTAAAACGAGATTAAAAAAAAGGGTCCAAACAAAGGTTCTGAAGGATTGCAAAGACTATTTTTCATCTCGTCAATTTAATTTAGTTTATTGGTTTATTTGATAAAAAAGTTTTTACAAATTGTAACATACCATCACGCCTGTATTCTGAAGGTGTGAAGGTTAGGCAGGGGCGTTAGCAGGAGGCACAGTTCGCCGGTATGTTTAGGTCCCATGTAATAGTGGGCGAGCCTATTGCCATTAACCGGGCACGAATCCAAACTCCGTATTGTAGTACTAAAGAAGTAAGCTATTAAAATTGACTACTCTACATAATGAATGCCACTTACCCAGTCTTGGCAAAGTTTCCCCAGTACAGCATGACGGACTCCGACAGAGCCACTTCAGCTTTCGTGTAGTTCCTCGCGAAGTGGGCTAAACCACCCACTAGTGGGGCCCCGAATACGTAAGGCAACTCTTCGCCGTGGATGCAACCTTGGCGCTGAAAATAATAAAATATTCAGTTCGGTGTCTTTGGAACTTAAGCTAGTGAAGCAGTTAAAATACGATCTAATTTCTTTACTATTATGGTCTGTTATAGTGTACCTTAGCTTGAAAAACCAACGATATAGGTAAGAAATATAAATCTACATGGTTTTTGTGGATTAATTTTATTCTTCTACATGTCGAAGCAACCAATCCACATAATTATACTAATATTATAAAGAGGTAGAGGTAGAGCTTTTACAAGCATTCTTTTTCTCACTTAGAGCTACATTATTGTCGTGTCTCATAGGTTTTATGGTAAATTTGACTTCTATGCGGTCGAAGTCGCGGGCAGGAGCTATCATAGAAAGAAACGAATTATCTATAATCTATAAGAATTATTAAAATTTTGAATATGAATATTATTGAGCATTCTTAGAACTTTTCCTAAAGATTTATTGTAAGCGACAAAATTAACAGTAATTCACCCTTCACACAAAGCAGCTATCATTAGCCACTTCCCCCTTTATTGCATGGGACCTCCATAACACTGTTTCCAATATACAAAATTGTTCCTTAAGCTACCTCATTGCCCTCGTTAGTTCGTCTATAGCAAACAAGGTAACTCCACACTTCCATATTAACACCAGCTTCGCAAAACCAACCAGTAAAGATAGACCCTTGATTCTGCCATAATCCCTATCTAGCAAGGTGTCTTCGTTATGTAGTCTGTTAGTAATTGCTCCTCAAAATGTGGGTAGTTAGCAGTTTGTCGGAAACCGGTTTATGCTGGTTGTGATGTATCGGTGTTAATGAGTAGGTTAATGTGCGCTATTATTAGGACGGGTGTTATCTCGGATTGATGTCCCAATTGTTCGGTAAAACTGTTAATTATGAACAATTCGGGATTTACACCCTACCATTTGAATGCATTTAAATAAATTATTTGTTGGTTACAAATTGAACAAATGTATTTATCGGATAACGAGTAATCTAATTTTCCAATGCATATTTTAATAGTCGAACAAAAGGTTAAACGGATTTCAGTAGCAATTTTGCAAAATGAAAAGCAATTTTTGTTCCAGCTCAGGTAGGCTACGCTGCTGCAATTTTTTAAAGATAGATGACCTAAATGCTTCCACGGCACGTACACCTTTTGTGTTCAGGGCCACGAGTTCATTGGTATACTGATATTTGCATGGCCAACACAAATGTTTGTTCCAATTCCAAATGTTTGTGCCCAAAAGCGTGTGGCGCATAAATTCTGATTACGAAATCTATTATGAATTCAGCTAATAAAGAGATGAAGAATCAGTTTACCAAACTATTTACGATCAAAACTTAATCGATTTCCAATTCCAAAAACTAAACAAACTTGAAGCTAAGTTATGTATAAATTTCAATTAATGGAATAATTTCATAAATCCAATTTGTGCCCAGTTTTGGCTCGTTAAGACAAAATGTGGGGCCTTGGAGGCCAAACTGATTGTTCAGTGAACTCCTATGAAACAAGTTTCTGAGAAACAATTGTTTTCATTTCATTTGATGGAACATGTTTGCGAAATTCTGAGCGATGTAAGTGCCAGCATTATTGGTTTATTTTCAAATCTATTTTTTATTTTTCAGATTCTTTGAAAACTAGTTACGAAATTGATTGAATTTCACTAGCCAATCGTTATCGACAATACAATCAACTTTTCATTACAGGCTTTAATAAGAACTTCGTGAGCCTGATTTGATATTTTAAATCTACATTAATTAATGAAGCTTTGTAAGACTTTTCAGTTCAATGTTCATTATCCAATTCAGTTGACATTTTTACAATTTTACGTAATTTAAATTCATGGCCACTTACTCAAATATCCACTTTAGCTATAAGTAATTTAATTTGATTTTCGAGTGATCATTTTATAATGAAGTTTCTAAATAAAATTATGGTGTCGATGGAATTTGAACATAATCACGTAAGAGATTGAGTTTTTTTTCTATTGTAAATCTCAATAAAGTAAGAACATCAAGCCATTTCAAACAGTATCTATGTCACCGGAAAATAACAAGATCCGTAAGTTTATCAATTTACTAGGAAGTTTATAAACTTTCGTAAGATTCTAAACGGGAGATAAATTGTAATATTTTACGTCCACATTTTCGTAAATTGATCAATTTCCGACGTCATACGGTAAATTTATAAACTAACGAATATCTATTCGTAAGATTTTATATGGTTCGACCAATCACAGAAACTCTTTTAAATATACGATCTTTGAAATACGTAAAATAACACACTGCTCTCTGATTGGTCAATGTTCATAGTGGCAATGCTTGTGTCCATAGGAGGAAGGAGAAGTGACACGTGACAGCCAACCAATCAGATCGCGCGTAGCGTTTGGTTACTGCTTACTTATTATTTTACGAGTGAGTTCAGTAAGTTTATCAATTTACGAAAATGTGGACGTAAAATATTACAATTTATCTCCCGTTTAGAATCTTACGAAAGTTTATAAACTTCCTAGTAAATTGATAAACTTACGGATCTTGTTATTTTCCGGTGACATCTACATTGCGTATGACTGCTTTTTGGGTGACGTCAGAGACTCGTATCTTGGAGCGCAGCACCGTGTAACTAACACTAATAATAATTTTTGTGTGTACGTCTATGTGTGTGTATGTAGTGGAATAAACCGATCCGATATCTGACTCCCAGAATACTGCCGTCCATTGCTCTCTAACTAACCTCTCCTCAGCAGTAAAAAATCAGCTCCATTCAACTTCTCTAAAAACACTTTATTTTAGCCTTAAAAACCGATTAATTTTCAATTTATTGTAAAATTAGATTTTTACTTGCTGCGAAATCAACAAATATATAAAGTGGCGTCATAGTTCGATATTGCCATACAAAATCTATAAGAAAGTTAAAAGTAAGTCAATTGATGGTGGTGACAACTCCCGAATACTGAGATAAGAATGAAATCATTTACAGCTATGTACTCACCTGAGGGTAATCTCCATACTTGGTCTGGTAGTCAAATACGTAGAGATAGGAGTTTCTTCGCAGCGCTGAATGAGTGTCAGCTGTCAGTACCATCGGTGCTACCACTTGAGCGTCGCTTAGTGCTTCTAATGTCTCGTCCCTAGGAAGAAAATGGATAATCAGTGTGAGTTAATTTCGTTGGACAGCAAAGAAGCCGACAGCCCGCCTGATGGTAGGCCAACCTCTATCTATAAACGTCTGCAATAGGTACCAGAGGCCAAGGCCTCTAATAATAGTAGTACAAACTAAAGGCAGTACTTTCCTAGATGAGTTTACTAAGCTATAATATATTTGTTTGTAGGTGTGTGACCAACATGTAAAATTCCTCGCATAGATAACCAAAAGTTTAGTTATTACTGGTTTAGTACATCGTAAAAGTTTGGATCATACGTCTATTGTGCGTGTTGGTGAAGTGAACACGTGGACTACACAACCTAATTCGTAGGTGGCTATAGTTGTCTGGTTAAAATATGTTTATTTCTTTGTTGAGACCGTCATTTGTTTTATATTAACAAATCAGTAATTATAATTATACTCCAACCAGTGTTTTTTTATAATAATATACTACAAGTGAGGCTACATTGTTATGTCAAATAAATTGATTGATTGTCTTTGTCAGGGTATAAATAATGAGAAAGTACGTAAGACGTATAAGTTCCATTACAGATTCGTTTTGTTTTATTGCGAAGTCTGAAACCGATCAATCAAATAAAGACCTTTACTTAGGTTCAAATTCTTATTTTATTAACATTATCCTTTTTTGCAGTAGAAGAAAATCGCAACCGTCAATGATTTTTTTATTTCATTTCAGTAATTTGGATTTTCGGTAACACCGTGATAAGTGACTTCATAGAGGTAGATAATAATGCAAGTTTACTTTTTTTTTAACCAGAAATCTAACAAGTGTTATTGTACTTATCATTACGAACAACTTTTTATTTTGGGATTGATCCACAAATAGCACAATATGATTTAGCTTATTCATTTCTTTTGTCGAGTAATTAGGCAAAACATTTTGTACAGATTTTTCAGTATGGTAGTCTACCTACAGCGGTTTTTTTTTCAGGAGAATGAGGGTTTTATTATTTAGTCATAAGTGTCAAAATTCATTAACTATTGATTGAAATTTTTATTTTACTTGAACTCCATACATATTCTTTCAAATCAATACTTATATACATCTTAGACAAATTACTTTTCGTTCATCTTTAATGAAATCTTATAGGAAACAATCAAATTACAATCTCAATAGCTAACTACTAAACAATTAATTCTAATTACTGTCCGATGTCTTGTTAATTATTCTCAATAGAATTCGTGTACGGACTAATTGTAATATTAATTAATCCTGATGAAGTGGACAGGGCTTTGTAAAAATGTCATTTGTTTTTGGTTTTTTAGTTATTTCATGAATTTACGACAATAATAATAATACTGTCTGTATTTTTTTAATGCATTAATCTCTATATCTGTGACTGTCTGTAAGGCTAGACTACTGTCTGTAAGATATAGGACGTGATATACCCCGTGATAATGTATTTGGATATTTCAACCGATTTTTGTCGAAGGAAAACATCGTGCCCTGTAGTGAGGCAACGAAAGACAGTATACAGGAAAAGTTTTTAACCAGTGCGTAAATTTTTTAGTAGTTCAGTGTCAGTAATAGAACACATTTACGTGTTTAGTTAAAAAAAAATTAAAAAAAAAATCATCCTTATCCGAGTTTGAAATAAGCAAAACATGGATATAATCTATTCGCCATACTATCAATGAAAACTCGCGGCCGCCGCCCGGGCGCATGGCTGGGGTGAGGGGGTGGGGAATGCGCTAGCGCCGAGTGACAATAAAATATGGTTTTTAAGTAAACATGTTTCGTAAGCGATAACTTTTTTTTTGTACTAAGACATCATCATCATCTTCCTAGCCTTTTCCCAACTATGTTGGGGTCGGCTTCCAGTCTAGTTATTTTTGTACTAAGACATCATCATCATCTGCTTAGCCTTTTCCCAACTATGTTGGGGTCGGCTTCCAGTCTAACCGGATGCAGCTAAATATCAGTATTTTACATGGAGCGACTGCCTATCAGACCTCCACAACCCAGTAATGGGTAATACGATACTCTTGGTAAGACTGGTTGTGTCAGACTTTCGGGCTTCTGACTAACAGTAACGACTGTCAAAGATCTACAAATGACAGCCGGGACCAACGGCTAAGACATATCAAAATAAAATATACGTGTTTAATAAAACGTGTTGAAGTTTATTAAGGCATTTACGCACTGGTTAACATTTTTTCTTGTATATTAACGTATGCTTTAAACAATAAAATGTTCCATAATGTAAATGTTAGACTATATAATTTTACACTCAGTATTAAATTCCTTAGCAAAACTTGTTTGGGGTATTAAGTTTCTTCTAAACCCAGCTTACTAACACCCTAAGCTAAACTAAGTTTAAGCAGTTTCTAAATACAGATCCAAGTTAGCCCAGTTCACTCTGCACTTTGAAGATGTTATCTTTGTCTGCAATTTTGCAACACAATCTCTCTGGGAGGAAAATGGGGACTTCATCTGCTAGTAAAGTGTACAATGTTGCAACTTTGTATTTAATAGTTCTTATTTGCAACATTTTTGTGCGAGACAATTGTATAGTATACAATGGAATGGAATGCAATAAAGATGCGCAAAAGTTGCCGTCTTAATTACGCTGATTTAGTATTTTATTATTCTCCATGCTGATTTAATATTCTCCATGTGACTATGTATGCAACGCGCAGTGCTCTTAAAAGTTTTTCTAGTCATATTCTGGTCAGTAAGTAACTACAATTGATATTTTTTTATATTTCTTATATATAAATAAATATATATAAATATACCATCACGCCTGTATTCCCCGAAGGGTTAGGCAGAAGTGTACCAATGTACACCCACAGTTCACGGTATATTTAGGTCCCATGTAATAGGGGGCGAGCCTATTGCCATTTACCGGGCACAAATCAATTTCGAATCAAATTTAGCAATTTCAGCGAAACCCTCATTTTAGTGTAACCGCGACTCCCCTGCCGTTGCGGGTGTCTATGGGCGGAGGCATACACCATGGTGAAGTCACCATAACCATCACCATCATCATCATCATCATACAGTCACATAGTCACCAGCATAAATGAGGGGGTAAATGAGCAAGTTCTCCTTTGCCCCCTCTCATATAAAAATAGAAAAG
This sequence comes from Caradrina clavipalpis, assembly GCA_932526535.1. Lineage (NCBI taxonomy): Eukaryota > Metazoa > Arthropoda > Insecta > Lepidoptera > Noctuidae > Caradrina > Caradrina clavipalpis. The sequence continues at coordinate 939,343 of OW052089.1, forward strand.
AAAGACTACTGTTATTTTCAAAAGTGACTCACCTAATATTAATTGGATGCTGCACCGGCCTCTCCCAGTCTGTATACTCATTAATGATAGTCGCCAGAATCTCTGACAGGTGGTAGCTGTACGTGTTCCTCACGAAGGACTTGAGAATCTTCGATCTTCTGTCAGCCTCGATCCCGTATTGCACGTCATCTCCGCTGAAGGCGAAATACGCTTCCGCTTTTGTTACTCCTAACATTAAGTCGTATCTGTGAAAGAATGCAATGGATTAGCAATGTTAGGATTTATGATACATTTAAAATCATTATTCATTTACGAAATAAAAATTAAACACCCCATACTTAGTAAGCTGCGCCACAGCGCTCTTCCTCATCAGCACTGCGTTGATGATGTTGATGGCGTTCTGCGCCTGCTTGCCGAGCGGCGCATGCGCCACCGCCTGCCCTCCCCACTCGTACCCATTCTCCGGGTTCACTAGCAGGTCACCGGTGTCTGGTAAGAAGGAGACGGGATTGTATTATACACAGGAAGACCAAGATGAGCATCTTGATCTTCCTGTGTATAATATATTTTTTTATGGTTTATTTCAACTGTTTTTTTTTTCTACAGAATAGGGTTAGGTTCAACTTAAAACTACTTACCTAAGATTAAACAATTTCATCACATAAGTAGAGGGCTGGCCTTTTCTTGACCCAAAGATCACCATTGTCATGTAAGGTGGCATTATTGTCAACGTACCCATAACGTTGACAACGATTTTTCGTATAAATTGTACATACTTTGTAATTTTATTAATATTTATTAATTTTGTGTTTAGGATCATTATTTCTCTAGAAGTTCATAAATGAATAAATATATCACAAATAATACTTATGTAAACTAATCTGTTGAAATAAGTCCTATCCAAAATATTCAAAATCTTTTCTACAACTTCATTTACAAACAAACATAACAAAAGGGACGTAAACTAAACAAACTTAAAATTATCAAAGCAGAATGATAAGAAAAAACAAGCGAGACAGAAGCGGCCATTAATTGTCCAACATCACAAAGAACGGAGATCAAGCTAAGAAAAAAAATCCTTGTTCAACAAAGTGAGCTAACAGAAAACGTTGATGCTCCAAGAGGTTGAGATGAGAAAAGTTCCCTGAGACAATTTAATAACACCGGGTGGACGAGACGCCGGAATGCCGATGCGAAAACACGGAAACTTTTGTGAATTTGTGTCTTGTGTTATGGTAGCTGCACTTCGTGAAATCCGTCGCGCTACTGTTACATTTTTTGATGGACGAAATTAAACTGTGGGAAGAATAAACATAACTCGGGAAGAGCTTTTTGAGTGAGCTCGGGGAACAGTAGTGGTGTATAACAGCTCTTTGTGAAGGAGCTCGTCCGGGGAAGTATTACCACCATATCCATTTCTGCCGCAAAGCATCTTTCGGGGAGTAGTAGTAGTATAGCTCTTTGTGAAGGAGCTCGTCCGGGGAAGTATTACACCTATTTCTACCGCAGAGCATCGTTGCTGAATTCCAGTCTGAAGGATATGGATGCTGGTGTAATTATGGGCACATTTCAACTTTGTCTCTGGGATAGCAACGTATTTCCAAGGCCACTGGTCTGCAGATTTCTATAGGCAGTGAAGACTACTTAACATCAGGTAGACTGTTGACTTATTTACCAATCAATGACGTATAAAAAAAAGAAGAAAATGAAGGAAACAAAACACAAACGCCCCAATTATATAAAGCAGCTAGACGTCCTTTACGTCACTTGTAAAGTCCCTTTGTCTTTACAATCCTATTTTCGGAATCAAGATGACATTTAATGTACCCAATCGTACTGAGTATGAATTAATGGTCTCTTGATGGAAAGTTTTATCAACGGTTGACAATTTCTTTAGAAACCGTGTTTCTGAAGAAAAATGGAAATAAATGACAAGATCTGGTAAATTGTCATGTTGACCTAAGTGGTTAAAACGCCCGCCTCTCTTGCATGTGTTTGATACCGGTCAAGTACCAATGTGTGACTTTTTCAATTCGTATGTATTTTCTAAGTTTATCTTGGATATCACACTGAGTTCGATGAAGGAATGAAAAAGTCAATATATGATTTATATTGACTTTTTCCTCTCTGGGTGGAGCGGAAGGAAGTGTCAGGCACTTACTGACTAAAACTTAATGTCTTACGCGTTTCAGTATCGCGGTGACTCTTCTAGCACTTTTAGGCACTGGTCCTACCGAGGCCCGATCATTAAGAAATCTATACTTTTAATTAACATAAGTCTGAAATCCAATCGCCTGGCAATAAATTTAATGGAGTAGGTTTTCTTGAAACCTAGAAAACACACATACCATCACGCCTGTATTCCCTGAAGGGTCAGGCAGAGGCGTACAGACTAATGTACGTATATGTACACCTACAGTTTGCCGGTATATTCAAGTTATGACCAAAAATGTTACCGTGATCTACTATAATAATAGGCCGCACGTGTACCCTAACGTTTAACACTTATATCGGGTCCGCACGAAGTCAGTTTTGGCAATTTTCCGAAAGCAATATAGATATCTACTAAGTAAATATCCTAAAACATCGTAATTAAATTCGGTTTCTCTGAGAAATCCTGAACAGATATTAACATTTTTCCTTAAACTTTATCAAATTTGAATATTCTAAGGGTTATTTATTTTGAGTTTTCGATAAATAATTAAAATACTAGATTAAAGGCTTATAAAACTAAACTGATGGATCAGGATCAAAGCCTCGTGGAATTGCCAATTTAAATCCCGACTCGATTGAAAGGAAAATAAATATTCTTTTGGCATAATAACTGTAAAATGTGAATACTTATCATATTTTACCCGCGTAAAGTTACGTCTTTGATTACAGCAGTGTGATTCTCTAACCCTTACTTCGTAATTCGTAAGCTGAATCCGCAGTGAGATTACAAAATGGTATTCTGTTAAACAAGATCACGCTGGTGACGTCACCACGGCGAACGAATACTAAACCAATGACAAGTTGATTCGTTATCGAAGTGAGCGCGATGACATTAGTGAGACTCATTTTCGAGTTTGCATTTTAGAGAATCACACTACTGATTTGCTTCTGTTGCTTGTAGCGTAATGTTATATACGCTTATTTTTACATCGTTCTGGAGCCAAAATACAGGAACTCCAGTCGAGTAATAGTAACTATTGGCATTGGTATTTCTTTTTAAGGCGTCTCTTAAAGAAGTTAGAAATGTAGCACTTCTGTCTGATCAATGGAAGGATTTTTCAATGGCTACCGATCGCATGTGTAGCCAAGAGTCGGTAAGGTTCACACACACAGTCATATGCATTAATTGCAAGAAACCGTTAGTTTGAGTTTTCACACCTTTGCAATAAAAAAAACGATAATTTTAAATTTTCGTGTTGTTTTATTTATTGAAAATAATAGTGCCAATAGTTTTTGTTACTATAAGAGGATTAATGGCTTTCGCTTCCAGAACGGTGTAAAAGTAAAGGTGTATAGCCTTATAACCCTTCTTGAGAAAAGGACTACAGAATAATGCAGAAATATTTTTTTTATTCGAACTAGTAGATTAGTGCATTAAACAAAGAAACTCTTCAACTTCATAATATTAGTCTAGATCTAGTAAGAAAGTCTCTTTATCTTCTATCTACAATTCATCCTTCTTAAACAACATAAAATCTCCGCTAAGAAATTCACAATGCGCATTTACAGAAGCACTCGGGTCATCCAAATGAATTGCAACAAATCTCCGTTTTCTTAGCAGCTGTTGGTTCCTTTGAAGATTTGTAAAAGTACCGCCCACAGATCAGTCTTACCCGCAAAGCTCGAGCAATTCTTAAACTCGAGAGGAACAATAGAGCAGTGATAATTAAGAAAAGGAAAAACAAAATGATTAAACTAGCAACGGCTACGGAGATATAGAAATAGATGAATGGGTACTACATTATATGCGATGGGTGGACTGTATGTTGTAGTTGAAAATGAACAGAATCTAATGCATACAATGAAAATATTCATGAGATTATCGAATAAACAAAAGCTGACAATAAATACAGCAAAAAAAAAAAACTAAAGAAGAACAATAAGAGTTGCAAAATAAAAAATATTAATAAAATATAGGACCCTCATTCTGGCGCAGTCGGGTAAAAATAATTAGGAGCAAAGAATTTGTAAGAGTTACACCACACCAAATGGAATATCGTGTTTATTAGGTACTTGATTCTGCCTACGACTAAGTAAGCGTGGTTTTCTTCATCCGCGTTAAGTTACGTCTAGAGTTACTGCTCCGCTGCCAAATTCAAAGTCAAAGTAAAATCATTTATTTCAATTAGACTATTTAGAGGCACTTTTGAACGTCAAATTATCTAGTTGCCCATTCCAAAAGGTAGTTTCGTATGGAGAAGAATGGGTCTCGGGTGTGCCGTGACGTGATTTTATTTAGCCTATGTTACTTCCTGATAATTTTGATATGTATTGGTGAAAAAATGGTTAAAACAAAAATACCTTTCCTCTTAATAACTTTAGTATAGACAATATCACAATCGTACATTCACGCCTTATTTCATTCATACTCCCCAAATATTTATCAACAATCCAAAAAGTCAAGAGACAATCAAAGAGTCTTCTCATAATTAGTTTTCTCGTAGATACTCAATTGGATCGAAATGTTTTGATGAACTATTTGGGCGTCGGCCAATGAAATTGAGTCATAACCCAGAAGTAACTCTTGAAGCGACCTAGAAAGGCTTTCACTTAGGGTTCCGTGGGAAAATGGTAAATGATATTACGTTATAATGAATCCTGTTAGTACCATATTTGTTCGGAACACAATGTAATTATCATCATCAAATGAGATTATGTTATCAGCCATTGGATAACTAACGTTGACAAATATTTGTAAGAAATAATTTACTTTTCCTTAAGTTAATGAAGAAGTTTCTGTTGTATTAGAAGTGTCATGTATTCGGTCTTTTGTTGGTTTAACACTAGTGACTTTATCACTCCGTGAAAGGTTATTTTTGTGTTCTACTTGTTTATCACCTCCGAAGCCTATTATTATTTTATTTTTCCTGTTCGTTCTTCATTTGAGAATACTGTTTGTTTCTTATACAATAATAGCGTTGTTATAAGTTTATTGGGCCTTGCGATTGATGTAATAAAAATGGCGATTCCGCTGGTGGCGTCTTTGTATATTTATCGGGAAATGTACTTGGAAATTAGATTTCCTTTTGAAATACTCGTCAATAGTGGCGAATGTTTATTTTTCTTGACACAAATCCTTTTTTGTGAAATTGGTAGAAGACAAATAAAAGAATTCGTTGATCGAAAGTAAAATGGCTTCTTTTGGCCTCGCTACGATGTATAATAATATTACGATAGTAGTTTAATTGGAAAACGCAAAGATGACATAGGACCCTGTAAGGCTATATTATTATAAGGCCTACCTTCATCAAAATCACTAAACATATTTAGCGCTAAATATATTTAAATTATCATTCTGTCTCTGTCACCTTCTAACAATGTGATAGGGATGCAATGACGTTCTAAATACGTTTAGGCACTAAATGTATTCAGAAAGATTCTCATCAAAGTCTTCTTGAAGTACTTTAGAGACAAACATCTAGACAAGACCGCTATCTACTAATAAAGGTAACATAATTATATTTACATGATACTCTACCTATAACAACACCGTCGACGCTAGGCCCGAAGGCGTAAGCGAAGTCGGGCGCTTGGACAGGCGCCGACAGCAGCGCCTCTAGCGGGCGCTCTCGCAAACACCGTAGCAGTGCCGGCGGTGTTAGTTCTGTGGACAACGTTGTTTTGTTACTATATACATCATGTTCTTAAGGAAAATTCAGTATTTGACGTTGAAAGATAACGTAGTTCAGCTTGGTCACTGCCTTCTTGTTACTAACACACGAGGAACACTAATATTTAGGAAGATAAGTGTAATATTATTACTATACATTAACATCTGTCTAGATTTCTTTTGGAGTGAACTAGAAATTGTAACGAAAATGTAAGCATGCAAAACTTATTTCTAGATACCCCAGAGACAAAATTTATCTTCTGTCATTAAAAAAAATCAGATGCTGCGTACATTTTGGGCATGTAAGCGTTGTACTTTTGTGTGGAAATGCTTTTTTTTTTATAAATGATAAAAAAAAATGTTTATGGTGAGTCTAGAATTATGCCCTTAATCCATGGTAAAACTTTAAGTTACAAACCCTTTCACCCGTTATTCTTTTGACGTTCTCCTTACATTTTTTTTTATAATACATACAGATGCTTCAAGTATCGTTGTGTTGGTATCTCCAAAATAATGGCCAACTAAAATTTGATCAACACTGCCCTAAAATTCAGTTTGCAATCCAACCTCATAAATTAACCGAACATTCCATTGTCCGCTGTGGCACAGCTGCGAGCGTACATCTGCTGGACACTAAACTCCAGGTGTCACTTCATTGTCGCAGTATTCATGTCATAGTCTAAACAGTAACAGTATTTTTCCTGACCAGCTTAAAATTGCTAAAATTACGCCGATACACAAAAAGGGTTCAAAAAAAGACCCTAGTAATTATAGACCTATATCTTTATTATCTAACTTATCTAAAATATTTGAGAAATTAATAAAAAAGAGATTACTTAGACATTTTAATTTAAATAAAGTTATTAATAGACGGCAATTTGGATATATGACTAATGTGGGCACTCTTGACGCTATTGACACTTTGGTAAATGACGTAGTTACAAAACTGAATGACAAAAAAAAGGTTGCTGGGATTTTCCTGGATCTAAGTTCTGCTTTCGATTTAGTTAATCATAATTTATTATTAGCTAAATTGGAGCACTTTGGGGTGAGAGGACCAGCTCTCCAGCTTATAAGATCGTATCTACATAATAGAAAAATGTTTGTGGAAATTAATTCTGAGTACGCAGAAAACAGCGGTAATAAGGAGCTTCGATGCAGGAAAGGTTTCAAATCCAAACAGTTGACAACAAAATTAGGGGTTCCACAAGGATCGATACTAGGTCCACTGTTTTTCATAATTTTTATAAATGACATAATAAACTTTATTCTCAATAAAATACCTGATGTTAATTTGATTATTTATGCAGACGATACTAATGCAATTGTTTCAGATTGTAACATTAGCCGCCTTAATTCTATGGTTAATGAGACTTTAAAATATTTTGATGAATGGTTTGCTGTAAATGGTTTAAAAATTAATGCCAATAAAACCAATATAATACTTTTTCAGACAACTACAAAAACTATTGACAATATTTGTAGTACCTTAAATGGAAAAAGTATTGACACTGTGAAAGTAGTAAAATTTTTGGGTGTGTATATGGACAGTTTACTAAATTGGAAACACGAGCTGTCATCCCTGGTTAGCGCCATCAGTTCGGCTTGTTATGTTTTAAGAAGTTTAAGAGCCGTCATTCACTTAGAACAACTGAAAACTGTTTATTATGCCCTTGTAGAATCAAAATTACGCTCTAGTATTCTCTTCTGGGGAGGAAGCTACCAGTACAATATTAATAAAGCTTTCATTGTTCAAAAACGAGCAATCAGGACCATGGTACGAATAAAACAAGAAGAATCGTGTAGGGAGCATTTTATAAAACTAAATATTTTGACTGTACCTAGTTTGTATGTAATGGTTCTGTTAATGAATTTGGCTAAAAATATTGAGCAAGTTGAAACATGCGAGGCAAGAATAAAAAGGGAAAAAACTAGAAGACTTGATCTGTCGTCAAATATAACCCCCCGCCTTAATATAGTGAGTCATTGTTCTCGATTGAATGCTATAAAATTGTATAATAAATTGCCTATTTATTTAAAACAGGATTTGTATAGCAGATCTTTCAAAGCCCGTCTTAAAACCTTTCTTTTAGAAAAATGTTTATACTCAGTCGATGAACTCTGAAATGTACCATTAACAATAATAATTATGACCCTATGCTAAATGATTTTATTTATATACCTTAATTATTATTTCTTTAATTATAGTGACATTTTATTTATTTTTTTATTGTATTGTGTATTTTGTATTGTATTTTTAAATTAATCTAGTTGTAAGTAGAATAGAATTATTAATTATTATTATTATCAATTATGTTCAACACAATTTTGTAAATTGTTATGAATAAAGATACGATACGACAGAGCTCTCGACACACATTGCACTTAATACCACTACTGGCTCGGGTATAGCGCGATTGTGTGCTACAATTGGATGGCCAAGCATTTTCGTTTAGGATCATTCTAGCTTTCAATGTGCAATAGGGTCTATTTTGGCTTGTGGATTCTGGGTGACTGTTAGGTCGTTGTTATAACCTGAAGGTTTTAAAATGTCTAGAGTCGAGACTTCGCCCACGTGGCTTCTTTCACCGGCGTTATGTTACGTATATCTTTAGTTATTGCTCCGTTCTCGTGTGTCGTAGCGTGATGGTGTTTAACTTATACTGTTTCTCATGAATCTGGCCTTCATATACCAAAAGATTTTTTTAATCCGACAGGAAATTTGGTAGATGACGCCACTAATAAATTGACGTACTTTTTATGACCTGTCAAAACGCGATCCCCCCTACATTTTGTATGACAATACAAAACTATGACGTCACAAAAAAAACGAATTTTATAGTTATTTAATCATTCATCGGGTGTTCAGGGTTCAATAAAGTGTTTTTCAGTGAAGTTGTGTCTTGAAATTATTGTATAATAATGTCTACTACCTAATTTCAGTGAATAGCGCGTAACAAACAAACGAATTCTCCAGCTTTACAATATTAGTAGTAAATGATTACTATGTTTCAAGACAACAGAATCTCACTATTTCAGGGACCTGATTATTCACTTTGGAATGCTCAACTTGTTCCGTTTCTTTTGTTTCTTCGCTATTGTGCCCCAATAAGAATACCTCAGCATTGCAATGTCGCAATGAGGCAGGATTCTTTTCAAGCTTTTGTGTTCATTTATTTTTTATTTGTCTTTTATTATTTACGATTTTGTTGCTAGGCCAAAATATATTTCTTACTTCTCTCATAGATACCGTCTCGCTTGTATCCCCGAAGGGTTGGGCAGAGGTATACCTACAAATTTACACCCACAATTCACCGGTATATTTAGGTAGGTCCCATGTAATAGGGGGCGAGCATATTACCATGAACTAGGCACAAATCCTAACTCCGAGCTGCTACTGTGAATTTCATAGAGAAACTCAATAATACTTTGCTCGACCTGTGATCGAACTCAAGACCTCTAGCGGAGCAGTCGCGCTTAGAACCACTAGGCTAACGAGGCTAATATATTTCTTACTTCTATTTAATATCTAGATATTGATTTTAACTGTCGTGATGGTCCAGTGGTAATCCCTTTATAAGGCAATGATAACATTCGCACGTACAAAGTCCATTATCGTAATTCTTTGTTCGTTGATAAGGCTGGTAAAGGGTTCAGCCTCTCAAGTACGAGACTGTGAGTTCGCAACTAGTCACGAGTACAAGTACATTGACAAGTACCAATGTGACTTTATCTATTTTATATTATAATGTATTTTCTAAGTTTTTTTTTTGACGTCACTGACGTCAGTGAATTAAAACATCGTGGAAACCTGGACATATTAATAATATCAAACTGAAATCGCCTATCCGCCTTGATCAAACCTGGTGATCAATACTTGTGCCTTCTCTGTATGAGAAAACGCTTTTGTCTTGCAGTGGAACAATAACAGCCTAGTATTCTTATTGTTTTTAAAATGATCAAAGCTCTTTCCACTTTAGGAAGCTTCGGAACTTCCAAAGCCTGTAGCACGAAGTGTGTCGCGTATTCGAAGCACCACGTGCGTCATATTGGAGCCGTGCCAAGCCTGATGCCCCAATACTGAGGCAGTTCACTTAACAATAAGTTACTGCTGTCCATTGCGTATGTACGAGTTACTACTGTGTTCTAGTTCATGGTGGAGATAAGAACAGATGTTTATAACTGATATACTCGTATATTGCATGTTATTGTACAGGATAAATCTAGATTGTAATCCGAGATTACCTGAATTATAAGTTTTTCCTGAATGATAATGACATAATACAAATTAAAAGTATTTTAGGAATGATCGCAATCAAATCTCAGTCTTAACAATCTGTCAAAAATGCCTCTAATTACCTACTCTATTTGATATTGATTGTTGCGGATATGAGATCCAGTACCTATTGGTTTTCATTTATAGAATAACAGAGAAACATACAGGATGACTTTCCATTCACTTGTCTTTCAGAGTGTGAAAATACTCACGAATATAAGCAACTTTCGTAGTGGAACTAACTCTGAATTAGCAAAAAAAATGCACTACAACACCGTCCTTTAGCTTAAGCTCTTTGTACTTATGAGTACTTTCACCTCCTGAAATATGGCAGATGAATGAAAACTAACCTTGTATATGAAAACGTAATAATAGTATTTACCTGGAGAACAGTTGGCATGTGTGGCGACTATCGCCGCGTATTTGCTGGGATCTGCGACCAGCGACCACGGGCTCAGACCGGAGCCCGACATGAGCACTGCTCTGTGGAAGAGAAGACCTGTAACAAATTGTACACATTATTGAAAGCTGTTTTTGTAAAAAAACTGTAATTGTCATCTTCATAATATATATTTTTTTTATACCCCTGTAGGTGGCAAACAAGCTAATGGCCCGCCTGATGTTAAGCGGTCACCGCTGCCTATGGACACTTGCAACACCAGAGGCATCACTCGTGCGCTGCCGACCCCGTAAAAACCTCAAAACTCCTTTCTTGAAGAACCCCATGCTGTAGTCTCTTGGGAAAACCTTAGCAGGGAGCGCATTCCACAGCTTAAGCATACGAGGGAGGAAGTTCCTCTGAAACCGTACCGTACGGGACCACTAGGGTATATAAGCCGCAAAACAGTAGTGGACTGCTGCACATAGGCCCCTTCGCAGATTTCCAAAAGAAACTATAAAAGGTTTCAAAAGGACACTGTTTTAACGAATCCGATAAATGTTCTTCCCATCATTGTAAATTTTTGTTAAAATGAAAGCTTCGGTTTTTGCTAGAGGTAAAACTTAGGGTTCTCGTCACCGACATTCTGTTGTGATCACGTCACTGACATGTCTATGTGACGTGTTGCGCCAAACTGGAAAGTTGTAAAGTTTTTAAGGTTTTGCTTCTGTTGATACCTAGTGAGTGCCTATTTTTCTGAATCATGGGATATTGGGCTTGTCTGGTTACAAACATATTATTTATTTATTTATTTTATTTTACAGAAGGCTTACAAACTAATAAACCAGTGATATACAGAATTTGGTATTAACAATTAGCTAATTACAAGCCTCCACACATAGATAAGGAAACCTTCGATAAAAAAGTTCATAAAAGTTATTACAATTTGTTAATAGTGTTGTAGATAAGTTAACTGTCATTAAAAAACAATTGTGCCAAAAGCCGCCTCAAGGTCGCTACACTGGTGCAGAACAAGTCAATATTGAAGGTCAAACTCCCGTTTTTAATTAGGTTTTCTAAGTGTACAGGTTTTAAATGTTACAACTGAACTTTAAATATTACCATGACCCTGGATGCTGGACGCACTCGTAAACATATTTTTTTACGTACGATTTATTACGTGCTACCATAAATAGTGATATTTCACGCCAAAATTAAAAGTCGTTTCCCAGCAATAATTTTTGCTTAATGTTACTGTGTTCTATATTACTCCATGTTAATTAAAATTCAGAATATACAATTTACACAATTTAAATTGTATTTACAACTGAATTGAACTGGTTTGATTTGTATTATATTAACAACATCAAGTAGGTATGATGCAATGTTCCGCCCTTGCGAGTAGAAAACATCTGTATGAAATCAATTTAGGCCAGCTTGGCGAGTACTGGCACTCTCGTAACGACAGACTCCTCCATCAGCATATATAATACTCCAGAAACAACAAAAAATACCAAATCTCTTCTATCTTATTTATCACCAAAAGCTAGTTATTCCGCAGCATGCACACTATCTCCTAAAACGCTTTCAATCTTCATTATCGGCTAAAAAGTACGCGAACGGACGAACATTTTCACGTTCCTAATTTGTTGGAACACTTAACCTTGTTTGTTCATCAGAATCTCGAACGTCAAACAACGTAGCGACGTCAACGTTTTACACTGAAGTACTCACGAGGGAAATCTCTCTCGGTGTAGACATGCTTCAATTTTCACCAGTACAAATAGTTTGTACACGTGCTTGCGTGCTTTTTTTGAGTTTGAAGCGATACAAAACGGGTTCTGTGGCTTGGTGTCCGAATGTTTTGTTGTGGCTTTAGAAATGGCTTTCCTAATACAAGTCTTTTGACGGTTCTGTACCAAAAGTGTTTCAAACGAAACTCAATTACTAAAACTGCGTTATCTGTGTTAGGGCTCTTTTGAACCGTACTTGATAGACACTTGTAGATCGAAAAACAAGTTTTAAATTATTTAAAACTTGTTTTTTTCATCTCCAAATGGGGATGCCCTAAGACTATTGCAAGGCGTCCCCTTTAAAAAAAAAACTTTTTTATTTGTATGTAATATTGATTATTGTAAATCCTTTATGTTTGAGTATGGCTCGTACTTGGTCGGTTTCTTCATTTTTGTCTCAGTGTTGTACTATCAATCATATATTATGTTCAATGGTATGTTTGACGGACTTCATGTTAACGCATATAATCTATCGCGAAAGACATGTACGCTTCTGGGATTCCTGGTGTTAGTGTGGTTTACTGGGCTTTTAGTCATTAAGGCTCACTTTTACGAAAATCACTAATGCCTGAACGTATTTAGAACATTATTGCATGCCTGTCACATTGTTAGAAGGTGACAGAGACAGAATGATAATTAAAATACATTTAGCGCTAAATATGCTTAGTGATTTTGGTAAAAGTGGGCTTTAGTGTCTGACAGACCGCTTTGCCTTCACAGGGCGGGGGATATTTTAGGAGATTTTTCCAACCCGGAATCGAAAAAAAAAAGTTTTTGTAATATAAATGTTAAGCACTAAATAGGTAACTTATGGTTGCTCACACATAAAATTATATTGTTAGGGAATGCCTATGTACCTATGTGCCTTTGTATAACAGCAAAAATAAAACATTGTAAAGGAAGCAAGATTAAACATTTACGTTCATAAAAATAAATATTGCAAATACAAACTCTAACAATCTCATAACAATATTACCTGTGAAAAACTGAATAAATTCCTACATTTCCTTGTCGGAATGGAAATAAAATGTAAAGCCAGAGCGAGGTGGGAAGTCTGGAAGCTCTACAGACTCAGCGATAGTTTCAATTGTGTGAAAACAGCCGATTAGGGATGTCTCTAGCGGCACGCTGTGGATGGAGTGGTAATTCTTAATAATAGCCTTTTGAGAGCGTCCTTACGTTACCGGGAAACTAGTGAGAGAGATACGATGAGGATATGACTTGAGTATTTTTTAATGGAGTTAGTCTGAAATGTTCTGGGACGAATAAAAATAAATCTTCCATTTAAGTAATTAAAATTTTAGTGTCTGTTTGTAATTTCAAATTAGCAACTTGTCACTATATGCATATAAAAGTGTATACGGTACTTAAATAACAAAAATATTTGTTTTAAGTCTTGCCATATTATTATTTTAACTAAATGTCTGTCTGTATATCTATTTGTAAGTGCGAAAACTACAAAGTAGTCCTTTAATGATGTTATTTCAGGCAGATAAGAAAAACCAGTTAGTACAATTAAATTGTTTTACGCAAAAGGAGCCGCGAGCACAGCTAGTTAGGTACTCATAACAGTAAACAACAAAGGATTTAATAAAATAAAAAAGAAAGTAATTAGGCTAATAAACAAGATGGGTGATAAAAAATCTTTCTCAACGAAGTAAAGGTCAACGAGATACACAACAAAACGGTAAAGTGGGAGTCGGACTCGCGCACAAAGAGATCCTTACCATTATCTTCTTGTCCGTACGTTATTAACTAACGACGGACCGTGTCGGCGCGTCATGTTCCGCGCACAGAGGTGTCAGCCGTTGGAAGGGGCCACTAAGGGCCAAATGCCTGCCGGGGCTGCGGGTTGTTCGAAAGAGATACCGCGCCCCCGGAACGCAAAGGGCACATGAAGGAACATAGATGGTTTTTAGTCAGTAAAAGTCTGACACTCCCTCCCGCCCCGCCCAGGACGGGGGGGGGGGGGGGTCATTTGATGATTTTACCATCTGTTAAAAAAAAAAAAAACCATTATCTTCTTGAATATTTATTTTATTCTGTTTTTTTAGTATGTGTGGTTATAATTATGGCAACAGAAATACATCATCTGTGAAAATTTCAACTGTCTAACTATCACGGTTCATGAGATACAGCCTGGTGACAGACGGACGGACAGCGGAGTCTTAGTAACAGGGTCCCATTTTACCCTCTAGGTACGGAACCCTAAAAAGTGAACTAACAAAGAGTTTACAGCTTCGTTTTTTTGGCATTTTCCCATTCCTAATCCTAACGTTTTACTCAAATTGCTTTTCTCAGACATCTTCAATTCAGACAGGATATTATCCAGACGTTTAATGTTTCAAGATGCTAACAATATTCTGCCGTGGCATATGTAGTTAGTATATATCAAGTTATTATCTGTTTTGTTATAGGTATGTGATAAACGTTGTCAAATGGCTTAGACAAGTCCGTCGTTTTTCCATTAAGAATTACTCAGTAGCAGCCAGGAGTTTTGAAGTTGGTGGTGTGACACCTCCACGTCTCGGATAGCATGTAAAGCCATTGGTCCTGCGCCTGATCTCTCCCCGGTTGTATCGGAATGCTGTCCCATCGGACTATGAGAGTTGAGGAAGAGGGAGTGCACTTGGAATGGAGGGCAGATGTGTCTGATGCATCTTCCATTAGGTGTGTAAGGTTAAATGTTTTATTTCTCAAGGCTTTGCCCGTTTTGTAAAAATGCAACCACCCTATAAGTAAAAAAAAACGCTAGCATTAAAAAAGAAATCACGACGTCTCTACAATGTCACATAAAAGACTATCACCATCTCGACAAGCTTTATCCATCCAACTAAATGCATTCCCTACCTTAATTAGAAAAAAGACCAAACAAAGTCTTCAGAATATTTTTAATCTCAAACACAACCAACTAACTATAAAATTAACGAATCTCGGAGCTTCGCCTGCAAAAGACGTTTTTAAAAACCGGCCAAGTGCGAGTCGGACTCGCGCACGAGGTTCCGTACCATTTTCTACGAAAACGGCAGAAAAAACTCATTTGTTGTATGGGAGCCCCCTTAAATATTTATTTTATTCTGGTTTGTTGTTATAGCGGCAACAGAAATACATCATCTGTAAAAATGTCAACTGTCTAACCATCTCAGTTCATGAGACAGAGCATGGTGACAGACGGACGGACAGACAAACAGACGGACAGCGAAGTCTCAGTAATAGGGTCCCGTTTCGCCCAACCAACCAACAAAACCCAACCAAACAAAGTCTTCAGAATATTTTTAATCTCAAACAAACTATAAAATTAACGAATCTCTGAGCTTCGCCTGCAAAAGACGCTTTTAAAAACTAAACTACGTTCAAATCTTGTTAAGGAATCCCCATTTGTATGGTGCGTCAGCTAGGGGCACCACACAATGAGAAAGTTAAATGTATGGATGTAAGATGTCACTTACAGGGATTTGTACGTTTATTTTCGCTTGGGTGAAACGCGTTCGAGATGTCGTGTTTTTTTTTCTTTTTTTATGGGGTGCGTTGTGTATTGTTATGGGGTTTTCAGCTTCATATATTTTGTTTTGTTTGTTCGTTTTTGTAATTATGAATTTATTTGTGGTGTTTTATGTATTATTTATTTTCAAGTAAATTGCACCTTGTGAAGGTTATTTGAAGAATGCACTATGGATGTATTATAAATGAAAGATTTTATTTGTCTTATGGTATCATTTTGTTTGTTTAAAAACGCTAATCTCTAGAACTAAAATAATCTTTTTTGTAAATAATAGCCACATGAGAAATAGGTTATAAAACATCACGCTACAACACACGGGAGCAGAGCAGTAACCAAAAACCCCTGATCGCTTAGAAAACTAAGGGGTAAGGGTTTTGCAGTGAAATAATAATAGGCTGAATGAATATAGCACAGAATCTAATAGTATATTTATCCTACAAAAAAAACTAATCCGTATAATAACCAACATAGAGCAAACCCAAAGCTGTAAACCACATTTTCAAAAGCATAAAATTTTAACTCTTGCCTGCCTATATATACTCGAAATAAGCAAATTTGTCCGAAAATACCCCCAATACTTTACCACTCGCAAAGACATACAAACAAAGTATACCTTAAGAGACGGAAATAGATTAAACCTACCTTCATCTCGTCTGAAAATGCATTCGTCTAGTCCCCTAGCAATGTCAGTTAAAATATATAATAAATTACCTAAACACATTAAAGAACTGGAAAAAACAAACATATTCTTAAATAAGTTAAAACACTTTCTAGAAATAAAATGTTACTACACAATAAACGAATTTTTCAATGATAAACTAAACTAAAACCAATTTAACTAAATAAAATAAAACAAATAAAACAATACAAACAAAATAATATTATACACATAGAAAATAATGTTAGATATACATATACTAAACATCAATGTAAATTAATAAAGATACACCTACATAAAATCAATATTAGATTTATTAGATGATCATCAGATGGAAGTTTAGATATTTGTGGTACCTGCAATTACTACTCATGTGATTTTTACATTTATTTTACTTTTAAGATTTTAGATAATAAGTTGTTGCTGCATAGCCCTTTCCTCTCTCCTATGTATTTTGCTGTGCCCGACAGGGTCCATAATTGATTCTTACTTTTATATTGTTTATGACCACTATGTACATTATGGAACGCAATAAATAATTGAGTATTGAGTATTGAGTATTGAAATTATTATTATTTTTGTAATAATAACTATTTCAGCCTATTAGATAAGGAATAAAAATTCACATTCCATTTTCAAAAATCTCTCAAAGATGCAAAAAGAAAAACAAAAATTAAACAAATGAAATAATAACGACACCAACAAGTCTTTAGTCTCATTTGTGATTTTTCTTCATTCCTTTGTTTTTCATCTTGTTTACTCTCAAAGAGAGAACCTTATTAATATCTCTTCATTAGTCTTTGTGCCATCTCGGAGCAAACGGATGAGAAATAAAAGAAACACTGGTTTCGATATCAACAGACAGACCACAGTTATATCAAGGAATCTTGAATGAATTGCGACCATTCGTTATTTGTTTGGCTAGTTCATAAATTGCTGTCAGAGTTTGAAGTTTTCAGTTCAAAATAAAAAAATAAGTCTTCTATTATCACCATAGATCGGAATTTGGGTGCTATTACTATCAAAAGTATGGATATGACCTAAAATTCCCGGGAATCGTTATTTTTACTTTTTAAATTTAATCGCTTAATACTAATAAATACATCTAACAAAAGCGATTTCAATACATTTTCAATGATATAAAAAATATTTTAGGTCATAACCATACTTTTGATAGTAATAGCACCCAAATTCCGATCTATGATTGTCACACATCAGGATTAAGGCCTTTTCTTATACAGAGAAAGCATTGATCAATACAATTGCTCAAGGCTAATTGGCGATTTCATACATATATGAATAATAACTTATATAAACCTGCTTAACCCCGTTACTACGTCCGCGTGAATGCCGGTTATCTGCGCGGTTTAACTTTTTTCAGCGGAACTCTAATTCTTGTCTTAATTTAAAAGTAAGTGTAAGTTACTCTTTATAACATAAACTATCTGCCAGTGAAAGTCTCGTCAAAATCTATCGAACCGCTTCGGAGTTTAGTTTAAGGCAAATATACATATAAAAATTAAAAATAATAATCTTGTTCTGTTATATAGTTATGCTATGTAAACATTACATTACATTATGTATAACAAAAAAAAACACGTAGGTAGCTTTAAAAGATAGACAAAAAACTTAACTTCAGAACACAAAAAAGAACACATTCAAAGAAGTATCCAGACTCTTGTAGTCTCCAAAGCATAACCTCACCAACTTTAGCTATAACAGGTACTAATAATAATGTAACCGCCGCGCTTAGACTCTCCGGAACTTAAGGCAGATTTTCAAGCGCGGCTCTTGTAATAGACTTAAAAATAAGCGCATATTACCGTCGCTGCTTCGAGCCAACGATGCAAAATAAGAACAGATCTGAGTATCTCTGAGCTGCTTCGCTCCCAAGATATTATATTCCTTTGCGAGTATTAAGATTTGATTAAAAAGTGGGTTTTGAAGATATGCAAGTGCGGGTTTAGGAGTGGTGGAATGCTGAGTATTTTTGTAACTGTGAACTGTGTGACTGTACTATCCTGAGCTAATTAGGGGGGGGGGGGGGGGGGGCATTGGATTAGCTTTTAGGAACGATCATAATCTAATCTTAGTCTCAATTTGATAGAAATGCCTCTATTTTTTTGTAGATTGCCGCCGAGATGTGATTGCGAATAGGTTTTGAACATTTTTCTGTCGATTTAACGGTAAATTTAAAATAATAGGAGTGTGTAAGGATCGTAGCAGGTGGCGGTCCGTGGTTTCTGCCTACCCCCATGGGAAAAAGGCGTGAGTTTATGTATGTATGTTTAAAATAACAAACATCATGTGAGATTAGTTAAGATTCATTCTAGCAGAACCAATTAACTCATATCATTTTTTTCTTTGCAATGATTTTAGATATTTTACGTTGATTAATTCAAAACCAATTCGAAGCGTAACTTGACGTAATTCATTAAATTCAAGGATTGTAGGTTGGTCTGTTTTTACGGAATCAGAATCAATTATCATTATTATAACGCCACGTATGTATATCTATTACAAGGTAAAAAAGACATTACGAACGCACGCTTCTATGAAAATACAGGAGGTATTATAAACTCCACATATCAATAAAACTCTCAAACAACTGCTAAACAATACGAGATGACAATACCGCCATTCCTTTGTCTATCTCGTCTTCACGCCAGCATTACACTTCAAACAAAAATTATAGTCATCATTCAAGCTCCTGAATTCGATCCCTGCTGAACAATGGGAACTGGCTAGTTCAAAATAGCCGCATTTCTCAAGCTCCTCTATGTAGGTCGATGTCCGTAAAATAAGATGAATGGTTACCCTATTCAGTGGAAATTGCATGGACTTGAGCGTTGCATACGTTGAATTGAAGCAGTTTCTTATTTTCACAGAGAGTGTTCCGAATAAAATGTATGCTTTTTCTTGCTGAAGCATGTTTTGTGTCGTCGCTTGGTTTATGAGGGTGCTAGGTAATGAGTTTTTGTGTCTGAAATTGTTGCTGTTTTGGTTTTAGAGCTAGGTTATAAATAGTTTGTCTGATAGGTTTCTTGAAGTCGTTATACAAGAGCTGTTTCGAGTTGAGATACTAGGGTTAAGGTTCCAAGTGCTAAGCTTGGTCGGGTCTGCACGTGACCAGGATTTTTTGGGTACTTAAAAAAATTAGCATTGTTTTACAACGTGGCAAGGCTACCCATTTTTTTTAAACATCATATTGCAGTGAAGTTCTGGATACCCAGCTCATAAGTCATTTAAAAAATTGTTTCTCCTTTGTATATAATAACATAATCATTAACCAGCATTATATATTATGGATTACTTCATATTAATTTTAAAATAAATAAAAAATACAGGACGGCATGGAAGAAGAAAACATACCTACTGCACCGACTCCAAGTAACATGGAACAAGGGCACGAAAATGATGATGATGATAATTAAAAATCTCTAAATCATAGCTTTAAAAAAATCTCAAGGATCAAAACTATATTTTATACACATCACCAATAATAATACCAGAATCAATAATGTTTAGATCAAGACTGTTGCTTCCACGTATACTATCGTTCTCTGTTTTATTTCACACTGTACACCATCTCATTTCCTAGCTCACTTCAATACATCCCAAAGTGGCCATTATTCATTTTCGCGCTGTAATTTATGTCCTGCGATTTTTTTCATTGTTCTTCTCTGAAATTTATTCCTTACCTTTTATGTTTTTTGGATTGTACGAGGTAATCTCTCGAAGTACTGGACCGATTACAATCATTTTTTCACGAAAAAACTATGTTATTGATATGTGCGATACAAAATTTTTACTCTTCCCAATCCTCTACATACGAAACAATTTTTAAGAGGGGCAACTAGATTCAATTTTTTTTATCTTGTTCACGTTTAAAAGTGCCTTTTAATGGTCTAATTGAAACGAATGACATGACTTTCATAGTTGTATTTACAATTCGACAATGTGTTTGAATACTTTTATTAGGAGTACTGCTAGAACTACAGTATCGGCAGTTGATTAATTTAATGAGCCTATTGGATCACGCACACCGTACATTTAAACTACAGACCACCTCTTCTCATTATTCCACAAACACAGCCATGTTCCAAGCACGTTTCCTAAATATTTACACCACCATCAACCCGTGACGACGTTCGCAGTTTCGACGGTACCCTTCCAAGAGATAATGCACATCGGATCGACATTAGCACCATCATCTACATACATAACCGATGTACAAGATGTTTTGGTTAACTATGAACACACTTTAAGGACGCACACCGACGGAAGATGCATCATTGGCTATGTGCGTGTATGTCAAAGGTGAAATGTTATATTAACTGCAAGTGCCCGCCTCGGCTTTGCACGGATGCAATTTACTTCACTTTTTTTACTTATTGAGATTTTCATACAAAAAATGCCTTTAAAAGTTTCGTCACTTTCTAATAAAATCGTGCATTTTCCAAGGGGGGGAAGAGGGCAGAGGTGTCTGTTAGACTCTTATTGACTACTGGCTAAAAACCACCCCGGTGATCTCTTACGTATACGTACGTTATTACGTAAAACTAATTAAAAATTATGTATGAACGTGAACGAGGTGAAAGAAGTATGTAAGAAGCAGGAGCCATTCCGTGATTTCTGCTTACTCCATTAGAAAAAGGCATGAGTTTATGTGTACGAAATTTAAAATGCCGAATGTGTTACATATCCAGCAATAACAGGCCTATACCTATACATCCAAAACCAAAGCCAATTAACCTACCTACTATACTATTCAAAAACAAGAACATCAGTAAACAAAATGGTATTGCCACGGGAATAAAAGTTTAGTACAAGTTATAATTAAGTTATCGACGTGTGCTAACTTGACTGCCTCTGTGCCTCCTCGGTAACTTTACCTCTTAGGAGTGACATTAACTTGAGGGTTTTAAGTTATACACCTAACTTTATCAATAACACTTTTTGAGGTCACAGGTACATTGGATTTTAAAGCTTATTGTTGCTTGGAAAGAGTTGGAAATTAAACCCAATGTCGTTCTGTAAAAATCTCTATCGTTTCTCACCACATTTTGTATTCTAGTCATCCTATAATGAGAACGAAAACTATTTATTGTTTTAAAATTCAGAACTTAAAGCATCAATAACACTACTTATTGCCCGCGGTTTTACTAATATCTAACATACATCAGCATATAGGTTTCTGAATAAGGGTTCGTTTCCATTGAAGGGAAAAAACAAAAGCAAAGCAAAAAAAAAAGCGGCAAAGCGAAAGTAGAATGTGGTCGACCAATCACAGAAGAGACAATGCTTCAGTAGTAGTAGAAATAAGAATATTTTATCACTTTAGACAAGTACAGAAACAACAGTCGTATCTTTTTGTGCTTAAAATACAATCCTTACAAACATTTGAATGCACAAAAGCCATGACTATTCCAAACACCACAATACAAGTCGGTACCGTCATTTTTCATCTTTATCACCACCTCGTAATGTCAGACAGGTACAAAATCACACAAAGTCTGACTTTATGGTGAGTAGACATCATAAAGATTCAGCAACATGAGCGAACCCTCTTCACCCTATTACTGAAACAGAACGGGTCCCCCATAAACCATGGTATTCCCCCATAACAGAACGGGTCCCCCATAAACCATGGTAAGTATTCCCCCATAATCGTACACCTAGTTAGAACGCTCCCCCTTATTTTATGGGAGGTCGCTTCACCGTTGAGTTTAATCTAAGACACCATTGAATGACTGTGGTTTGAAATATCACTAGCAGTATTTTGTCCTTTGATTGGTCAAGGTCAAATCATTTATTTCAACATGACCATCAAAAGGCATATTTGAATGTTGTATATACATTTATTATGTATGTATACACAAAAGTTAACAGTTTATATATGTATATAAACTCACACCTTATTCCCCTGAGGGTAGGCAGAAACCATAGAACGCCACCTGCTACGATTTTCGCTTTGTTCACGCTCATACATGTGGTCATACAAGCCATAGCAACAGCGTTGCATTGTATGCAAGAAAAAATAATTTAACCTTGTTGTCTTAGATACTCTCAATCCGTATAGAGAAGAATGGTCAAGAAACTCCATTCTCACTCTTTTAGAATAAATGTTAAACGAAATTTTGTATGCAAGATTACATGTGAATATCATCATGTCAATATCTGGCATAAAAACTACTATATTTTAAAATACCGAAAGCAAAAACACATAGTGTTCCAATATTTACAAATATTGGAACCGACTACACCGGTACTAAAAATAAAACTAACTTCCAACTTGAAGATTATTTATTATTGCATAAAATGAAAATAGAAAGTATCAAAATATTTGCTCGAACAAATCCTTGCATATTTCTAGCAAAGTCCTCCCGTCCCTCTCATAACTGCGTTACCCCAGATTACGTGTCACGGATAACGCACGATTATCGCCGGTAAATCGCTGCTGCATATTATCGCGTTTGGTGGGACGTGCCTTTGGGGCTTTAGAAGTAGCGTGAAATCTGGGACTAGCCTAAAAGTTTACTTTGATTAATTGACAATTAAGTTGAAAATTGCATGTCTAATTTCAGGCGGGATATAATTATCCTGCATACAATTAAGCAATTTGTAACTTTGTTTCTGTAGCATTTTAGTCTGTTATCAATTGGTAATAAATGAGAACTCCTATTTAACTATCGGCATGTGTGTCTCTAGACTTATATAAATGTATGTTAATCTCTTCGTCCTAAGGAACATATGTACACCTGAAAGGCGATTCTCGTTTAAATAAGTCTTAGCTGTCAAAAACTATGTTTAGCTTTTTTAACAAACTTATGAAATTGATTGTTTTTAATTTAGAATTTTTGTAAACGTTTTTAATTACCGGAATTGGTCTTCTAAAGGCTGATTCTCTTAATGAAAAACAATAAAAACAGCATTTTTAAAATATCTAGGCAGATTACAATACAACTTTCCTAAAAGTTACTAGAATTATAGCCCCCAAATGTTTGTGATGACGTCATCAATAGACTCAATAATTTATTCACCTGTCTACATAGTTGCCAATCACCTCGAACAGTGTATCTGATACGGTAACAGATGCTGCCAGATAATTGAACATGCACTACATTTAGTTAACGATCTGTGACGACATTGTGGATGCCTCTACTTTGTATAGTATATTGTACGGGTTTTGATTCGAATGTAAATTCGATCGATATTTAAATTGAAAATATCCATTTTACATACAAATTTAGTTCGAAGGCTATGTTCATGTTCATTGGAGATAGTATTATACAAATTGTTAAGGCACCACAGCTTAAATCCAAAATTGTATCTGTAAATTTATTTAATTTTAAACTGTAATTTTGTTGTGGTCCACTGGTTACCAGGCTGGTGGCCTCTTGTACATGTACAAGAGGATTTAAACTATAACCTCATGAGGTTATAGGTTTAAATCCAGACAAGTACCAATGTCATATTTTCAAGTCATATTATGGAAAGTATATAATATGAATGAAGAGCGTTAAACATTTAAACATTAAAAACTTTTTTTTTTTACTTTTTGCAATTTTTTTTTCTTTCTAAGTTATTTATCTTGGGCATCACCGACAAAAGTGAAGGAATCGGCCTGGACTTATTAAAATTAAAAAGTCTGAAATCGCCGAACTGTTTTGAGGAAACATGGTGATCAATGCTCGTGCCTTTTGTATGATAAGATGCTTTTGTTTGCTTTTCCAGTAGGACAATAATATGCTGGTATTACCTACATATTCTAAATTGGCCGTGCAGTTATATTTCAAGTTCAAAAGCCGACTCAAAGTGGATATTTTAACGGTAGAGCGCTCGTGTTAAGCTTACAGTACATAAAACACTTTTTATGTTTTGCATGACCGTTAATGTCGATAAATCCCAGCAAACCGCCATTTTTAAGGCCACAGCTTGTAAGGAAGTAATTTTATGTTCAGTTCGCTCCAAGCGCCCCCACGGCATACCTGATGAAGGGAGCAAAACAATTTAGCCCCCAAACTTTGGAAAACTAAAATAAAATCCACTGCACCTTACCCCAACGAAATACAGACTACTTTTGAATACACATCTGTTAATTTCGTTCCAGTATGTTTATCAGCAAAACTAAAATAAACTCGCAGGTAACTTATGCGGAGGGAATAAAGACTAGTTTTCAATGGACTTTTAGTTTATTTTGTTTTAGTTTGGTTTGCTTGCTTATTGTGGAGCTGGGTTAAATGTGAGATACTAATGATGTTTGGACATTAATAGAGTTGCAACCTTAATGTTCGGATGGATTAAGTACAATTTTTAACGATAATGTTAATGAGGAAAAACTTCATTTTTAAATTATGTAATTTAGTAACCTATAAATAAAGTTAAATTTTGAAATTTGTTCGTTATACTTACAAGGCTGCATCTTCGTCAAATTCTTGGAAGTAACTATGCCAGAGTTTTTCAACACGAATCAATAAAAAAATAAACAGCTTTTTATTACTGCCACAATAGCCTAATGGTCTGCGGGTTGTTCGAAAGAGATACCGCGCCCCCGGAACGCAAAGGGCACATGAAGGAACATAGACGGGTTTTAGTCAGTAAAAGTCTGACACTCCCTCCCGCCCCGCCCAGGGCGGGGGAAGTTATTTGATGATTTCCCGTCTATAAAAAAAAAAAAAAAAAAAAAAAAAAAAAAAAAAAAAAAAAAAAAAAAGCCTAATGGTCCTCAGTGCAACTGATACGCTATGGTCTTGGGTTCGCTTCCCAGGTCGAACAAAGTGTTACTGGGGTTTTCTTTATGAAATTCTCAGTAGCAGCTCGAAGTTAGGACTTGTGCCCGATTAATGGCAATAGGCTCGCCCCATATTACATGGTACCTAAACTTCTGCCTAACGCTTCGAGGAATACAGGCGTACATACAGCTAATTTTAAATTCGATCTAGCGATCTTGCCGCTGGGTTTAGACAGGCTGGGCTATAAATCCGCAGGCACACAATGATAATAATATAGTCAGAAAATAACGTAAGAAGTGTTTAGATTAGACCAGTAGTTCCTGAGATTAGCGCGTTCAAACTCTTTAGAATTGTTATTATTAGTATAGATTACATTCCAGTATTATCATCGCTTGAAGGTTATTTATCTTTACCCGAATGCGGCTGAACTGGAAAGAAGAGTAATGTTTTTATACTCGTAAAGGCTTTCGTTCGCCAAATAAATGATAAAAGAGACCTTTTTACACTCCATTGAATCACTAATCAAATTATAGCTTATTCATTTGAGAAGTAGTCGTACATTTACCGGTCTAAATAATATGGACGAAAATGCCACAATCCCACTACTAGCGAAATATCGCGTTGTGTCACCCCATCAGTTACGTCTTTGATTGCTGCTCCGTTCCTGTTGGTCGTAGCGTAATGTTCTATACATATAAACCTTCTTCTTAAATCACTCTATCAATATATATAATACCATCATGCCTGTATTCCCCGAAGGGTTAGGCAGAGGTGTACCAATGTACACCCACAGTTCGCCGGTATATTTAGGTCCCATGTAATAGGGGGCGAGTCTATTGCCATTAACAGGGCACAAATCCAGACTCCGAGCTGTTACTGAGAATTTCATAGAAAAACACAATAACACTTTTTGCTCGACCTGGGAATCGAACCCGGGACCCCTTGCACAGCAGTCGCACTTGCGACCACGAGACCAACGGGGCAGTTATCCAGGGGTTCTATTTATATGTAAATGAAATACGCATTATAATCCGTTGCATAGTTTAAAAGATGTAAGCGTAAGTACATACGGCGGGAAGCGGCTTTGTTTTATACTATGAAGAGATACTATATTATCCAACTAGTCCTACTACCTACTAATATTATAAAGGCAAAAGTTTGTGACGATGTATAGATAGATAGATGTTTGTTACTCTTTCATGCTTAAACGGCTGAACGGATCTGGATGAAATATGGCACTTAAATAGATTGTAGTGTGGAATAACACATAAGATACTTTTTATTTTGGAAAAACGTACGGTTCCCGTGGGATAATACTTATATCAAACTTGATGTGTACGAAGTCGCGGGTCCGTGCCTCACGCTCCCAGTGGTCATCAGCAAATCAGCATTTTCACTAAAGGTGTGTAAGGATAAGGTTAAGTGGCGATCTATACTCTCTGCTATTTGATAGATAACTTTTGTTTAGCAAGGAAAAATACTTTATTATTATGGTGAAATACTTTTTTCGTTTACTGTACTAAGTGAAAAAGCACAATAAAAAAAAGATATGAAATTAATCGAATCGGGTGCGTTGACCACAGGTGCCTCGATTACTAAGGGCGTAAGCCACGGACCTGAAGTCGCGGGAAGAACCTAGTTATTTATATACACGAAAGTTTGTTAGGATGAATGGGTGGATGTTTGTTACTGTTTCCGCTTAAACTGCTGAACGAAATTAGCTGAAACTTGGCACACGCATAGATGTTGATCTAGCTTAACATATACATGTAGTAATAATTTTATGCGGTGTTTGTGATACTGTGTGATAGATAATACAGGACTTTGTGGGGCTCTCCAAAAAGGTCGGGTGCACAACACTCGTGCTTGTATGTCCATATGTTTGAACGTGAAGAAGGCGAAAGGAGTTTTTAAGTATCGTAGCACGTGGCGTTCTGTGGTTTCTGGGTACCCCCATGGGAAAAAACCGTGAGTTTATTTATGTATTATATATAATATTATAGGAGTTGCTTAATTCTGAACTCGGGCTGAAACTAGTTAAATTAAATAGCGAAAAAACTAAAAAAAGTACTTTCTAATTGTTTAATATTCACAATAGCTTTAAAGTTTTCAAGTTTTCAATAGAAAACTTTATTAATATTTAAGATTTTTGAATTTAAAAATATGAAATACGGTGCGGCGTAATAGTGCTCTTAAAACTTTTGTTTAAACTAATACAATAAGGCTGAAGCGGTTTTTTGCTTGTGTATTTGTTAAAACCCGCAAATCTCTGGAAATACCAGTGGGATTAAGGCGAATAGTATAGGCCAGGGATGGCGAACCAATGGCACGCGTGCCAGTAGTGGCACGCGACAAAATAATTCGGGCACGCCAATATATGACAACTGTATATGTATTTGATCGAAAACAATTTACAACAGCAGAAATCACACTAACCTTTTATTAAAATAAACATAAAATAGTAAATATTACGATTCTTGTACAAACTAGTTGCAAACAAAGAGTGTTAACAGCTTCTAGTTGTATTTTTCTCCATTCAATGACTAAGCCAAGATTCTTTGATGGCACGTCATAGTCACATTATTATTTTTCTATAAAAAATGGCACTATCACCGATAAAGGTTCGCCATCCCTGGTATAGGCTATATAACATCATGCTATGACTCACGGGAGAGGATCAGTAATCAAAGACGTAATTTGAGGCGGTTGAAAAAAGAAACAGGCAAACGAAGTACCGGGTATAAGCTAGTCCAACTATCCTACTAAGCCTACTTAAATTTATAAATACCAAAGTATGTGAGAATGGATTGTTGAGTCTTTCACGTTTAATCGGCTGAACGGATCTGGATGAAATTTGGCACCGAGATAGATTGTAGTGTGGAACAACACATTGGCTACTTTTTATCCCAGAAAAATGTACAATTCCTGTGGGATAATATTTCAAATTTATCACAAGCCAGTCCTTTATAAAACTCTTCAGAAAATCATCGCTTAAAATGGCGTGTGGATTCTCAAAACCGACTGAACAATAAAACATAATTTTCTTTCAGAAAAATTCAATACAGAAACAATATCTTCATTTATTGCTCGGATTTATACTTCGCACGTAGCGGAGTGGCCGGCTTGGCACAACAACGTTTTATGGTTTATTATTCCGTTAGTTTGCTTCTGTAATTAAAACCAGTATTCTGCGCGAGTATTGTAGATGCTTCGCCGTTTTCCAAATTAGTTTTGTTTATTTTTGTGTGTTAGGTACTTTGCTTATATGTAGGTATAGCTACATGGTAATTAGGCTGGTAACTTTTCTTTGAAAGTGGCGATTAACAAAAGGGATTTAAATGTGGAAGATGTGAGTGGCATCGCCGGGAGGGGACGCCCTAGAAAGACCTACCCGGACCTTATTGGTGAGGTTTTTCAGAAAGGTCGGGTGTGCAGTACTCGTAACCGGCGTGCTTTTATGACGTGGACGAGACGAAGTAGTATCTAAGGATCGTAGCAATTGTGCAATTGTGCTGGGTATGGGCCTCTCCAATCGCACGCTTATTAGCCCGATTCTCGGCAACACTCTGCTAGTTGCTTTATTTCATTGTATATTTTTACAAATTATTTTTTGTGGTGTTAAAATAACAGCGTTTTATTAAATGCTTACAAATTTTTACACGGTGCTTATCTATAAAAAAATACCTAATCTTGAAATTGTTGTCTGTCTGTTCGGACCGGTTTATCTCCAAAACGGCTCGACGGATCTTGACGGGACTTTCACTCGCAGACAGCTCGAATTATACGGAGTAACTAAGGCCCGTTTTAAATCTTTTATTTAAGTAAACGGTGTAGGATTTTAGAAAAAGAATATGGAAACCACGCATATATAACCGATATTTGGAAATATCGGTCCACCCACATCTATGCCTAAATGGTCATCTTCAGAGAATTTCCCTCCTGAGAAAGCACGTTTATTGTCCCATGTGTAACCGCTCTCCATCAGGTGCACCGTATGACTGTTTGCCACCTAAATATATACCATCACGCCTGTATTCCCCGAAAGGTTAGGCAGAGGTGTAGTCCGCCGGCATGTTTAGATCCCATGTAATAGGAGGCGAGGCTGTTTGCCACCTTGTGACGTAAAAAAAAATACGCGGCCAAAATAGTGGAGAGTTAGTAATAAATAAACAAAAACTCACCTTCTGGCACTGCCAAGGAAGTAAGCAGGAAATGGACGCAGGCAGCGCCAGTGCCGTGGCCCATGAGGGTGACATTCGTGGGGTCTCCTCCGAACACTGCCACGTTCTCCTTGATCCAGTGCAGGGCCGCTATCTGGTCCATGAGGCCGTAGTTAGCCGGGGAACGGGGGTACTCGTCTGATCGAGGGTTTAGGAAACCTGGAAAGAAAATTTCAATTAGAATTATTTAAACAAAAATAGTTTTCCACACAGTAATTTACCGTGTTTCATAATACCAGCCTATTACTTTTCCAGTGAAGAACAAATGCCTCGTGTCATACAGAGATAGCACGAGCATTGATCACCACGCTTGCTCAAAGCGTACATATGAATCGAAAACATCACATTAGTTCTTGCTCGGTATCGAACTCGTAACCTCATGCAAGAGAGGCGGGGCCTAAACCACTAGGCCATCGCGATCACATATCAGATTTATTAAAAAAAACATACCTATGCTAGTTATTTATTGTGTATCGTAGGGTCGTAAAAAGACACATCACATACTCGTTATCAACGTATCAGTTCAATGTAAACTACTGGACTTAAAAAATGTTACTAATAACTGACACATTTATTTGATCTCACGCTAACTTACAATCAAATAGTTTTGTATATATGAATGAATTTCAGTCTACATGCAGAACCTTTTCCCTTCCTATAGTTATCTCAAGATTGAATTTAAAAGGCCTTGAAGTATTATGCCTTTCAAAAAAGATTGCGTCAAATTGAATTTCTTACATAATTCCATAATATTACAAATACGTTTACATAAAAATATAATTTTGGAAAATCTGTTTTTCGCAAACATTTTTAGTGAAAATCTTTTACATTTTAGGTACCTACGCAGTGCTATCGTCACGAGAACAGATTGAATTTTGTTTATCACGTTTCAAAAATTAGGCTTGAAAATATATTTTTCACGAAACATTTTTATAATAGTGCAAACTGAGCAGCAGCTGGATAACTAATAATGGACGGTATTTTGCTCAGACATAGAGTTAAAATCGAAATGTTGAAGGTTTTTTAACATTTGAAGGAGTCTGCCCACACCGAATGATACATACCATCACTGCGCTAGAAATGAGTTAGGCAATCAGGCAGGCGGTCGGTATGTTTGCCATAAAACATAATTAAAAAAAAAAGAAAATCTTTGTATGAAAAATTTATGAGACTATACCCACTAGATCGTAAAGTCAACGTCAACGACAACATACAACACCTATACATACTATACACGGAGCATCAACAATTTTCAATTTTAGTGGGCATAATAGTTCATGTTTTTAGTTTTTTAGTTTTAAGATGGTACAATGTAGTAGATAAACTCGATACTCCAATTATCATATTTTTTTCGTGACTTTTATCATTAATTTATTTTAATTATAAGTAGAGGGTAGGTAGACAGCTCCTTTTAAAAGTCAAGTAACTATCAAAAGGACATTTTCTTTCAATTGACTGTAATAGAATCTGAAACTTCATTGTTTTATAGTTCAGTGGAAACATAATTAAAATACCTTATAAATATTTTTTTCTTAATAAATTAAATCACGGTAAAAAAAAAATCTGTCCCCGTAATGCTTGTTTACAAATTAATAATTAATTACCTATTCAAAAGAATTTGTTTCTTTTAATTAAAATGTGGATAGTCATTACTTTGTTTGGCATTTAAAGAGAGCAGGAATTGTATCGCGACAAGGAAACATTTAAGAGGCTTTTGTTAAACTTTCGTTTCATAACTTAGTTATACTTAATTGTTGAATATTATTTTTCTTGTGTGCTTTCATAAAAGTTATTTACCTAAATATTTAGATTACAAAGAATAAAGTGCGTTGCTGCAGCGGTATCTAATATATATTTTATTTTATTTTATTCGACATCGGTTTGCTCTTGATTCTAGTTCTAGTCGAGTTGGTGATATCTGACAAAGTTTTGCTATCGTCAGTTCTTACGAAATAATCATTTTTTTCATGTAATGACGTTCAAAAGTGCCTTTTAATGGTCTAATTGAAATAAATGATTTGACTTTGACTTCGAACTTTGAAACTGATTTAATTTTTTTATATACTAATTAATTTTTTGGTTTATTTGACATTAATTTAACTTTAGGTTGCTTTTGATACAAATAATATCTTGTGATATTATTGGTCAACTACTCTAAATCTAGAGCGTTACATTGAGTTTTAACATAGTTTAAATCTAATTTTATAAAGAGAATGTTACTCCTTACTACTTATAAACGCGATTTTTTTTGAAAATAGATGAATGGAACAACGAATACATTATTTGTAACGCTTTCACGCTGAAACGCCTAAACGCAACTAGCTACAATTAAGTACACATTTAACCCGTGACACGATAGTATATATAGACACAATAGTTAAACAATACCCTTATGATCAAGGTTTGATCATACGACGTTTGAAGGGTTAAATATTAATCTAGCTTAATACTTTTTATCTTGTTTTTATGTTCCCCTACAATAATTCAAAACTCAGACTTAATTATAAAATCTACGCAGACAAAGCAAGATTTAAATGAAGACTTAACTTCTACAGAATAATAAAGTAGAAAGCGGTTACAATACTTCAATGAGTTCATTAATAAATTGTGTGTAAGTACCAACATTTCAACTCAACCCTCCAGAGATAATAAACATTACAGTTATGTCCAATTTAACTCAACGACAAAAGGAGTTGGTAGAAACTACTACAAGTCTCCGACGGACGGGGCGGCGCAAAACTAGCAAGTAATTACTTGCTTCTAGAAATTAGTCTTTGTTTAAACACTTCAGTTACAAACGTTCAGAGATGCTCAAGTATTTATTGAAATAAATGAGTTCATTCCAAGTTTATCGATCTGTCTCTCTTGTCAAGTTTCCCTTTTGTGAAATCTGAGAACATTGCTGTGGGTTCGAGTTAGGTTTGGTAGAATTTGGTGGGTTATTTATAGAAGTATTTGTTGCTGAATGGAATATAGTCAGCTTTGAAGATGTTGTTTAGACTTGAAATAGATTTGGACTTAATGGTAAATTGTTTGACATTTAAAAGTCAAAGTCTTTATTTTAATTAGACCTTAAAACTTTCCGGGTCTCAAAATAGTATATCAAAGTGTAAAATGTTAACTTAGTTTTTTACGTAAAGAATCATGTTTAATTTCAATAGAATATGCATCGCTCCAGAAAGGTGTCTTAATTAAGAACGTTAAAAATCTTGCAATCTCATCTCAGCGACAATCCATGTAAAAAAATGCGTGTAAATTACCGGCATTTTCGACTGTATTTTTTTTCCAACTTCTTTGGATCGCGACCAACCCTAAGACCCGCCCAGTGTTAAGTAGTCACCTCTGCCTATAGACATCTGCAACACCAGCAAATGCGTTGCCATTCTAGAGACAAAATTGAAATGTCTCATGTGCCTGTAATTACACCGGCATCCATACCCTTTAAAGCGGAACACAGCAATGCTGCTTTACGGCAGAAATAGCTATGATAGTAGTACTTCCCCGGACGAGCACCTTCACAAAGAGCTTTACTACTAACTGGGAACTGAGATTACCTAACGATCGTTCCAAAAAATTACTCAAAAATGTAATTGTCCAATTTCAACAACAATTTCAATATGCATCACTTCGAATCATGTCACCTACTTTTTTTCACAGTCGTCACCAAATAGTTATTTTTGCAGCAAAGCGGATATTTTGATTCATATACCTAGTGAGGAATAAATATTCACACTATTAAAATATTTGAATAATAAACGTGAAACTGTAAACAACTCGTATTTATTATTCGGTGTATGAATGTGTATAAATTCGTGTCAATTTATGAATACAATTTGTATAAAATTCTTTGTGTTTGTTTCACTGTAAACTTACTATGCAACTTGTGTCATTATATAATCGTGTGCTTTGCTTGTCGGCAATCATAGTTAAGGTTTAGATTTATTTTTACATCATAGTTAATTTTAATTTACTATATAAAATACTAAAACTCTTCTGCTTTATTATATTACCGTCGAGCAAAAACTGTTATTGGATTTCCATTAGGAATTTCTCAGTAACAGCCCGGAGTTTTCAAGTTGGTGTGACACCCCCGTGCCTCGGAAAGCAAGTAAAGCCATTGGTCCTGCGCCTGATCTCTCCCCGATTTTGTCGGATTTCCGTCACATCGGACTGTGAGAGTTAGGAAAGAAGGAGTACACCTGTATTGGCGCACACACTTGTGCACTATAATTTCTCCTGTGTACTTGGCTACTCGGCATTAAGGTTAACAGCCGTGGCCGGAATCGGTCTGGAGAATTCATTACATAATATAGATGTTGGATTCCAATATCCGTTTGTTAGTGCTACGTCCACAAACAAGTTACAAGGTACAAGTTCGATTACGTCAATAAAAAGTTTGCATATAAATATACATTTCTAAGGAAAAAGCGCGAGGACGGACAATAAAGAAAACTTTATTTACAACTCATAAATTCAAAATATTCCCAATAAACATTTCAACTTTATTGAACCGAAACCGAAAACTTTCTAGTCTGCAGTGCTAAGCCGAACTTGCGTCTTGTTTATTACGTTTGCGCCATAAAATCTACGTAGCTACGATAACCATAACGTTTGAGTTAAACGCAAACAATTACGTTGGCGTTTATCGGGTTAAAATAGATTTTGGCCGCGGGACGATACATTATGTGTGATGTTGGGTTAAAACTTGCTTAGTACGGAATAATACTGAATATTGATGAGCTTGTTACAACTTTATATTATGTAGATTATATTCCTTTCTCACATTTTGCTTCAGGCTAAGGAAAAGGTTTTCTGTAATATCTATTCAGTGTTTGCGTGACTCCTGATATTACATTAAATGGAATTCAAACCCAGAAAAAGTATTTTCCGAGGAAAATAATAACTAGGTACCTATTTATCTGAAATTATCTGAAAACATCTTGTTTAATTTAAGCAAAATATACCGTTATTTTTTTCTTTTTATGAATGAGAAATCATCGAGTGACTTCTTCCACCCTGGGCGGAGCGGAAAGGAGTGTCAGATTCTTACTGACTAAAACCCATCCATGTTTCTCCTCTTGAATTCCACGGCAGCACGAACTCTTTCGAACAAATTCCGCAACCCTGGCAAGCAAAATATACCTACAGATATTTATAAAAATATACCTTAATTGTATTGGCGGGCCTTTGTTTTGTTTTATATGTATTGATATATATTTGTTTTTCGTTTTCGCAATATTTTTGTACTTATCTTATTTCTTCTGTTAGGTAGCGTAATTGGTTTATCGAAGTAGCAAATAAATAAGTGTATGCAGAATTCATATGGACAGGTTAGCCTGTGTGGTTACGCAATGGGAGGCATCATTTTTGTTGGTTTATTAATAATCTAAATCTAAACTAATACTATTTGTTTGGTTTTCAGAGATCATTCTCAGGAAGTTTTAGGCCGATTGTAAAAATTCTTTCACTGATAGAAAGCTATTTATTTATTTATTTATTTATTAAAATACCAACTTGAATTTACAGTAAAAACCAGACAAACAAGTTATAGGTCAGTACAAAAATAAAATTATAATTAAAATTAAAATTAAAGAAGTTTACATAAAAAAGAAAATTGAAATAATATTAAAAGTAAAATTATAAAACAAAAACATGATAAATTTAGATAACATTAACAGATTTTTTTTTTAAATAATACAGAAAAAAGAATTAACATTACTACTATTGCTACTTTATTGCCGAGTGTCATAGGCCATGTTTTACGTTACACTTGATTATTATGACGAAGTCCCAAACTATAGCCTTTCGTAAATAAAATAAACAAAGATCAGCTCCCAAGGTAATTATTTTCAAATTCTTACCTTCGGCGCTTCTGACAAAAACTCTTTTTGCGTGCGTCATCCCTAATTTCTCCCTTTTCTGTGACCCCTCTAAGTTATTTCGGTATAAAGTGGATAATTTCGCAACAATGCGACAAGTTCCCTTTTTGTGACGTTCTCTATTACAAAAGCCTACCTATGGTTGCTCTGTTTATATTGGTGCTTGTTGAAAAGCGTTTCAAAGTCCTTTATGTGCTTTCCATCCTTGCATTCCTTATTGTTATGCAACGGCTATAGTGCACCATGTATGCTGAGCCTGGTTCACAAATCGTATTAAGGTCGTGAATGAGAGCTCAGTGGTCGAAATGATCGCCTCTCAAACATGAGGTTTTTCTACGTGTTCCATTATAACTTTTTCAATCGAATTATACTTTCTAAGTTTATCTTGGACACAGATTACAATACAGATACCCAATCCATCTTGGACATCACTCACATCGGTAACCATGTCAGAAGCCCTTGAGGCGGTTTAGAAACTCTGACACTAGGGTTTATGGGGACGTTAGACCTTACTGCTCACACGATAAAGAAGAAGAAGTTTATCTTAGACATCATTGACATCGGTGAAGAAAAACATCACGAGTAAACCTGGACTTGTAATCATAAGCAGGCGCGGTGATCAATGCTCGTGCCTTCTTTGCATGAGAAGAGGCCTTTGCAATGCATGGATCAATCAATTATGATCTTTTTTTTTACTGTACCTAAGGCTCTGCTAATTACGGACATTGAAGGTCAAGGTTCCCAATTTTTCTTTTCCAAAAGCTGGTCTTAAAAGTTTTAGCTTTACTGTAAATACCCCCGGGACCTCTGCACTGTTGGAGGTTCTCACAATGTTTTGCAAGCGATACATTGCGCGGTATACACTTGTGAGCGCTATAAACTTCGTTACTTCGCAGGTTGCGTGACAGTCCTATCATCTTGCTGCACTCGTTAGCTGCCCGGGCAGATACCCCGCTTGTGAGGGCATTAGTCAATCACACGAGGTCTGTTGTGGTTATTAAGTACTAAAACAGGCTAAGAATTTGTTACTAATAACAGTGGATCTGAATAAATAAATGACAATAATAAATAATACAGAAAACAGTACCTAATTAAATCATTATTCACATCAAAAAAGAGGCGTTTCCCAGCAATGATTATTGCTCAAAGTTACTTAGTATAATGGGCAGTATGTGTAGTTAACGGTGATTTGTAATGTGTCTTGTGACACCTCGTATAATTATTAGGCATTGTGTTTTATGTGTCTTTCATTAGTCACAAAGACAATTTTGTTGCTTTATTTTGTTTTCTATTTTCTCTTCTAACAAAAAATACAATTCTGGCTAGGTTTATCTTTTATCGTGATTACATAATATAGTTCTTAAGGACTTTATCTTAAGAGTCTAGACTTAATTATCTGCCACAATCTTATTACAAATATTACATTAACTCCATGACCGAGGTGTATATTCAATTAACAGAGGCTCAAATAAATAATTTCATAAAACTTTCGCGTAAATTATTCGCATAATTAAAAAAAAATAAAATGAAATATAGTTAATATTCATTGTTGATTCGAAGTGGCGAATTCATTATTTATTCATAAAAACGCTAAATTAAAAGTATCTGCTGTTTTTTTTCGGTAACTTAAGGTTTGTTTTGGTAGGACGTCCATTTTCTGTGCTTTTTATTTTACCCATTTTAACATAATATTCAAGACTAGCTATAACGTGCGGTTTCACCCACATTAAGTTACATCTTCATTTACTGCACCCCCGTGGGCTGTAGTGTGGTATCAACAAAGTCAAAGTCAAATCATTTATTTCAATTAGGCCATTAAAAGGCACTTTTGAACGTCATTACATTAAAAAAAAAAACATTAATATTGAATCTAGTTCATACAAACTTTCTCGATAAAGAGGCTTATTTTCTTAATCAAAGAGTGATTTTCTTAATCAGACCAACTGATATTAGCGCATTCAAACAAACAAACTCCTCTATTTTATCAGAGTAGTATTCAGTATTAGACCAGTAATGCTATTCTATAAAAAAGTATCAATATCACCTTTTCATTTCAATGATTTACCGGCATTTCACAGGATCCAGTATCCGCAGTTTAGAAGCAGAGCTCTTTGTGAAGGAGCTCGTCCGAGGAACTACTACCACTATATTTTTGCAGTAAAGCAGCGTAGCTGTGTTCCGGTTTGAAGGGTATGGGTGCCGGTGTTATTACAGACACATGAGGCATTTCAACTTTATCTCTGGAATGGCAACAAATGCGTTGCCGCTGGTATTGCAGACGTCTCAGACAGCAAGTGACCAATTATCAACAGGTGGGCCATTCGCTAGCGATCCAATGATGTTTATAGCATAGATCAGCAATTCACAAATTGCAATTTTAAAAACGGTATTTTTAGTAATTAAACATTTTATCAACGGTTTTCAAGTTTATCATGTATATTGACAGTAATAAGGTTGAAATTCAAGCCACACTACCTTTCGAAACATGTCCTACTCCTATAACAAAGTCACGGTATTACCCGCCCTCTCATTTATTCCCCCACCAAACAACATTGCGTGTACATTATTGTACTTCTGACATTCAACAAAATTTTGACAATAAAAAACATCAAATCAAAACTTTTAATTACTTATGTTCACAAGCACCTATTTGCATGTTTGAGTGCAATGTATTCAAATGAAGGGTAGGTAAAGGTAATTGACACTTTAATAAAAACTCAAAATATTGTGCCCTTTGATCATAAAACTTTCAGTCTAGGGACCGGTGACGTCAAAGTCTAAAAATAACGGGTTTAAAAATCTCTTGTTTTTCTCATCATTGCGATTTTTATTTTTTTAGTCCTGTACAACACCTGGGACGTTATGGCTACGGAGACATCCAAGGTCAAAGTTCCACTTTTTTAATTTTGTGCAAAAAAAAACGTTATAACTAATCTTTTTGTACTTCCATGATCCATAGACTGTTGCATGCAACCGCAAGCACAACGGTCTAACGGCGATATTTCACAACAAAAAAAAATCTTCTTCCATTAAATTGATGGTGAAGGACAAGGAAGACAGTATGCTTAGTAAATGGCTATGTGATGTGTTTTTTTACACCATAAATTTGATTCAAAATGACAACACACAAATCAACCAGCACGCTGTCAAAACACGCTGACAGCTGTGATTAGTCGACCGAAATAACAATAGCCAATCAAATTACTTAAGACAACAGATTAACACCTTGAAGACGAAGTTAATGAAGAAATAGAAGTGTCGGATAAAGAAAGTTTCAAACTCAAACTCTCAAACCAGAAACATTTATTTCAAGTAAACCATTCACAGGCACTTTTGAATTGTCAAGGAGTCGGTCTGTCAGAAAGTTGAAGCTCCAGATTCCCATGAAGAATAACTGGCAAGAAACTCCATGGAGATTGTTTTAAATCAAAATAAATTTGTTCATTATATATTATGTTGAAATTAACCATAAGTTAAAATCAATGTAAAAAATATGTGCATGTATGTATGAGTCATTATCATCATTTTAGTCGTTCCACATCCACTACTGGACATGGACATATACATATTCTAAAGTTCGCCACAATAACCAGCCCTGCATTGCCTACATCCAGCGGCTTTTTGTGACCTTCATCAGGTCATCGGTTCATCTCGCATTCAGACACTGTGCGGTCCGGTGCGTGGTCGCCATTCGAGAGCTTTACTTACCACCCCAATGGCTATCTGTTGTACCAACTACGAGCATCCAGAGTTAAAGGTAGAAGAAAATACAAATAAATTTTAAAATAAATTAAGCCGTGGGTATGAGATGGCCAATTCCAACTCACAGAGCTGATAATATTATGTCAAAAAATGTTAGTCATTCATATCAAAGAAGGTCAAAATGAAACCGATTTAGAACTGCCAGAAAAATATAAAGAAGATGGACCATAATCAGTCCGATTCAACAATACAACTAACAAATAATCATCGTCTCTAACAACCTTTATCTCCTTTATTCGCCCAACTACCTTAGGCATTGACATCGGATTCATAAGACTCTTAAGCACTACCAAACCACCCAGCATGGTTATTATCTATATTTATCAGCGATATCCTTTTAACAACAGCGTCTTATCAAACTCCCTGCGGCTATGATAGCCCACACAGAGAATAAACTCAGAATAATGCCGAAATAAAGTGGGATTGTCTTGCTAAGTGGAATATTATCCTTTTGAGACAATGATTTTGCGAATAGAATGGTCGTTGAAGAGCTCTTGTTTTCTTAAGTACGTAATGTAAATGTGGGGTTTACGTAAGTATGTATTTTTAGGGTTAAACAAACGTTCGTTTGAATATGGGGGAATGTTTTCGGGTGCAGAGGTAAGTGTAGCCAGGTTAGCTTTACATTTCTTCGTGTCAGCGCTTTCGTTGCGTTTGTTGTGTTTGTAAATCCTGCTTGTTTGTGCATACAAAGCGGAGTGAAATTGCAAGTCTTTGTGTTGATTTTTCGAATGTCACATGTCAGTTTTTGCCAAGTGCAAAATACACTGTGATAAAATACACTTTTAAGGCTCAATACATACATACGTAAACTCACACCTTTTTCCCATTGGAGTAAGCAGAAACCACTGAACGCCACCTCCTACGATCCATACATACCCCCTTCGCCATCCACGTTCATACTTCTGGTCATACAAAGCCTTAATGTTAAACGATAATGTATGAGTCCCTTGAAATACAATCTGTTTATAAAGAACAATTGAAACTGTTTCAATTTCCACTTTGAAATAATTTAACTTTTGGCGGTTTTGAATTAAAATTACCAAATTGCAATTTAGTTAATCTTGTTCTGAATTAATACATCTTAAGTACATTGGGTTAAGAACTAAATAGTTTCGTTAGCAAGGAAGTTCTTCTTAAAGTTATCTCTTTGGGGAAAATTGGAATGCAATTAGCATTGCAGCTTCGTTTTCGCTCGTGAAGTTTCGGAATAGCTCGGGCGGTGGGCAGCTTTGAAGTAACAATCTTATTCAAGACTCAAATTAACGGAGCGACGCGGCGTCCGTAGCTCTTCACTGAGGCACGGAATGAAAATCTTATTTTATCCGTTTCAAGTATTACATTGTGTTTTAAATGTACCTAGATATTTTATTACCTGCATTGTAGTTTTTTTACTGGATTGTTTTTTTTTATATGGTTTAGTTCTTTTTAATGATCTTTGGAATAATCGAGAAACAAAAAGGTATAGATAAGTTTTTTTTTGTTATCATTAGTTGGTATATTACCCAGGCCCATATTAAGTGGTCATCGCTGCCTATAGACATCTGCAATACCGGAGGCCTTGCAAATGAGTTGCAATCCCAGAGACAAACTTGAAATGTCTAATGTGCCAGTAATTACACCGGCACCCTTAACCTTGAAACCGAAACACAGCAACATTGCTTTGCGGCGAAAATAGATACAGTGGTAGTACAGTACTTCCCCGAACTAACTCTTTCACAAAGAGCTCTACTAATACTAAATTCTAACGTATTGATAGAAATCCTATTTTTATTTGTTTAATATCCGCTTACGTCTTACGTAAACAAAACTTTGGAGAGGCGTCCCGATACTTCAGTTTTAATCGATGGTCAACACAAGAGGGCACGAGTGTCCTACTGCTAGACCCAAACCCGGCCCTTAACTTACCATAGAGAGGTCCTCTACCCTACTTATTATTCAAACATTTCACTCACCCACAACCTGTACTTAATAGTGTCAACCTTGAGAGCCATGTGTGCCATAACTACGGACGAAATAGGATCTTTTCACTGAAGAAATAGATTTTCTAGTATCTGCTATTTTTGTCATACTTACATTTATATTTCTAGATATATTTTTAGACGAACCTACTCACCATACAGTTTCAAAGTATCGGGAGAATACCAAGAAATATATACATTTTCATTACTTCAATAATTTCAATGACAAAGTTATTTTAAGAAAGTTACGTCCTCCGGTATTTACATATTTGTACTTTCTATGCATGAGAAAAGGTATCTGACCTGCAGTGGGACAATATAATAAATGCGTTTATATCTCCGGATAATTTTATACTTCTAATATTATATATTTTGAATGCAGATGAGATAGAATGGAAGGATAAAAGTCAAGGTCACAATCAGAGTCACCAAGACAAAACATAAAAATGATCTTTGTGATCAAGACCTAGAACAGAAAATTGTCTAAACACAAATTAATATAGTAACAGTACTTACCCAAGATCCCAAGTCTGTAATTGATAGTTACGACGACCAAGCCGGCGTGTGACGCCAGGACAGTACCATCGTAGGGGTTGCCAGAACTCCATTCGTAGCTCTCTCCGTGCACGAAGACTAGAACTGGGTAGCGGGCCACTGCGTCTCTTACACCTGCTAGAAGAAGGAAAGAGGTCAGAGATTCTTTCAAAACACACTTACTAATTATTACCAGAATATCAAGACCTATATACAGCGTGTTACGGAAAGGGTATATACATATCAAAGGTACGGATTCTTTTGGTGTTAACAAACCAC
The DNA here is from genome assembly GCA_932526535.1 of Caradrina clavipalpis. NCBI lineage: Eukaryota > Metazoa > Arthropoda > Insecta > Lepidoptera > Noctuidae > Caradrina > Caradrina clavipalpis. Next base: position 981,145 of record OW052089.1, read on the forward strand.
ATTGCAACATGTTTTTAATACCTATACTCACAAAATTATAAAGTTAAGCAACATTTAAGCAAAAAACCAAATGTTTCGAATTGGATTCTATACATCATTACACTAAGTCAGCTGATCGGTGTCAATGAACTACACACTACACACTAAGAAACAACTCCGTAAAAGACTTGTTCCTCCTGACAAGTTTGTTTATGGCTTAAACTGAATAAACTGCCGAAATTAAAAAAAATATTATGCATTTTCAAAGTTATTGCTTTTGAGCTGAAATTTTGTATAAAGACTCAGTACCGGATACACTCTTCACCCCGTTTGTATGGATATACCCTTTCCGTTACACGCTGTATAATATATTCTCTACTGAATTTTGCTCATTGTGGCCAATCTTAATAAAGACTAGCCAAGTAGGTACGAAGGAAATATAGTGCTCAAAGGAATGAGCCAACACAGGTGCACTCACTCTTCCCCCTATTTCATAGTACGATGGGATGGCAATTCGATCGGGGATATATTAGGCGCAGAACCAACAGCTCTACCTTCAAACTAAGCTACTGATAAATTTCTAATGAAAATACCCAATCACACTTTACCTGAACTGACAATAGAACTATTTCTATTCTTGTACGATTAACACCATTCAACTTCGGAAGCTGTTGATACAATAAACAAAAACAAAGATAATCCATGATAAATATTAATAAATTCCACAACAGGCCTCTACGAAACAAATAGTAGGTACTTAATCAACAATATAGAAAGAACGATAACAGATAATCACCAAACTTATCCAAAAGAGCAATATAGCCAGGGTCATAACCGAACTAATACGTCGCCCCCAACAGAAGGACAGACAAGATATGTTATACCTATACGTTATTTTTATGAGCGCCTAGAAACCAATAAATGTAGTGATGATAGCTTTCAAGGCGATAACGGATGGTGTGGCCATTTTAGTAGACTCTCTACGTGTCGATGAAAAGTACCTACAGTTCTTGGTAAAGCACATTTTTAATATTCATAGACTTTTTAATATTCATGTACACGCAACAAAATCTCGCGACTGAACACAATTCTAGCCAGACGATGTTTCATTGAACTGTATGTGAACTTCATCGAGAATTTGTTAGTTCAAAAGGAAATAGAGAATATGAAAACCGAAAACCAGACGAAAATGGATCATTATAATAAATTCTCGAGAGCGATAATGTACCAAACCTGTCACTACTTATGCAAAGTTGTGACCTTTTAACCCAACATATTACTTACTGCTCGCCTGAAGCTTGGAATAATGCCAACGCACTTAGTGTTAAAATTTGGCGTTCAGCTTACTCTGCAAAGATAAAAATGCGAGGAAACGTACCTACTTTAGTTTTAAAGGTCGATAATATACGAACGGTGGTGCTAAAGGCATAAGTAGGTATAGAAGATTTAAGAGCCACTACACAGGGGCGTACTGACAGAATTTCTAACCTAGTTAGCCTATTTTCCCCCGAATGACCCTATTGGATTTTTTCTTTATTTTCGTTGCAAAGTTCTTTTGTGTCAGTTTTGAATTGAAGGAGATGGAGACGATAGTCGACTTTGGGTGCTGATGTTAAAGGCTAGTTTGGCATGAAATGAGGCGACACATTTAATCGGAGGCGACGAATGTGGGACATGGAAGGGATACTTGCAAATGAGTAATAGCTACTTTAGGCATGAGACCAATATCTTTTTATACAGCCTTAAGGCAATAATCAATAAGATTCTATGTATAACAAATAAAGTACCACAAAAATCTTTATCCAAGACCTTTGTCACGAACCTCATTCTAAATAATCACAGGAAAGGCTTTCTTTCCACGGAGAGAATATCTCTAAAACAGTAGCAATCCAAGAGTCATTGTCTACTCCTACAAAGGGACGAAAAAAAATGTACCACATAAAAATTCAAACAATTTGAACAATACCGAACACTCACTATCTCGCATCTTTCCATTCAGATTGTCGGATGGAAACAAAAAAAGGATAGCTGTCTATCGGATTCGACGAGAATTTCCAGTGAAGGTTCGAGATATCTCGGCCGTCCTCCCTCAGTTCCCCCCACTTCGTCTTATCTGAGCCATGATGGATCGGGAAGAAAAGGATAAATCAAGTTTTTGTTGGAAGTTAGATGTGTGGTGCAAGACGGGAGTGGATAGCTTGGCAACTAGTTTTTGTAGAACTTTAAAAAAGAAAAATAATAACCATGAAACACATCTGAGACAGAAAAGAAACAATGTGAGCTGCATATAATGAAAAATAAATTGATATAAGTGGGTTTGGGTGAGTCATATAATATGCAGAATACATAACAACAAGTGGATCAGGGTCGTCACGCAGTGGGTGCTGAAAAACGGGTGTCATCACCGCGGGAGACCTCGGAAACTCTGACGTGATGATGTAGAGACTTTTATGGGAGATTAATCAAAGAAGGCAGCACATAGGGATAAATTGAATAATATGGTTGAGACCTTTGCTCAACAGTGGGATAAAATATATAGGGATAAAAATTAAGTATGTAGTTCCTGCCAAAGAATTTTGTGGTGCATTAAGTCATTTGTGGAAGTCTATTTGCGAAAGCTCATTCATAACTGTTATCTTTTCAAATGAAAACGTTCCATTCTACACTCTTAACACTGCTCAAGTATCTCCATTCAGAACGACACCAAAATTGTCACGAAAACCACACGTTTAAATCTCACAATGTCCGGTTAAAACAACACGAGCATGCAACAATTAGCACGTCATCCCGTATATGACCAGTTTATTACTTGAACCATTACAGTAGGGACTTTCATAAACACTGGTCGGGAACATCGAGGCTATCTTGCAAATCTGCACGGTAATGAGGGTAGAAAGGGATGGCTATACATTTGTATGATCCTGTCACATAATGTATAACGCTAACGATGTTGGAAAAAATGTCTTATGGTTTTGAAAGGTTGGGAAGATATTGGGGAGTTAGTTAATGTAACTTCTATTAGAAGAGTATTTTAGGTCGTTTAAGGAAAATTTATAATTTACTATTCCAGGTTAATTAAATTAAACTAATGTCGTGTCGTGTGTGTCGTATGTTGTACTAATGTGTGTGTGATGTGTAATGTTCTGAGATTATCAAATCCAAATAATGACTTCAATATCAATTTATTTCTGATATGTCATCTGCATCTGCAGTGTTTTCTAAGATTGTAATTAAGTGCTATCATGATAATTAAGATATTCACATTCCCTTTACTTTACAGCTTAAACAAAACTTTGTCTAAAGTCTACCTTATCGTCTTCGTAATAATTCACTCCTCTAAGTTACTTTACGTCCAAATTGAAACATACACCCCCATACATCATATCGTCCTCATCGATTGTAATGCAATTCACAAAATCGATGTGTTGTAAGTCAATCCACTCCTAGATATAAATCAAATCCGGAGTTCCGAAGCAATAAATCCGTATTTGGGTCACCATTTACTTGTACCCATCGTGTTTTATTCAGTTGATGATATAAGAAGCGTTTCTAATAAAAAACCGTGGAGCGGAGATACGGAGTTTGACGTTGGTATTTAATATTGTTGACTTTTTTTTGTTCACGATTTATAAAAGGGTTGAGTAAAGTTTTAAGGAGTGGGTGATGCGGAAATTCCAGATGAGTGGTCTTTTTAGAGCTATAAATAGGAAAATGCTTACCTATGATAATCCACTGGGTTATTGTCAAGAGATGTTCATTGTAAGGTTAAAAATAAACTCACAATTCAGTCTCTGTACAACCTTTCACGATAAACTTTTCTTATTCCACAAGAAAAACTAGTTACTTACACCAATTATTTATAATTGTCGTAACAAGCTCTGATGTAACAAAGTTTTATCTAGACGACTGTCTAGTGTCACCAAAATTCTTGAGAATTAACAAAAGAACGCCGACATTTTTTCTATCTTCAGAGCCATTCATTAGAAAATAGACCGTGTCTTTTCCACAAAAATCTTCAAATATTTTTTGTCACGAGCTCCAAAAATCTAGATAAACTTTCTAGTCTCGATCAAATAAGGGTCTCTAGGGAGAAGTATAGAGAACTTTAGCCTACATTCAGACATGAATAAAGAAATATTTATCCACAAAAGTGATCGTTGCGCCGGTTTGGGCCGTTGGGGATTTTTTTCGGTTATAGCGAGTGAATCTAGGTCTCACGTTGGGAATAAAGTGTGTTAATGTTTACGTGGCAGTTGTTTTAAGATGCGCGCGCCGGTGGTACGTCATTCATGTTTCTTTTATGTGAAAGATTCTTAAGTAATGGAAGTAGTGTTATTTATATGAGTGTGTTTATGTTAAACAAAGCTGAATGTAGAGGAGTATTAATGGTCTTGTATATTTTATTTAATAGAGTTATTTTTGCTTACTTGGCTTGGAATTGACAGTTCATGAACTTAGTTCCTGGAGTATGTGATGAAAGCTAAACTCCAGCTCACTAAATGTGACTCGTTTAGATCTACAATAACAATGCCTTTACTACTGGGGATTCAATACAGGGCAAGTACCAATGTGACATTTTCAAATCATTATGTATTGTCTCAGTTTATCTTACAAATCATTAACATAGGTAAAGAAAAACATAGTAATTAAACCTGGATCTAAAATTAATGTACGTGCGGAATTGCTTTGATCAATACTCGTGCTTTCTCTGAGAAACAAACTTTGCCCTGCAGTGGGATAATAATAGGCTAGTATTATTATCTCTGCTATTAAATCAAATCATTTGGCCAAACTCACAGCCGAACAATTTGCTTTGACAGGCATCCTAGAAACAGTTCCAAACTAGAACTTCTACTAATGAGTTACCTACAAAGTTATTTATAACGATACTAATGCAAAAGTTCAATGTAAATGTCAAGTAAATTTAGAAAACAACCTTTTGACTTAACAAAAGCTTGTAACTCTCTCAATATTTCATCTAACGTACCCGTATTATGTTCAAATAGAGTTAACGTTCCTCAATCACTTCTCCGCCATTGGCTTTAAATGCTGAGCAATTCACTCGAATCGAAGCTTAATATGATAATGTAACATTTATAAAGAAATATAAGGAAATTCTTATATCAAAGCAGCATTCAATACATGGAGATATATTTAGCCATGAAGCGAGGGAGATTCAAACGAAAAACTGGATTTGTACTGTACGTTGTGATGTTATATTGAGGGATTATCTTATGGTCGTTGGCTATGGCAGGCTCTTTGCTTTCGTCGCGTGGAAAGAGATCAATGGTATCGATATAATATTTTCCTATTTTTTTGTTTGAGGAAAAACATGTACCTACTCTGTGTAACCCAAAGATCGCATGTTTTTTTTAACAAAATATATTTATATTCTCCACACATAGATTCTTTCCTGTATCGTAGGTTTGTTTACAATCATTTAAACTGACATACACAAACAGCTGACCTGGAAAAAATATCTGTAGGCCATGCCAATAATTACCTTAATACGTCCAGCAGTGAACTACGATAGGCTGATAATGATGATGTAGAATTTACGAATAGTATATGGAAGTTCTAAAGACGGAGGTGCAGGCTGCCTTGTTGGACAAAAAAAAAACTGAATTCGAAACTTCAACCTACATAACTTTTCATCGTAGGCAGATGCGGATATAGCATACACGTTACTGATGAGGTCTAAAACATAATTTACCCGAGAGTTTAGAAAAACACATCATACATCAAACGCAGAACTAGTAACCGCAAAACACTTTACGCCTACGTCACAAAGTTCCCACGAACCAGAAAAACGTAACAACACTATACATCATTGTAAGTAGATCCCGCGCTTCATAAACCGCCAACACTATCGGTTATCCGCTGATGGATCGCATCGAGGGCATAAATCAACTTTCACTGTATAAATCCATAGCTTCACGCGGCTGTCAAATCAATTTTTTGCTGTAACCTCGTGGTTAGATTATCTTGTTATTCTATTTCAGGATTAGATTCCGCTAAAGTGGTTGTTTTTGCGAGAAAATAGAGGAGAATTTTGTCGTAAACGTCGCCCTGGTAAGTGGTTGTATGTGAGTAGGTAAGTAGTGTTACGTTGAGGTGAAAATAGTCTAAGGTCCCAAATTCCCTAGACCTACATCACTTAACAATGGCTGAAGTTTTTAGGGCAGATACAGGTGTATGTCGTTATGAAGGTATGTGTAGTTGCTAGCTTCAATGATGGACCATTTTTTCAGCGATACTCTAGCCAGACGTTTTAAAGATCGGAACTTTTAAGCGTCTAACTTAAGTAATGGTCCACGGAAAGTATCCAAAAATATTAAATAATGGTTTTTAAATTTTTTAAAGTCATTGACCCTTACAAAGAACTTATACTGGATCGTGGATGTGCTCATTCACATCCACGATCCAGTATAAGTTCATACATAAACAACCAAATCCAGAAACAACTACTTGTAGAACATATAAATATTTGGAATCGAGAACTAAAAATAACTCAGCAGCCGACCTTTCAGCTTGCTAAGCGTATCATCAATACACTGTAGAATATGTTTTTAAATCAGCCATCTCATTTGAACGTAAGTGAGGTAGGTACCTACCCTTTGAAATGCATAGAAGCTAGTATAGTATGAAGTATCCTCAAAATTTCTGCCATGCTTAACATAAGACTAGTTACTCCAGAATCTTGGATCATAGTCTTATACTAAGAGACGTGAAATAAATACTTTTTGTGTGAAAATTACTTGTGAAAACATTTCTTATATGATTATAAGAAATCTGTTCGACATTGACGAACGAATACAACCAAAGTAGGGTAACCGCGTACGAATTTTGTCTAGATTTATTTAACCTCATGCATGAGAGGCCAGCCACCGAGCCATCACGACGACGTTTGAAACAATAATTCGAGTCATTGATATGATCTTACACAAAACCTCAACACTATCAGTTCAAATTATGATTTCAGGAGCAAATGATCGCCCATATTTAGGACCAGACATGTATATGGACATCCATCAAAACACAAATACGGAAGATCGTGCCGAACTCATGCGAGATAGAATTTATTCAGCGCATTCAAATTGCATGGCCACGTTTTGGTCCGCGTAAATTCTGTACCGGAATTATGAACGCTTCGGGCACGAATACCGTAATACCGTTTAGACTCAAATACCGGAATCCAACGTACCGTAATTCGGAAGTTTTCCGGAACGCACGACGCTAAGGGAAGTATGTAAATGCTTAAAATTATCGTTGCCTTTCTGGTATTTCATTTTCAGTATTTTAACATGTTCCTTAGTAGTTTGTCATTGAATTTTATGTTATAGTAATGAGTGTTAAGGTTTATTTTGACTATGATTTAGTAACAGAGGACCAGAATGATGCTAATGTAGGTTTAATGTATTTAAAATTGGGAATACAGCAATTCTGTATTACTTTGTTGAAATTATGCAGAATGAGTATGTTTTTTTTTTTTTGTATGTTGGGTATGGCAAACGAGGCATGAAAGTAGGATTAATGCTGTGGAGATGCGTTCCTTGCGAAGTATGTGTGGTGTAACTTTGAACGATAGAGTGAGGAATGAGATTAAACGAGAACGTTGCGACTTAAAAGAGGATGTAGTGACAAAGGTTCAAAAGGGTATGTTTAGATGGTTCGGTCATATTGAGAGGATGAGTGAAAGGCGACTAACAAAATGTATTTATGTGGCAGATGTGAGTGGCAACGCCGGGAGGGGACGCCCTAGAAAGACCTACCCTGACCTTATTGGTGAAGTTCTTCAGAAAGGTCGGGTGTGCAGTACTCGTAACCGGCGTGCTTGTATGACCAGATGTATGAACGTGAACGAGGCGAAAGTAGTATGTAAGGATGGTAGCAGGTGGCGTTCTGTGGTTTCTGCCTACCCCCATGGGAAAAAGGCGTGAGTTTATGTATGTGTATGTATGTATGAGTATGAATTTATATGAATATAGCCTTTTTATTAAATAAATATTGTATACGCAATTATATAAGCAATTGACGGCACGGTTAGTGCAGTAGCTGAGCGATTGGCTGCTGCGTTACGAGTTGCAAGTTCGAACAAATATTAGAATGGCCTAGTTTTTTCGGGATTGGCTTTTTGTGTATATGTGTTCATGTTTGGAAATGCACCCACGGTCCTGGAGAAATTCCTAGAACTACACTAAGATACACATACCATCAAACCTGCATTCCCCGAGGGATTAGGCATAGGTGTACCAATGTACACCCACAATTCACCGGTATATTTAGGTCCCATGTAATCACAAATCCTAACTCCGAGCTGCTACTGAGAATTTAGTAGAAAACCCCAATAACACTAAGCTCAGCTTAGGAATCGAACCCAAAACCTCTATCGTCGCATACGCGCTTAGGATCACGAGGCTAACGAGGCAGTTTCTACACTCAGATTTTTTAATTAATACACTTCAAAAACACACCACATACGTATTATTACTCCAATCTCTACAATAAATACTATCTCTTCAGATAATCTGCTATCCTCATAGTAATTTCGCTTCACATCAATGTTATAGACACAGGTAGACAAGAATTTTAGGGAGCATCATACAGCGTCATTCACGGTTATTAAAAAGCCAGAAGACTACCTGAGAGAGGGGTCCCGAAACCGCGTAGGTACATGTCACGTATTCGGAGCTTGGCGCAAAATTTTCTAGTTGATCACATTTTTGGGACGAGAAATATCATTTGAATTTCAATGTAGATCGAAAATTTCATGCTGTGTTACACTTTGGTTATGTGTAGATGTGGGTTTCAAACCGGTTATCCTACTTTTGATAGGTAAAGTCAAATTTGAAGCATTTATTTCATTCATTAGCACTATTGAATGGTCAAAAAGTCGATCAGCTAGTCAGAAAACTGAGGGTCTATAGGACAAATCTTTTTGTATTTAAATAAATAAATATAAATATCTTGGGACAACTCACACACGGCTATCTGATCCCAAGCTAAGCAGAGCTTGTGTTATGGTAACCAGACAACTGATATACATACTTATATAATTTATAAATACATACATATTATAGATAAATCACACCCAGACATAGAACAAACAATCATGCTCATCACACAAAGTTTGTCCTGGGTGGGAATCGAACCCACGACCTCCGGCTTAGCAGTCAGAGCCACTAACCACCAGACCAACAGGCCCGTATATAATAGCGAGATTCATGAAAAATTGAAGAGGCTATATAACACGCTACGACACACCAGAGCGGAGCAGTACCTATACAAATACATAACGTAACGTGGTTGAAAAAAAACACGCGTTCGATGCCGTGGACAGAAGCTGGTAATTATTATAGGTTGGAAATCGCCAATCCATCTTTGGCAATTGTAAGATTAATGCTCTTGCATTTTTTGTATGACAAGAAGCCTTTACAAACAGTAAGGAGGACAATAATAAGCTATAATAGTATTGTTATAACTGCCTCGTTGGCCTAGTGGTCCTAAGCACAACTGCTACGCTAGAGGTCTTGGGTTCGATTCCCAGGTCGAGCAAAAAGTGTTTATTGGGTTTTTCTATGAAATTCTCAGTAGCAGCTCGGAGTTTGGATTGTTGCCCGCGTAATAGCAATAGGCTCGCCCCCTATTACATGGGACCTAAAAACATACCGGCGAACTGTGAGTGTAATTGGTACACTTCTGCCTAACCCTTCGGGAAATACAGGCGTGATGATATGTATTGTTATTACTTTTAACTTAAATACCCCTAAAATTTTCACAACTAACACAAACGCAAAAAGAGAAGACAAAACAAAAGCCACAAAGCCATCCAGGAAAGTCTCGCTAATCGCTTCCAGTCCCACACTCGGATCCTGCCCAAAAAAACATAGGTAGATGGAGAAAGTATTTCGTATGCGCAGAGGCGCACCACCGCATTTGTGACAAAAGCCAGTGACGAAGCACGGCCAGACGGAGGGAATATACGGCTGCCTCGTATTAAGACTCTTCTAGTTTTCTTTTTTCTGTGGACATTACCGTGTGTGCCTTTAATACGAGTTTCGTATGACGTTCTATTAGGCGAATTAGTTCGTAGTTAGGGATTGTGGTACGTGCTACCTTCCCAAAAGTTTTGGGGTTAATAAACTAACGAATAGGATCTCTTTTGTAAAGCCTGCTGTTGTTGTTTGAATAAGGAATGAGTGAATTAATGTGACAATGGATGGATTTTTTTTCTCGTAGAAAAACAAGATTTGTAAATGGCTTTGCGGAATCTAAAGTCTTTGACCTCAATAGTTATCTTTCTCTCTCTGTTTAAATTAGAGCCGAAATCAGGAAATCTCGATTTATCACTAGGACACTAGGAATTTATTCGAAATAGACAAGTAACAACTATCTGTAAGCCATACAAATATTTGTTTCGTGCTGGAATTGAACACGCAACACGCAACGCTGCAGCCATTCGCTCATCCACTGCACCAACCGTGTCGTCACATTGTATTACGAAGGAGACCCGCTTAACCAACAAAATTTAAATCCGAGATTTTATCTTGTTTCTCTTATTGCGGAACTCCAACACGAAGCAAAAATCAACGCAGAAACGCAACATCATTACCGCCATTCACGTTCCAATTAGTCACATCCGTGGGTTCCGTAATAAAAGACATTTCATTTATTTTTAATACTGGGCCGTAGCCATTCAAAAAGTATCCCTGTCCGGCCAACTGCTGAAATGAATGTATACCTCTACAGACAAGCACAAAAGTCTTTCTGAAAATTAGCTCGCTGGAGCTTGGGGAGATTTTAACTGAAATTATAAATCAAGTTTTTGTTCTCACCCTCAATTTACGAGTGTAATGCTTGCCTGACGAAATTTGGATTAAAATGCCTTGTTTATACATCCCTGTTGCCACTTTGTCGTAACAAAGTAAGGGAATAAATTTATCAGGAATGAGAAAATGGAGGTTGTGTTTGTGACGACATTTTGATGGCATTCCTTCAGAAATGGGTCACATTTTTCTTGCCATAGTAGGTATATACAAGGTGCAGAATTTCAACCTCCTCAAATTCCAGGAGCTACATAACTGAGCTAGTAATTCGCAAAATAATCAATAATAAAATAAGTACATTTTTTTCTTTTTTTTTTGGCGTTGTTTTTGGATTCGGACTAGTCGTCGTTCCGCTGGTTTTACCCGCACGCACGCTGTAATGGATACGCGTGACACGGTTCTTTAAAAAAGGTGTATTCTAAAATACTGTCAAAGGCCTAAAAAGAAACAAGTAGGTACCTATTTATTACTAACCCTCGACTTCGTTCGCGTCAAAATTTATATTTTTTTACCCCACAAAAAATATCCTATGTGTTATTTCACACTATGATCTATCTCAGTGCCAAATTTCATCTAGATTCGTTCGTTCTGCCGTTTAAGCGTGAAAGCGATAAAATTGGCCACTGGGGTCAAGTACTAAAAATAAAAAAGATTGACTTTAAAATCTATTTGAAAAGAAGAAGCAGCGTGAAAGAGTAACAAACATCCATCCATCCTCTCAAACTTTCGCATTTATAATATTAGTAAGACAGGATGTGTCAACATTTTATTTGTTTATTTATGTCTTTGAAAACCTCCTGAAATTGGACGAGGATGTACAACTGGACTGTGTACAGCTAGTTAGATATTCCTGAGCTTAGCAGCAATCAAGAGGAAGCTAGCTTTGTATTTATTTACATGTTAATTTTCTTATAAAAGAAACATTACCATGCTCGGCGTCTCTTAGCCTTATCCGTTTGAATGTTAAATAGTTCTGAGAAGCTAATCGGATTTGCAAGCACTCTTTTTATTCTTATCAAGTTTGTTTGGATAAATAACAAAATTTAAATATACATGTATATTTTCCAGGCTAGTCAATCTCGAACCTCAACAGAGACAAGTACACAAGAGATTTTATTGTGCGCTAACACAGATGCACTCATTTCTCCCTAACTCTCATAGTACAATAACACGGCAATCCAACACACCCGGGGAGAGATCAGGCGCAGGACCACCGGCATAACAAGCCACGGGGTGTCACACCACCAACTTCCAAACTCCGGGCTGCTACTAAGAAATTCCTGATGGAAAAAACCAATAACACTTTTTGGCCGACCTGAAATTCGAACACAGGACCCTTCCCCTTCGACCCTTCAACAGTCGTGCTTGCGACCACGAGACCAACGGGCAGTACCAAAGTAAATCTGCATCGAACAAAAAAGACATTAACTGGACTCACCTTGAGCTGGTGCGTAGATATTTAAATATAGGCAATCTTCGGACTGGTTTGTCAGAAATGGGAGTATCCTTTTCAAGTACTCCAGCCGTCCTTTCGATATCCTCTTCAACACGGCAGTCTCATTCCTTATATCGGGAAGCACTTGAGGACATACTGGACTAAATTCTTCAGCAATTTTGACTCCTGACCATTGCGCGCCGGAAACTGGAGGCATGAATCTCAGGGAACCTACAGGAGGCGATGCATAAGGCACACCTCTAAAGACTTCAACCGGTTCTAAGAACCTTGATTCTGGAGTCACTATGAACCCTCTGAGATCACCATACTTAGTCCTCACTACCCGGGAACTGATGAGCGGTTGGGGCTGTTTCTCATCCATTGCGGTGTCGCCTTTGACGAACCTGGATGTTAGTACTGGTAGCGTAATGAAATGTATGATCATCAGAATTAACATCTTTTCGCTTCCAGCGCCACCGTCCGAGTAAATGTCCCCGGCCGCTGACTGCTATAAGTCGACCATTTTGCAGCTTTGGTACGGTTTTGTAGAACATTTACTGGTTTATCTGTAACAAAGAAATTGACTAATTAGCAACTGAATATAGTTTTAAAATTGTAGTCTTTTGTGGGCACATTTCCAGTTAATAGCGATGCGGAGGAATTTTTTGATGGCATTTTGTTTTTGTTCCTTTTTATTATTATTTGCTTTTTGTTAGATTCTCTAATTTATTACGTCAGTAAATATTACATTGTGTAAAATGATCGAGGTTGGTCCAAAATCTATACTAGTATTATAAGCTGAAGCTATTTTTTGCTCCGTAACCACTGGTCCGATTCTAAAGAATATTTCACACATAACAAGCAACGCTATCTCCAAGTGATACACACAAAATTATACTTATAAAAAATTAAGAACCCGTAACAAAATTTACGCAGACCAAGTCGTGAGCAAAAGCTTTATATAAAGAACATAAACAAATTAATACAGTATAGTTATTTAAATACCATATCATAACAGATCATCTCTCAGATTTTCATAATGTATACAAAACACGGCTTTCTAATAAACAAAACTCACACATATTCGCGTATTTCAGTACAGTATATTTCAATGAGACACGAGGAAAACACTACGGAGACAGATCAAAAGGCCCATTTAAAAAATACACCTACAATCACATAAAAAGATCTTAACCGAACACAGCCAATCACAGACCACTGCGACGTTATTTTGTACGAGTTTTAGGGATTGATTGGGTGCACTGCCATCATCTTTATATCCAAAGCCTATTTTAGCACAGTGTTATTTTCAACTCAAAGTGTTCATAAGTAAGAACAAAAAGTATACCGCGGTATGCTCACGACCGTTTACATTGAAATTTCGACTTTATTATCATGGTTTTAAGTTATATTGTTGTTTGTCTCCAAAAATGACCTTGCCATGACGAAGCGCCAATGGGCGTCGCGCCTAAGAAGAAGAAAATAAGTGAACCTTCTGTATGTCATACACTAGTGTTATTAGTCGCTACGTCACGTCGTACGCGCTCGCGGCTCTCATTATTAGAACATGTTCAATCAAAACTGAGGCACGTCTTTAATCATATTTGCCTTACAATTTGGCTTTATTATACAAAATAGTATTTAGTTCAATACACACTATTTGTAATGAGTTCGTTTGAAAATAGAAGCCGTGCCGTTTGTTACTATGGGCAATGGGGAATGGAAAATATTTGAAGTGTTACTAGTTATTTAGGTGTAGTTATTTACTGCCGGGGGTGGAAGAATGCTTAGAGCGATACCCGTACCCCGGCCAATGGAGGAACAACGTGGGATTTTGGTCAGTAAGAGTCCGACACACCCCTTCGCCTTCCACGAGGCGTAGGCATTTATGAGGTTTTAACCACGTAAAAAAGGTGTACTTATTTTCGGTGGGGTCGTAAGGCCCTCGAGTAGCACCAAGCACTAGAAGGCGTAGTGCGCGAAGGCACCCTACGAAGTCGACCGACGACGACTTGGTAAACGACAGTTTGGGAAATTGCTGGATGCGGGCTGCGCTGGACAGTCCATTGTGGCTTTCTTTACGGGAGGCCTATGGCCAGCAGTGGACGTCGTTCGGTTGATGTGATAATGGTAATAGTCATTCAGCTCGTTCGTTTGACGACATGGTTGGCACAGTGGCTGAGTGATTGGCTGCAGTGCTGTTTGTCGCGGGTTCGTTTCGCGCACAGAACAAAATTGGTATGCCTTAAAGTGGGAATTCAATAGACGGACGTGCCCGCGGGCAAGTATAGTAGCGAAGACCAGCGGGCAAATTGTCTGCAGACTTGCCCGTGGGCATATCCGTCTAGTGAATTACCCGCTTTAAAGATACTTGCTCCGGGTCTAGCTGTATTTGTATGTAGATATATATATTTGTCAACGCACCCACGATACAGGAGAAATTCCTAAACAACGTTTTCTTATGCAAAATAAATAAAATAATTGTTTTGGAAATGGCTGCTCAACATCAGGTTAAAAGTCCATTATGAACAATAATTAACGTCAAATGGCCCAAACCAATGACTTAATGACTGTAATTGAATTAATAATAATACGCCTGTTAACATTCACCATTACAAACGGGCAGCATATTCAAGAGTAATTATATTAATTAAATTACCACAAATTATAATTAAAACAGAAATAATAATGAAGTATCCAGTTTTGTGAAATTTGGTTCTTGTTTTACCATAATTATTGATAATACAAATATTTTTTTTATGTTTTAAAATAATAACTGTACTATTCAGAATCACAGACACGTGAGAATATATTTAGATTTAAATAAATTGGTGTTTGTTTACCTAGATTATTTTTATATTTTAAATCATACCAGCATATTGTCCTGATGTAGGACAAAGGTCTCTTCTTATGCAGAGAAGACACGAGCATTGTCACCACGCTTGCTCAAGGTAGATTGGCAATTACAGACTTAAATTAACTACAAGTCCAGGTTACCTCACGATGTTTTCTTTCAGCGATGTCAGTGATTGCCAAGATAAATTTAGGAAGTACATTAAATGTATTTAGAAATTTATATTTGTACTTGCCGGGATTTGAACCCACAACCTCATATATGAAAGGCACCTTAACCGCTGGACCTTTACGACATTTTTATATATTGAATTATTTTTTTATTTGAGATTGGAATGAATTTTTTGACAGTTACTTTGCGTGACAAGATTAAAAGAGCTTACAAAGTGTTGCAAAAAAGAAACTTCAATAAAAAAAGAAAACAATATCTGTTCTCCTAACTTTTGGCCACTATGCAGCCATTCAGCCTCCACCACAAAGCCACTACTCCGCTACCCCCTATTCATCTCCTCACCAAACGTATTTGTAAACCCTATCCATGCTGATCAGTTGCCACGTACCCTGAGTTATTGGTACAATAAATACGTTCCAGATAAACAAGCCGAGAGCTAAACATGTAAACAGCAGTCGTAAAGTGTCCTTTCCCCAAGGAATAGCTTCCTCACCGAACATAAAACGCGTGATATGTATTCTTTGAATATTTATCGCGAGTGGACAAGCAGACGAATAGTTCGGGCCTTGTAATAAAACTGGCTCGATGTTGAATGATTTATTTGCGGGATCATATAGTTTCGTCGTGTTAGCATGGGTGCGCAAACATAGTGATGAAAGAAATAGTGTGTTACGGAAAATTATGGGAGCTCTAACTCTATGGACTTAGATCAAAGAGTCTCCGAACCGTCACCGTCTTAGCGTGGTTGTAATTTTGAAAGTGACCAAGACATGTACGCCAGCTTGCTTCAGGACTGGTCTCTTTTTGAAATATTAGATATAAAAGGTACCTACTTTATTAATTTACGTTTAAGTATAACACCTGGTTATTTTTATATGTTAAAATGCGATTATAAAATGACGGAGGTCCGGTAACTCTCCGATCTTTGAGTACTAACTTCCTCTTGAAAAACCGACTGTTATATTCCAGTTTTTTACCAACTGTATTTCATTTACAAAACATAGATACAACACTAAATACGTAAATACTGGAAATAATAACCCTTCAAAACCAGCACAAACATCATCCCTTCAAGGTAAGGAATACCTACTTATACCGGAGCATGATTCAAGAACTAATAACATTACACAAATACACAGCTACAATACATTCCAGTTTTAGACCAATTCAGTATCATCTTCAAAACATTGACCCAACACCAAGTAACCACAACACGCAAATATAAAAAAAAAACATCCCTTAAAAACGGCACAAATATCTTCCCTTCAAGGCACGAAACATTTATATCGGAGCATGATTAAAAAACTCGCATTACACCACCGACAATGTATTGTAACCACGACCTTACACCCGAAGCGTATCTGTGCCCATTGGACACGATCGGACAATGTGCCCGGTTTACACCAGCAGATAAGTCGGCAGACACAATGGCTGGAACGCGATACAGATGCCTTTGGGAGGACTCACATACACTTCATCCGGATTTTTTTGTAAGTAAATAAGAATTGGTGCTTGTTCCTTTACTTTGTACAATGTTAATGGCTTTTTAGGGTTTTGTACTCAAAGGGTACTCAAACGGGACCTTATTATGTATACATACATACGATAACGCCAGTATTCTTCGAAGGGTTAGGCAGTGGTGTACCAATATACACCTACAGTCCGCCGGTTTTTTTTTGTAGGTCTCATATAATAGCAGGCGAGCCTAATGCCATCAACTGGACACAAATCCTACACTCAGTTAGGACTAACTACTACACTCCTAGTCGTAGTAGTTAGTCCTAACTGCTGCTGAGAATTTTATAGAAATACCCAATAACACTTTGCTCGATCTGGAAATCGAATCCAAGACCTCTAGCGTAGCAGTCGCGCATAGGAGCACTAGGCTAACGAGGCAGTCATTATCGGTTGGTTTTTGTCCTAGTCGGAACCAGTGCGGGACCGCGCTGGTAGGACCCAATGTGCTGCGTCCAGCAGTGCCGACGATCCAGCTCTATGTGTCCCGTCTACATCACACCACGAAGGTTGAGGGGATCGTGGAGTATGTTCGAGTGAAGACCAGCTGGACCTTAAGGGTCGAGAAGTTGGAGTCGCGTCACAACACGAATTTCAATTCGTTTGTGGTGCGAGTTCCGACTCAATCACTCGAGACCTTTCTTAAGGAAGAGTTTTGGCCGAAGGGTGTCGTGTTTCGGAGATTCCGTGGAAGGTTACGCGACACCACGCAGCGCGATACGACGCCGTCACTTCGTATTAAATAGTTTATATGTTTGTCTTTGTTTTTTATAATTATGTATGTTAGTCTGTAAGGTATTTATGTTATGGGCCTTTGTTGCCTGAAATAAATGGTATTATTATTATTATTTTTATATGGTTACGTATCTCGGGACCCTAGGGTCCCGGGCCTTTGGAAGGCGTACGAGGAGCCGAAGCCAACTCGCAGAGGCCCCTTACATGGCTTTACAAGGAAATGGAACACCAGCCGACAATTATCCCTGTTTGCACTATGCAAATGCACCCAAGGACAATCCCCGGCTGGCGCAGCAGGACTATTACAGAATATGGAAACTAAGAATAGGGCTATGGGTTTGGGTAGCTTAGATGGACTAGTTTCCTGACACTATGGAAAGACTATGGCCCCTGCCAATCAATGTTTTTATGACACAGATAAAATGGCAGGGGGTGACTAGCACACTCGATAAATGGGCCCCCTAAAACGGCATTATTATTAGTAGTTATTATCTATACTTCTTCCATAAAGGTATATAGGCGGACTTATTGGATTAGGCATTCTCTCTACCAGTCAATTAATGGTGTTGAAGAGATAACATGGCAAATTAGGGCACAAAAGAAATCGAATCGGCTAGTCCTTTATTATTTCCATTATTAGTACTACCGACTTATATTGTTGACAAAAATCAGAGCAAACCTGAGACTACACACCTTTTTGGTAGGGTTGCCAATGGTCTATCATGGTCCCACTGTAGGATGAAGGCCTATTCTCGTGAAGAAAAGGTACGCACCACGCTTGCTGAAGGCGGATTGGAAATTTCAGACTTACATTTGTTAAAAGTCCTGATTTCATCACGATATTTTCCATCATCGATGTCAGTGATGTCCAAGACAAACTTAGAAAGCACATATAAATTGTGGTGACATTTGTTACTAATCCGTAACTTCATGCATGAAAAGCAGGGTCATCAAAATACGTGCAATGCAAAAAAGGGATACATATATATATCCATAGCTCCATCTCCTTTAAACAATGGAAAAACAGGGTCATCAGAATGAACCTGTTTACCAACATTTTAATGATGACCAACCCTGTTGGGCAGTGATTAAGGTCACAGTCCATTGAGGATAATGGTTTGTTTTTATTGTGCGAGTGGCCCATTCAAGCTGTCACTGCTAAATGACAACATTTTAGTGATTTAATTGTCTCTTTGCTTGCTGTCCTTCGGTATAAATAAATGATAAAAATAATGAAAATCCCTGTTGATAAATAATAAAACTGGCCTAATTTTGTCTCAGTGCAGGGTAAACGCCTCTTCTTATACAGCATTGATCATCACACTGACTCATTTCGAGTTGGCGATTTTAGGCTTTTGTTCTTAATTTTGATATGTTACTTTACTTATTTATATTTTATCTGAAAATACATTTATTATACTAGTTCCTGTACGCAATTTAGCGTGAATTTTCATCGCACAATAATATTTTTGAAAATAAAATATAGCTTATGTTACTCGCTGAAAATGTAGTTTTTCATAGATGAAAGAATTTTTAAAATCGATTAAGTAATTTTTGAGTTTATCCATTACCAACAAACACAAAGCATTTCTCTTTATAATATTAGTTTTGAAGAGCAATAAATGCAAAGCCTTTAAAAGGACACAAAAAATAAAAGAAAATCTCAAGATTTATTTCTTACAAAAAGATTTTCAGCTCATAATTTTCCATAGATATTCTGAAAACACCGACTTCGCTTGTTAACTTCACTTATCTTTTACATCAATAAACACAACCAGCTCTAAGAAATATTGGAAAAAGATTTTTCTAAAAATGTAATGTAAAGTATCAAGAATCTTGTTGTAGAGTTATGTTCGCAAGGATAAGGTGACAAATGACATGTGAACTTGATATTTACTCAGTGTTTAGAAGTTAACGATGCTTGAAGATGGGGTGGCAAGTTCAGCCACTATGAGGATTATCTATTGTAGCATCATTGTGTTTGGCACGACTTGAGTCTTCGTGCAAGCATATTTTAATATTTTTCAGTGACGTTGTTTTGACCTTTGACCCTTTTCTAGGGTTAGTTTCACATTATCGTTGCATGTTGATATTATAAAGTATGATCCAAATGGATATTCTAAAATTATAGGTTACTGGTTTTGAATTTATTAGTTCTTTTTTATACTGCCTGAGCCGATGCCTGCCGGGGCTGTGGGTTGTTCGAAAGAGATACCATGCCCTCGGAACGCAAAGGGCATAAGAACGAACATGAATGTGTTTTAGTCAGTAAAAGTCTGACACTAAGGGCGGGAGATGTAAAAAACTAAAAATATAAAAAAGCTTAGTGGTTTTAAGCGCGACTGCTACACTAGAGGTCTAGGATTCGATTCACAGGGCAACCAAGGTGTTATTGGGGTTTTCTATAAAATTCTCAGTTGCAGATCGGATTTAATATTTGTGCCCAGTTAATGGCAATAGAATCGCCCAATATTACATGGGACTTAAAAACATACCGGCGAACTGTGGGTATACATTGGTACACCTCTGCCTAAACCTTCGGGGAATACAGGCGTCATGGTATGATGACGTTTTTTTTATATTGAGAGTTATTTTCGTAACAAAACTTGTTCATATCCATGATTACTTTCAGCCCCTGAAAGATCTGTAATGAATTAAAAGTCAGCCAGTATGAATGAACATAATTAATTATGTTTTCTCTCAGTTAAATGTGCTCCATTATCAAGTACCTACGTCTTCAAATCTTATGAAAGACATTCACCAAGAGTAATAGAAAAACACTTGAAGAGAGAAAAAGTCGTGTTCGTTTTTAATCAACCTTTTTTTCTGTTTTTAGGGCTCTGTGCCTAAAAGGTCAAAGTCAAATGATTTTCTTCAATTAGACCATTAAATGGCACTTTTAAAGGAGACCTATTGCTAATCTAACCTATTGTTTATAGGTCCAAACGAAATCCAATTGGTTGCACTTAGCTGTCCGTCTGTTTGTCCCTTTGTTACAGGGCTGTTACTTTTGAACCATAATAAAAGGACACTTAATTTGTATATAACATAATTAATTTGTATAAATAATAAAAATTATTTAATGTCACCAATTGAAGACTATCCCAATTCAGGATAAGTGATTTGCTCGGCGATTTTTGCTGAATTTTAATATTGTACGGTAATATAGAACTTTTTAGCGAACTTTTTAGCGATCCTGACTCGCACTTGGCCAGTTTTATAAAAATAAAACATCAAAAATTTGCGCTTCTTTGCTTTGTCTGCCTCCTAACCTTGTCAAAACTACTTTTATTTTCTATGAAACAGAGCTTAATTTACACCAAAAAGAGATAATAAAAAAAAATCTTTGTACAATTTTCATTCTCAGAAAATATTGACGCTTTAATATCTCTTTGTAGCATGTTTCGACCCCATAAAACGGCTATATAAAATAGTCCACGGCTATTCTGGAGGTCAAATAGGACAATCTGCAATAAAATGCTGTTGAATGGCCGTCGACCTTTGAAATGTCTCATGCTAGTGTAAAAATAAAAAATGTATAAAAGATTAAGTTCTGACGAAGATTTCGCTCTTTTTATCTTTGTAAAAATTTAAATCTGAAAGTGTTTTGTAAAATAAAATAGAGGATTTTATTGGCATTTTAAATGAGATATTGTTGGTTGAAACGTCTTGTGTTTAATATTAGGGTGCTTGTTATGCCACGCGGTTTCACCTGAAAGGAGGTGAAAGCGTTTTTATGAAGAAAACACCCGTACTTTCTCTTACACTGCCTGGCCACGTCAGATAATAGTTGACCAATTTTTCTTCAAATAGAATGAAACATAATAAATACTAATATACCAATGCACAACGCTGTCAAAAGTCGGTTCCACAAAACTATGGATCTATTGAACGGTCCGATAATCGGTGCCACAAAAATTCGGACGGGGACCCTTTAGTAACGTGTTTGGTTACTGATCCTCATTTTACTCATGGGCTATATAAAGACAAAGCAGTTACCTCAAAACAAAACACAAACGGTTTTATTAAAAGCATACTCCAATTCTCGAGTCACAGTATTAGATGGTAACTGCAGCTCTGCAAACGTAGTCACTCGGCAAGCCAATAGCAGCACACCTCGGGGATCGGTTTCTCCAATTAAACGCAACTTGCAGCACAATAAGCAACTGATACGTTTACAGAACAGGGGACTGGGAAGCAATAGGTTTCGTAACTTTGTTACTACTTTCGAGGGAATTTGTACTTTGTTGTGAGTAATAATTAGGTTGTTTATTGAAAGTAAATGAATTAGTGAAAATTATTTTAAAGAACAAATCAACATAAATCACTAGCTATGGACGAAGTCTAAAATCTATACTAGTCCTTTCAGGTTCTAAACGCGACTGCTCTAGAGGTCTTGGGTTCGATTTCCAGGTCGAGCAAAGCGTTATTGGGTTTTTCTATAAAATTCTCAATAGCAGCTCGGAGTTTAAATTTGTGCCCGATTAATAGCAATAGTTACGCCCCCTATTACATGGGACCTAAAACATACCGGCGGACTTTGAGTGTACATTGGTAAACACTCTGCCTAACCCTTCGGGGAATACAGGCGAGATGGAATGCATGTTTATTGACTAGGCTTTTAAAAATAGGATCATGTGTGCGTCACGGCTGCGCCAAATCCATTTTAGCTGACGGTGATCCTATAACGAAGAGCGTACCCATACAAAAACGTACGGTGGTACGTAGGTAGGAGAACCTTTCGTGATTAAGGGTCCCTAATATTGATCCAAAGGTAAACTTTTATTATTTTTACGAATAAACAAAATTGAACGTCTGTTTGTAATGTCAAAATAACAGCTTTTTACTAAACGCACATAAATGTTTACACGAAACTTATACCTATTTTTATTTTTTCATTTTTATCCATGTGTTTGTTGTCTGCTGAAATCTCCTAAACGGCTGGACTGATTTGGTGGAACTTTCACGGGTAAATGGTCGTATTAACATGCGCTTTTTTAAGATTTAAGGGCCTTACTTATAAAAATAACGCTAATTCATACTCAGCTACCTCTTATGTGACTGACTGAACGATGAAACACTATTTTAATCTGCCAAAACTTAGAGGGTCAGCATAGAGCATGACCAAATTATTCGACTAAAGAACGAAATCGAACGAACAATTGAGCATTATTGTCAAAATTTACAATAGAATCCATAGACCAAAAATGTCATCGTCACAGCTGATTGTAGCCCGCCGTCTTACTTGTGAACTATACTTAAACAACGGGTCGCCGCTGTTTAAATTTTCTGTCACTTAGGCAACATCTCAACGCTGATTAACGTTTATAGGTAAGATTTTTCACCTGAGACACCGTTGAAAGTGGTTCCTATGTGAAAAGTAATTGATTTTTAGTCAAGGATTTGAGAGTTAATGAATTGATAAGTAGCTAAGTATTATTTAGCGTTATTTTTTTAAATAAGGCTGTATGGGATCCACGCAAAAAAAGTGACGAGCGTAAAAATAAAATCGAACTCATTGTCCCATTTTTACCATTCAGCACCAAGTGTTAAAAAGCGCTGTAATTCTAATTCAGCGCTCGTCATTTCGCTCGTGGGTTGTGACGTCACAAGTCCACGACTCAATGCGCCTACACGGGCCATGAGACTGCAATTTCCCGGCAGACGTGTCTATTCATTTCTATAGACGTCGCTACAGGGCTACAGTCCTGACAAATTGCTTACTCCAACGACATTATAAAGTGAAAAAGAGACAGCGATAGTGGTAGTGTTGGCAAGTATTGTCCATTGTTTTTAAAAGTATCATATATGGAGTTTCTTGCGTATTCTTCGCCATACGCCTCTGCTTCGTTGATCTAGTGGTGCTAAGCGCAACTGCTAAGCTAGAGGTCCTGGGTTCGATTCCCAGGTCAAGCAAAAAAATGTTTTTGGATTTTTCTATGAAATTCTCAGTAGGCTCGGAGTTTGGATTTGTGCCTGGTTATGGCAAAAGGCTCGCCCCCTATTAAATATACCGGCGAACTGTGGGTGTACATTGGTACACCTCTGCCTAACCCTTCGGGGAATACAGGCGTGATGGTATATTTTTTTTATATATTTATATTTTTTAAAAATATATATCGTCGACATACGAAACTACCGTTCGGAAGAAGTAACTAGATTTTTTATTTTTCTTGTATTTATGACATTCAAAATTGACTTTTAACTTACTTAAATTGCCTTTTTAATGGACTTTTTAGGCTTAACTGAAATAAATGAGTTGACTTTGACTTAGTAGTCGAGCAGAGGGTTACTTAGAATGGTCTAAAGTTTACGAATGACATTAGATGCTTTAACTGTAGTTAAAGAAGAACTTAACTAAAAGGTTTACTTGAAAGGATGGCCGCTTTTGAGGCCTGTATTTTGGTTTACGTTCAAAAAGCAGTTTTATCTAATTAGAATAAATATAATTTTCGTTTGAATTCGTGTGTAGATAAAGAATAACTTATAAACATGTAGGCATGTCATTGCAAACCAGGGAAATTACATTTGCAACATGAAGTTTTTAATATGACATTAAAGTTTTTTGTTGGTTTGTTTGCTTGTTCAAATGTGCTAATCTCTGAAACTACCAGTCGGATTAGTAGTTCCAAAATATTTTTGTAAATAATAGCCAGATTCATGAAAGATAGTACAGGTTATATAAAATCACGCTATAACCCATGGGCGCGGGACAATAACCAAAAACGTAACTTAACAAACGTAAAAAAACCATACTACATAGACTAAGTCACGGACAAACGCTAGTGTAACGTATAAAATACATTCACAAAAGAAAATTACACAAACAGAACATGAAAAAAGCAAACGTTACCATAAAATAAATTGTGTGCACAACACCAAAAAAACGTACAGCTTAAAACCCATATAAAACATCTCATTCATAACTCCTTTTATTACAGCAAAAACGAGAAACTGCATTACCATAATACCTCCGAGGAAAATTACAACGCGCACTAACTTCGCAATGTTGCCTCACCATTGCGGGGTAAGTGACATTCCTAAAAAGTGCTTTTAATTTAAAACCGCAACGTATTGTCCGTTCCAGCAGGAAGCGGTCGCGTTGAGTCGGTTCTGTTACAGGAAATTGCGGCCCCTACGCCACGACCCGACTCCGACAGTTAAGCTTAGTATGCACGGGCGACGTATCGCGTAATCGCTATGTGCGTTCTGAGGTTGACACACCTGTACCTGCCGCGAATTGATAATACCGAATTTGATACAGTTTAAAGTGCTTAGTATGTTAAGTAATGCGACAAGTTGTTTAATTTTGTAATGGGGGTGAGATTAATTGTGTGTCTTAGCGATGAGGGCTTTGTATACTATGTCTTATCTAAAGTGAAATGTAGACTTCTAGCTTTGAGCATCATTTTGAATGTGCCAAGGACTAACACTAATCCCGATATAAACCCTGAAGTTTCGAGGTAATCTTTCGTTATTCTAGCTTCAGTTGAAGCGTGGTTTATGAGACACTATTATTGCGTGATAATCTAAGTTGTAAAACTTGTCAGCAAGTAACACATAATAATAAAAAAATACTAGCCTAGTATTATCCCACTGTAGGGCAAAAGCTTTGCCTAATACGGAAATCGCAGGAGCATTGATCACCACGCTTGCTCAAGGCGGATTGGCGATATCAAACTTACTACAGGTCCAAGTTTCCTCGCGACGGTTTCCTTCACCGATGCCAGTGATGTCCAAGATAAAACTTTATCAAATTAAGTTCTCTATACTTATTAATAAAACGGTCTTTATATAAAATCAATGACAAGTGATATTAAGTAAGCGAGACATAACGAAAAGGCCAAGATATTGATTGACAAATCGAAATTAGAAAAGTTCTATAAGTCCGCGCCCCTTGAGAACGACGAAGGCCCTTAATTGAGTACCTATCTATTATAAGTGAAGCTTAATATATTGGATTTCTATATAACATAATTGGTAGTTCCATTTTATTGTCTTTGTTTCAGATATTAATGGGATCTAATTGTGATAAGGGTACAATTGTTTATTGTGTTCACACATATGATACAGCCTCTGTTAGTTCGGGGCCAAGGCAACATTACTGTGATATTTTGAAAAGACACATGAGACATTTCAACTTTGTCTCTGGGATAGCAACGCATTTGCAAGGCCTCTGGTATTGCAGATGTCTATAGGCAGCAGTGACCACTTAACATCAAGTGTGTCACAGGCTTGCTTGTCATTAAATGACACTAAAAAAAAAACCTACTTTTTCTAGAAGTCGTTCACTAAGCTTAGTCTGACAAAAACTAGGCACGCAATGTTTTCTATAAAAATAAAAGCAAAACAAAGCAAATGTATTTTTTGTTTGCCTTTGTAGCGTTTCATGTTTCTGTCTGTGGACAGACGTATCGCTTGTAACTATAAAGAGTGTTGTATAACAGCGAGAAAACAATAGAATTATTGTGAAAAAAGTCCTTGAAACAAATCGTGTAGTGTATCAAAGTCAAAGTTATTGTTGTCGCGAAATAACAGCGAGCGATACGTCGTAAATGTAAACTAAGCTTTACAATAGCCGAGCAGTTGAATGCTTAATTTAATTTCGCGAATCGTAACTCTTTTTTAATGGAACAAGTGGTTTTGATTTTTGTTGTTGTTGTTCGTATATAATTGTTTTTTTTTTTTCATAACCTTTAGGCTTTTATTACTTGCTTTCGTAACCTGACATTTCAGAGATTATCCGAGGGAAAATTGTTTTATTTACAAGCAATATAAATCCTTGACAAGATTGTAATACATTCTAAATGAAACTTTATACGTATTTAACTAAAACCTTATTTCGTTTGAAACAAAGCTTCTCAAAATGAAAGCACAATCAATATTTCATTAAATCCCAGTCTCAGAACGACAATGACCACTTAATTCACAAATTATATCAAAACTGGCCAATAAACATAAAATATTTAACATCTAACGAAGTCACGACAAAGTCACTTCGAACAAATTAATTAGCAAACTCGTAGTTACGACTTTTACGAGTATTTTACTGTAGCTCGAAAAGTAATCACTCCTAGGGGTGATGGTGTTAAAACATTAAATGATAACTTCATTACAGAGTTATATTTTGAATGGAATAATTAAAAACGTTGGCTTAACGTCACTGCTGAGAATGATAGTCACGCGATGTAACCGCGCACGTTCACAGATAGGCGCGACGGGTTCTGTTTAGCAGAACTGAACTTTATATTTTCATCACACAAGGTCGGTTTTTCTATGGCTTTGTAAACCCAGGAGGATTCGCTTTTGGAGTAATAACAACATACTTTGATCATTAATTTATTTTCCGTTGTAGTGATTATGGATATTTTACCTCGCGGTATAAAGTCTATTTTTAGTGGATGTGGAAGTTAGAATACATTAAAACCGTATAAAAAATAGAGGAGTTTTGTAAGCTGCTACATTATGTACCGAACGTAATTTTGTGAGTTACGTTTTTTGAGTATCGTAATTCTACGCTATATTCTTTTTATACAAAGATCCAGTATACATACTACGCCGCAAAATGAGTTGTCAGTTTCAGTTGAATACGCACGTAAATTACGCGATTCATAAGCTTACACTAACTCGAAGATTCCAAACGCTGACTGTTTAGGGGATATTTATATTCCTCACTAGCGTTTGCCCGTGACTTCGTCCGTGTGGATTATTGGTTCCCGTTCCCGGGGGATTTCCGGGATGAAAACTATCCTATGTCCTTTCTTGGGTCCCAGACTATATCTGTACCAAATTTCATTGAAATCGGTTTAGTGGTTTAGGCGTGAAGAAGAGACAGACAGACAGAGTTACTTTCGCATTTATAATATTAGTAAGGATTTAATAAGCTCTACGGGATGACCGGCCAGGAGGATCGATTTATTTTTTGAAATTTGCAAAGTGCAACGCACGCTTACAGTCTGACCGATTGAATCCCTTTAGCTTTCACTGCATTATGTTCAGCGGACATAGTAGTCTCAGGAAGTATAAAACAATATCTGTAAATGTAAAATGTAATTCTCCAGACCGATTCCGGCCACGGCGGGTAATCTTAATGCAGACAAGCCACGTACACAGGAGATATTTTAGTGCACAAAGTGTGTGCGCAAACACAGGTGCAGTCCCACTTCCCTAACAACTCTCATAACCCGATGGGACGGAAATCCGAGATATTTCTAATGGAAAAACCCAATAACTCATTTTGCCTAACCTGGGAATCGAACCCAGGACTCCTAGCTGAGGCAGTCGCGCTTGCGACCACAACACTAACGGAGCAGTAGAAAAACATAGCATTTTCTGTAACAAACATAGGTGGCAGTAGTTAGTTTTACTCGATATCAGAAAAATCTTCTACAAAAAATCTCGGTTATGCAGCCGTAAAAATACAAATATACATATTATTATTTTCTTCCAAAACCCTCGACGGCTCGGCTCGTACTTGGACGGCTTTATTAATAAACATTATTGGACCTTTTTGTTTTGTAATTAAACAACAACAAAACGTTATCGTAATTACGTAATTAAATTTTATTTCTTATATAAACATTGACGGAACCATATGATTTTCCTGTTACGAAATTGGGCCGAAATAAATATTTGGCTTATATATATAAAAAGGTGGGCCCTCAGGCTCGGTGGAGCGACCGATCTTCGCAGGGTAGCTGATAGCAACTGGATGAGAGTTGCTGAGAATCTAGTTTAGTAGCGTGCGATTGGAGAGGCCCATGTCCAGCAGTGGGCTGTTGCAGGCTGATGCATACCATCAGGCCTGTATTCCCCGAATGGTTAGGTAGAGGTACTAATGCAAACCCGCAATTCGCCGGAATATTTAGGTACCATATAAAATAGGGGGCGAGCCTATTGCCATTAACAGGGCACAAAACCTTACTCCGAGCTGCTACAAAGAATTTCATAGAAAAACCCAGTAACATTTTTTGCTCGACCTGAGAATCCAACCCAAGACCTTTAGCGCTTAGGAACACTTGGCTATAGAGGCGAGAGATTGCAGTCTGATGATGGTGTAAATATTTGCGACAAAAATCCTGCGTTTTACACAGCTTTTTGAGCTTCGCCAACCGTGTAATGTGCATGTGATCTTACAATATTATAATGTCGTGCTCGCTACACATTCAGCCGAGGGAAGTTTTAAATAATAACCTTTTACATTTTTCATTTAAAATTATGACGTCATACGAAATAAGTCACGGCTTTATGTTCTATAAAAACTGGCTATTTTAGGGTTATACGGAAACTAACTTTAGCTGTGTTGGTTTTTTGAATTTTCAGTGGAAAAAATCATAAATTTATTTTCCACTAGGTTATACCCGACTATGTTGGTTATCACAGGAATTTCTTTTTTTTTTTGCTAAACCTGTTAGTCCTTATAGTATCAGCTATCTGTCAGTGTAGTCCCATCAAAATCGGTTTAGCTGTTTCGGAGATTTAACGTAACAAACAGACAGGCAGGATTTTTTGAAATCTTGTTTTTTTTTTTGTTTTTAGTACCGTGTAAACATTTAGGTATGTATTTTTTTTTGTGTAACTGTTATCTAGACATTATGAGCAGACATTTCAATTTTATACCTAATATTTGTAAGCCCCTAATGCACAAAACTTATTCAAAATATAATCAATTTTGGTGCTCAGTGATTGAACAAGAAATAGTAAATGAGGCCAATTTCATTAGAGAAGTAAATGATGTTTAATTATTTAACGGGCTGTCTTTTCGGGCTGTGTTGTTGCTAGGCAACGAGCTGGGTATCTGTTAATAGACTTAAGTTTAGTTAGAGAGCGACATTATTTAGCCGGGGTATGTGGCTAAAAGGTCACTGGAACACCCTTAATTCCACATTAGAGCCAGGACATTTAGACATCTAAGACCTTTATATTTATGGATGGCAATTGTGTCTGTTTTATTGTATGTACCTGACCTACTTCTCGCTTCATATTGTGATGCCGAATTGATACACGAAATAGCTATCACATAGCTGTTAACTATGCATATAATACCAGCCTATTATTATCCCACTGCAAGGCAAAAGCCTTTTCTCATACAGAGAAGGCACGAGCATTGATCACCACGCTTGCTCAAGGCATTAGCAATATCAGACTTGCATCATACAGTCTATCAAACTGAGTAGGTAAGTTTATGCAAAAACTGCTGGGAAACGACTTTTATTATTATTTGTGAAAAAACACTATTTATAGTAGGTATAACGCGCAATGTAAGGCACGCAAAAAAAAACACACACACACAAAATAGTTGGAACTTTGACATTCAATATCCGATTTTTATTTATGTTATAGTTAAAACACGAAGCCGACCCCAACATAGTTGGGAAATGGTTAAGCAGATGATGACAGCTGAAACACGAAGTGTGGCTACACCTAGTTTTAACCGGCAAGAACTAGATGTCGCTGGTAACAGTTTACTAGGACTAAGTGTATTTCATCACACTAACATAAAGGTAAAAGTTTGTGTGTTTGTCTCTTCTCTGAGCTCAAACGGCTGAAGGGATCTAGATGAAATTTGGTACGGAGATAGATTGTAATGTGGAATAACACATAGGTTTTTTATCCCGAAAAAACGTACAGTTGCCGTGGGATATATCAACTTTACCACGGATTAAGGCGCGGGTAAAAGCTAGTGAATAATAATATTAGGCTAGAGTTAACCTAAACTAAGACCTAGGTTTAGCTAAATACAACCGCACTTTACCGAGTTATACCTATAAGTTAAATTAGCTTGTTGGGTCACTAATGCCACGCTGTCATTCAAGACACATCAATTACGAGAACAAAAGCGAAACATTAGGAACTACTCAACAGCTACACTACCACCCTACCCCAACATTAAACCAATACTAAGCTACCACAATAATAGATGGTCGGATCTCAGCCGAACCGAAAGTCCATTACTCAGTATCGAGTAGTATCGAGTCATTAATCGAGTCGCTGACGATTAACGATTCGGTCGTTAATCAAATGTATTTGGATTGAACCAACTCGCTGCAGTGGCTTTTTGATACACAATGTGCTGTTGTATTGCGTATCATAATGCATTTATGATTTTGGTTGATGGGAATTCACCTTTATTTATACAACGATGTGGTTTGATTCTGTTTGAATATTCTAGTATGTTAACTAGTAGATAAGTAACCAATTTTACAGTGATTGATTGCATCGATATTTTGATTAAAGGAAAAACTGCAAGAAAATGCCATCACGCCTGTATTCCCCGAAGGGTTAGGCAGAGGTGTACCAATGTACACCCACAGTTCGCCGGTATATTTTAGGTCCCATGTAATAGGGGGCGAGCCTATTGCCATTAACCGGGCACAAATCCAAACTCCGAGTTGCTATTGAGAATTTCATAGAAAAACCCAATAACACTTTTTTGCTCGACCCAGGAATCGAACCCAGGACCTCTAGCGTAGCAGTCGCGCTCAGGACCACTAAGCCAACGAGGCTGCAAGAAAATGGTTGGTATTTTTTTCTAGTTTTTTTTTTAACCTATTTAAAAAAAGAAGGAGGTTCTCAATTCGATCTGTATTTATTACGGGATTGATTTTTTGATGCAGTCTATATACCTACTCTACATTAAAATCCACAAAAAAAATCAACAAATACCGAATTAATAGTTATCAACAAAAATATTTTTTTGTTATTTTATGATTTCCTGTTCTATACCTTTTTCTACGTTTATATGTCTTGAAGATTGTCTTTATGGATATAACAATGTTATAAAGCTTAAGAATAATTCTGAAAATTGATTTGTTTTATTTGTTCTAATTTCTCAAGGCTATATTTTATTATTAAACGTGATCCGTAAGAAAATTGACGCGGATAAAGTCGCTGGCAAAATCAAGTTAATTACATAAGTGTGAAATCATCAATTCCCCTTGAGTAGCTTTGGTGATCAAAGCTTGTACCTTCTCCATACGAAAAGAGGCCTTAACAGTAGGACAATAATAGCCTGGCATTATTAAATTCACACACATATATATTTTTACAATATCCAGAATCGTGATTACAATACAACATTTCCACGCATGCGCGCTGTAGGCACCACGTAATTGGAACCCGTGCTGTTATTAAAACTTATTAACGTCCGTCTCAATTATACCGAACGAATGCGACGAATTTTTAAGCGGATTAATACTTGTATGAAACAGAATATGTAACGAGAACCGTGATTCTGATGGTTCTGTGTGATTGTATATTAATTAACGGTTTATTTTTGCCCTCTGGTGCTGTTAAAATTAATTATACTCGTAAATTATATATTTTAGTGTTTAAATAAACATATTCTTTAATTGAGAGCGTGTTCGTTACTGACAACGCAGGGAGGGGACGCCCTAGAAATACCTACCCTAGCCACATTGGTGATGAGGTTCTTCGGAAAGGTCGGGTGTACAGCATTCGTAACCGGCGTGCTTGTATGACGAAATAAGAATGTAAAGATCTTAGCAGGTGGCGTTCTGTGGTTGCTGCCTATCCCCATGGGGAAAAGATTATGTTTATTAGTTTATGCATGTATGTTTATTAGTGCATTTGTTTCTTTTTGTTTTTGATTTGTCTTGATTTATATTGATAACAATGTGAAGAATTTTTTTAATGCTCTATGATTTTCTATCTTTTTTGGGTACGGCCTCAAGGGACCAAATGGACCCTATTGTCTGACTCTATCACAAGGATATAGTGGCTAAACCGTTGAAAATACAGTCTTTATATTGGCAGTGTTTTGGTATATTTTTGACCCAATACTAAATAACAAAAAATGTTTTTGAAATTGTTGTTTAATTGTTCTCGCGTACAAGTAGAAAACAAACAGCCTTACCATGTGTGGTATATGCTTTTTAAACCCATTAAATAAAGTAATTTGTTTGTTTGTCGTTTGTAATTTTTTATTTTAAAAGTAATAGAAAACGAAGTTATGAGGACCTGTAACTAATAAAAAATGAACTTGATTCTGAATTCTGAACAAAAAGCTTTCTTTTTTCAAAACTTTGTTTACTTGTTATTTTTAACTTCCATTTGACCTAGACCCTAGAAAAGTTGTAAATATGCTGTTTATTATATATGATTTACAAACTAAAAATAATATTTTAGAAATTTGACGTATTTTGAAAATTCTCATAATTTCTATTCCTATCAAAGTTAATTTTGAGTATGGATGGATATCGATGTCACCAGCGGTGATACAAAACCATTTGTGTGCAATGCCGAGTCGCATTTGTTTATGTATATGTTACCGGCCAAACCCGATTTCAGGACAAACTAGTTTTGCCTAGGCTAAACTAGTACGTCCTATACACGATCGGATGAACTGGTTTAGCCTAGGCCAAACTAGTTCATCCTAAGACCAATAGGATAAATCAGTTTAGGCTAGACTAAACTAGTCCATAGTAACTAGTCCCAACTGCCCCGTTGGTCTCGTGGTCGCAAGTGCGACTGCTGTGCAAGGGGTCCCGGGTTCGATTCCCAGGTCGAGCAAAAAGTGTTATTGGGTTTTTCTATGAAATTCTCAGTAGCAGCTCGGAGTTTGGATTTGTGCCCGGTTAATGGCAATAGGCTCGCCCCCTATTACATGGGACCTAAATAATATATAAAATAATAACTGTGGGTGTCCATTGGTACACCTCTGCCTAACCCTTCGGGGAATACAGGCGTGATGGTATGTCTAAACTAGTCCATCCTAAAATAAGTACGCGTACATAACATTTTTGACAGCTCGAAGTGTAGTTACAATAATCGATTCTATGATTGTTTGTATTGGGTACCATAATTATTATAAGTACCATTAGTTTTAACGACAAAATATTATATTTTAATAAATATTAAATAAGGTTATTTTCGAATTACGGAGTATCTTATTTTACCAATAATAATTCAAATTTAATAAAATACCAATTTATTTTGCATTTCCAGGTGTTCTAAAATGTTTAGACAAGGCCATACCAGTTTATCCTGGGTGTGTGCGTGCTTATATTAGGATGAACTAGTTTGGCCTAGCCTAAACTGATTTATCCTATTGGTCTTAGGATGAACTAGTTTGGCCTAGGCTATACCAGTTCATCCGATCGTGTATAGGACGAACTACACTCAGCGGCATGGAATGTGGCGCAAGCGTGTTATGTAGCTTATCATCAAAATTAAACTCAAAACAGCATTTTTTTTTGTTAAATATCTTAAATGTTTATTCGCATCCTTAATGCGAATGATTGATTAACAAAAAAAGGGTTAACATTTAAAATTTAACAAAATTACCAAAAACGACATTAAGTTCAAGTTTAAAAACAATGTTTATGAATGAAATTTACAAAATAACGGTATGGTACTTAAAATTAACAGCGGGTATTTGCACCTCTGGCTCTGATGACCCCATGCATGTGATCAGGCATGCTGTGGATTATGTTTTTAATGTCCACATAGGGTATTTCTTCTCAGGCGGCCAACTGAACGGGTTTCATCTGATTGAGAGTCTCTGGAGGGTTGGAATTGGATCGGATGTGTCTTTAAAGCATGTCCTTGGCATGTTCTCTCGGATTCATGACTGTGCTTCGTGCCAGCCACTCCAATTTTGTAATTCTCGCCTCCAATAGTTAATAATCCACGCAACGAACTGTGTGAGGTCGGACATTATCTTGCATTAAGATGAAATCTTACCATCGATGAATTCCACGAATGGTTTAACATGTTCTTGGAAGATCTCTTCAATGTATTGCACTGCCGTTAGACGACCTGCAACTGCTACCAACTCTGTGCGTGCGTCTGAACAGATTCCTTCGCAAATCATAACAAATCCACCATGAAAACTGACGATTTCCCTGGTAGTGATAGGCAGAAACCTCTCTCTATGCCTTCTCTATCCACGTTCGCGGCCATCTGGACCTCTTAAGGTCACTTAGCATTCATCGGTCCACGGAACTTTACTGCATTGCTCGTGAGTCCAATTTACGTGTTCGCGATCGACCCAAAGTCGAGCTACGCGATGGTGCCTGGGCAGCTCTGAACCTCGAATTGGTCTTCGAGCACGCAGATCCCGTTCCTCCATTCTTCTTCTTATTGTTCGCTCACTTACGTTGATCCTACTTGCCGTTTGTGGCCGCTGCTGTATTTAAACCGCAATAAGAAACAGATTTCTCAAAATTACGAGAGCGATGAATCGGTCATCTCGCGCTGATGTCCACCTAATACCACCACTTTCTGGTCTCCTTGTGTAAAGGCCAGTCTGGTCGTACCTTGTTAAGGCGTACCTGAGAGTTGGAAGAGGTACATTTAAAGTTTCGGCCATCTCTAGCTGCGTTTGCCCCTTACTTCGAAGCAACACAGCCTGAGCAACTTGAGCTGAAGTTAGAGGCACTGCGATCCAATTCTGGATGCATAAATGACTACAGATTAATTAAAAAATAAAACAATAAAGATTAAATGCACGACCATTTGAATATCGAGTTTTAACTCGCCCATGTTTAGTGCGTTCCGGTAACGAACTAACGTTAAGGGTCACAGAAATTAAACAAATTAACTTTTTTTGTGCTCGCTTTCTTAAATTAACAGAAACAAATGCCCTAACAATCTACCATTCGAAATTCTCATATGCGATATCAAAATCACTTATTATCGGTTTCTTTAAGTTTGGGCAACATTCCGTGCCGCTGAGTTTAGTTTAGCCTAGGCAAAACTAGTTTGTCCTGAAATCGGGTTTGGCCGGTAACATAAATATATAAGATACTCGTATAGTGTACATAAATTAAATATAATGTATGAAACGTATCAATCTTCTTTTTCTTTATATGACAATAGGTTTGCCCCTTATTACTAGGGACCTAACTGGGAGAACTGTGGGTGTACATTGGTACACCTCTACCTAACCCTTCGGGAAATACAGGCGTGATGGTATGTGGCATGTTATCAATCAAACCTAAAACCTACCAAAAAATACATTCACAAAACTGACACTAAAAACAAAAAATCACTCGCCGAATTTAATCCGCTCGATATTCACGTGCAAAAGTAACATATTAATAAAAGCAAATAACAGAAGTACTCGATAAATCCGGTGTGAATAAAAACTTCGGGAGTAGATATTAAATTTTCAAGCCGACACGTAAATCCTGAAACGTCAGCACACATACATTTGTAATGACGCGTAGGAATTCGGGAAATATCATGGGAATACAGTCGTGCTCTCGGTACGGTCAGATAAAACGTGTTTGAGACGCTTTTAGCAAAAGCTGAAAGCTAAATTTTAGATTTCTGTTGCAATTTTATGCTTTAAAAACGTTTAATGTACCAAAGGCGAGCTCTATACAAAATCTTCTAGCGACATACTCTGATTAAAGTAATGTAAGTTATGTCGTGTGTGTGCTCGTATATGTCATGATGTCATGATGGCCCATGCATGAGGTGGCTTGTTTGATACCGTGCAAGTACTAATGAGAGTTTTTCTATTTGATACTTTAAATAAGAGCACAAAATTACTCAATACTCAATTATTTATTGCGTAAATTATACTTATATGGTTTTATTTGTCGGGCCGATTTTTTCCGGGCGCATATCGGGAATCTTTTCATAATTATATACTCTTCAAGTTTATTCGACATCACTGATATCAGTTAAGGAAAAACATCATGAAGAAACCTGGACTTATAATTTTATTATGACATATTTGTAATCGTCAATCCACCTTGAGCAAGCGTAATGGTCAATGGTCGCACCTTCTTTGTATGAGAAGAGGCCTTTATCCATTAGGATAGTAATAGATTGGTAATAATGGCAGTAAGTCAGCTTTTTGTCAATTAACTTACAGTCAATATCATACTCTGAATGAAAAACACTTTTTTTTTGTTACCACTAACTCGAGGAATTTCACCGAGTTTAGTTACTATATTCACTAAAATATTACTAAACTACCCTTATATAGAGCGCGCAACAGCACGCTGACTAGAATTTACTTCATGTTTTATTTTTAACTCGAATTCCTACTCCCCAATTAGCAAATGCTTTGGACTCAACCAGCTATTTGAAGCCCAAATGCTGAAACAAGCTTTGACATTTTGCGTCTTTTGTTCCATTCAAATCTAAAATGTTGTCTGTTACATATAATCTAGCTTTATATCATTCGCGTTCAATTACGTCTTTGCTATCCTACTGCTCCGCTCCCGTTGGTTGTAGCATAGTATTTTATAAACCTAATTTACTTAATATTTATTTATTTTTAATTTGGTAGTTTGTAAGTTGTCTACATTATCGCATTAGGTCACAAACCTGTAAAGATAAATGTATGATGGAAATAAGTAAATAAATACATATAAAACCTAATTAAAAACTTATTTTTATTGCATATAAATTTTTAAGAATTGTGTATTCTCTAAATTTTAGTTTTAATTTAATACTATGTCGCTGTGCCCTACCTACCTACCTAACTGACCAACTTTAAGTCTTTTGAACCACCTTTTATACACATTATGGAATGCAAATAAATATATATGAGTTTAAGAGTACCTTTCTCTAGAATCACTCTATCTATTGATGAAAACCGCATTAAAATCCGTGGCGTACGTAGTTTAAAAGATTAAAGCGAAGTTGTTGTATACTATGTAGAGATAAATTACATAATAATATTATGTAAACTATAAGCTCTGTGTATGTAACGTTAAGTCTAGTGAGGACTCATATTAAACTCGAATCTACAATATTAATTCCTTAGGTAAACTGAGTACTGTAACTAAGATACTATTGAGTACCAAGTAGTGCTCAATGAATCTTAGTACGTTTGGTATATCTTCCTTAACAACAATGTAAATGCCAACTATCATTTGAGGCATCACGGCTTTAGTAAGTTATAATGTTGCAAACGATTTCTAGAATTTACAAATGGATTTTCATGAATCAATCAAAATGAATCAATCATGACTGACTGATTAATTCGTTTTCATTAATTGATGGCAAACTACTTAACATAATACTCCGAATTGAGATCAAAAAGTGGGGTTTTCAATTGCAAATACCTGCTCAACAGTTTTGCAAACTGAAAATAACGTTTTCGCGTTAATATGATAATAATTGTTGAACTCCCAGACGATTATACGTTATACAATTTCCAAGTATTCAATAATTACTGTTGTTCTTCAAACAAACGGGTTATTAAAAGCATATATTCATCAAAAAAACATAACAAAGGCGAGCCTCACCCTCATTTTGAACAGCTTTTCCAACTTTTCCCGAACCGAAACAAAAATCCACGTTCATAATCAGTACTTGATCGTAAGTCGAAAATAATTGCACCCTGACACACAGCCTGACACGTCAACCTGCAGGTTGATTAAAAACGATTAAGGCGAATACCAGCGTGTATTGTTAGTGCACGACAGATCCGGGTCACTGACGTCATATCCGTAGTCCAGTTCCAAACGTGGAATAAGTAAGACTCATTATAACGCAAGCAAAAATGAACTTTATTGCTTTGGGTCAAAGTTGGTGTTCGCTTGGTAAGTAAAGTAATAAGAATCAGGGTTTTACGATATACATTTATATAAATGTGGGAATGTTGCGGTCGTATTTTTTATAACTTGACAAATACAGATGTTATCGCGCGTAGATCTCGCGTTACGCAAATATTAACAAGTGTTAAGTCAACATCTCCGTACTTTATATAATTTGATGGGGGTTTTAGCAGTATGTACTTGCAAATATTTAATAAAAGAATATTTATATACCTCGAATTCCAACTCAATTCTTAAACAAATAATAATACCGACATGAATTTATATTGAACACAATTTCAGCACTTTAAGACGAATTATAAATCAAGCATTTGTTGAATCAATCACTGTGTTAATCCCTGAATCAATCAACGCGTTAAGAGAATCAATCTATAACTTAATTAACCGAGTAACAAACTAATTAATTTGTGATTAGTCAAACACAGCTTGGTTGGTTGAATAATTGATAATACAATCAATTTATTTACTATAAAACTGATCACTGATATCAAAATTGCATGCAGTAGGTCAATTTTAATAAAGCAACATATTAAATTTTATATTCTACTAGCTTCTGTCTGCGACTTTGTCCACGAAAATATCGGTTGTCGCGGATGCAGACGAAGTCGCGGAATAAAAAATAGCCTATGTCCTTTCTTAGGGTTCATACTTACCCAGTACCAAATTTCATCAAAATCGGTTTAGTGGTTAAGAGGTGAAAGCGATATAGACAGACAGAGGTACTTTCGCATTTATATTATTAGTATTAGGGTGGATAAATGAATAAGGTTGTGTTCATGCTTAGACAAAATAGTTTTTCCTTGAAAAATCACTGTTTTTTTCCCGATAGTGTTTTTTACTGATCTTCTCCTTCTTCTCCTTATGGCCTCCGTGCACTTCCGACATTTTGAAGAACCGATTATCGGACCGTTAAACAGATCCATAGTTTCGTGAAACTGACTTTTGGAGGACGTGTGCATATGTTCCATTCTCTCCGACAAAAAATCGGTTACCAATTCTCGTCTGACGTATGGCGGACAACCTCAACGTATCGATGGCAAATACAGATATTAAATAATATTATTTTATAAGCGGACTGTTTGACTCTGAATTCACAATTTTTGCTATAAGCGCCCCTTGCTTAGAGCTAAAATTTGTTACTGGTGAATAGCTAAGCTAAGTAACAGTCAGACTGAACAATTTCCTCCTAGTCTGCTCACAGCCTAACACCGAAATTAATCCTCGCCACGCTTGAACAGGAATAACTCGGCATTGAATTAATTCAACTGGAAACCTCCTCAAGTTTATGAATACAATACAATCTAGACGAGCATTGATAATATAATTACCCTTTCAAAACTCTTGCCTGCTTTCTGTGTTCAAAAATGAATAGTTTTACTAATAGTTAATTAACGAATTAATTGTTGTTTATAACATTGATTAGAGAACTAAATCACACTAATATTATAAAGGCAAAAGTTTGTATGTTTGTCTTTTCTTCACGCTTAAACGGCTGAATGGATCTGAATGAAATTTGGCAGTGAGATAGGTAATAGTGTGGAATAACACATAGGCTACTTTTTATCCCGAAAAAATGATCAGTTCCCGTGGGATAATATGTCAGCTTTGACGCGGACAAAGTCACGGGCAGAAGATAGTAATTTATATTTGAGAACATTCTTACGACACACAATAAAATATAAAATGGATTGGCCAATTGAAAAAACCTGGACTATAATTAACATAACTCTGATATTGGCAATTCGCCTTGAGCAAGCGTGGTGATCAATGCTCGTGCCTACTCTATATGAGAAGAGTCCTTAAGCATACAGTTGAATAATAATTGGTTGGTAAATAATATATAACATATCTTCAAAACCAGTATCAGTGACTTACAGCCAACTTCTAAAAGCAGAATACAAAAAAATGGGCCTATTCCGAACATTAATTCACAATATTACACAATACTCTATTTTATTCCACAAAAAACCACAATAGGAACAGACACCCGAATTAGTTCGCCTATAAACGTCCCAAGTTTATCCGGGTGACACAATCTCACCCGGGTATTGATTTTAATTCGGGCCGGGTTTGATCTTCCATACACGGATTGCGATCCGGTTATTATTAATTGAATTTATAAAGCCGTCCGGCCTTTGTTGGATCAAATGGGATGAATGAGGCTTTTTTGAAGAGTTAAGCTAAAATATTCGTTCGAAATAGGTTTGGATCGGATTTTTTTTATTATTCTCAATTCTAGACCGGACGGGTCGAGTCGAGAACTTTTTTGGTCATACATTATTTATTTGGGACTTTTTTCATTTCATTTATTAATTAAATCATGTTTGTGTTCATTTATGAGTCCACACGGATATGTATGACACTGAAATAGGTTTATTTTTATTTTCAAGTTATTTGTTCTGATTACAAATTTGATTTTGTATCTTTTATATTTATTGTGTCATAATAAAACTTCAATAAAGAGAGTAAAAATACAGATATCGTTTTTGTCTAGTGGCCGCACACACAGACATCACTTTACGTGACTATTTTAGTAAGTAAGTAATTATTAATTAACGCAAAATATTTTGTAGCTATATTTCACGTCCTACAGACAAGTGAGAATTTTAAATTCACTCGGAGTATACAATTTATTCTATTTTTTGCAAACACAGCGAAACATGCATATTACATTTACCGCTCAAGCCACAAAATCGATTCAGCCATTTCAGAGGTTAACCGAAACAGACAGGCTACAGTTTTTGAAATTGGATATTTGGCAAATAAAAATCTGTTTTTTTTATACATTGCAAATAGACACTACAATTCTATTTTTTTTTTAGATAACTAGCTTTTGCCTATGACTTCGTCCGCGTAAATGTAGGTTATTAAAATTCAATCAAGATTCAAAAGACACGTGGCGCCATCTATTATCGTAAGCACGTTATTGTCGCTTTCCTCGGGAACAGTACTTTTTTTCGGTATGAAAAGTACTACTACATTCGTTTCTGTACACTTGACAACGTATATGCAAAATTTCAGGATGATCGGTTCAGTATAAATAATATTAGTTAGGATAAACTAAAATAGATTATAAATATAGGTAGAAAATCCGGTCAGACAGCCTCCGCGGTTGACCTGCAAGATATAAATAATTTTGTCTCATTCTGCGCACTGTCTTAGTTGACGCTATTGACATCTTAGAAGGCTGTAGGTAGGCACTTAATAAGGCATGTCTTCTTTTATTTTTTATTTCCTGACAATAAAAAAAAAATATCCAGTGTCAAATAAAAAACATGCCAATAATATCATCTGTCATGTCAGTAATCAGATTGTCGTTCGTGTAAAAAATCTTGTTTTATTGTGCGACGGCCATTGATATACAAGCGACGGCCCAATATTTGTTCCTTACAATCTCGTCTATATTCCCTTTGAAGCTTTTATTAGCTGTTGTCAAGTAGGGATAGTAAAATTGTAATTGGTTTTTGTTTGATTAGGTTAAGCGGATGTTTGTACTTGCAAACTTATTACATGTTGTTGGAGGAGATGGAAAGTTGTGTTGAATAACCAACACACACACACATGCAAAGTTGTACAACTATATACTTTATAGGATCATGCTGGCATTATTTTGACGTCTTCTTTTCATAGGTATGGAAAATTATTAAATGAATTCTTCCCCTCTGCGTGGAGCGAAATGGAGTGCCAAATACAGACACTTTTGAATTGTCAAGAAGTTACAGTTTACAGTTAAAGATAGTTGCTCGTTCCAAAACGTAGGTTTCTATGGATAGACTGTGTCAGATTCTTACTGGTTTAAACCGTGTTCCTCTTAATGACCTTTGCGTTCTAGAGTATTGTTATGACGTCTACGAGTACAATTTTTGGTTGTTGGAAACTTTATTCAAAGTATGAAAAAATGCTTAAAATCTAGTTGCCGTTCTATTAACAAAGTAACTGTATTAGACAGCAAAAAAGTAGGTAAGTATTATCAAAAATAACTTTCTTGCTCCTTTTTTTATTTAGTTGGATGGCAAACACAAGCCAACGGCATCATACAACATGCTTAACATCAGTTGGGCCTGAGAGATACCTCTGCCTACAGACATCTACAATGTCAGAGGCCTTGCAAATGCGTTGTCATCCCAGAGACAAAGTTAAAATGTCTCATGTACCCGTAACTACACCGGCACCCATACCCTTCAAACCCAAACACAGCAACGCTGCTTTGCGGCAGAAATAGGTGTGGAAGTAGTACTTCCCCGGACGAGCTCCTTCACAAAGAGCTTTTCTACTACTAACAAGACATGATTGAAATTCAGTAAATACAAGCAAATAGCTAATATTGTAACGATGCGCGAGTTAATTATCCACATCATTTGAAGTAGGGGATTATTATCTAAATAGTTTATGATTAATACCACAGCTACAACGTTTGAATTAGTTTATTAATAACTTATTAATTATCTGCTTCGATACAGGGAAGTAATTGTGTAGTTTATTTAAAATGGAATGTTAGTTTGATTAATATTTTCTGAATACGTTTTGCGTGTTATGTTGTAGTAGTGTTTATGCAAGGTACAATGCATGTACGTGTAATTCTGTATGACAGATATTGTAAAACATTTATTTTAAATGGTAAATTAATAATGGAATTTCTTTCCCATTGTTCTCCATACGAAACTATCTTTTATCTTTTGGAACGAGTTTTAATTCTTCTTTCTTTTAATCTCCTAATTAAAATAAATAATTTGACGTTGACAAATTAAATGCAATATACTTTACACATTCAAAAGTAACTCTGTCTGTCTGTGCCGCTGTAACTACTAAACCACTGAATCAATTCTGATGGTACAGGATAATTTTGAACCCCAAGAAAGATGGCTATAACCGACATTTCTCTACAAACCCTATTGCAGGCAAAAGCTAGATCAAAATAAAAAGTCTCAAGTCTAGTTCTAGATCAATATTTAATATCTGACTATGCAGCTGTAAAGTTAGTTTCACACGAGTGTTTTTTGCGGTGAAAAGAACGTCGAGTTCTAAATTGGTTTAGGAATCTCTCGAATGGCGCTAAACCAGTTATGGGGAATCTAGAACAGTCTCGCATTCAGCGGTGTTCATTTCTTTGTTCATTGTCTAAACTTATCGATTTTTCGTTTACTGAGATAAAAGTAAAATTCTGGAAAAAGCCACCAATGTATGTACTTATACCTATATATACAGAAGAGTTTATTTCTTGATTTGTTCGAACACGGTAAACTCCAAAACTATAGGTCCGATTCTGAAATGTATTTCGCTAAAATAGGAAGCTCCGTTATAACGGAGTGCTGTAAGCTATATTATTTATATTTTATTATCTTAACAGATAAATTATTATATTATGTACTTCGTAATTGGCGTATTTTTTAGTAAGTTCATTATTGTTATTTTAAATGTAAGTTGTGAAATAACATGAAATAAATAAATAATGTAATTACCACGTAAATATTACGTCATTCGTTACTGCTCTGTTCCCGTAAATCGTAGCATAGCTAATATTATAAAGCCATAACTCTCCTTGATAAACTGACTATATAACTTAAAAACATTTCTTCTAATATTGGGCCAGTAGTTCCTGCGATTAGCTCACTCAAACACATACAAATAAACTATTCAACTTCTTAATATTATCTACTAGCTCCAAATCGACGACTTCGATCGCTTGGTTTTTTTCACTTGTGTAAAGTTACGTCTTTAATGACTGCTCCGCTCCTGTGGGTTGTAGCGTGATGTTTTATAACCTATAGTCTTCCTCAATAAATAGACTATCGAGCACAAAAATAATGTTTCAATTCGAAGCAGAAGTTCCAAAGATTTATAGCGCGTTCAAACACACAAAAAATATTCTTTAGCTTCAAAATAATATATGTATGTAGTATCTTTATATTTATGTTAATTAATGACCCAATGGATGTCTAGCAAACCTATAGCATTAAATATTAAACAGACTGTTAGTCCAGTTCCTGTAAACACTATTAACACGTTGTTGTACAGTGTTGGTATAATATTAAAACGTGTATTACTACGTGTAAGCGAATTGCTCCAATATTGGTGTTTATGTGCGCACTTACATTTTATGGTTT
The DNA here is from genome assembly GCA_932526535.1 of Caradrina clavipalpis. Lineage (NCBI taxonomy): Eukaryota > Metazoa > Arthropoda > Insecta > Lepidoptera > Noctuidae > Caradrina > Caradrina clavipalpis. Next base: position 1,025,307 of record OW052089.1, read on the forward strand.
AGAACAGGTACAAGCTGCTTTGGACAACTGTTGCGTTGCTTATTCGGTTATTTATATTACCCGTACTAATATTATAAACTTGGGATTTTTTTCCTTTTTGAAAAATCTTATTCCTCGTTTATTGAGTAAAGTTATAATATCTGATATAAGGTAAGCTCATCATCATCTTCATCTCATCCATCTTCCTGCCCATATCCCATGTTACTTGGGGTCCGCGCAACACGTTTTCTTCTTCCTTGCCGTTTTTGTAATCGTCATGCTATCACAGCTGACTCCCTTCTCTTGTTGGCTTATATAAGGTTATATAAAGTTAATAATAGTAACTTATGATTTAAAATGCGAACTGTGGGTGAATATCGGCACACCTCTGCCAGAATAATTTGTTCATAGTAGTTATCAGAATCGCTTTTCATTTTACTATGAAGACCCTCAGCCCGAGTATTACCAATAAAAACATTATACTAAATTTGGTTATTTTTTACTTAATTTAACCTAAAAAAAAACCCGAAACTGTATTCTAATTTAATTGTAAATTCCCAGTAAACTAAATTCAGGTCCCGGTTTAATTAATTCTATTTTAGCGGCTAAGTAATTGTTCAAGTTGTTTAAGCTGTCATTACTGTAATGCTTAATTACTGGACCTTTTTAACAGCGGGCCGAAGGTTCCCTTTTAAGGTTGGGTCCTTTCTGTTACGTCACAAGGCTCCTACTGACGACATTTACATAACATGCCATCATTGCGCCTCTTTGTATGAAGGGGGAACTGTGTATTTTGGCGAAAAAAAAAAGTGAATTAATAAAGTATTTATATAAAGTATAATAAATAAGTATAAGTATAAAGTATAATATTTTCTAATAAAGTATTTATATTTACTAGAACTTAATAACTATATTTATAAGGTGGCAAATCGACAATCCTAAATGTCGTGTACTTGCTCAGTATCGATAAACTAATATAAGGCATTTTTTGTGCTCTGTTACGGTGTGGTACGACGCTTATAAATAAAAATAAATTTAAAATGTCCCATTTGTAGGGGGGCCAGCCTTCTGGACAGTTATTTTGTATGTCCCATCATCATATATTATAATAAAAGATAATGGTAATACCAGATTCCAGTCTAAGTAAGAATTTCTTAATGCAATAAAGGTTACATTTAAACTCCGAGTTAATTGCCAACACCAGGAAATGTAGTAGTTTTAGTATGCTCAGGCTCGCCGGAATGGGTTATATTTAAACTTCGAGTTAGTTGCTAATCCAAGGTCAAATTACTTTTTTTTTATGTCATTGAACACATAATTGCATGTGGTAACCGCTGCCTAGAGATGTCTGCGATACCAGATGCTTAAGAAATGCTTTACCATTCCAGAGACAGAGTTGAAGTGTCTCATCCTGAATTACCAAGCAAAGCATTGCGTCTAGCGGCAGAAATAGGTATGGTGGTGGTACTTCCCCGGACGAACGCCTTTATAAACGCCTTTATAAATTGGCCCACTCTTAAAAAACTAACACTGAATTAAGGTTTTACTACCAGTGGGCCTTAGAAATCGTTTTGCAACCAACACTAATGCAGTTAACCATTCTATAAATATACATATCCAAAACTTTTTAGGTGTGCTCCGTGCTTTATCCAATGTTTAAAGAGCAGTTTTGAAAACGCTTACAAAGTTTTCATGTTAGACTTTAATAATATTTGACGGCTTATGGTGGCTTTTGCGGTTCAAGGATTAGTCTTGTGCGAGCCTACATGTTTGTTTAGCCTTCAACGTTTGACTCACAGTCCAGAGTATAATTGGAGTTTGGAGTAACCGTAAAGGATTTATACAGTCATATCAACATATTTTGAAATACATCATTACAACGCCAATCCACGTAGTGGCCAAATGATACTTATCGTAACAATTCAATTTAATTTCAATTTAACAATTTACATATTATCAAGCAATGTCCTAATAGATCTTGCCTAATTGTTCATATTTAGTCTTGATCAATAAATATTCAACACACATTATTTCACCCACCACTTTGTAACCAAAAGAAAAATCAATCATAGAAACTAAATTTAGAAAAAATAACAGACGTCAGAAAAAGAAAACTCTGCAAGGAATCTTGGACTTTAATTGCACATAATAAATGACCAAATTCCTTAAGCGTTTTTTTCGTGCAGTGAAACAATAATAGCCTGTAGATTTTTTACAGCGATCCAACCGCCCCGTCTTCATCCAGCCTAAGATCTGATTCATCGACGACCCACGCCCGGTTCACCCACGAATATTTTATGTACGGACCCTAATAGCGCAGATTAATTCGTAAAACGGTCGCCCTTCTATACAACTCAATGGGGTCCCTTAATTAGAAAACGTCTTAAGGTAGAATTAGATCGCTCCTGTTTTTCGGACTGCACCTTGTTAAGGTGAAATGTTTTACCGATAAGATAAGTGGGACTTACGTGGGGTTTGAATGTATGAAGGTTTTATGGGATTAGAGGGCTGCTTTAGTGGTTCTGGGGCAGCAAGGTCAGGATTGTGGCTGAAATTCATTAACAGATAGGATGGTAATGAAGGCTAACTAGGTACCTACTTTAATCTGCTAAATTGAATATTGAGTTGAACTTTACTTGGTAATATGCGCTTGTAAATTATGAGATAGGAAAAAGGTCTCAAAATAATTTTAAAAAGTAAACAATTTATCAGTGTTTGGTATTCATATTCAAGTAAGTAAATAAATATATAATAGTAAAGTAAATTGGTACTATATTCTTACTCCACGTCATAGTAGCTTACTTGGTCTCGTCAAGTTAAATGTTAACATTGCATTGTCTTGTTACAATGTGATACTCAACGTGCTACGTGACGCGTAGTATTGTTGCCGTATCTATGTACATGCTACGGCGTAGCATCTCGTATCCGATTTCCACTAACTACGGCGTAGCATTTCGTAGCCGACATCCTACTTGCTACGGAATAGCATTTCCTAACGGGTACCTAAATGGTACGGCGTAGCATTTCGGCAGCTACTCCCAAGTGTCTCAGCGTAGAATATCATTGGTGATGACTATTTACTACGGCGTAGCAATTTGTAGCCAAAAATGTTGTGCTACGGCGTAGCGTATCATAGCGGATCATAAGTACTCCAAACTTCAATGTGACTAGAGCCCAAAATTTCGGTTAATCAAAATACTCGTATAGTGAGGATTCGTGAAACTATTGTTAAATGGGATTAAAACTGAATAATTACGTTATTTAATCTATAAGGGCTGACGAGTCACCAAATATTACATTATACAGCGTTTTTATCAAATTTTTAAATAATCCAGACAATGCGATGATTTTATAGTAAACTAGCTTCTGCCCGCGACTTCGTCCGCGTCACAGTTGATGTGTTATCCTACGGGTACCGTACATTTTCCCGGGATAAAAAGTAGCCTATGTGTTATTCCAGACTATAATCTATCTTTGTGCCAAATTTCATCCAGATCCATTCAGCCGTTTAAGCGTGAAAGAGTAACAAACATCCATACATCCATACATCCATACATACAAACTTTCGCCTTTATAATAGTAGTAGGATTATATAAAATACATTAAACCTAGCTAAGTAGATCTCTACTTTATCATCACAGATTTTAATTAGTATTTTAATCAAAGCCTAACAACTTCAAAATCCCTGATGACACTTCTGCATGCATAAGTAATAAAATCAGATCTAACTTTCAATTAAATTATAAACAATTTAACGAGTTTTTAACATTTAATTAAAACCCAAACCGATTTTAAACGACAAAACTAATCGGGCGACGGAAAATTTTTGTTCCAATTTTAAAAACTTCGACGAAGCCTATCAATTTATTTATGCCGAACAAATTACGAGTATACCTGAACAATAGAATTAAACAACAATTAAAACACAATCTAAATTCAAAATAGCTTTGTAATTGCCGATGGTATTTCGTTAACAGGCTCCGGGTAATCCATTCATCTGTGCTCTGTTCTACGAAATCTGATCGACTGGAATGTCAGAGCTAGGCGATATGATAATACCCATGAATTTTGAGCTTTAATAATAATAGGACTGCCCCGTTGGTCTCGTGGTCGCAAGTGCGACTGCTGTGCAAGGGGTCCCGGGTTCGATTCCCAGGTCGAGCAAAAAGTGTTATTGGGTTTTTCTATAAAATTCTCAGTAGCAGCTCGGAGTTTGGATTTGTGCCCGGTTAATGGCAATAGGCTCGCCCCCTATTACATGGGACCTAAATATACCGGCAAACTGTGGGTGTACATTGGTACACCTCTGCCTAACCCTTCGGGGAATACGGGCGTGATGGTATATATTATATATATATATATATATTAATAATAATAGGTTACCGGTTAAAAAGGTTGTTTTGATTGAGAATGGAAATGCCTCATTAGCCTAGTGCTCCTAAACGCGACTGCTGCGCTAAAGGTCTTGGGTTCGATTTAAACGCAGCTAGCTTTAATTTTAAACTGTAACTTTTTGACAATTCAAAAGCGCCTGTAAATGGTCTAATTGAAATAAATGCTTTGACTTTGACTTTGATTCCCAGGTTGAGCAAAAAGTGTTACTAGGTTTATCTGTGAAATTCTCAGTAGTAGCTCAGAGTTAGGATGTGTGCTCAGTTATTCGCAATAGGTTCGCCTACTATGACATGGGAATTGCCCCATACTAAGAATTTCTCCTGTATCGTGTGTGGGTGTACAAACATATAAATTCACATACACGAACAGCCAGACCCGGAACTATCTGTAGGCCATATAAATATTTTTGTTCCGTTATTTGACCGTCATCAAACGAAAAGTCAAAGCATTTATTTCAGTGAAATCATTTACAGGCGCTTTTAAATTGTCAACGAGTCTGTGAGTAAAATGTTGAAACTAGTTGCTCGTTACAGATCGTAGGTAGGTCTCTATGAGGCAAGAAACTCCACGGACACCTTTTTAAATTATAAAAAAAATATACCATCACGCCTGTATTCCCCGAAGGGTTAGGCAGAGGTGTACCAATATACACCCACAGTTCGCCGCTATATTTTAGGTCCCATGTAATAGGGGGCGAGCCTATTGCCATTAACCGGGCACAAATCCAAACTCCGAGCTGCTACTGAGAATTTCATAGAAAAACCCAATAACACTTTTTGCTCGACCCGGGAATCGAACCCAGGACCTCTAGCGTAGCAGTCGCGCTCAGGACCACAAGGCCAACGAGGCAGTTCTCTTTTTAAATTATTTTTACAAAATACTGTTTGCGTGATTCTTGTTGCTTATAATTATGATGCTGATGTTCAAGGTAAATTTAGAATATACATATGATGTAGAAAAAGTCACATTTGTGTTTGCTCGTGCCCGGTTGCGAACCCACAACCTCGTGCATAAGAGACGGGCCATCACGACAACTGTATAGCAGTATTTTACGTCTACCAACTTCCTCACATGAGTTCATCAACCACACCAAATTATCATTACACCCACTCCACAAGCTGAACTCTAACCAATAGTAAACGACGTGTAAATAGTGCGCGTTACACACAAATGCGCCGTTTTAGCGGCCACACGACAATAAATTGTGTGGCGGGTCACTGTTATGAGTACGATATTATAATGTACTCGTACGGTTGCGCTTTGTACTCTGAGTGATTAAATTGTGTGGGAAATGGCAGGACACCGCTTGTGGTCAGCCGGCAATAGATATATTTGTTACAATAGATAAAAAAACCAATGAATTATTTGTAATATTTTTTACAAATATATCAGAACTAGCTTTCGCCCGCGACTTCGTCCGCGTGGATTAATAGTTCCCGTTCCCGGGGGATTTCCGGGATGAAAACTATCCTATGTCCTTTCTCGGGTCCAAGACTATATCTGTACCAAATTTCTTTGAAATCGGTTCAGTGGTTTAGGCGTGAAGAAGAGACAGACAGACAGACAGAGTTACTTTCGCATTTATAATATTAGTACGGATTTATAATTATCTATCTAACTAACTCCTGCTCACGACTTCATCGTCGTTTTATCACCCGCGTTAAGTTACGTCTTTGCTCGTAGCGTGATGTTATATGGCCTGTACTATTCGTCACATACCTGATTATCACATAGATTTTTTCTAATCTGGCAAACAAACACACAAAATAAATGTTTTCTATCTCTTTAACTTTATTATATTAGTATAGATCAACGGTATAAAGTTTTTTAAAAATGGAGGGAGAAGGGTCTAAACTGAATGCGCGATCGAATCCCGTACCCCCCGCCCATAGGGTCGATCAAAAAACGTCGTGTGGTGGTTTAGTTTGGTAGTCTTGGTAAGACTTGGGCACCCCCTCTCTCCTCCACTGTCTTTTCCAGACGGAAGATGGTCCGTAAGGATGTCCCCCACCTTACAAAAAAACGTCTAAGCCCAAACTTCCACAGAAAAGCCTTCGTTTCCTACTCCTTTACCATCACTACATCTTCCACAAACTCCTAACCATCCACCACCCAAAAACCCTACATTAACAAACCGCTCACTAGGTCATACTCATATCCATAAATAGCTGAAAACATTATCCACCGCGAGGATAACTCAAAGCTCGTAAATATCGATTGGCAGGAAACCGGAGAGTAACGATCCGTGGCGTACCATGATTTATGGCCACCGGCGGGTTATACCCACTAACTGGTGTACTAGACATCATTACCTGAACGTTACGCAAAACGGTTCGCTGTACGGTTAGGTTAGGGGTTTTGTGAGTGTGTATTGTAACGTTGTAAAGCTGATGAGTTTGTTTGTTTCCTCTAATCTTAGGACTGGTCTGCTTTCCCTAATAGAAAGCTACGTAATCCCTAAATGTATGAGAAAATTTCCACCTTGTAAAGTTCCACATCCTCCATTGAAAACCGGACACGGGTAAGTACCAATGTGACTTTTTCTAAGTCATACGTACTTTCTAAGTTTATCTTGGACATCAGTGACATCGGTAACCTTGTCAAAGGCCCTTGAGGCGGTTTAGAAACCCTGACAGTAGGGTGTGTGGGATCGTTAGACCTTACTGCCCACACGATAAAGAAGAAGATTGAAAAGGAAGGACCCTCCAAAAAGATGGGTGTTGTGTCTGGTGGACTACTGATTATCGTGATTCTGTCTATGTGTAAATATCGCAGAAAACTTTGATATCTAGATGTAGGATACATAAGTTGTAGTAATGACACTACCAGGCATATCACGTAACATAAGCCTACAGGCAGGGCAAGCAATAAAAACTATTAAAATCGGTTTATGAATTACCAAGTTGTTTTTAACTTGAAAGTTTGTATAGAATACTGTGCAGCGTAAACTTTCTACCTTCCTCCCTTCTTTGTTTCTTTCTTCTTTTTTCCATTTCTTTCTTTTTACTTTTGTATGAGATCTAATTACCATGACCTTGATCCAAAGTCTTATTTCAAAGTCAAAAGTGTCTTGTAATTGTTTGATTTCAATACATGATTTCACTTTGTCAGACGAAAAAAGATGGAGTAAACCAAATAAAACGAACGGGATTCAAAATAAAAACGAAAATGTATATTTATCCCACAAGAGCTCCGAAATACAATGCGTTCATAAAGAACCCACAGAAATAGAAAGGTTTTCGTGTTTTTCTGATATTTTTAGTTTAGCCGCGTTGTTTTGGGAATGACCAGTCACTGTGACGTTTTGGTTTCATTTCTGGGTCGGCAGTGATGAAGTGGTGTGTTAATTTGCTCTGACGGTTTATCTTTGTGTTTGCGTGAGACGTGAATAGAAATACAAGTAGGAAAAAAAGGCAAAATTTCTAAAACATCAGTTTACAGAGTCAAGAATCGTTCTGACAAATTAGATAGTAGGATATATCCTTCTTTCTCTTTTCCGTGGATATATCAAACTGCCCCGTTGGTCTTGTGATTACAAGCACGACTGATGAGCGTAGCAAATCCGGTCGGGCAAATAGTGAAAATGGGTTTTTCCATTTAAAATTTCTCAGTAGCAGCCCAGAGATTCGGAAGTTGGTGGTGTGACACCCCGTGCCTCGAAAAGCACGTAAAGCCGTTGGTCCCGGCTGTCATTTGTAGCTTCTGACTATTCATGACGACTGTTCGTTACGGATAATCAGAAGTCAGGCAGTATGACAACCAGTCCTACCAAGAGGTATCGTATTACTCAATAACTGAATTGTGGATGAGAAACTGATAGGCAGTCGCTTCATGTAAAACACTGCTAATCAACTGCACCTGTTTAGACTAGAAACCGACCCCAACATAGTTGGAAAAAGGCTAAGCAAATGATAACGATACATTAAACTGTAATTTTCTCTTAGCATTTACAAAAGTATAAAACTGTTCCCTGATTTTCAGAAAACCAGTTTCAGTTAAAACCTAGAAAACTTCCACAAGTTATTTATGCCGCGATGAAAAGATAAACTAGTGTGTGAACGTGTCGCTGCTACATGCCAGGGGTGAGGCGTTACGTGTCTCGAGCTGACGTCACTCCCCGTGCCTCACCGCACGAATAGATTAAATGTTTGCAATATTTAAAGCAAAGAGTTTTATTAAAAACAAATTAGTTAGAGCTCGATGTTTACTGTTCATTTGTTGAGGCTCGATTGCGCCATGTTTATATTAATATACTATCACGCCTGTATTCCTCAGAGGGTTAGGCAGAGGTGTACGGATATACCTACACACACAGTTTGCCGGTATATTTTAAGTCTCATGTGTAATGGGGGGCGAGCCTATTGCCGTTAACCGGGCACAAATCCTTATTCCGAGCTGCTACTAAAAATGTCATAAAAAAAACAAAAACACTTTGCTTGACCAGTGAATCGAAGCCAAGACCATAGCGTAGCAGTCGCGCTTAGGACCACTAGGCTAACGAGAAAGTCACAGTCAGACAGAGCAGTCGAGGAAGTCAGGAGAGTATAGACTCTAAAGTTAAACCAAAGTCGGTTAAACCGTTACATGGGACCTAAACATACCGGCGAACTGGTTTGACATTAGTACACCTTTCTGCCTAACCATTCGGGAAATACAGGCGTGATGGTATGTTAGGTATGAAAGTCTATGAAGACAAAATCACAGACAGAAGCCAGAACGAAAATCTTGTGAATAAATTTTAAATGTTTCTTTGTATTTCATTAATTCTACATCTACTAAAAGCCCTCAAGGCTACATACTTAGCTTATTAATCAAACACACACACACTCACTGAACATTATAATTCTGTGTAATCTTTCCCCTACATTTGATAACCTTGTCTTCCTTATTCAAAATATCTACTGTTATTTCAAGAAACTCACAAAGCTCGGCAAAGTGATCATCTAATAATGTTTCCTTTATGAAAAGGACCCTTAGAATAACGATACTTATTAAACATTACTCCTAGGGTTTTTCTGCCGTTCAGTGAAATGAGTAGGTACTTAGGAGCTTAAGAAATAAGCCCCTATGTTGAAATATTGACGTGATTGAAATCGATACACGTTGGTATAATTAATTAAGGGAACATAATAACAGTCGAGCCAGTAAATAATTAAGTATGTACGGTATTATATTGAAGACAAATTATTATGTTCAACTTTTGTCGGTATTTTCAGTCCGCATAGTTGGAAGTAATATTTTTATAGCCTACTGATAGTTGTTCCGGGTCTGGCAGTTTGTGTATGTGTGTGTTCGTAAACGCACTCACGATACAGAAGAAATACCAAATATGGGGCAACGTTTTAAAAATAAATAAATTGGTGGCTAAATTTCATTGCCTAACTAATTCCTGGTTTTTGTCCGTGTAAATGATAGTCACCACGGTCTTTTTTTTAATGCGCGAAAGTTTAATTTTTTTTTTATAAACTATATGTATCCTAAGTATCTGCCAGTACCTGCTAGTGACAACCGGAGAATTTTTGTCTGTATGTCTGTTTGTTCCGGGTAATCTGTGAAACGGCTGGACCGATTTTCACGGGAATTTCACTGACAGAAAAATAATACCAGTCTTTTATTATCCTACTGCAGGGGAAGGCCTCTTCTCATACAGGAAAGATACGATTATTGATAGATTTCATTTAGAAACTTTCCGCAAAAAAAAATGTAGGGTTCCTCTCGATGTTTTCAGTCATCAATGTCAGTGAGGTCCAAGATTAACTTAGAAAATAATTATGTTCATTGGAAACCTCACATTGGTTCTTGCCGGGATTTAAACCCATGTAAAATAGGCAGGCGTTCTATCAGCGCGCGAGGAACACTACGCCGCGCGCGCCACTCGAGAGTGGGCGCGGCCATTATTGGAATGGCTGCACGGGGAGGAGGGATCCGCTAAGGTACAGCGGGTCGAGGCCTGCCGGGGGAGCGCAGAATGCTAATGCGAATCCCGTACCCCGGCCATGGGCAGAGGTGGAACATCGCGGTGGTTTTAGCCGGTAAGAGTCCGGCATGTCCCTCCGTCACCCCCATGACGGAGGAAGTCCATGAGGATTTCCACGGCGTACCAAAAATAAAAAAGGCGTTTTAATCGCTATACTATTACGACATCATCATTGTCATGTATATACCTGTGTGTGAATATGCTTGTATACATAAAATGTAACGTAATATGTTTACGTAAGTATGTGGGTGTACTTGAGGGCAGTTATTCTTGGTATGTCTTTGTACGCGGTAACGTATTTTCAGGAATGTGTGTCGGGTTAGCAGATTGCTTTAAAACAAACCTGTTGTGTGTACTTATTATATTTTGTTGTTTATAACATACCGTCACGCCTGTATTCCCCGAAGGGTTAGGCAGAAGTGTACCAAAGTGCACCCACATTTCGCCGGTATGTTTAGGTCCATGTAATCATGTAACCGGGCACAAATCCTAACCTGGAGCTGTAACTGAGAATTTCATAGAAAAACCCAATAACACTTTGCTCGGTCTGGGAATCCAACCCATGACCGTAGCATGATCAAGCGTAGCAGTCGAGCTTAGAATCATAAGTCTAACGAGACAGTAATAATAAAGCTGAAGAGTTATTTTATTTTTTTTGTTTAAGCGCGATAATCTCTAGGACTTCTAGTGGGATTTAAAAGACCAAAACTCAATATCTATATTTCTTTCTATGTATTCTTTGGTGGTAACTTTATGATTGAGATCATTATAGACTCTGTAAGGCACAGCCGATTAGAGGAAGCCTTTTTGTATGTGATAGCCCAGATTGATAAAGAATATGACAGGCTATATAGCCTCTCATATTCTTCATATGGGTGTATACTCATGGGAGCGGAATACTGACCAAAGACGTTACTTGGGCGGATGAAAAAAAATCACGCGGATGAAGACGCGGATTGAAGCTAGTCTTTTATTATTTTCAAACGTATTTGGTTACTGTCAATAAGACTAGAGATAAGAGGTACGAACATAAAAAAAAAACTGTAAAAATCAAAAATAATTAGGCCCAGTGCTTTCAGAATCCAATATGGTTTCTCTTCAAGAGCTGAGTTGGAACAATACTTTAATTAAAAAGGCCCACACTAGCTATAATAGAAACTAGATTGGTCTTTTAAGACCTCCCTTTGAAAGATGTTATTCTTAATATTATGTGCCTTATGTATCGTGTTTCTAAAGCTTCTATGTAGACCCATTAATAAATTCTTCAAGCCCCAAATAAACAATTCAAACGGCAACATAATTTCAAAGACGTTAAATACTTTAAGCTTCAATTTCAATTGGCAAAGTTTCAGTACGCAAATTCAAAACAATAAACAAAAACTTAAACCAGCGCAAACTATTTTAGGCCATAAATCCTTTGGAAGTAATTTCATGGTTGTGCGCCGTCCCGCGTCAAGAGAAACTAACTCGTTACTTGATATATATTGAGGAAATGAACGCCTTATTGCTTGGCCCAGAGGACGGCGAAGATATCAACGTAATTTGAATCTGCGACGACTTTACCTAATTGATAGAGGTTCTGATTAATTCGATTTCTTGTAGCATCGATTTTGAAAGGTCATTGTAGGTCACGTAAAGTTGCTATGATAAATTATAATATACCATCACGCCTGTATTCCCCGAAGGTTTAGGCAGAGGTATACCAATGTACACTCACAGTTCGCCGGTATATTTAGGTCCCTTGTAATAGGAGGCGAGCCTATTGCCATTAACCGGACACAAATCCAAACTCCGAGCTGCTACTGAGAATTTCATAGAAAAACCCAATAACACTTATACAAATATACACAAACAAAATATACAAATTATATGTGTTCCAATTCGGCTAAAGTGTTTTTTCATCAAGAATTTCTCAGTAGCAGCTCGAAGTCTGGATAGAAGCAATAGGTCATAGATTCAATACTATTTCATTTTTCTTTCACGTATCATCATATTAGCCCCAGAACGGCCACGGGTGGACATAAGCCGCATAGATTTCCAAAAGGACCGATTGGAAGCGACCAGCATGTAACATGAAATGGATGCATTGAATGAAATGAGTGAATTTGACTTTAACAATAAGCTCGCCTACTATTACGTGGCACTAAGACTGGGAATCATCAAAATCAGTATTTTTCACATGTTAGTCGGATCTTGACCTATCTATCCGATTGAGATTACGACATGTACGAGGTTTAAAAAGACATGATAGCCAAACTCAGTAACATTGGAAAAAAAATGATATTCATATGAATTCGAACTGCCTCGGTAGCCTAGTGGTCCTAAGCGCGACTGCTACGCTAGAAGCCCTGGGTTCAATTCCCAGGTCGAGCAAAAAGTGTTATAGGGATTTTCTATGATATTCTCAGTAGCAGCTCGGAGTTTGGATTTGTGCCCGATTAATGGCAATAGGCTCGCTATTACATGGGACTTAAATATACCGGCGAACTGTGGGTGTACTTTGGTACACCTCTGCCTAACCCTTCGGGGAATACAGGCGTGATGTTTATATATTTTTTTTTCATATGACAAGCATTATTTTCACTCATTATGAATAAATTTTACTTACGAGACGGGTTTTTATAATATAAAAATCGATTGAATTCACGTTGACTCCGCGCGGTCGTGTTAGGGCCTCTGGCTGTTCAGCCTGTCAACTCAAAAGTTTCGAAGACATGGATATAATATTATGGTAGCTTATTATGTATACGCCGACATTGGAGCTCATTATTTCTCATTATTATCTCTTTGACATTGGTAGCCTATTTGTTCTACTTCGGTAACATACAAAATTGTTGACTCTGAGATTTTTTTCCCGATTATGATGAAGCCAAATAGCGGATTTATAATATGGCATATCTCGGTAGAAGCTAGAAGTTTTGAATTTAATGGTGTGAAACCTCAGTGAGTCGAAAGCCGTTGGTCTTGTGTCTGATCTCTTTCCAATCTTTTCAGATTGCTGTCCCATCTGACAATGTGAGTGAGAGAAGAGGGACAGATGCACTCCCTCTTCTCTGACTCACATTGTTTACGCATACACCTGTGCGCAATCACATGCATATCTCTTGCGTATCTGGCCACTTTTTATTGGGATTCGGTGACCGAAATTAGGTCAAAATTGTGTTATCAGAAACGATTATAATACACAATGCGAAATTACTTTACGGTCATTAAAATATTTCTATATAAAACTGATATTCGACTTAAAAGTTGAACACAAAAGCCAATGAAATTGCGTCCAGCTATATTACAGGCGATAAAACGAAACTGCAAGAATCATCTCGGAAAATTAGATTTTTAATGCTTTACTATCACTAATGTTCAAGAAACGATATTTTTATTATCTAGCTTCAGCCCCCGATTTTATCTGCGAAGACTTTTAAATTAAGCTAAAGTCCGATAATCGTACAGAAACAGAAAAAGTGATAACATTGACTACAAATAATGTCAATAAAAGTAAATCCATGTCAAAAACATGTATTATGCTATGTCAATATAATTATATAATGTGTGCCAAATATCAGCTAATTTCATTTAGCCTTATAAGCTTGAAAGAGTAAACAATCAGTATTCTCAGTAGCAGTTAGGATTTGTGCCCGATTAATGGCAATAGGCTCGCCCCCTATTACATGGTAACCTAAAACATACTGGAGGTATGTGGGTGTACATTGGTACACCTCTGTCTAACCCTTCGGTGAATGCAGGCATGATGGTAAGAAGTCGCTAGCCAAAGCTAGTTAAATATCATATTTCATCAGCATTCTACTTTCAAGAAATGAATTTCTAACTTTATAAAGAAATGTACCGTAACGACTGCTTGGTACTTTCTCAACACCTAATATATGGCTTACAATAAATTCTGGAAGCAGCCATTCGCTTCCTCTATAATAAAACGAGATATTACCAAGGTGACGTTGTTATTGTATTTTATTTTCAACTGGTATTAATGAAGAAAAATGATTTTCTTTAAATATTATATTCTAAAGAATAATACCTGCCCATTGTCCCGATGCAGGTTAAAAGTCTCTATCCATACAGGTAAGACACGAGCTTTGATCACCACGCTTGTTCAAGCGGATTGTTGGTATCAGACTTACATTACTTTAAGTCCAGGTTTCCTGCAGTGGTTGAACGCGATACTATTGCCGAGTGTCTTTTTGGTAACGAAAAGCCTCCCAAACTACTGGACCGATTTTAACATTTTTTCACCGATAGAGAGCTACATTATTCTTGAGTAACATAGGCTATATAACATGACGTTACAACACGCGAGAGCGGAACAGTATCCAAAAACGTAACTTAACGCGGGTGAAATAAGCCACGCAGACGACGTAGGACGCAGTTCGCTAGTATAAGATACAAGCATATTGCCTTCGAGATGATTTTTACCCGACTGCGACAGAAGGAGGGTTATGTTTTTCGAAAGTATGTATGTATGTATGTATGTATGTATGTATGTATGTATGTATGTAAGTTTGTATGTATAATTGTTTGGCACGCTCTGCAGCCTGAACGGCTCAATGGATTTTAGCTTGAGAGGTGTCGTTAGATTCGTATTTACTGTGAGAGTGACACTGGGTATATCAAAATAAAAAAAAACAAAATGGCGGATTTTTGGCGCCAAATTCAAATGTTTGGATTGCTCTGCAGCCTAAACGGCTCGATGGATTTTAGCTTGAGAGGTGTCATTAGATTTGTATTTACTGTGAAAGTGACATGGGTAAATTAAAAAATAAAAGTAAAAAATAAAAAAGGTAATTTAAAAAACTAAAAAACCCGACTGCTTTTTTTTGCTTTAGCGGAGCAGAAACCAAAGACGTAGCTTAAAGCAGATGAAATAAGCCACGTCGATGAAGTCGCGGATAGTTTATTAATTATTTATTTATTAAAACTTTATGCACAAATGTAAAAAAATACACTGTACAAAGGCGGACTTAATGCCTTAGATAGTTCGCTAGTTTATTTATAAACTAAGGTGTCGTGATGGTTGAGACAAGTAGGGTGAGCATCAATGTGACTTTTTTATTTCATATCTACTTTCCAAGTTTATTGTGGACATCACAGACTGACATCGGTAAGGGAAAACGTCGTTTAGGAGACTGGACATTTTTTATAAGCCTGAAATCGCCGATCCGTCTGAGAAGAGGCTTTTGCTCTGCACAGCAGTGGCACAATAATAGGCTGGTATTATTATATTTATATATTTAAGAGGTACAAAACATAATACACGCAAGACATTGCATAGGAAACACAGACTATCAAAACTCAGGTCGAAACTGTATTCCTAAATTTAGGTAAATACAGCTTGACTATTTGGTTGGACCCATTTAATGGCAATTTGATTCAGTGGTGCTAAGCACTACGTATTCATAGGAAAATAGCGGGAAATCGTGGTCCTTACAATCCGAAATAGGGGCGAGCCTTTTGACAGTCGTCGCCATTTTGAATTTCTTGCTACACTAGCTAAGAGGATAAAGCTAGAAGCTCCTAATCTCCACCAAAGAGCAAACCCATGTACGAAGACCGAACTAATACTACGCTAGAGCAAAAATAAAGGTGTTACCCCATCTTGCATAACAACAACAATAACGTACTTACTTTTAGTAGATACTGAAATATTTTACGACTTATAAATATTTCAGTAGTATTTACGTACGTAGGTACTCAGCAGTGGATGTAAGTAAGCTGCTTAGATGGTAGATAATAAAATTGATGGGAATAATCCTTCACGCTTTTCTCTCTTAGGAGTGCCTAGTGCAGATTATTTCATAGTTATTTTACGTGTATATTGTGATGGAGGATTATAATGGTAAATAGTAAGAGATTTGTCAGTTGGTGGATGAGCTAGTTGTACTTATCAGTTGTGAAGTGCCTAAGGGTCGTTATTAATCATCTGAGGGATTACAAGAGCGTTAGGAATATAATCTATACACATAAATAATATGTAAGTGTCTCAGTCAAAATAACATTTTTTACAAATAAATATTAATGTAATGATAGCAAATGGTATTTGCAATTAAAACAAAATCAATTTTTAAATTGTTTTTCTATTCGTTTGTTCCGGCTAACTAGTGCTATTTTTATTTAAAAACAGAGTTAGGGTTCTACACAAAATAATAAAACCCTTTGATGAAGATGCTATAAGCTACTATTCATTATTTATAAACGTAACGAAAATTCGTCGTATTTTAATTGAAAATACCCGTTTCACACAAAACACACATTTATTTAGTAAGTTTAAAGGCTTTATTTCAACCAATATCTTATACTTATTTGCCTGTCGTACAACATTGAATCAAAACGAATTAGATATAAGATCGCATTTCCAATTCGAACGTCGAATCAAATTGAATACTTTTTCATCTGGTCTAGAATCTCGCGAAGTAAGCTAATTTAATATTCATACCGTGTTTATTCATTCAGTTAGGTAGTACCTATCTTGAGACCCTATCAGTTCTGTGTTATTTTAATTATGAATTGAAGTCAATAGATAATTATTAATTAACTGTTTTGCTTTTCTCTTTGATTGCTGATGTTATGTATTATGATATTAAATAAAATCTGTCGGCGCATCCGCCTCTCAATACGTCAGCTGTCACTTAATACATGTCGGCACATCCGCCTGTCAAAACGTCAACTGTCAAATGACGTAAATGTCAATGTCTATAACGAACACCGAGCACTGGTGGGGCGGCCATCTTTTAAAATGGACACTTAGTGTTGAATCGTCGTGGAGTGCGCACGCGGCCACGTGCTCGGTGGACGTTACATTTTAATCCGCTTTAATCTTAGTGATCTGTAATTAATTGTTGGAATTATTTATTGTAAGATCGAGAATTATAAGTGAAGTGATTATTACAAAAGCTATTTTATTGAAATACCGTTCCTTTACCCGATAATCCACGCCTACCTGAAAATGTCTAACAACACTGATAATAGTCGAAAGACTTCAAATCTTTAAAAAAGAGATGCTGAATGTTTATTTACAAACGATTACCATGTCCATGTCACCTACACAAACCTGTTCAATGACAATCGTATTCAATCTATAGTAAATTAATAATACCAACCGTTATGCACTGCACTGATAACAGATTAATCCCGCATCGCTTGTCTGTACAACTAGATACATAATATATTATATCATAAAGTATTGCTCGAATGTTATCGTGATAAACATTTAGTTTGTTAATTTAAGCTCAAATATTTTAGTTTAATTATAGTAGGTATCCGGGGAATAGTTTTCATACGTTAATATCAAACTTATGGGACGATAAACGTTGTTGTGTGGGACTTTATTGAAATATTAACGTAGTTTAGAGTGTAGTTTATGTGGATGATGGTATAGTTACAGATTGATAGGGGAATTAATGAATGATAGTAGTTTTAAACTCAAAGTGTTTGTAGTTTATCAAAACAGCTTATTAATAGATGTAAAATGAATGTTTAGGTACAAAAATAAGAAATATTTTTTTGTCTGTCTGTTTGTTTTGGTTAATTTCCTTAAACGGCTGCACCGATTTTGAAAAGGCTTGCTATTTGTTCCAGCTAATCTCCTAAACGACTAGACCAATTTTGATAAAATTTTCACTGGCAGATAGCTGATTTATTAGGAGTAACTTAGACTACATTAATTTTGGAAGAATAATATTAGGGATTCGCGCAAAATCATAAAACCTTAAACGACAAAAGTCGGGAGCATAAGCTTGTAAATTAATATCTATACTTTTTAATATTATAAAGAAGTAAGATTTGTTTGTTTGTTTTCACGAATAGGCTCCGAAACTACTACACCGATTTTAACCATTTTTTCACCAATAGATACCTACATTATTCCTGAGTAACATAGGCTATAAAACATCACGCTACAACCCACGGGAGCGGAGCATTAATCAAACAAGTAACTTATGGCGGGTGAAATATACCTAACAAAAATAACCTAACAAAAGCAGAATTCAATCTAACTTTAAATACGATGCAAGCACTTTAGATGAAGTCTAAAATCGACTCCGTGACAAGTTAAAAGTGCCTGTAAACGGTCTAATTGAAATAAATGCTTTGACTTTGACTGAACCTTCGATTTTAATCCTATGCCGTGGATAGTCGCACTACATACCAGCTGACTAACATCTTACTACTATTGTACTCATACATGTGTAAGTTTGAATGGGTGTTTGTTTCTCAAACACACCCAAACGGTTGAACTGCAGTGGCATTCTATACGGTAATTCCACCGTCACTTCGACGCTCTCTTCGCACTTCAAAGTGTCAAATAAAACAATGTCATTTGAAATTGATTGAATATTTGATGTTATTGAATAGCGACGTGAGATGCGAGTTCATGTCTGAATTTTACAGAATCGACGTACAGATCTGGATACCATTTGGCACAGCGATAAATTATAATAGTTTGGAATAGCACATAGGCTACTTTTTATGCCATTTTTGTGTTCCGAAGGTACAATTTAGGATATTGGCAAAATTCTGAAATCTAATCTGACGAAGTTGAGGGCAAAAGCTGGTTAATATACCTAAGTGTACTTTTTATTCTGAAAAAATATACGGTAACTTTGACACGTAGGTAATCAAGGACGGTAGCTAGTGCATTAATATTCTAGAACAAGCTCATCACTTACTCATAGGAAAGACAAGATAGTGAGCTAGAAGAAAGATAACCTGGTTTCCAGAAACCATGCTGCTCGCTCCTGTAACCCAAAACGCTGCGATGAAAAGTTCCAACATAATATAATAGGTATAATACTTGTTTAAAGTGTCGATAACTTGTTTGATAGTATCGAGACATAGTTTGAAAACGTTATAACAGTTCAGTTTTCAAGGGGAAAGGGAAAGGGGTGGGGGGGGGGGCGCTGAAGAAGTTTCAGGAAGCGATTCGTGTAATTATGTAAGGTTCTAACTTGGAGCGCCTTGTAAAGGGTAAAACTTTGTCACCTAAGAATATGCGTGTAAACGAAGAGGCACCTAATTATAATTTTAGGCTCATCACATAATTATTAGGTTACATAGGGGACCTTAAGGGACTACAGGCGTGATGGCACGCCTGTAGTCCCTTAAGGGTTAGGCAGAGGTGTACCAATGTGCATCCACAATTTGCAGGTGTGTTTAGGTCCCATGTAATAGGGGGCGTTCTTATTGCCATTAACCGAGAACACATCCAAACTCCGAGGTGCTACTGAGAATTTTATAGAAATTAATGAATTATTAGATCTTGTCTCCGAATTCGTCCGGTTTAAATAATAGCCTTCACCTTTGGATTCTAAGCTACTTCTACAATCGGTTTTCTGGTTTCACCATTATGTAAAGAACAGACAGAGTTACTTTCGCATTTACAATATTACTGGTTTTTGCCTCCGACTTGTCTATGTGAAAGTCAAAGACGTTCTGAACTGACGTCTCCTCCCTAGAAGCTACCATGCTAACTTTCAGCTAAATAAGTCAAGTAGTTTTGGAGATCTCTGGTTTGGTCTCTGTGTGAAATTTGTGACCTTTTGCTTTATAGATAGGTATACTAGCTTCTGACTGCGACTTCGTCCGCGTCACATCAATATAAATTCGGGATAAAAAGTAGCCTATGTCTTATTCCTGACTAAAATCTATCTTTGTGTCTTTCATCCAGATTCGTTCAACTGTCCTGGCGTGTAAAGTAACAAACATCCATCCATATAAACTTCTGCATTTATATTAGTAGTTAAATTGTGGATGTCATCTAAATTCTTCTTCATACCTCTCTAACACTCTCTTTCTTGCCACATTATCTTTCACACAACTCCTCCATCGATTCTTCGGTCATCCCTTACTTAGACATATCTCATCCTCTTTCATAATATACAACATTATGTATGTGGTTCTGTCCATTGTGTCCCTCATTACATGTGACGCTACGCATCACCTCACACGAGTTAACCACATACAAGCTAAGTGAATTCCCTGTTGACATTAACTAATTGAATTGTTTGTTGGAAATGTTCTTATTATGTACTATCGGCATTAGTTGTGGCTATATGTGTGGCTTCTTCCAAATCTATTTTTGTATTGTTATTATGAAATGTTTTTGGCCGACTTGAAAGATAGAGAATGTTCTATGATCGGCTGTAAAATGTATCTCATTGTAGATCGAGACACAAACTTGGTTTTTTCGAAAGAGTGAGTTTACCATACAATGGGGTAAATAGTAGTAACTCATTGAATTTCATTGTTAAAATAATAAAGTTTGTTGCCAAAAAGCCTTGAAATTTTACTAACGATTTAGTGTCCTTTTTGGAAAACAAACTATATTATTCTAATGTTAAAATGCTTTTTAAATGTTGTTCTGATTCACCCCGAGTGTTCCCGTTAATTAATCCCGTTTGATATTATATCTTGAGGTGGTCCCGTATTAATTTCGTGAGCATTAATATATCATAATACTTGAAAAACTACAACCCACTACTCTACTACTTCTTTTCTACTTGAATACTTGAAATATTTTTGGAATATTATGGGAATTTCAGTCCAGCATTAGATTTACAGTAATTGTAATAGCTTATACTATGGTCAAAATAAGGCGTACAAAGATCGTTTTCGATATAAGACCATACAATGAGGAATTACATGAATTTGAAATATAGGTTTTTATAGTGTTTCACTAATTGCAAACCATATGACAATCAAAGATAACACTTATTCATTTAATAATAAACCAAGTTCTTGAGTGATAAAAATGGACCATCTTATTTCCCTAATGATATTTTGTGATTTACTGACGAGGACTCTAGTTACACTAACGTGAATTCTAAATTATCATTTACTCTACGAGAAATAAATCAAGTATAATGCTTTTGACCTCTTTAAAATCAACCAACAACACAATAATCATATAGGTAAGTACGGCCACCTATAAATGCAATGTGCCTACGTATATATTTTCTGCACTTTAACAAAAGCTGCAAAATAAAATTTTGGAACATATTTCAACCGTTACATAAACTGCTGATCGAGTACTAGTGACTTTTGGGACACATATTGTGTCGAGCACACGGTGACTAAGCAACTTTTGTTCAGTAATTCTGATTTCTATAGTAGTGCTGACTAAAGTCTATTTTTGCTTGCTCGCACCATAGTAACAGCGTAATGTATGCATGCGTTATGAAATACTCGAGGGATGTTCACGAAAATGTCGAACTGGACTTTAGTTAGACAGTTTGAAGGTAAATATGAATTATTTGCGGGACAATGTTGGAGGCCAAACAAGCAGAATTGAAAAAGTTTCTTTAGAAAAATGTAGCTTACAAAAAGTCACTAACAACTTTGTGGCGCGACCCGTAAGTCCTCGACCTTGTTATGATGAATTTGTAAATAATTAAAATTAAGTAATTAAAACGTCACGTTGTACAGTGACCGCTAGGCAAAAGTTTCCATGCAGTGGGTGCCTAAGAATGAACTAGTTAAAACAAAAAGTAATTTAAAAAGTTGGCGCTTTGGCCTGCAGTGAGACAATAAAAGCGACAATACTGATGGTCGATGGGGTCGCAAAGTTCTCGAATGGAGACCACGCACCGGCAAGCACAGCACGACGTCCACCCACAAGGTGGACAGACGACCTGAATAAGACCCCAGGAAAACCGGTCCTTTTGCGTCTATGGGGGAGGCCTATGTCCGTCCTGCTGCTGATATGATGACGATGATCAGACAATACAGAAAAATTAACAAGCAGTTAACTGAAGAACATCTTCTTTCAATCGATGATTATAATCCTTTGCTAAAGCAAGTGGTCACGTCAATCACTGCATCAATGGCGGATGACGTACCTTAAGATGTAGGTGTATGGATATTTTGGGCAGTCCTGTAAATATGCCATCGTCTAATGTCCACCAACCTTGCTCTGAATATCGGAGTGATGTATGTAGTACGTGGTATAGCACACAGACTTGTTTTTATTCTAAAAAAATGTACGTTTCCTGTAGGATAATATATTAAAGTTTGACGTGGGCGAAGTCACGTGCGGAAGCTAGTTTTACATACGCAGAACACGCAAGTATCCAATAGATACTGATAATATTTGCCAAACATAAAACTATCAGAAACACTCATACAAAACCTATCCAACATTAAGTCAATCTATCTTCAACTTTGTCTAACGCCCTTGACAATTCAAAAGTTCCTGTAAATGGTTTAATTGAAATAAATGCTTTGACGTTAACACTCCTAAAACCAAAAACACCACTCCAAAAATGCAGCCCCTGCCTTCACCTGTGGGACAAATCGCCGTCCGAATTTCTGCCAACAAAATTCGCGGTCGTAATCGATTCGAGGGCGTCGGTTATTTGCGTTAAAAGCGATACATCCGGCCCCGACAGTCCATTAGCAGGGCGACGATGCGATAAGTGTTCCCATTCTCTGCAAATACAGGTTCGAAGCGAGGGGTCCAACTTTACAAAATTATTTTTCTACGTGAAATGTTTATTTTGCGGGATTTGATTGACGGAAAGTGGTATTGATAGGAGTCGAAGGGAGAGTCATTGATCTCGATTTGTGAAGGTTAAGGTTAGTTAAGCAGGGACTGAAGAAAACTAGACGCAAAGAGACGTTTGACACTGGGAAAAATCTGAACACGGATTTCTATACTTATCAACTTCGTTCTTATCGGACTTATTGTTGAAAACTCTTCAATATTAATTGAGGTGACAAAGAGAGCGGATTTGCAAAGCTGGTGATGGGTGCCCGCAGAGCGGTCATTTTTGTTATTTGGCCCTGAGAAGGGCCGTTGGTCATGGCCCTGGGGACATCCATTTGGATACCATCGTGAAGTACCATTAATGCCACTGATGCCGCTGTAAACGTGACCAAGTACTGGGGACAAGTACTATAACGTAATTAAAATAAAAAGGATTTGCCTAAATCGATTCCAAAAGGAGATGAAGCCTCGTTCTGCCACCTGCTTGATATGGATGAAAGTTAAAATTTTAGTTTTAGATTTATCTTACTCCTCCACTGTTCTTTTCTATTGAATTTCGTTGGAGAGACAATCGAATTGTTTCTCCGAGAGTCGTCGATCTTTACTGCCTCAGTCATTTTCTGGTCACAACTGTTGATGTTTTTTGACTCAAATGTCTAACTGCCAGATAATTTGTGCTCAATAAAAATAACCTATAGATAAAAACGCGCTATGAAATAAATATTATTAGTGTTCCTCGAAAAACAGAGCAAACTAAAACCCCTCTATGTTTCCACGAATAGAACACAATATTTTAAAAACATAGAATAGAACACGCTAAAATTTTATAAACCATTTTCACTGAATATTGTGTTCCAGCTAAAATAAAACTAAGTCTGCGATTTGAAAGTCTAATTTCAGAAGCATTTAGAGGCGTTAGCAATCGTGATTAACATTTTTATTAAAGTACATTTTTAGTAAAGTAGCATTTTTAGTAAAGTTTTAGTAGTAGTATTTAGTGTTATTGGGTTTTTCCATGAAATTCTCAGTAGCAGCTCGGAGTTTGGATTTGTGCCCGGTTAATGGCAATAGGCTCGCCCCCTATTACATGGGACCTAAATAAACCGGCGAACTGTGGGTGTACATCAGTACACCTCTGCCTAACCCTTCGGGGAATACAGGCGTGATGGTATATTATATTATTTATTATTATTTTAAAGTACGAAAAAGTACGAATTCATGCAAAGTTTTACCTCAAGGTGGATTGGCAAATTTAATTTGAAATTCTACATCAAACATGCATAATATGGTTAAAATCCGGGCAAGTATCAATGTGTATTTTTCAATTCATATGTACTTTTTAAGTTTATCTTGGACACCACTTACATCAAATTCTTAAGTGTCGCATTACGGTAAACCCTGTAATGATAGTATAAGCTGTTGTCAATAAAAAATGCTACACACACAGTATTGACATTTTAGTCAACAGATCATTATACACCAACATAATACCTTTTGTTGACTATTATTTGTATGGCTTGATTTGTATATGTTATAGGCAATGTGTAAAATGCAGGCATTCTATACAATACCTAGGAAATGTATAGAATGCCTGGGTCGTTCAGGCAATGTATGAAATGATGTTCAATGTTTAAACTATTTTACACTTTACCTAGGAAATGTATAAAATACCTAGGCATTGTATAGAATGCCAGTTGAAGCACCGGCAATGTATGTAATCGATTTTTCTTCTCTATAATTTAGTTTAGATAGGTACTGATCTTTTGAAAGCTAATCCTAATTTCAACTTCCATTAGCAGACAGCGATAAGACATGTGTTCCATTGGTTTGTATGCCTAAGTACATACGAGTTTTTGCGTAGAGAGCGTTTCTCACATAGCAGTTGCCTTCGAATAAACATTTACATTTACAACGTACCAAAAAATTGCTGCAGAAAGTCGCCCTGTTCATTTCTTACCACTTGATTATGGAAATTTGATCATGATACGAAAGAAACCAACAGTTTTCATTTAAAATAAGCTTTTATTATACTTTTAATAAACTCATCATCATCTGCTTAACCTTTTCCCAACTATGTTGGGGTCGGCTTTCCAGTCTAACCGGATGCAGCTGAATACCAGTGTTTTACATGGAGCGACTGCCTATCTGACCTCCACAACCCAGTAACTGGGCAACACGATACCCCTTGGTTAGACTGGTTGTCAGACTTCTTGGCTTCTGACTATCCGTAACGACTGTCAAAGATCTACAAATGACAGCCTGGACCAACGGCTTTACGTGCTTTCCGAGGCACGGAGGAAACTCGCTATGGTAAATGGTCACCCATCCACAGACCAACCTCGGCAAGCGTGGCTTAACCCGGAAGATCGGTCTATACTTTAAATAAACTGTAGGTAATATAATTATAATTTGAAAGGAAATAAAATCTTAGGTAACATCTTTAAACAAACTAAAATAGAGTAATATGAAAATTGCAATCTAGTTACTTATAGGTAGTAATCGACACAAAATCTATGCGCTACGTTATCAAAGTAATAACATATTATTCAAAAAATACTTAGGTAAAGTTTGATTTATACCATTCAAAATCAACATTAATAAACTTTAATTTAACGCAAACATTACTCTAAATAATATAAATTAAAAATCATCTCAAAAGGTTTCATAATAATATGTAGGTATTTAAAATGTGTAGTCACGTGTAGGAGACACGTGACTACACATGTCTCGTGGTCATTCATTATACACATTGCCTGATGCGCTTTGGGCATTTTATACAATACCTAGGCAATGTATGAAATGAATCGTATTATATACATTGCCTGAACGTTTTAGGCAATATATATAATGCCTAGGCATTCTATACAATGCCGGATTATACACATTGCCTATAACATATACCCATATATTATATCTTTTGTTGGAGATCCTAAATCTATACAATATGAGTTAATACTCGCACACAATGTGGTGTGATAGTTATACAGTACACCACAGCGGAAATTATTATCTTATGATGAACAGGATTAGTAATTAATAAGATTATGTAATAATCTTAACAGCTATACGCTCCCACTGCGAAATATATGTATATTCCGGTTTCCTTCATTGATTTCAGTGATGTTCAAGGTCAACTTATAAAGAAAAACCAATAGTAATAAAAAAAACTAAACTAAAAGTATATGACATTGGCATCTAACAATTCGTTCGCATCGCCATCTACTGGATATGTGTCTAAACGACTAGCGGCATTGCCACGTTAGATGTCAATACCGCTTAAAGAAAGCTTAAAGTTGTTTTTTTTTAGTTATTGGATTTTTTCTATGAAATTCTCAGTAGCAGGTTGGAGTTAGGATTTGTGCCCGGTTAATGGTAATAGGCTCGCCCTCTATTACATGAGACCTAAACATACCGGCGAACTATGAGTGTACACTTTCACACCCCTCGGGGAATACAGCGTGATAGTATGTGTGTGTGTATGTATAAAAAAGTCATGTTGGTTGCGAACCCACAACCTAAAGC
Organism: Caradrina clavipalpis; assembly: GCA_932526535.1. NCBI lineage: Eukaryota > Metazoa > Arthropoda > Insecta > Lepidoptera > Noctuidae > Caradrina > Caradrina clavipalpis. The sequence continues at coordinate 1,051,670 of OW052089.1, forward strand.
ACGAGAAGCAGGCGCCCCAATCACAAACCAATGGAACACATGTCTTATCGCTGTCTGCTAATGGAAGTTGAAATTAGGATTAGCTTTCAAAAGATCAGTACCTATCTAAACTAAATTATAGAGAAGAAAAATCGATTACATACATTGCCGGTGCTTCAACTGGCATTCTATACAATGCCTAGGTATTTTATACATTTCCTAGGTAAAGTGTAAAATAGTTTAAACATTGAACATCATTTCATACATTGCCTGAACGACCCAGGCATTCTATACATTTCCTAGGTATTGTATAGAATGCCTGCATTTTACACATTGCCTATAACATATACAAATCAAGCCATACAAATAATAGTCAACAAAAGGTATTATGTTGGTGTATAATGATCTGTTGACTAAAATGTCAATACTGTGTGTGTAGCATTTTTTATTGACAACAGCTTATACTATCATTACAGGGTTTACCGTAATGCGACACTTAAGAATTTGATGTAAGTGGTGTCCAAGATAAACTTAAAAAGTACATATGAATTGAAAAATACACATTGATACTTGCCCGGATTTTAACCATATTATGCATGTTTGATGTAGAATTTCAAATTAAATTTGCCAATCCACCTTGAGGTAAAACTTTGCATGAATTCGTACTTTTTCGTACTTTAAAATAATAATAAATAATATAATATACCATCACGCCTGTATTCCCCGAAGGGTTAGGCAGAGGTGTACTGATGTACACCCACAGTTCGCCGGTTTATTTAGGTCCCATGTAATAGGGGGCGAGCCTATTGCCATTAACCGGGCACAAATCCAAACTCCGAGCTGCTACTGAGAATTTCATGGAAAAACCCAATAACACTAAATACTACTACTAAAACTTTACTAAAAATGCTACTTTACTAAAAATGTACTTTAATAAAAATGTTAATCACGATTGCTAACGCCTCTAAATGCTTCTGAAATTAGACTTTCAAATCGCAGACTTAGTTTTATTTTAGCTGGAACACAATATTCAGTGAAAATGGTTTATAAAATTTTAGCGTGTTCTATTCTATGTTTTTAAAATATTGTGTTCTATTCGTGGAAACATAGAGGGGTTTTAGTTTGCTCTGTTTTTCGAGGAACACTAATAATATTTATTTCATAGCGCGTTTTTATCTATAGGTTATTTTTATTGAGCACAAATTATCTGGCAGTTAGACATTTGAGTCAAAAAACATCAACAGTTGTGACCAGAAAATGACTGAGGCAGTAAAGATCGACGACTCTCGGAGAAACAATTCGATTGTCTCTCCAACGAAATTCAATAGAAAAGAACAGTGGAGGAGTAAGATAAATCTAAAACTAAAATTTTAACTTTCATCCATATCAAGCAGGTGGCAGAACGAGGCTTCATCTCCTTTTGGAATCGATTTAGGCAAATCCTTTTTATTTTAATTACGTTATAGTACTTGTCCCCAGTACTTGGTCACGTTTACAGCGGCATCAGTGGCATTAATGGTACTTCACGATGGTATCCAAATGGATGTCCCCAGGGCCATGACCAACGGCCCTTCTCAGGGCCAAATAACAAAAATGACCGCTCTGCGGGCACCCATCACCAGCTTTGCAAATCCGCTCTCTTTGTCACCTCAATTAATATTGAAGAGTTTTCAACAATAAGTCCGATAAGAACGAAGTTGATAAGTATAGAAATCCGTGTTCAGATTTTTCCCAGTGTCAAACGTCTCTTTGCGTCTAGTTTTCTTCAGTCCCTGCTTAACTAACCTTAACCTTCACAAATCGAGATCAATGACTCTCCCTTCGACTCCTATCAATACCACTTTCCGTCAATCAAATCCCGCAAAATAAACATTTCACGTAGAAAAATAATTTTGTAAAGTTGGACCCCTCGCTTCGAACCTGTATTTGCAGAGAATGGGAACACTTATCGCATCGTCGCCCTGCTAATGGACTGTCGGGGCCGGATGTATCGCTTTTAACGCAAATAACCGACGCCCTCGAATCGATTACGACCGCGAATTTTGTTGGCAGAAATTCGGACGGCGATTTGTCCCACAGGTGAAGGCAGGGGCTGCATTTTTGGAGTGGTGTTTTTGGTTTTAGGAGTGTTAACGTCAAAGCATTTATTTCAATTAAACCATTTACAGGAACTTTTGAATTGTCAAGGGCGTTAGACAAAGTTGAAGATAGATTGACTTAATGTTGGATAGGTTTTGTATGAGTGTTTCTGATAGTTTTATGTTTGGCAAATATTATCAGTATCTATTGGATACTTGCGTGTTCTGCGTATGTAAAACTAGCTTCCGCACGTGACTTCGCCCACGTCAAACTTTAATATATTATCCTACAGGAAACGTACATTTTTTTAGAATAAAAACAAGTCTGTGTGCTATACCACGTACTACATACATCACTCCGATATTCAGAGCAAGGTTGGTGGACATTAGACGATGGCATATTTACAGGACTGCCCAAAATATCCATACACCTACATCTTAAGGTACGTCATCCGCCATTGATGCAGTGATTGACGTGACCACTTGCTTTAGCAAAGGATTATAATCATCGATTGAAAGAAGATGTTCTTCAGTTAACTGCTTGTTAATTTTTCTGTATTGTCTGATCATCGTCATCATATCAGCAGCAGGACGGACATAGGCCTCCCCCATAGACGCAAAAGGACCGGTTTTCCTGGGGTCTTATTCAGGTCGTCTGTCCACCTTGTGGGTGGACGTCGTGCTGTGCTTGCCGGTGCGTGGTCTCCATTCGAGAACTTTGCGACCCCATCGACCATCAGTATTGTCGCTTTTATTGTCTCACTGCAGGCCAAAGCGCCAACTTTTTAAATTACTTTTTGTTTTAACTAGTTCATTCTTAGGCACCCACTGCATGGAAACTTTTGCCTAGCGGTCACTGTACAACGTGACGTTTTAATTACTTAATTTTAATTATTTACAAATTCATCATAACAAGGTCGAGGACTTACGGGTCGCGCCACAAAGTTGTTAGTGACTTTTTGTAAGCTACATTTTTCTAAAGAAACTTTTTCAATTCTGCTTGTTTGGCCTCCAACATTGTCCCGCAAATAATTCATATTTACCTTCAAACTGTCTAACTAAAGTCCAGTTCGACATTTTCGTGAACATCCCTCGAGTATTTCATAACGCATGCATACATTACGCTGTTACTATGGTGCGAGCAAGCAAAAATAGACTTTAGTCAGCACTACTATAGAAATCAGAATTACTGAACAAAAGTTGCTTAGTCACCGTGTGCTCGACACAATATGTGTCCCAAAAGTCACTAGTACTCGATCAGCAGTTTATGTAACGGTTGAAATATGTTCCAAAATTTTATTTTGCAGCTTTTGTTAAAGTGCAGAAAATATATACGTAGGCACATTGCATTTATAGGTGGCCGTACTTACCTATATGATTATTGTGTTGTTGGTTGATTTTAAAGAGGTCAAAAGCATTATACTTGATTTATTTCTCGTAGAGTAAATGATAATTTAGAATTCACGTTAGTGTAACTAGAGTCCTCGTCAGTAAATCACAAAATATCATTAGGGAAATAAGATGGTCCATTTTTATCACTCAAGAACTTGGTTTATTATTAAATGAATAAGTGTTATCTTTGATTGTCATATGGTTTGCAATTAGTGAAACACTATAAAAACCTATATTTCAAATTCATGTAATTCCTCATTGTATGGTCTTATATCGAAAACGATCTTTGTACGCCTTATTTTGACCATAGTATAAGCTATTACAATTACTGTAAATCTAATGCTGGACTGAAATTCCCATAATATTCCAAAAATATTTCAAGTATTCAAGTAGAAAAGAAGTAGTAGAGTAGTGGGTTGTAGTTTTTCAAGTATTATGATATATTAATGCTCACGAAATTAATACGGGACCACCTCAAGATATAATATCAAACGGGATTAATTAACGGGAACACTCGGGGTGAATCAGAACAACATTTAAAAAGCATTTTAACATTAGAATAATATAGTTTGTTTTCCAAAAAGGACACTAAATCGTTAGTAAAATTTCAAGGCTTTTTGGCAACAAACTTTATTATTTTAACAATGAAATTCAATGAGTTACTACTATTTACCCCATTGTATGGTAAACTCACTCTTTCGAAAAAACCAAGTTTGTGTCTCGATCTACAATGAGATACATTTTACAGCCGATCATAGAACATTCTCTATCTTTCAAGTCGGCCAAAAACATTTCATAATAACAATACAAAAATAGATTTGGAAGAAGCCACACATATAGCCACAACTAATGCCGATAGTACATAATAAGAACATTTCCAACAAACAATTCAATTAGTTAATGTCAACAGGGAATTCACTTAGCTTGTATGTGGTTAACTCGTGTGAGGTGATGCGTAGCGTCACATGTAATGAGGGACACAATGGACAGAACCACATACATAATGTTGTATATTATGAAAGAGGATGAGATATGTCTAAGTAAGGGATGACCGAAGAATCGATGGAGGAGTTGTGTGAAAGATAATGTGGCAAGAAAGAGAGTGTTAGAGAGGTATGAAGAAGAATTTAGATGACATCCACAATTTAACTACTAATATAAATGCAGAAGTTTATATGGATGGATGTTTGTTACTTTACACGCCAGGACAGTTGAACGAATCTGGATGAAAGACACAAAGATAGATTTTAGTCAGGAATAAGACATAGGCTACTTTTTATCCCGAATTTATATTGATGTGACGCGGACGAAGTCGCAGTCAGAAGCTAGTATACCTATCTATAAAGCAAAAGGTCACAAATTTCACACAGAGACCAAACCAGAGATCTCCAAAACTACTTGACTTATTTAGCTGAAAGTTAGCATGGTAGCTTCTAGGGAGGAGACGTCAGTTCAGAACGTCTTTGACTTTCACATAGACAAGTCGGAGGCAAAAACCAGTAATATTGTAAATGCGAAAGTAACTCTGTCTGTTCTTTACATAATGGTGAAACCAGAAAACCGATTGTAGAAGTAGCTTAGAATCCAAAGGTGAAGGCTATTATTTAAACCGGACGAATTCGGAGACAAGATCTAATAATTCATTAATTTCTATAAAATTCTCAGTAGCACCTCGGAGTTTGGATGTGTTCTCGGTTAATGGCAATAAGAACGCCCCCTATTACATGGGACCTAAACACACCTGCAAATTGTGGATGCACATTGGTACACCTCTGCCTAACCCTTAAGGGACTACAGGCGTGCCATCACGCCTGTAGTCCCTTAAGGTCCCCTATGTAACCTAATAATTATGTGATGAGCCTAAAATTATAATTAGGTGCCTCTTCGTTTACACGCATATTCTTAGGTGACAAAGTTTTACCCTTTACAAGGCGCTCCAAGTTAGAACCTTACATAATTACACGAATCGCTTCCTGAAACTTCTTCAGCGCCCCCCCCCCCCACCCCTTTCCCTTTCCCCTTGAAAACTGAACTGTTATAACGTTTTCAAACTATGTCTCGATACTATCAAACAAGTTATCGACACTTTAAACAAGTATTATACCTATTATATTATGTTGGAACTTTTCATCGCAGCGTTTTGGGTTACAGGAGCGAGCAGCATGGTTTCTGGAAACCAGGTTATCTTTCTTCTAGCTCACTATCTTGTCTTTCCTATGAGTAAGTGATGAGCTTGTTCTAGAATATTAATGCACTAGCTACCGTCCTTGATTACCTACGTGTCAAAGTTACCGTATATTTTTTCAGAATAAAAAGTACACTTAGGTATATTAACCAGCTTTTGCCCTCAACTTCGTCAGATTAGATTTCAGAATTTTGCCAATATCCTAAATTGTACCTTCGGAACACAAAAATGGCATAAAAAGTAGCCTATGTGCTATTCCAAACTATTATAATTTATCGCTGTGCCAAATGGTATCCAGATCTGTACGTCGATTCTGTAAAGTTCAGACATGAACTCGCATCTCACGTCGCTATTCAATAACATCAAATATTCAATCAATTTCAAATGACATTGTTTTATTTGACACTTTGAAGTGCGAAGAGAGCGTCGAAGTGACGGTGGAATTACCGTATAGAATGCCACTGCAGTTCAACCGTTTGGGTGTGTTTGAGAAACAAACACCCATTCAAACTTACACATGTATGAGTACAATAGTAGTAAGATGTTAGTCAGCTGGTATGTAGTGCGACTATCCACGGCATAGGATTAAAATCGAAGGTTCAGTCAAAGTCAAAGCATTTATTTCAATTAGACCGTTTACAGGCACTTTTAACTTGTCACGGAGTCGGTCAGTTAGAAAATTGAGGCTAGTGCGATGGCACTAGCCTCAATTTGCCACACTAGTCCTCTACAAGCGATGGCTTGTAGAGGACTAGTGTGGCGCTTTTCTGGTATAGCAGTTCAATGCTAGTAAGTTTACTACATGGAAGCCATTTTAATTATAAAAAGGAAGTTAATTTTATCTCTATGCACAAAAATAAGTACAAAGGCGTACTTAATGCCCTATGCATTATCTACCAGTCAACTAAAGGTGATGAAGAGATAACACGGCAGGTGCCAGTTATTGTACGAGAGTAAATACATTGAAATATAATGTCAATGTGTGTTTATGTGCCTATGTTTGGTGTTTCAAAGGTGCGGCAAAGTTAAGCCCTACCTATAAATGACATGACCACCTTTACGACCACATAAAAGTGGTCAATCATGACCAATTCAATCATGATAATCACTCTTGAATTATCAGTAACAAAACAGTCGCGAATATCGTGAGAGCTCAGTGGTTAAGGCGCTCGCCTCTCAAACACGAGCTTGTAGGTTCGCAACCGAGTACGGGCAAGTACCTACCTATATGACTTTTCATATTTAATAATGTATGTTGTACTTTTTAAGTTTATCTTGGACATCACTTCAATCGGTGAAGGAAACCTGTACTTCTAAAAATAAAAGTTAGAAATCGCTAATTGCCTTGAGCAAGTGTGCTACCTTCTCTGTATCAGAAGAGGCCGTTGCCTTGCAGCGGGATTATGATAGGTCAGTATTATATGTTAGAAAAAGATTCGCTGTTATCAAAATGTATTGAGATATTAAAATTTGTTATAAATATAACTCTGTTGTTTATTTTGTGTTCAGTGTGCTCACTGTCTTATACCATTGGGTAGCTTAACTATACCAGTGCAGTAAAGTATGATTGACGTTTATGTCCTAGCAATAAGGTTGATTTTGTCACGCACCTGCACTTGACCGAACATAATACGAGAGTGACGAGAACAAGGCGCCACCCCTTTTAAATAAAGAACGTAATCTCACCGTACCATCGACATTATAATTACTTTTAAAATTTAAATAGGTTGATTAACTTTCAAAGGAAGAATGATTAATGTTTATTTATGAAGTATGAGGTATAGGTTACTTTACAAGTTTGTGCTTGGTACATTAAAAGGATTGATTGCTTTAGGAAACAATTATTCATAGTTAAATGTGTAGCTGTCGTGTGAATTGGTGATTTTGTCGCGCTACCCGGAAAATGTCGCGAAAGTCGGACAGCTTAAATTGGGTGCAAGAATGTAGGTTGGAAATAATTGTGGTATAGTAATAAATGGAGGCACACAAAATAAAATAAATCGGGTATATTTTAGTAAAAAAGAAAATGTAGGGAGTTATGGGGGATTACCGACAAAGCTGAAAACTTAATTTAAATCGTTCAACGCAGCTACAGAAGTATTCACTTAAAAAAATGTTTAAAAATATTTATATTCTGATATTAGGTAGGTACTCGTTTACTTACGTCGGTATTGTTAAACTAACTAAATTGATAAACCCCCATCGAAAAGTGACATAAATGTACCATAAAATACTAAATTTCATCGAAAAAATCTACGAAAACGCGTCGTAGGTATGATTAAATTTATGGATCGTAAAAATTCTTCGCAGAATCTTTATCACCGAGTAGCGAGTTTATATCTATGTCAAACCTTCGTAAATCCGGAAAATAAGAAACACGAGGCACTAATACATTATGTTATCGAAGTATACTAAACTGTATGTTCGAATTACGGTAAGAAGCCTCTTAATATTTCTTAAATTACGACGGTACAAATCATTTCAAAAACTTACCATCGAGATAATCCCAGTACAATCAAAGACACAATCGTCAAAAGTTTAAACACACACACTAAACCGGCATACTCCATTGCACTTTTACATACACAGTAACTCACTTATATTACAAATTCGAATTATCGTATACACCACGCGATGAGTGGATCGCGCAGACAAGTGTTTCAATAAAATTGGCAAATATTTTTTTACATCGATTTTGGTACACTTACGTGGTAAATGGAACGTGTTATAAATTTAAATATTATTGTTAATTTTTACATCGGTAGTATCGAGGGCGCGGTTATAAGCGCGGTGCGGCAAGGCGCGCCGCTCCACTGACGGCGTTTGACGGGGACTGGGCACTGCGCATGCCTGCCCGCGCAGCCTCGTCTGAAAAGGGATGAAAATGGCGCGTGCCGATTGTTAGCGAACGGACGCCGAATTGTGACGAATATTTCTCAGCTGCCGTGACGCGGCCCTCGTTAACGGTACCTCCGTAACGTCGTACGGCGATAAATCGCAGTTAATTCTGTTATTGTGTTACGGATTTATGGGTATGTTGGCTTATTGTGAATACGTATTGCTTTATAATGGCGTTGTGTAATTTTATGAGAACACACAACGTAGCGTATTCGGCTGGAGGTAAATTAAAACGCGCCGGTTTCTTCAGAATAAATTTTGCCAACGTATCCAGCGAGTGAGCGTATGATTTTCATCCTAAGTTGTACCATTTTCTACTACATTTTTTTATTGGGAAATTTTTCACATTTGACGCAGGGGCTACTTAAATAATTACAAATAATGCTTAAAATCACCAGCCTACAAAACATAAAGTTGAAAACTAGCTGGCACAGTCACCGCACAAACTATTGTCACTGATCAAAGATTCAATCCATATTATCCAAATCCCAAGTTCCCAGACCGAACTGAAGACAAATTTCCTTTTACTATCTAATCACATATGTAAATTTGGTTCCACTCCAAATTGCCTTACTGAAAAAGTTTTCGCTTCGAACCCAAAGTCAGCGAAAACTGGAGGCTGTTGACTCTATAGCTGCTCGGCTAACTTCGGACGTCTTCGGTTATCATCGGTCGCTCGTAAACGGAACGCTATTTTTATGAGTACACAGTTACATGGTCAGACCACGTTATGTTTACGTTTCGGTTAGACTCTTTGATTCATCTTTTAAGGTTCATTTTCGCTTGTATTTGAGAAAGGCTAAATGTGAGTGAGCAAAGAATCGGACCGTGATAGCCTTTTCTGAATTTTTTCCGGCTATCTTTCTTTGAGTAAAAGGATAAACATGTGTGCTGTGAAAAAAAATGTATTTGTCCGCGCTTTTTGGTAGTTTGTATGGAAATGAGAGATTTATTTTTTTCTGTTGGGGCCATTGTTGATTTACAAACTAGCTAGATAAGAAAGATACAAAAACCTTTCAAATAAAAATAGCGCTTCTAAGAATTTAACAAGCGGAATATAAGAAAATATAATAAAACTACAAAATATTAATTCAACGAGATTTACACCTATTATAATCACTCTAATGGACCTCACACAAAAATAATGTTTACTCAATAAACTTTTGTCTTCGACGGTACAATGAACTTCAATAAAATAATGTAAAATAATATTGACTTATAAACCTTATGCTGACTTTTACGCGCATTTTGAAACCATGACAAGTAATACAAACAAACAGGAAAATTAAAATCTTATGACTTATATTTTAACGTATAAATTAAATTTCTGTGGTAAGGACGTGTTTCCTCACGATGTTTTTCCTTTACCAATGTCCAAGTTTTCTTTTTTGTTATAAAACGTTGCCCCACACTAGGAATTTCTCCTGTATCGTGGGTGCGTTTACAAACATATAAACTCACATACACAAATAGCCAGACTCGAAACAACTTTCTGTAGGCTACACAAATATTTGTTCCGTGCAGATATAGAACCTGCGACACGGAGCGCAGCAGTCAATCGCTCAGCCACCGCGTCAATCGTGCCGTTCAGATAAACTTAAAAGTACATAATCACACATACATACATAAACTCACGCCTTTTTCCCATGGGGGTGGGCAGGAACCACAGAACACCACCTGCTACGATCCTTAGATACTCCTTTCACTTCTTCCACATTCATACAGCTGGTCATACAAGCACGCCGGTTACGGGTACTGCGCACCCGACCTTTCAGAAGAACCTCATCAATAAGGTCTGGGTAGGTCTTTCTAGAAAATCTTTCGAAGTGGCACCTAAGTCTTTCGAATTGAAGAAGTCACGTTGGTACTTGGTAGGGTACCACTACGCTATCACGACACCAAAAACCCAAAATCTTCACCAAGAAAAATTCAACACAGCATTCAAAAAGAATAGACCTAAGTAAGTATATTTTATTCATGAAAAGACTCACAAAAACCTTTTTATACATGGAGATATGAGAAATTAATTATCTTTCTTTACTTCGAGCCCGAATAGAATTAATTCTATTGTTACCGTCCTTTTAAGGCATGATCCGGCCGCGGGAGGAAGCTCAAGATGAATTTATGATTTAATCTTATTATCTTAAAGTTAAATATGGATTGGGGACCGGCGATTAAATATTATTCGTATTGACCGTGTATTTATGGGCAGTTATGGGGTATTTGTATGCTGGTCGGGTAGTGGGGCGAAACGTGGAGTTTATCTTATGTTTGATATGTTGAGGTCGATTGTATTGTCCATTTGGGATGGCATTATGAGCTGTTTGTAGCATTTTTAACAAATATTTCTTGGTATGCCCAAGATTCATTCTTTTTTTTGTGTGTTTTGTTTGTTGACTGCCTTGGTAGCCTAGTGGTCCTAAGTGCGACTGCTAGGCTAGAGGTCTAGGGTCAATTCCTAGGTCGAGCAAAAAGTGTTATAGGGTTATTCTATGAAATTTTCAGTAGCAGCTCGGAGTTAGGATTTGTACTCGATTAACGGTAATGGACATGACATGGGGCCGAAAAACATACCGGCGAACTGTGGGGGTGCATTGGTACACCTCTGTCACACCCTTCGGGGAATACAGGCGTGATGGTATGTTAATGTTGTTATGCCAAGATTGAAGTTTTGTAACTGTAAACGTCAAGATTGAATTTTCTTAAAACACACAAATTGAGCTTCATTCTGCCAAGAAGATCCAACGCACAACCTGCAAAAAATTAAATTAACGCGTGGAACACAACACGCCCCAGACCCGGGTCTAAGCCCGGTTTCGAACCTGCAACTTCATGCCTTAATCGCATGATAATTATAACTTTCCGAAAATAAACACCCAGTTTATGAAATAATTACTACACAGCCCTTCAATTTGCAAACCTCAGACACCCAGCAAAGTTAATAGTAACAGTTAAAACTATCCACCACTTGTCTATTAGACATCACTAAACCGTCCGTAATTAAAAACATTCCACAAAATTGGTAACAATTATGTTAACGACTGTACATGACTGTGCCACAGAATAAATAGGGTCAGAAGGTTACAAACAATGGGCGAAACTTCACGCATACAGACTCTCATCTGTTCACCATACACTAATAAGACACATACATACATAAACTCACGCCTTTTTCCCATGGGGGTAGGCAGGAACCACAGAACACCACCTGCTACGATCCTTACATACTTCTTTCACATCTTCCACATTCATACACCTGGTCATACAAGCACGCCGGTTACGAGGACTGCGCACCTGACCTTTCTGAAGAACCTCACCAATAAGGTCAGGGTAGGTCTTTCTAGGGCATCCCCTCCCGGCATTGCCACTCATATCTGCCACATAAATCCCTTTTGTTGGTCGCCTTTCACTCATCTTCTCAACATGATCGAACCATCTAACCATACTCTTTTCAACTAGCTACAAGCAAACGGACACGCGTTTCCACATTTTCCACCTCTCTTGCAGCTGGTCTTCTGTGTTTACCTATTTAGTGACTGTACCCTTGAACAATTAACCAGAAGTATTTGTGGTAAAACTATTGTGCTTGTCAGTACCAATTTTAGTTTCGAAACTACTGATGTTCGCTTTCACTGACCAATAGTACGTGAACTATTCAAACAAGTAGAGTTGAATCCTATTGCATGAATTGTAAAGCTCTCTTTTCATGCACAGAAGAAATTAATGACAACAAATCTTACTTAATACCACAGTGCCATCATACCTTCACGCCTGTATTTCCCGAAAGGTTAGGCAGAGGTGTAACCAATGTACAACCATAGCTCGCCGGTATGTTTATACACACACAAAAACACAAAATAATGATATATACCTCTGGTTTCATCAGCATCTTTCTGTCTTTATCCCATGTTACTTAGGGTTGACTTGGGATTGGCTGCTGCGCTGCGTATCTCTAATTCGATTCCCACACAGAATAAATATTTGTAAACATACAATATGGAGAAATTCTTGGTTGGGGATAATAATAATAGCACTGCAGGACAAAGGCCTGTTCTCATACAAAGAAAGGCGAGCATTGGTCACCACGCTTGCTTGTCAATTTCAGACTTACATTAACTATTTATAAGTGCAGGTTTCCTTACGACGTTTTTCTTCACCGATGTGAGTGATTTTCACGATACATGCATTGAAAAAGACATATTGGTCTTGCCTAATCATGCTTGATCACTGGGCTATCGCGACAATGGGGTAATATAAAAAAAAATGCTTTAATTTTCGTTTGTGCAACCAGAAGTTAGAAGGTTACTTAAAAAGGTAAACTTCAAACTATATGTTATAGAGCCTCTTATCCTAAGTATGTCACAGCCACATAGACTGTACTAAGACATTCGTTAAGCGTTATGTTGGCTACGCAGTGAGGGGCGTAAGTAAATTGTTAATTTCAGGAACGTTTGACCCAATTCCCAGCTTGCCGGTAGTGGCCATAGAGTATAATGGAGAAACGAGACATTTGTGACATCAACAAACATTATCATATTATTCTGTAGGCCAATGATTCTGTGGGAGTACATTGGTACACCTCTGTCTGTCCCTTTCGAGGATTACAGACGGATCGTGACACGTGGCTAACTGTATCTTGGCTATTTCTTATCATCATCACATTATCCATAGGACGTTCACTGCTGGACACAGTCGCCCTCCATTTTTTCAAAAGGACCGTTTGGCAGCGTCTTCCTGCGTTCTTGGTCGTCGGTCCAGTTTGTGGGTAGGCATCCTGCGCTAGCTAATACTACAAGCAAATGTTAGTCAGTGAGGCAGTATTGTAACGTTATGCTTGAAATCGAACCTTTGAAGGCCAATCTTTACAGGCCAATGCTCCCGATAAGAGACTGCTCTTAGGTATCAAACAAATCCTATTTGTAACTAATATCATAAATGCAACAGTAAGTTTGTTACTTTTTCACGACTTAACCACTGAACCGATCATCCTGAAATTTTGCAAATACATTGTCAGCTGTACAGAAACGGACTTAGCGTAACTTTCATACCGAAAAAAGTACTGTTCCCGAGGAAAACAACAATAACGTTCTAATGATAATAGATGGCGCCACGTGTCTTTCGAGTCATGATTGAATTTTAATTTGAAGAACTCTCTACGTCCGTGATACATTTACTCGAACGATGTGCGAAGCTACTAGGTACAATCAACAAAGCTATTAGGTGTTCAGGCAAAATTATTCTTCTTTCTACAACATTGCCAATTTCAGTTTTTATTGTATGCGTAATTACTTTTTAGGCCAATGACACTCCTAAGAGAGTTGTTTAGAGGAATTGACTGCTCAGCACACTCACAAAATTGTTTAACAGTAATCGCAAGTGAGCTGCATGTATACCAAATAGCTTTGTTGACTGCACATAAACTTGAACCATCTGCGTCCTCGCTTACTCTATGCCCCTTAGCGCAGCTTTCATGCACTGCTTGACTTATGATTTATTTTGCAAATACGTTACTATTGTAACTGCAAACTGTTCGCTTGTTTTGTTCATATTTATGGAGTTATGACACACGTGGTGCAGTCTGCGAAGTGGCAGTTATTAAGGCGCTGAGAAATAGTAATGCTTGGCTTCTTTTATACATGTTTTTAGCCAAGAAAAAATAAATTGTGAATTTTATGTTTTTCTAACCGATAAAAGAAAGAGAGAAAGAAAAGGAAAAGAGGATCTCAAGTCGCCACGTATATAACTCATACTTAAATTTTAGATTTGTGTCTGTAACTCTGTCTGCCTGTTAAGATTTAACGACTACTCACTGAACCGATTTTGATGAAAGGTCGGTACGTTTGAACCCCAAAAAGTACCCTATATTCTTTTTGTCTGATATATTATTATACCGCAGGAACCGCATTTTTCCGGGATAAAAAGTATTTTATGTGTTATTCTACACTACAATCTATATAAGTACCAAATTTCATCCAGATCCGTTCAGCCGTTTAAGCGTAAAAGAGTAACAAACATCCATCCACACAAACTTTCATACCTAACTTTATAATATTATTAGTAGGTAGTACCTACGATTCGTGTTGAAAATCACTAGCACAGTTAGTTCCTAAAATTTGACGAGGATGCAAATCTGCACCTCATAACACCGTTTGAATTCAGTATCAACCCAAACTCCTCAAGATTATCAATTCTCTCAGTCAATAAGATCCTGCCACAGCCGGTCGGGATTCCCTAAGCGCTGGCTAACATTACAGTACAACCGCAATCATTTGAATAGAGACGGCGATACACTGTGCCGCGGCTGCATATCCTGATGCCTCGAGGCTTTATAGGTCTTGGTGCAAGGCATGAACTTATACCGAGGTAGACATTACATGTAGGTTATTTTTTTTAATATTTTGATGGCTAAAACGTCGACTGCCTACCTGATGTTAAGTGGCCACCGCTGATTAAAGACATCTGCAATACCAGAGGCCTTGCAAGTGCGTTGCCATCCCAGAGGCAAAGTCTAAATGACTCATGTGGCGATCTTGCTAGTATAATGGTTTAAAGGGTGGCCCCATACCCTTTAAACCAGAACACAGTAACGCTTCCTTGCAACAGAAATAGGTGGTGGTGGTGCTTCCCCGGACGAACTCCTTCACAAAGAGCTCTTCTACTACTAATTGCAATGCAAATATCCTATCTAAAAACACTCTAAACCTAGTCGCATTCTCATCTCAGCTACAATCAATATAAATATTCAGACAAATTAGAGGCATTTGAAACCTAATTAAGACTTAAATCAGAATGAGACCATTTCAGAACATACAAGAATTGTCTCTCTGTATTTGTTGTTCCTGGTATTTATACCAAGCCCTGGTCGGAAATTGCCAAGACTTGCCGACTGACGCCGCCTCGATGTGGGTCATATTTGGTCAAGCTACCCGTTGTGCGCTATCCATTGGACCATTCAAAGCCAATCTTGATAGCAGGTAATAAAGTTTTAACCTCGACTAAAACTGCAAATCCCATCGGATCAAAATCTCATTGAAACTCGACTAAAATGTGAATTTTTATAGAGTAGCTACGGTTATATTGGAACTTTTTCATTGTTTTAAAATCCTGGGTTATTTTTATGACTTGTTTACATTTGGGTATTGGTATAAGGAACCTGTCTTTCTTCATAATATTATTAACGAAGTTCGAGAAAGTAATATGTCTCGACCTTGTTTTTAACCCCCGACTCAAAAAGAGGGGTGTTATAAGTTTGACGTGTCTGTGTACCTGCGTATGTGTGTGTCTGCAAGTCTGCTTTTATTACTCAAAACAGGTTTCCTAGATATGGTTCTTAGATTGTTTACCAAAATCGGTTCAACCATTTCAAAGTTGTCAGCTCTTTTGTTAGCCGCGGTAGGGATATTTATTCGTTTGTCGGGGGTTACTTAAAAATTGACTGCCCCGTTGGTCTCGTGGTCACAAGTGCGACTGCTGTGCAAGGGGTCCCGGGTTCGATTCCCAGGTCGGGCAAAAAGTGTTATTGGGTTTTTCTATGAAATTTGCAGTAGCAGCTCGGAGTTTGGATTTGTGCCCAGTTAATGGCAATAGGCTCGCCCCCTATTACATGGGACCTAAATATACTGGCGAACTGTGGGTGTACATTGGTACACCTCTGCCTAACCCTTCGGGGAATACAGGCGTGATGGTTACTTAAAAATTTAATTTTATTATTTGTCTTGTCTTATTCATCATTGGATGTTAAGTGGTCACCGCTGCATATAAACATCTCTAAAACTAGAGGCCTTGAAAATGCGTCGCATCCAAGATACAGTTGAAATTTCTCTTATGCCTGCACCTAAATACATTGTTACATCGAGATGGTCCAAAATATTTTTTTAATAATATCTAGAAGCTAGTTTATAATACGTAGAAACATGAACGTAGTGAACCATCTATTTAATGAAAATTTGCTCGCAACCAATTACATAGGACCTAAAAACATACCGGCAACTGTGGTTGTACATTGGTACACCTCTGCCTAACTCTCGGGGAAATACAGGCGTAATAGTATGCACATGCATACTATTACGATAGGATTTATATTATTATTAAAATAGGTGGTTTATACATATAAACCACCTATTTTCAGATCCTTCCGAGAACCAGTGTAGTCCGTAATATTTACCATCTAAATATGTACTACTGCTCGTTGTAACGTCTAGTAACCAAGGCGTTGAACCCAGAATACTAACTGCCTATTACAAGCACTAACCAAGTACTGTTTACTTAGGGTTTACATGTTTGCTAACAGAGAGTAGGTTCCTTTGCTTGTGCTGTCAGATTTGTAGTGGTTTGGTTAAGTTTATTTTTGTTTTATATTTAATTTGGAGAAACGTGATGTAATTTTCTTTGCAGTATTTTAGGAGTTTCTCCTGTATCGTGAGTGTGTTTAAAAACATAAATAAACTCACATTAAAAAACAGGTGAGTGTACGGTGTGTAATTAATTTCGTTGCGGGATCCATGACAGTTGAATCGTTTCTCCAGACTCGTCGAGCTTCATTGCCTCGGCACTAATGCGGCGGTGTCCACTGTTGATTTTGGCTTTCAGGAGTTTCAGTGGTTGTAAACAGAGTGACAGGCCCGTGTCTCATTAAAAATACAAAAAACAGCCAGACCCGAGCCAATGACCTGTAGGTGTATTTTTTGCGTGTGAGAATCGAACCCGCGACACACAGCACAGAAGCCAATCACTCGATCACTGCGCCGACCATGTCGTCAAATTGTGCCAATAGATCAGTTTTTTAGGGGTTTCATGCTCTAAAATATGCTTACTATTCTAAAATATTTTTTTTATACACTTAGTAAAATTTTCCTAAACATTAATATTAATTCACTAGAAAATAGGATTAGCCATGACAAGTAAATCGTACCTATTATTTTTTAACGAATCAATTTCTTACACCGTATTATTTTTCCATTAAGTAAATTACTTACTTACAACATAATACACTAAAATAGGCGACATAATCTGAACTACACGAGGGTGTCGACAAGAAACGTAGATTTAAGTTACCCGTCACCTGCCGTGGCGTGTTACTTAAACCTTTAAGTTAGTGTTGAGACTAGTAATTTTCTACATGAACTACCACGCCTTCGCCTCGATAAGTATCTAAATTTTGATTCCGCCGGTGTATTCTGTAGCAATCGTCTTCGGTGAAGGTGAAGTGAGATTGTTATCATGAAACCTGTATGTTTAGATTTTTCACAGAATAGTACTGCAGGACTGGACTTTGCCGTGACTTTGCTCGGTTTCATTTAGATATTAATATGAACTTCCTGCTTTGAAATGAGAAATAATTGCCATACAACATTTATTTATTTAAATACATGTTAAAATTGTCCTTACAGGCTAACCTAATTCGACAATCAAACAACAAAAAACTCCTAACGTCACACTTCTATCTTGACAAATAGGAAAGTGTCGTCCTTTCGAATTCCGCCAATGTACAACTACACATGGCAATACTGCCAGCCTCTTGGGCACTTGTCCCATAATGACAGCCATGCGGATGAGCTTTTTGGCGTTACTTTTGTGGTTGTGGGTTCGCAACCGGGCACAAGTACCAATGTGACTTTTTGTAATTCATTTATGTACTTTCTCAGTTTATCTTGGACATCACTGACATCGGTAACCATGTCAGACGTCCTTGAAGCGGTTTAGAAGCTCTGACACTAGGGTGTGTGGGTGTAGGGTCGGAAGACCTTACTGCTCACACGATAAAAGAAAGAAAGACCCTCCTTTTTTTAACTGTCCATAGTTTGTAATTTAATTATTATTATTTAAGTTAGTTTTATGTTTAAAAAATAAAAATTACCAACAAAATACGAATGAAAAAATAAAGGATACGATACTTATAAAAAAATTGTACTGAGACATAAATTGCATTTATGTTTAGATGAGAATTGATGGCGCGAAGAGATAGCATTTTGTAGATTTATAGATTTTAATAAACAGCTAATACCTATATCATCTTATTTATTAAAATACCAATAATGGATGACAAAAATAATAATTTGATCTCGTTTTTTATTCTACTAACATAGCTTGTAAGCTTGTTTTATTAAAAGTCAAAAGCAAATCATTAATTTCAATAACACTATTTAAAGGCAGTTTTAAATGTCATTTACAAGAAAGAAAAAAATAATCTAGTTGTAGATAGTAGTTACTAACACTTTGGACTGTTAGCCTCTTCGCCAACGACCGATTTTTTAACCAATATTTTTGTCGGCATGAATGGAACATATATGTAGCAAAGCACACAGCCGATAAAAACTCGGTCCCACGAAACTAGGTTTTTTGAATCGGTCCTACAAAAGTTCGGTCGTGGGTGGAAACGCTTATTGTCTCACTAATCAAGGATTATCCTTACTATCCTTACTAATATTATAAATGCGAAAGTAACTCTGTCTGTCTGTCTGTCTCTCTGTCTGTCTGTCTCTTCTTCACGCCTAAACCACTGAACCGATTTCAATGAAATTTGGTACAGATATAGTCTGGGACCCGAGAAAGGACATAGGATAGTTTTCATCCCGGAAATCCCCCGGGAATGGGAACTATTAATCCACGCGGACGAAGTCGCGGGCAAAAGCTAGTATTCCATAACTGAATAGAGGTAAAATTACTAGACAGGTACCCGTTTTCTTTTTCAAACTATTATATTGGAACAGCGAAAACAAAATGGCGACGACACCCACAGCTAACCAATTTACTCAGCCTCATTTTTCTTACACCAAAAATATCAACAAATTCCCAACTGAAGTGGCTGTTCAAAATAATAAACAAGACAGAGTATCTTGCTGCTCGGTAGAATGATGAGCTAATGATGGTAGCAAAAATGCGCAGTCACGCGCGAGCCCTCAGCATGCATCAGAATTATTAGCCTAATATAATATTTATAACGCTAGGACAGGGCTGGCCAACATTACCGGTCGCGGCATTAGAAGGAACACGAGTGGGTTTTTGTCAGTAAGAGTCTGACACTCCGTTCCGTTCCGCCAAGGATGAATGAAGTCATTTTATGATTTCTTATTGTTAAAAAAAAGGGTGGCCAATAATTAGACCCAAGATCTTCTGTTTCTTGACTAGACTCTATGCGATGTAATAATTACATAAACTTAACATTGAATAGTATTTAACATAATTAACATTACACCTAATTACGTAAAATGTTAACTAAGAACAAAACAATCTGATAGGCCCGCTTCCACGAAAATTACTAAACACACGTTTAGGCGCTAAATGTATTTGGTGATTTTGGTGAAAGTGGGTCTACGAGTAAATTGGTTAGAAAAACAAATACAGTTGAGATTATTTTTAGTACATAATTAAGTGCTAGCGTTGCATCTGTCAGTTTGACTCGACTAATAATAGCCGCGACCGACTGGTTGGCCACCCCTGCGCCAGGACATGGATGTTGTTATGGCTCGGAGGTTAAGGGATACTCTCGTCAAGCACGAGGCCGTGGGTTCAAAGCAAAGTAAAAACGAAAAAAAAACTATTTTATTTGTTTACGTGTGAACTCAAAAGTCAGTGGCTGATGATGAAATTTGCCTGAAATTGCTTACCTGTATTCTGTTTTAATTCTGCTAAAATAAACCAAGCCACATCAGTTTCATTTATTTATTTATTTCTAATCTATGTATTATTTTATGAGCATTACTTTTAGGCGTACTTTGAACTGTAATTGCTGCATAGTAAAGTAATATAGTAGGCGTCTTGAATTTGATGCCTGCCGGGGCTGCGGGTTGTTCGAAAGAGATACCGCGCCCCCGGAACGCAAAGGGCACATGAAAGGAACATAGACGGGTTTTAGTCAGTAAAAGTCTGACACTCCCTCCCGCCCCGCCCAGGGCGGGGGAAGTTATTTGATGATTTCCTGTCTTTGAAAAAAAAAAAAGGCGTCTTGAATGAGTTTGGTGAAGTAAATCATTGATGGATTGTGGGTTGGATATTTTTAGTAGAATAAACCTCTATTGAGCAAATGTTTTCTTTTCAGCACAAAGTTATTTTCCTATTAAGTAAAACTACTTTTATACACACATCTAGTTTCAGTAGTTGATTATTTATTTATTTAATAGCCCGTTTTATCCCACTCTAGACAAAGGCCTCCTTCCACTTCTTCTATTTTTTGCAATTCCGTCCTTCATCCCTTCAGTCATGGAGGAATTCAGTTTGTCCCGCCATCTCCTTAATGGCGCCCCGCAGTAGTTGAAAAAAAAAGTAATAAAAAAAATCAAGATTTTTAATAAGTCAAAAAGTTGTAAGTCATATTAGTGTAGGACAAAATCGTACATTCAAGGTCAAAGTCAAAAAGCAAAGGTCGGTCATCTTAAAGCTGGCCAAGAATAATTGCACCTGCGGTCACACTTACATTAATTAATGTCGTACAAAAACGGTAATTTATTGGGCAGAGGTCAAAGGTCAGATTTCAAGGTCACATGGGCCGAACTTGAACCGAATATTTTATTTAACGTTAAGTTCTCAGAGGTTCAAAAAGCTGTCTGTTCTAACCCAAATATCGCTTCATCAATTTTTCTTTGTGTCTGTGAATACTGAAGATTTATTACGCGCATTGGGTCAAAAAGGTTCTGTGTAAGACTTTTTAAAATACTAGGCGATTTAATATAGAAGTTTAGTTTTTAGATCATGAAATGATTTTAGGTTTTTTTTAACCGTCGCTCGTAGTGTGGCTCTCAAGCCCTCGGCCCACCTGATGTCAAGTGGTCACCTCCGCATATAAATGTCTATATGCAGAGGTGATATATAATACCAGAGGCTTTGCAAATGCGTTGCCATCCCAGAGACAGAGTTGAAATGTCTCATGTGCCTGTAATTTTACCCGCACCCAGCTCTCAAACCGGGACACAGCTTTGCAGAAGGAATAATAAATAAATAAAAAAATAAAATAAGTTTATTTGCACCTTAAAGATTACAAAGGGTTAGATATGGCAGAGTAAACAAAACAAGGTAAAACAATAGTTTTAGACAGTGTTGCAACTGACACCCAAACTAGGCTAACTAAATATCCTGCAAGATAGGCATCAGCGCCCACCCTCATTGCAAAAGCGAAGTGAAGCACTTATATCAAGTTTAAATTTACTCCTGTTTTTACAAATCTAAGGTAGAAAGATTTTTACATAATTCTTGTGTGTGTGTGAGGGTGCGTGTGTGTGTATGTGAGGGAGTGTGCATGTGTTTGTTTTAAGTACCATCCGAGGACGTGCGTATGAATACACAAGGCACGACCGAGGACCTTTTCAAACCGAGGACTTTTTCGAGGGTCCTCGGTTTGACTTGACCAAAGATTCGTATTCTGCGAGCGATTTTGAGTCTTTCTGTATACTTAATAAGAAAAAGTTGTCTGAACCTCGGTTTGATCAAAAATATTCATAATCTTACACTCGATTTGTGTATCCACTTAGTGGCGCCACTGTCGCCCCACACACAGCCTCTTTACACTCATTTCACGTTTGTTGTATTATACGAGGACCTATGTGTTAACTTTAACACAAAAGTCCTCGGTTAGGCAGCTTTTCCGCGCAATGTGTATTTAAGTCCTCGGTTAGGCAGCTTTTCCACGCAATGTGTATTTAAGACCTCGGTTTGCTAGATTTTCCAAACAGCGTGTATTTTAGTCCTCGCTTTAACAGTTTCCCTCGTGTGTAGTGTGCTATCACTGGGAACTCCTCAACAGTTTATAGCATCGTGTTCAAATTTAGCATACGCGTTAGGTTTACATAGTATAACAAATATAATTACCAAATTGTGCTGAAGCTGCAGCCAGGGTGGTTTCTTCATGAGGGAACTCCTCAACAGATAGTAGCACCGTCTTCAAATTTGGCATACGCGTTAGGATTACAAAGTATAACAAATATAATAACCAAATTGTGCTGAAGCTGCAACCAGGGTGGTTTCTTCATGAGGGAACTCCTCAACAGTTGGTAGCACCGTCTTCAAATTTAGCATTCGCCTTAAGTTAACATAGTATAATAAATATAATAACCAAATTGTGCTGAAGCTGCAGCCAGGGTGGTTTCTTCATGAGGGAACTCCTCAACAGTTGATAGCGTCGTTCTCAAGTTTGGCATTTAATATTATTTGTTATGTATTTTTCATTGTACTTTTTGATTGTTTCAAATTTTGCTGCCGTCATTTCACCTAGGAAGACATTTCTACTTTTGATTCTTCATGAAGAGCACACGGATTAAGCACCCATGACAATACAACAATTTATGGTGAAAAGAAAATCATAATGTTGTGTAATCTAAGCAGGCGTGTACATAGGAGTAGCTTCTAACGATATGTTTAAGGATTCAGTCAACCTTTCATTTTCTCTCTTTCTGAAGAAACCACCCTGGTTGCAGCTTCAGCACAATTTGGTTATTATATTTATTAAACTATGTTAACTTAACGCGTATGCCAAATTTGAAGACGGTGCTACCAACTGTTGAGGAGTTCCCTCATGAAGAAACCACCCTGGCTGCAGCTTCAGCGCAATTTGGTTATTAAATTTGTTAAATTATGTAAACCTAATGTATATGCTAAATTTGAAGACGATGCTATAAACTGTTGAGGAGTTCCCTCATGAAGAAACCACCCAGGCTGCAGCTTCAGCACAATTTCGTTACTATATTTATTAAACTATGTTAACTTAACGCATATGCCAAATTTGAAGACGGTGCTACCAACTGTTGAGGAGTTCCCTCATGAAGAAACCACCCTGGCTGCAGCTTCAGCACAATTTGGTTATTAAATTTGTTAAATTATGTAAACCTATTGTGTATGCTAAATTTGAAGACGATGCTATAAACTGTTGAGGAGTTCCCTCATGTAGAAACCACCCTGGCTGCAGGTTCAGCACAATTTGGTTATTATATTTGTTGTACTATGCAAACCTAACGCGTATGCTAAATTTGAAGACGATGCTATAAACTGTTGAGGAGTTCCCTCATGAAGAAACCACCCTGGCTGCAGCTTCAGCACAATTTGGTTATTGTATTTGTTATACTATGTAAACCTAACGCGTATGCTTAATTTGAAGACGATGCTATGAACTATTGAGGAGTTCCCTCATGAAGAAACCACCCTGGCTTGCAGGTTCAGCACAATTTGGTTATTATATTGGTTGTATGATGTAAACCTAATGCGTATGCTAAATTTGAAGACGATGCTATAAACTGTTGAGGAGTTCCTTCATGAAGAAACCACCCTGGCTGCAGCTTCACCACAATTTGGTTATTATATTTGTTATACTATGTAAACCTAACGCGTATACTTAATTTGAAGACGATGCTATAAACTGTTGAGGAGTTCCCTCATGAAGAAACCACCCTGGCTGCAGCTTCAGCACAATTTCGTTATTATATTTATTAAACTATGTTAACTTAACGCATATGCCAAATTTGAACACGGTGCTACCAACTGTTGAGGAGTTCTCTCATGAAGAAACCACCCTGGCTGCAGGTTCAGCACAATTTGGTTATTATATTTGTTGTACTATGTAAACCTAACGCGTATGCTAAATTTGAAGACGATGCTGTAAACTGTTGAGGAGTTCCCTCATAAAGAAACCACCCTGGCTGCAGCATCAGCACAATTTGGTTATTATATTTGTTATACTATGTAAACCTAACGCATATACTAAATATCAAGACGACCCTATCAACTTTTGAAGAGTTCCTTCATGAAGAAACCAACCTGGCTGCAGCTTCAGCACAATTTGGTTATTATATTTGTTATACTATGTAAACCTAATGCGTATGCTAAATTTAAAGACGATGCTATAAACTGTTGAGGAGTTCCCTCATGAAGAAACCACCCTGGCTGCAGCATCAGCACAATTTGGTTATTATATTTGTTATACTATGTAATCCTAACGCATATGCCAAATATCAAGACGACCCTATCAACTTTTGAAGAGTTCCCTCATGAAGAAACGACCTGGCTGCAGCATCAGCTCAAACTGGAGACTGACTGGTGACTGGATCACTAGATAATCCTTATGCGTATGGAATATTTGTTAGCGCGAAAAGAGCTTGTACGAAGACTCTCTTTCTATAAGTAATTATTTTAAGCCTCTCTTTGGGAAGCACCGAAAAACGTAAAGACATAAACTCGTCCTCGCTTGGTACTTCATTTTAGAAAATGTGTGTTAGAAATAAATCAGAACATTCTACATAAGTTAATAAATTATCTTAAACGTAAAAATTGGTTTAGGTATGTAGATTTTCCAAGTCCTCGGTTTATACAAGTTCTACAGGAAAACTGTCCTCGGTAAGGTGAAATAAAGTCTAACACAGCGTCCGCGCTTCGTACAAGAAATAAGAAATATTGTGTGAAAGTACGTCCTCGGAAGGGCGTCCCAGGGCTTACGTAAGAGGTCCTCGGTTAACTTACACAAAGTCCTCGTATGTGCATCGCTGGTCACATTTAGCTGTGTATTTCAGGTCCTCGGTACGATAGCCGTAATTCATATAGATTTTTTTTGAGATAGCACTATCTCGATGCGCTCATTACAATAGATTTACTCACCTCTCCCTTTCTATCTTATTGAAAAAGGCCTGCGACGTATTTAAACCAGTTTTTCGAAGGGTCCTCGGTTCGTACAAGTACATACAAGGTCCTCGTAAGGGTGTCTGTACAAACAAGGGTGAGTGTGTGAGTGTAGGTGGTGTGTGTATGATGTGATGTTGGAACGTTGTGAATATGTGTATGTACTTGTGTAGATGTCTATGAAAGGGTGTGTAAATGTATGAATATTAATGTGTTTAATTGAATTTTAGTTGCCTTATTCGATTATTATACTAGTATTTTTAATAGGTTTTCAGTTTGTTCATAATCCAGTGACAGTAACCATGTAACAACTTTATGTTTACACTCTTTTTTTGTGGTTGAGTAAATTTCGTTTATTCTATTTGCGGTGTTATACAGTTTCGGACCTAAAAATAAGTGGAATCTTTGCGCAAACGCAGTTCTACAAGCCTCTGCATTATATATTTCCCAGTGCCTTCTTCTGGTAGTTTGATCTTCGTTACAACGTATTTTGTGTTGGTTCATAATCAATGAGAGAGCAAAAAGCTTACGAACAGTCAGCACCTCGCAATCCTTGTACAGTTCGGTAGTGGGAAAATACATAGGCTTGAAGAAGCTAACCTTCAGGAGTGCTCTCTGGGCTCTTTCAGCAATTAGAATGTGCGAATAGGAATGGTGGTAGTACTTCCCCGGACGAGCTCCTTCACAAAGAGCTCTACTACTACTAAATGTTATGTTACATAATCGACCAACTTATATTAGCATTAAACATTACAAACAGATACATACTTCAATTTTAAATCCGTACAGATAACTTTCATTTCTTTCCACACAATTTCCACTACAAACAGCGTCTCTCAAAGCCTCTATAACGATAATCTTGACTTGTTCTGTCATAAAAATTGCATCATTAGCTTACAGAAGAAATGCTTACCAATAACGGCCAGTATTCCCGATGCCATCAACCCCGGTTCCACGGGTAAAACGCTCCCCGCCCGTTCTAAGGCAATTGTTAAGGAATTGAAGTTGACAGGTCTATTATAAGCTTTCTATGTCGTTTGTCGACTATAGGGGCTTTGAATAAAACAATGTTTTGTATTAAATTCTTGAAGATATTCGCTGAAAAGTGTATTTAAGAGATGGCTTTGATTGAATTATGTGTTATTTTTGGGTTTAGTAGATTCTTGTCTTTTAAAATTGTTTACGTATTTTTGTAATGTATTATTAAATATGTATGTATTGTTTGTATGTTGTATGTGTTGTTTTTGTATGTATTGGAGGAGCTCGTGGCAAAATAATTACAGCCGCATAGACCGATCTCCCGGGTTAAGCCACGCTTGCCGAGGTTGGTCTGTAGATGGGTGACCATTTACGATAGCGAGTTTCCTCCGTGCCTCGGAAAGCACGTAAAGCCGTTGGTCCCGGCTGTCATTTGTAGATCTTTGGCAGTCGTTACTGTTAGTCAGAAGCCAGAAAGTCTGACAACCAGTCTTACCAAGAGACCGTATCACCCATCCGTCCGTATTACCCATTACTGGGTTGTGGAGGTCTGATAGGCAGTCGCTCCATGTAAAATACTGATATTCAGCTGCATCCGGTTCGACTGGAAGTCGAAAAGGCTAGGCAGATGATGATTATTAAATATGTAGATGTTTTTTTTGGGTATTCTGATTGCCTTTGTGGTAGTTTGATGTAAGTCTATAAATAAATAATTATTTACATTATAATATTATGTGTGTCACTAGCTCCCGCCCGCGATTTTGTCCGCATCGAAAGTAAGACATGATACCACGAGAACCGTAACTTTTTTAGGGATGAAATGTAGCTTACATTCTATTCTAGACTACCTATTACTGTGAAGAGTTTTGTCTAGATCCATTCAGCAGTTAGTAACAAATATACATCCGTTAAACTTTCGCATTTATAATAGTACTAGCTTTTGCCCGCGACTTCGTCCGCGTGGATTAATAGTTCCCGTTCCCGGGGGATTTCCGGGATGAAAACTATCCTATGTCCTTTCTCGGGTCCCAGACTATATCTGTACCAAATTTAATTGATATCGGTTCAGTGGTTTAGGCGTGAAGAAGAGACAGGCAGACAGAGTTACTTTCGCATTTATAATATTAGTAAGGATTAGTACGGATAGTAAGATTATGTCATTGCAATTTATATTTCCCTCAAGAATAAAAAGAAGAGATTATAATAAACACCAATATAATATATAGGTACATTTGTTTCCCTGAAGCATGTTGTGTGTATATCAATACAAATGCTGAAGTATATTAAACATCACGTTTCTGCCGAACCGTTATTTTCAAGGACCATTCACATAATTTGCTGATTGCAGCAAATTCGCTTCGGGTTTTCATACAAAAATATACGTTTAACGAGCTCTTTGACGCTTTTGAGTATGTTTTATTGAAATTCAGTATAATGGCGTATGGTTTTTATATTACCAGGACTTGAATTTTATAATGAATCGTGTATTATTTTGGTCAGACTTCTGCAAAGTGTAGGGACATATTATTATGCGTTCCGTGTCCTGTATGCGATGTGAGTATTTAGAATAGTAAGAAAAGCGTTTTGTAGGTATTATTTAGTATACTTCTATTAACCAGACAACCCGGTAATCTTCGTATTATCTAAAAAATATTAATTATTTCCTTAACCACACCTGAATAGAGAAGAACAAATAAAAAAAAAATCGCTCAAACAACAAACAATACATTTTTTATATGTTTTTTTTTTCAATATATACGCGGGCATACGCTAGCTACCCAGCCATAAACTTCCACATTTACCAGTAAATTGTGTGCGAAGGGATATGTAGTGTAATTACATTTTAGTAGGACGGAGGTTCTTCGTAAATTCATCAGCAGCTTTTACTCGTCTATTACCTGTTCCATTACCGTATGGAAGTAGACGTGTTTGATTAATGGGGGACGCAATAAGTAGTTAATGTTGCCACTAGGTTG
The DNA here is from genome assembly GCA_932526535.1 of Caradrina clavipalpis. NCBI lineage: Eukaryota > Metazoa > Arthropoda > Insecta > Lepidoptera > Noctuidae > Caradrina > Caradrina clavipalpis. Next base: position 1,079,749 of record OW052089.1, read on the forward strand.
TGCCCGCGACTTCGTTTGCGTGACGGTTATCCCTGGGATTGCTAAAATTCACGAATTTTTACGACTCAAAATCGACGCATTTATTTCAATGGGACCATTTACAGGCACTTTTGAATTGCCAAGAAGTTACAGTTATTTGCTCGTTTCAAAACGTAGGTCTTTATGGAGAAGAACGAGAGAAAATCCCCACTGACACTCTTTTCTTTCAATTTGGTTTTTACAAAATCTTGTTCACAATATTCTTTTTGTTTCTATATCTATACTAATATTATAAAGCTGAAGAGTTTGTTTGTTTGTTTGTTCGCGCTAATCTCAGGAACTACCAGTCCGATTTGAAAAATTCTTTTTTTGTTGGATGGACATTTATCGAGGAAGGTTATAGGCTATATAACATCACGCTACTACTTACGGGAGTCAAGCAGTATTCAAAAACGTAACTTAAGGCGGATGAATAAAGCCACGCGAACGAACTCGCGGGCAGAAGCTAGTGTAAATAAATAATAAATAAAATAAATAAATATCTTGGGACAACTCACACACGGCTATCTGATCCCAAGCTAAGCAGAGCTTGTGTTATGGTAACCAGACAACTGATATACATACTTATATAATTTATAAATACATACATATTATAGATAAATCACACCCAGACACAGAACAAACAATCATGCTCATCACACAAAGTTTGTCCTGGGTGGGAATCGAACCCACGACCTCCGGCTTAGCAGTCAGGGCCGCTAACCACTAGACCAACAGGCCCGTCAAGTAAAATAAAACTAGTTAATGATAATCCTTATTATATCAGTTATTTGCTAGCGACAGTCTCATCAAAATCGGTCCACCCGTTTCGGAGATTAGGCGGAAGAAACAGATACACCAATAAATATGTATGTATTGTTGGTGTGTATTATTGTATTGTTGTATTGTTGTTTGTAGTGTTCTTTTATTTTGACAGTACATACAGACACTTACATTTTATTTATTAGTATATACAAAAAGTAGTTAATGTTGGCACTTATAACTGTATGAAACATTTAGGGCATGTTTCACTAACGCATGTATCGATCCTTGTGAGTGGAATGTAAGGGTCTATTGAGGGTAGGCACAATGGTAGGTCTGTTTAAGAAAAAATTTAAATGATTTTCGGTATGTTCTCAATCATCAATTAAGTGTGTTAGTCGATAATTACCGTGATGTTAACATACTATCACGCCTGTATTTCCCGAAGGGTTAGGCAGAGGTGTACCAATTACAAACATAGTTCGTCGGTATGTTTACGTCCTACGTAAAAGGGGGAGCCTATTGCCATTTACCGGACACAAAGCCCAACTCCGAGCTGCTACTGAGAATTTCATTGAAAAACCCAATAACATCACTACCACCACCTTCGAAAAACATAGATGATGGTGATGTTAATATCCTTAAGAAAAAGGCTAGCACTTACTTCATCCTTTGCCAAAGTTTTTTTTTTTTGGTTTTTTTTTGCTCGACTTAGGAATCGAACCCAACACCTCTAGCGATTCCCAAGAACCTTTAGAAGACAGATCAAATCAAATATATATTGCAGCTAATAATCATAATCTCACCTGCACCGTCGGCGTCGCTTCAAATGTCACGCAAACATTTATCCCCCTACATTTGAGCAAGCAGGCTAATACCACTTAAGCAATATTACAGTCTATAATATAACGCGTTATTGGCATACCCGGCTTCAGGAGCTGCATTAGTTTACCGGCTGCCGTGCTAATTACTCCTTTGCAGGAGAATATTACGGCCAATATAAGTGGGTAGCTGGAGGAGGTATATGTACTAGTAATATTGAAGGTTTATGATGTAAGAGAGAAATTAGGTATATAAAGATTGTTCTGATAAGACAATTTTAAGTGGCTTTTTAAATTAGGTTACTTTAGCTTATGGACTGCACTATTCTGCAATGTTGTGGTTGCATGCGCAATTGCTGAGTCAAGTTGGGCAAAAAGCATCATTGCATTTATCTACTAAGATTTTTTCAGGAGTAGCCTCGCGTAAAGACCAAGGAGAGAGGGAGCGCATCTGTATTTGCGCACACACTTGTGCACTATGTGGCCTTTTCTTTGGCCAAAGAAACAGCATTGTCATACAACGTGGCCATGCTGCCAGCCTTTCGGGCACTTGGCCCATTGACAGAGATGCGTTTGAGTTTTTGATGCCCTATGAACTTTCGTTTTTTTAATAAATTGTACATAGTTTTTAATTATTATTTATAAGTTTTGTGTTTCGAAAATGAGCATTTGTTGATTAGGGACATAGGTTTAATAATATAATCAATACAAATATGATAAATCTAAATAGGCTTTTTCATGTGCGTGTGGTGTGGGTGATCTTTTTTTAAAGTTCATCCAATGAGTTTAAAAAAAAGGCATGTGTTTGTAAAAAAAAGTAGAAACGTAGTGGTAAAATAAAAAAATTGTAGAACCTGAACTAACAAAGTTATGGCGAAAAACAAGATCACTCAATCTGCCACTTTGAAGAAAATGCCCTATCACGTATCTCAGTATATACCAGTATTGTGGTTTTAATGTATATCTCAAATATTTGTATAAAAAATGTAAAAGCTATTAACAATATTATTCGTTTCATTGGAATGTCCGGTTGCAAAGTTTGAACGCTTTATTTGGATCACTCAATCGACACACGTGCCCGTGTGAGTGATCTTTGAATGGCGGCCTTACACTAAATAACTACGTAATATTTCTTTTGGATATTATACCTAAGCTCGAAAGAAAATGTGTACAACATAAATCATACCTAAATACCTATTAATTCAAGAGCTAACGCAAATTGAAAATTTGTAAAACTGCCGATCTGAGTGATCCAGTTTTTGGCCTGTAAGTTCAAAATCAAAACTCGTAGACAAACGGAGCTTACACACGAAAACGTATTTTTTTTCTACAAATATTTGACATGTCTTCGGCTTTTCCAAGTACTGTACTTTAAAAGATATCGCAATTTTTAGATTTCTCAAGGAAAAAATTTTTAGGGTGTCCATACATTTGCTACAATTATGGCGACCTGTCATAAACTAGTACCTGGAGAGACGCCTATAGCATGACCTACATGTACGACGGAAAGTACTTGTACCATTATAGTCTGGGAGCCGACGCACGCTTCGGTTGTCACCATTGTGGATTGTATCAACAGCACATTTTTTCAAAATGTTCCCAGAGCGAGTGCCCAGAGGGGCACTCGCCTAGCTACGACAGTACAGCAATGGAAAACCAATTGAGACTTCAAAAAGTAAAAAATTAATTAAAGAAGAAAGATTAAGATTTACCAATTAAAAAAAGCGCTCAAAAATATTAAAAAGCTGCACTGGTCAACGAGTTCCAACAGACTCAATATTTTCTGACCAGCCATCTTTCTGCGAAAATTGGCGAAGAGAAGCTGAAGTGACCAAACCTAACTCACGAGAAATCAATATTAAATTCATATATCTGTTTCTATTTCAATAATTAAGAAATACTTTTTGAAGTCTCAATTGGTTTTCCATTGCTGTACTGTCGTAGCTAGGCGAGTGCCCCTCTGGGCACTCGCTCTGGGAACATTTTGAAAAAATGTGCTGTTGATACAATCCACAATGGTGACAACCGAAGCGTGCGTCGGCTCCCAGACTATAATGGTACAAGTACTTTCCGTCGTACATGTAGGTCATGCTATAGGCGTCTCTCCAGGTACTAGTTTATGACAGGTCGCCATAATTGTAGCAAATGTATGGACACCCTAAAAATTTTTTCCTTGAGAAATCTAAAAATTGCGATATCTTTTAAAGTACAGTACTTGGAAAAGCCGAAGACATGTCAAATATTTGTAGAAAAAAAATACGTTTTCGTGTGTAAGCTCCGTTTGTCTACGAGTTTTGATTTTGAACTTACAGGCCAAAAACTGGATCACTCAGATCGGCAGTTTTACAAATTTTCAATTTGCGTTAGCTCTTGAATTAATAGGTATTTAGGTATGATTTATATTGTACACATTTTCTTTCGAGCTTAGGTATAATATCCAAAAGAAATATTACGTAGTTATTTAGTGTAAGGCCGCCATTCAAAGATCACTCACACGGGCACGAGTGTCGATTGAGTGATCCAAATAAAGCGTTCAAACTTTGCAACCGGACATTCCAATGAAACGAATAATATTGTTAATAGCTTTTACATTTTTTATACAAATATTTGAGATATAAATTAAAACCACAATACTGGTATATACTGAGATACGTGATAGGGCATTTTCTTCAAAGTGGCAGATTGAGTGATCTTGTTTTTCGCCATAACTTTGTTAGTTCAGGTTCTACAATTTTTTTATTTTACCACTACGTTTCTACTTTTTTTTACAAACACATGCCTTTTTTTTAAACTCATTGGATGAACTTTAAAAAAAGATCACCCACACCACACGCACATGCTTTTTCTTTGTTTAACATTTTGTTTTGCAAAGTTATGAAAAAAAGATTAAAATTACAGACTGACAGTTTTCGTTATACGGAACTCCAAAATTTAGATCATAATTTCCGAAAGAGAACCCTGTTATTTCAAACAAAACTTTTATAACTTTTAACTACATAATTGGTACGTACTGTAATCTCAACAGCCCATAATTTCAACAGACAAAATTAACAGGAACCCAGAAATTAAGGCTGCTCAAACTCCTCCCATTTAAATGGATTCTAGGACAAAATGAGAGATGGGCGGTACTGATGTCTCTCCCAGAAGTTTTATTGCTGGCTCCGGGAAAATTCTGTTTAAAACCGTTTTAATCGAGTGTAATAGGAATTAAATCTGCCAAAACGTAAAAGAACCACGTCATTTTTTTTTTTAAGTTGATGGTTTTTTTTTTGTTTTTTGGCTGCCTCGTTAACCTAGTGGAATGAAGCGCGACTGCTATGCTAGGTATTGGGCTCGATTCCCAAGTCAGGCCAACTTTAAGGGGTTTTCTATGAAATCCGCAGTAGCTCGGATTTAGGATTTGAGCCCGATTAATGCAATTGGCTCGCCCCCTGTTGCATAGGGCCTAATCATACCGGTGAACTGTGAGTGTACATTAGTACACTGCTGCCTAACCCTTCGGGGAATACAGGCGTGATAGTATGTATGTGTAGTTTTCAATACTAATATAAAGAGATATTAATATAATGATAACACTAATAATGTTATTGTAAAATAAAATAAAATATAAATAAAACACAAGAATACAGAAACATTAAATAGACACGGTTATCGTAGAAGGTAAACATTACATGTAAAATGAAAGAACTACTTTAGATACAACTATCTTTATTATTCTCAAACTACTACCTTACACTGATTGTCCGTCGCGTCTCGTTTAGTGCCCGGAGGACAGCCTGCACCCAACCACCCCGAGCGTCGCTCATAATCTGGCTGGTCATCAGAATCTTGGCAGTAAATACTTCCCATGATGGCCAACAGGAAGAAAAAATAGATGAAGAACTTCATGATTTACGGTTTTGCTTACAGCTTCTGTAAGACTCTTACTGATGATTTGATAGATGTTAGAGCACATTTATACGATTGAAGTGAAGAGCGTACTAAATCAATTGGATGTGTAATTTGAATTTATATTTATTAGCTAAGATTGTGATGTTGTTTTCTAATAATACGAGTAAATAATTTGTTTCTAGTACGAATCGATTTATGATCGTTTGGGGTAATTGGGTCGTGAAGTAATTTTTTATTGTTATCAAGGATTTTAGTATTAGGGCTTCTTTGGTTGGTAGCAGGTCTGCCGTGCCATGACAAAATACTGTATCTCAAAATGGCACTATTTCCAGAAATCGAGATTTTTTTATTTTTATCAAAAATTGTCCTAACTTCTTCATTAAAAGATAGATTTTGTTGAATTTTGGATATGATGTTAATCAGGCTAGGTATTATACCGACAAATAGTAAAAATACTAAATTTATTTGTTTTTTTTAACATTTCGAGCTAGAAACGTGTTCTATCGAGGCCCTCAATAGCACAAACAGGAAACATTGTTAATACAAAACACTGCATGTTAAGTTACTGTGTTATGACATAACAACGAATGCTTAATTTACACGGCAATGTTCTGTAAAAGCTTTAGTAGAATACAATGTTGTATTGTTGATTACTTGAAGTATGGTGAAGAAAAGTAAGTAAAGTAAATGTTTTTGATGACAAATATTATGGAAATATGATTCAATAATATTTGTAAAAAAAATGGTAATTTAAAAAACTTAATAACCCGACTGCTTTTCTGAGTATTCATGAAAAAGCCCTAAAACAAGATAAATAAATTGAAGCAGTTGGAACCAGAACATTTACGAATAGACTTTTCTTCACAATACTTCAAGTAATCTTCATGAATTTTAGTAAATGTTAATGTTAATGGTAAGTAACGTCGGTTAGGTGCATGTTTTAAGTTGTAATGTGACTTCGATGGCTTGTATTCTTCAATGACTTAATAAGGCTGTCTTCGTAACCTGGAGGAAATGCGTGAATTGGAGTGTGATGACCTCTAAGATCAGGTGCTGCATGGACAGATGGATTTCTGTTATTAGTGGCGTAATTTGCTCTCAGAACAGATTCATCATCTGTCTAGCCTTTTCCTAACTGTGTTGGGGTCGGCTTCCAATCTAACCGGATGCAGCTGAATACCAGTGTTTTACATGGAGTGACTGCCTATCTGACCTCCACAACCCAGTAACTGGGCAACACGATACCTCTTGGTTAGACTGGTTGTCAGAATTCTTGGCTTCTGACTATCCGTAACGACTGTCAAAGATCTACGAATGACAGCCGGGACCAACGGCTTTACGTCCTTTCCGAGGCACGGGGGTGTCACACCACCAACTTCCAAACTCCGGGCTGCTACTGAGAAATTTCTAATGGAAAAAACCCAATAACACTTTTTGCCCGACCTGGGAATCGAACCCGGGACCCCATGCTCATCAGTCGCACGTACTCAGAACAGATTGTGTGGTAATATTTAAGATATTTTGACTATTTTTTAATGTGCCACTGTTTGTTTTTCCTTAAATAAAATAAAATAAATGATAATACTTCACTATTAGATTGTGTGGGATCGTCGATGATGGTACAACTGGTATTAATTCTGAACAAGACGTAGAAAGATCAGTGTACTCCATTTCTTGAGTCGCAAGTTGTATTTGGGTGAGGACTGGAGCCGTGGACAGTGTCAAATTATCATATAAATCCATACCTGAGCTATCAATCGTTATCGGAAATTGGTTTGACGAAGCATTTAACTCCATGGCAGATCCACCATTCAAATTAGTATCTTCATAAGGGACAGCATTACGGGGTAGATCAGGAACGTGCTCCATGGGCTCTCTTGTAATATAATTATTCAAGACAGTGAAAGGTACCACAGAATTCAAATGATGCTGATACCTACCCTTTTTTGGTTAGGTTAAAAATTAAATTATTGCGTTCTTTACCCATTTTTAAATATTTGTAGCAATAAACCTATTAGATCCAAGAGCTCCGTACACTTATACGAAGTGATCGCAAAGAATTCTCCTAGTCAAATAAACATTATATGCGCGAAGTGCGGGATAATGTTATGACAAAACACTGTATCTTTAGATAGCGGCCGGCCAAATCGAACGATGTGTTTTGACAAAACACTGTAAGTGATAGTACAGTCTTTTGACAAAACTCAACCTTATTCGTTTTGACATACAGTGTATTATCCTATCTGTGTTTCGCCTATAATTTTAAGAGTTATTAAATTTTTTTTGATGCTAGTCTATGTAAACGAGTGAGAGGACTTCATTTTTTACTGTTACGATAAAACACTGTATCTGAAGATACAGTATTTTGTCATGGCACGGCAGAGGTGAGGTAGAATTCCGATCGCAAACCTATAAAATATTAATAAAAAATTGGACAAGTGCGAGTCGGATTCGCGCACGAAGGGTTCGTATGGTAATCTATAAAAACGGAAAAAAAATCATATCTGTTGTATTATGGGAGCCCCCTTAAATATTTATTTTATTATTTATAGCTGTTGCCCGCGGCTCCGCACATGTTGACCTAACTGTTACTTAACTAATTAAGTATTGAATACTGTGTCATCATAATCTTGCAAGCAGGTTGATAGTTGCTAAGGTGACTGCTTATAGTTACAAATGTGGGTTTTAGGAATTTGTCTGTAGACGCCCGGAGTCTGGATTTGTGCCCGGTTTGTGCAATACCATAAACTAAAACATATTAATTGGCGTAAGGAGGGTGTATGATATGGCTTTACTATTCCTTTAGAAAATACTATGATATGGTGTAAAATGTACTTATTTTGCTTTACTTATTTTCCATCCTTAGAAAAAGAGGTGTCACCGATGCGATAAGAATATAAAACGCGTGGGCCGACATTTACAGACTATGAATCTCTCAATACTAAATTTCAATAATCAAACAGACAGATATTCTTCAACAATATATATGTTACGGCTAAAGGTAGGTGTGAACATAAACTTAAGATTAGCCGGCTAAACCTAGGTTTACCTTCAACGAGGTGTTAATGTTAGTTTCTTCTATCTTTAGCCGGCTAAACTTAAGTGTAACTGCAGACCCTTGGCTAAAAAAGTAGAAGGAAATGGAAAAGGAAACAATGTAATAATGTTTACTATTTTGACACGAGAAATTTATTAAAAAATAATCACTTTCATTACACGTACTTTTATGGGGATCCCTTCTTTTTGCATAATGTTCTTTGTCCTAATAAACTTCTTCATAACGATTTTGGCACAATTTGTCTTGGCATAATAATACTTTGGCAAAATTTTTTTAGGCATACATTTTATGTTGACAAATCATCTTAAAGACTAATTTATTTTGGCATAACTTTAGAATATATGCTTAATCATTATTATGGTTAGAGAAATTATACTTGAAAGAGCGAGCGAAGCGAGCTCGGGATTTGGGGCACCCCGACTCGGACAGGTGAGGTTAGAAGTGGATGGCGGGGTCTAGAGAGCGAGCGAAGCGAGTGAACAGAACCCGCCATCCACTTCGTGGTAATTTTTTTCGTAAACCCTTGAGCCCCGCGAAGCGGTGCTCCACTATGCCTTTTAAGCCTCTGGTGCAATGTAGAATATTATGCTTAATCATTATTATAATACGTGCGATCAACCGCAAAAAAAGATGACGCAACACTAAACCAAAACATTGCAACGTGTGCGCGCGTTGTCTCCCCACCGCCCCCTCAAGCCCTCCGCCGGCCCGACGCTCCCACCGAAAACATTTTTAGCCGTTTCATTCCGGTTAATGTGCACATTAACCGGCTAAAGATGGAATATCACGACGCAAACTAACATGTTATCGAACTTTAGCTGCTTCTCGAAGATAAACCTAAGTTTAGCTGGCTAATCTTAAGTTTATGTTCACACCTACCTTTAGCCGTAACATAATATATGTCGGAGAATGAGATCTTTTTGCTGCTTTTGAAAAGAGGTTGCATTCCATCTATGGATTGGCTACGCCCTCTAGTGTGAACAAGGGTACCTACTAATAGAGTAAGTACCTGGGCGGGCGTCTGTGGCGCAGTTTGGTGACAGAATCTATTTATTTATTTATTAAAATACCAACTTGAATTTACAGTAAAAACCAGACAAACAAGTTATAGGTCAGTACAAAAATAAAGTTAAAATTATAATTAAAATTAAAGAAGTTTACATAAAAAAGAAAATTGAAATAATATTAAAAGTAAAATTATAAAACAAAAACATGATAAATTTAGATAACATTAACTGATTTTTTTTTTAAATAATACAGAAAAAAATCCTTGAGAGAGCGGTGCTAGTCATGGTGGGCTAGACTGGAGGAAAGCTGATGTCACTGAACCTACCGGTTCATTCTTGGAGTGGTGTTTTTATATTGTGTAAAGCTATGTAACTAAAGTAAAACCATTGTAAACCAATACCGTCTTTTGCTTGTCCGAGTTACCCAAAGAGAGAAGACTAGAGATTCGCCCACGTTACGACATAATTATATATATATTCCGCTCCTTTTTTTCGATGAACAGTTTTGACTTTAATGATGTTTGTTATGTAGGTAACTATGTATAGACATTATATTCTGCAGAAATAATAAAAGATTTGAAAAAATAAGCAAGCACTTATAATAGTTATGGTGTAAAAATGCCTACTTATGATGGTGGCGGTGGAATGAAACCAACGTTGATGACAGATAGGGTTTATTTACTGTACTTCAAACACTTGACAGACTATGCAAACAAAGTTAACAGAAGGTTAGACCTATGAGTGGCTCTCGGGATGGACTGCGGGGCTATCCTATCCCTTCACCTCCTAGCTCGGCTTTTCCTGAGGGCGACGGGGCCTCCGCTCAGTTCAAGCTTGTGACAACAGTGGTGACTGCGGGGCTATCGTCCACTGTGCCTTCTAAGCTGCGAGTGCTGCGAGTGATGAGCTCCTCCGTGGTACGGGTTTATATAGGCGGCTTGACATGTTAGTGCGTCTTCACTGTCACATACTTGTATGTGGATGTAACCTCTGGTAACGTCACGGACACCTCACACATTAAATGTTAGATGTCGCTAGTAGTCTGCTGCTGTTCATATTATGGCTGATTGATCTGGTTCGTGATGCGATCTACTCGGGTGGCGTAGTGTTGTGCACATTATCCGGTAGATGGCGTAAGGCGTCGTGTTATATACTTCTATTTTATTATTGTTTGGAAATTTTCTAGCATTCTAAAAAATATTTAAAAAATTACGTAAACAGTCAGTAGGGATCGAACTCAAGACCAGTGTTTAGCAAGGTGGTCATCGAACCATTAGGCTATATGCTTCGAACTAATTTTGACTAAAATAGCCGTTCTATTTTGCGATGGTTTACTGCTGAGCTCCTTGAAGCTGTACCGTAATGATAATTATTTCAGCAGTTCAATCCGCAGTTTGCTTGTTATAATATAACCAAATTACAGTACAAAATAAGAAAAAATAACTGCTACTGCCCAACCCCTATGTGACATAGCGTTATATATTAAATTTTGGAATAAAACCCAGGACTATATCCGCAAAAAGCAAAAAGATATGTGCATGTCGGTTCAGTATTTGTTAGGTTAAGAGTGTACATACTGATTCTGCCTAATCCCTATGTGACATAGCGTGATGAAGTACCTAAGATTATAGCCCAGGTTACTGCCAACATAACACAAAAAGTTTTGTTCAAATCGGTGCAGTAGTTACAAAGTTATGCGCGTACATACAAACAAACAAACAAACAATCAGTTATTTTATTATTTTTATATTTTAAAGTGAATCTATAACTCAACATTCTGTGAATATTAAAAGCATGTACACTGTTGTCGTTATCAATATCGATCAAAAACGAGCAAAAAAACCGGCCAAGTGCGAGTCGGACTTGCGCATGAAAGGTTCCGTACCATTATCGAAGTCACCTCCTTCAGCGAAGCACTTATTACTTACTAGCTGATGCCCGCAGCTTCGCTCACGTGGACATAATTCAATGCCATTTTATGAAAATCCTCCAAGCAGGTTCAATGGTTGCAAAGGTGACTGCTAAAAGTTACGATAATGGATTTTTCCATAAGGAATTCGTCTGTATCTTCGTGTGTGTATGTATGTCTGTGTCCGGAGTTTGGATTTGTGCCTGATTGGACTTGCACCATACCAGGGACTAAAGCATGTTTGTGGTAGAAGAATGTGTGAATTTATAACCCCTTTCGAAAACTGATTTCTAATACATTTCCTATTGTTGCCATTTTTTTCTGTTTGTTTAAATAATTATATTCTATTATAACTGTGCCCGAGGATTAGCGCACGTGAATCTAACTGTAACTAAAGGAATTAAGTCTTAACCTCCATGTCATCAAAATCCTCAAAGGAGATTGAATGGTTGCAAAGGCGACTGCAGAAAAATTAGGAGTCTGGAGTCTGATTTTGTGCCTGGTTGACTTTCGGTTGTTGATTGACTTGTATTACTTATATCTTATACGTTATATCTTTAGTTACTGCTCCGCTCCTGTGTATCGAAGCGTGATGTTTTATAGCCTATGACACTCACAAATAACGTTTCTATAGGTAAAATATTTTTTAAAATCGGTCCAGTAGATCCAGAGATTACCCCCTACATACAAACTTACAAACAAATCTTTATAATATTAGTATAGATTGTTTTTTACCGATGGAAAATCATCCAATTAGGTACTTCTCCCGGAGAGAGTGTCGGACTTTTACTGACTAAAACCCTTCCATGTTCCTTCTTGTGCCCTTTGCGCTCCAGGGGTGCGGTATCTCTTTCGAATCTCCCGCAGCCCCGGCAGGCATCGGCTCTTAGTGGCCCCTTCGAATCTACGCGCGCCGTCAACACGGTCTGTCGTTAGTAAACGTACGGCAGCCCCGCGTCTAAGGTGGCCGGGAGTCGTCTCGCGGCTCCCGACGCCCGGAGCGTCTCCCGCGGTGGGTGCTGGGACGTGAGATTCTGCGCCTCTCCCGTCCTGCCACCTCCGTCTCTAGCATAACTGCTTCGCAAAAGGAGGTGACTGCATCCCATTCCCTCCCTCCCGCTCCAGACCATGGCTTGCACCAGGGCCAGACGCGGGAGTTTGCCGCCGCCGATGGCCGCCACGAGGACGCGTCGGTGCACACTCCAAGGTATGCTCTACCGTGTCCTCAGGGCGATCTTCGCAGTGGTGACACCCGGGTGTTTCCTCCCGCCCGATGTTGTGCAGTTTGGTGAGGACCTGCGTCAGGCGGAAGGTGAGAGCGTCGTGGCGCCGCTCTACACACTCCTCAAAGAGGATTTTAAAGGCTTGCGATCAGAATACTACCTCACCTACTGTCGAGCAAAAAAGCACTAACACTACAATCCTTGATAACAATAAAAATTACTTCACGAGCCAATTACGCCAAACGATCATGAATCGATTCGTACTAGAAGCAAATTATTTACTCAAATTATTAAAAAACAACATCATCATTATTCATAGCTAATAAATATGAATTTAAATTGCACATCAAATTGATTTAGTACCCTCTTCACTTCAATCGTATAAATGTGCTCTAACATCTATCAAATCATCAGTAAGAGTCTTACAGAAGCTGTTAGCAAAACCGTAAATCATGAAGTTCTTCATCTATTTTTTCTTCCTGTTGGCCATCATGGGAAGTATTTACTGCCAAGATTCTGATGACCAGCCAGATTATGAGCGACGCTCGGGGTGGTTGGGTGCAGGCTGTCCTCCGGGCACTAAACGAGATGCGACGGACAATCAGTGTAAGGTAGTAGTTTGAGAATAATAAAGACAGTTGTATTTAAACTATTCCTTTCATTTCGTGCTGTTATAATGTGTCTTAGTATGGTGTGCCGCTTTTTTAGTATTTATTGTTAGAAAAACAAAATAAAATAAATATTTAAGGGGGCTCCCAAATAACAAACGCGTTTTTTAGGGTTCCGTACCCAAAGGGTAAAACGGGACCCTATTTCTAAGACTTTTCTGTCCGTCTGCCTGTCTGTCTGTCTGTCCGTCTTTCTGTCACTAGGCTGTATCTCATGGACCGTGATAGGTAGACAGTTGAAAGAAGAAGAGTAGGACTCCATAGTATCCTGGGCCCTGGTGTTAACTCAATCAAACTAGCCTTATTTGTTAGAGGATATAATAACTAGACCTCACTGAAAATTTGGTGAAATTTGGCTATCCAGAAATCAAGTTATATGAAATATAGTAAAAGTGAGGTTACATTATAACATTGTAGTTTTTTTATGTCTCTTGCGAAATATTTTTTAAATGGATTCGGCTCAGTTTTTATGCATCGAGTGCAAGTAGAGAGCCTCCATGTGTAACATGTCAAAGATCTGATACGTTAGGTACGCTGTGGAGACTTCAGTTCAAGATAAATGTTTCCACATCTAATATCCTGCACTTAGAATCAGTAGGTTGGTCCTCCTAGCTAGATGAAATTACAAAACGCCCCCAAGCCTCTACACAACGCCCTCATTTTTTTTGGGTATCTTACCCACAAAAAATGAGGCCTGCCCCTCTTGTGGGCGCCTGCAGCGCCCACAAGAGGGGGTTATCGCCCACTTTGGGAAAGGCTGTTTTAAATACTTGCGATCAGAAAACTACCTCACCTGCTGTCGAGCAAAGAAGCACTATGGGACGAGCCACAGTCTCTCGCGACGCTTCACGCTTTGCGACAGGAGTTGCGACAGCGACACGATTTGCAGTGGTATGCCACAGCTTTAGTAGTTGCGACAGCGACGGCAAGTGAGACAAATGTACTCGCTAGTACATTTGTCTCACTCGCACAGCGCGCATTCTGTAGCCGCTACATGTCGCGCTACTTGTCGCGCTTCGTGAAGCGCCCCGTGTAGCGTCGCATGTAGTGTCGCCGGTAGCTGTGGCATACTTCATACGTTGTCTACCATTTGTTTTTGCATCTCGAAGCTTGTCGCGCCTCATGTCGCATGAAGCGCTTGGCTGTGGCCGGCGGGTAACACTACAATCCCTGATAACAATAAAAATTACCTCAGAACCCAGTTACGCCAAACGATCATAAATTGATTTGTACTAGAAACAAATTATTTACTCAAATTATTAAAAAACAACATCATATTAATAGCTAATACATATGAATTCACATAACACATCCAATTGATTTAATACGCTCTTCACTTGATTCGTATAAATATGCTCTTACGTGTATCAAACCATTAGTAAGAGTCTTACAGATGCTGTTAGCAAAATCGTGAATCATGAAGTTCTTCATCTATTTTGTCTTCCTATTGGCCATCATGGGCAGTATTTACTGTCAAGATCATGACTCTGATGATCAGCCAGATCGTAACCGAAGACGCTCTTAGTTGGGTGCAGTCTGTCTTCCAGGCACTAAACGAGATGGCAGGGGCGATCGATGTAAGAAAGTATTTAAAGGATAATAAAGAGTTGAATCTAAAGTAGTTCTTTCATTTCTTATCTTTATAATGTGTCTATGTTGGTGAGATTATTTTGTAAGCGATTTTTATTCTATTAACAACATTATTATTAACCATTTATTTCAGATAAAATAAATCCATAAATTGTTATTAATGTCTTCAAAATTATGTTAGTAAATCTTATAAATTAAAAACTGTAGACTTGGAACCCGTGTGTTACTGGAACAGCTACTGCAGTGTATAGAGTACACATTTCCACCATCAGAACCAGTACAAGAACGACATAAAAAACAGCTTCCGAACCAAACCCGCGAACTTTCAACTCCAAATGAATCCGAACCCTTGAATTATTCACCTTCATTCCAAAGACGAATCAATCACTTCATTCGTGATTCGGAAACTTCGATTATTCTCGCCCAAACTTCATACAATTGGAGTCTCGCACCGCAATATATAATTTATACGTATACTAGCTTTTGCCCGTGAATTCGTTCCTCTTCTTTTTCTTAGCGAATTGATGGCAAATATACGTATATTATGTAGATAAAATAATATTATTTTGCTGAGATGCCTGTTTGGCCCTGAGGAGGGTCAATTAGAGGTTTCTGCAATTGTGATGAAAGGATTAGCCAATCGACAGGAGGCGATTGCCCACCCTATTTTTTTTTTTCTAACATAAAGGTAGCCTCAGTTGCTGAAAACATCAAACATCAGCTAATCAGTTCAAGTAACAGCTATCTGCCAGTGAAATACCCGTCAAAATCGGTCTATCCGTTGCGGGAGTGGAGTTTCTGGCCCATTCTTCTCCATATGAAACTACCTCTAGGAATGGGTAAATAAATTCAACATTATACATTTTTTCCTTTTGTGATTGACGTTCAAATGTCTTTTAATGGTCTGATTGAAATAACAGTTCGCCGGTATATTTAGGTCCCATGTAATAGGGGGCGAGCCTATTGCCATTGAAATAAATGATTTGACTAAAAATAATGTATTTGTTTATGTAAGTTCCGTTTATTTATTTTATATGTATTATGTATATTTACTAACAGACAAGCCAATTTTATTTCATTGTATCGACATCGAGGTTTGCAACTAACATGAAAAGTCCAATAAAAAGAATCTAAGGGTGTTCAGTTGGTTGGAAACTAGCTAATTCATCATTGTCGCCGCAAACCGAGCTAGAAAAACTTCCTAATGACCTGTCACGGTTTTTGTACCTCATGAAGTAGTAGGACCGGCTGACAGATGGAAAGGTCGTGGGGACTGACTTTTGTAGTTTCAACGTAATCCAGTTTTGTTCTTGAGGGATTTTGGTGTGATGTTGATGGACTTATTGGCAAAATGGCGTCGAAAATTTAAAAAATTGACTTTTTTTTCCCTTTTTAGCCTAGTGGTCTTAAACGCGACTGCTATACTAGAGGGTTCAATTCCCAAGTCGAGCAAAAAGTGTTATTGGGATTTTCTATGAAATTCTCAGTAGCAAGCGTGGAGTTAGGATTCGTGTCCAGGATCACCCCTTATTACATGGGACCTAAACATACCGGCGAACTGCGGTTGTACTCATTGGTACACGTTAGGCAGAGGTGTACCAATGAGTACAACCGGCCGGTATGTTTAGGTCCTTCGGGGAAAACATAGGTGATGGTATGTTTATGTGTACAAAATATATTTTCTTGACTTTTTCTGCGCCACTCCTAGGCAAAGGCCTCCCTCCGCTCCCCATCTTTCACGGTTCAATGTTTAATTCCCCTAGTTTTGTCATAAATTCAAGCGGGACAGGTATTATTATACTTGTATTTATTTAAATTTGATTATATTTACGTTGTATGTAACTTCACTCTACAGTTACAGTTACCAATAATATGTTCGAGGACGACCATCACACCTGCATTGCAGGTACTGCCACAATTTATACACAATCGTAAATATCGACTATTTTAATACACATATACCTAATAGGCTCGCCCTCCATTATATGGGACCTAAACATACCAGCGAACTGTGGCTACATTGGGTACACCTCTGCCTAACCCTTTACGGAGTATAGACGTGATGGTATGAGTGTCAATACACAACTTTGTACTTATAACAGTAATCTGTTTCAACTTTACTACTTTTATATTCGAAGACAAAACTATTGAGACAATTTTTCACTTTAATGTAAAGTCAATTTTCATAAAAAAAACTATTCAGAAAAATAACCACATTAAGATTCAAAGTCCGCTAAACCTTACTTTTCCGAGAAAGAAATTGGACATACCTACCCAAATTAATTACCATAAAAACATAATTTAGAAAAGGCTACAATACTCTTTACTAACATCATATATTTCTTTTATATTTTCGGTTTCTGGGGTAAACAAACTCTTTAATGCCTCAAAATTACCTTTTTAAGGTACATATAGCGAAAAATTGGCCAAATGCGTGACGAACATTCATTAACCTAGGTTCTTCTAACTGCGAGAAGTAGTTTTGTTCATATTATTTGCTGAAGTAATCATTTTATATGGCTCGTAATAATCTTGAGCGGTAAAAAATATGCGAAGGTTACAAAAAGTTAAATGCCACTAGGAGAGAATTTCTGTAGTGTTAATTTATTTTATACACAATCATAATAATATACCCAATGAATATATTGCGCTATTTGAGTTGGAATAAAAAAATGGCACTAATTTTGGAAAGCAGGCTAACATTTTTACAAGCTTAGTTAGCCTCGTGAACCTAAGCGCGACTGCAACGCTAGAGGTTTTGATTCTCAAGTCTAGCAAAGTGTTATTAGGTTTTTCTATGAAATTCTTAGTGGCAGTTCGGAGTTTGGATTTGTGCCCAGTTAATGGCAATAGGCTCGCCACCTATTACACGGAACCTAAAACATACCGGCGAACTGTGGATGTACATTGGTACACCTCTGCCTAACTCGTCGACGTCTGCCTGCATGCCTGGCCTACCTAATACAGGCGTGATGGTATGTGTGTTGTGTGTAATTTGGAAAAACAAATATGGTTCCGCGTAAAAAAGAGAAAACCTCGCAGAAAATCGAGATACTGACTAACCATTTTCTAACTGAAAGTTTAATACAGAATCCAGCATTAAGAAAATTACGATAACGTCTTAAAGCCATAATTTCTCTGTCCCAATTTCCTTCAAAGTAATTTCCACCCAATTTCGCAGCGGATAATCCCAAAATTGACCTTTGTTTGTTATTTACCGATTTACTATGAATCAAATTTTGAAGTTGTATCGAGCAGAAAAGTCAATACAGAGTTTAATCTTTGAAATAACCCGAAGCGGGCTGCGGGTACTCGAGCTATCTCCTCTTGTGGCTAGTTTCATGAAACTTTATGTTTATCGTTACTAACTTAACACTCTGTTTGTTTGCATTATTATAAGTTGAAGAAACTGAGAATAACCATTCTCGGAATCTCGTATAATTTCTTCTTTTTTTTTCAGTCTCTAAGTCCCGTTATTTGGGGTGGTCTACTCACTTTTCTGGACTAAGCTTTTTTGTCTTGCGTTGAAGTTTTTTTATTCATTTCGTTGTATTGCAAACAAGTCGACGGCCAGCCTGATGTTAAGTGGTCACCTCTGCCTATAGTTATCTGCAATAAAAAAGTCCTTACAAATACGTTGCCATCCCAGAGTTAAAGTGTGTAACGTCTCATGTGCCCCGTAATTACACCCTTCAAACCGGAACATAGCAACTCTGCTTTGCGGCAGAAATAGGGAAGTTTCTAAATGGTAGAAATGTTTTGTTTCACAATTTTGATAATAATGCCAGCCTACTTTTGACCCACTGAAGGACAGAAGCCTCTTCTCATACAGAGAAGGCACAAGCATTGATTGCTACGCTTGCTCCAGACTGAATTGGCGATTTCTGACATAGGTAGATTTCAGACATATACTGCGGCAGAAAAAGGTGTAGTGGTGGTACTTCTCCGGACGAGCTCCTTAACAAAAAGCTCTTATAAAACTACAACCATCTACTACCATACCATACTCTATATCTATCTCACAATTTTTTATAAAGCCCGAAAGCCCTTCTACATTTTATTCCTAACAAGGATAAATGGTCTTAGCTCCAACCTCAGTATTTCCAACTAAAACAATGAAGTTCAAAAGCCCAAAGAACCCTAATCATCTAAAACCAAAACATAAATTAGGCCAAGAATTTCCGATCTCGAAATTATTTCCTGTAACTCCGGCAAAACAAAGAAATACTTCACGAACAATAACTTATTTACGATAAGACCTTATAGCCGACAACGGTATTTCTACTGAATGCCAAGAAAATTATATATATATAGAAAAATCGAAGGGAACAAGACTATTCCATTTGGAACAGAGTTGTAAGTCGTTCTTCATTACCAAGATGCTTGGCCGCAAATCTTAAGAAATTTAAACCGTCTTATTAGAAGAAATCAGATCATTGGTCGTTAGTGCCTTTTATCATTTGATGGAGCTTAGGAGTTCTTGAGAAAGAATTAATGTGTTTGAAAGACGTATTTAATTTTGTGTAAATTGTTTTTGTCGTTATACAAAATATTACTGACGTTATTATGTTGAAAGTAGTGATAATTTTAATTTTTTATCCATATAAAGCCAAAGTCAAGTCATTTTATTTAAATTAGACCATTAAAAGGCACTTCTGGACGTCAATACATGAAAAAACATTAATATCACAGGCCTGCAATGGTTTTCCTCTTTGAAATCTGAGTAACGTTTTCTATAATTTCAAATATGCTGATTACGAAAAAAATAATAAAAAAAATCCATTACGACAGGATTTTTTGATATTGAATATTTAAGAATTTGCTGAAAAATGTCGGAGCGCTTACATTTTAAAATCTATAAAACGTCATGAAATTACTTGAGCTTAATTTTTATTGCATTTAATTAGTGTAAGGGGGTATAGAAATGAATCGAAACCAGTAATTTGTTAGTTACTACATAATGAGTATAAGTAATTCGCATTAATCATGTCGAAAACGGTTCATTTTGGCTTTATTTAGTAATAAGCTTATTAATACATAATGATTAGGTATTATTACCTAATATAGTTAAGAATATTTAGAAAAGGGTGTAATAAAGATAAACCAAAGGGTTTTTATATAAGTACCCGCACTGATTTAGCAAAATTAACAGTTGAAGTACGCATCTTGCAACATAGACTTTAAAATGTCATCGCAAAGTTGTTTAAATTCTCCGAATTGTTTTTCTTATATTTGCGGGAAATTTCTGGTTATAAAACAACGAAACGGCATTACAGACTTTGTGAAAAATATTTACAAAAGTTATTTGGATACGATTTAAGAGAAAATTTATTAAATTAATGTCGGAGGAAAAGTTTGATGAAAAACTTAATGATATCGAGTTGCAAGCATGGCAGTCATTTAAGGAAGTGGTGAAAATCTTTTTGGGGAACAATAAGAGCCCCGACTATAAAGAAATAGTGGCCAAAATGGTTACAAATTTTGGTGTAATGGGTTGTAATATGAGCATCAAACTTCATTTCTTAAATTCGCACATTGATTACTTCCCAGAAAATCTAGGAGCCGTTAGCGAAGAACAAGGCGAAAGATTTCACCAAGATTTTAAAGAGCTTGAAGCCCGGTATCAACGAAGATGGAATACTAGCATGATGGCAGACTAGTGTTGGTTATTAAAGCGCGACGATCCAAACCAGAAATTTAAGCGTAAATCGTACAACCGAAGCTTCCAGAAAAAATGGACCAGGTTCCCCAAATAAAATTTATATGTAATTTAGACTAGTAATAAGTTGTTATTATATATTATTAGTTTTTTAAGTTAAAAGTAATGTACTTTTTTAAATATATAGTTTTTTATGTGACAACTTGTGTTTTTTTTCCTATTTTCTATCTGTACCTTTTTTGAAAAATCTTGAGGTGATGGAGAAAAACTAAGTACATATTCGTAATCAGCGCACCAAAATACCCTAGAATCAGCTATCAAATTCCCGAGAGGAAGTTATGACCCTCATTTTGCAGGCCTGTGTATTCTATCTAGTTCCAAAAGGTAGTTTTGTATGGAGACGAATGGGCAAGAAACTCCATACATACTCTTTTGAAAAAATGTATTACAGTAAGTTGTATATTTGTAAGGCATATTCTGCCAAAGTGAGCCAAACCACGGTCACTCATTAAACAAATTAATTACTTCAAACTAATTCAGGATTCCGAATGTGTTACATTCAGCAATAACAGTTTAATGTGCGTCCCAAACTAAGGCTCTATCGTGATGGCTTAGCGGTTGAGGCGCCCGCCTCTCATGCATTAGGTTGTGGGTTCGCAACCGGGCACCGGCAAGTACCAATGTGACTTTTTCTAATTTATATGTACTTTCTAAGTTTATCTTGGACACCACTGACATCGGTAACCATGTCAGAGGCCCTTGAGGCAGTTTAGAAACTATGACACTAGGGTGTGTGGGCTAGTTAGACCTTACTGCCCACACAATAAAAAAGATTCGATTTAAAATTAATCAGCTTTAAACCTCTATAATAATCAAAAATTGAAAAAAATAATACGCGGATTAGTTGACAGAACTAACCAAATTTATGCGGCAGCTGTCATTACCATTATCTATAACAGGAACTTAATTTCCGATTCTGTCAAAACAATATAATATTTCTTACCTATATTTCATTTTGTTCTTGATTTTGTATATTTTAACTAGCTCTTGCTCGCGACTGTATCCGAGTAATTTAGGTTATCGTCAACGACAACAGACGACATTTTTTGGTGGCCATTCAGTGATGGTAGCGACTTGAACTATTTGTGATTTACAGCACATACGATGGCCCATCTCACGTCGTCAGGAAGATTTAATGACTGCCACCGACAACGCAGTCAAAGTGGCCAAATTCTGGACCTATTTCTGGTTTGTCATCGAAACGCTAAGAAGAAGATCGCAGACGCATACATGATCTGCCTAGCCTTTTTCCCAACTATGTTGGGGTCGGCTTCCAGTCTAACCGGATGCAGCTGAATATCAGTATTTTACATGGAGCGACTGCCTATCAGACCTCCACAACCCAGTAATGGGTAATACGATACTCTTGGTCAGACTGGTTGTCAGACTTTCGGGCTTCTGACTAACAGTAACGACTGTCAAAGATCTACAAATGACAGCCGGGACCAACGGCTTTACGTGATTTCCGAGGCACGCATACGAATTCGCGAAATAAAAAACTATCCTATGTCCTTTCTCGGGGTTAAAACTTAGCCCGTAATAAATTTCATAAAAATCGAACGAGTGGTACTATCAAAAAAAAAACAACAAAAACACCAAGAAAATAGACAAGAGTTACTTTCGCATTTCTAATGAGAAAGTAACGTAGTGATTATTTGTTAAAGTTTCCAATCACTGAAATCATTTCTGAAAACCGCCTAAGAAAGTAAGGACACATACTCAGGCGAAATGAAAATCGCGTAGTAGAAATTGCAGCAAATCTGCCAAAACAAAAGAGAGGCATAGGCCGTCTGTCTTTAACCTGGTGGTCAAATATGAACAAAGAGACCTTAAGAAAGCCCAATTACTAGAAACGAGAGCAATAGTTGAGTTTTAGTAGTACCTAGTAGAGCTTTTTGTTAAGGAGCTCGTCCGGGGAAGTACTACCACCATACTTATTACTGCCGCAAGGCGGCGTTGCTGTGTTTTGGTCTAAAGGGTTTGGGTACCGGTGAAATTAAAGATAATACTTAGTACTTAACACAATATAGGAGAAGTTCCCATTGTGGGCCATCAATAAAATATAAAAATACAAAACTGAAAGAAAAAAATATTCCCAACTTCGGCCGCGAGAATGTCGGTTAGGTTTTTCCCTGATCTTTCTCGGTTCTTTATATAAACTAAAAATAGTCTAAGTGCAACATCTATTCTGCTATCTGCTATTGAAAGTCCCATCACAATCAATCAAGCCATCCTGGAGATAAGCCAGAACAAATAGACAGACAAATATGTTTAAAATTGGTTTTTCGTTTACCTGTTGTAATCCATAATGTATTTAGTCAAAAGCTGTTATTTGGACATTATAAAAAGACAAACGTATTTGTTTAAAAGCAACTAAAATCTCAATAAATAATATCGTATACATTACAGCACAGCCCACGATGACTTTAGAGCAATTCTTTTGTCGCGGGAATGTCGGCACACATAATGCATGTTATATGAACGGAGGGAGTTTGAATGAGGCGCCTCCAGGCACAGTCCTGAACGAAAGGACACAATTGTCGCCGCCTCCTACACGGAAATGTGGTGTTTTTGTGTATTTCGTCCCTTTTGTAAGAAATTCTAGCCTTTTCTCTGATGAAAGGACGAAGTAGATGGACTTTAAAATGTATTTTAGCTGAATTCTGTTGCTATAGTTATCCTCCGTGCATAAAATACACAAATTAACATAATATAACATCACGCCTGAATTCCCGGAAGGGTTAGGCAGAGGTGTACCAATGTAATGTCTTCTGAGATTATGGATTGCTACAATTCTCATCCCTATTTCTTATGTGTTTTAGTTTATTATGCGGCAGGTTACACGATGCATAATAGGGAATATTATGCATGATTTTTTTTATTCAGTTTTGTTAACGAAACGTGACAATACCGTAGTAGAGTAACAAAATTTAAATCAAAAATGAAATCGACCCAGAAATACAGCATTTAAAACTATTAATTAATTATTAATTTATTTATTTCCAAAATTTATAAATTTACATTAAAATGTTTTTTGCCACACTACGAAAACCTCTCAGGGTTTATGTGAGTGCTGGCGAGCCGCTCATTTGTACAATTTAAAGTTTAATATCTACAATTTATTTTTCGATTTACAATTTTATTTAAAGTATAGTATTATAATTTATGTGGTAATAAATAATGGTACAGTCTATTGTGTATAAAAGCATTTTGATTTGTACTTATAGCTTTTCGAACTCGTCCTGTACAACACCTGCAAGTCATCTGGAAGTTTGTTCAGAAAGTAAGGTACGCGCCTATTAGACAGAGAGATCATAATATATGACCAATGGCGCCATTGGTTACAACGGCCTTAGAAACTCCGTGTTAAATTTCGTTTTGCTATAAAGAAGAAAAAGATAGAAACAAATCTTCGATGGCTTATATCTTTTTCAATTTTATAGTTATTCAAAAAAATAATTGGTTAACTAAATTTTTCCTTACATATATGTGAATTGATTTTTAATTTAAAAAAAAACATGAATATTCCCTATTACATGTGTTTTATTTTTGTTTCCTTTTTTTTTAAACGACAAAGCGGTGGCCCGCTCTAGGAATTTTTCCTGTATCGTGGGTGCGTTTACAAACACATAAACTCACATACACAAACATCTAGACCCGGAACAATTATCTGTAGATCATACAAATATTTGTTCCGTGCGGGAATCGAGCCCGCGACACGCAGCGCTGCAGTCGATAGCTTAGTCGTTGCGCCAACCGGGTCGTCAACCTATGCAAGTACCTTAACACGTGACCCGCGCCAGCGCATTATATAAGCACCAAATGTATCAAACAGAAACCAGGAAACCTTTGTCTTGTTAGTCGCAAGACTATTACTCATCCGTTTGAATTACAGCGCGAGAAATAACACAATTTTTATCGTATGAAAATGATGAATCAACGTTTCGTGGATGGTGACGTTAACATAAATCATAATACAAGGGGCTTAGAGCTACAATTTATTTACATTTTTTAAAACGACGCGACCTTCCATTTGTGTATCATGATTTCTTTTTATAATAATAATACATAATATATTATATAGCAGATTCCTTTCTCAGGAGCCCTGACCACCGGTGGCTTGGACCCTGCTCCCGACGCCCGGTGGGCTACTATTTCTTGTATTTTTTAATATTTTTATTTTTTTATAGTAATATTGAAAAATGTTATTAATAGATAAATAAATAAATGGAAATAATCTATTATATTAGGCAACTAAGGCCCAAAAAATACAATAATTTACTTATATAATGACTGACTATAAACTAATACATATCTTTGTAGTGATCAATGCTCGTGTGTTGTCTGAATGCGAAGGCCTTTGCCCTGCAGTGAGATTATAATAGGCTAGATTTATTTATATTATCATTTTATTTACACTGAAATAAAGTACCTAAGCACCACTACAAATTTGACACGACCACATAAGTGCTTCAATTCAATAACTTAAGGAACTTTCAACTAGAAATATAACCTATTTCTTACTTTAATACACCAAACTTGAGTATGCATAGAACGCACGCTCTAAACTCAATTATGAATTCACATTTTTAAGCAGAGCGCCATCTACCGGCAGGGTAGGACAACAAAACGGAAATGAGCGAGCGAGACGGTAACTCACTCACTTCCGGCCTGAATCACCCGCCGGATGCAAATAGAGTTTTCGTAATTTTCTCGTTAAACCTAGGGATTTTTTTTTCTATGAATTTTTACCTGTTGAACACCCAAGTTTTTCCTGTCATTACCATTTTGGTGAAACAGCAAATTTGTTACATTACGTATGTGCCCGTTCGGTAATTCTATCTGAGGGAAGCGCGCCTCGTTTGATGTGTAATCGTTCATATTTTCCTGGAAATACGTAAGCCTTTAGGAAGATATTATTACCGTTTATTCGTGGTGGAACATTTGGGGTGGGGGCGAAAATAAGGCGATGATAATATGGACTGTTTTTTAGCAAATACATGATGTAACATCATGTGGTTTATATTTGTAAGAGTATAGAGATATAATTTACGCAACAGTAAAATATCTTTTGTAATAACAATCATTATCATCGTCATCATATCAGCCGCAGGACCTCCATTGCTGGATATAAGCCTCCATAGATTTCCAAAAGGTCTGGTTGAGAGCAAATGCCAGTTGTATAGTTATTCTCCAATACACAATTATCTTTTGGTATTGTTGCTGAACTAGCTTCCGCCCGCGACGTCGTCCGTGTGAAAGTTAATTTATATTATTCCAAGGGCACCGTACAGTTTTTCGAAATGTGCTGCAAAATGGAATCAAGGCCAATATACGAAAGCATCCGCTAGATAAGTTAACCGCAAGATATCTGAAGACGTCTCTCTCTGGACCTATTTATGACGCTAATCTTATCTAACCTAATGGTTGGTTGACACTTCTCGTGACCCAGCAGAGAATTGGCATTGCTATCCAACGTGGGAATGCCGCCAGTCTCTTGGGCACTTTTGGAGTTCACGGCAATGCGGAGGAATTTTTTGATGCCTTATAGTTTTTTTTTGTTATTATTAAGGGCTTTTTTAATCTAATTTTAAGGCTGCAAATACATTAATACAAATCAAACTGATAATAAAATTAACATGTTTACCTAACATAGACTAGTCATTTGATTGTTCGTCTAATGATACCTACTCAAAGCCGAAAACTTTTTCGCCAATTTACGTCGAAGCTACACAGCGCTACTAATTCGTGTCATAATTATAATATCGAAATTACGCTGAAGGCATTATTTGTACAAACAGAATTCAATTTCGCTGTTCGTCGTTATTTGAGGGAAAAAATTCCGTGGAAATGTAATACGTGAGGCCCGTTATGTATTAGGAGTGTTTTGTATTAAGATAATTGAATTTATCCTGATATGTGGTTATTTATGTTCTTCAGATCGATTTCGGGCACGGCGGCCAATTAATAGGGACTAGACAAGTACGCAAGAGATATTAAAGTTCACAATTGTATGCGCAAACAGAGGTGCACTCCCTAGCTCTCATAGTCCAATGGGACGGCAATCCAACACAACCGGGGAGGCACGGGGGTGTCACACCACCAACTTC
This sequence comes from Caradrina clavipalpis, assembly GCA_932526535.1. NCBI lineage: Eukaryota > Metazoa > Arthropoda > Insecta > Lepidoptera > Noctuidae > Caradrina > Caradrina clavipalpis. Next base: position 1,106,525 of record OW052089.1, read on the forward strand.
CAAACTCCGGGCTGTTGTTTGTTTGCTGAGAAAATCGCAATTAAAAAACCCAATAGGTAACACTTTTTGCCCCACCTAGGAATCGAACTTAGGACCCTTGCGCCTACAAGAGCAACGGTGCAATCAAGTTATTAAGGTTATTAGGGCTTCTGAGATTGATTAGGGAATATGGTAGAGCGCTTTGAGAAGGAACTCGTCCGGTGAAGGACTACCACCATACCTATTTCTGACGCAGTGTATGTCTGAAATCACCAATCTATCCTTGAGCAAGCGTAGCAATCAATGCTCGTGCATTCTCTGTATGAGAAGAGGCTTCTGCCCTGCAGTGACTCAAAAGTAGGCTGGCATTATTATTATAACTATGAAACAAAAAACAGAATAAAAATTCACTTCTAAATAAAATCTCATGAGTACACATTATAAAAATACAATGCCTATTGTAGAAAGTAAATATTATTTATATGTTTTTTAATCATGATGGGTAAGCTCTTGACTCTAGTCTAGGTCAGAGGAGATAAAGACAAAGCCGACGATGGAGTGAGCTTATCCAGAAGAAGCCTGTTTATATTAACATTAAAGGGTTACGGTTAAATGCGTGAATAAATACAGAAGCAGGTTGCTGATTTAATTTAAAATAAAAGAATTACTTTAGATACTATGGTGTTTATTGATTTTAGAGTGAAGTCTTACGTTGATTGTCCGTGGCATCCCTTTTAGTGCCTCCATTGGAAACGGCGTCCGATGTCAATCAACCCCAGCTGACTGCTAGGTCTCCCCAACCCGGCTGGTTTTCAGAATCATGATCTTGACTGTAAATACTTCCCACAATGGCCATCAAGTAGGCACAAAGGATGAGGAACTTCATGATTCGCGGTTTTACTAACAGCTTCTGTAAGGCTCTTACTGACAGTTTGGTAGACGTACGTGCACATAAATATACGAACCAAGTGTGGAATATACTAAATCAATTGGATGTGCAATTTGAAGTCTTATTTATTAGTTGATTGATTAAGATGTTTATAATAATTTGAGTAAATAATTCGTTTCTAGTACGAATCAATTTTTGATCGTTTGGCGATGTGATTGGGTCATGAAATGTTTTTTTTTTTGTATCAAGTCTAGGTTCTTCACGATTTTTCCTTCACCGATGGCCAAGATAAACTTAGAAAGTAAATATGAATTGATAAAGTCACATTAGTACCTACTGCCGCCTACCTACCGCAACCTTAAACTTCATGCATGAGACGTGGGCGCCTTAACCACTGGGCCATCATGACATTTTTCATAATAATATTACGTACGTCACATCAGGGCGGCAATTCTAATAACTTTTAGAAATTATCGCTATCTAATCTCAGTCTGAATCTGTCACAAATGCCTGTTAATCCTCATTTAGTAATAGTAGGCTGCCATTTGTTATTTTTTTTTAATGACTTGCTTATGTTACTCTTTACCACATAATGTTCTACACCATTATAACCTATTTCCACCCACCAGTCAGCTGATTGACTTTCTCAAATTAAAACTCATTTTTGATATACAATAAAATGGCAAACAAGCCCACGGCCCACCTGACGTTGAGCGGTCATCGTCATCGCTGCCTATAGACATCAGTAATACAAGAGGCCTTGCAAATGCGTTGCCATCCCAGAGCCAAAGTTGAACTGTCTCATATGCTTGTAATTTGACCGGCACCCATACCCTTCAAACCGGAACACAGCAACGCTGCATTACGGCAGAAATAGGTATGGTGGCGTACTTCCCCGGACGAGCTTCTTCATAAAAAGCTCTACTACTAAGCCAAAGTTTTTTATCGGTGATACCGACTACTCGAAGGTCATTTTTACGACTTTGCCTCTTTTTCACATTATGTTTTTGTTGAGATGATTAAGAAATATATCTAACTACTTCATATTGTAAAACAGAGTAATTTTTTTAAATATATTTTTGCTCTAGACACTAGCATGATCTCTTGCATCAAGTTTACAAATATTTTAACTCACATACACAAACAGCCAGACCCGGGACAACTATCTGTAGGTTTTATAAACATTTGTTCCGTACGGGAATCGACCTCACTACGCGAAGCGCATGGTTAGGTAGTTTGACCCTGGCCCATTAGATCTCTGGAAATTGAATTATTAAAAGTTCATGACGTCAATAATTATACTCCTGGGAGGATAATTATAAGTGTCATTCAAATGACCCTGTATACTATGTACTGTTACTCGTGGTGTATCGCCCACTTTACATCTCAATATGCATAAATTGATTTGCTCTTATTACTGTGAAATTTAATTATACGCATATTTAAAGCAACGAATTCGGCTTGACCAATTAATTTGACCCATATCTGTTCGCATTTGTATAAATACGGTAACCAACCATTCAATTGTCAGTGATCATTTGAAATTTCAACTGATTTCATAACAGTTGAAAGTAGGAACTATAGAAATGTTTAAGTTACTCGTCCTGCTTGTCTTGTTCGTCACCGTGGCAGATATCCAGTGTTCACCAAGGACGCACGATCTTAACATACACACTTTCCGTGCAATTGACCGTCGCGTTTATCCCCATCCTATTGGCAAGTGCATATGGAATCCAGTAAAAAAAATATGCATCCCAGTAGATGATGATGATGATGGTAAATCATCATGATGATAATAGAAGACTTGGTCTTTCTTATGGGTTCTGAATAAGTATTCGTTTTCTTTCCACGAATAAAAAGATCCAAATAAATTAAAATATGTGTTATTTTTGTCATTTGTGTTTAGTTCAGGGAGGCAAACAGGGTTACCATGAAATCTTTTCAGGTATATTTAATAGCGGTCAAGAAGTATATATATATATACCATCACGTCTGTATTCCCCGAAGGGTTAGGCAGGGGTGTACCAATGTACACCCACAGTTCGCCGGAATATTTAGGTCCCATGTAATAGGGGGCGAGCCTATTGCCATTCTTTCTTCTTTTAGACTAAACTAGAAAAAAAGCTAGTAAATTCTTAAAAGATAGGTAACATTAATCACGAAAACCGAAGCGGCGAAGAATCCCGGCGTTCCACTCTGTCAAACTATAATTATCATTGAGAACAAAACCAAAGATCCCTAACCGGGGATTAAATACTTCAGAGGCATTAAAGTTTAAACTTGTCTATACAGGAGGCCACTTGATGCCCGTCGTTAATTCTGACGATAATTCCCTTACGAATATTCTGGAAACACTTTATTTGAAGGCCCTAAAGGCGAAATTTGTTTGGCAGTTTTACCGTTTATGTTTGCAGCGAGTCAGTGCGAGCGCGACCCGTTGGGATACAATACAGCAGACTTGCGGCGGATCTGCGCGGATTACTGGAGGCTGCGTTATCCGTTTTCTTAGGCTCTACACAGACGGACTGCAAATTTTGCAGTTTGAATGCAGTTGAAATGTAGTCCCTTTAGACAAGCCCGCCACACTGTTCCCAAACCACTGCAACTCCTGTAAGCCAGAATCAACAGTGGCGACCACAAGAAAAGCCGGTGCTTTTCTTGTCTCGGTAGACAATTTATGAAACTCGACGAGTCCCGGAGAGCCTTAGACAGACTCAATGAATTGTAGGTACTGTACAAGTAGTATTGTGTAGTCCGAGTAACTGTTTCACAGGACATGTAATATTTCTGCGGGTTGTTCGAAAGAGATACCGCACCCCCGGAACGCAAAGGGCACAAGAAGGAACATGGATGGGTTTTAATCAGTAAAAGTCTGACACTCCCTTCCGCCCCGCCCCGGGTGGGGGAAGTGATTTGATGATTTCCCATTTTTTTTAAAAAAATAAGGACATGTAATATTTACCTTCTTTTGTTAGTGCCAAGTAAACTATTTTCGTAGCGCAACGAATACATAACAGAACCTCCATACGTCCATATCAGCTGACCCCAACTCAAAACAACAAAGGCGACATAACCGCTTAGCAAAGCGTCGAGTTAAACGTTAAAGCCGAGAGCAGACCAGCGCCGCGTCCGTCGCAAACATCGCGTTTGTTTCGTCGCATAATTAACAATTAGGTAATGCGAGCTCAAAGTGGGCTGCTAGAGTAGTTGTCGCGAGCATGCCTTCGCCTAGCTCGGCCGAGGACACATTGTTCTACGTGAATTCCCGCGGGAAACTTATACGTAATTGTGCTAATGCGATTTAATTATGATCCTTACTAATATTATAAATGCGAAAGTAACTCTGTCTGTCTGTCTCTTCTTCACGCCTAAACCACTGAACCGATATCAATAAAATTTGGTACAGATATAGTCTGGGACCCGAAAAAGGACATAGGATAGTTTTCATCCCGGAAATCCCAAGGGAACGGGAACTATTATTATTATTATCCACGCGGACGAAGTCGCGGGCAAAAGCTAGTGAGATTATAAATAGCTTTGGATTAACCACATAAACTCAAGCCTGTATTCCTCGAACGGTTAGGCAAAGGTATACTGATGTACACCCACGGTCCGCCAGTACCTTTTTAGGTTCCTTGTAATAGGGGGCGAGCCTATTGCCATTAACCAGGCACACATCCTAACTCCAAGTTGCTATTGAGAATTTCGTCTATGTTTTTCCAGATGACATATCAATTACAACACCAGCTCCCCTAGCCAAGTCACAGACGATAAACGCAAACGCTGAGTAGGCTTTAATACATCTTCAACTTTATGTGCTTGGTTTTGAGTTGAAGATCTAATGAAGATTGCATAGCGTTTTCGTTCGTTCCAGTCGCTAACGCTTAGAAATCTTTAGTAGATTTTCAACTTAAAGCTCTTGGATATTAAGTTGAAAACCTATTGGTACCTACCGAGCGTTTACGATTATCGTTTGTGTCTTGGCTAGGGTGGCAGTGATGTGTATATAATTACAAAATTAATTCTTTAGTAAGCATTATTTATTAGTTAGTTATTTCTTATGAGTAATATGACCAAAACTAATGTTATACTTGTCTAAATATAAAAAAAGTAATTTAAAAAGAAATGCCGTTCTCCGGTAAGCATTCTATCTGACTATAATATAATTTATCTCCTAAAAACTATCGATGTCTTTTTTTAATAACGTCCAAGAGGTACATTAGTGAGAACCATTCAATTCAATTAATACGGGAAAGGAATACCTATATCCTAAATGTGTTTGTACAGCCTCCTCTCATTCCGGGCACAAACGGTCATTCCATTCGCATAAACAAACAAGAACGTCTTCAATAAAGCTATCGTTCAGTTCAATTAGCATATGCATGTACCTACACTGTGTGTTGTTACTTAGAAGCATAATAATACGTGAATCTATTTGACTAATGGCCATGTTACACGGTTCTACCAAATTGATTCAGTTTGGTTGAAAGGCGCGGCGATTAAATGTACTACTGTTGAACGAGTTACTGATATGTTTACATGATTCAACCTGATTGCATTATTAAAATGATACCCTCTTTAAAAATGAACCTTAGGTATTTTTAATGATAGGGTTTATGTTGACATATTGCGTTACATTTTCGGTCTTCGTGTATCCCTCTCTTGGACGCTGAGCCAGAGTGTGATATGCTCGCGGATGAATGAAAGGTGATCTTGTCTGTATGTTTGGAGTATTTTAAGATGAGCGTATGAATGTCGTGCAATTAAATTCATGTCATCATCATCTGCTTAGCCTTTTCCGAACTATGTTGGGATAGGATTCTAGTGTAACTAGATGTAGCGGAATACCAGTGTTTTACATGAAGCAACTGCCTATCTGACCTCCACAACGCATTAACTGGGCAACACGGTAGGTACCTACCTCTTAGATAGACTGGTAGTCAGACTTCCTGGCTTCTGACTATCTGCGACGACTGTCAAAGATCTACGAATGACAGCCGGGAACAACCGCTTCACGTGTTTTCCGAGTCATGGGAGAGTCACACCATTAACTTCCAAACTCCGGGCTGCTACTGAAAAATTAGTAATGGAAAAATCTAACCGACATGGGAGTCAAACCCAGGAGTCCGTGCTCATCAGTCGTGCTAGCGACCACGAGACCACCAGGCAGTCGGAGAAATCGTTTACTATGAGTGAGTGAAATAAGGCTGACAACTTTCGTTGAATACCCTCACTATAAATATTGAACAATGTTACCCAATTTATTACTACAAAGTAAAATAACTTAGATAAAAGATGTCCTTTCTAAAACAATAAATTCTTAAAAGAAACACTTAAGTCGGGATAAAATATTAGTTTTAATGAAACTGCTTAAGGTTCTCGGGAATTTTAATTAGCTCGTCGCATGTGGCGCGGGATTGGCGTAGATTAAAACTGAACTACCAATTGGTTTAATGATTCAGTTCTCATAGTATATGAGACATTAGTTTGAAATTTATTTAGGACTTCGTCCGCGTGGCATATTTCACCCACTATAAGTTACGTTTTAGGTTAATGCTCCGCTCCCGTTGGTCGTAGCATGATGTTATATAGCCTATGTTACTCAAGAATAATGTAGTTATTTGGTGAAAAAATGGTTAAAATGGATCCAGTAGTTTCGGAGCCTATTCGTTACAAACAAACGAACAAACGTTACTACTTTACACCCTAAAAAAAGATAGCCGCCTTCAAAAACTAAAAAGAGAAAAATAACTTTAGCTTTGGAAGTCGGCGGCTTTGGTTCTGTTTGTTGTTTCGTATTGACACCGACTTCCAAAGCTAAAGTTATTTTTCTCTTTTTAGTTTTTTAAGGCGGTTATCTTTTTTGTAAAAAGTTTTTAATTCTCGCTTTTAGTATCAACTTCCTGTCATCCAAATCCATGAAGAAACTGTCATGGAATGTAACCAACACTTTTCTGAAAACCACATCAAATCGGTTCAGCCAAACGCGAGATAATTGCGGACAAACATACAATCGTCTTTGAAAATCTACAATCCAAGTAAGCAAAAAATTCCCTATCTCAAAAACTTGCAGTATTCCCTAAGTTGAATAATACCTAATACAGCAAAAAATTACTTAAATCGAACTTGTAGTTACAAACATATGCGAACACAAACAAAAGAACATACATACATACATTTATGATACATACACTTTTGTAATTTGCCACATTTGTTCAGACGCTGATATATACTAACATATACGAACACTGGGCAGTTCTGGAAATATTACATACATACGGGTCGAATTGATAACCTCCTTTTTTTGAAGTCGGTTAACAAGACACATCACATACACTTAAATTGAGCATCTAGGTAGATACTTGCTGGATAGATAGATTGCTGGTAAGCGAGTTTTATTTTTGGTGTAAAAATCAGTTGTTCTATAAAATTATATCACTTATTGACCGCTATCTTCTTCTTCGTTATCGTGTGGATGCCCACACGCTAAAGAAGAGGAGAGAACAGAAGGTCCAACGATCCCACACACCTTAGTAAACCGCCGTAGTAGTAGTTTCCAAACCGCCTTAAGGGCCTCTGACATGGTTACCGATGTCAGTGATTTCCAAGATAAACTAAGAAAGTACATAATTATGAATTAGATAAAGTCACATTGATACTTGCCCATTCCCAGTTGCGGACCCACAACCTCGTGCATGAGAGGTGGGCGCTTTAACTACTGGGCTATCATGACACTCACACTTGACCACTATTAAATGTAGCCATACCTATAAAGATTTCAAGATATCCCCGTTCGCCTCCCCGAACCAAACAAAAATGGCAAAAAGAACACACATTTTAATTTATTTAAAACATTTTATTCGTGGAAAGAAAACGAATTCTAATTCAAAAACCACAAAAAAAGATCAATTCTTCTCTTATTACCATCATGATTCGTCATCTTTCACTGGGAAGCATATTTTTCTTACTGGATCCCACTCGCACTTGCCGATCCTATGAGGACGTAATCGCCGACTATCAGGGAGAATGAAATGAAGACCTGAGTCCTTTATGGTGGCAAGGCTATCGCTATCTATACACTGGATATCTGCCACGTTGACGAACAAGACAAGCAGGACGAGTAACTTAAACATTTCTAAAGTTCCCACTTTCAACTGTTATGAAATCAGTTGAAATTTCAAATGATCACTGACAATTGAATGGTTGGTTACCGTATTTATACAAATGCGAACAGATATGGGTAAAATTAATTGGTCAAGCTGAATTTGTTCCTTTAAATATGCGAATAAATAAATTTCACAGTATTAAGTGCAAATCAATTTATCCATGTTGCGATGTAAAGCGAGCAATACACGAGCAAGTGCACTTTTTTGTGATCCTATTCTGTCCCATTACCGGATCGGTTGGAAGCGACCAGCATCCAGCGTCTTCCTGCGGTCTTACCATGACATCCGTTCACCTTGTGGGTGGACGCTGTGCTTGCTGGTGCGTGGTCCCTGTGAACTTTGCGGCTTCATCGGCCATCAGCTCTGCGCGCCATTTGCCCTGCCCACTGCCACTTTATCTTGCTGATTCGCTGGGGTACGTCGGTAATTTTGGTTTGTGTGTGGATCTCCTCATTTATGATTTGATCTCGTAGCGAGACTCCCAGCATAGCCATTTCAATAGCTCGTTGGGTACTTCGAGCTTGTTAATAAAGCCTATGGTAAGGCACCATGTTTCAGAGACGGCATTTGAGCACACTTTATGATAAAGTTTAATTTGTGGGTACAATATCGTTTAACTGCCTCGTTGGCCTAGTGGTCCTAAGCGCGACTGCTACGCTAGAGTTCTTGGGTTCGATTCTCAGATCGAGCAAGTGATATTGGGTTTGTCTATAAAATTCTCAGTAGCAGCTCGAAGTTTGGATTTGTGCCAATTTAATGGCAATAGGCTCGCTCCCTTTCACATGGGACCTACCTAAAAAAACATACCGGCGAACTGTAGGCGTGCATTGGTAGGCAGGGGTGTAACCTCTGCCTAACTTTTCGAGGAATACAGACGTGATGGTATGTGTAAGTGTGATCAATAAAAAAAATAAAACAAAAATCTATTAAAAATCATTTTATTACACACATTAGTTTGAAAAAACACACACATAAACATTAACGCGTTCTCCAAAATTTATGAGAAAGACCAATTTTTTCTAATAATCATCATTAAAATGCACTGGGCCGCATTTACTTTTTTTTCCAAACCAAGTGCACCTGCTGAAATGATGGTTGAAATACCGCCGTACATTAGGAAGAACGTCACGAGCACCGTCTTTCTCTTGTCTTCGAAAACTGTCAAGCAATTTGTTAAGTTCACCGGTGAACTCTCTTCGTGCAATAAGGTTCTCAAGATTATCTATACACAGAATATTTAACACATTGACGGCCAAAATAAGTAGGACAAATAACTTAAACATTTCTATAGTTCCTACTTTCAACTCTTATGAAATCAGACACGATATTAAGTGGCTGCATATCGTATTTATTATAGAAATGCGAACAGTTATTGGTTAAATTAATTTTACAAGGTTGCGTATCACTGGATTTTACAGTAATAAGAGCAAATCAATTTATTTATATGTAAAGCGAGCGTACATAACAGTACACGTATGCATGGTTATTTTAAAAACATAAACGTTCTCAGTATTATTATTGACGTCATAAACAGCAGCTATTGTTCTTTGACTTTTAATAATGCATTTTTTATGATAAGACATGGTAATACATCACGTTTCAGAACCACGATGAGAGACAGTATTTGAGTACACGTTTAGTAGTAGTCTATAAGATGTTGTACTTATTATTATAAATTAATCAACTAAATAATTGCCTCGTTGACCTAGTGGTCCTAAGCGTGACTGCTACGCTAGAGGTCTTGGGTTCGATTCCCCAGGTCGGTGTTATTGGGTTTGTCTATAAAATTCTCAGTATCAGCTCGAAGTTTGGATTTGTGCCCGTTTAATGGCAATAGGCCCCTCCTTATTACATGGGACCTAAAAAAAACATACCGGCGAACTGTGGGTGTGCATTATGATAATAATTATTAATAATATATTATTACAGTATTACTTAACATTATCATTACGCCTATATTCCCCGAAGTGTACCAATGTACAACCTCAGCTCGCCGGTATGTTTTTAAGTCCCATGTAACAGGGAGCGAGCCTATTGCCATTAACCGGGCACAAATCCTATCTCCGATCTGTCACTGAGAACTCCATAGAAAAAAAAATAACACTTTGCTCAACCTTGGGATTGAACCCAAGACCTCTAGCGTAGTCATAGTATAAAGAAGGGAAGTAGGCTATCTCCGGGCCAATCCGCGATATAATTGCCTACTGTCTCAGGGTTGTCACGGGCGCGGGCGGCGTGGAGCGGTAATGACCACGAGTAAACGGTAGGTTACTGATAGTAGGTCCTGCCAGGCCTCCGTTACTCGTTCAAGGTTACACGCTTAAGTGCCTACGGGTGGCCATGGGTAACACATCTCTGTATAGCTAATTCAGTGATCATTAGTCAATAAAGTTCAACAATGGTTTTCCTAACAAATACAGAATGTATTCAAGATTCAGAGCAGTAGGTATTATTTTCAAAAAAAGGGATAAAATAAACCGGCGAGGCGGTGTGACCGCGACTGTCCGCACTTTGTCGGACACCCAAACACACAGCAATACGTTCTCCTGCGATTGTCACACATTTTTCATTCATTAAGCGGTACCGAAAAGCCGTGACGCGCGAATCTCATGCGGTGTTAGCCCCGGCTGGCGCACTGAGAAACGGGTTGAGATTTTGTTAAGTGTGCGTGCGGCGACGCGTAGATACTATGACGCACACATACAAGCCGCGCGCGGTGCGTTTGTATGAAGATAACTTACTTCCCCTCTTTATACTATGGCGTAGTAGTCGTGCTTAGGAACACTGGGCTAACAAGGCAGTTCAATCAGGCAGTACTAAGAAGCAGTATTGTATCGTATGCAGCATATATTTTTCAGCATTTAAATTGTGCACCAGTACTTCATGAGATTCGCATTCATTTGATACTAAAAATAAACTACCTACCTTAAATCCCACCATATTTTGGCATCTAAAATATATAAAAAAACCACCAACCAGAATCGTACCGACGATATATCATAAATGCAGACAGCGAAACGGGCGAAGCTAAAGGTTTTATTTTACTTCGCAACGAATTTATCGCTTCCCACTTCCTGTACGCCATTGGTGTGTGTACATCGATGACTGTGCTCCGATGTATATCTGTGAAATACTGATAGGGGGAGCAATGAATAATGCAGTTTAGATTTTTTATCGTAATGGTCTTTGAATAAAATAAGGTGCGAAAGTAGGTCAGATGATGTGAAGAGATTATTATTATTCTTTTCTTGGGGATATGACAAAAATCTTTAAGAGAAAAGCAGATGAATTGAATTTTGCAATAAAAGTATCGTAGTAGTAGTATTTATGCGTTTGTATGTGCGTAGACTAATGAAATGCAGCTAATCAGATTTATTTAACAATTATTCAAATAGCTGCCTAGTTAGCCTAGTGGTTCTAAGCGCGACTGCTACGCTAGAGATCTTGGGTTCGATTCCCAGGTGGAGCAAAGTGTTATTGTTGTTTTTTCTGTGAAATTCTCAGTAGCAGCTTGGAGTTAGGATTTGTGCCCGCTAATGGCAATAGGCTCGCCCCCTATTACATGGGACATAAACATTCCGGCGAACTGTTGGTGTACATTGGCACACCTCTGCCTAACCTTTCAGGGAATACAAACAACAACAACAACGTGATGATATCTACGTATCTGTATGTATTTATGCGACGAACAGAAAAAAAAGACTTGCCAAAAGGGGCAACTATAAAAAAACTCATTCAAAACCTGCATCTTACCTCTAATACATTATTGGGAACACACTGGGAACTCCCAATAGATCTAAAAGTAGTCAGATTCGGTCACACCCAGCACCAAAGGATGCACTCAGGCAAATTGCTTGCCTATTAACAACCAATTCAATTACTGCTAGAACTTTGTACAGCGTCTTGAAGTAGGAATACCTTTAAACTAAATAAATATAGTACCTAGTACAGATACAGAAAATGGCGAGACCATTTTATTTGACGGGAGAAATAATGTTTAGTTGGAATGAAAATATTGTGGCATTGCCATAATTGGGAAAATGTAAGTGTACTATAAATGGGTAGAATTTTCCTTTTGAGAAAAACAGCGTGATCTTATGTTAGATTAGCTTTATCCTGGAGTTTAGAATTACATCTTTTGTTACTTCCCTACTCATAGGTTACGACCCATTATAGGTCGTAGAAAAAAAAAATACCATCACGCCTGTATTCCCCGAAGGGTTAGGCAGAGGTGTACCAATGTACACCCACAGTTCGCCGGTATATTTAGGTCCCATGTAATAGGGGGCGAGCCTATTGCCATTAACCGGGCACAAATCCAAACTCCGAGCCGCTACTGAGAATTTCATAGAAAAACCCAATAACACTTTTTGCTCGACCCGGGAATCGAACCCGGGACCCCTTGCACAGCAGTCGCACTTGCGACCACGAGGCCAACGGAGCTGTTAAAACGGAGTTTATAGTTCGTAGGTTAAAATAATTCTATAACTAGGCGATAGGACTTTTTCGAAATTGGACCACAGTTCCTGAGATTACCACGTACAAACAAACGAACTTGTTATATTAGTTTTTTTTTTATAATTAGGAGAGTTTGGGTTACGTTGTTAGGAGTTTATAGGTAGGAGATGCTTTTTACATCAGAACCTAATATAGGTCTATGGCTTCCAGTTAGACGATGTCACGGGCAAAAGCTAGTACCTAATTAATAAAAACGCTTGCTCAAGGCAAATTGGTGATTTCAGATTTATTTATTAACTGTAAGTTCAGGTTTCCTCATGATATCACTTCACCTATATCCGTGAGATCCAAGATAAATACATATTAAATAGGAAAAGTCACATTGGAACTTGCCCAAGCTCGGTCGAAAACCCACCGCCTCGCGCATGAGAGGTGCCTTAACTACTAGCGAGAACAAAATATTCAAAATTCATTCATACTTCAACTAGCTCTATTTCAGTATTCAACAGAATCACTGAAACTTGTTTCCATAAAATCCAACCCGGGCTTCAGGCCTGAAACAATATTTTGTTTTCATTTGAAACTGTTCACAGACTTGGTGGGATTAGCAAAATAAATACGGAATACATTAATTCTGGTGGGCGTACCGGAATTATTTTATACGCAGTTTATTTTCCGTGTTTGTTTAGAGATACGAGTTTTATGAAGCATCCATACTAATATTATAAATGGGGCAGTAACTCTGTCCGTCTTTTACGCTTACGGGGAATACAGGCGTGATGATATCCATGTATCTTTATGTATTTATGCGACGAACAGAAACAGAAAAAAATACTTGCCAAAAGGGGCAACAACAAAAAAACACATTCAAAAACTGTATCCTAACTCTAATACATTACTGGGAACACACTGGAAACTCCCAATAGATCTAAACCGATTTAGATGAAATTTGACATGGTATAACTTTAAACCCCTGGGTTCGAACTAACCCCAAAGTAGCCTATGTTCTTTCTTGAAAAGATATAGGCTAGTTTCTTTTCCACGACTACGTCTGCGTTCGGGATAGCCGACATTTAGGCGGGCGAAGACGCGGGCAAAAGCTAGTCAGTTGTAAACAGATGGGAATGGTTAAATGCTTGTATTTTGTTTTATATCATAAACAGATGTAGAGAGACCGATAAAACTACTGAAACTCAGTAATAACACTTTATTTGAGTTAGGATATTGCTTTTTAATTTCTCATTTGATGTTTTACGCTCGCAGGAGGGGAACCACAATAACAGGTCATATCATAATATTAATATTATTCTAACAACCTTTGAGTCACAACAATCAATCTCAATTCTCGAATGGAGACTACGCACCGGCAACCGCAGCGTAGGACGTCCTCCCACAAGGTGGATGTACGACCTCATTAAGATCGCAGGAAGACGCTGAATGCTGGCCGCTTCCAGCCAGTCCTTTAAGAAATGTATGGGGGAGTTTAATGTCCAGCAGTGGAAGTCCTGCGGCTGATATGATGATGATGATGATTAACCTCAATGGAGACTAGCCATGTATACAGGGGATATTTTAGTATACACAAGTACACTACTTTTTCTCTCCCTCATAGTCCAATCCGACACAATTGGGGAAAGATTAGACTCAAGATCAAATGCTAGACCATCTTTCCGAGCACGAGGGTATCACACAACTGACTTCCAAACTCCAGGCTGCTATTGATAAATTCAATTTTTTTCTTTGCATAGCCAACAAACAGACGGCCCTCCTGACGTAAAGTGGTCACCTCTGGCTATAGACATCTGCAATATCAGAAGCCTTGCAGATGCGTTTCAGACCCAGAGACACAGTTGAAATGTCTTATGTGGCTTTAATTACACCGGCACTCTTTCGCTACTAACACTGCTTTGCAATGACATAAAAAAAGCAATATGAAAAAATCCAATAACATTTTCCTGGACTTGGGAATTGAACTTAAACACTGGAGTCCTAAAACATCGCTTTGCAATTAGGAACCTTTGCTTCCACGTGAACAATGGAGCAGTATTGATAATTTCTATTGTTACACAACAAAGGTTTAACAAAAACATACACTTGAAATCCACATCAAAAAGAGTGGAAATAAACAAAAAGAAGCAAGAAAATTGATAAACAATACCCGACACTGATTACGGGAGAATTGCTGTTTCTGTATTGCAACGCTTTAGTGGAGCCAATCACAGTGCGTTCTCAGCCATCGAGGCTTGCAAATACAGCTTGGAACGGATTCAAGCGAACGATGATTAAAACGATATTTTTGTAAAAAGGGTTTAGGATGAGCGAACGGAGTTAACGTAAGCTAGATAGAATTTGAAATTTAAATTTAGAATACACGTTTTTAAGCCCTGATTTAAAAATATGGGTGTTATAAGGTTAACTTGTCTGGCGCATCGTAGCTCCTAAATGACTGAAGCGATTTTGATGCAGTTTCGAAGCTGACGTGATTGAGATGGTTTTTAGCTATAATTAATGACGATAAAAATTACATTAAATGTAACTCCAGGTTTCCTTACGACGTTTTTCTTTTACTTACTGACATCGGGTCAGTGATGTCCTAGATAAACTTCGAAAGTACATGACAATGTGAATTGAAAATTCACATAGGTACTTTCTCGGTGTCGGACCCGCATGCTTCATGCTGATGCTGGCACTTTAATCATTGGGTCATCACGACGTTAAATATATACTACTTAGTAAATTTTATAAACGTATTTTTCCAAATTTTAAGTATGGAGTTTTATTCTTCTTCTTCCTTTATGAACTTAACCTTATTATAGTCGCCTATAGACGCAATTCTCCTTTCTTGTAAACGACGTTCAAGTCAAGTCACCTCTAATGGTTTAATTAACTTTGACTTTTGTAATCTAAAAAATAAAGTCTAAAATTCTACAAATGTTTATAAAAATAAAATCGCCATTATTCTCGTACCTCCGGATAGGTGCGACTGTTCGTAACAGATGAAAGGAGGAAAGAAAGAAATATTGATATTAGACCCAATGCCATTCGGAATAGGAGCTTAATTTTATTGAAACCCTGATATGGAGTAGAACCGATCCGGTTTTATGAGATGTGGTCAAGAGAATGGATCGTATGAACTTTTATTTATCTAGAATATTGTTTGTGGATTTTCAGTTTAGGAGATTTTTACGCTTTGAATGTAATGGAAGTAGTATACTGGACATTTCCCTTTAAAATCTATTCTAATAAATATAGTAAAGCTGAAGACATTTTTCGTTTGTTTAAACGTGTTAATCTCGGGAACTACCAGTCGGATTGGAAAAAGTTTTATTTGTAAATAATAGCGAATTTTATGAGGAATGATATAAGTTTTATAACATGACGCTACGACCTAGAAGAGCGGGGCAGCAACTAAAAAACCATCCGGATGACACCGCAGAGTATAGTTCATGTTTTTAGAAGAAGAAGAAATAGGTATTTTACGGTACCCCGTAATAACCCCGTCAGGAGTTGCAGTGGCGGGTGGTAACCCGCCACCAAACCAAAATCAACAGTGGAGACCGTTAGAAAAGCGCCGCTGCGATGAAGCTCGACATTTTATTAATTAATCGGAAAAGAATAGCGGAGAAATAAGAAAAAACATAATTTACAGATCTAGGTCAATAGGCAGAAAGGGCCAATAGGCCAATAGGTACAACTGAGAGAAGCCCAGTTATTCAAGAAATAGGAATTGTTATCCATCACATTTTTCTACAAAAACAGCAATCATTTTGAACCGTCACTGCGTCCCCGTACAGGACATAACGTTCACGACCCCTGACTCACCCTGAAAACGGTTTCAGGATATCGTTTGAAAGCCAATATGTCACAGAAAGTCCGGCCGGAAATTAAAATATTCTGAAAATTGAAGGTACAGTCAGCAACAAAAGTAGATTGACATTTCAGATTTTTTGTTTGTTATTGAGGACACTAGCAAAGGAAATATGAAACGGACCTAAAATTAAGATAAATAAGTAAAACCTACACACACACACAACACGATATAGAAACAAATCACAATTTAAGATAAAAAAAAAAAAAAAAACAATAATTCTGAATAGCAGTAAATTGTTTTATTACGTGTCTATTTAAATGATATGTAAAACTAACATTCTTAATCGACTTCTGTTGCTGACCGTACGTGACGATTTTTCAAGATAAATTCTTTGATGAATCTTTTAGTGTACCTTTGTGATGATAAATTTGATTCAGCCGAGGTCACGTTGACCTCTGATGTACGGGATCCGGAAATTTGCCTTTTGAAATTTTAGTATGGCTTGTGAAATCTTTTACCTTTAGGTAAGGCTTGTTATAAATTATATTTTTGCTTACTAGCTTCTGATCCCGACTTCGTCTGCTTGATGTTTTTCTGATGTCGATTTTTTTAGTTACGTCTTTGGTTGCAGCTCAGCTCCCGTGGGTCGTAGCGTGATGTTATATCGCCTATACTATACCTCAGATAATGCCTCGGCTTAGTAGTCCTGCGTGACTGCTAAGCTAAAGGGTCTTGGGTTCGATTCACAGGTCGAGCAAAATTTATTGCGTGTTTCTGTGAAAATCGCAGTAGCAGCTCGGTGTTCGATTTGTGCCCGGTTCGGGTCGCCGTCTATTACATGGGATCTAAGCATACCGGCGAACTGTGGGTGTACATTGGTACACCTCTGCCTAACCCTTCGGTGTACACAGGCGTGATGGCATGAATAATGAACACTTTGCCCGACCTGGGAGTCGAATTCCGAGAGACCACTCATTGGTAATTTCTGGTTGGTCAGGAAATTAGATTATTAAACAATACAAGAATCAGGTAACACCATTTATTCGCACAAATCATTACCCGGCCGTATTCCTGGAAACAGAAAAGGCTAAACTTCGTAGCTCTGTAGTTCTGTACGGCCGTGCGTCACGCAATACTATAATAACGCCGGTTTTTGTTTGCGCATTCCACTGTAATTGTTTTGTTTTTTTGCAAACCTATTACTGGTTTGTTGTTTTGTCATCGAATAGATTGGTGTGAATATTGGGGGATTAATTGATTTAGAGTGGTATGTAGTGCTACAGACTCGTGATTACCACTAGTGGACTGCTACGGTACACGTCTTGGATACGATTCCCAATGTGAAAAAAGTGTTATTGGGCTTTTCTATTAAATTCTCAGTAGCAACTCGGAGTTAGAATTTGTGCCCGGTTAATGGCAATAGGCTCACCCCCTATTACATGGGACCTAAACATACCGGGGAACTGTGGGTGTACATTGGTACACTTCTGCCTAACCCTTCGGGTAATACAGGCGTGATGGTATGTGTATATGAGTGTGTAGTGATATAATAATAATACCAACTTATTACTGTTTCACTGCTAGGCGAAGACCTATTCTTATCTAGACAAAAATCACTATGATTGAACTATTTTTGAGATTTCAGACTTACATCTCTACATAGTATAAAACAAAGGCATTTATAGTCGTCCAGATCTTTTAAACTACGCAACAAATTTTAATGCGGTTTTCATCAATAGGCAGAGTGATTCAAGATAAAGATTAACGTATAGACCAACGATTTCAAGTACTACAACAGGAGAAAAGCAGTAACCAAGTTCATAACTGAACGCGATTGACACCGCGGGGTATACATATAGCAAGTTAATTATACGTCCAGGTTACTTCATAATGTTTTCTGTCACCGATGTCAGTGATATCCAAGATAAACAGTTTATCTTGGATATCACTGACATCGGTTGCCCCGTTGGTCTCATGGTCGCAAGTGCGACTGCTGTGCAAGAGGTCCCGGGTTAGATTCCCAGGTCGAATAAAAAGTGTTATTGGGTTTTTCTATGAAATTCTCAGTAGCAGCTCGGAGTTAGGATTTGTGCTCGGTTAATGGCAATAGGCTCGCCCCCTATTACACGGGACCTAAATATACCGGCGTACTGTGGGTGTACATTGGTACACCTCTGCCTAACCCTTCGGGGAATACAGGCCTGATTGTATATTTTTACCCGACTGCGACAGAAGGAGGGTTATGTTTTTCGAGAGTATGTATGTATGTATGTATGTATGTATGTATGTATGTATGTATGTATGTATGTATGTATGTATGTATGTATGTATAATTGTTTGGCACGCTCTGCAGCCTGAACGGCTCAATGGATTTTAGCTTGAGAGGTGTCGTTAGATTCGTATTTACTGTGAGAGTGACACTGGGTATATCAAAATAAAAAAAACAAAATGGCGGATTTTTGGCGCCAAATTCAAATGTTTGGATCGCTCTGCCGCCTGAACGGTTCGATGGATTTTAGCTTGAGAGGTGTCATTAGATTCGTATTTACTGTAAAAGTCACAATGGGTAAATAAAAAATAAAAAAAGTAATAAATAAAAAACGGTAATTTAAAAAACTAAAAAACCCGACTGCGTTTCTAAGCATTTATGAAAAAGCCCTAAAACAAGAAAGTCGTTGTACCCGATTGCACTTAAAATTGTAGCAGTCGGGACCCATTCTAGAAATGTCGATGATGGTCTAGCATGGGTCCCGACTGCTACGATTTTAAGTGCAATCGGGTACAACGACTTTCTTGTTTTAGGGCTTTTTCATAAATGCTTAGAAACGCAGTCGGGTTTTTTAGTTTTTTAAATTACCGTTTTTTTTTTATATTTTTATTTTTATATCACTGACATCGGTTCATCTTGGATCAGTTTATCTTGGATATCACTGACTCTCTAAGTTACTTAGAGAGTAGATATGAATAGAAAAAGTTACACCGGTACTTTCTCGGTTTAGAACTCGCAACCACATGAGAGTGGTAAAAAGAACCTTGGGGTCTTAGACACAAAGCTCTACTAGACATAACGCTACGTTTCCCTAGATAAAGCACCTACTAGGACCCCTAGAAAAGTCACGGAACGACATGATGTAGTAGTAGAGCAGAATCCTTCCAGTAAAAAGATTTAATCTACCATTTGCAGTACATCTAGTACTTCAAATAAAGACCTCAAAACACATCGTTTGCAACATATTCTATTCAAAAACCTCATTTCATATAAGCGACAAAATCAGAGGACACAGCTCACAGCACTCCGCGCACAGTGGGACAAAATAAAAATCAGTCGCCAAAAATTATTCTCGGAATTTAAATACAGGGAAGCAGACTGTGGTACAAATGTAAAATGAAATGTTACTTGTACAAAAATCGCTTTTAGAGAGAACCGCGTCGTTTAGATGTATGAGTTACTGCGCTACCCGCTTCATGTACCGTATTTTTAATTATTCCTTTACAGCTTACACTGTGTAGGTAAAATTAGCGCATTTAACTCTTGCAGTGGTTTTATGGAACACATTTTATTTTGTACTACCTATGCCTTTTTTTTTTATAGACGGGAAATCATCAAATAACTTCCCCCGCCCTGGGCGGGGCGGGAGGGAGTGTCAGACTTTTACTGACTAAAACCCGTCTATGTTCCTTCATGTGCCCTTTGCGTTCCGGGGACGCGGTATCTCTTTCGAACAACCCGCAGAAAAACTAGCTGTGCCTGTTTCACTCACGTGGATCTAAGTGTAGCTTAAGGAAATAACAATTGTCCTAATCCTCTTAGCGTTTAAGTGATTGCAAGTGTTACTGCTGAAAATTAAGATACTGGGTGTTTCTATAAGGAGTCCGTCTACAGACCCCTAAAGTCTGGGTCATTCAGGTTCAAACATGACGTGTGGCACGCAGTTGCAATCTCGAAACGGACAAGTACCAATGTGACTTTGTCTATTCATATATACTATCTGAGTAGATCCTGGACATCGGTGAACGAAAAACGTCGTAAAGAAGTAAGAATAGAGCTTTTTGTGAAGAGTTGTGAAGACCTCGTGGAGGCAACTAATGCCACCATACCTATTTCTGTTGTAAAGTAGCATTGCTGTCATCATCTGCTTATTCCCAACTATGTTAGGGTCGGCTTCCAGTCTACCCAGATGCAGCTGAATACCAGTGTTTAACATGGAGCGACTGCCTATCAGACCTCCACAACCCAGTAACTGGGCAACACGGTACTCCTTGGTTAGACTGGTTGTCAGACTTCTTGGCCTCTGACTATCCTCAAAGCAAAGTAGCATTGCTGTATTCCGGTTTAAAGGGTATGGATACGACCGGTGTAATTACAGAAACATGAGACATTTCAACTTTGTTATGGAGATGGCAACGCGATAACCACTTAACATCAGGGTAGGCCTTCGGCTTATTTCTTATCCAATTATGTTAAAAAGAAATTGTTCAATATAGCGCACCAATGTGACTTTTTCAATATATAATGTACTTTTAAGCTCATCTTGGAGAACACTCACATCAGCGAAGGAAAACATCGAGAGGAAACCTAGACTTCAAAAAAATAAGCCTGCAATCGCCAATCCGCCTTGAACTAGCGTGGTGATCAATACTCGTCCCTTCTCTTCACGAGAAGAGGCCTTTGACCTGCAGTATGACAATGATAGGGTACTATTATTTTGGACTGCCCCGTTGGTCTTGTGGTCGCAAGTGCGATTGCTGTGCAAGGGGTCCCGGGTTCGATTCCCAGGTCGAGCAAAAAGTATTATTGGGTTTTTCTATGAAATTCTCAGTAGCAGCTCGGAGTTTGGATTTGTGCCCGGTTAATGGCAATAGGCTCGCCCCCTATTACATGGGATCTAAATATACCGACGAACTGTGGGTGTACATTGGTACACCTCTGCCTAACCCTTCGGGGAATACAGGCGTGATGGTATATTTATATTTTTATTATTTAGGTATTCGTTGAGTCTAAACATTTTGATTCTAAACATTAATTAGGTCGCAGAACATCAAAATGCTCATTAATCGCTGCTTTGCGTTCCAGCATGGCTGATTGGACAGACATTTGAAATTGACATTTGTTACTCACATTCAGCATTTAGTTAGAACACGAGAATGCCATTTTGCGCAGTGATATTCAATAGAAAGTTTATTATGTAATTCAAATGGAACTCACTCAATCATGGACGGCCCCGCTAGTGGTTCGAAGGTCGAGCATAGTGTTACTTCTGCCTAACTATGGTATACTTCTCTATGAATGAAACCGATCCACTATTTGATCGTACCGAGCAAAGCTATGCTATTCTGAAATAGGAAATTCACTTCAAAATCATCTCGCAAGTCATCTCGATAGTTACGCTTGTTTCGCAGAATATCAAATTCTATTGAAAAACGTCAAAATACTCACTCGATATAATACTTCTCACTTAAGTCACACCGCGTATTCAGAAGTGATTTCGCAAATGAACTTTTTAGAATAGCACTACAGGTCTCGCAGACTCGTCGCACGTCACCGCACACGTACGGCCGCAGACGCACGTGATCGCCGCATAACTTACAAGCTCCGGGACGTCTGTGACAAGTGTCACGTGATTTATTCCGCCTGCTGCCGCTGACGATACTTAATTAGTGGTTACTCTGTACTGCACGGCTTGGCTTAACTATTTTTGTGAAAATTCTGTCGCATTTTTGTAGATTTAGTACATTATACCATCACGCCTGTATTCCCCGAAGGTTTAGGCAGAAGTGTACCAACGTAATTTAATTAGGTCCCATGTAATAGGGAGCGAGCCTATTGCCATTAACCCAGATAACACTTTTTGCTCGACCTGGGAATCGAACCCATAGGCTTACGAAGCAGTTAAAAGTACATTATGAATTGAAAAAATCACATTGCTACATACCCGGTATCGGTTAGGTGCCTTCTGCCAGGGTTGTGGAGATTGGTTGAAAGAGTTGCCACAGCCCTAGAACTCCAAGGGCGTTAGGCGAAACACGGATGGGTTTCAGTCAGTAAGAGTCTGACACACTCCCTCCCGCACCACCCAGTCAAAGAAGCCATTTCATGATTTCCCATAGTTAAAAAAGGCGCCTTAACCACTGCCATCAAAGTTTTCTATTAATAAAAAAATCACTTTATTCAATCCAACAATACCGATTGACGAGGAATAAAAGTTTTGTTTTATTCGTTACCAACTGCAAACTGAATATAATTGAGCGTGAATTAAAAAACTAAATTGCTGTTTGTGTAACTGTATCCGATAGTAGTTTTCAAATCGCTTTTTCAGCTATTTTTTTCATTTGTATATCGCAGTTTTAGAACTTCCAGCTTTATTTTCAACTAGCTGTGTCCGCAACTTTGCCCGTGTTTTTTTTCTGTTACGTATTTAGTTACTGCTCCGCTCCCGTGGGATATAGAGTTATGTTGTGTAGCCTATAATATTATTCCTACTATCAATCATCAAAAAAAAATGTTCTCTCTTAGCTTTTAGGTTCAGTTTAGGTAGTAAAACTTAATATTGGCACGTGATTTGCCATATAATTTTTTTGCGCATACAATTTTCTTTGTATTTAATTGATGAAGGAGTTCTTGCTATTTCGAATAATTTTAACAGATTTTTTATATATTTTATAGCGGGATTCTTTGTTAACGATAATGAAAATAAAAAATACCAGGCTATTATATACCTAATATTGTCCCACTGCAGGACAAAGGACGCTCCATTATAAAGAAGGCATGAGAATTAATCACCAAACTTGCTCAAGGCGGGTTTAGTGATTTCAGACTTACATAGTAATATATTTATGAGGTATAGTCACCTTGACTTACACCTTATTCATGATCCTCACGATGTTTCCTTTCACCAATGTCTGATATCAATAATATTTTTTAATAATGACAATATGATATGATGACGTTTATTTTATGTAGGTATAGGAAAATGAATTCCCAAATAAAAAGTAAAACACAAGACTTATTAAATAAACACGCAAGTCAAATTTAAATCATTTATTTGAATTACACCATTAAATGGTACTTTTGAGCGGACAAGAGAAAAATAAAATGTAATCTAGTTCCTTTTCCAATAGGTAGTTTTATTTGGAGAAGAATGGGCAAAAATTTCCATATCTACATTAAAAAATTGTTTTGCAATACTTTGTACACGCTTTACGTGGTCCCAATATCAGAGTCTTGGGTTCGATTCCCAGATCGAGCAAATTGTTTTTAGATTTTTCTATGAAATAATAGGCAATAGGCCACCCCCTATTACATGGGACCTAAATATACCGGCGAACTCTGGGTGTACATTGGTACACCTTTGCCTAACCCTTCGGGGAATACAGGCGTAATGGTTTTTTTATGAAATAATAATAATAGTACCTAAGCATACCGGCGAACTGTGGGTGTATGTTGGTACACCTCTGTTTAACCCTTCGGGAAATACAGGCGTGATGTAAATAGAAAATGTCCCGAAAATTTCAAAGAGTTACAGACAGACGTTTTAAAAAATTGCAAAATGGTTTTGTTTGTCGAAAACTCGGCTTGCTAGGCATCGTATTTATTTATGAAAATTGAGCCTAATCCGTATTTGCACAGGCCAGGCATTGCAAACATCTATCGCTGCAAAAATGAATATTTCATTCACTGAAGTGTCGGTGCAACGCTATTGGGATAGGGACTATATTTCAGACAAGCGTAGGTTTACGGTGTGTCCAGGGTTGCGGAATCTTTCAGATAGGTAAGATTTTATAGGCCTATGGTTAGCAAATGTAATGTAACCAAAAACGCATCGCGGCAACAAATAAGGTTCAAAATAGCTATGTAAGTTTTATCGAATAACCACCAAAATCAAGTAATTTAGGAATCATTTAGAGACATGTCTTTTTTTGTCGGATAATGGAATTTCCTATAATATTTATATAATATATGCTGATATAGTTTACGCTCAAAATGTTGAGACATACGTAACGAAATTTTTTTTATGTGATCCTTCGCTTTTTTTTTACCACGATACTGCTTTATTTTCATGAAATATTTATAGTTAATTCTTGTGATTGCCCGCTAGACTACGAATGTTTGAGGTATCCTAATATAATCTAAATACTACTACTATACTTTCATCATCTGCCTACCCTTTTCCCAACTATGTTGGGGTCGGCTTCCTGTCGAACCGGATGCAGCTGAATATCAGTATTTTACATGGAGCGACTGCCTATCAGACCTCCACAACCCAGTAATGGGTAATACGATACTCTTGGTAAGACTGGTTGTCAGACTTTCTGGCTTCTGACTAACAGTAACGACTGTCAAAGATCTACAAATGACAGCCGGGACCAACGGCTTTACGTGCTTTCCGAGGCACGGAGGAAACTCGCTATGGTAAATGGTCACCCATCCACAGACCAACCACAGCAAG
This sequence comes from Caradrina clavipalpis, assembly GCA_932526535.1. Lineage (NCBI taxonomy): Eukaryota > Metazoa > Arthropoda > Insecta > Lepidoptera > Noctuidae > Caradrina > Caradrina clavipalpis. Next base: position 1,131,275 of record OW052089.1, read on the forward strand.
CGTGGCTTAACCCGGAAGATCGGTCTATGCGGCTGTAATTATTTAGCCACGAGCTCCTCACTACTACTATACTTTAATAAACACATTACAAACCACTTCCAAATATGCCCAGCCTCCTTTCCTAAATCGAAGTCTATACCAATAAAATTAGTTAAACATTCAAATTACCAACACTAAAAGTTGTAAACAATTATTTACGCTTGTTTCTAACAAGTAAAACTACATCATTACCAACGAAACGAATTGAAAAGTATTGTCGTGGCTAATAGATTGATCTTATTTATGTATAAATATTGAGAAACGACCGATTTACTTATCAGAGTTTCAGTGGAATTGAATAGCTAACAGAAAATGTTCAAATTATTCGTCTTTTTCGTTTTCGTGGTCAGCCTGGTTGAAATTTATTGCCAGGACGATTTCCAGGAGAAAATAAGAAGAAGCGGCGCTCACGGGCTGCTAAACCATTCTCTACTTAACAGGCGACTTGTAAACCTAGCTACACTCAATGGAGGATGCCCTTATAATACACATAAAGACCTAGTTACCGGCAAATGCGTAGTCGCAGGAAAACCAAGTTACAGAAGACGTTTCCATGGCATGCCTGAGGGCAAGTAACGGTAGCAACCATGCAATGAGCATCTGTGAGTATAGTGAACTGGATTTTGAAAATGTTTACTTTTGAATAAATTCACTGAAAATAATGTTTTTTTTTTGTTATTTACTTGGATCTTCTCTTGATAACAGGTCCATTTTCTCGGTGAAGATTTTTTCTTTCACGTTAAGTTACGTCTTAGGTTACTGCTTCATTTCCGTCGGTCGTAGCTTGATGATATATAGCCTATACTATTTCTCATAAATCTAGCTAACAAATACAAACTTTTTTTTTTTCAATTCGACTGGTTGTTCCAAAGATAGGCGTATTTAAACATCCTTCACGCCTGTATTCTCTGCAGGTGTACCAATGTACCTAAACCCACAGTTTGCTGGTATGGTTAATGTAGTATAGGCCGAGTTTATTGCCATGAATCGGACACAGATCATTACTCCGAGCTGCTACTGAGAATTTCATAGAAAAACCAAGTAACACTTTACCCGACCTGGGAATCAAACCCAACACCTCTAGAGTAGCAGTCGAGCTTAGGACCACTAGGCTAACGAGGCAGCTTAGAGAGTTCTATATATTAGTACAAATTACATTACGCAAGTCGAATCAACCGCAAGCGAAATGTTTTGACCGAAAATCGCTTGATTTCCAATCCGTACTTGTACCGTCAATCCGTCGACGTTCATTTGTATTTTGTTCTCTCCGATTTCAGCTCAGCTATAATGACTACGCTATATTGCATCCAACTGATTCCGTTCAAAATCAACTGACTGTGTATTTCTCAATTTTGTTTAAGGTATAACGCTCTCCCCCCACGACCGATATTTTCCTAAATAGCGGACCGATTTTTGACAGATTTCTGCTCACCGACAAAGACATCTGTCAAAAATCGGTCCGATAACCAAAAACGTGGGTTGAGAGGCTATTTATTATTTTTAATTTTGTTTGGCTATGAGCACCCAATGGCATGTTTTATAACTTAACTAGCTATAAGTACCCCGAGTTCAGCTACGCCTTTGGTTACTGCTCCCGTGAGTCGAAGCGTGATGTTATATAGCCTATACATCATCATTATCATCATCATCATAGTCGCAAAAAATACATAATTTATAAATTGATACTTGCAGTAGTATCGAACTCGCAACCTCATGCATGAGACATGTCTAAACCCAAATCCGCACATACATTTTATTTAGAGTACAAAAAAAGTGCTTCAGCCGTCTTCAAACACAATAAGAACAATCTAAGACACACACAATGACATAGGGCCATTAAAAAAGAAAACTTCTTTTAATTTTCTTCAAATCGTCCGAAAACTTTTGTTTGAAATCCTCGTAATAGTCTCTTATAGCAGTCACACGACGATAGCTGCAAGTTTGCTCACAATACCAGTCCGGGTTAAAACGAGAACGTTATACAATACATGGAGTAGTTCTGCATCGTCTTCAAATTCAATGTGGCGACTATTTCTATACATACATACCATCACGCCCGATTCCCGGAAGGGTTAGGCAGAGGTGTACTAATGTTCACTCATAGTTCGCCGGTATGCTTAGGTCCCATGTAATAGGGGGCGAGCCTATTGCCATAAACCGGGCACAAATCCTAACTCCGAGCTGATACTGATGCCCACAACTTTCTTCCGCGTAAAATTTGATGTATTATCCCACGAGAGCCTTACATTTTTCCGGATAAAAAGTATCCTGATGTGTCACTACAATCTATCCGTTTAAGCGTGAAAAAGTAACAAATATCCATTCATCTATCCTCATAAACTTTCGCATTTATAATACTATATTACTGGTAGAACAGTAGGATTAATTAAGCCTTTTATGATAGCCTCCTGGAATATACTAAGGATGCTAACTGTACGTTGTATAATAGTGAGCTCGTTTCATATCTGGCAGCGTTCCAGAACCATTATAAAACTTTCTGCCCGACTAAGTAGTTTACTAATAAAATATTCAGCTACATTGAAATTGTACGGACGAAAAAACCCTTGATTGATTGGATTTTTTCTAACTCGATTTGGTTTCCGTATTTTCTATTTGACTGTCCTGTTGGGTGTGGTTGCAAGCGCGATTGCTGAGGATTTGATCCAGGGTTCGAGTCCCAGATCTGGCTAAAAGTGACATTGGATTATTCTATTAGGAATTATTAGGAGTTTGAAAGTTGGTGGTGTGATACCTGCGTGTCTTGGAAACAACCTGATGCTGCTGATTCTGCGCTCGATCTCTTCCCAGTCATGTCGGATTGCTGTCCTAAATGCTGGACTATGAGAGTGAGAGAAGAGGGAGTGGACCTGTGTTTGCACACACACTTGTTTTGTGCATTATAACATCTCCGGCGTAAGTAGGCCGGAGATGGTTTAGGAGGATATTATTAATATCTTTTATATATGTTCTTTGCTAGCTTATGCCCGCGAATTTGTTCGAGTGAATGTCGAAGTCATCGCGGTCCTGAACCGCAAAAGGAAATAGGAAGATTACGGATATGTTTTAGTCAGTAAAAATCTGACACTCCCTCGCGAATCTCACTCCCTCCCAGAGCGAAAGGAATCATTTGATCACTTCCAACCCTTTAAAAACAAAAGGTATCCTGATGATCAGACAGGGAGCTATTGAAGCGAAATCTCCGACACTATCCGCTGTTTACCGAACGCAATTGTTTAGGGGACCGAATTCAGTAAACATTGGAAATCAATTAGGTCCTCCCAAACTAGTTGGATGTGAGGTCACGCTAGCATTTACTTAGTATTGTTTGTTTTACCGGTTTGAAATGGACTGTAGTTGCATATAGCACTGCCTGTACCTACTAACATTTTTTTTATTAAGGAGTTTTTGAGCTGCCTCGTTGGCCTAGTGGTCCTAAGTGTGACTGCTACGCTAGAGGTCTTGGGTTCAATTCGCAGGTCGAGCAAAGTGTTATTGGGTTTTTCTATGAATTTCTCAGTAGCAGCTCGGAGTTTGGATTTGTGCCCAGTTAATGGCAATAGGCTCGCCTCCTATTACATGGGACCTAAAAATATACCGGCGAACTGTGGGTGTATATTGGTACACCTCTGCCTAACCCTTCGGGGAATACAGGCGTGATGGTATGTATGTGTGAGTTTTTGAGGTTTTTACCGGGTCGACAACGCACGAGTGATGCCTCTGGTGTTGCAAGTGTCCATAGGCAGCGGTGACTGCTTAACATCAGGCGGGCCGTTAGCTTGTTTGCCAACTTCTATAAAAAACACAACTTTATAGAAAAAAATACTGGCAAAATGAAACAAATCACATAATTTTTTTTCAGTTTTTGAATTTAATTTTGAATCTATTTAAATATAACTCTCAGAGGTGTATTGAACTGTTTTAACTGATTGATATGCGTTATTAATTGAGGTCTACAGATTCGTGGGTTTGTTCGTTTCAGCGAAACTAAGCTCAATCAATATTACAAGTAAAAAAAATATTTTCGACACTACTTTGTCCTGCAGCTTGCGGGCGTTAACATACATAAAAGCTTACAAACAAAAGCTATGAGAAATGGAACAACTATCTGGAGGTAAATACTTATACGATAAAACCAGGTTTAAAAATAAATTGATAACTCTCTGTTCGTTTGTTCTGGCTAATCTCGAAATCGGTTATACCGTTTTTAATCGGAATATAACTGGTACATAACTGATGTTATAAGAAGTAAGTAAGACATATTTCACAAAAAAAACCTGACATTTAACCGTCATTTATGCGAACCAAATTACATAGTAGCAAGTTCTTCTATAAAGTTTCTAATAAAAAAATTTTTTGTACATACGTGTTGTGAAAAAACCATCTCTCAAAATAAACTAATCAACAATCAATGCCTGATAAACGTAATACAGAAATCACGCACCCTCCGTCGTCAGGTCGAATATATCTCGACGATTCGTTTGCTCAAGAAATTGAGTCAATGAACGATACAAAAATAGTTTTACAGTCTCAAACTCCCTACAGTGGCAACAATAGAGTTGTAAATCGCTTGGCAGGGGTGTATGGGGTGTTGGTGATGTGCTATGGCGCCCAATAGGCTGGGCTACAGCGTACACACGATACGGGAACATCGCTGTTACGCTGTTGCGTGCAAACAGCTAAATTACAAAAAAGTTTGCTACCTCTGTATGTGCCGGCAAAACAGGAAAGATTATTGCATTGAAATAACAAGTAGAATATTGTTTTAAAAACTGGCCAGTAGCCTCGCCAATTGCCTAGTTGTCGAGGTCTTAGTTTCGATTCCCAGATCCAGCAAAATGTTATTGGGATTTTCTGTGAAATTCTCAGTAGCAGCTCGGGTTAGGATCTGTGCCCGGTTAATGGTAATAGGCTCGCCCCTTATTACATGGGACCTAAAACATACTGGCGATCTGTGAATGTACATGGGTACACATCTGCCTAACCCTTCGGGGAATACAGGCCTGATAGTACGTATGTACCGTCTCTTTAACTTTGTCTCTGAAATGGCAACGCATCTACAACTAAAGTCAGTTTCATTCGGGCAAAAATGAATCTTAATAACAAACTTTTTTTGACATTGACTGTCGTCATTGTGTATTGACTGAGATGAGATTGCGACTAGATTCTGAATATTTTGAATTAGTAGAAGTTGCCTTCAGAGCGACATACATAATCGAATAAGTGGAACGAGGTACCTTGATTGTATACCAATATCTAAGGCCCAGTTGCACCAGAAAGTTAACTTAGAGTAACTTGTTAAACCAAGTTTAAATCACAACTAATGTATTACATTTTATAATTTAACCTTGTGTTAAACTAGCTTATCTTACTCATCTCGAGCTCACTTCACCGTAGTTCTCATATAGAAGCAACACGATTATTGTAAGCAGTGTTTTGTAAAAGCCAAATTGCAAAGAGTGTGAGTGGACTTTCTTGCCCGTTCTTCTCTTTGGATACCTACGTTTTAAAACAAGCAACTAGCTTCAACTAACTGACGACTTTTTGACAATTTAAAAGTGCCTGTAAATGGTCTAATTGAAATAAATGCTTCGTCTTTATATTATACTTAACCCTGACTTAGTTAACTCAGTGTTAAGTTTTCGGTGCAAATGGGCCGTAGTAGGTTAATACAGCGTCCAGAAATCCCTTGTGTATCCCAAACATTGTTTGTGTACGATACGTCTGTGAGTACTGGGATTACTTACAAATACTATCGTATACCATGATTGATGATTGTGTTAGGTCTTCAGATATTCCTGCTGGACGGCATAAGCCTTGTTTCCACTGTTTCTCCAAGTCTTGGATCTCTACTGTGTGAATTGTGTACATTATATTTTTGCTATGCTTAACCCTAGAAGGATAACCATATTTTGACGGCCACAAAAGATAACCATGCGCTTCAGAGGCGCGCGATATATTATTGTTTTTTTTTTAATGAAATACTTATTTTATTGTATTTTTTTCTTCATTGTTTTAATATGTGATTAATGAACTAATAATAAAAAACTTTTTTTAATTAAATATTTCATATATTTTAATCATTAAACTTAAATCAAAAAAATCTCTAGAAAAAATCAACAAAATTAACAGTCTTCTGTTTACAGGAACATAGTATCAAAAAATAATATTTATTTTTTTATAATGTTTATGGCAGATGTTCTTCCGCGACTCTGTCCTTTTATTGTCGACCAGAAATGTTGGTTCTTACCCCTAAGCACTCGGCGATCAGGAACAATTATTCGGTGGTCACGCTGGGATGATTCCGAGGTTCTAGTGGGCTCTAAAGATACAGGTGGACTTATATCATCTTCATTTTGGGTATCATTCATCTGTTGTGGTACCTCATCATCGATAAACTCGTCTTCGAAATCACTTTGTATATCATCGTCACTCAAAAATGATCTTCTATCTCACTGTCACTTTCTTGTTCTTGTTCATGCTAGTTCTCTTCCTCTTCAGCGATCAACCTAGATATTGCATCATCAGTTAGTGTTCTCCGGCTCGTCATGATGAAGGCAAAATGATTTCATGCTAAAAAAGAAAAATAAACAGTTATTAGAAACATTTTATGTAAGTGTAAACAAATCCTTACTTTCACTAAATGTCACACAAAAGATAACCATGCGCCTTTGAAGCGCAACACTTAGTCGTTACTGCAAAACTAAGGTACTCTCCGCGAAAAAAAGGCCGTCCTGCGACGCTGTGCACCGTCCACTGAGCTAACTTAGAAGGACAGGTAGATACGCGCGCTTATTTGGAAGAGACAGCGATGTCAAACCAACGCGGGCGCCTCTGAAGCGTAGGTTATCTTTCTAGGGTTAAGTGCCCTGTTGGTATTGTGGTTGCAAGCGCGACTGTTGAGCGTGGGGTCCTGGGTTTTATTTGGAGGTCCAGTAAAATGTTACGTTTTCCAATTATACATTTCTTAGTAGCATAGCAGCCCGAAATTTGGAAGTTGGTGATGTGCCATCCCTGTGCCTCGGAAACCACTTAAAACCTCTCTCTGGTCGTGTTGGATAGCCGTTCCATCGGGCTACGAGATATAGGAAAGAGGGAGGCCTCAGTGTTTGCGCACACACTTGTGCACTATAATATCTTTTACTTACTTGGCTAGTCTACTTGAGATTGGCCGCCGTGGCCGAAATCGGCCTGGAAAATGTTATTGTTATTTATTACGTATAATTATAATCACATTACTTTTTCATTGCATATGTGTGATGTACCTCAGGCAGGCTATTCTATTAAAGTTTAGGAATTATTTGACATTGAAGTGAGATTGCGACTAGCTTTTGAAAGTTTTTGTCAGTAAAATGGTCTACAGATTATCATGTATGAGTATGTGGTGCCCAGCTAATATAAATGTACAAAATGCTTTTACCGCCTTCTCGGTTGAAACGAGATGGATCTTATTATGTATTCCACCAGGCAGACACTGAGTTTGACAGCCAACAAGCAGTGTTAGCTCCTAGTACTAAAACCTTAACGAGTGCATGCACTTAGTCCGGAGCAGTAAGGTTGGGTTGGGTTGGAGTGTTGAAGTGCAACCACGACATAATGTCCTAGATGGTGGTTTATTTTTAGGTTGCGGTATTTTTCTTTCGAAAATGTATTCTCTAGACTGATTCCGCCCAGACTAGCCAAGTACGCTAGAGATATTATAGTGCACAAGTGTGTGCGCAAACACAAGTCCACACCTGTGCACTCACCCTCTCTCTTCCCTAACCCTCATAGTCCGATGAATCGGCAATCCTACACAAACGGGTATACCTACCATCAAGCCTCTAGTACACCCACAGTTCGCCGGTGTGTTTAGGTCCCATGTTATAGGGAGCGAGCCTATTGCCACTAACCGGGCACACCTCCTAACTCCGAGCTGCTACTGAGAATTTCATAAAAAAACCCAATAACACTTTGTTCGACCTGGAAATCGAACAAGACCTCTAGCGTAGCAGTCGTACGAATTTTTTTCCCAATGTGCTAGAACAAACAAAATCATAGGACATTAACACAAAATAGTGTGCAGTGCAGACCAATGCAATGCACAGTTTTATAATTACACACGTTGGCGAAAGTTCACGTGAGTTTTAAAAGCCACATGTGAAAAGTTAAATGAAGCCATCACGAGAATTTATTTAAAATTCTCTCGTCTGAAAATTTTAATTGTACAACTTTTTTTGGTGAATCCTACCCTATTTGATATGCGAACGATATGAGTTGATATTATTGGATTTTCCATGAGATTTTATGGCTGGCATTGAGAGTGAAAAGTTTTTATTGGAATAAATGAATTGTGTGTATTTTTTCGTTATTTTATTTGAAAGTAGCTACTTGGTTCGCATGATTTTTTACCCGCGTTTAGTTAACGTTAACCCCTGTTGATCGTAATTTAACGTTATATAGCCTATATTAATTTACATGAATCTATCATAAACCAGAAAAAAATCGCAATCCGACTGGCACTTCCGCAAAGTAGCGCATTTAAACAAACAATAAAAAAGTCTACACATACATAGTAAAAACCACAGAACGCCACCACCTACGATCCTTACCTACTCTTTTCGCCTCGTTCGTACCTGGACATACAAGCACGACGGTTATGAGTACTGCACATCCGACCTTTCCGAAGAACCTCATCGATAAGGTTAAAAAACTCTTCAGCTTCATTATTTACCCTAACTTAATCCATACTAATATTATAAAGAGGTAAGATTTGTTTGTTTGTAACGAATAGGCTCCGAAGCTACTGAACCGATTTTAACCATTTTTCACTAATAGATAGCTACATTATTCCTGAGTAACATAGGCTATATAACATCACGCTATGACCCACGGGAACCGAGCATTAATAAAAGACATAACTTATGTGCCTACGCCATAAGTTCGTCGCCATAAGTGACGCAAACGAAGTCACTGGCATTTCGCTAGAGTATAGATTGGTAAAGCTTTTTTATTTTAAAGGCTGTCCAGTACGTCGACTAGGTAATTTAAACTTTGTACATATAATACCTACCAACGTAGGTATATAATATTGTTTTTGTCGCTTACATGGCTGTGTATGGAAGCGTGAAAGGGCCGAATAACCAGCGAACCCTACAAAATGTTAGAAAAACAATACGTTTCCTCAATACTTTGTAATGTGCCCCAATTTCTGCAAACGAAAGGGGCATTGCAATATCGTGGTTCTTTTATATTTTGACTAGCTTCGTGAATTACGTTTATTGTACCCGGGTTAATTTACGTCTTTGGATACTGCTCCGCTCCCGAGTGTCATAGCGTGATTTTAGATAGCCTTTGCTATTCCTCATAAATCACAAAAAGATGTTTTCCTATCTGACTGGTAGTTTCAGAAATTAATGCATTTAAGTAGACAAACAAAAACACTTCTTATCTATACTAATATTATAAAGCTAAAGAGTTTGTTTGTTTGAACGCGCTAATCTCAGGGACTACTGGTTGGAATTGGAAAATTCTTTTAGTGTTGGATAGTCCATTTCTTGAGGAAGGCTATAGGCTATGTAACATCACGCTACGACCAACAGGTGCTGAGCAGAGAGGGTGAAACCGCGGGGAACAGCTAGTCTTTTATATAAGTATAGAAGAAGTCGTGATGGCTCAGTGGCTAAGACGCACGACTCTCTTACACAGGGCTGTGGGTTCGTAGTTATTCGACTTTATATATTTCATAAGTACTTAGAAAGTTTATCTTGGACATCATGATATGCGTAAAAGAAAACATTGTGAGGAAACCAGGACTTAAAATTAATATACCTCTGTAATCTCCAATCTGCCTTGAGCAAGAGTGTTGATCAATGAACCTATCTTCGCTGTATAGGTAGAGGCCTTTATCCCTACAGAAGGACAATAATAGGCTAATATTACTATTATGCATTATTTCATAAATACCTGCTAAATTGCTTTCGGGTACTGGAGGTCCTCAGATTAAAAAGTTACTTTGCCGCCGGTCCCTAGAGGGACTGAGAAATCATTTTTTGTTAAACGACTTAAAACCCTATTTTAAAGCGCGTAGAGTCCATCTAAAACGCACGCAAAGCATAGAGGTATATATTATCTACGATCTCGACGCACGTTTGCAACAGATACAAACAAAAAATTCTTTAAAATATTGAAGTATACCTCGATGTGGCCGCCGGCGGCCATTTTGTGGTTATTTGCGGGCCCCTGTGAATTCGCGCTCGATAAAAAACGTCACGTTTGATATGAAGGTTAAGGTTTTAATTAAAGATAGTGGAACCAAATTAATCTAGAATAACTGTGCTGTGTTATTATAATATTGTGTTTAGTGTTGTGTGAAGTGAAATGTGCTAAAATCGAAAAAGTCGAACGCGTCGCTGATGACGTCACTTGTTTACGAATTAAAAAATGGTGAGTCATATAATTATTTAATACGGGAGTTTATAGGCTGATGGAGAAACTAGTGATATTTTTTTATTAAAGCTACTTAACTAGCCTTTTTCTACATAATTATCATTTTGTTCTAGGTTTTCTAGTTTTTGTGTACATAGTCCGTCTAGATTAGGTCTAGATTAGGTCTAGATTTTCTATAAATTTGTAAAGAAACAAAAAATTTTTTTCTTACGATTTTTTTACCATGATTATTAATGTTTCTTATTAAATAGTACGAATAACTATTCTAGTTTATTAAAATAATATAAAACTATACACCTATCGCGCAAACATTTTCACAATATCACATTATTCAATTAAAACGGATAAAATTTGCTCCACCGTCACTTTTGTCGCACAAAAAACAATATACTCACACCTCCAATTACAATAACAAAAACTATCCTTTGTTCCTTATCTCAACGTGTACCCGAAACCGTAAACAAAAGGCCGCCAGCTCACTCGGGTGAGTCATAAATCAAGTTACAATGACGCCGGCCGGGCCGAGTGTTAAGTACTTTTTTTGTTTATGTTTTTTGGAGCATTTTGAAGACGAGTGCATAAATGTTGCGCAATGTACTGACATGCGAAGGGATACTATATCTGATGCTTTGGTAATGTAGTTTCTATAAACGCACATTATATTTCTGAAATAATAATACAAATAAACATAATTTCAGTGTGCTCCATAAAAGAAAACCATATTAAACACCGCGTTATTGAACACTAGCTTTTGCCCGCGACTTCGTCCGCGTGGATTAATAGTTCCCGTTCCCAGGGGGATTTCCGGGATGAAAACTATCCTATGTCCTTTCTCGGGTCCCAGACTATATCTGTACCAAATTTCATTGAAATCGGTTCAGTGGTTTAGGCGTGAAGAAGAGACAGACAGACAGAAAGACAGACAGACAGACAGAGTTACTTTCGCATTTATAATATTAGTACGGATTAACATTAAACCCCATAGCAACAAGAACCATTAACTAACACATTACCAAAAACGATTAAATCATCCAGATAGAGCAAAACAGAATTCTGTAATTTGGAAGACAATTGGCTGTCACTAGCCTAACTTCGCCAATGACGACTGGCAATCAATCTTTTTCAGAGCGGATCCCTTCACAGTCCAATGAATAGCTGCAGGGTTTCAGAGAGACATTAGGACTATTCAGTAATTCCACATTGGATTTGTTAACATCTATCTGTCTTGTAAAGGATAGATTTATAGATCGGGTGAGGACAATGAAATATTTGGCCCTTTTTGGAAATGGGTTGAATGGCTCTGAAGATAGTGGTAGTCCTTTCTTACTTCTTCTTCTGTAGGCGTCGATGATATTCTTATAATTTTTGGAATTCTAGACCTATTCTCAGCCTTATTTGTTGCCGCGATGCGTAATTGTTGATATCACATTGCATTTGCTTGCTACAGGGCCTTAACAACTAGCTAACAAAGTTATTAGAGAGAAATTAAGCAATATCTATAAACATAATAAAATAAGTAAAAGAAACAAAATACATAAGAACAATAATTTATAATAAACTAGCTTCTGGCCACGACTTCGTCTGCGTCTTTGATGTATTATCTCACGGGAATCGTAAATTATTCCGGGATAAAAAATATCCTATGTGCTATTTCATACTACAATCTATCTCAGTGCCAAATTTGGTTCAGATCCGAAAGAGTAACAAACATCCATCTATCCAGCCTTACAAAATTTCGGATTTATAATATTAGTAGGATCAATACAACACTTCTTAAATATTACCAGAGACTTACAAATGTATAAACTGAAGTATAATGCAGTAATAAGAGGAATACGTAAACTTTCGACTTCGTTAAGTGTTTTTCTACACCTTATATTTTGATTATTTTTATGAAATATGTCAACATTCTATGAACATGGCTTACTACTCAGCTTACATAGTGCGGTTAGATGTTGTAATGATAATAAGTACTGGCTTACATTTTTTAACTAACACGCAATCTCGTGGATGTCACCCGGATCGCCTGAATAATTCAACATTTTACTTTCTTCGCTTTTTGGGGTTCGGCAGGCAAAAGGTTTTAATGTAAAGTAAATATAATTACTCCACGAGAACCGTAAATTCCAAGATAAAAGATTTAGACTATGTGCTATTACAGGCTGTAGTCTACCTCTTTCGCTGATATGTCTTTTTTCTAGGTCCCATGTAATGGCGGGCGAGCCTATTACCATTAACCGGGCACAAATCCTGACTCCGAGCTGCTACTGAGCATTTCATAGAATAACCCAATAACACTTTTTGCTCGACCTGGGAATCTAACCCAAGACCGCTAGCGTCGCGCTGAGGACCACTAGGCTACCGAAGTAGTCTAGAATTGTAGATGCGCTAAAGTCGTTGGTGCCGGCTGTTATTTGTAGATCTTTGGCAGTCATTACGGATGGGCAGAAGCCGGGAAGTCTGACAACCAGTCTTACCAAGAGGTATCGTGTTACCCAGTAACTGGGTTGTGGAGGTCAGATAGGCAGTCGCTCCATGTAAAAGACTGGTATTCAGCTGCATCCAGTTAGGCTGGAAGCCGACGCCAGCATAGTTGGGAAAAGACTAGACATTTATGTAATTGTAGAAGCATACGGAACCTACATAATTTAATTTATTTAGTCATATTGTTACTATTTTTGGTAACGTTTCTTTGCTTTTGCATTACGTACTCCATTTTTCATATCAGACATCTTTCACGCTATGTGTAATTATTTAACAAGGTCGGTGTTTTTGTGAATTTTAGTTCACTTGTATCTGTCAAGTTTTTTCATGTTAAAAGATGATTAATTCGTGATAATTTTTAAAAGGATTTTTATAACTTGTACCGCTTTATTATATACTCATATTTTCTTAATCTATACTAATATTATAAAGAGGTAAAATTTGTTTGTAAGTTTGTAAGTTTGTAAGTTTGTATGTTTGTAAGTTTGTATGTAGGGGGTAATCTCCGGAAGTAATGAACCAATTTTAAAAATTGTTTCACTGGTAGAAAGCTACATTATTCGTGAGTGCTATAGGCTATATAACATCACGCTACGACCAATTGGAGCGGAGCAGCAATGAAAAATGTGGCAAAAACGGGAAAAAATATTATTTTTGAGGGCTTTCGTTGCGTGCGCTGCGTGAACGGTTAAAGTTACGCAAAAATAATGTATGAGAGAATTGTTCTTCTCAAAATATACTAAAAAAAAGTCCGCGGTAGTAAATGCCTAACTTTTAAGGTTGACTCACTATAGCCATTTTTATGGCCAGAAAAATTGTTTTAAAATAATGCATTATTTGCGAAGGTGTTTTTATGGAAATAGTATTAATCCTTATCAACATAAATACGTTATTCATCACAAGTGTTCAATCTTGCATGAAATTACCCTTTACATCATTTAATTTCAATAAATATCTTGGGAGATATCACAGTTTTAAAATAATTTGGCCGCAAAATAATGGCTCTGCGAGACATTCCGTAGCTTATACATCAGAATAACATATTATAGAATACATAACATCGCGCTATGAGCCACGGAACGGATCAGTAACCAAAAACCTATCGTAACGCGAGTGAAACCGCGGGGCACTGCTAGTCTTTTAGAAAGAGAAGAGTTTTATTTTTAACGCATTAAATCTCTGGAACTACAGGAATACAGGCGTGATGATAAAGTCAAAGTCAAAGCATTTATTTCAATTAGACCATTTACATGCACTTTTGAATTATTGTCAAGAAGTTACAGTTTAATATTGAAGCTAGTTGCTCGTTCCAAAACATAGGTCTCTATGGAGAAGAACGAGCAAGAAACTCCATGGACACTCTTTTCATTCAATTTGGTTTTTACAAAAACTTGGTTACAATATTCTTGTTGCTTCTATATGTGAAAACAATGAAGGTGAATATAAAAAATATCGAAATTATAACAAAGATGTAAGCCATGGCAGTTAAGAGATGACCAATCCCAACTGACAGCACCCGTTCACAAATATGACGCGTGCCTCAGCACCACTTAGCTCAACCATCTTGAAGGGAACCAAACGATCCAACCCACGCGCCACGTTCAGCGAGACATTAAAGTGAGCATGACGAAGCCCTCAACTGCCATGCTCAGTGTCCAACACATAGTAACTTAATATTATATGTTATTTAATATTATTCCTTTTTGAGTAATATGCGAGACACTAACAGCAGAAAAAGTGCAACAAACAGCGTAGACGGGCCGCAGCTCGTTTGTACACGAGAAGCCGTGTCCGGCCCGGACGCCGGACTAATTGAGCAGTTTACTTCCCCACTAGAGCACGGAATAAGTTAATGTATGGGAACTGTAACTAACTGGTTACTCAAAGCTAAACGAGGCCAGTTTTTCTAAGCTGATTGTTTTTTGTGAGTAGATTCTAATGGTTGCAACCACGCGTACGAACGGTGCATTCGAAACATTTTCGTTTTTGTGATTCATGATCATAGTAATAATACACACATACATACCAGCACGCCTGTATTCCACGAAGGGTTAAGCAGAGGTGTACCAACGTACACCCACAGTTCGTCGGTATGTTTTTAGGTTCCATGTGATAGGGGGCGAGCCTATTGCCATTCACCGGTCACAAATCCAAACTCCGAGCTGCTACTGAGAATTTAATAGAAAAATCCAATAACACTTTTTGCTTGACCTGGGAATCGAACCCAAGACCTCTAGCGTAGCAGTCGCGCTTCGGACCACTAGGCCAACAAGGCAGTACAAATAATTTGACAAATACACGTAATCCTCCACTACACTTTATAAGAACACGAATAAAAACTCGTCTCACACAGATTATAGTTCCCAACACAAGCGGTTACTGCCTATTCGCGTTGGAGTAAAACCCCAATAATTTCGGTTCAACGTTACCGCGTTCTATTGTCAACACATTAGTAAAATATCTGCGGACTTTTATCCGCTTAAAGCCGTGTACGCACGTACGAACAAATTTGTTGCGTTGCTTGATACGCAACAACTCGTCGCACGTGCCACTAACGAACATTGAACGCTCTGTTCGTCAAACATGTTTGTGTCGATCCTATTAATATGTTCTGTATGCACGGTGTTCGAATTGCTTTAATAAATATGTATTTATTGTTCTTCACTTCACAATCGACAACTTCCAACGGCGGCGCCGCCATGGTTATTGAGTTCACGACTGTTTTGTGCAAACTCGGTTCGAACTATGTTCGTGTTCGTGTTCGAATATATTCAAATGTTCAAGTGTTGATCGTGATGCCCCAATGATTAAGGCCGCCTCTCATGCACGAGGTTATGGGTTCGCAACCCGGCACGGGCAAGTACCAATGTGACTTTTTCTAATTCATATGTACTTTCTAAGTTTATCTTAGACATCACTGACATCGGCAACCATGTCAGAGGCCCTTGAGGCGGTTTAGAAACTCTGACTCGTGTCAGAGTTTCTAAACCGCCTCGTCTAGTGTCAGAGTTGGACCTTACTGCCTACACGATAAAGAAGAAGAATGTTCAAGTTTAATGTTTTTTTTTGGCTATGTTCGAGTTCGTACGTGTGTACGCGGCTTTAGGTACGGCCACACTACGGCGGTCAACCCTTAGCGGCGGTTGGTTTATTGAGGTGACAAAATATAGAAAGTGGTGCTTTATCAGTTTATTTAAGGTTTTGGGGCAAATAGTGAACGTTCGTTGGGGTTATCAAAGGGGAATGATTGGCTTCTTTTTTCTGAAGCGTTTTCTTTTTATCAATATTTTTGGGATTATTGATTGAACCTTATTAGCTTCCTCATTTAACCGTCAAAGCTTTAGAAGATTAGGTATGTTATAATTGAATTAGCTGTTGCCCGCGGCTTCGCTCACGTTTACCTAACTGTTACTTAACTATTTAAGTGTTGAATTCTGTGTCATCATAATCTTGTAATTGAATAATATTGTCTGGACTTTGAAAGCTGTAAAACCGTTGGTCGCAGCTGTCAGTCGTTATGCATACACCCACAGTTCGCCGGTATGTTTCGGTCCCATGTACTAGGGGGCAAGTCTATTGCCATTAACCGGGCACAAATCGTAACTCCGAGCTGCAACTAAGAATTCATAAAAAAAAAACCCATAACACTTTGCTCGACTTGGGAATCGAACCCAAGGCCTCTAGCGAAGCAGTTGCGCTTAGAAGTACTAGGCTAACGAGGCAGTTATATTGGCATAATAGGATTAGGTCGTCTAAGCACATGTTTTACTTGAACGAAGTGTTTTACTGAATTTATATAACCACGTCATGTCAAATCGATTTACTGTAATTGGTTTAACCGTTGTAAGTTTACAGTAAATAAATAGTTATAGTATCGTTAAAAAGGAGAATTGAATTTATTATTTTACTAGCGACCTAGCGTCCGCGTGGCTTATTTCACCTGCGTCAAGTTACGTCTTTGGTTACTGCTCCGCTCCAGTGTGTCGTAGCGAGATGTTATACAGCTTTTGACACTCAAAAATAACGTGGCTTTCTGTGGGTAAATAAATTTTCAAAATCGGTTTAGTAGATCCAGAGGTTCTCCCTCATTATAATATTAGGAAAGATTAATTATTGTGAATTACAAAACAGTTTTTTTATTTATTTAAATCCGCATGTTACCGAGTTTAAACAAACAACCAATAAAATCTTAAGCTTTGTTATGTTACACCGACAGCACGCAGCATGCAGCTCGGAGTCAGGATTTATGCCCGGTTAATGGCAGCAGGCTCGCCCCCTATTACATGGGACCTAACCTACCGGCGAACTGTGGGTGTATATTGGTACACCTCTGCCTAACCCTTCGGGGAATACAGGCGTGATTGTGTAAGTTTTGTATGTTACACCGAAAGATTGTGAGACAAATAATACTCGTACAAAGTTAATATTTATAAATATTCCCACAAATCGGTTCGACTTTAACCTATGCAAACTTTTAAACCCCAATCTTGGTGGAAATGTAAAACAATTTGATGAGACTAGGGTCTAATCAAGAGAAGGCTAAGCGATCCCTATTAGAAAGGCAGCGTGACGATAATCCGGGATTATCTCGTTAACTTGTATTACAGGGCCATTGGACAAAGGGTGGACCCTTAGTTTGAAATACACGGAGCACGATGTTATGAAAATAATGACGGAAATCTGAAAAGTTGGGTCTTTGCTTGCATAATGAAATATGAGCATTATTACAAGTGTGTTAAGTTCGCAAATTAAAATTTTCTTTGAAAATAAGACTTTAAGAAGACCTAGTATTAAAAAAAGATTCAAACATTACAAAAACGGTAAAATAAATTTTATTTTATGTCATTTTTATTAATTTCTATTACTCGTACTAATCTACGTCGCGGGCAGAAATTTAATAAATGTAAACATGCTACATTTGAATAGTGTCTTGTTCATTATTCTAAGTGGAGCGTCATCCTAATCTGCAGCAACCAACCGATAGATGAATGCATATCATCTATCCACCTGGCTTAACCCGTTTGTTACGTCTCATGCTACTCAAAGGAGGCCTTTGAGTCTCTTGTTTGGCTCAATTTAGTATCCTAAGGGCTGCATAAATGTAGTAAGTTGCTGGAAACTAATTGATAACCATTAACCCTTAAAAGCTTATATGAATTTGTTGATATTAATATAAGAATATGGGACTGGGTTTTTCTATGAAATTCTTGGTAGCAGCTCAGAGTTAGGATTTGTGCCCGGTTAATAGCAATAGGCGCGTCCCCTTATTACATGGGACATAAACATGCCGGCGAAATGTGGGTGTACATTGGTATACCACTGCCTAAACCTTCGGGGAATACAGGGTGATGGTATGGTATGTATGTATGTGGGTCTCTAAAAAAATTCATACATTGCATAGGTAACGGAAAACATTAATGTTTAGGTCGAGACTGTATTCCTAAATATGTGCACGGAGCGTCACCTCGCTACAGCGTCAGCGTTTTTTTTAAAATATCCACCTGATGTTAAGTGGTCACCGCAACATACATCTGCAATACCAGACACCTTACAAATACATTGCCATCCCACGGACAAAGTTGAAAAATCTCACGTGAACACACATTTAAAAAATAAATAAGTTAAAATTAAAGTTTCATAAGTTTCTTTACAATTCATTTGTGTCATACTTAGCTAACTGTATCTCCTCCGTGACGAAGCGAGAGGGGGGGGTGCGTTGGCTTTTTTACTTTTCTACATTACTTAGAGAGCGAGCACATTGTTTGCTGAGCAGGGCAAACACAAAAATAAATTTTGTCCCCAAACAAAATGTCGGTATTCTGAGTAACTGTTATAAAACGTTTTAAAAACGTGTCTTTGCTCTCTTTTATTCTGTGCATCTTCTCTCACTCAAAAAATAACTCAAGATGGGAATTATGCGTTTTCGTTGAGGTTAGCATAATGTGACTACCTCGTTAGCCTAGTGGTCGTAAGCGCGACTACTTCACTATGGGGGTTTTATCTATGAAATTCTCAGTATCAGCTCGAAGTTAGGATTTGTGCCCCATTAATAGCAATAGGTTCGCCCCTTGTTACAAGGGACCTAAACATACCGGCCAACTGTGGGTGTACATTGGTATACTTCTCCCAAACCCTTCGGGGAATAATGCGTGATGAAATGAAAAATACTTTTCTGTACATATGTGATATTGTATAAAAAAAAATCAAGTTATTCCATCGACTTCTTTCCAAGTTTTTCAGAATCAGAATTTTCATACATAAGGCTGTCCGCCCACGTCTTACAATCGGTGACCGATTATTTTGTCGGAGAGAATGGAACATAAATATGAACGCACACGTCCAACTAAAAGTCGGACCCACGAAACTATGGATCTATTGAACGGTCCGATAATAATCGGTCCTACAGAAAATCCGACGTGGGGAAGGCCGTTAAGTTAGCAAACGTTTGTCTTTTTGTTTATCGTTTTCTTACCGTTTTAATATCGTTTTCGTAACAAACAACCGAAAAAAGAGCAGCAATCTCGAGTACAGTGTAAATAGCCGCTGTAACAATACCCTCCGCAAATGTAGTATTAATAACTTCAAAACACACAACAAGCTGCTTTATGGTAACGAAAATAAGGACTATGAGCAAAGCAAACAAGTCTTTGGATGAAACAAGAAGGTGGGTTTAACCTGGTATTTTTAAGTTAAAACTTATCTCTGTGCATTTTATGTTTTGCAGGATGAGCGGATTTGTAAACTGCATGAACACTGTTTTAAAGTAACAATGTGTTTCTTTGAACAACCTCATTTTGGGCGAAAGATGTACTGTTGAGCATTGACCTGTCCCAAGTATTTGTTGAGGACCAGCCCAAACCATCATCACGCCTGTTTTCTGCGAAGGGTTAGACAGAGGTGTACCAATGTACACCCACAGTTCGTCGGTATATTTAGGTCCCATGAAATAGGGGGCGAGCCTATTGCCATTCACCGGGCATAAATTCAAACACCGAGCTGCTACTGAGAATTTCATAGAAAGACCCAATAACATTTTTTGCTCGACCTGGGAATCGAACCTAGGAACCCACGATCATCAGTAATGCTTGCGGCCAACGGGGCAGGTGCAGGGCGTGACTTAAAGAAACTAGTCAAGTCTTATTTCACACAAATCGACCTCCACAATCACTAAAACATACGGAACCTAGATTCGCTATGTGCATTATATATGTGTCGAGTGTTACGATCCCAATCCGAGAGTTTTACTTTACTTTGTCCTAGTTTTTGGGTGTTTTTGTTCCTTCGAAATCCTTTGCAGAGTCAGCTGATCAGTCGTTGAAGTGAAACATATGATTCTTAGGAAAAATAGCCGGTAAATAGGTACCTACTTTCTGCCCGGCGACTGTGGGGAAAAACAAAAGGTCTGTAATGTTTTATTAAGTGTTGGAGTATAGCTGAAAAGAAAACGAATTTAATAATTAATCGGGATAGCACAGTACAGAAATCGTTGAGAGCAGCAGTCAAAAAGGGAAGATCCATAGATGGTATGTACAGACATTTGTTTGACACTGACGTTTCATCTGACAGCTGTCAATGTCATATAATATACGTTTAATAAATAATATACGTTTTATTGTTTACTGTTTATAAGAATTACAACTTCCAACATTTAAGCACTGGTAAGCTTGAAAGTGGTACAAGAAGAGAAGTAAGAAGTCATTCATCTAGCAATCTTCTTTACAAAATTATGTGTTTAAAATAGCAAAATAAGCGGTTACTTCTCCGTTGAACAAACGAAATTTAAACTTAAGTCAAGGCAATAAGGCTTTTTAAAACGCAGCTATGTACAAAAACGTTGAATTGTGTAAAACATAAAATAAATAGAAAATAACCTTGTCTTAAACAGCATACGGTTTATTTTAAAAAAGCAATCCTAGTGATTTCCACAACTGAAAAAAAACTATTGAAATAGCTAAGCTAACTACTTTCAGGGTGTGCGTTTAATATGTTACAATACAAGTTGCCATATCCTTCAATGCATACAATTCTATTTCGTACCCTTTTTCCGTAATTGCAAACACAGTCCGTGCTCCACACAAAGATAATACTATTACGACCTCATTGGGCAGTAATACCAACAGAAAATCCAGGGCATATTTTAATAACCTTTCACGTCCTGCTTTGTACGTATTACACAAAGAGATTTTAATCCATTACACGCTTTATGTTATCATCATCTGGACGGGTATGCGTTTGTGGAGAGAAAAATTGTGTGGCCATTAAGTTTGCCGCTGATCTCCGGATTTTATTTAAACATCGTTAGATAGCAAAGAAGCTGAAGGCTCATCTGATGTTAAGTGGTCACCTCTGCCTATTGACATCTGCAATACCAGAGGCCTTGCAAATGCGTTGCCATCCCAGCAACACAGTTGAAATGACTTATGTGCCTGTAATTACAGCGGCACCCATACCCTTCGAACCAGTTGCTTATCAAATCGTACAAGTTAAATTAGAGCGACTTCCTTACATAGATTGAGCCGGAGTTTTGAGTATAATATGTGCAATTTGCCTGACGATACAATATAATGATCTCACAGAGCTAGTCTGAAGATGATGATCTGATGATGAACTTAATCATCGTAAAACATTTATTTTAAAAGAGTATTTAGTTCTTAATCCCATTCTTCTCCATACAAAACTACCACTTGGAAGGGACAACTTAATTCAATTACTTTTTCTAGTACACGACATTCAATAGTGCCTTTCAATGGCCTAATTGAAACAAATGATTTGACTGTGAGGATTTATGTGGTACAGATAGTTATCGGACCTTTGTCCCAGTATCGCTGTTTTCATGGCCCCAACATTAGGGAACGGTGCATTATTGAATTAATTTTATTTACTTTGAAGGACTAACCAAGTCTAAAATTATCTTTGTTTATTTCTACGACGTCAGAAATGTTTATTTTTCTTGTCCTAAAATAACAAATTTTGGGTTAGTCTTTGCCGTAATAAACAAGAGGTCGTGTTTTGATAGTACAATACTGTTTTAATGACCCAAAATGGTTGCCGCTTATGTTTTACCTTGAGTTTATTCTTGAGTTTTCTTTTTTATAAAAAGAAACTCAAGGAATCGACTCATATTAAATATTATATTAAATATTAAAAGTATTTTGCTCAGAAACTGCTACTGAATCACTATTTGAACAGCTAATTCTATTTCGGATTGACACATACACATATATAATGTATTAGAATTCCCAGGTCGAGCAAAAAGTGTTATGGGGTTTTTATCTATGAACTTCTCAATAGCAATACGGAGTTAGGATTTGTGGTTAGAGGCAATAGGCTCGCCTCTATTACATAGGATCTAAAGATAACGGCGAACTGTGGGTATACATTGGTTCACCTCTGCCTAACCCTTCGGGGAATACAGTCGCGACGGTATATTTTTTAATATAAAATAAAAGCGAGCTTAACAGATTGGCGAGCGAGTAAAACCACGCGTCAAACACATGCCTCTACCCGCTATCACTCGCGAATGGCACACATACCGGTGATCGATGAAATTGGAAAATATTTCATTTTCATACACCGCCCTGTTCTCGTTACGTCACGCGTTCAATTTGTAAATTTTTGGGGTACCGTAAGATGTGAGAGAAAACCATCTCTTCTGCTTAGCCTTTTTTTCCCAATTGCGTTGGGGTCGGCTTCCAGTCTAACCGGATGCAGCTGAATACCAGTGTTTTACATGCAGCAACTGCCTATCTGACCTCCACAACCCAGTAACTGGGCAACACGAGAAAACCACCATTTATTATTTGTTTATTTTTTTATACCACTGACGGTGGCAAACAAGCTAACGGCCCGCCTGATGTTAAGCGGCGGTCACCGCTGCCTATGGACACTTGCAACACCAGAGGCATCCATGACGCCTGTTTTCCCCAAAGGGTTAGGCAGAGGTGTAACAATGTACATCCACAGTTCGCCGGTATATTTAGGTCCCATATAATGGAGGAGAGCCTATTGCCATTAACCGGGCACAAATCCAAACTCCGAGCTGCTACTGAGAATTTCATAGAAAAACCCCAATAACACTTTTTGCTCGACCTGGGAATTGAACTCAGGACCTCTAGCGTAGCAGTCGTGCTTAGGACCACAAGGCTAACGAGGCAGAGAAAACCATTACGGGTTAATTGTATTTGAAAGTTGGTGTTAGCAATCTTTTGATAATAATTTGAACTGGTTTATGGCTTTTGTCGCGACTTCATCCACGACAAAGTTAATATTATATCCTACTGGAACCATACATTTTACCGGGATTTAAGATAGCTTATGTGCTTTTCCTATATCTGTATTTTTTAAATCTAAATCTGATCGTGTATTTTGGCACGATAGTAATAAACAGTCACACTTGCCTTGCAAATGCGTTGCCATCCCAGATACAAAGTTGAAATGTCTGTAATGTCAAAAAAAAAAAAAAAATACCATCACGCCTGTATTCCCCGAAGGGTTAGGTAGAGGTGTACTAATGTACACCCACAGTTCGCCGGTATATTTAGGTCCCATGTAATAGGGGGCGAGCCTATTGCCCTTAACCGGGCACAAATCCAAACTCCGAGCTGCTACTGAGAATTTCATATAGAAAAACCCAATAACACTTTTTGCTCGACCTGGGAATCGAACCCGGGACCCCTTGCACAGCAGTCGCACTTACGACCACGAGACCAACGGGTCAGTTCTGTAATGTCATGTGACTGTAATCGACACACCCAAAATGTGCCCACCTTGCAATCATAACACTAATATCGGAGCTACGGAACCCGAGCATCATATTATTGTGTGCGTTTGTAAATTTGTACCAATTTAACGTTTTGTTTGTGTCCGCCATATTTGTACAGCTGCTGGTTTCAATCGAACCGTATGCCATGGAAATTACGTTTGGAAAAAAAGAAATATTATGTGTTCAATTTTTTGAGATGATTAGAAAGAGAAAGTATGTGTTGTATTCATTGTAATCTAAACTTCCTGTTTCATTTTAATTGCGAAAGTTTGGAGTTTGAGTGTGGATGGATGGATGGACGGATGGATGAATGGCCAACCATTCAAGAAACTATTAAAGAGTAACAAACATCCAAATGTTTGTTACTCTTTAACACTTTAACGGCTAAACTGGATGAAATTTGGCACGAAGAAATATTGTAGTGACAAAAAATCATTTAGGATACTTTTCCCCCCGGAAACATGTAGGATTCCCGTGGGATGATATATTAAATTTGACGCGATCGAAGTCGCGGGGAGAAGCTAGAATGTTATAAAGTGAACGGATTTGTATTTTTGTTTGTATTACATAAACTCACACACATACATATACGATCAGATATTATTCTAACTTAACAATATAGGTATTCTGTAAAATAATCCCTTGGTGAATTTAGAAAAAGTGAAAATGACGTGCGTCTCTTGCATTTGTGGGTTAATAATTACTCTCTTCACCTAAATCTTCTGAAGGATGACAGAATAGACTGCTTGATGCGAGGGATTGACAATTCTTTATCATCATCATCATCACTACGTCTACTACTGGACATAGGCCAAAAGATAGCCACATTGGCCAGTCCTGCGCTGCCCGCACCCAGCGGTTTTTTGCGATCTTTCGCAGCTCAATTCACCTAAATTCTTCGAGGGAAAATATATAGAATAACATTGCAGATTCTTGTTTTGTTTAATTAACTAAAAAGCCTTTTTTGATTGAGAAATGTCCTTGAAATCGATTTTTTTCAAGTTTTTTGGCCATTTTTTGCCTCGTTTTCTGTGGCTAGTCACTTCCCGATGTTTGATAGAGCTGAAAAATTGCGTAAGCGTGTAATTTAAATGCCAATGCAATACATTGATGTCACAGAGCTGGTCTGATGATGGAGCCGAAAGCCACAGGAACTTAATCAAATATTACAAGTTAAATTTGACCCATTTCGCGGTGTTCGATTGTGCAGGAATATTTAATCATCGACCCGAACGACGTCTATTGTTGGACATAGGCCTCCTAAAGATAGCCACAATGATCTGTCCGGCGCTGCCCGCATCCATTTTAGACACACATTCACAATGGTGCCGATTCCCTTGTTCACAAACTAAACTAAAATTAGAGAATTGACATCTCTTACTAACATACAGCGAAAGAAAAGGACGGTAATACCTTAGAACTAAGTTAGAGATGTCAAATTAGTTTTGCCTTGAACTTTTCCGTGTTTTTAATCGACGCGTTCTGACATGCCGACTATAATTGTATAGAGGTTTTAGATCAACTAAAATTGACAAGTCTAATTCACGTCCGTCTTGATTGAAAAGAAAAAGATAGAAATAGTCTAAATTAAATTTAGCTTGTGCATAACAGAATCGACACCATTGCTTGACAATGCCTTATAAAAGTTTGATTTAAAAAATAATATTTTTGATGGCACTTTTTATTAATATTTTCTATTTTTACACCGCATCAAGTCTTGAGTGCTTTTGGATAGACATGCCTCGACGTGTCTTGTGAAATGATAACAATTTTCTGACATGTCTTATTTGTGTCATGATTTTTCATTTTCTTCTTTAGTAGACATCTAAGACAACTTAACAATCAAACTTTAAATGTTTATATTTATTGTAAGAGCTGTTTTTATTTTTTATTAAATCCATACCATCACGCCTCTATTCCCCGAAGGGTTAGGCAGAGGTGTACCAATGTACACCCACAGTTCGCCGGTATATTTAGGTCCCATGTAATAGGGGGCGAGCCTATTGCCATTAACCGGGCACAAATCCAAACTCCGAGCTGCTACTGAGAATTTCATAGAAAAACCCAATAACGCTTTTTGCTCGACCCGGGAATCGAACCCGGGACCCCTTGCACAGACTAACGGGGCAATTCATTAATGTAAAAAAAAAATTATATATATGTAGTTGAAAATGTTACTTTCGCAAAAAAATTATGGTCCTCCTTCACTTAACACCAGCCTATTACTGTCCCAGTGCAACGCAAAGGCCTCTTCTCATACAGAGAAGGCACGAGCATTGATCACCATGCTTGCTCAAGGTGTATTGGCGATTCCAGACTTATATTAGTTACACACACAAATCCAGGTCTCCTCGCGATGTTTTGCTTCACCAATGCGCCCCCTTTACTGACGCCCCCTTTATGACTTACAAGTGTTGTACAGGACGAGTTCGAAAAGCTCCAAGTACAAATCAAAACGTATTATCATACAAGTTATAATACTTACTATATTTTAAATAGTAAATCGTAAAAATAAATTGTAGATATTAAACTTTAAATTGTATAAATGAGCGGCTCGCCAGCACTTAGATAAACCCTGAGAGGTTTTCGTAGTGTGGCAAAAAACATTTTAATGTAAATCTATAAATTTTGGAAATAAATAAACCTACTTACATAATATTTTTTTCAAAAAATAGCACTCGTGTCCTAAAAATCGTAAATTCGTCCAGATTTCTATCACTCCCGATCCCGTCGACACACCATTAATATGAAAAAAAAAAATGAAGTTCTCCCAGTATCCTTGGCAGTTTTTCATTGAATACCGCAATGACAGTATCACAAAGGGTCCCGGTAAAACGAACCCGCATAAATCGCTATATGTCATCTCTATTCCTTTTGTTCGCAACAAAACTTCATTTTATACTAAAAACCAGTATAAAATGACCCCATTGTAATTTGCCTCTAGGCTTATCAGAGCTTTTAGTAAACTGGTTCGGAAAGTAAATTAATCGGGTGGGTGTGCAGGTATTTCAGTTGACAGCTATTTTGGGGTTGTTGTTTATACAAGAATTTGTATTCATTAGAATAACACTTAAAAGGACTTTGTTTAAGTCCAAGATCGCTTGAAAATAAAACAAAAATTTTGATTACGCAATATATGTGGAGTGAAGTAGTTCCGAAGTGCCTCGTTAGCCTAGTGGTCCTAAACGCGACTGCTACGCTAGAGGTCTTGGGTTCGATTCCCTGGTCGAGCAGTGTTATTGGTAATTTTTTGAATAATTTTCAGTAGCAGCTCGGAGTTTGGATTTGTGCCCGGTTAATAGTAATAGGCTCGCCCCCTACTACATGGGTCCTAAATTGCCTATAAATGTTCTAATTTAAATAAATGCTTTGACTTTGACTTTGGCTTTATTGGGTTTTTCCATTAGGAATTTCTCAGTAACGGCCCGGAGTTTGGAAGATGATGGTGTGAAACCCCCGTACCTCGGAAAGCACGTAAAGCCTGATCTCTCTCCGGTCGTCTCGGATTCCCGTTCCATCGGATCATGAAAGTTAGGGAAGACAGAGTGCACCTGTATTTGCGCACACACTTGTGCACTATAATATCTCCTGCGTACGTGGCTAATCTGCATTAAAATTAGCCGCCGTGGCCAGAATCGGTCTGTAGAATACACTTTTACAATTGGAACACTCAATATCACGTTTTCTTGCCCGATTCGGAGTTGAACCCAGGACGCGCTTGTTACCACGAGACCAATAGGCTGTCTAAAATACCAATAATACGTGAAGTCCAAATTAAACCATCTCTTGAATTTAACTCAGCTATCCAGTATCGGCTACAATGACATCCCCCACCCCCCATTCCTAAGGGGTGGGGACCACCGAAACTCCAATTATTTCACGTCAAATCTGATTCGATAACGTTTGTTCTTGGTCCAACGCTAATTAAGAAGTTTGGATCGGTCCAGATAAAACTTTCTAAGTTAGTATTGACGTCCCCACTTACATTCAAACGCTTTTTGGACATGGGTACCTATGATTTTAGGGTTCCATACACAAAAAGGGACCCTCTTAGTAAGGCTACACTGTCTGCCTTTCTTTCTATTCATCGGCACAGGGTTGTGTCTGTTAAATCGTAATAGTTAGGTATTGGTTGCAGAGAGTGTATCACTATTGCTGCTATAACATCAAATAAAATAAAGTTACTCAATACTTAATAAATTGATTGCATTCCACAATATAGACTTAGGTGGTAAACATTACCAGGGTTGCGGAATTTGATTGAAAGACAACAAACGTTTTTATTTATAACTTTATACTTACAATAGATATCCTATTCCATAGGACCTGAACATACCAGCGAACTGTTGGTGTATATTGGCACACCTCTATCTATCCCTTCAGGGACTACAGGCGTGATAGTATGTATGTATGTATTAAATATCGTCGACTGTTCTTTTATTTATCGTTTTGTTGCCATCTTTATACCGTTTTCGCACAAAAACCTTTATGTATGAGTCAGTCTCACACTTGACTGGTTTTTTTCTGAAATGTGCCTTAGAGATTACGTTGAGATTTTTAGGATGGATGTTTGGTTGTGACAGTTGTAGGGTAGGTACCTAATTCCTTCTGATAGGTTTAGGTTGAAGTGGTTCCTTAAGTGCTCACTGAACCTTAAGAATTATTTTTATTCTTGTCTTGAGTTTTCTTTTTCGATTTATGCGCAGTCTAGCCAACGGGGGCGGTTATTCGGGTCGTCATACTTTCGGGCAGTCATACTTTCGGCGGTCATACTTTCGGGCGGTCACACTTTCGGACGAACGTTCTTGGGGAAAGTAGGCGTTGTTTAATTGTGTCGCACACGGATGTAGAAGACAAAGTCAAGGTCAATGCTCTTTCTTGTGAGACAGTGGTTATAATAGAGATGTTGTTTTGTTGTGTGTTAACACTGCTCCAACATGTTTAGCATACAATAGTTTGAAACAAATTGGTAATTGTAGACCCAAGTTTACGGGACGGGAGAGGCGCAGAATCTCTCGTCCCAGCAGCCGCTGCGGGAGACGCTCCGGGCGTCGGGAGCCGCGAGACGACTCCCGGCCACCGTAGACGCGGGTCTGTGGACGGGAGCAATGGGTAGCTCACCGTCCGTACGTTAAGTTAATGTAGCTAACTTAACATTTTTCAAAATAAAGTATTTTATAATATTTTTGAAACTAATTTATTAACACAGCTTACGGTAGTCGCCACGTCGACGCCACCTTCTCTCTCTTTCTTTCTGTCTCTTCCTATTATATACGGGGGTGTGTGTGTGTGCGTGCGAGTATCGAGATTCCTCTCGAACCTTAATTCTAAACACGTGTAAACTTTGTTCAGACTTATTTTTTGTTTTAATTCATACGGAACTTCGTTTCTGTCTCCCAATCGCTGTTATTTTGTAAAATTACAAAATTTTATCATAAAATTAAATATCACACCTTTCTGCTAATAATATTATAAATGCGAAAGTTTGTAAGGATGGATGGATGGATGGATGAATGGATGGAAGGATGGAAGGATGAATGAATGGATGTTTGTGACTCTTCCACGTTTCTGACTTAGGACTTATCATAAAATAGCATTTTAACACATTTCTAAATTATAATAGTATCTTTTTAATTGATTTTAAAATCTGCTTTTATTGGATTCACTCCTCCTTCTGTCTGTATGTGTATGCTTAATCGGCTCTGTATGAAATTTGGCATTGAGATGGATTGTAGTATGGAATAACAGATAGGATACTTTTAATCCCGGAAAAATGTTCGAAACTGCCTCACTAGCTTAGTGCTCCTAAGCACGACTGCTGCGCTAGAGGTCCTGGGTTCGATTCCCAGGTCAAGCAAAGCATCGAAAGCGAAAAGTGTTATTGGGTTTTTCTATGGAATTCTCAGTAGCAACTCGAAGTTTGGATTTGTGCCCGGAAAATGGCCATAGGCCCGCCCCCTATTACATGGAACCTAAATATACCGGCGAACTGTGGGTGTACATAGGTACACCTCTACCTAACCCTTCGGGGAAT
The DNA here is from genome assembly GCA_932526535.1 of Caradrina clavipalpis. NCBI lineage: Eukaryota > Metazoa > Arthropoda > Insecta > Lepidoptera > Noctuidae > Caradrina > Caradrina clavipalpis. The sequence continues at coordinate 1,161,019 of OW052089.1, forward strand.
ACAGGCGTGATGGTATAATATATAATGTTCGGTTCCTGTAGGATTATAAATCAAAGACACGGATGAAGTCGCGGGCTAAAGCTAGTGATTTGATATTTTTACAATAAGTACGTAACAAGTTTTACCTGTAAACCAATATTTCGTAGGATCAAAATAATATGTATTACATAGGCCCTGGATGGTCAATATTAAGGTAAATTGAATTACCTACACAAATAATAAAATACCCTATTATGCAAATACACAAAAATTGAATATCGGTAACCGATACGGTAAAGGGAACCCAAAAAGGTAGCTTTTAGATGCTTATAATGAAGTATAGGTATATTTACAGTACGTACCTAATGTGACCAGTTTGTGTTGACCTCTGTTGTGTGGGAAAACACATACAAAATAAGGCCCACTTAGCAGTAGGTTGAAAAGAACGTAGTGATTATATTTTATACTTTTTGGTCAAAAGCTTTTTTTTAGACTATGTTTTTTTTTCATATTTATTTATTTAATCTTTATGCACAAAAAAAAGCAAAGACAAGAAAATAAGGAAGAGATAGAGAAAACAAGATAGAGAGAGAAAGAAAATAAGAACGAGAATGAGAGTTAATATAATTATCATTTGATGGCAACCAAGCCGACGCGGGCGGCCCACCTGATTTTCAGCGGTCACCGCTGCCTATAGACCATAATAACCAGCCGTGCGATTCTCTAACATATTTCAACGCTGCGCTCGACGTCGAGCTCGTCGACGACACTACTGACAAATCAACTTTACGCACAACGCATAGAGTTGATTTTACCGAAGTTTCGTCAACCAGCTCGACGTCGAGCGCAGCGCTGGAATATGTTAGAGAATCGCACGGCACATGCCTTGCAAATGTGTTGCCACCCCAGAAACAAAATTGAAATGTCTCACATGCCTGTCATTACACCGGCACCCATACCCTTCAAACTGGAACACAGGAACTAATAGCTTTGTTTTACTCATCATCTGCCTAGCCTTTTCCCAACTATGATAGGGTCAGCTTCGAATCATACTAGATGCATCTAATCTAACTGCCTTGTTAGCCTAGTGGTCTGAAGCGCGATTGCTACGCTAGAGGTCCTGGGTTCGATTCCCAGGTCGAGCAAAAAGTGTTATTGGGTTTTTCTATGAAATTTTTAGTAGCAGCTCGGAATTTGGATTTGTGCCCGATTAATGGCAATAGGCTCGCCCCCTGTTACATAGGACCTAAATATACCGATGAACTGTGGGTTTACATTGGTACACCTCTGCCTAACCCTTCGAGGAATACAGGCGTGATGATGATGGTTAAAAAGTGTTATTGGGTTTTTCTATGAAATTCTCAGTAGCAGCTCGGATTTAGAATTTGTGCAATAGGTTCGTCCCCTATTACATGGGACCTACACACACTGGCGATGTATGGGTGTACATTCGTACACCTCTGCGTAACCCTTTGGGGAATACAGGCGTGATGGTATGTTACTTAGGTAGTATTTTAATACTACCTAAGTAACATACCATCACGCCTATAAAAGCCTAGCCTAGCGTATTAGTTCTTTTAAGAACTAATAGGGTTCAATGCACCTATTAACTGTGGTTGCCCGCGAAACTATTTTTAATAGTTTCTGGATAGGTTCCAGTTGTTAAAGAATGGCCCAGGAACGACGCAGCGCCAAATATGGCCGCTTATCATAGTAAAAAAAGATACAAAGTGAAAATTATTACTACTTTTAGTGTATCAGGAAGTACTCTGGCGCTACAGGACCGAAACATTTTTAAAACCCCACTCTAAGTTTTTCTCATCCGTTGTTGGTGGTGTTGTTGGTGCGTTGGCAAACATATAAACTCACATACACAGACAGCCAGACCCGGAACTGATCTGTAGGCCATACAATATTTGTTCCGTGCGGGAATCGAACCCGCGACACTTGCAAATTATTGTTCAAGATTAAAACAACATTTGATACCTACTTAAAACACACAAAAAATAACTCAATGAAATTATATAAGTAAATTAAATTAAAATCCAAAATCCTGTCACCCATATAAAGCGACGTTATTATGAGTATCATCATCACGCTACGACACACGAAACAGAGCAGTAATCAAAGGCGTAATTGAAGGTGAGTGAAAAAGTCAAAGTCAAAGCATTTATTTCAATTAGATCATTTACAGGCACTTTTGAATAGTCAAGAAGTTACAGTTTAAAATTGAAGCTAGTTGCTCGTTCCAAAACGTAGGTCTCTATGGAGAAGAACGAGCAAGAAACTCCATGGACACTCTTTTCCTTCAATTTGGTTTTTACAAAGTCTTGGTTACAATAACTATGGACTATGGACTGCCTCGGTGGCCTAGTGGTCCTAAGCACGACTGCTACGCTAGAGGTCCTGGGTTCGATTCCCAGGTCGAGCAAAAAATGTTACTGGGTTTTTCTATGAAATTCTCAGTAGCAGCTCGGAGTTTGGATTTGTGCCCGGTTAATGGCAATAGGCTCGCCCCCTATTACGTGGGACCTAAATATACCGGCGAACTGTGGGTGTACATTGGTACACCTCTGCCTAACCCTTCGGGGAATATAGGCGTGATGGTATATTTTTTTTATATTTTTATTTGGTTACAATAACTTGGTGAAATAAGCCACGCGAGCAGTTAGTATTATATAACCACAACGCGAACGAAGTCGTGGGCACCAGCTAGTAGGAAATAAAGTCCAAGATTTTTTCCATAAATATTTACTGCAATATTGTACTCCATTTATAGGCAATTAAAGAATAACCCTTCAACTGCGAGCTGTTTAAGTAATTGAAAAACTTTTATGTTTATGAAAAGAGCATCTCTTTTGTTGCTTTGTGCCTGTCTTCAGGAATGAAGGAATCCTTTTTATGTAACAACGGTACGTCTTCACAATGTATACTAATATTATGAAGAGAAAATATTTGTTTTTTTTTTTGTTTCTTATGGATAAACTCAAAATCTACTAAATTTATTTAAAAAAATCTCTTACGTATCCAGAGCTATTCCGGCCACGGCGGCTAATCTTAATTCAGACTAGCCACGTACGCAGGAGATATTATAGTGCACAAGTGTGTGCGCAAACACAGGTGCATTTCCTCTTCCCTAACTCTCATAGTCCGATGGGACGGCATTTCGACACGACCGGAGAGAGATCAGGCGTAGAACCAACGGGTTTACGTGCTTACTGAGGCACGGGGGTGTCACACACCATCAATTTCCAAACTCCGGACTGCTACTGAGAAATTCCTAATGGAAAAACTCAAACACACTTGTTGCCAGACCTGGGAATCGAACCCAGGACCCCTCGCCCAGCAGTCGCGCTTGCGACCACGAGACCAAGGGGGCAGGTCTCTTACTAAAAGAAAGCTATATTTTCAGATAGTAACAAAAGCTATAATATTACCTATTAAGATTTCTAGTTAACAAAACAGAGATAAGTTGGGAACTCATTGAAATAAATAATGTATATAAATCCATCACATAACTCATCACTGCCAAATAACACAAACATAACTGCCTCGTTGGCCTAGTGGTCCTAAGCGCGACTGCTACGCTAGAGGTCCTGGGTTCAATTCCCAGGTCGAGCAAAAAGTGTTATTGGGATTTTCTATGAAATTCTCAGTAGCAGCTCAGAGTTTGGATTTGTGCCCGGATAGTGGCAATGGGCCCCTATTACATGGGACCTAAATATACCGGCGAACTGTGGTTGTACATTGGTACACCTCTGCCTAACCCTTCTGGGAATACAGGCGTGATGGTATATATTTTTTTTATGTATAAAAATAGCTATAATATAACCTATTAACAAAACAAAGACAAGTTGGGAATTACTCATTGAAATAAACCAATGTATATAAATCCATGTTATTATGACCGCAAAATACGTAGAAACATCCATTTACCAAGTCAAACACAATACATACTATCATTTCAAGCATATTTTACTGTCAAATACATTATCCATGATTTACGACAGCCCTCGGGTATCTGATCGGGCTCTAAATAACGGGGCTGTCCCTTAATACGTAACGACACAGTATAAATTAAATCCCAACATTTTCATTTAACACGGTCTGGAATTGTAAAAATTCGGTGGTTATTTTTTAGGCTGTGGCATTTTCCCCGAGGCATGGCGAAAATGTCTTTAACCTACTTTTGAGAGGCGAAGATGGAAGAATGTTATTATTTTTTTTCAGTTAGATACTTGTATGCGGAAATATTAAAAAGATTCTGTTGTTACATACACTTTTTTTTTTTTTTTTTTATAGACGGGAAATCATTAAATAACTTCCCCCGCCCTGGGCGGGGCGGGAGGGAGTGTCAGACTTTTACTGACTAAAACCCGTCTATGTTCCTTCATGTGCCCTTTGCGTTCCGGGGGCGCGGTATCTCTTTCGAACAACCCGCAGCCCCGGCAGGACAACCCGCAGCCCCGGCAGGACCCGCAGCCCCGGCAGGGTTACATACACTTAAAATAGAAAAAGGAAGATAATAGGTACAGGCTGATATTTAAGTCATTGGCCATTTTTGGGTAGTAAACATTTACTGTGACCTACAAGATCAACATTTTTGGAATAGTTGAATTACACGGATGTTAGCAAAATTACATTCAAACAAATTAATGATCAAATCAAAAGTTAACGTCAAATTAAAAACTATTAAACGTTTAAAAACCTATTGTCTGAGGTAGGTATAGGATATATCCTATACCTACCTCAAATATAGGAAGCTAGATTTTTTTTAATTAATTTTTTTTAATCTTAAAAAAAGACTAGGGGGTTTTTATCCACATCGATACGCTAACCCCATTTACTTTATCACTACTATTGCACTACTAAAATTAAAATATAGTAACAATATTTTTATAATCCTTATTATTTAACTTAATGCTGTTGACCGCACAATATTTTTGCAACATTTGATTTAAAGCTAAACAATTAACCCTGCAGTGGTCGCGCGGACTACATATGCAATCCATGGTTTTTTAAACTGACATTTCTTTTTTATTTAGGAAGTGTTAATTTGTCATATTTTAATAAGAAAAAATAATACAATTGAATTTCATTTAAAAAACGACAAAACAAATTGGACTACATATGTAGCCGCGCGACCACTCACGTGACTTTTTAAGACGCGACCACTGCAGGGTTAACTTAAGAAGATTTATACATTACTAAACTAATTAAAATATTTCGATATTCTCATAAAACTTAATAGACTTTCGTACACGAAATCCTACCTCAATAACAAACCAATCCACCCCAACTATCGAGCAGGCACACCGCGCAATATATCCTGGCCTTATTAATATTTAAGACCACAAAACGCATTTTGGACGGCACGATTAGCCCAGTGGCAAGCCGGGCTATATTTATTGCCGAAATTACCGTTTTAATGGACACGAACTGGGCAAGCTAAATTGAAAGCAACACCCTGTACCATGATACGCGATAACACATCCATATCACGGGGGGCTATCGAGTTGGTGAGATGGGGGCAATTTGGTTTAGTACTGATATAAATAGTCTGGGGGACACGGGACCTATTGTGTTAATTAGGTTCATCTTTTTAAAAATTAAAAAAAAAAACTTTAAATTCTGCCCCTTTGGTCTCGTGGTCGCAAGCGCGACTGCCGAGCGAGGGGTCCCGGGTTCGATTCCCAGGTCGGGCAAAAAGTGTTATTGGGTTTTTCCGTTAGGAATTTCTCAGTAACAGCCCGGAGTTTGGTGGTGTGTGCCCCCGTGCCTCGGAAAGCACGTAAAGCTGTTGGTCCCGGCTGTCATTCGCAGATCTTTGGCAGTCGTTACGTATAGTCAGAAGCCAAGAAGTCTGACAACCAGTTTAACCAAGAGGTACCGTGTTTCCCAGTTACTGGGTTGTGGAGGTCCGATAGGCAGTCGCTCCATGTCAAACACTGGTATTCAGCTGCATCCGGTTAGACTGGAGGCCGACCCCAACATAGTTGGGAAAAGGTTAAGCAGATGATGAAAAAAAACTTAAAATAAAAAACGTTGCCCCACACTAGGAATTTCTCCTGTGTCGTGGATGCGTTTACAAACATAAACTCACATACACAAACAGCCAGACCCGGAACAATTATCTGTAGGTCATACAAATATTTGTTCCGTGCGGGAATCGAACCCTCGACACGCAGCGCAGCAGAAGATCGCTCAGTCACTGCGCCAACCGTGTCGTCAAAATAATGAATGTTGGATTTAGAATGACGTCACATACTCGTAGATATTCTCATTATTAATTGTAATCAATTATTACAATGCATATAGCCATGCACTGTCATACAAACTAAACGTATATACAACATTTCAGCTCAATCGGTTGAAGATATCTGCTTCAAAATTGAGTCGCAAGTTTCCACCCGAACAAACATACTCACTTGACTAACTTATTGCTGATTTCAAAGCAACTAAAATAATTTTACTGTTATATACTTACAAATAAATGGAGTTTTTAATGCTAAAATAAGCTGTTGTTTCAATTTTAGTTATTTGTATATAAGATGAATAGATATAAATGACAATATTCCCACTATTATAAATGCGAAAGTTTGTGACGATTAAGGGAAACTCACGCCTTTTTCCCATGGGGGTAGGCAGAAACCACAGAACGCCACCTGCTACGATCCTTACACACTATATTTGTTACTCTTTCGCTCTTATACGACTGAACGGAAAAAGCTGAAATTTGGCACATATTTATCAATTGATCCAGAAAAACTATAGCACATACTTACATTTTTGTCTCATATTTGTGGCATTATACGTATATCACTTTGATTTAATTCTAAAGTTTACGCAGACAAACTCGCCGGTTGAGGCAAGTTATTTTCTAAAACACTTACCTAATAGGAAAAATAAGACTCCATAACTTGGCGTTGCTGGCCAAATATTTCGGCCACAATGCAGCATATATTTAGACCAAGCTTATTTGCCCTGACTTACATTATAGCTCGAATGCTGATAGCCAAAATTATTGTACAATTGTGTTCGAGGATTTATAAAACTGCATTCTGTAATTGACTGTCACGTTTCGTGCAGCCCGCTTTTGTGAATTATTCAAATGTGCAATTTGTTGCTGTTTATAAAATGTAAAAAATAAATAAAAAACTGCATTGAAATTATTCTTTGCTTTGCGGTTTTAGAAAAGCACCGCCATCTGAATGTTTTTTTTTGTCCTTACATTTTGTTTAAATAACATTGAATGGCAAACTAGCCGACCTCGGCCTACCTGATATTCAGTGGTCACCGCTTAGACATCTGCAATACCAGAAGCCTTACATGCGTTGCCATCCCAGAGACAAAGTTGAATGACTCATGTGCCTGTTATTACACCAATACGATCGGGAGGATATGATTATTATTTAAAGCAAACTCGACATCATTCAACTTCGTAACTATGGAACTACAAACTGTTATTAAAGTGCTATCTGAACACATGACACCTAAAACACATTTTTTTTGTCGCATATTGGTACACATTACAAGCCTGAAAAATTGTTTAAAAGAAAAGACTTTATAATATTTAAATATTTTATAAAATAAAGCAATTTTTTCGTCACGTCTCTAAATTTCGAGAGTAAACTATATTATTTTATGGATTTGCTATTATAGGGTGTTCATGAGCTAAAGACATATCTATAAATTATTCCACTGAGCAATTTATTTTATTTTTCAATTAAAAACCTCAAAATGTATTTATTTTTCTGGTTTTTCCGTACAATTTACATCGCTATTTTGAACCTTATTTGTTCCTGCGATGCGTTTTTGTCTTATTAACTTCTAAAGCTAAACAAAGCAAGGTGAATATAATGCTAGGACACTGCGACAACAGTGTACAATCCAGAGGATTGATCGCGAAAAACGTGTAAAGTTATTTCCAACGAAGATCGTAAAGGTGGCACCTATAAAAGCTGTTCGGACGGTAAATACACGTAGTATTTGACACAGAGTGAAAATAGTTCAGCTTACCAACGTATTTCAATGTTCCCAACGTATGTGAAATTTTGAACTGACTCGGTAGCTTAGTGGTCCCAAGCGCGACTGCTACGCTAGAGGTCTTGGGTTCGATTCCCGGGTCGAGCAAAAAGTGTGACCTATTGGGTTTTTCTACGAAATCCTCAGTAGCAGCTTGGAGTTAGGATTTATGCCTGGTTAATGGCAATAGGCTCGCCCACTATTACATGGAACCTAAAACATATTGCCGAACTGTGGGTGTACATTGGGGTACCTCTGCCGAACCTTTCGGGGAATACAGGCGTGATGATAGGCCAGAGATGAGGAATATAATAGGCTATATCGTATTGTAAACCACAGAATACCATTATTTGTCTTGTTCAATAGTTAAAATAAAATAACTATTACTCATTGTTGAACTGCATTTTTCTACTCTGTACTCTAAAAATGTGTCAATAGTGTACACAATTTAATGTCTCTATTTGCTATAACACCACGTCCTCTAGACCATAGTACCGTTCCTAGCTATTTATAAACATTGTTTCATACACCATCACGCCTGTATTCCCCGAAGGGTTAGGCAGAGGTGTACCAATGTACACCCACAGTTCGCCGGTATATTTAGGTCCCATGTAATTGGGGGCGAGCCTATTGCCATTAACCGGGCACAAATCCAAACTCCGAGCTGCTACTGAGAATTTCATATAAAAACCCAATAACACTTTTTGCTCGACCTAGGAATCGAACCCAGGACCTCTAGCGTAGCAGTCGCGATCAGAACCACTAGGCCAACGAGGCAGTTTCATTGTTTATTTAATTACTAGCAAACTTTCCGCGACTTGCTGCTCCGCTCCCGTCGGTAGTAGCATTATCTGCTTAACCTTTTCCCAACTATGTTGGGGTCGGCTTCCAGTCTAACCGGATGCAGCTGAATACCAGTGTTTTACACGGAGCGACTGCCTATCTGACCTCCACAACCCAGTAACTGGGCAACACGATACCCCTTGGTTAGACTGGTTGTCAGACTTCTTGGCTTCTGACTATCCATAACAATTGTCAAACCGACTGTGTAACTGTCCTGTCGGTCGTAGCGTGATATTAGCCTATGCTACTCTGGGATAACGTAGCTTTCTAAAGGCAAAAGAATTTTTGAAATCGGTCCAGCAGTTTTAAAGTTTATTCATCATCTGCTTAGCCTTTTCCCAACTATGTTGGGGTCGGCTTCCAGTCTAACCGTATGCAACTGAATACCAGTGTTTTACATGGAGCGACTGCCTATCTGACCTCCACAACCCAGTAACTGGGCAACACGATACCCCTTGGTTAGACTGGTTGTCAGACTTCTTGGCTTCTGACTATCCATAACGACTGTCAAACTGACTGTGTGACTGTCCCGATGATGTTGATGTTATAAATAGCATATGCTACTCTGGGATAATGTAGCTTTCTAAAAGCAAAAGAATTTTTGAAATCGGTCCAGTAGTTTTAAAGTTTATTCTTTACAATAAAAATGCAAATATTTCCTCTTTGTAATATTTGTTTCGATGTAGATGCCCCGTAGAACTGCCCCGTTGGCCTTGTGGTCGCAAGCGCGAGTACTTAGCGAGGGGTTCTGGGTTCAAATCCCAGGCCGAGCAAAAACTGTGATTATTTATTATTCTTATTTTCTTGTAAATGGCTTTTTAATGGTATCATTGAAATAAATAATTTAACTTTGACTATACCCAATACTCTTCTATTTTGTGTCCGCACCGTGCCACGGTAAATTAAACTCATTGGCCCAAACGTTTCCGTTATCAAATTACCTCTAAACCTAATTAACGCCGATTGTTGTTTATTATAGTACCACTAAAATCGGTATTTCAATGTTTGCATCGCGATTTACATGAATTATTTTCAGAAATCCCAGCGCGACCGGTGATGGTGGTCCTAAGCGCGACTGCTACGCTAGAGGTCCTGGGTTCGATTCTCAGGTCGAGCAAAAAGTGTTATTGGGTTTTTCTATGAAATTCTCAGTAGCAGCTCGGAGTTTGGATTTGTGTCCGGTTAATGGCAATAGGCTCGCCTCCTATTACATGGGACCTAAATATACCGGCGAACTGTGGGTGTACATTGATACACCTCTGCCTAACCTTTCGGGGAATACAGGCGTGATTGTATGTATGTATGTGTGTTTTCGGTATCATGTGTTCGGATAGCCTCTTACTGGCAAATATCGCCGCTTTGATCGCACGCCAGACTTTTCGCGTTCAAACGATAATATATTTTCTTCTAATGGAGATAACATTTAAAATCCTTTGAAGCTGAAATTGCTGCGCCGCTGCTTTGCCGACTGCTGTAATTTCGACCTGTTTTGACTCTTAATGCGGATTGTTTTTGCATATTGATAATTCGGTATTGATAGCGATAAAAATAAATGATAAGAAGGTAGATAATACGTGTTACAATATCAACCGCAATTTTCCATTTCGTGAAACAACGGCATTGCAACCGGCAGTCAGTTCTTGTAAATAATTGAGTGTGTCTCTTTTCTTTTTCTTTCTTTCTTTCTTTCCGACAATTTTTTATCAGTTTATTATAACTAGCTTCTGCCCGCGACTTTGTTCGCGTCAAAGTTAATATTTATTCCGCGGAAATCGTACATAAATACATACATAAACTCACGCCTTCTTCCCATGGGGGAAGGCAGAAACCACGGAACCCCACCTGTACATTTTTCTGGGATAAACAGTAACCTATGTGTTATTCTTTACTACAATCTGTCTCAGTGCCAAATTTCATATAAATCCGTTCAGTCGCTTAAGCGTGAAAGAGTAACAAACATTCATCTATGCTCACAAAATTTCGCATTTATTAAATTAGTGGGAACTAGAATTGGTAGAATTGGTTTCTAGCCGGTGAGTCCTGCCAAACCTCATAGATGAAGTAGTTTTCGAGATTTCATGTTTCATGGACAGACAGACAGAGAGAGACGGATGGACGGACAGCGGAGACTTAGTAATAGGGTTCCGTTTTACCCTTTGGGAACCCTAAAACGTATTTGTTAACTAATCTAATACTAATATTATAAAGAGATAAGATTTTTTTATTGGTTTGTTTGTAACGAATAGGCTCCGAAACTACTAAACCAATTTTAACCATTTTTTCACCAGTAGATAGCTACATTATTCTTGAGTAACATATGCTATATAATATCACGCTTCGATACACGGGAGCGGAGCACCAACCAAAGACGTAACTTACTGCGGACATAAATAACCCGCGCGGACGTGTTCGCTACTATCAATAAACGTGATGTGAGTTGCATATGCATATCAACAATCAACAATGTTACGAATGACTCAATAGATTATATGTAGTGTTAGTCATATTTCTAACACTAATGCAGTAGCGTCCGTTGTGATGGTGTGAACTTCAAAAAAAGATCTCAAGTGTACGGGACCCAGTTTAATTTCAAACTAGTTTTTAATTTATTTGTTGTTATAGTGGTAATTTAAATACACTCTGTGAAAGTTTTTACTCTCTATCTTTTACGGTTCGAGGGATACCCGCTGATAGACTGACGGATAGACAAATGGAACCCGGAAAAGTGGCTCAGTGCGTGCATTCCTATAAGTTTCATTCATTTGATTGTAGTGTGACCATCAAACTTGAGTCCAGATTGTGTGAAGGTGTGCACTGTGAAGGACAATAAACGCTTATAAGCGTCATAACAATAAAACTTCTATTGTATCTCGTTTAGTGACCTTGAATGTGTTAAGTGCACAAGATTACGTCACCCTTGCAGTATCGACGTAGGTACTTACGCATGCCTCGTGAGTACTTCAGTCTCGATAGGGTCACGTGCCCTATTATCTGTTCCTTGTTAGTCATAATGTTTATATTGCAATTTTAAACATAACATAAACTGCAGTAGGTACTGACATAGTCGCCTGAAGTATTAGAGATTTATAAAATTGTTATTTGTTGTTGTTTGTTATTGTGTTAACCCTTAAATTCTCACTGAACGCTACAGCCTGTTGTGTGTGTTTGTTAGAAAGGTTTAACCAGTAATTTCCACTGTAACCTGGTATGTTTACAAACATATAAACTTACACACCTCCGGAACAACTGTAGGTCATACAAATATTTGTCACGAGCGAGAATCGAACCCGCGACACGTAGCACAAAAGCTAATCGCTTAGCCACTGCGACCGTAAAGTTTTTACCGACAAAACTTGAGAAATGGAAGAAAGTGAATTTGTCATCCTAAAAAATCAAAAGAACAATGACAGTCTAATAAGTAATGGTTTTAGATATAATAAGACTAAACATGTAAACAAAAATTTAAGTACTATATGGAGGTGTGCAAATAAAAATCAATGTAACGCAACGATAACAGTGGATGAGAATAGACAGAACATTCTGAGGCAGTCGCGTCATACGTGCCCAGCAGCTTTCGAAAAAAATACAGTTTACATAAAAATGAGTGAGCTAAAAGAAGAAGTCTGTTCGGACCTAGCACCGATAAGGAAGTTATTTGACAAAACATTCGAAAATGTTGATTCACTCATTCCCACCGAGATTCCTACCTTCAATGATAAAAAGGATTCATTATACCGAGCCAGAAAACAATTTTTAGGCGCCGAAAGGTTGACTTTTCATAGAATGCAAGACGTGTCTATACCAGAGGTACTACAAAAAGATTTCCTTTTTATTGAAGACGGTAATGAGAAGAAAATACTTGTATTCGCAACGAAACTGTCAAAGACGGTCTTGCAAAATCAAAATTCCAAATGCTTTTTTGGAGACGGTACTTTTAAAAGTGCTCCAAAACCGTTTTACCAGCTTTTCACGCTCCATACAGACTTGTACTCTGACGAGGATTGTACAAATATTATTCCTGTTGCATACACATTACTTCCCGACAAGAGCCAGGACACATACATAAGACTCTTCGAACTGCTCAAAAACCGTTTAAACCTGGAAATAATTCGATTTAAATGTGATTATGAACGGTCTGTCATGAATGCAGTGGAGACTGTGTACCCTAGAGCAAAAATAACTGGCTGTTTCTTCCACTTCCAGAAGGCTATCTGGAAGAAAGCGAGAGAATTAGAAGTTACTGATACAACAGAAAAAATGATAATTAAAAAAGTTGCCATTTTACCCCTTCTGCCTGCACGGTACATACCAGAAGGTTGGCGAAATATTTTAGATGATATGGACTCTGCACGAACTATGGAAAATTTTCGGAAATATTTTGAGAGATATTGGTATCTACGGTACTCTGCAAGTATTCTGAGCTGCGAAGGGCAGCGGCATCGCACTACAAATGCTTTGGAAGGTTGGCACCATCGCATTAATGGTCTGATTCCGAAACGGCCGAGCTTATACTATTTTATTCATAAAATTCGTAAAGAAGCTAATCGCTTCGACAGAAAGATAAAGAAATGTCTCTTTGAGAACGCCAAACGGACGCGTAGAGGGAGAGACATAAATTTTGACAAAAAATATCAAACTGTTTTGGCAAATTTAAATAGCGGTGAATTATCAGTACATGATTTCTTAAATGATATGATTCATTATCAACTAATTAGATAATTAAACAAAAAGATGCACTAAAAATGTGTTTGTTGTTTTTCTTACCATGATACCATCACGCTTGTATTCCTCGAAGGGTTAGGCAGAGATGTGCCAATGTCCACCCACAGTTTGCCGGTATGTTTAGGTCCCATAGGGGGTGATCCTATGAACAACACCCCCAAGCTTACCTCTACGCCCCCTTCCCCCTCTTAAAGAACCTATGAACTCTAGACATCTATCTATATATATAAAAATGAAACCCGTTTCCCGTTGTCACGCCATCACGCGTGAACGGCTGGACCGATTTCTCTAATTCTTTTTTTAGAATATTCCTTGAAGTACGAGGATGGTTCTTACGGAGAGAAAAATTTAAAACGACCCACGGGGGCGGAGCAGTAACCAAAGACGCGGGTGAAACCGCGGGGCACAGCTAGTTATATATAATAAAAGTATGAATTACTTAGCTTCAGACCGCCGGTTTGTCGCGTGGTTCATTGATAAAAAGTAAAAGTCTATTATGCCCAAGCTTTAGACTATCCATATGAAATTTCATCACAACTGTGACACATACATATACACAGATAAACAAACGGACCCGTGTTCGGGTCGCGCACTCGGTGATGACACGTCGTTGCCTAGACCTCCCGATATCTCTGATTTATCGTAGACACTTAATGGCGCTCCACTCAAGTCAACGTTATAGAAGTATTTTTTAAACTTTTTAAAATTTATAAAAAAATAAAAAACCATCACGCCTGTATTCCCCGAAGGGTTAGGCAGAGGTGTACGGATGTACACCCACAGTTCGCCGGTATATTTAGGTCCCATGTAATAGGGGGCGAGCCTATAATTGCCATTAACCGGGCACAAATCCAAACTCCGAGCTGCTACTGAGAATTTCATAGAAAAACCCAATAACATTTTTTTTTTTATAATTTCTTAGTGTAAAATTAAAAAAAAAGACATCCGCCATCAAAAACTAAAAAAAAAATGCCTAAGGCATTAAGTCCGCCTTTGTACGGTGTATTTTACATTAATTTGTGCATAAAGTTTCAAGAAATAAATAAATAAAAACTAAAAAGCGAAAATAACGTACATAACCTCTGGAAGTCGGTGGCAATACAAAACAACAAACAGAACTAAAGCCGCCGTTTTTATTTTTCGCTTTTTAGTGTCACCCAAATCCATGAAGAAACGACACAATACAATACTACGTAAATTAACAAGATATCACTCAAGTTACAAGAAAGCTTAATACTTAAATTCGTTTACTTGAATATATTTTTTAGTTATTACCAAACTGCACCCCTGAAGTATGATCTATCAAACAAAACAGAATCATCAAAATCGATTCCTAATAATTAATTGGCGAAAATATCGCGTAACAAACATACAAAAAAAGTCATACAGACGAATTCCTTGAATTGAGAACCACCTTCTTTTTAAATCGGTTAAAAAATATACGTATTGTTAAAGAATTTTAGTCTGTTTTACTGTTTGAAACCATGAGCTCTCTATTCTGGATTAAGTCTAAGGAAAACCATAAGTAAAGAGATATGGAGGTTTTTAATACTTTTCCTACGTGAAAATAATCTCTAATTTCTATCTTGCTCAGCGGCTGGTAAAAAAATATTTTACCCTTGTTTTAGGTTAACAAATATCGTTATTGCTAATTTGGGACGATTACTATAAAAGCAACAGGATAATTTTATAAGTTGATCTGCCGAAAAAAAAAATTCAAAATTTCCTGCAAGAAATTCCACTTGTTCTGAAGTCAGAATAATGTTCTGAGTGCACTGGCGAAGTTTAAGGAAAGACGTCACTTACGACCCGTATTCTTACGTGATTTGGATTATTCTTCTTTTTCGATGAAACCCCTAACAATTTGGATTGGATTTGGATTGATACCCCAATTGTGACATGTAGCTGGACACGTTTCTGCCAGAAACGTTGTGTTTCTGGTGGAATTTGTTCGAAAGAGTCACCGCGACCCTATTACCGGGACCTACGAGTCCCGGGCGTTAGGAAAAACACGGATGGGTTTTAGCCAGTAAAAGTCTGACACTCCCTTCCGCTCCACCAAAACAAGTTCAACAGTCACACTTGCAGCCATTCAAAGTCAAAGTCAAAATCAAATCATTTATTCAATATATCATTAAAAAGCACTTTTGAATGGCAATTGCTAGATAAAAATTAATAATGTTGAATCTAGTTCTAGTGTTGTTCTAGTGTCTAATCTATCTATGTAGTTAGACAAGGATAACGATAATTCTTAGTTACACTTACATTAGTCCACATGAGCGAAGCCGCGGGCACAACTACTGTAATAATATCGATACCAGAAGTATCAATTAATGTAAGGGACAAAACACGGTTTTTCAGGAGAGCCAAAAAACGATTTTATTTTTTTAAATCTGGGTATAACTTTTTACTGTCTGCTCCAATTTTAATTGTGTCTAGAGCAAAGTTTCTTAGAATTTCCTCTTCTTTCATGCTCTAAACGAAAGATTTAGGAATACCCAGCGGATTAAAATATAGCATGTCCTTTACATTAAAAAAATATGTTAAATATTAGTAACGTAAGGCACAACGCCTTACGTTACTAATATTTTATGTGTTAACCGTCAAGCATAGTGTAAGCAGCAAGAGAAATAGAAAATTATACGTAATCCTATTGTGAAGGACTTTTACAGTGTTGCAATTTGATGTAACTATAGATAATCTACTAAAATTATGGTATTTTAACACCATGGAAATAGGTTCTTTGCATGATTAATGTTAGTTTCAGCTTAGCTATCACAGATTTTAATGAAAGGAGATGGCTAAATGGAAGTATAGACCACTGCCCTTGTGCCAGGTACCATGTATAAATATGGTACTAGGTACAATGTAATGCTGAATGGCTAAATATTAGTATTTCATGTAAAAAAGATTCAGATACTTTTTGGGAATAATATAATGGTAAAATAATATTGCCTAAAAAGGAAAAAAAGGTGTGTGACAGTATATAATTTTCTTCAACTGACAAAAAATAAAACGAAAAAGAATAAAACTAAAAACGAAAATGAGGTTGTATATTTATAAGCGAATGTTTGTGATGAAAAAGTTTTTTTTTTAGATACTTTATTATGTTTAATAGTTCACGAAAGTGCTAGGAAAATATTAAACACTACATAATTCATGAATGATTTTTTAAATATTATGAGGCTATGTAAGATTCATATACATTCCAGAATGTATCTGGCCCGGGGGCAGTCATTTAGCCATCACCTTTAGAAATAATTCTTAAAAAACTCTAATCATGAATTAAAGTAAGGGATAATTATGCTATTTAAATCGACTGAGGTTGTAAATTATTAACACTATCACTTACTTTATTTTTCAGAGAAAAAAAAATGTAAACGTCCGTTACATCATTTTTTTTTTTCATAAATCGTTTTACGCAGGCCAAATTTTTTTAACGTAAGGGATTTTTTTTTAACGATAGATTTTTTTTAATACTACCAATCGATAGAGCAGAAAATTCTGAATCCAATGATGTATATAACTCATTTTCGCCAAAATGTCCCTTACGTTAATTGATACTTCTGGTATCGATATGCTGCAATCAAAATATTCGATCGGATACAATATATAAAGGTCCTTCCCACACTTTTCGAGGCGGCACCCATTTTCTTTCTGTGCTTTGGCGGTACAACATACGATCCAATTTACCTTTCACGGAACGTAATTTCTTTAATAATAACTGTGTTGAACTGAAGTTGTATTTGATCTGTCCAGGCCAAAAAATTTTTGGCCAATTTGCGTGATATTCTTAAAGTTATGAGGTTGTCAATTTCAGGAGGGTGCGGTTTTAAAGGGGGATATGTCACTTCACGGCGATAAATATTCTTTAACTTATAAGATTTATGTGGTTTCTTTCGTTTATTCTGGTTTTCGAAAAATACACGTCTTACAGGTTTCCCCGTGTATACCATGTTAACATTGTCCGGAAATTCAAGTATATCATAAAAAGCGTAAATGCTATCAGCACATAGGATATCATCAGGTAAACTGATACCAAAGTTCTGAAGCTCTCGCTTGAGTATGATAAAATCAAACCTGTGTCCGTTATGGGCGACGAGGCACACGGGTTTTTTTTGATCGTCTATGAATTTTTCTATGCTCTTGTATTTCTCTAAATTAGAGGACCGCAAACTGAAATACAGTGTCAGCTTCTTATTCGGTTCTTTCATATGCGGATCAAGATAAACGAGGCGGGGTACTTCCAACAAGCTTACTGCGGTAACAGCTTTGTCATTACGATATTTCGTCGCGAAATCCATTATCAGGAATGTCTCTATCGGTGCCATTTTTGTGACTGAAAATTGCAACAAAAAAATTAGTTTATATAGCATGTATTTGTCCTTGAATGCACGTTGCAGTTACCACGTCATTGAGCTACTTGTAATAATTTGAAGTATGATAAAGGATACTTTAGTCGCATAATTAGCCGATAAACAGCTTAGTGGTAATCTCGATGCCTTTCAAAAGTTATTGTATTGTAACCCTTCAATGACAACCTATTTATATTTTGACTGCAACGTTGGTCTCGTGGTTGCAAGTGTGCCTGATGAGCGAGGGGTCCTGGGTTCGATTTCCAGGTCGGGCAAAAAGTATTATTCAGTTTTCCCATTACCAATTTCTTAGTAGCAGCCTGGAGTTTGGAAGTTTTTGGAGTGACACCCCCATGCCTCGGAAAGCACGTAGAAACCATTGGTCCTGTGCCTGATCTCTCTCCAGTCATGTCGGATTGCCGTCTCATCGGGTAATATAGTTAGGGGGCACCTGTGTTTGCGCACACACTTGTGCACTATAATATCTCCTATACTTGCTAGTCTGCATTAAGATTAGCCGCTGTGACTGAAATCGGTCTGGAGAATTTTATTTTTTTACATTTATATTTTCACGATGAGTCCTGTCTGTAGGTTTGTAAGTCTGGGGGTTTGAGTTTTGGCTTGAAAATGGTTGACACGTGAGCATTTTCATTTGGCACACAAATGGTTTCTACTCGGTAAAGTTGATGATATCTGTACTAACATTATAAATAGAAAATATTGTTTTATGTGTTTGTTTGTACTAAATAGGCTCCGAAATTACTGGACCGATTGATAGCTACATTATTCATGAGTAACGCTGCAGAAGCGGTGCAAATACAAAAGTTGTAACTTAACGCTGGTGAAATAAGTCACGCAGGCAGTTTGCTCGTAGTATACATATATATTTATGAATACAAGGAATATAAGAGTGGGACAGATAGTATGTTAGGAATGGACATATTATGAAGAAGCTGCCGTCTGCCTCGGACACCATGGCCTGTCATCATCATGGCACGCCAGCACCAAAGACATCATCTGTCGTGCTCTTGTCTCCGCCGGAGTGCCAGCTGTTTTGGAACCAATTGGCTTGAGACGCGACGGTGGGAAGAGACCAGATGGGATGACTATAATGCCTTGGAAGTTGGGTAGGCCTTTGGTGTGAGATGCAACATGAGTCAACACTATCCCATCCCATCCCATCTTCCTAGCACGACGTATTGTGCTGGGGTGGCTGCTACTGGTGCCGAAAACCTTAAATGACGCAAATATCCCTTAACCTTCTTAGGGCTTTTGAGGGCGAGCCTGTTGCCATCAACCGGGGCCAAAATCTAACTCCGAGCTGTTACTGAGAAAAAGAAATTCCTAATGGAAAAACTCAATAACACTTTTTGCCCGACCTGGGGAATCGAACCCAGGACCCCCCGCTCAGCAGTCGCGCTTGCGACCACGAGACCAACGGTGCTTCTATTTGTGAAAACAATGAAGGCTTACTGGCTCCATCTAGTGTAAACGCACATGTAAAAGGGTGGACTGATACGCCTGCACATCTGTCGCACTGCTCGTTATTCAAAGCCAACAAGCCGTGAAACGGTCACGGCTTGCAGTTTGATCGAACGACTAACAGCATGCCATAGGTACATTTTTGTTTCGATACACTACAAACGCTGCTTACAGCCGGTGTGGTCACCAGATTTATAATATTAGCAGTTTTACTAGTTGAATAAGTAATAATACCAGTGTATCATTCCCATTGCAGGGCAAGACCTCGTCTCATACAAAAAGCATGGCATTGATCACCACGCTTGCTCAAGGCAGATTGGGGATTCCAGGTTAATATTATTAGTACAGGTTCCCTCACAATGTTTTCCTTCACCGATGTCAGGGATGTCCAAGATAAACTTAGTAAGAACACATTTAAAAGTCTCATTGGTACTAACCTGTGTTCGGTTGCTAAGACACAGGCACCACACAATGAAGACATCGAAGATTTAAAGTTCATGAGTCATTTCGTAATAAACTGATTATACCTGCAGCTTCGCTCGCGTGAACCTAAGTATACCTTAAGGAAGTCAAAATTGAATGCTATGTCATCATAATCCTCCAAACTGGTCTAACTGTGACTCCTGAAAATTTGTCTAAAGATGCCTAGAGAATTTGTGCCTCGTATGTGCTCGTAATTGGCTAGTGGGACCTGTGGAATACCTGGGACTAAAATATATATAGCGTGAGCGTATGTTATGAATTTATTACCTCTTTTGTAAATAGTTATGATGTGGTGTTAAAATTCACTTAATTTTCGATCTTAAACCGTTGAAGTATAACTTTAGTAGCTTCTATTTTAATATTAATTACATTGTAGCTTATAATACTGTAGAAATGTATCTTATAATCAGAGCAACTGCCATTAGAATTGGAACTTCCATTATAACCAAATTCATGTGTTCGTAATAAAGTATGGGGAAAAATAATTAACCTAATATTCTTACATACCATCACGCCTGCATTCTCAGAAGTGTTAGGTAGAGGTGTACGAATGTACAGCCACAGTTCGCAGGTATGTTTAGGTCACATTGTAATAGGGGGCGAGCCTTTTGTAATTTACCGGACATAAATCCTAACTCCGAGCTGCTACTGAGATTTTCACAGAAAAACCCAACAGCACTATTTGGTCGACGTGGGAATCGAACTCAAGACCTTTAACGTAGCAGTCGTGCTTAGGACCACTAGGCTAACGAGGCAGTTATATATAGTTATTCTTACTATCCTACTAATTATCATAATTATCCTGCTCTACCAATCCTATCCAACTAATATTATAAATGCAAAAGTGAGGATGATCGCCGCTTACAACCGGTCCTATTGGAAATCTATGGGGGAGGCCATTTTTTTTTTAAGACGGTAAATCATCAAATAACTTCCCCCGTCCGGGCGGGGCGGGAGGGAGTGTCAGACTTTTACTGACTAAAACCCGTCTATGTTCCTTCATGTGCCCTTTGCGTTCCGGGGGTGCGGTATCTCTTTCGAACAACCCGCAGCCCCCCGGGCATCGGCCCTCGGTGGCCCCTTCCAAGTTTGCTGACATCTCTTTGAGGCGCGCGTGGAACACGAACGCGCGGTCGACACGGTATGGGGGAGGCTTATGTCAAGCAGTAGACGTGCTGCGGCTGATGTGATGATGAAAATGAGGATGGATGCGTATTTATAACTCTTTCACGCTTGAACGGCTGAACGGATCTGGATGACATTAGGCACTGAAATAGATTCTAGTGTGGAATAATACTTAGGATACTTTTCATTCCGGAAAAATGTACGGTTCCCGTGGGATAATATATCAAATTTTACGTGCACGAAGTCGCGGGTAAAAGCTAGTGTTACAATAAATTCTATCCTTTTCATTACTGACGCATACAGTGGACTTATCGCAAGTTCAGATTAGGAGATTACCGCACTTAATTTGCATACGTGCAATTAGACATGCACGTTCCCAATACCTACTCGATATTACTGTAAATAAGTTCATGAATCATTCAGTGGAAGGTTCCACCCTATTCGTTTGAGAGGCATCAAGTGGACTTTAGTCCTTATTTAGATAAGGAGATATACGTCATATTATTATGTGCATTATGTTCATAATGGCACGTACACTGCAAGGTACCGGAAAATACGTCAATGTTAATCTATAGTAATATTATAAAGCTGAAGAGTTTGTTCGTTTGGTTGAACGCGTTAATCTCAGGAACCATCATCATCTGCCTAGCCTTTTCCCAACTATGTTGGGGTCGGCTTCCAGTCGAACCGGATGCAGCTGAATACTAGTATTTTACATGGAGCGACTGCCTATCAGACCTCCACAACCCAGTAATGGGTAATACGATACTCTTGGTAAGACTGGTTGTCAGACTTTCGGGCTTCTGACGAACAGTAACAACTGTCAAAGATCTGCAAATGACAGCCGGGACCAACGGCTTAACGTGCTTTCCGAGGCACGGAGGAAACTCGCTATAGTAAATGGTTACCCATCCACAGACCAACCTCGGCAAGCGTGGCTTAACCCGGAAGATCGGTCTATGCGGCTGTAATTATTTAGCCACGAGCTCCTCGTTAGTCTCAGGAACCACTGCTTCGAATTGAAAAAATATTTTTGTGTTCGATAGTCCATTTATCGAGGAAGGCTATATGACATCACGCCACGAGTCATAGGAGCGGAGCAGTAACCAAAAACGTATCTTAAACCGGGTGTAAAGAACTACGCAGACAAAGTCGCCGGTAAAAGCTAGTTTTAAATAAATATCCTTTTATAACAATGACAATAATAGTCATTAAGTAAGTAGTTAATTTATTTGCATAGATTGTAGGCAATTAGTACAATTACGCGTTACAATGTTGTCTGTATTACTGCCCTGTTGGTCTCGTGGATGAGCGTGAGTTCCTGGGTTCGATTCCCAGGTCGGCAAAAAGTGTTATTGGGTTTTTCCATTAGGAATTTCCCAGTAGCAGCCCGGAGTTTGGAAGTTGGTCGTGTGACACCCCCGTGCCTCGGAACGCACGTAAAGCCGTTGGTCCTGCGCCTGCGCCCGTTTATGTAATGCATAAGGCTCTCCGCCCACGACCGACTTTTCAACAGATTTCTCTGTCGGCGAAAAGAAATCTGTCAAAACATCGGTCGTGGTTGGAGAGCCTAATTGCTTAATCTTCGGTCTTGATCGTCTCTCTCTCCAAATCTCTAAAACGGCTTCACAAATAACGACTGGACTTACACTGACTGTAGCTTAAGCTATTTATTGGAAAAAAATTATTAAGATTACTCAAAAAAAATATAGCTCCGAGCACGTGAACAAAGCCACGGGCATACGCTAGTAATTAATACGTATTCTTCTTCTTCTCTACTTCTTCTTCTTCTTCTTCTTCATCTTCTTCTCTTCTTCTTCTTCTCTTCTTCTTCTTTTCTGTCTGTAATTTTGTTGAAACAGCTTCATTGAAAATCACAATCTACAGTGTCGAAGCTGCATTAATTCTGTTCAACGAAGCGTAAATTTCCATTGGAAGCTTAACTTTTCTTACCTCTAATCATGGATTTACATGGATTTGCGTCGAAACTTTAGTTTTGCTAACGTTCCAGTGATAGATTTACTTGTCGTTCTAATTTATGAACATAACTAGTTTCTACCCGCGACTTCGTTTGCGTCAAATTTGATATATTATGCCGCAGGAACTGTATATTTTGATAAAAAGATAAAGGATAAAAAGTATCCTATGTGTTATTTCTAACTACAATCTATATGATTGTATTTTCTAAGTGTATCTTGGTCATCACTGTCATCAAGTCCTTCACTGTCACATTATATCATTATAATATAACATCATCATATTTTATCATTATTATTTTTTATTATTATCATTTCAGGGATTACCGCGCGCGCGGTTTTACAGCTTATAAGCTGTTCCAAAATAAATAAATATCAGTGGCAAATTTTATGCAGATCCGTTCAGCCGTTTAGGCGTAAACAAACAAACAAACATCCATCATTCATCCACCCATCTTCACAAACTTTTGCATTTATAATATTAGTAAAAAACTAGACATTACCTACACCTCGCGGTTTCACCCACGTGGTATGATGGCTAGTTTATTACATCTTTGGTGACTGCTCTGTTCCAGTAGATCGTAGCGTGATATTATAAAGTCTTTACTAATCCTCATCAATCGTTCAGGTCGACTTAACGGATGCATCTAAATACCGGTGTTCTACATGGAGCGGGCGCCTACCTGACCTCCACAACAAAGTTATTGGGCAACACGATACCTCTTGGTTAGACTGGTTGATTCAAAATGGAACCAGAAGGCCGATACGTGGTCGCCACTAGAAAGTCTTAAGACCTCAATGGCTGCTTTTTTTTAGTTCGGGAAATCATCATAATTATGACTTCTGCCCTGGGCCGAAGCAGAAGGGAGTGTCAAACTCTTACTAACTAAATCCCGACCGAGTTTCCCTTAATGCCCTCTGCGTTCCAAGGCCGCTGTGACTCTTTGATCCAACAGCTGTCTGCTTTACGACTTAAGCACTCTGCCCAATGCCACTTGAGTTTCACAATTATTCTGAGAGCTATATCGGTTCCCAAAATCAAGATCGGTAAACAACAATGAAACAACGCAATCGTTCACAAGTCCAGAGACACTTGCACTAACATAAACTAGGGATATTCGTCAGTTCAGTTCAAGCCTTAAAAAAGTTCACTACGTTCATTATTCAGTACGGAACGTGACTTTGTTTCAGTGTAATTAGCCCAAATTGTCCCCAAGACGTTGGGGCGCGGCGAGGAATTTACAACGAAACGGTGCACTTAGGAGATGCAGTACACGTTAGGCTGGTTGCATAGTCTGCAATCTGAAAATTGCCTTACCAACACAGGTGAAATTGCAGCCATATGAGACATTTCAACTTTGACTCTGGGATGGCAACATATTTGTATTTGCAGATGTGTAGGCAGAGGTGACCACTTAACATCAGATGGGCCGCCGGCTTGTTTGCCATTCAAAGCAATAAAAAAACAACAACATCAGAAAGTAGCTCAAATGTAACTTATAAGATTTGATAGGCAACTGACATCCGGACAAGTAAAAGTAAACGTAAGCTTGTTAAAATATACGTAAAAAAAGTAAAGCTCTTTATGAATGAACTCGTCCGAGAAAGTATTACCATCTATTTCTGCTGCAAAGCAGCATTGCTGTGTACCAGTTTGACGGATTTAGGTGCTGGTAAAATTACAAGCAAATGCGACATTTTAACTTTGACTCTGGGATGGCAACATATTTGCAAGGCCTCTGGTATTACAGATGTGTATAGGCAGAGGTGATCAGGTGGGCCGCCGGCTTGTTTCCCATCCAAAGCAATAAAAAAAGAAGGTCTTGACTGAAACATTACCCCGGTTATTAAAACTTCATATTAATTACTAAAGCAATTAAAAGGAAGATATCTAACAAGCAAAAGAATAAATAAATAATAATAACAATTACACTATGATATTTGATAATTATACTACAGTTATAATAATGATACATTTTTAAACAAGTAAATAAATTAATTGATTTTAAATATAATTAAATTAAACATAGTTAAATAAATAATGTAAGAATACATAATAAATACATATAATTAAAAAATAATTAACGAATACTTAGTCAAAAATATATACGTATAGGTAAAACTAATGAATAATGTAAGGATACATAATAAATATAATTAAATAAATAGTAAATGAATACTTATTCAAAAATAAATACAAGTAACTAAATACATACCTAATTACAAATACATATTAAATATATTTGAATAAATAATTAATATAATTAATTAAATAAATAATTCATGAATATACATATAAATATTTAATATAAATATATAAATAATTACTTCGAATTCAATAATTGTAGATAAATGGAAATATAAAATAAATGTAACATGAAGAAAATTATTAAAGCGCTCATTCCTCTCTCCTCTTATTTAAAATTTTGCTGTGCCCGACAGGGTCCATAATTGTTTCTAAATATATATATTTAACTACCACCTGTATGTGTACATTATGGATTGCAATAAACGATTTTGATTTGATTTGATTTGAAGTTTCTCCTTAATTTACGTGCTTAATAGAACTTGATAGAATACATATTGACCAAGAAATACAAGACACGACATCTCTAAAAACTCATTTTTTTATCCTCACTCGATTAAATGAACTGTAAAATTATACATTTGGTTGCTTTGAAATAAATAAGTACATGGATCTAAGGATTCTAAATTGATCGCTACTTTAAGACGAATTACCGTAACTAGAAAATTTCAAAATCTAGTCGCTATCTCATTTTACTTGTATAAAATAATGTCAAAAAATGC
Organism: Caradrina clavipalpis; assembly: GCA_932526535.1. Lineage (NCBI taxonomy): Eukaryota > Metazoa > Arthropoda > Insecta > Lepidoptera > Noctuidae > Caradrina > Caradrina clavipalpis. The sequence goes on from OW052089.1 coordinate 1,186,817, forward strand.
AGTAATAACAGGTTGTTTTCGACAGATTGAGATTGAGATTATAATGTGAACGTTAAATACCGCGGCCCGGAAACACAAAGGGCATTAGGAGGAACACGGATAGGTTTTAGTCAGTAAGAGTCTGACACTCCCTTCCGCTTCGCCCAGAATGGAAGAAGTCATTTTGACGATTTCACATCAATGTACACCCACAGCTCGTTGGTATGTTAAAGTCCCATGTAATAGGGGCGAGCCTATTGGCATTAACCGGGCACAAATCCTAACTCCGAGCTGCTACTGAGAATTTCACAGATAACTTCAATAACATTTTTTGCTCGACCTGGGAATCGAACCCAAGACCTCTAGCGTAGCACTCGCGCTGAGGACCATAAGGCTTACGAGGCAGTTAAAGAAAGGATTATTATTCCATTAATTCAACACAAGATAGCAGTAAGAAAGCACCCTAACAGTATACATAGATACACATAATTACGTGCTGCACCGTGTTTCTGCTAAGTGGTTTGGTCGTGAGCGGAATATATGCCTATACTGTATCAAAGTGCTGTTCGATCTCCGACACCGTTTCTTGACAAGAATTCGTGCTTTCCTCGGTTCAGATTAGGGTCTTGCTTATTATATTTAGAAGCCCTGCCCAGCAGTGGTACAATAATAGGCTGGTATTATTTTATTTTTATTCTTTTATTCATTTTTAAAACACATAAAAAACACACATTTAACAATATAAAGAAGTAGTAGTCCATTGGCATCGGGAACAGTATCCAAGTTACCGGTGGCTAGGACTCCTAAGAAAGGAATCTCCTATCAATGCGCGCTGTGTCTGGGAGTACCGCTTCATCATTAGTCGCCACTGCCCACTGCTAGACCTAGATCTGTCTAACTGCACGCCACTTAGCTCGAATCTCGGCAACTCTCATCCAGTTGCTACTTACTGCCAGTCGCTCCACCGGGCCTGAGGGCCCATCTTACGCTTGCCACTTACTAGTTGCTTGAGCACCGCTTATTATTTTATGTAACTCGGGACCTTAGGGTCCCGGACCATTTAAAAGGTTTCCGAAGAGCCGAAGTCAACTCGGCCCTTTAGATAATGCACTATAAGTGCATCCAAGTACAACCGGACTACTGCAGGTTATGGAAACAAAGAATAGGACTATGGGTTTGGGTGGCTTGAATTATGGGGCCATAAGAGGTCATAGCCCTAGTACCAGGAAACTAGTACATTAATAAGGCAGGCTTTATTAATGTGCTATTTTAGTATTGTACGTATTGTAGTACTTTGAGTGACTTTTATTGTTAACAGATCGTTTTGACATTAGCATATTTTTTTGTGAAATGCATGTAATTGTAGATACAACATTATACGTTTTTTAAAACAGTATATATGGAGTTTCTTGCCCGTTCTTCTTCATACGAAACTACCTTTTGGAATGGGCAACTAGATTCATTAGTTTTATACACGGCTATACAGTAACATATCAGTCATTCAGCATTAGTGGACATACAATAAGGATCGTGAATTCGATCTCCATTGAGTTGAGACCCGTCTAGCAACCCGTCTTTGGTACAAAAGAGTTAATTCCACATGCGAACGTCAAGGAAGCTCTTACAGTTTTTCAAAGGAATAAAGTGCTAGCTCTTTGTGGGGTAGCCCTCGGTAAACTTGATTTATGGTGCAACTGTCTTCTTAGATTTGTCAGTGCAGAAGGCGGGTATGTGCGGACACAAGTGTTACTGCTAGTTTTCTAAAACTAGGATATTATTATGTTCTAAACAAGTTTTAGGATACATTTTGAATTAATTTAAGAATTGACACGTTGGTCGTGTTTTGTTTACTTTAGTTTATCTGCTTGTAATTTTTTTGAAGTGAAAACTTCTTTAGCGGCGATGTACCTACACAAATCCTAATCAACCATCCTATCTTCTAATTATTCCATCTTGTAATACATTATGGTACGCAATAAAGATATTGAGTATTGTATTGAGTACATTTTTTGTAATGGGTAAAAATTGTTCGTAAAATTCGTAAGATTTTCGATCATGTCACGTGTCCTGACGCGAATTGTCGTGTTTGTGTAGGAGAGCGCAATAAATAAATATTGTATTCTACCACATAAATGATAGGACTTTTTAACTGATAATTAAAGCAATTCGTGCAAAATTATTCCCTAACCATTCCAAACTCTTTTTCTCAGTAAACCTATATTCAAGAAACAAATCCAAGCAACCCTAAAGGATCAGCAAAATAAAATAATATAAATTTAATTTAATACTTAACATCTTAAAGTTTTATAAATGTACGCACGCAATTTTAATTTTACTTTTTCCATTTTCTTTTATACATTTAAAAGTCCAGATAATTATGAGTTCTTGTTGTTATTATAAATGCAAATATGTGTTTAATTTGCATCTGTGTTAGTTAGTTTTTGTTTAAATATTTTTAAGTGTTATCTGTGGAAAACGTAGTGGGTAGCATAATTAGTTAATATGTAATATTTAAGATATTTTGACTGTTTTTTTATTGTGCTACTGTTTGTTTTTCCTTAAATAAAATAAAATAAAATAAAAATAACCCGTCTTTTTTTTTACTTTTCTTAGCCAGCTTAGAAATTGATTAGTAACCGCTACATTGACACTATGTTTATTACAAATATTTTGTATGTAAGGCTGTTTTTCTAAAATGTTCTTTTTGTCAAATATTCTAGTCGCTATTTTAGTTTCTATCAAAATTTTAAGCTATAGCTTATGTGATACGCTAGAGGTCTTGGGTTCGATTCCCAGATCGAAAAAAGTATTATTGGGTTTTTCTATGAAATTCTTAGTAGCAGTTAGGAGTTACAATTTTTGTCCGGTTAATGGTAATAGGCTCGCCCCCCATTTCATGGGACTTAAACATACCGGCGAACTGTGGGTGTACATTGGCATATCCCTGCCTAACCCTTCAGGAAATGCAGGCGTGATGGTAAGTATGTTCCATTAGTTCTTGTGTAACAAACTTTTCATTTTTAGAATATTAGTAGTAGCAGTGTGAAAGGGCCTACGTGACTTGATCATACCTAAAGATACGAAAATCAGGTGCTTATAATATATCCTTCATTGAAGTAGATAGCATTCCTTAGTCGCATATTGATAAAGGAATAATTATTATGTAGATTATTATTTATTACAAGCAAACTGCCCGCCACTTCATCCGCTTGGCACATTATTTTACCTGCATTAAGTTACGTCTTTGGTTACTGCTTCGCCCCCGTGAGTCGTAGCGTGATGTTATATTGCTTATGTTACTAAGGAATAATGTAGCTATCTATTGGTGAAAAATGGTTAAACTCATTCCAGTAGTTTCACAGTTTATTTAGGACTAGCTTTTGCCCGCGACTTCGTCCGCGTGGATTAATAGTTCCCGTTCCCGGAGGATTTCCGGGATGAAAACTATCCTATGTCCTTTCTCGGGTCCCAGACTATATCTGTACCAAATTTCATTGAAATCGGTTCAGTGGTTTAGGCGTGAAGAAGAGACAGACAGACGGACAGACAGACAGACAGACAGAGTTACTTTCGCATTTATAATATTAGTACGGATAAACAAACAAAAATCCTCTGTATTAGTATAGATTGGCGGCTGTTATCTTATCATAATCGATGCATATTGTTGCAATCAATGTATTATTCCACTTGTTTTTACTGCATCGGTATTATCTTTTACAGTGTTTACGTCATTGCGCTTTATTTACATTAGGTAGGTACTAGATACATATAACATCACGCCTGTATTCTCCGAAGGGTTAGACAGAGGTGTAAGTAAGTACACCCCCAGTTCACCAGTATGTTTTGGTCCTATGTAATATAGGGCGAGACAATTGCCAATAACCGAGCACAAATCCCAACTCCGAGCTGCTACTGCGTATTGAATAGAAAAATCCAATAACACTTTGCTCGACCTGGTAATTGAACCCAAGACCTCTAGCGTTGCAGTCGCGCTTAGGACCACTAGCCTAACGAGACAGTTCAAAATCGAGGTAATATTAAACATACATACATAAACTCACGCCTTTTTCCCATGGGATAGGCAGAAACCACAGAACGCCATCTGCTACGATCCTTACATACTACTTTCGCCTCGTGCAAGTGCAAGTCGCCGTGATTAAGGGGCCTAAAAAGCAGAAGCTCAATAGCCTTTTTAACTTATTTTAAAACAGAAAGTAAAGCACTGCAGATTTCAACCCAGAACAGCGGTATTCATCACACAACTAACCTCACTACAAGTCTGATTACAAATCAAATTCAATTTACGAGCATCATAACATCACCACACAATCCCGTTGTGAAATCAAGTGTTCAAAACATCAGATCCAAAAATACACAATTTCATATCAAATAATCTTTTTTCGCATCCTAGTTCAATGTACCCTAAGCGAATTTCGGAGGGTTATAAATTCGCCGTTGCTCGGAAACGGGTCGGTGATGAGATAGCTCCGTGAAATTAAAATGTAACAAAATAAATCATGGAGCTCTGAGCGCCCTTGCCCTAAGGCTCGTGTGAGATATAACATAAATTCGCAGCGAGCGAGACAGTTTGCAACTAACTTAAATTGCTTGGAGATATTTTAGAAGCCTTCCTATACGTATGGTTTTTGTGTATGTTAGAAATAGTGCTCGTCATCATCTGCCTAGCCTTTTCCCAACTAAGTATGTTGGGGTTGGCTTCCAGTATAAACGCCGAATAAAAGATTTGGGTATACAATAAAGCGGTACAAGTTATAAAAATCCTATTAAAAATTATCACGAATTAATCATCTTTTAACATTAAAAAACTTGGCAGATACAAGTGAACTAATATTCACAAAAACATCGACCTTGTTAAATAATTACACATAGCGTGAAAGATGTCTGATATGAAAAATGGAGTACGTAATGCAAAAGCAAAGAAACGTTACCAAAAATAGTAACAATTTGACTAAATAAATTAAATTATGTAGGTTCCGTATGCTTCTACAATTATGTACTTATACATAATGTACCCATGTGTATGTGTTCTTTTCCCAACTATGCTGGCATCGGCTTCCAGCCTAACTGGATGCAGCTGAATAACAGTGTTTTACGTAGAGCAACTGCCTATCTGACCTCCACAACCTAGTTACAGGGCAACATGATACTTCTTGGTAAGACTGGTTGTCAGACTTCCCGGCTTCTGACTTTCTTTACACTACACTAACTAAGTAATAACACTTTTTCCCGACAGAAATCAAACCCCACGCTTATCAGTCGCGCTTTGTGACCACGAGACCAACGGGGTAGTTAGTCAAAATCAAAGCATTTATTTAAATTAGGCAGGCAGTTTTGAATTGTCAAGAAGTTACAGTTTAAAGTCGAAGCTATTTGCTCGTTCCAAAACGTAGGTCTCTATGGTGAAGAACGATCAAGAAACTCCATGGACATTCTTTTCTTTCAATTTGGTTTTCACAAAATCTTTGTTACGATATTTTTGTTGCTTATATATGTGAAAACAATGAAGGTGAATAGGAAACAATAAAAAAATAACAAAAATAAAGATGCCAATGTAGATGCAAAAGTAAAATTTCAATGCTCGTATCATGATTGTAACTAAATTTTCTAATTAGGGTGTTCAAGGGTGTGCGTTATTTTAGATACATGTTGCATAGTTTCGTTGAGATCTTTCCCGAGCAAGTTCCTTTACAAAGAAACCGAACTAACTGCCTTGTTAGCCTAGAGGTCCTAAGCACGACTGCTACGCTCCAGGTTCGATTCCCAGGTCGAGCAAAAAGTGTTATTAGGATTTTCTATGAATTTCTCAGTAGCAGCTCGGAGTTTGGATTTGTGCCCGGTTAATGGCAATAGGCTCGCCCCCTATTACATGGGACCTAAATATACCGGCGAACTGTGGGTGTGCCTTGGTACACCTCTGCCTAACCCTTCGGGGAATACAGGCGTGATGGAAACCGAACTACTTCAATCTACCAGTAATATGTAGAACTTGGAACTTGACGTAACATACCATAAGGCTGGCTAACCCCAAAGGAATATTACTTAAATCGTAAAACATATAATTACCTAAATAAGTTCCGTGAAAGCGGCACCTGTTAATTTTAACAACTTTAATTAAATTTAACGTTAATTTTAAACCTTAATTACGTAAGTACCTACATGTTATATTAAACCGTGAAATGTGTTACATGTTTTATTATTTCTTACTCCATTATGGCATGGAAATATAGGCCTTAGGGTTATTCTAATAGATGTCGTAATACAGAAACGAAGATTTCGTAAATCTGATTAAATTTTATTATGAAGTTAATGGGCTATTTTGTAGTAATTAATAATTATTGTCATCGCCTGTCGTGACTGCACTGAATTTGATAAAATGCAGTTTAAAATATTAAAATCACAAATGCTTAGAAAATCATTAATTTTTTAAATCATCTGTTTTAAAAGTCACAATAATTTATTTCAATTAAACAAAATACAGGCACTTTTAAATTATCTAGAACTCAGTCAATTATTTAAAGTTGTAGCTAGTTGCTCGTTCCAAAATGTAGAAAAGTCTTCGGAGAAGAACGAGCAAGAAACTCTACGGACACTCTTTTTTAATTACTTAATATAAATATACCATCACGCCTGTATTCCCCGAAGGGTTAGGCAGTGGTGTACCAATGTACACCCACAGTTCGACGGTATATTTAGGACCCATGTAATAGGGGGCGAGCCTATTGCCATTAATTAAGTTCTTTTTTAATTAAGTTTTAACAAAATCGAACTGTGGGTGTATATTAGTACACCTCTGCCTAACCCTTCGGGGAATACAGGCGTGATGGTATGTTATGTTATGTTTTAACAAAATCCTGCTTGCACTCTCGATTTGCAATTCTGTTCATCACTCCGAAGATCCTCGTCCGATCTTAACCAATTTTTTATGGAACCACCTGTAAAGTATCACCTTTCAAACACAAATCTTTCAAATCGGTCCAAGCGTCTTCCAGTAATCGGGGAACTTAAAAAAAGAAAACCCGACGAATTGAGAACCGCCTCCTTTTCTTAAATCGGTTAAAAAACAACAGAACCGATGTAAAAAAATCTTTTGCCGTTAAAGCTACATTATCTAGTAACAGGATATATTATAACATCACGCTGCGACCCAAGGGAGCGGTGCAGTAACCAAAGACGTAACTTAACGTGGGTGAAATAAGCCAAGCAGTAGAAGTCGCGGATGGTTCGCTAGTCTTCTAAATATACAGGGTGGAAATTTATTATGCTACCTGGAGGGAAAGTACTCTAAATACTTGAGTTAGCAAATTTTACTGAAAGGAAACATTCCTTTATTTTTAAAAAGAAACAAAACTGCATTTAAATAATTTTGAAAATATTCTTGCCACACCCGGGAATCGAACCGACTAAAATTCGAAAAAATTGCATCCTGTACTTTTATGGCACTAATCCATAGGGTCAATCATGAGGATCAAATCCCTGCAAACATGGTAAATTAAAATAAAATAAAAACATGCAATTTTATTGTAAACTTATTTTATTCGGACGAAACAAACGAGTAAAGCTGGAAATGAGCTTCATTTCTTGGATGCATGAATTTATTCCTTTAAAAAATTCATTTTAAGTAACTTTTGGTAGCGTAGTAAAATTTTCAATATTCACCACAACACCCTTCTATTCTTATTCAAAATGAATTCCTTCAAATAATGAATGTGTGCATCGAAGAAAGTGAAGCTCATTTCCAGCATGCAATTAGTTACTGTACTCGTTTTTTTCGTCCGAATAAAATAAGTTTAGATTGAAATTTCATGGTTTTTGTTAAATTTAGTTTACCAGGTTTGTAGAGATTTGATCCTTGTGATTGACCCTATCGATAAGTGCCATAAAAGTACAGGATGCTATTTTATCCGATTTTAGTCTGTTCGATTCCCGGGTGTGGCAAGCGTATTTTCAAAATTATTTAAATGCAGTTTTGTTTCTTTTTAAAAATAAAGGAATGTTTCCTTTCAGTAAAATTTTCTAACTCAAGTATTTAGAGTACTTTCCCTCCAGGTAGCATAATAAATTTCCACCCTGTATATAACTCAAAGGTGACTGACTGACTGACTGACTGATTGACATAGTGATCTATCAACGCACAGCCCAAACCACGGGACGGATCGGGCTGAAATTTGGCATGCAGGTAGATGTTATGACGTAGGCATCCGCTAAGAAAGGATTTTGATAAATTCCGCCCCTAAGGGGATAAAATAGGGGATGAAAGTTTGTATGAAACTTTGTCAATTTCAAACCGATCGGGCTGAGACTTTGCATGCATAAAGCTACTATGACGTAGGCATCTCCTAAAAAAGGATTTTGATAAATTCTACCCCTAAAGGGATAAAATAGGGGATGAAAATTTGTATAAATCTTCTTAGATTTTCGACTGATTGAACTGAAATTAAAGATTGGAGCTACTATGATGAAGACGACCGCTTAAATAGGATTTCGATAAATTCAACCCCCATGATATGACCCCCAAAATAAGGGATACGCGAGCGAAGCCGCGGGCAAAAGCTAGTATTGTATAAAAACCAAATCATGGATATACGTATCTTCCCGTATAACTGTTAAAAGTATTTATTTGTTCATTTTACGTCTTTTAAGTAGTCGTCAACACTATAGTTTTATGCCACCACGAGACCAACGGGGCAGTCAGCGGCGCGCGACTGCTGAGCAAGGGGTCCCGGGTTCGATTCCCAGGTCGGGCCAAAAGTGTTATTGGATTTTTCCATTAAGAATTTCTCAGTCGCAGCCTGGAGTTTGGAAGTTGGTGGTGTGACAACCCCGTGCCTCGGAAGCACGTAAAGCCGTTGGTCCTGTGCCTGATCTCTTTCCGGTCGTGTCGGATTGCCGTCCCATCGGGCTATAAGAGTTAGGGAAGAGGGAGTGCACCTATGTTTGCCCACACACTGGTGCACTATAATATCTCCTGCGTACGTGGCTAGTTTGATAAGATTAGCCATTAAGATTAGCCGCCGTGGCCGGAATCGGTCTGGAGAATTACATTAAATTACATTACATTTACAGTTTTATGCCTCACTGCATGCCAAGCTTCTCTTGTGATGATTTTCCTGGTCTTGTCCAGTGATAACGACGCAATGCATTCCGATCTATTTACACATCTCCATATAAACTGCTTCCTCTTTTATTATATTACAAATACATAACATATTACAACGCCACTATTCCCCTAAGGGTTAGGCAGAGGTGTACCAGTGTACACCCACAGCTCGCCGGTATGTTTTAAGTCCCATGTAATACAGGGCGAGCCTATGGCCATTAACCGGGGCCAAACTCCGAGCTGCTACTGAGAAATTCCTAATGGACAAACCCAACAACACTTTTGCTCGACCTGGGAATCAAACTCAGGACCCAATGCTCATCAGTCGCACTTGCGACCACGAGAACAACGGGGCAGTTATTATATTCTGTTCATAATATAACGATGCACACTACGAATTGTCACATTCTCCCTTATGGTTATTTATATTGTAATAATATAAAGAGGAAAGATTTTTTGTTTATTTGTATCGAATAGGCTCCGATACTACTGGACCGATTTTTCACCAATCGATAGCTACAATAGAAGAGTACAAGTATTAAAAATATTATACCGATTTTTTTATGATCAATATGAATAAATATAAAAAAAATATTTTATGAACGACGGTAATAAGAAACTATTGTTAACCCAAATACATATTTGACTTTAATTTTTCGAATTTTAACGAACACAAAATGGCTATTCTTCCAAAAGGACATTTAACGAATACGGGACCTTTTTACCCGACTGCGACAGAAGGAGGGTTATGTTTTTCGAGGGTATGTTTGTATGTATGTATGTATGTATGTATGTAAGTTTGTATGTATAATTGTTTGGCACGCTCTGCAGGCTGAACGGCTCGATGGATTTTAGCTTGAGAGGTGTCGTTAGATTCGTATTTACTGTGAGAGTGACACTGGGTATATAAAAAAAAGAAACAAAATGGCGGATTTTTGACGCCAAATTTAAATGTTTGGCTCGCTCTGCAGGCTGAACGGCTCGATGGATTTTAGCTTGAGAGGTGTCGGTAGATTCGTATTTACTGTAAGAGTGATACTGGGTATATTACTTTCTTTTTTAAAACACTAAAAAAATAAAAAATAAAAAACGGTAATTTAAAAACCTAAAAAACCCGACTGCTATTCTTTAAAAATCCCTAAAACAAGATAAATTGTAGCAGTCGGGACCCATTCGCGACCATCTGCAATGTAATATAGGTACCTATACGCTCTCAATTCACTAATCCTCCATTTCTAGAATGGGTCCCGACTGCTATTTATCTTGTTTTAGGGATTTTTAAAGAATAGCAGTCGGGTTTTTTAGTTTTTTAATTTACCGTTTTTTTTTTGTGGTGACGTCCTTAATATTGAACGGCTAAATACGACTACGCAAGATCTACACGAGAACTTACTGCCGACGAACTGCGTAGCAAATTGATGGAAGAATACAAAGTGTTGCTATGTCATTGTATGAGACGATAATAATGAAGAGCTACTTATTAATATTAATATACTTAATGATGTTCTGATAATTTAACCCTACATGGCGACTGTGCGTCCTTTACAAAATGAATATTTTAACCAACTTCAAAAAAGGATGAGATTCTCCTTTGGATCTGTCTTTTACTGGAAAGATAACAACAATATTAACCATAAAAAAGGTGTATAAGTATGGACAACTATAATACATTATAATATTTAATATATTTGATTCCTTTCCCAGGGGCTCTGACCAACGGTACCACGGGCCCTGTTCTCGATGAGAGAGGGTCACTATTATTTATAATTTTCAATGTTCTTATTTTTGAACAAATATAATTAAAAAAAAGATTAAACGAATAAAAATTCTTCACATGACCCGAGGGCTGGCCTTTTCACAGGCCAAATAATCAGCATTGCCATACAACGTGGCAATGCGGCCAGCCTTTTGGGCATTTGCCCCATTGACAGCGATGCGGACGAGGTTTTTGACGCCCTGTGAGGTTTCTTTTGTATAAATTTTACAAACTTTGTAATTAAATTATTATTTATAAGTTTTTTAGATCATTACGTATCTTGGGACCCTAGAGTTCCGGACCTTTGAAAAGCGTACGAGGAGCCGAAGCCAATTCGCAGAGGCCCCTTACATAGCTTTACAATGAAATGGAACACCAACCGTCAATTATCCCTGTTTGCACTATGCAAATGCACCCAAAGACAATCCCCAGCTGGCGCAGGACTATCGCAGGATATGGAAACAAGGAATAGGACTATGAGCTTGGGTGGCTTAAATGGACTACTTTATTTAAACTTTATGCACAAAAAAAAAGTACAAAGGCAGACTTGATGCCTTAGGCATTATCTACCAGTCAACCAAAGGTGGTGAAGAGATAACACGGCAGGTGTACTTTCCTGGTACTAAGGCCCCTGTCTAATCAATGTTTTCATGACCCGGATAAAATAGCAGGCGGTGACTTGCACACTTGATAAATGGGCCCCTGAAAACGGCCCCTAGCACGTAGTGACGTAGCGACAAGGAGGCAACACATACTTGAGGAGTAAGAGGTACAGTAAGTATTTCACGACTATCAGGACAACCCTGGAAGTACGGTCAAGATCCCTACCAGCACTTTACTTAAATATTTCCTTCCCCCGAGCACGTTTGCCCTTGCGAATCTCCACTCAAACCGCAGATGAAGGCAAGAGAGAGGTGGGAGCTCCGTTCCTCATCAGTGCTCGCTCCGACAGGATATCAAAGGCAAGCCAAAGATGAGGAACAAGACTTCTCCCGGGAGATCACAGCTCGCTACAAGTTGTCCTGTGGATTTATATATTTTGATATTCTTTTATTATTATGTTCAGTTTTCGATGCGGTTTGAATAAATTACAATGGGCAAATAGTACAGTACCGACCACAATTAAATAGTGCACTTATGATTCTATACCTTTTAAATGGTAACTAATACATCCTCATTATGAATCATGTCAACCAATATAAACGCTTGGTTCGCTTCTAATGTCTTCATTATTATTTACAATAGTAAGAAGTGTTATGTTTGTACAGAAACATAAATAACAGTACAAAACATCAGCAGTGTGTTGATAAAATCTGAATTGTGAATCTAAGGAATATCATAAAAACTGTGTGGTATGTATATTTAAAGAATTACTGAAAACATTTAGAGAATTGTATTGAAAACTTTATTAAATACTACCATTAAAAACTTTATTAAATTACTGATTAATGCTCGGTTCCTATATACACAACGGATAGTTTAACTTAGCAGTCGTAAATCCTTTAAATGCTTTTTTTTTAAGACGGGCAATCATCAAATATCTTCCCCCGCCCTGGGCGGGGCGGGAGGGAGTGTCAGACTTTTACTGACTAAAACCCGTCTATGTTCCTTTGATGTGCCCTTTGCGTTCCGGGGGCGCGGTATCTCTTTCGAACAACCCGCAGCCCCGGGTCCTTTAAATGCTTGACTGGCCGTTTGTGAAAATCCTGCTGACGATTTTGAATGTAAGAAATGTTTACAAAAATAATGGATATAATACGTATGCTGAAAAATAAACTTCAGTAACAGCGGAAATACGAAAGCATATAATATTATGTTTGTTACTATGGTTACATTTACCGGTCGATAAGTTTTAGAAATCGGGCATAAATGAAAATAATTTCTAAAGTATCAACGAATTTCTTAAACGTAAATTCAGAGTCCATTAAACCATACTCCAGGAATGAAGCCCTTAAGTCCACCTTTGTATTTTTTAGTTGCATAAAGTATAAAATAAAGGAATGAATTGTAATGTTTATAAGACAATTTTTCATGTTTTGCATATTAAATATTCTTGACCTAACAAAGTCTTTTTTGCTGCAATTTTCAGTCCCAAAAATGGCTCCGATACAGACATTTGTGTTTATGGATTTCGGGACGTACGGTCCTGATGCTGCTGCTACTGAAGTGAGTCTGTTGGCAGTACCTCGCCTCGTCTATCTTAATCCGGATATGGAAGAACCGAACGACAAGCTGACACTGTCTTTCAGTTTGCAGTACTCTAATTTGGACAAATACAAAAAGATAGAAGAATTCATAAACCGTCAACAAAAACCCGTGTGCCTCGTCGCCCATAACGGACACAGGTTTGATTTTATCATACTCAAGCGAGAGCTTCAGAACTTGGGTATCAGTTTACCTGATGATATCCTATGTGCTGATAGCATTTACGCTTTTTATGATATACTTGAATTTCCGGACAATGTTAACATGATGTATACAGGGAGCGCTGTAAGAGAAAGATTTTATGTTGGAAATGGGGTACCAAAGCAGTGTTATAAGTTATGGAATGTTTATGACCGAGTAGTGAAATATCCTCCTGTGACACCGCACCCTCCTGAGACTGATAACATCATGATGTTAAGAATATCACGCAAATTGGGCAATTTTTTTTTGGCCTGGACAGATCAAATACAACATCTGTTTAACGAAGTTATTATAAATGAAATTAATTTTGGTTTTTAAACCAAATTTGATCACTGCACATTCAATTTAAATTTCAAATATCTTTATTTACCATAAAAATAATAACAAAATGCACTTAACCTACGCTACATTAACACAGTATAAAATTTTGACACTTTACTAGACTAATGGGACAAGCCCGCCACACTGTTCCCAAACCACTGCAACTTCTGTAAGCCAGAATCAACAGTGGCGACCACAAGAAAAGCGCCGAGGCAATGAAGCTCGACGAGTCCCAGAGAAGCGATTCAACTGTCTTGGATCCCGCAACGAAATTAATCAGAAAAGATTAGCGGAGGAGTAAGAAAAATATAATTTCCACTTCCCTCCAAACAAGCAGGAGACAGAACAGAATTAGGCCAATAGGCACAAAGGGATTATTTACAACTGGGAGAAGCCCAGATTGCCAAGCACCACGGATTGCAATTATCATTAACTTAATGGGTCCTAATGTGAACTGTTACATTTGATTCCAGTAATAGGTATGGCAAAAACGCTTGAACGCACGGAAATTAGTTCTAGTTTCTACAAGGTCCGCGTAATAAACAACACCGGATATAGCCTGTACACTATCTAACATAATATTTCGCTCATTTTGCCAAAGAATACACTCCCATAAGATGTGATGAGCAGATTGTTCATATTCACAGTCAGATGTAGAACATTGACAGAAAGGAGAGGCAACAAGCTTAAAAGAAAATAATTTACTCTTAAAGTTGCCATGACCTGTGAGAAATTGGGCAACACAGTGGTCCACCTCCAGCCATGTTCTGGCCAGCCGTTCGCGAACTGAAGGAAAGAACTGATGGAGGTGCCGGCCCTTGATGGAATTATCCCACCTACATTGCCATTCAGATAAAAGTTCCTCCCAGACATCAGTCTGCGGTTTAAATAATCTAGAGATCTTAGCACGGTCACGTTGAGTTAGAAAGTTTGCGTCCATGGTCTCTCGCGCGGAATAGTACATTGCAGCACGTCGCTGCACCTCGAGATCGACTGGAAGTACACCTGCAAGTACTGGTAGTGCTTCAGTACTAACGGTCCTATACGCTTTGCATAAAAATATTAAAGCTAACCGTTGGCTTTGAAGCAATTTATGTCGTACCGCCCCTATGGTGGCCCTATCGGCCCAAACAGGTGCACCGTAGCACATACAACCTAGGTAGGTAGCTGCATAAATAGTTTTCAGAGTTAAGAAAGACAGACCCCAAGTAGCTTTAGAAATTCTCGTTAGGGCATAAAAATTCTTTTTAGCTTTTTCTCCGACTATGTTAATGTGGTCAATAAAAGAAAAGTTCTTTTCTAAGACCATACCAAGGTAGCATACGGATTGTTTGTTTTACTAGACTAGCAATTCGCCTTTCAAAGCTTATATACCTAATACATGGTTTAAACTGGTAATCCAACCAATCTCAATCAGTAAAAACCCAATTTGCCCGACATTTCTTTTCTTTCCTTGGCCCATTTCTATACAACAGACTGAATGATTTACTCTCAATTCATACCCTAAACAAAATAACGTTTAAAATAAAAATAACTGACTGGCTTATCACTTCTGTATCCTACACTATTTGTGCTGGGCATGGTAGGATATAATAAACTGGAAGCAAGAAGGGAAGTAGCTATTGCTACTTATATATTTAAAATTTTGCGTGGTAAAATACACAACCCGGGCGTTTTAAACACGTTGGGTTTGTGTGTACCGGACGGGTACGTGGGACGGCGGAGGCGGCCGCCGCTGCTGCGGGAGCCGCCCGCTCGCACCAACCTGATGCAGCACGCGCCGCTGACGCGAGCGCTGCGTACACTCAATATGGTGTCACAACGGATTGATTGTTTCAATTGTACTTTGAGTGAATTCACACGGGTCGCACTTTGCATCGTAACTTCATGTTCGGAATAATAATATATATGTATATTCATTACTACAACTACACTATTGTATTAGGTTAAGCCTGTGATGATAGTTGTATGTGTTTAAATAAAAAAAAAAAAAAATAAACACTACAGATTATACCCAAATTGAAAATCTTTTCAAAACCTTATCCTAACATAATGTTCCCTTTGCAACTCATTCACAATCACCCCACATCACACACACTCACTCCACATCACACACACTCACCCCACACATCACGCACATTCACATAACATTCTCCCTTGCTTGTATCCTTAATAATTACTTTTTTTCGCTATTTGTTTGTATTTGTTTTTAGTTGTCTGGTTACCATAACACAAGCTCTGCTTAGCTTGGGATCATATACCCGTGTGTGAGTTGTCCCAAGATATTTATTTATTTTTATTTTTATTCCGTTAATTATCTCGCCACCCTAAGGTCCCGGACCTTTGAAAGGCGTACGAGGAGCCGAAGCCAACTCGCAGAGGCCCCTTAAATGGCTTTACAATGAAATGGAACACCAACCGACAATTGTCCCTGTTTGCACTATGCAAATGCACCCAAGGACAATCCCCGGCTGGTGCAGGACTATTGCAGAATATGGAAACAAAGAATAGGGCTATGGGTTTTGGTGGCTTAAATAGACTAGTTTCCTGACACTATAGAAGAGCTGTGGTCCCTGCCAATCAATGTATAGTATTTTATCTGTGTCATAATGTTTTATGACACAGATAAAATAGCAGGGGGTGTGTAGCACACTCGATAAATGGGCCCCCTGAAACGGCCGCTAGCACGTAGTGACGTAGTGACAAGAGGGCAACACAGGAGGTGCTTGAGGAGTGGAGAGGTATTTCATGGCTATCAGGACAATCCCGGAAGTACGGTCAAGATCCCTACCAGCACCTTACTGAAATACTTCCTTCCCCCGAACACGAATGCTCTTGCGAATCTCCACTCAAACCGGCCAATGAAGGCAAGAGAGAAGTGGGAGCTCTGTTCCTCGTCAGTGTTCACTCCGGCCGGCCAATAAAGGCAAGCCAGAGATGAAGAACAAGACTTCTCCCGGGAGATCAGGTCCGTGGGGTCGCTACTGCCCAACAGCTCGCCACAAGCTGCCCTGCGGATTATTATTATTTTTATTTCTTTTGTAAACCTAGTTTTACGAGGATTTTTGCATAACTATAAATTATAATGTATGAGATTTTTATTTGAAAATTTTATGTGAATCAGTTCGTCTCCAGTACAACATAATACTGTTAAAACTTTTGCTCAGGGGGTCTGGTGCTGCGGGTTGTTCGAAAGAGATACCGCGCCCCCGGAACGCAAAGGGCACATGAAAGGAACATAGACGGGTTTTAGTCAGTAAAAGTCTGACACTCCCTCCCGCCCCGCCCAGGGCGGGGGAAGTTATTTGATGATTTCCCGTCTATAAAAAAAAAAAAAGGGGTCTGGTGACCTGACATACAGGTTTTGTAAAAAACTTAGTTTAGGTTTCTCTGTAATTTGTGGTAAGAAATAAATACATTATTATTATTCTTATTCTAGTATCGATGAATTTCTAGATGATATATGACATTGTAATACGATTGTGTTTTTTTCTCTTTCATTCTTACTTTGACATTTGTTATTACTTTAATTTAGTTGACCGTTATTGTTTTATTGAATTTCTAATGTATTCAATGAATTTTATTTTATTTGATTTTGTTGCAATTGTATAATGTTATCTTAATTTTTCAACACAATGTTTTATTGTTATGAAATAAATTACTACGTTTACAAATAAATAAATCTGAATCTGAATCTGAATCTTATGACTTACTAACATTTTAAGAACTGTAGGACCTTGTACCATTTTTTTTATACTAATAAAGTTTCTTCATCGTATTTCAGTAGTTTGTTTGTTGATTATCTATTCTTCTGTTTTGTCCTCCATCATTTATGCTATTTACTCTGCACGATGTTCAGCAACACTGGCAACTCAGTCCTGCTTATAATAATGATTTGTTTTATTGTAATTCTTATAATGTTCATTTTATTTTTATAATTAGAAAGAAAAACCATTCATTCACAAGAAAGCGACGCACATAACATGAACAAAACTAAAACTTCAGAATGGTCGGGTGCGCAGTACTCGTGACCGGCGTGCAAGGTATGAATGCGGAGGAGGCGAAATGAGTATGTTAGGATCGTAGCAGGTGGCGTTCTGTGGTTTCTGCCGACCCCATGGGAAAAAAGCGTCAGATTATGCAAGTATGTAAAATTTCGAAATAATGTCAAAATTGTTACTGAAATAAAATATATAAAAAATGAAATTACGTCATAGAATACCTAAACAGTCAATAAGCGCCTGCATGAATTATGTTAGCAACAAAAACGATGGAATGTGTGTTATTGCGCAGATATTCTTGAAGGCTTTAAGCCTGAACTTTGCAATTAAACTGAAGACTGGATTACAGCCAGGAGCGAGCACGCATTAGAACCGATTGAGTAATAGTAAAATACCCATATTTTTCATAGTTCGTTTTTCAACAAACTAGAGACGAAAACCATTGACAATTAAATATAATACAAAACCGCTTCGATAGCTTAGTGGCCTTAAGTTCAACTATAACTACGCTAGAAGTTTTGGGTTAAATTCCTAGGTCAAGCAAAAAGGCTATTGGGTTTTTCTGTGAAATTCGCAGTAGCAGCTCGAAGTTATGATTTGTGCCCGGTTAATGGCAACAGGATCGCTCCTTATTACATGGGACCTAAACATACCAGCGAACTGTGGGTGTACATTGGTACACCTCTGCTTAACCCTTCGGAGAATACAGATGTGATGGGATGTTATGGTATATTAAAAAAAGAAAATATAATAAATTAAATGTTAAAAAAAACTTTTGTGTCAACCAGAGACTACAAGTTTAGTGGCCAGCTAAACCAAAGAGGTGAAAAATAATGGTGCCACAAACTCAATAGATAGTTTCAATTAAAGAACACAAAGTAAGACCTAATTATTTATCTGCAGATAATTGTTTTTCGTAAAGTTTGACTATTATTAATTTCATCATAATTATGTATATATTATTTATTTATTTAAACTTTATGCAACAAAAAGTACAAAGGCGGACTTAATGCCTTAGGCATTCTCTACCAGTCAACCAAAGGTGGTGAAGAGATAACACGGTAGGTGCAAATAAAAACAAAAGAACAAAATTTGATACTTTCAAAACAAAATAAAAATTAACCCAATTTATATAAATAACTTAATTCATACACAAGTACAACATATCTAAAATTATCCACACTAATACATAAATATATATATATATATATATATACATACATACCTATATATATATATATATGATTGATATAAGTGCAAAAAAAAACATATTAAAATCTTTTTGCCGAAATTAATAAAACAAATGGTTCATTACAGCTCTCGTGTTGCATTTTGGACCTACAAGCAGTGGCATAAGAGTTACTTCACCAGCAAGAATGTTTAGGTAATAGATAATAATTATTATCCGATAAAAATATTATTATCATTTATCATAACAATGAAAGAATTCAAGGACAAATACATAGGCATTATAAATAGTTTCAGGAGTATAGCAGTTTTCAGAGATTAAAATGACTCCGATAGGGACATACATATTTATGGATTTGGGGTCATTTGGTTGTGAATTAGATATTGATATTGAAGAGAATCTGTTGGCTGTACATAGAAAGAAAGAAAGAAATGGATTCGATATGGATACATACAAGGAGATCAATGAGTTTATAAACCGTCAACAAAAACCCGTGTGCCTAGTCGCCCATAACGGGAACAGGATCGATTTCATCAAACTCAAGCAAATATTTCAGATGCATCTGAGAGGATTTAAGAGCTTATCTGATGGTGTCTTGTGCGTTGACAGCATTGAAGCTTATTATGATATACTTGAATCTCCAGATAATGTTAACATGATATATCAGAGACAACTGTAAAATGAAGCTGCAAGTCCTGGGCGAAATAACTCGTATAACTTTTCGGATATTTATGACCGAGTTGTGAAATATCCTCCTGTGACGATGTACACTCCTGAAAATAATAACATCATGAACTTTAGAATATCACGTAAATTGGGTGAACATTTTTTAGCCTGGACAGAGCAAAGGAAACGAAAGTTTTCCGAAGTCTAAGCTGCCATTTATAAAATGGGATACCTACTAAATTGAATTGAGGCAAGGGCGTAATGGAGTCGAGAGAGAAATTACAAAATACTGACGCATTTCATATGACGTTTTTCAGCAAACTTGTGGCGAAAGACAATAATAAACGGCGTAGTGTTGCATCCTTGTCAAATTCACTTCTCAATACGAGTCAAAAGTGTATTTTAAAAAACACCATCACGCCTGTGTTCCCGAAGGGTAACACAGGGGTAGGGGTGTGAAGGGGGTGTATTTTATGGAGTAATAAATAATAAATAATATGGAGTAATGTTCGAAAAAACCTTCATCATTTCAGAAAAGTTGGTGATAGACATAATGTTTATACTAGAAATAGGAATACATTAGATCAACCAACTTTCAGATTGTCTAAAGTACACCCTTCTTTTATGGGGTACTGTGTAAAATGTTATAATAAAATACCGCTCGATATTCTCGAACTAAATGAGAGAAAATTTATAACTTGCATCAAACGCACACTATGTAATCAAGCATATTATAAGTTAGAAGATTATATGAATGACAAGAATGCTTGGCTTAATGCTGGTCCTACTCCACAGAGACTCGGGTTCACAAATTAATAGATATTAGTTTTTGGGGATATTTCTTACCACT
Source organism: Caradrina clavipalpis (assembly GCA_932526535.1). Lineage (NCBI taxonomy): Eukaryota > Metazoa > Arthropoda > Insecta > Lepidoptera > Noctuidae > Caradrina > Caradrina clavipalpis. The sequence continues at coordinate 1,207,103 of OW052089.1, forward strand.
TTTTCATTTTGTTTGACCTTAATGACGTGTACCGTTATTTTATTGCTATTTCTTACATACCACAGATCATCATTCGAAACCTCAGTTTTATATAATTTAACATAATTTATTTCAATTTCGTAAATGTGAGTACCATGGAGCCATTTATTTATTAAGTTACTATGTGTTGGACACAGAGCATGGCAGTTGAGAGCTTTGTCATACTCACTTTAATGTCTCGCTGACGGTAGCGCGTGGTTTGGTTCGTTTGGTTCCCTTCAAGATGATTGAGCTAAATGGTGCTAATGCACGCGTCATATTCGTGAACGGGTGCTGTCAGTTGGGATTGGTCATCTCTTAACTACCATGGCTTACATCTTTATTATAATTTTGTTATTTTTTATATTCACCTTCATTGTTTTCACTTAAAAAATCAACAAGAATATTGTAACCAAGTTTTTGTAAAAACGAAACTGAATGAAAAATTTTAAAATGTACTTTCTTGACAATTCAAAAGTGCCTGTAAATGGTTTAATTGAAATAAATGCTTTGACTTTGACTTTGTAATGTGTTAAATGTTACAGCAAAATAGCATGCGACATATTGATTAAAATTAAAGGTTTCTTTTTTATTAATTTAAAATACACTTTGCAAAAAAAAACATATTGCAAATTACAATAAGTATCAAAATCAAGAAATCATAGTTTATTTATTTGCAAAATATTTAGGCATAAAACATTTAAAAGTCTTTGATAAGATTTTTCAAAACAAAATTTTTCATTACTGCCCCAGTGCTGCATTATGAACCTAAAATCAGTGGCATAAAAGTCAGTTTACGAGCAAGTATATTAAAGAGATAAATACACGATAAACATATTACTATCGTTTATCATAATAATCAAAGTATTCAAGGACACAAACACTATATAAATCCTTTTAGGTGTATGTAATGCAGTTTTCAGATATTAAAATGGAGCCAATAGAGACATTCGTGTTTATAGAATTTCGGTCGGTTCGTCATAATTCAGATCATAAAATTACTGAACTGAACCTCCTGGCTGTACCCCGCCTTCTCTATCTTAACCCGGACATAGAAGAAAAGAAGCACAGCCTGATGCTGGACTTTAGGAGAAAAGGGTTTATTTTAAATGGATACAAGCAAATTGATAAATTCATAAGTCATCAACAAAAACCAGTGTGTCTCGTCGCCCATAGCGGAAACAGGTTTGATTTTATCATACTCAAGCGACAGTTTCAGAGGTTAAAGGTCAACTTATCTGATGATGTCCTTTGTGTTGCATTTACGCTTTAGATATATTTGAATACACAGTAACAGCTGTAAGACAAAATGACAAAGATGAAGATGATGATGATGATCATGAAGATGTAGAGTGTAAGGCAAATAACTCTGATAAGTCAAGAAGTAGTTATGAAGTTGCAACGCCACCTGTAACACTGCCCCATCTTGAAGATGTAAACATCATGAACTTCAGAAGATCACGTAAATTGGGCGGTAGATTTTTAGACTGGACGGATCGATTCCAACGTAAGTTTTCTGAAGTCTAAGCTGTTATACGAAATGCGATACCGAATTAAATTGATTGTACTATTTGCAACTAAGTAATAAGAAACCCTGGAAGAACACCACAAGAAAACATCAACAAATTCTCATTGGCGATAATTCTACTAGAGCATGAGGCGACACTACAGCATGGGGTTCTTCAAGAAAGGAGTATTGTGGTTTTTATGGGGTCGGCAACGCACGAGTGATGCATATGATGTTGCAAGTGTCCATAGGCAGCTGTGACCGCTTAACATCAGGCGAAATATGTAAAACACTTGTATACAGCTGCATTCGGTTAGACTGGAAGCCGACCCCAACATACAGTTGGGAAAAAGGCTAAGCAGACTTAGTGTAACAGATCGAATATTTTTGTCTTAACCTCTGACATCATCATATATTATAAGCGATGAAGGATGTTGTTATTGGCCAGTGTTGTCATAGGCTACGGTAACCGCTCACCATCAGGCGGGCCGAGTGTGTATTCACCACCACAATGGTATAAAAAAAAATGTTTTTTTGACTTACTTTGTCAGCTAAGTTCTAAATAGGTACTACTAACACATTGTGCATAAAATAGTATTTTTATTGTTAATAATAAAATTTCGTTGCTATTAAGTCTTTTATTTATTGACTCATCTGGGCTATGCATGTGATAACGTCCACAGCAGCCTACGGAACCGCTACGTGATTGATAACGCCATTGTTGCACGTTTAACTTGCTTATCTTACAATAGTCGCCCACACTGCGCACGAGATATGCACGCATACGCTACCCACGTTAATAGCGCGGTTCCTAGCTGTTATCTAGCTGGCGGGGATTCGCCGTCATCGTTATCTTTTGCAGAAATGAGGAGATCTGCGGAAGAATGAAGGCAACTGACATAGCTCTAAAAATAGCGAATGTCAAGTGGTAATGGGCAGGGCACACAGCTCGTAGAGTGGATGGAAGGTAGTGTCGTAGGGACCTCGAGTAAAGGAAGGCGCAGTGTAAGACCTGCATCTGTAGCCATGTAACAAATGATAAACGCAAACGCTGAGTAGGCTTTAATAGATCTTCAACTTGATGTGCTTGGTTTTAAGTTGAAGATCTAATGAAGATTGCATAGCGTTTTCGTTCTTTCCAGTCACTAACGCTTAGAAATCTTTAATCGATTTTTAAGTTAAGGCTCTGGGGTATAAAGTTTAAAATCTATTGGTACCTACCGAGCGTTTACGATTATCGTTTGCGACTTGGCTAGAGGGGCTGGTAAAGGTCGGATTGAAAAATCGCTGGATGTGGGCACCGCAGGCCCAGTAATTGTGACTATCTTTAGGGGAGGCCTATGTCCAGCAGTGGATGTCACTCGTTTGGCTGATAAGATGATGGTTTTCTATTTGTAGGAGTCGTCATCAAACCACGCATCTGTACATGGTTATGGATCGTTGTATTACACAACAGTGGGTAACCATGAATACTCGTGCATTCAATGCAGTACAGTGAAAATACAGACACACGTACAGAATGCCTAAGGCATTAAGGCCGCCTTTGTATTTTTTTTGTGCATAAAGTTTAAATAAATAAATATAGAAAAAAAGAAAGAAAGGAAGAAAGAAAGGAAGGAAGAAACGAAGAAAGAAAGGAATAAAGAAAGGAAGAAAGAAAGGAAGAAAGGAAGGAAGAAAGAAAGGAAGAAAGAAAGGAAGAAAGAAAGGAATAAAGAAAGGAAGAAAGAAATGAAGGAAGGAAGAAAGGAAGAAAGGAAGAAAGGGAGAAAGGAAGAAAGGAAGAAAGGAAGAAAGGAAGAAAGGAAGAAAGGAAGAAAGGAAGAAAGGAAGAAAGGAAGAAAGGAAGAAAGGAAGAAAGAAAGAAAGGAAGAAAGGAAGAAAGGAAGAAAGGAAGAAAGGAAGAAAGGAAGAAAGGAAGAAAGGAAGAAAGGAAGAAAGGAAGAAAGGAAGAAAGGAAGAAAGGAAGAAAGGAAGAAAGGAAGAAAGGAAGAAAGGAAGAAAGGAAGAAAGGAAGAAAGGAAGAAAGGAAGAAAGGAAGAAAGAAAGAAAGGAAGAAAGGAAGAAAGGAAGAAAGGAAGAAAGGAAGAAAGGAAGAAAGGAAGAAAGGAAGAAAGGAAGAAAGGAAGAAAGGAAGAAAGGAAGAAAGAAAGAAATAACCACGTGATCTAACCTATTCAGCTAGCGTGGGCATGCATATCGTGGCCGTGCGCACCGCAGTGGAACCGCGCTTTTAGGTCCACGTAAGCGAGGCTGTGGGCAGAGCTAGTGCCGAATAAACTTCTAACAACACAACTTGCTATAAGACAGTTAATATGAAAACTTTTTATTAGTTCCTTATAATAGCCATATCCACATTTTATCTTGAATTTATAGCTGGCTTTATTATGTTAGTATAATAATTTCGTGTCGCACATAAAGTTTCTATAGCTAAGTTTCTATAACTGCCCCGTTGGTCTCGTGGTCGCAAGCGGGACTGATGAGTGTGGGTCCTAGGTCGATTTCCAGGTCGGGCAAAAAGTGATATATCATCATCATCATATTAGCCTATAGCCGTCCATTGCTGTACGTAGGCCTCTCCCAAATAGCGCCAACCATCCCGGTCCTGGGCAGCCAGTTTTTATTTTTATTTTTTTTATTTAGCCCGTACTGTCCCACTGCTGGGCGAAGGCCTCCCCCAATTCCTTCCATTTGTTCTTTTCCTGCGCCTCCTTGAACCAGCCCTCGTGGTACGCGTCCAAATCGTCTCGTCAACTCTTTCTAGGCCGGCTTCGGCCGCGCCCGCCGTCTTCCGGCAACCATAGTGTGGAGACTTTCGCCCAGCCGCGGTCATCATGCATGCGGCTGACGTGGCCCGCCCAATCCCATTTAAGCATAGCAGCCTTCTTGCCAACGTCCAGCCAGTTACTTAACAAAAATAGGTTAGATTAGTACCACTACCCGAAAATAGCTTTAAATTGAAACCCGCTAATATGTGTTTCTTTTGACATTAAAAACAAATTAACATGGGTTTTCTTTTTACATTCTGAGAAAGAAAGAAAGAAAGAAAGAAAGAAAGAATGAATATTTATTTGTCAAACATGCGTTTACATAAACTGATTAATCAGACATGCAAGGTATTGAGTGAGGCAATTTTTATTTATTTATCTTTAAAAGAATCCTTCGTTTTATGAAATATGTTCCACGAGCATCCTGAATGAACACGCTTCTGGTGTTAAAGATTATAATGATGAAAAAACCTGGTGGAACAAATACAATAGAACCTCGATTATCCGAACTATTTAGGACCGAGACTAGTTCGGATAATCAACAGTTCGGGTAATCGAAATGCGGGTAGTTTTGGGAGAAGATAAAAAAAAAAAACAACACCTTTCCCCAATAAAACCGTACAGTCTATTAAAATTTATGTTGAAATATAAAACACCTAAAAATTGCAAAATGCTTTTCTTATAAATTAGTCAATTTTCAATTGACGAACAGCTGCAACGCGTTTTTAGTAACCCATGCTCGCCAATGGTCCGATAAACTAAGTCGGCGTTAGAACAATTCAGGGTTCGGATAATCAAAGTTCGGATAATCGAGGTTCTGCTGTAATAATAAAAAAACCCCCAACACAAAAACCTAAGTTCCCTTTAAAAAGTAAAAAAATAATTAAAAAAAAATACGTCACGTTGGGGGACCGATGTTGCATTTAGGATACGATCGTCCCGAGCGGTCCCGGTTAATTTAATTTTTTATTTTATACTTTTTATCGGTACCTCCTTATTATAATGTCGATTTTGCTAAGTTTGAGACCCCACTCGAGTATATTTACAGACATTCGGTTTTTCTTCCCTACTTTCACCCCCACAACTTTTAAACGGCTCAACCTATTTTCATCAAACATGTCTAAGAACACTCGCACGTAAGTTAACTTTAATACAAAAAAAATTAAATTGAAATCGGTTCATCCGTTCGGCAGCTATGATGCCACAGACAGACAGACAGACAGACAGACAGACAGACACGTCAAACTTATAACACCCCTCTTTTTGCGTCGGGGGTTAAAAAAGAAGTATGTAACCCTCGACGTAAGAATAAAGACTCCTGCTACAGCCAACAAAATAGCTCATAACCTTAAAACGACTGAACCGATTTTGATAAAAAATATCTAAGAACCACCGCTAAGAAACCTGCTTTTAAATCGGTTCACCCATTTAAGAACTACGGTGCCACAGATAGACACACAGACATTTAAAACTTATTACTCTTTTTGCATGTGGAATTAAAACTGATTGCTTTAGAAATGACTTTTTTTGATGTGAAAAATCACTGTTTATGTTAGCGCACAATGTAATACATGCAAATAAATTGTACTAACGGGTGCAAGAAAAAATACAAAAACCGTCGAAAGATTTTTCATAGTTTAGTCAGAATATTAAAAGACAAAGAAACTTTACCCTCGGAAGCCGTTGGTCCTGCGCTTGATCTCTCCCCGGTTGTGTCGGATTGCCGTCCCATCGAACTATGAGAGTTAGAGATGAGGGAGTGCACCTATGTTGGCGTACTCACATAGCACGATAATATCTCTTGCGCACTTGGCTTGTCTGCATTACGTTCAACCGCCGGGACCAGAATAGGTCTGGAGAATTCAACCAGAAAGTAAAAGAAAACATGGAAAAACTCCATATCTTGCCGCTTCGTAGAGTGTCCATTTACACTCGGTGCACTTCACGTAAACTTCGGGAAACAATGAAAAGGAAGCACCTTAGATATTAGCTTTTAATATCACAATGCTTGTCAAAAGACCATCGGCGATAAGTCATAAACTGGAAGCGAGATGTGACTAAAGTAGTAGATTACCGCGTTGATACCAAACTATCTAAATCTTCAATGGTTGTGAAGGAGCTGGTCCGGGGAAATACTACCACCGTACCTATTTCTGCCGCAAACCAGCGTTTGTATGTTTCGGTTTGAAGGGCATAGGCGCCGCTGGTGTAATTACACGCACATGAGACATTTCAACTTTGTCTCTGGCTGCTAAGACAAAAAAAACGTCTCTAGTCCTGCTGGCTGGCCGAAATTCTTGGTCTGTGATGACCTGTAGTTAGAAGTTAGTAATTCCCATTATTTTGATGGCCCAGTAGTTGAGGCGTCTGCCTCTCAAGTTGAGGTTCACGGTTCGGCGAAGTTCTTGCCCTTGAATTCCCCTGCCTGCTCTTGCTCGTAACTTAACGCTCCTGTCCGCTCCAGCCATCACATTACCGTGTATTTGACATAGCGGTCCCTCGGGAAATTTATACGTACACCCCAAACCCGAAAATTGAATTCTAAAGTAACCAGTTATCATTTCATCGTTAATTCTTGATGAGTTCAAAATAAGGTGTCATCTAGTTGTCTAGCTCAGAATGGATTGTGTACTGACTTTTTGGATAAACGCTTTTGTAAGTCGATGTTCATTTTTCAGTAGAACATCGTAGGGTTGGCTGTTTTTAATGCAATCTAGCCAAGTACACAGGAGGTATTATAGTGCACAAGTGTGTGCGCCAACATAGGTGCACTCCCTCTTCCATACTTCTCGTTATCAGATAGGACGGCAACCCGACACGAAAGGGGAGAAACCAGAGGCAAGACCAATGGCTTTACGTGCTTTCCGAGGCATGCGGGTCTCACAACACCAGCTTCCAAATTCGGGGCAGAAAGGGTATATATCAGCCTATATACGTATGTTTGTATGGATGTGCTTATGTGCCGTTCTGGAGAACAAACGTGAAGGCCGATATTGATGATTCCTGCGAGCACGTTAATCGATTTGTCATCGATTTTTCGAGTGTCACTAAAGACAGGACGGTAATCAAAATTCAATATGGCAACAACCAGATGCCGTATTGCTAAAAAGGGAAAAATTAAGTCAACGAACTATTTATTTTTATAAGTGCTTTGCTTTGGTTGATGATAAATTTAGATTAAAATTGCAATAAAATATTAGACTTCGAAAAAAAAATTACTAAGATCACTGTTTAATTCAACAATCAAATTACAATCAAAACATTTACTTTAATTTAAATTTTAACTAGAACCAAACCAGATAGAATAGCTAATATGAATGTACACCGTAAACAATATTGATACATGCATTACAAATATCAGGGGATTATTTTGACATAAAGCCAATGTTGGCCCCAGGAGCCTTACTAACAAGTAACAAATATTTGCACCAGTGTTTGCTATGAAAACCGGCGATCTGTAACGAAAACAAATCAGTGTTGTTTTAGCTTCGTGTTTCACAAATATGTTGAGACTGAACTTGGACTGTTTTTGGAAAGAATACAGTCCTTAAACTGTGTATAGTAAGTAAGGTTTTCGTTACAGTTGTTTTGCACAATATTCCTTGGTAAACATTAAACTCTTGATATGATACATATTTTAACTAGGTTTAAGATTTTTTGTTCTGATTTAAATGCAATAATCTCTGGAACTCCCAGTAGGATAGGAAACACACATACCATCACGTCTGTATTCCCCGAAGGGTTAGGCAGAGGGGTGCCAATGTACACCGACATTCGCCGGTATGTATAGGTCCATGTAATAGGGGGCAAGCCTATTGCCCAAGATAACACATAGTAGTAATAATAGTGTAGTATATAACAATCAACAATACGAAGCTCTTTTTAAAATTTGTCTTAAAACAAAAGAAAAAGACTTTCTTTAAAAAGTCATACTTATTTTATAGTTAAAGAAAGCTGAAATAGTGCACAATAAAACGGAGGTGGCTTGCCTTAGGCGTTTATCTCATATTGCCCCAATATCTTCAGTTTACTGTAGTCTGAAACTTTTATATTGCTAGTATAAAGTTTGGAATCGTGACTCTGCGAACATATTGTTTGAAGGATTTTTATTAGATTCTCGGTCATATTTTTCTTTCATGCTGATTTTAAACGAATGATGAATATCAAATGTCTTCCGTGTTTTTAACCGACTTCAAAAAAAGGAGGAGGTTCTCAATTCGTCTGTATGTATAATATTTTTTATTTTTTTTTATTTTTTTTTTTATGTATGTTCATCGATATCTTCGTCAATTATAGACGGATTTCAAAAATTTTTTTTTTGTTAGATAGAGTTCACTTCTGAGGTGGTCCCATTTTCACCAGTCCAGGATCTGATGATGGAATCCAGGAGAAATCGAGGGCAACCACCGAAAATTGTATGCTCGTATGGTGTTTTTGTTCCGTAATCATGTCTTACTCAGGTATATGCTTCAGGGTGTCAACATCTGATGCTGCTGTCCTGATGATGATGCTACAGTACTCCTTAACGGTAGTAGTTTTTGAGATAGGGACTTTTTATTATATTATGTTTGTTCGCGGATAACTTCGTCGTTTATGAACCGATTTTGATTATTCTTTTTTTGTTGGAAGGGGGCTTCTCAAATGGTTCCATTAAAATTTCATATAGATCTGATGATGGATTACGGAGACAGACAACGGAACTCTTCAAAAAATTACAGCAACTCAACCGCGATTGCTGCTATCGCATAAATATGCATTGTTTACGCAATTACACAACATAACATCGCGCCTGTACACTCGAAAGAGTTACACAGATGTATACTTACAGTAATATTTGAAAATTTCTCATCTAAGTAAACGAAATCGCGTATTCTGCTTTCTTATGACTTTTTTTTACCAGTGTCATGTTAATTTACATGACATGACAGTTCCTTCATGGATTTGGATAAAAAAATTGATACTAAAAAGCGAGAAATAAAAAACTTTTTTACAAAAAAAGACAACCGCCTTCAAAAACTAAAAAGAGAAAAATAACTTTAGCTTTGGAAGTCGGCGGCAATACAAAACAACAAACAGAACCAAAGCCGCCGACTTCCAAAGCTAAAGTTATTTTTCTCTTTTTAGTTTTTGAAGGCGGTTGTCTTTTTTTGTAAAAAACTTTTTTATTTCTCGCTTTTTATGTTGGAGTTTTCTGTTAACTAGCTTATTGCCATGACTTCATTCGCGAGAATGTCGCTTATCTTGCGGACCCCTAATTCTTTTTTTACTAAAAGTAGCCTAAGTTTACTCTATCTGTTTATTTGACGTGAAACGTCTTTTAAATCAGAATAGGGGTAATTTGCTAAAATCGATGAGACGAAAACACGTCGCCTCGGCGTGGGCTATAGCTCCGTAACTACATGTGGTACGCGATTAATTTATATGCTGTTGGATAGAGCAAAGTAGCCAATACTCAGATCAAGTATATATATATAAGTAGTAGTAAGTATATGAGAGAATTGAGAGGATGAGTGAAAGGCGACTAACAAAAGGTATTTATGTGGCAGATGTGAGTGGCAACGCCGGGAGGGGACGCCCTAGAAAGACCTACCCTGACCTTATCGGTGAGGTTCTTCAGAAAGGTCGGGTGTGCAGTACTCGTAACCGGCGTGCTTGTATGACCAGATGTATGAACGTGAACGAGGCCAAAGTAGTATGTAAGGATCGTAGCAGGTGGCGTTCTGTGGTTTCTGCCTACCCCCATGGGAAAAAGGCGTGAGTTTATGTATGTATGTATGTAGTAAGTATATATACATAGTATATGTGTGTATATGATACATAGATGTTTCACGTTAAACCAACGGCTGTGTACAACGGTGTCGGGTGAAGCTGTGTAGCCTCACCCGTTTTTTTTTATTCGAGATTGCACGCCTACATTCTCCGAGGGGTCAGGCAGAGGCGCACGAATGTACACTCACAGTTCGTTGGTGTGTTTAATATGGGTCCCATGTAATAGGAGGCAAACCTATTGCCATTAACCGGGCACAAATCCAAACTCCGAGCTACTTCTGAGAATTTCATAGAAAAACCCAAAAAAACTTTTTGCTCGACCTGGAAATCGAACCCAAGACCTGTAGCGTAGCAATCGTGTTTAGAACCACTAGGCTCAAGAGGCAGTTTTACACTTTTTAATGCGATAAAATATCTTTAGCCACGCTCCACGTAAAACCTGAAGAAAGCTCAATTTTGCATCCAATCTAATCGAACGAATCTAATCTACCTATCAAATTGGAATCTTCGTAGGCAGAATAATACACATTACATTTTTATACGGTTACGTGATATAAATCGAATAATCCTAATAGCATTGTTGATGTTGGACCAAATAGAAACCGGTATTTATTAACGAGAGAAATATTCGTGACAACTATACAAATTAATACAATTAAGGTATCTGTTAGGTCTGATAGGCAGTCGCTCCATGTAAAATACTGATATTCAGCTGCATCCGGTTCGATTGGAAGCCGACCCCAACTTAGTTGGGAAAAGGCTAAGCAGATGATGATGAAGGTGTCTGTTTTTCTACATAAGTCTAAATATATATACCTCCTGCCTCTGCACCCACCTCAGTTTAACCCTTCAGGGAATACACGCGTGATGGTCTGTATGTTTATGTTTTTAAGCAAGCACACTACGTCGGCGTAACCTTCTCAAACGCAGACAAGAAAACGTAGTAAATTACGCTACGGCCCACCCTGGACTTGCCACAAAAAAATCAACCCTAACATAATATAGCGTAGTGATGTAAATGAAGTGAATTGCGGTAGTGGCTCTGACCGCTCGCTCTAATTAATGCAGTTCCTCTTAGTCTAGCCACGCAGTGGGAATAATTTAGGCACCGAAGTGAACCTTCGTTACATGCAAATTAAATTTTAATATTTTAAACTCACGCTCAAGGGCAAAGGTTGGGTAATGAGATTTGTTACCTACCTACTTCTACAACAGAGACAGTGCGAGAAGAAAAAACAATGGATTTTTCTTGTTTTGAAATTGTCATAGAGGTTAAGATTTTACGCCCATGACCGACTTTTGACCGAATTGTTGTTGTTTAATTTCAACAACAACAAAAAAAAATATACATAGAATCGAAGTACGCGAAAAAAGGCGCGTTCTTTGGTTAATTTTTGTCAGCAAGAGTCTGACAGGAACCTCCCCCCCCGCCCGGCCATCGCCAGGGCGCCGTGAAAAATTTCTAAACTTGTAAGTCCGCCGCGGACTAAAAAATGTTGAGAACCCTGATCTAATTGGTTTCCGTAAATTGATAATAATTTTCAAAAGCGTTTTCTGTGAACCAAGATATCTAGAAACAGTGGTTTATATGAACAAAGTTTACAGCAAGAAGTCCTATCTATGAACAGAGATCTCTGTCCACCGTGCTTTCTATGGACCGAGATACAATGTTTTGTATCAACAAAGTTTTCGGCGAAACGTGCTGTCTAGGAATTGTGATTTCTATGAGCTCTGTCTATCGTACAAGCGTGATTCTTCCTATTCCACGCTCATATTAACACTACATATTTGTACAAGTTCTTTTTGTCCTTATTGTAGTGAATTTAGAATTCATATTACTTTACACCGTAGTATGCCGCATATGCTACTCCGTGTCCCGCTAGCCACTAAGGTCACAGGATTATAGCATAGCATAGCATTATAGCACAGCTAAACTAATTGAAATAAGGTTCAAAAGGTTTAAAACTACCTCGTTATCCTATTGGTTCTCAGCTTGACTGCTACGCTAGAGGTCTTGGGTACGATTCCCAGGTGGAATAAAAAGTGTTATTTGGTTTTGCTATGGAATTCTCAATAGCAGCTCGGTGTCAGGATTTGTGCCCCATTAATGGCAATAGGCTCGCCCCCTATTACATTAGACCTAAAACATACCAGCAGACTGTGGGTGTAGGTACATTAGCACACCTCTGCCTAACCCTTCGAGGAATACAGAGGCGTGATAGCATGGTTTTGATGACACGATATGCCGCGACTTCAGTCTGTGCCCTAATACGGTAAGTTTATACGGCTGCCCCGTTAGTCTCGTGGTTGCAAGCGCGATTGCTGAGCGAGGGGTCCTGGGTTCGATTCCCAGGTCGGGCAAAAAGTGTTATTGCGTTTTTCCAGTAGGAATTTCTCAGTAGCAGCCAGGAGTTAGGAAAAAGTTTCGGGCGATGAGAGATAGGGAAGAGGGAGTGCACCTGTGTTTGCGCACACACTTATGCACTATAATATCTCGTGTCTAGTCTGCATTAAGATTAGCCGCCGTGGCCGGAATCGGTCTGGAGAATTACATTTAACATTTTACGGTAAGTTTTACAGGGAACCTAAGCCTCCGAAAATTTCCGAATCCGCCCGTGACCCAGATACATGGCGCAAGTAAATTATGGACACTAAACCGAACAAATAGGTGCTTTAGAGCCACTCTGTCACAGTACGTACTCGTAAATTCGCTATAACTTTGTCGACCCAATAAAGAAAAAGACTGTAAAATTCTACATGTGTGCCTTAGGCAGGAAGGCGTTGATACGAACGGGATTTTGGTTTTATTTTTATCTGATCACTAGCTTCTGCCTCTGACTTTGTTTGTTTTTTTTCCATGTTGTCTTTGGTTACTGCTCCGCTCTCGTGGTTCGAAGCGTGATGCCTATACTACCATACCATAACATCACTCCTGTATTCACCGAAGGGTTAGGCGGAGGTGTATCAATATCCACCCGCAGTTCGCCGGTATGTTTAGATCCCATGTATTAGGGGGTGAGCCTATTGCCATCAACCGGGCACAAAACTTAACTCCGAGCTGCTACTTAACTGAAGAACTGAAGTTCATAGAAAAACCCAATAGGTAACACTTTGCTCAACCTGAGAATCGAACCCAAGACCTCTAACGTAGCAGTCGCACTTAGGACCACTAGGCTATCGAGGCAGTCAGTCTATACAAACTCCTCATGAATCTTGTTATCATATAACACAAAATATTGTTTTCCAAACAAAAATCTCAAGGTTTATATAGCATCTGATCTGATAACGGTGATTATATAATACAATAATATGTTTTCAAATCGAAATTTGTAATTGGCCATCTTCTATATAATGTATTGCTTATTCAAATGTAGATACTAGCTGTAGGTTTTCATAAAATTATTAAAATAAAATAAATAAATAAAAGTAGAAGAAATAAATAAACTGAAGAAAACGTCTGGCATTCAAAATGCTTCAAGAACGGGGTTTCAGTTTTATGTGATGTACGTGATTCCTGAAGCTATACTCGTATATTTTTTCCTTCACTTATTAAACCTTAAAACAGACCCATTCGGTCGAACAAAACATTACATCGAATATATTATTTTATTAGTTTATGTCCGCGACTTTGTCTGTGCGGAGTTTTGTTTTTATTTATTATTTAACTTTAATGGCCAACCAACAATTGTTTATACTGATAAAACTAAAAACTAGAATGTACTACAATCTAGGGTTAGGGGGTTTTGCGCAGAACCCTAATATTTTTCTAAAATAAAGCTAAAATAGCCTACCGTCTCGAACCGCTTTGATTCCACATTTATTGTGCGAACTGCCAGACTGTGGAAATTACCGCCCGTTCTCTCTGTGCCCTCATCGTCTTGCTTCCCTTATCCCAAGTTACTTGGGGTCGGCGCAACACGTCTTCTTCTTCCATGCCGCCCATCAGCCGTCATACTATCACTCCCTTCTCTTTCATAAATCATTCTTTACACAATCTATCCATCTTTTCTTTGGTCTCCGTCTTCCTTTCCATCCATCTACAATTATGTTCATAACTCTTGTGGTCACATGTGTGTCATCCCTCCTCTTCGCCTCTCTGTTCCCTGATAAGCAAAATCTGGGTATCTTCAAGCCACGAGTGAACCGGTTCATTCTAGGCAAGCGAGTTCCACCTCACGCCGTATCATCACTTAAGATCAGGTGAATAGCGGTCAAAGGCAAGCCTATAGGCAAATAAAAAAGCTAATATTGCTATTACCCCTCTCCTTATCGCTACCTCGAGTATTCATTACTGCCTTTGAGTGGTAACCCCGACCATGGAGGGCTACATGAGTGTTGGACCAATCATCGATTGTGGTCACACCCTAGCTTCTAAGTACCAATGATTTCTGGTACTCAATATTCCTAAGGTTTACAGATTTATACGTTCATAATACTACTAGCTATGAGTAACCGGTGGTTTGGTTACTGCTCTGCTCTCCTGTGTCGTAGCGTGATGTTATGTAGCTGTACTGCTACATAACATCACCCGTGCTGTTACTGTTTGTGTTTGTAAGTTGATATGTTTGTAACACGAGAAATTCGTAGTGTGGGGCAAAGTTTAAAAAAAAAATACTATAATCCCTCGTGAATCTGGCTATTATACAATTTTTTTTTGCATTTAAACAAATGGACAAAACTATATTAATATTGTAAATGCGGAAGTAACTTGGTTTGTTATTACCTTTTCACGCTAAAACCACTGAACCGATCACCGCGAAAGGAGAGCTTAATAGAAGTACGGACAATGTTCCAGCAATGAATAAATACGGTATCAAGCAAGATGTATTGCTAAATAAGAAAAAGAGTTTCCAGAACTTTTCATATCTTTACAATAGCGAAAATAAAATCTTGTAACTCCTACGTTAATAGGAATAAAAAACTTCAAACAAAAGACATTGCTATGAACTTTTATTTAGGCGTTTGCCAAAATCACTGGATAGGTTTAAATATCGAATAAGATGAAATAAAGACAATTATCTCAGACAATATAATAACTGGCTCGAATGATAAACGTATTTGAAAAGATAAGAATTTATATTAACTGACTTAAACAACAAAAACGTAATTATCTTAGTACCCAAATGAATTTACTATAAATACCTACATTTATGACATCGGTTGTTGTGGCAGTGTCAAAAAATCTTAAAAAGCAATTGATATACTTTATTATGTTTAATAGTTCACGAAAGTGCTAGGAAAATATTAAACACTCAATCGTTCATGAAGTAATGTTTAAATATTATGAGTTAATGAGTGATTCATAATTATGCTTGTGCCAGACATTTAGCCATCTCCTTTTCCATATAAGTTATTAGGGGTACAGAAACAGACATACATAAAAGTACCGTTCTGTACTGTAATAGATGGCGCCACGTGTCTTTAGAATCTTGAATGAATTTTAAAATATAACCGAAGTCAGAGGCATAAGTCCTACTACAGGGCAAAGGTCTCTTCTTATACCGAGAAGGCACGAGCATTCGTCACTGCGCTTGTTAAAGGTGGATTAACGATTTCAGACTATAGTTCAGTTCCGTCACGATAATTTTCCTTCACCGATGTCAGAGATGTCCAAGGATCATCATCATCTGCCTAGCCTTTTCCCAACTATGTTGGGGTCGGCTTCCAGTCGAACCGGATGCAGCTGAATATCAGTATTTTACATGGAGCGACTGCCTATCAGACCTCCACAACCCAGTAATGGGTAATACGATACTCTTGGTAAGACTGGTTGTCAGACTTTCTGGCTTCTGACTAACAGTAACGACTGTCAAAGATCTACAAATGACAGCCGGGACCAACGGCTTTACGTGCTTTCCGAGGCACGGAGGAAACTCGCTATGGTAAATGGTCACCCATCCACAGACCAACCTCGGCAAGCGTGGCTTAACCCGGAAGATCGGTCTATGCGGCTGTAATTATTTAGCCACGAGCTCCTCAAAAGAGATGTCCAAGGATGTCCAAGTTAAATTTAGAACATATATTTTGAATTGAAAAAGTCACATTGGTACTTGCCTGGTAGGTATCGAACCTGCAACCTCATACATCAGATTGCAATGTACGATCTGTTTGCGAATGAATGGACGAAGATTTTATTGGTATGTCAGAAGTACTGTGAGAAGAATTTACGATAGGGATGACCTTATATTGTTTTGTTTTAAATTTTAATTTGTGTTTTCTTTTTTTTGTGTTATGTCTTTAATTATTGTTATGTAATTGGTAACCATTTTAATTAAAGTAAAATAAATAAATGAGAGGCGGGAGCTTTAATCGTTGGGCCAAAACGACGTGAAACTATGTTCTACATTAAATAACTGTATCTCACCACCTTTACACCCTATTAATCTTACTTACACGATTCCGTATCTATATTTAACGGTTCGGCTTATTAACCGGTAGCCATGAGATATTAAATGGATAAAACCAACACAACTGGACCCGTGCTGCATACTTTATAACGTAGATGAGAGCTGAATAAAATATCTGCGGGAGATTTCCTTGTAGTTTGGCGAGGAAGGATCAGTTGTATGAGGAAAGATAAAATATTTAGTCCAAATTATATAACACACATAACATCACGCCTGTATTCCCCGAAGGGTTAAGCAGAGGTGTACCAATTTACACTCAACAAAGCTATTTGGTATACAGGCAGCTTACTTACAGAAGATTACTTTTAAACAATGCTGTGAGTGTGCTGAGCAGTCAATTCTGTTAAATAGCTCTCTTAAGTGTGTCATAAGCTTAAAAAATGAGTAAGCATACAATAAAAAGAAATATTGGCAGTGTAGAAGAGAGATGAATAATTTTGCCTGAACCTATACCAAATAGTTTTGTTGACTGTACAAGTGTACACCTACAGACCCTACAGTTCACCGGTATGTTTAGGTGCCATGTAATAAGGGGCGAGCTGATAGCCAGTACCCGGGCACAAATCCTAACTCCGAGCTGCTACTGAGAATTTCATAGAATTAACCCAATAACACTTTGCTTGACTTGGGAATCGAACACAAGACTCCTAGCGTGGCAGTCAGCCACCAAACTTGAGGCAATTCTTTGCACCAATTATATTAAAAAAAATATACCATCACGCCTGTATTCCCCGAAGGGTTAGGCAGAGGTGTATCAATGTACACCCACAGTTCGCCGGTATATTTAGGTCCCATTTAATAGGGGGCGAGCCTATTGCCATTAACCAGGCACAAATCCAAACTCCGAGCTGATACTGAGAATTTCATAGAAAAACCCAATAACACCAATGCACTCATTATATTTAAACTAATCTCCTAAACAGCCGAGCTATTTTGAGGGGACTTTCATTGGCAGATAACTGGTACTGTTAGGAGTAACTAAAACTACTTTTATTTTAGAAAAACATTTGGGCTTTCGCGCAAAAATAAAGCTCTCTATTCCCGAGATTCAAAGTCGCAGGCATATTATGCTAGTTTTAAAATAACTTAACAATAAGGTCTTTATAAATTCCTACCTCATCTTGTTGGTTTAATGTTAATGAAATAGAAGAACCGTAATTTTGGGCACTTAGAAATTATACAAGTTTTGAATTACCTTTCTAAACACTGTAATTATCTACTCGATGGTTTCTTGGATTTTGCGGGTTTTGGCCATCCCAGCAGCATTTCTTAATTGCCATTCTAAAAACTCGGTTAATAATTCGAATTTACACTAGCGCCACTCTTGCGAGCGTGTCAGCGGGTTGAACTAAAGATAAAGTATGAGATCACGTAAGAAGTGGCTTTCTATCACTTCGACGCTCACTTCGCACTTCAAAGTGTCAAATAAATCAATGTCATTTTGAACCTTACGCGAAGTGAGGGTGAATAGCGACTTGAGATGCGAGTTCATGTCTGAATTTTACAGAATCGACGTACTGGAAAGTATTAACAGCGGTGATGGTATGTATGTGCTGTGTATGTAACAAACGATAAACGCAAACGCTGAGTAGGCTTTAATAGATCTTCGACTTTATATGCTTGGTTTTAAGTTGAAGATCTAGTGAAGATTGCATAGCGTTTTCGTTCTTTCCAGTCGCTAACGCTTAGAAATCTTTAATAGATTTTCAACTTAAGGCTCTGGGGTATATAGTTAAAAATCTATTGGTACTTACCGAGCGTTTACGATTATCGTTTGTGACTTGGCTAGGGGGCCAGTTATAGCCATATTATGTCATTTCCTGATACCACATTCACGTTTCACATGAAAACAGTAAAAATCTCGCTTAACTCTCTCCATGAAACAATAACAAGACCTCAACATAGAGAGTAACTTAGCACAAAAGCGAGCACAAAACGTGCTTCCTGAAATATGAAACGCTTGGCTCATGATTACCGTCTCTGAGGTTAGTTGGTTACTCCTAGCTGGTGACTTTAGCTTTATTTATGCTGTTAGTTTTAATCATACGGGTTTGTAACTTGGCTACTTTTATATTAGAAAATTATAAAAAAAAAACACATTCAGGCAGACGATGTCATGGGTAAAGCTTGTATTACATCATCATCATTTCAGCAGTACGATGTCCACTGCTGGACATAAGCTTCCCCTAAATATCACCTCAGTCTTGTACTCGTATTATGATTAATCTATACTACGAGTATTATTTAACACTAGCTTTTGCCCGCGGCTTCGCTCGCATTAAGAAATATTATTATTAATTAAATATAGAGAAGATTTATACAAACTTTCATCCCCTATTTTATCCCTTTAGGGGTAGAATTTATCAGAATCCTTTCTTAGCGGATGTCTACGTCATAACATCTACCTGCATGCCAAATTTCAGCCCGATCCGTCCAGTGGTTTGGGCTGTGCTTTGATAGATCACTATGTCAGTCAGTCAGTCACCTTTGAGTTATATATATTTAGATTATATATATTTAGATTAGGAAGAGGAAAGTTTTTTGTTTGTAGTAAAGAAGTTTTTATTCACCTTCTAAGGTGTAATAGTCTTAAATGCATTACCAATTCAGCGCTCCCAACAAGACGTGGTGACGTCACTCAAGCGGGCTCCTCCAGCGAAGTTTCTTGCTCAAATATTAACGAGAATGCACTTTCAAGCTCGTAAACTAACGGGCTTGCCGCAATTTAACTGAAACTTGCACTGGAGGTGAACTGATACGGGTAATGTGACTCTCTACCTATTGTTGTTCTAAGTAGCCTGTACTGTTTTACTACTGGGCAGGCCTCCCTGTTTTCCTTGGGATTTTTCGCCACGTCTTGCCAATTCTGACTGACTAAGTCGGTCCGTCGTCTCCATATCTTGTTTGCCTATACTCTTTGTCAGACTTTAAAATTACTAGTATATTATTTAAAAAATACATGTTTTTATTACTATTTTAGTTTATTTATTAGGGAAAACAAGCAATGACACATTAAGGATAACAAAAATATAATATAAGATACAAAAATGATACAAATGTGAAATCAACCACGTTCTCCAAAGATAAACACTGAGGCAATTAAGTAAATAACAAAAAAGATTAATACAAATAGTGAAGCATCAACAACACCCAACAATCAAATGAAGCTGCTGCTGCAGTTTTGTACTAAAGCAAAATAATAATTATTATTAGACGTCCGCGTGGCTTGTTTCACCCCCGTTAGGTTACGACTTTGGTTACTGAGCCGCTTCTGTGTGTTGTAGCGTGATGTTAAATAGCCTATGTTACTCAGGAATAATGTAGCTATCTTTTGGTGAAAAAATATTTAAAATCGGTCCAGTAGTTTTGGAGCCTATTCGATACAAACACACAACCAAGAAAATCTTTCTATATAATATTCCTATAGATTTGATAATGCTCACAACCACAACAGCCTTACAATATTCACAAGAAAACATGTTTAACCCCACTTAGCTACACACGTACATATATTATGGTACAACACAAATCGCGAGGTGGCAAACAAAAAGGTTGGAGGCAATGCGAAAGCTTTCCTCTTCCAAGTCTTGTGTAAACATTGGCGGGTCGACTTTACATGTGATATACGTGCAGCTACGATGACGAACTGTATGTATGTATTCTCCACTGAGAAATCCTAAAACCCAATAACACTTTCTTAGTAGCACCCCGGAGTTTGGAAGTTGGTGGTGTGACACCCCCGTGCCTCGGAAAGCACGTAAAGCCGTTGGTCCTGCGCCTGATCTCTCTTCGGTATCGGATTGCTGTCCCATCGGACTATGAGAGTTAGGAAAGAGGGAGTGCACCTGTGTTTGCGCACACTCTTGCGCAATATAGAATCTCCTGCGTACGTGGCTAGTCTGCATTAAGATTAGCCGCCGTGGCCGGAATCGGTCTGGAGAATCAAACATTAATCACACACCGAACGCAATATAATTACGGCAATGAAATTGATTATTATGTAGTAACGACACGGTTGATTCATCTCATAGAAAACAACACAACACCATGCAACACACATGCACACATGGAACATACATGCATACTAGGGTGTCCCTTATTTTTCAAAGTTTTAAATTTCTAACGCATAGGTCTTAGTTTTGTTCATTTGCCTCTAAAACACTCGGAAATAAATTTTTACCTTATTTGGAGTACGATAACCCGTGCCGAGTTGCATCGAATCATGTTTCATACATTTGCGCGGCAGTAACGGTGCGTATTCACGGCATTTGTTTTTTGTTCTCAATTATTCCCGCGATTAACACGTATTGTTTTACATTCAAAAGATGGCAGAGAAATTAAGAAGCAATCAAAAATGTGTTTTCTTAGTTTATGACGTAAATTATCAAATAACAGGCGCAAAGTTACCGTCTAATCGTCAAGTTCTTTCAGTATTTTTTTTAACATGCGCTAAGTTAAATGACTGTTAGTGAAAACGCTAATGTCGTTATTCGGAAGTGTATTAAATTTTGGGAAATAGCTAGAATCCCTACCAGAGCTTTACCTAACTGTGTTAAAATACTTGTGGATCATCAACATGCCAGGAGGGAGATGAAAAAAAAATACAAAATATTTACAAGCGCTGTGAGAAAAACTTTAAAAACAATTTAGATAATTTATTTCATATAGCACACGCTGATTCTTTGGAACCGCTGAAAATTAAAGAATCTAAATGTTTTTACAAAAAAAAAGAGAAGCAGGGCGTCCCGGGTGTTTAGCGGGAGTAGGCAAAACGTTAGCCGAAAAAGAAGAAAGGGAAAGACAAAGTAAATTAAATGAAGAGATAAATTATGTGAGCAAATGTGTTTCGGAGGTTTATCGTCATCTGTTACTACGCAAGATTCTATTCAAACGCAAGGACATCACGATCAACTTACCTGCTCTGATGGAAGCCTTAAGGAACCCTTGGCATCCACCTCTCAATTGGTAAGTCCTGAAGCTACTAAAAAAGAGGAAGGAAATATTTTATCACACCTAAGTTAGGTGCAGCTTCAGATAGATGTTAATAAAACATAAAGGATTCTGTCTATATACTTCAGGCTGTAGTAGAAGCACTAGATCTTAACTGTGATTATTTTCCGATAAACAAATCGTCGAATATGAAACTTTTAAAATGGCAATTTCTTCTAACATGTACCAAAGATGTTGACTAAACTTGCTCAGGGCTGCTTTGGAGATCAATTTGTCAACAGTTTTATATTGGACGATTTGTTTATCGGAAAATAATCACAGTAAAGATCTAGTGCTTCTACTACTGCCTGAAGTATATAGACAGAATCCATTATGCTTAATTAACATCTATCCAAAGCTGCAACTAACTTAGGCGTGATAAAGTATTTCCTTCCTCTTTTTTAGTAGCTTCAGAACTTACCAATTGAGAGGTGGATGCCAAGGGTTCCTTAAGACTTCCACCAGAGCTGGTAAGTTGATCGTGATGTCCTTGCGTTTGAATAGAATCTTGCGTAGTAACAGATGACGTTAAACCTCCTAAACTCATTTGCTCACATAATTTTTTCTCTTCATTTCATTTACTTTGTCTTTAGCTGTCTTCTTTTTCGGCTAACGTTTTGCCTACACCCGCTAAACACCTGGGATGCCCTGCTTCTCTTTGTTTTTGTAAAAAAATGAGATTCTTCAATTTTCATCCGTTCCGAAGCATCAGCGTGTGTTACGCTGTGTTCAAGAGCATATAAATCTGTATCTAGACTGTAAAAAAGAGAACCTTAAAAGAAAAATCCTGCCTGATCTGTAATTTTATATTCTTTTAATAAATGTTTCATAAAAAAATAATATTTCAATTGATTTATCTGTGATGTATCTGAAGGGTTTAAACATAAATTTTCAAAATCTTCAGAGTTCTGTCGGCACGGGTTAACGTTGACGTAGGAAGATGAAATTTTGTATTAAAGTAAGTCTGGGTAGTCTAAAAAGAAATAGAAGGTATGCATTTCGATATCGAAAAAAAAATTTTTTTCACCCATATAAGGGACACCCTAATGCATACACTAACTCATGTCTATTCCCCATGGGGGTAGGCAGAAACCACAGAACGACACCTGCTACGATCCTTTATGATACAATGACATAGTCGGGTCACTGTCGTTGAAAGAAATTCAGCAAATAAATGCATGAAAAATTTGCATAATTATGAATTGACTTACATATTATATTAATTTACATATAATTAACATAATATAAAAGTGATGCATAAATAGCAAATTAACGTTATGCCAATTCATACCTTAACAAATGTGCAAATTAATATATTTACCATGTAACTACCTAAACTAATATTATAAATAGAAAAGATTTATATTTTTGTTTGTTATAGATAAGCTCAAGAAATACTGAACCGATTTTGATATTCTTTCTACTTTGGGAAGCTACATTATTGGCGAGAAATGCAGGCTATCATTTATTTGAAAATAAAATTAAGATGCTTAGGAAAGTTACGTGTATGAAGTCGCGGGCAAAAGCTAGTATTTTGTAAAGCTGAGGAGTTGGTTTATTTTTTGTTTAAACGCGCTAATCTTGGAAACTGCTTATGCGATTCTGAACATTCTTTTACAAAAAAAAGCTATGTTATCGCTTAGTGCTATACGCTATATTTTTATATAGTTCGGTATGGGGGTCAGTTGCTAAAACTGATGAGACGAAAACACGTCCCTTGGGCGAGGGTTGTAGCTCTGCAACTACGTGTCATACGAAATTAATTTATATATCGTTGGGTAAAGCAAAGTAGCCTTTACTTAGATCCAATAAATTCGTATCGCTATTATAACAAAAAATACATAATATGGCCAAAAGCTATACTTCAATAAATTGTGTTTTGTTTTTTTAAGGATCGTAAATCTTCAAATGACTTCTTCCGCCCTGTGAGGAGCGAAAGAAAGTGTCAGACCCTTACTGACTCAAACGCATCTGTGTTCCCCTTAGTGCCCTTTATGTTCCAGGGCTAATGCCCTTTGCGTTCCAGGACTGCGGTGACTCTTTCGAACAAATTACACAACGCCAAAAGGCTACTCTACTGTAATTAAAACAATAAAACGTACAAAAAAGCGTGAAAGAACAAGCTAACATAAAAAACACCATTAAGCCAACTTAGAAGGATTACGTTGGCTACTTTCAACACCTTTGTATCACGTAAGGCGCTGTTCCAAGATCTTTTTCTTGAAAACTTTTTAGTTACTCAGAGATTGCATTTTCACTTCAGGCAAAGCCGGGGATTTTTATGTCTCCTTCCTTGTGAATATGGAATGGTCTTGCACGCACAATGTAACTTACTCATACTAAATTCTATTTTTATTGTCGCGAGGGGTTAAAATATTTTCTTTAGCGCATTTAATGTTTGTTGGAATAAGACTGAATTTATTTTCAGTTCTAACATTTTTGTTTGGTATTTTCTTGTATGTGTGTATGTTTGCATGAAGTTGTGGGTTCAATACCAGCAGCAATTGTGACGTTATCAATCCATGTGTACTTTTTAAGTTAATTTTGGACATGACGGAATTCGTTAAAAGAAAAACAATGTGAGCAAACCTGGAAAACAACAATTCGTCTTTAGCAAGTGTGCTAATCAATGGTCGTGACTTCTTGGAAAGAAAGAGAATATAGAAGATAAGAAAATATAGGTACCTATACAAAATATTATAAAACATTGTCATACAAATGTTATGAAATGGGGGGCCTGGAGATCTATAGTACAGGCCTCGGCTTAGTTTACACTCCAGATCTTCCACAAATTACTATTTTTTCGACAATTTATCTTATCAACTTTATACCTTGATGTAATTACCCGACTACGGCGAAGCAAAAAGGAGGGTTATGAGGTTGACCGGTATGTATGTATGTATGTATGTATGTATGTATGTATGTATGTATGTATGTATGTATGTATGTATGTATGTATGTATGTATGGATGTTCATCTGTTCCCTCATAACTTCTAAACCGTCTAACGTAAATTGACAAATGAGGTGTCATTAGAAGCGTCTTGATCGTCCGCTGGTTATAGGCTACATTATGTTGCAATAAATTGTATGTGGCGCCCTCTGGGGCTCAAGAAGATGTGAAAAAAAAATTTTTTTCTTCCAAATATGGTCGTGTTGCATATCAAACTAAAGGGCTTAATTAGCACATTTCAAATATATATATATATATATATATTATATAAGTAAATTGTACATAGCACCCTTTAGAACGCATCATAAACCTATCTAACTAACCAATATTTCGTTTGGGAGACTTAATAGATTATTATTTCATATATTGTGTATATATGTTGCAGTTCCAATAATATTACGCATATAAATGTCTAAATTTAAACCCCAAAATATTTTAAATAAAAAAGAAGTTTAAAAAACTAAAACCCGACTACAAAAAATTCACGTTCTAAAAAGTATGAAACAAGAAAACATTCTCATCTGAAAGCCGTGGTCGTATGCCACCTAATTCAGGTAAAACTGTATGTATGTAGTTATAGAACATGAATCTTTAGCACTAAAGTTTAGGGTAAAGTGGCATACGACCACGGCTTTCAGATGAGAATGTTTTCTTGTTTCATACTTTTTAGAACGTGAATTTTTTGTAGTCGGGTTTTAGTTTTTTAAACTTCTTTTTTTTGTGGAGATGAAATAAACAGATTTTTATTTATTTTATTTTTTATTGTTTATTTTAAAAATTATAAGTATGAAATATCTTCCTCGTAAGAAACCTCCATTGGCATATAAAAGGGAAGGGGCATATAGAATTGTTTTTTTTCTTCTTGTAAATGCCGTCCAAAAATACCTTTTAATGATCTTGAAATAAATGATTTGACTTTGAATGAGAGAGACTGGCGGCAACACATTGGCTACAATTAAATTACTTACCATAATAACAGAACCTAAATCTAATAGTAATAAGATCTTCACTCCTAACTTACAGTTACCTAGTCACACCGAGTCACGACTGCGACAAACGAACGCAAAACTTTAAAAACTTACAAGAGTCGGGAACTAAAATATTTTTTTTACTTTTTGACTAAAATGTTAGCACACGTTTTTGGAAATAGGAGCAACTCACACGTCATGTTAAAAGTATTGTTGTAGGCGTAACTTGTTCAAATTATAAGTTACATTGATGAAAGCGGTGTAATAAAATCACAATTTAAATTAAAGATTATTCAATTTCATGAAACACTAGCGACTGCTACGCTAGAGGTCCTGAAAAAAAGGAGCAAAAAGTGTTATTGGGTTTTTCTATAGAATTCTCAGTAGCAGCTCGGAGTTTGGATTTGTGCCCGGTTAATGGCAATAGGCTCGCCCCCTATTACATGGGACCTAAACATACCGGCGAACTGTGGGTGTGCATTGGTACACCTCTGCCTTAACCTTCGGGGAATACAGGCGTGATGGTGTGTGAAACACTAGCTTCTGCCGGCGACTTCATCCGCATCAAATTTTATAGAATATTTATCCCACGGGAACCGTACATCTTTTGGAAATAAAATGTATCCTATGTGTTAATTCACACTACAATTTATTTATTTATTTAAACTTTATGCACAAAAAAAAGTACAAAGGCGGATTTAATGCCTTAGGCCGCGCGGCCGCGGTGCTTTTGGCTTGCCTTTTTTTGCCTTAATTTATCTCAGTACAAAATGTTATCCAGATCCGTTCAGCCGTTTAACCGTGAAAAAGTAACAAAAATCCATCCATCATCACAAATTTTCGCAATTACGTATAGTATTATAAATAAATAAAATAAAATAAAGTTTGTTTGGAACAACTTAATTTAACATAATTACAAGGAAAACGAAGATAGCCACAAATTATACATACATGTATATGTCACCGGAAAATAACAAGATCCGTAAGTTTATCAATTTACTAGGAAGTTTATAAACTTTCGTAAGATTCTAAACGGGAGATAAATTGTAATATTTTACGTCCACATTTTCGTAAATTTATCAATTTCCGACGTCATACGGTAAATTTATAAACTAACGAATATCTATTCGTAAGATTTTATATGGTTCGACCAATCACAGAAACTCTTTTAAATATACGATCTTTGAAATACGTAAAATAACACACTGCTCTCTGATTGGTCAATGTTCATAGTGGCAATGCTTGTGTCCAGCTGGCGGCCGCGAGGAAGGAGAAGTGACACGTGACAGCCAACCAATCAGATCGCGCGTAGCGTTTGGTTACTGCTTACTTATTATTTTACGAGTGAGTTCAGTAAGTTTATCAATTTACGAAAATGTGGACGTAAAATATTACAATTTATCTCCCGTTTAGAATCTTACGAAAGTTTATAAACTTCCTAGTAAATTGATAAACTTACGGATCTTGTTATTTTCCGGTGACATATACATATAGGATGGGATAGGATAGGATAATACGATTATAGGATAGTAGGAAGGATAAAGTAGGATTTAATAATTATAGATTAAATTTTCCGTGACTAAGTACGTATGTAATTACCCGCCATAAATCTCTGTAGTCTGTCTAATGTTTTAATCATCTCGTTGTTATAACAAAATATTTACCCGATCAATCAATTCTGATTCTGTGTCAGATAGCTTTATCAAACAAACTGAAATAATTATGTTTTCTGTTTACGAAACTAGAGTGAAACAAAAAACAAATTGAATTAGTTGTGGTCTTAACTGAATTACAGTTTTATCTAAATAAAATATTGTCTCACTAAACTGGTTTATGCCCGCAACTTTGTTCGCTTGAATTTCCGTTATTATTATGTTTTAAGAACCCTAATTCAAACACAAGCGTCTATATTCCCAGAAGACTTAGGCAGAGGTGTATCAATGTACACCCATAGTCCGCCGGTATGTTTAAGGCCTATGGAGCGAGCCTATTGCCATTAACCGAGCACTTATCCTGACTCCAAGCTTATAAAAAAACCCAATAAGACTTTGCTTGACCTGGAAATCGAACCCAAGACATCCAACGTGGCAGTCACGCTTAGGACCACTAGGCTAACGAGGCAGTCAGTCAGTGGTGAAAAAATGATCAAAAATTTCACTCAGACACAAATGTCGAGACGTCACCTGACTTGAAAATAAATTCTTCATACGCTAACCTGGCGAATAATATCCAAGTGGTAGGATTAAAGAGGATTCTTTCTCAACATGATTTATGGCATCTTTATCAGCACGACGTCAATTCAAATTTGGCGAGGCGTCAGACGGGGCGTGTTTACCTGATCATGGATTATATACGGGAGACCATTTTGTTAGAACACGCTTTTGGATTGTAAGTCAAAGAGGAAGATACATACATAAACTCACGCCTTTTTCCCATGGGGGTAGGCAGAAACCACGGACCGCCACCTGCTAACGATCCCGACATACTCCTTTCGCCTCGTCCACATTCATACATCTGGTCATACAAGCACGCCGGTTACGAATACTGCGCACCTGACCTTTCTGTAGAACCTCACCATTATAAGGTCAAGGTAGGTCTTTCTAGGGCGTCCCCTCCCGGCATTGCCATTCACGTCTGCCATATAAATCCCTTTTGTTAGTCGCGTTTCACTCATCCTCTCAACATGATCGAACCATCTAAGGCATACTCTTTTCAACTTTTGTCACTACATCCTCTTTTAAACTGCAAGAATAAGATAATTAGTTAAGAACGACTAGATCATAACTGCTCTGTTGAATAACAAGTTTCATCTGTCCCCTTACACTGATAGGGGGACAGATAGGAGTTAAAAAGTACGATCTGTCCCCTCGTTGCGAACAGGAGGACATTTCCGATTTGCATAACCGGACAAAGCAGAGTGACAGTAATTCGATTGAAATTCAATACGTGACCGAGCTTATTGACTAGTTTGATGGGTTTGGGTGCCGGTGAAACTAAAGGCTTATGAGACATTTCAACTTTGCTTCTGGAATGGCAACACATTTGCAAGGCCACTGGTATTGCAGATGTCTATAGGCAGGGGTAACCACTTACCGTGTCGACGGCGCGTTCGTGTTCCACGCGCGCCTGAAAGAGATGTCAGCAAACGTTTGGTGGAGCCACTAAGGGCCATGCCTGCCGGGGCTGCGTGTTGTTCGAAAGAGATACCGCGCCCCCGGAACGCAAAGGGCTCAAGAAGGAACATGGATGGGTTTTAGTCAGTAAAAGTCTGACACTAAGGGTGGGGGAAGTCATTTGATGATTTCCCATCTATAAGAAAAGGGGTAACCACTTACCGTTGGGTGAGCCATCGACGTGTTTGCCGTTCAGCGATGTTTCAAAGACAAAGCGTTTGTAAATTCTCGTCGCCGCACACAGTTCTCGACCGTATTTTTGTAGTAGTCTTCTCACGTGCTTCGCTCCCTACTCAATATATCAGCGCAGTGATTGCGGCACACGCCCATACTAATGTATGAAGTTTTGTATCTACTGATACTTCATAGTTTCTATGGAAAGATATAGTGTGTGCCTATGTGTTTACGACTAAAGAAAAGAAAGGAATCATGTTTATTTGGCACAGTTCATTCTATACTTATCTATGCATAACTAGCTGCCGCGGTTTTGCCCGTGTTTTTCGGATTTATAAGAGTAGTCACGCAATACTATAGTATATAGTCAGTGTTGAAGACATGGAAAATTTATTTTTTCGAAATTTATTTATTTTTTTAATTGCTTGCTGACAATGACTTTTAAAATACCACACGGAAAGCTAACTTGTTCTGTCGATAGTACTTAATTATTCTATGTTTTCCCAGACTGAGATAAAATGTGAATCAATAAGAAAACAAGCTGAAAAACTTAAAAAATCGAAACCTGCAATGACTTTTGCAACTATGTCCGAGTCGGCTTCTAGTCTTACCGAATGCAGCAGAATACCAGTGTTTAACATGAAGCGACTGCCAATCTGACCTCCACAACCCAGTTACTAGGTAACACAATATCTCTCGATAAGACTGGTTGTCAGACTTTCAAATCAAAGTTACTTCAAAAATCATAGCTGTAATATTCCTTCATACATTTTTATTTATTTATTTAATTAATTAATATGAAGACCTTCAGCTAAAAAAAACAGACTGGTAGCAGTAAACTAAACTGACAGCCAATTACAGGTGTTCACTTATAAAATACATAAATTCTTTGGACATTACAGTAGCATACAGGAACAAAGTAACAGTAAAAAATTAATTACTGAATAGCTGATAATTTCATACTAGAATGGTATACTGAAATACTTGTAATGTTATAACCTCGTTATCCCACACACACATTAAAAGGCACCGAACACCACCCACGTCTGAAAAAAAAACTAACACTGCATTATGTATCACGTTCCTTAAAGGAACATAAGAATAACCTTTTTTCTCAATGAAATCCGTCAATTAGCGTGGGAAGTTCAACGGGTGTTACACTAGTACACTTTTCTTTCTACAAGATGTAGTTTTCCATCCTGGACAGAATCAATAATAAAATAAATTAGTTTTGAAATTTATATTTTGTGACGTGATTTTCAAATTCGAACCAGCCATCTTGCCAGAGGGTTTATATGCGCTATGCACACATTGATACAGCCGCGCGACAACTCTGCCTACCGCATACGCAATTGGGGGATTCAGATTTTTGCAAGAAGTGTATTCTGGAATGCTGTTATCTGATAGTAACAACTAAAAAAACAAGTATTTATTAAATATTGTCTAGGTATCGTAATTATATTTGATTACTTCTTTTTTATGAGAAGCTCCTAAAATTTGACGAGGATGCAAAACAACACCTTGTATACACGGTTACTTTTACATCATTCTGGAGCCGAAACACAAGAACTCCAGTCGAGTAATAGGTACTATTGGCCTTGTTATTTTTTTGGAGACATCTCTAAGACCTTGAAAATGGATCTCATTTTTTTTTTAAATTTCGAGTTAAATGTTAGTAGCGCTTCTGTCTGATCGATGAATGGATTTTTCAAAGGCCGCCTGTCCCGATACAGCCCCACCCGATATTTTTAATGAATTGAAGAACTTATTATGTACCTATAAATAAAGGAACTGCTTTGGTACTTGGCACCTGTTAGATCTCAACTCGTTTATCGATAACACCGACTGACCTGACATGCGTACTTCATATCATATTACAGTTTTTTTTTCTAACTCCGCTCGCTACATCTAGACCCACTAAAACTCGAAAGTAACAAAAAATAAATCAAACAACAAGGTAGGAACACGAACAACTGTCCACTAAAATTAAAAAAAAAAGCAACAACAATAAAATCGAGATTAAAATTCAAATAAGGAACATAAAATGTCACGCGTTTGCAACACTTTGCGAAACAGCGGTGTGTGCCCTTCTAATTTTATTCTACAGTTTTTAAAAACGTATAAAAATGCTTTGTCGGGTTCCCCTGATACGTGACTTTTTACAAGTTTTACTCAACGGTAAGTTCATACGGTGAATTCGCGGGAATAGCAAATGTGTCGTGAAATACAACGTCCTGGATTTTTATTGGAACTTATTTGTGTGTACGTGAGTTTATTTTTGATGACTTTTCTGGTTTAATGGTGAGATTATGGAAGATTTAATGTTATTAGCTGAAAGTAGGTAATTATGAGAATTTTGTTTTTGTTTGGCCAACGAATCAGTTTGGGGATCTCCAGCAATATATTAATATACATATTATATGGCTTATGTCCAGCAGTGTACGTCGGTCGGCTGAAATAATGATGATGATGTGTTGGGTGATGAAAAGTTTTAAATCCGATCATTGCCTTATCTTCCAGCAACAGTAGGACCTTGGCTAGGCTCTTGATTGACCTACGACTCAGATAGTCAAAAGCAAAAACTTTAATCTGCTTGATACCTATATTGCCAAGTTCACCATGATGTAACGCTATTCCACTAAACGCACTCAAATGTGTAACATCGCGTTTTTCGATATTAGCAAAAGTTAATTGAAAATGGATTCTATCTGAAACTAATAAAGACTCTTACTTTACTGAGCTTTGTAAAAATCTAAGTACTATGGTCACCTTTTAGGTGTGACCACAATACCGGGTTGTACCACACATAAAAGACTCTAATTATATTAGTTAAAAGCAGATGTATCTTTAAAATCATTAAATTGAAACTTATATGACATGACTTGTCTGACTCAAGTGATAAAAATTAAATTAAAAATTTAAAAAACCCCCGACACAAAATCCTAAGTTCCCTTTAAAAAGTAAAAAAATAAAATACGTCGCGTTGGGGGACCGCTTGGGACGGTCGTACCCTAAATGCAACATCGGTCCCCCAACGCGACGTATTTTATTTTTTTACTTTTTAAAGGGAACTTAGGATTTTGTGTTGGGGGTTTTTTAAATTTTTAATTTAATTTTTATTTTATACTTTTTATAGGTACATACTTATTATAATTTCGATTTTGTTAAGCTGTAAGTACATACGTTCCTAATAATTTAATAACCACATGACAAATCATTTTTTAGTTTTTCTTCCCCACTTTCACACCCATAACTTTTAAACGGCTCCACCGATTTTCATCAAACATGTCTAAGAACACTCGTACGTAAGTCACCTTTCATACAAAAAAAACTAAATTGAAATCGCTTCATCCGTTCGGGAGCTATGATGCCACAGACAAACACACAGACAGACACGTGAAACTTATAACACCCCTCTTTTTGCGTCGGGGGTTAAAAAAACAACAGAACATAATAATATAAAATCTAGGTAATTATTGTTTCTTCTTCTACATTCAAATTCCAAAAAGGAATTCAACTGAATGTTTGGAAAAATATTATTTCAGCCAGGCTGTCGCGGTATACAACCTTCACAGTACGTAGAAATTCATATAATTTGAATGAATAAACGGATAGGACTTAAATCCATTGCTATCTTGAAATAACCTTTCAATAAAATATATTAATAGCTGATATAGAACCTCCTATGAATGCCATATGAACTATCTCCATGCATACATAGCATATTATTGCCGTACGTGGTTCAAGCGATATCAAAGCAATTTGTTCTAGAACCCTTTAGAATTCCGCTCACGTAAGGAAATTATACACGCGTACACAGAGATTCAGTCGTAATAAATCTTTGCCTTGAAACTTTGCAAATGCTATGTGTCTTCATTCTTGAATAAAAATGCCTAATAAATTTTACAGTAAAAACATGCAATTTTAATCAAATAACACGGGGATCACGCAAACGCTTGGAGTATTATAGAAAATAACGAATGAATGAAAATAATAAATAAATCCAAACAAAACTGTCGCAATCCATCATGGCGGGAGTTGCACGACGGTATGTTTGCGGTGTTGATCGAGAAAACTTCTACACACTGCCTATAACACGAGCGTTTACCCTACACGCGTCGTTGCAAAAGCCTAAAAAAATTCACCTCTCTTTTCCGTTTCATTTTCAGTGGAACAAAAATTTTGTTTTGATTGTTTTTAGGCTGTGCCGAGCATGTGTATGTGTACCAATATTGAATAGTCACGCCAACTTCACCCCAGCTGGCATTTGTTCGCGAACTAACATGATTAATGGATGGAACTCTCACAGTGCTCTTTGCTCTTTGTAAAGGCGTTATAATATTTATCACAGACCACGGCTCGTTTATTAAAAGTGCGGGTAACATTTAAGTGGAGGTGTTGGTGCTAATGGCTCAGATTTTAGTTTTATTTCGACGTTAAAAGGCTTTTATCGTTTTGTTAGTTGTCTGTTGGAAAACGTTTGTTTTGGTTTAAATAATTTTAAGTGCCTTTGATAGTACATATTTTGCGTACAAGCTTCTGCTAAGCATTTTGTCCGCTCGGTTTTTTTCACCAGCATTAAGTTTTGGTTTGGTTACTGCTCCGCTTCCATGGGTCGTAGCGTGATGCTATATAGCCTATAGGTACTATTTCTCATGAATCTGGCTGTCATATACAACCAGTTTTTTCAATCCAGCTGGTAATTTCAGAGATTAGCGCATTTAAACTTATAAACAAAAAAACTTGGCAGCTTTATTATATTAGTACACGCGGAGTTCGCTAACTCCGCGTGGCTTATTTAACCCGCTTTACGTTTCGTCTTTGGTTATTGCTCCACTCTCATGTGTTTGTAGCGTGATGTTATAATATATCCTATGATACTCACAAATGACGTGGCGTTCTATAGGTAAAAGAATTTTCAAAATCGTTTTTGTAAGTCCAGAGGATACCCCCTACAAACTCATAAACTTTACCTCTATAATATTAACTAGCTTCTGCGCGCGACTTCGCGTGTTTTTATTTCACCCGCGTTAATTTACGTCTCTAGTTACTGCTCCGCTCCCGTGGGTCGTAGCGTGATGTTATATAGCCTATGTTCCTCAGGAATAATGTAGCTATCTTTCAGTGAAAAAATGGTTAAAATCGGTCTAGTAGTTTCGGAGCCTATTTGTTACAAACAAACACACAAATCTTATTCCAATATTAAATATAGATAGATAAATTCTAAACAATCTTTAACCCTGACTGTACACGCAATGTCATCGTATCAACCCATTCTTCACACTATTAAACAACTTTCAGAACAAAAGGAAGAAGTCTCAAAGATATTTAAGCATCATATTTTTCAACTGTCTGCCCCCAGAGAAATCAAAACTTTCCCGCGGTAACAGAACATATTGTTTATTTTTTTTATTCCCCAGCCATTTCGCGAGTCTTTAGTTTCCGTAGTTCTGTTCAGAAATGTTATCCTGGTAATTTTATTTGTGTTTTTGTTGCGTTCTTACTGTTTGTGTTTTGTTTTTGTATGATTTTATGACTTGAATTATGGGTTAGTGTTTTACAACTCATTTACACACATCGTTACTCATTTAGACTTTATTGTACATACAGTCATGCCATCACGACTGTATTCCCCAAAGGGTTTGGGGAACCCAGTCCCCAATTGGTCCCCATTTGGTACCAATGTACACCCATAGATCCACCCGGTATTGTAAGATCCCATGTAATAAGGGGCGAACCATTTGCCAGTAACCGGGCACAAATCCTAACTGCGAACTGCTACTAAGAATATCATAGAAAAACCCAATAAAACTTTGCTCAACCTGAGTATCGAACTGCCCCGTTAGCCTAGTGGTCCTAAGCGCGACTGCTACGCTAAAGGTCTTCAAAAGATAATGTTTTAACATTACACTTCACATTGTAGCTTCGATCTGTCTAGTGACTAGTGCAGGGCTGAGCGATTGACTGCTGCAGGTATCGAACGCGCGGGTTCGATTTCTGCACGGAACCAATATTTGTATGCCCTACATGTAGTTGTTCCGGGTCCAGCTATTTGTTTATGTGAGTGTATATGTTCGTTATCGCACCCATGATACGGGAGAAATTTCTAGATCGTGACAACGTAATAAGAATAGTTTTAATACATAAACTCAACTTTTTTCCCATGGGGGTAGGCAGAAACCACAGAACGATCCGTACATACTACTTTCGCCTCATCCACATTCATACATCTGATCATACAAGCACGTAGGTTACGAGTACTGCGCATCCGACCTTTCTGAAGAAATTCCCCAATTAGGTCGGGGTAGGTCTTTCTAATAAATAGAAGGTTTATTTTGCTATCAAAAACCAATTCAATACTATGTAGCCATCAGTTTGGTTTAGAAAACAACCTAGATCCAACTTGTAGGTAATAAATAAAACAGTGCATGTAAAACCTCTGAAACAATACTGTAAAACGGTAACAAATTCGTTCGGGGGATAAACTGCAACCACGCCCGGACGATGTTCCCGCAAATACTTGCAGTTCTAAATGTTGAGGATATAATCTGTTTAGCTTAGAATTTAGAAGGTACCTACTGTTTAGTTTTCGCTAGATATATGTTTTACCAGCCAGTTAGGATTAAACCGGCCATTGGTAAAACGTATGCTTAGATGGTTCGGTCATGTTGAGAGGATGAGTGAAAGGCGACTAACAAAAGGAATTTATATGGCAGATGTGAGTGGCAATGCCGGGAGGGGACGCCTTATAAAGACCTACCCTGACCTCATTGGTGAGGTTTTTCAGAAAGGTCAGGTGCGCAGTACTCGTAACCGGCGTGCTTGTATGACCAGATGTATGAATGTGGACGAGGCGAAAGGAGTGTGTAAGGATCGTAGCAGGTGGCGTTCTGTGGTTTCCGCCTACCCCATGGGGAAAAGGCGTGAGTTTATGTATGTATGTATGAATGGTAAAACGTGAAACATCGACGTCAGCGAGACGCTTTTAGTGTGAAAATTTGAAACCAATTTCGTTACAGTCTGCTTTTCTGACTTGGTACCCGTATGTGATTTTAAAGACGTTTCACGTCAAAGTCTTACATGTATTGGTATGTACTGGCCTGGTATCGAACAACCTTATGTATAAGGGGCGGGCGCCTCAACCTCTGAGGCATGATGAGTCACGAAATTATACCTTTTTTTTTAAATGGTAAATCACCAAATGAAATCTTCCACACTGGGCTGAGCGGAAGAGAGTATCAGACTCTTACTGACTAAAACCCATCTGTATTCCTTCTAATTCTCTTTGCGTTTCAGAGCCGCGGTAACTCTTTCGAACAAACTCCGCAACACTCGCAGGAACTGGCCCTAAAAGGAAGGATGGATGGGCATTTGTTACTCTTTCACGCTTTTACGGCTGTATGGAGTTAATTAAAAAGCACACATTATAAAGTGCAGTTTTTCATCTTCGTTAAACTCAAGAAGGTAACATGCTAGTGATTCTTAATACTAACAAATAAAACTCTTTCGAACAAATTCGACAACTAAAGATTCAATAAACCTCCTTAAAACACACTAGAACAGCCCACAACCACATAACTTCTTACATACACATAAACAAATATTGATGCGAAATTAATTACTTGTGGCTCCTCAAAAACTCGAGTTGTGAGAGTATTCGCTTCACGTGCTCGACGGAACTTCTTATCTGCAACTTTAGCCATGAGACGCCTTTCACAAGCTTACATTGAAACTTGCAATGTGGGGTACGTACTGTTTTCATACGCGAGTTTCTATCGAGATTATAATATTAAATGGGTATATTGAGTATAGATGTTATAATAGTGTAAGTAGTTTGTTCGTTTGACTGCCCCGTTGGTCTCGTGGTCGCAAGTGTGACTGCTGTGCAAGGGGTCCCGGGTACGATTCCCAGGTCGAGCAAAAAGTGTTATTGGGTTTTTCTATGAAATTCTCAGTAGCAGCTCGGAGTTTGGATTTGTGCCCGGTTAATGGCATTAGGCTCGCCCCCTATTACATGAGACCTAACTAAATATACCGGCGAACTGTGGGTGTACATTGGTACACTTCTGCCTAACCCTTCGGGGAATACAGGCGTGATGATATATTTAATTTTTTATTTTCAGTTTGTTCGATTAACAGTTCGGGCAAATAGTGTTATTGGGTTTTTCATTACGAATTTCATAGTGGTATGACACCCCCGTACTGCGGAAACCACGTAAAGCCGTTGGTTTGCCGTCCCATCGGACTATGAGAGTTAGAAAAGAGGGAATGCACCTGTGTTTGCACACTCACTGACGGATATGGGAAATATAATATGAAATTAAAACTTTCTGATGTTTTGCGAATAAAAGAATGTAACCTGCCATAAAAGTTTTATAAAACCCTTCACACATACAATATAAATACATAACTTTTATTCAATTCACATTTATCCATCCCTAAAACCAAGATTGTCTTTCTAGAACTCAAGGTAGCGTTTTCCTAAACAATCTAAGACCGCGATAGTCTCGCATCCGTTCACTGCACATGTATCAACTTTCTTAGCTCATAATACACCTACTAACTTCACTTGTTGTACGCTGAATGGCATAATGTTAGAGCTCCTGAAATGATTGTCTTGGGAGAACTAAAGCAACTTCTCAAACGTATAATTTGTCGAGAAGACCACTTCATCGCTTCCCATGTGCACCGTTAAGGCGAGTCGTATATCACGATTGTTCTTGACTTAATTTCTTTAATAGTGTTTGTAAAAGCACGTGTTTTGAGTGTTCTTTTTACGACAACTTTTTTTTTTATTATTTACTTGGTTTGCCCGCGACTTCTTATGAATTTTCTTATGTAATTTTACACATATATACCATCACGTCTGTATTCCCCGAAGGATTAGGCAGAGGTGTACCAACTTAACCGGGCACAAACCCTAGTTAGGGTTTGTACGAGCTGCTATTTAGAATTTCATAGAAAAACCAAATAAAACTTAACCATCATGTTCTTTTTAACACATACCTATATTTTTTTTAATAACAAAAAAAAAATTCTACAATCATGGTAATCGGTTCAGTCAGAAACTAAATGAAGCATTTATAATATTAGAAGGAAGTAGGATGTCAAATTGGGTCTGAAATTATTCCAATAATTAAACTTTTCATACTTCCTTCCACCCGTTACAGCTGCATATTTTCATTTTGTGCTCGACCAACTCATAAAGCTCGCTTGTTTAAACTTAATTTGGGTGCAATCAAGCTCGAGCTGCATTATTTTTATGCTGCTATGAATGGTAAGCAGGTTTTAACAAGTTTTTGGAGTAAATGAGGTTTTTTGTGTCACATTTACTTTCATAATATCTTTGTTTTCATGACAAAACCTTCATTTTTCGACTCTTCAACTATGCTGTTCTGATTTATATGTACTGTACAGATTCTGCTTGGTTTAAAAATGGTTATATTGAATCCTCTTTTAAAAGGCATAACCTTAAAAAAAAGACTGAATATAAATATGTCTCGGGAATTAATGAAAATTTATTGATAAAAAATGTTAATCACGAAACAAA
The DNA here is from genome assembly GCA_932526535.1 of Caradrina clavipalpis. Taxonomy (NCBI): domain Eukaryota; kingdom Metazoa; phylum Arthropoda; class Insecta; order Lepidoptera; family Noctuidae; genus Caradrina; species Caradrina clavipalpis. Next base: position 1,245,377 of record OW052089.1, read on the forward strand.
GTTTATGTCGTGATAGCGCAATTGCACAGGCAAGTGTCAATATGACTTTTTCTGTTTCCCATATGCATTCCCAAAGCTTATTTTAGACGTCACTAACATCTGTACAGCAAATATCGTGCCAAATTTTAAAGTAAAATTAATATAAGTCTGAAATCGCCAAACCGCCTTGACCAAGCATGGTGATCGTCCTTCTCTGAATGGAGATAATTTGCTAAATTAATATATATACCATCACGCCTGTATTCCCCGAAGGGTAAGGCAGAGGTGTAATAATGTACACCCACAGTTCGCCGGTATATTTAGGTCCCATGTAATAGGGGGCGAGCCTATTGCCACTAACCGGGCACAAATCCAAACTTCGAGCTGCTACTGAGAATTTTATAGAAAAACCCAATAACACTAAATTAATAATAATATTATTAAATTTTATTCATTTAGCAATAACACACTATGCTTTCTTGTGCATACAGAGGTTTAAACATACCAACCAAGGCAACTCATAACTTAGAATCAATCAGCCATTCAAGCCTGCTTGACAAACCTGCAGTTTAGCACGACTTTCCCATATTCCCAGAACTTTGTCAACTATGTCCATATCCAATATGACTATACTGAATTCAAAGATTCCAACTTCACTATCTGAAATTAAATTTTTGAACACGAAATCAATGTGGAATTTATTACTTGGAGAAATAATATTCCACATGTAACATGGTGCAGCGATCGATTCCCAAAGGAAATACATGAAAGTGGCGTTGGATTATCCACGACAGTGAAATATGGAAGAAACAACTTCTTTGTTTAAGACTTCTGGCTAATAAATTATATGTTTTTGAGAGTGATGTTCTATGGTGAAGCAGCTTACTATAATTTTATTGACTGCTACGTTGGTTTCGTGGTCATGATCGACTGATGAGCGTGGGGTTCTCGCTTCAATTTCCAGGTCGCGGTCGGGTAAAAAATGTTATTGGGTTTCCCATAAGGAATTTCTCAGTATTTCTGGTGTTCGCCACTTTTTATTTATTTATTTATTTAAACTTTATGCACAAAAATAGAGTACAGAAGTGGACGGACTGCAGTGGCTGAAAATAGAGATCGTTGTTCATTTAGGATGCAAAGAATAAAAAAAAAATATTTTGGCCATATTGTTGTTGGGTTTCTCCATAACGAATTTCTCAGTAATTGCCCGCAGTTTGGAAGGTTATGGTGTGACACCCCCGGTACTGGAAAGCACGTAAAGCTGGTGGTCCTGCGCCTGATCTCTCCGGTCGTATTGGACTGCCATTCCATCAGACCATGAGAGTGAGAGAAGAGGTAGAGTGCTAATATCTCCGGTATCCTCCCCGATTGAATTTCAGTAAATATGGCCAATCTGAAAGGAGACTGGACAAGTACGCAGGAAATACAATAGTGCACAAACGGCACAAACTTATGCACTGTAATATTTCTAAAATAATGTATTTAATATGAACTATTTGATTTGTATTCTTGTGTTTTGGATTTACGATAGATTATTGAGAATTGTACTGTTAGATACATAATAGCTGCTTAACGAAAATGTACCCTATGCCATTGTGTGAAGGATTATCACGTTTGGACTTACATTGTTAAAGGAAGCTCGCCCAACTTTTCAAATAACCGATACAGAACAAATATGGTCGAAGTAACACAATGTACTATCTGCTCTTCGTGTTATTTCTCGTGGGAGCCTGGAGTGGCAAGCATGTCGGCGGGTGCTCACTGTACTGCAACCTGCATCAAATAAGTTATAGAGGAAATTCTATAATGCAGAATGAAGACTGGGAGTCATAATACAAATTTAATTTAGTAGTAGTAGAGATCTTGGTAAAGGAGATCTTGTCCGGGGACGTACTACCATCGTATTTATTTCTGAACCAAAGTAACATTGTTGTGTTCCTGTTTAAGGGTGTAAGTGGCGGTGTAGTAACAGCCACGTAAGTCATTTTTAATTTTGCCTCTGGGATGGCAACGCATTTGCAAGGCCTCTGGTATTGCAGACGTGTATATGCAGTAGTGACCATTTTAAATCAGATGGGCCTAGTTTGCCATGCAATGATACTTATAAAAAAAGTTTGATTCATAATATTTCTGGTTGAAATGGATTGAAGTAAAGTAGCAATTATGTTTTTTGGTTTTTTTTTTTTATTAATTTTGTCACAGGTTCGAGACAGTTGAATCGATTCTCCGGGACTCATCGATATAAATTACCTCGACGCTTTTCTGGTGTTTGCCATTTTTTATTCTGGTTTTCAGGACTTGTAGTGGCTGAAAATAAAGATTGTGGTTAATTTAGGATGCTTGGATACCTTATTAAATAAATATTTTTGTCCAAATTGTTGTTGGGTTTCTCCATAAGGAATTTCTTAGTTTGAAATTATTCGTTTGTGGCTGTCAACTTTCTCTCAATAACAGAAGGCATTTGAGTGTAATAATATAGGTACCTACACTTACTGCCTACCTGCCTTAAATTTAATGGAGTGATGTTATTTTATGATTACGTTGATTTATATGGTAAATACGAATTTAATACAAAACACACACAGAGGAAGTTGCAAGCGCAATTTTAGCCAAATTCCCAGCTTGAAATTACTTTACTCTGTAAATACAAAAGCAATTAATATAATTAAATTAAAAGCCGAGATAATAAACCACATAATAACATATTTAAGGTGCACTGAATTAAAAAATAAAACACTCTGGGGGCAAACAGGAGCTAGCGGATATTCGCTTCCGAATAGTGATGTGCCGCAGTACGTTTATCCGCATTGTATTAATATCCGCAAAGGATAATAAACGCTTCATTTTAATATTTGATTAAGATTTGATTGCTTTTTTCATTAGCTTGCTCAAAATAGCAAACATGCATTGTTTTTGTTTTTAATTAGCTTCTGCGCGCGACTTTTTTTCGCGTCAATTTTGATATAATAATTATCCAACGGGAACCGTGCATTTTCCGGGATATAAAGTATCATAATGATAAGTGGTATTCCACACTACAATCTATTTAAATGCAAATTTCATCCAGATCCGTTCAGTCGTTTGAGCTTGACACAGTAAAAAACATCCATCCGTCCATCCATCCATCCATCCATCCTTACAAACTTGCGCATTTATAACATAAGGAGGAAGTAAGATAAGATTAGTAGGATAAAAATTGGGTCAAAAAATCTCAGAAGTAGATAAAATATTTACAATGAGGTTGATGCGTGAAGAAAATGGCACCTAATAGTACATGTTACTCGCAAGTGTAATCACTAAAAAAGATACATGACATAACCCTTAAATGCCCAATCTGAGCAAAATTAAGCAAAAAGAAAATTGCTGTCAAAAAAACTTTTACTTCAGATATTAAATCACTGTTTATGGTAGCGTGCAATGCAATGCACGTAAATCATTGTACTTACGGGTGCATGCAACAGTCCAACAGTACTGGCGTCGTAGGGTGTATAAAATTTAGACATTTTTTATTTAAAACAAGGCAATTTTTGCAAAAAAAAATGTGGGAACTTTGACCTTCAATATCTTCAATACCGTCAAATTATAAATTTAAATAAATAAATACCTAAATCTAGGTATCCATATCTTAAAAAAAAAAACACCAAAATAATAATTTCTTTATCGCATAAAAAATAATTTCGGATCTTTAACTTTCAATATGTTGATGACCGTTTTATAATTTATGTAAACAAATCTCAATCTAAGTATCAATATTTACAAACCTCCCTTAATTATTTTGCTAATTCCTTTAATAAACTGGGAACCGAGTATCGATTAAAAATTAATATCGGTTAAGCTCCTAACCCATGACCACATCCCTACTTCCGCAATTATGCGGGGCATGTGGCCTCTTTAATTGCGTTTGCACTAAACACAAACGCTTAGTAATTAATTCTAGATTAAGCCTGTAGAGTCACTTCTGAACTTTAGATCCAGCAAAAAATGTTATAAAAGCTAGCTGGAATTATAATTTTGCTGGATTCCGTTCGCTTAGAGAATTTAGTTTAAATGTGGTTTTTGTTACTTATATATTATATACCACACACACTACACTACTACTACTACTACACTGCACACACACACACACACACACACACACACACACACCCTCACACACACACACACTACACTACACTACTACTATACTGTGGGTGGACCTACATTGGTACACCTCTGCCTAACCCTTCGGGGAATACAGGCGTGATGGTATATATTATATACCATCACGCCTGTTATCTCCGTAGAGTTAGGCAGAGATGTACCAATGTACACCCACAGTATGTTTTAAGTCCCATATAATAGAGGGCGAGCCTATTGCTATTAAGCGGGCACAAATCCTAACTCCAATAACACTTTTTGCTCGACTTGGGAATCGTACCCAACACCTCTTACGTAGCAGTCGCGGTTACGATCATTAGGCTTACAAGGCAGTTTAACAATTTAACAACATAAAAATTATGAATACGTCAAATCCCATTAAATACAGAAATACTGTTAGCAGTATTCGTATTAATTTAGTAGGTAGTATTTTCATTACAAATCAACAAATACAACATTACAACACTATTTGTTTGCTGCTATGATTTTCTAAACATCAATCACGCTT